>JANUWF010002236.1:0-1276408 GCA_026120185.1 Voacanga thouarsii | reverse complement strand
GTTAAGAACAAATGTTTATGTGTTAAATAACCCGTGATCCATACCTTACTGTGAAAGACCACCATTCACATGGATCACTTATTTAAACACAATGGGTCTGTTCCAAACGAAAATCGTGCACAAACAAAAAGTAAATTCACAAACAATTTCTGAAAATAAATTCTTTTATTAAATAATTCTATTTTACATCAGAAACCTAGTCTAAGAGGGCATACAATCCAACAGTTTGCAGACAAAAAGAGACTTTGGTAGACACAGTTCCATTTCCGTTATCTTATGCACATATGCTGCAAATAATATATGGAAAACAGCACAAACATGTAGGAAACAAGAAGCCTGGGGAGATAAAACAAGCGTTCCAGAGATTGGATGGTAAACCGTCAGTTTTTACCCGCTTATCTCCTCCCTCTTTTGCGGCACATTTTCATGGCAAAAAAGGAAAACTAACAGTACAGGTTCCCCAATAGGAGACATTTCTACTTGGCTGCTGTTCCCAACTATCAAAGTTCCAAAAAAGACGGGAGCAGCGGAAGCGGGCACAATAGAGGCAGTTGATTGATGCTTGGGTTGAAGAACAACTAGCCCCTGATAATGGCCAAAACATGCTCAGCATCTTGCCATCAAGTTTCCGAGCTGCCTCTCGTCAAGAGTCCATTGAAGAAGATTTTCATACTGAGGAAAGAGCCGCAGTGGAGCTGGTAGAGGTCCAAATTCCCCCAGAGGGGATGCTTTTTCCCATTCCAACAACCCAAAACGCTAACCATCTCAGGCCCCTGTACATCAAAACGCATGTTAATGGCAAGCCATTTACTCGGGTTTTTGTTGATGGTGGAGCTGTTTTAAACGTAATGCCTTTCTCTACCTTGAGACGACTGGGAAAAGATAAGTTGGATTTGTCCCCTACTGATGTACAGATGGTTAATTTCACTAGAGAAACAACTGCGGCAGAAGGCGTGATCACTTGTGAAGTCACAGTTGGGTCCAAAACCAGTAAAATGGTCTTTTTTATAATTGATACAAAGCCAGCTTATTCCGTTTTATTGGGCAGGGATTGGGTTCATGCAAACCGCTGCGTACCGTCCACTTTACACCTGATGATGCTGATCTGGGATGGAGAGCAGGTGGAGCAAATCCCAGCTGATACTAATCCGTTTTCAGCCGAAATCCACATGAACGAGGCTCTATTTTATCATCCAACATTTAATCCAAGCCAATACGCCAAGCTGACAATGGCTCATAACTTGATCACTACTGAGGAACCAAGCGGCCTACGACTAGAAGAACCAGAGGTGCGACGAGCTCTTGGCTTCGTTGCTCAAGATCCATTAATAGAAGTAGACATAGGGGAAGCGGGGGAAAACAGAATTGCCAAGGTGAGTTTACATTTAACAATCGAGCAAAGGGATAAGATAACCTGTCTAATCCATAGGTACAAAGACTGCTTTGCGTGGGACTATCGTGAGATGCCAGGATTGGACAGAAACATTGTAGAACATCGCCTACCCGTGAAAGAAGGCTTTAAACCCCATAAACAACCAGCAAGACACTTTACTCTTGCATTGTTACCCAGGATCAAGGAGGAGGTGGAAAGGTTACTTCGGTGTGGATTCGTCCATACATGCTGATATGCAGAATGGATATCTAACATCGTGCCGGTCATTAAGAAGAATGGACAACTACGTGTTTGCATAGACTTCAGAAACATGAACTTGGCCACTCTTAAGGACAGTATGCTATGCTAATGGCAGATATGTTAGTAGATTCTACTGCGGGCAACCAGTTTTTGTGCTTCATAGACAGTTATTTAGGGTACAACTAGATATTTATAGCGGAAGAGGATAAATACAAAATGGTGTTCCGTTGCCCAAGGTCTATCGGCTTATTCAAATGGGTGGTTATGCCATTTAGGCTGAAGAACTCTGGGGCCACCTTTCAACGGGCCATGAATCTCATTTTCCACGACCTTATCGGTAGCACCATGGAAGTCTACATAGACGATTTGGTCATAAAGTCTCCCATGTTCCTACAGCACTTAGTTGATTTGGAACAAGCATTCCTCCGGATGCGTCAGCACCATTTGAAATCAATCCGGCTAAATGCGCTTTTAGAGTTACGACTGGGAATTTCCTTGGGTTCTTAGTGCACCAGAGGGGAATTGAAATAGATCAGAATAAGGCCCAAGACATTCTACAGGCAAGACCACCTCAGACGAAGAAAGAGTTGCAAAGTTTCTTGGGGAAGATGAATTTTTTACGGCATTTTTTGGCAAATGCTGCAGGTAAACAGAAGGTATTTTCTTCCTTGTTACATTTAAAGTCATCTTAAGAGTTTATCTGGTAGCCTGAGCATCAAAGAGCGTTTGAGCAAATAAAGGTAGCTTTATTACATCCACCGGTGTTAGCTCCTCCACATGACCAGTCCTCTATGTTGTATATCTCAGCGGCAGTAGGATCTATCGGGAGTTTATTAGCCCAGGATGACTAGCAGGGGATAGAAAAAGCAGTATACTATCTTAGCCGAAATTTATCAGATACAGAGACCAGGTACACCCCTATTGAAAAGCTATGCTTATCTCTTCACTATGCATGCACAAAGCTAGAGCATTACTTATTATTTAGGGAGGTACATATCCTATGCAAGGTAGATTTAATCAAACTTTTGTTGAATCACCCTTTACTGAATGGGCGACTTATGAAATGGGTGGTCAAATTACATGCTTTTTCTCTAACTTACATGCCACTGAGGGCTGTGAAAGGACAAGCAATTGCAGATTTTTTGGCTGAGCATCCTTCTCTGGAGATACCACAAATAGAGGGAGACAAGCTGTAGAGGTACATTTCTTTGAAACTATGGGTTTTACAATTTGACGGCTCAAGTACCCAGCAGAAGGCTGGTATTGGTCTGGTCTTTGAGTCTCCGAACGGACGGTAGGGTAAGATCGACTTTAAGTTAAAGAAGGGGACAACTAATGATTAGGTGGAATATGATGCCCTCTTCTTAGAATTGCGGATCCTGAAAGCAGTCGAAGCTTGAGTAGTCAGAGTTGTAGGTGATTCTCAAGTAGTTATCCGACAAGTAGTACGAGATTATAAATGTGCTGATCCATTGCTCTCAGATAAGTTACAGGAGGTAAAAGGGCTACTTCAGCATTTCCTGGAGGTCACCCTAGTTCATGTTCCCAGGGCAGAAAACCAGAGTGCTAATCGTCTAGCGTCAGGTTTTGGGAAAGCAGTAATGTGCCAATAGATAGCGGAGACAGAGTATCAGGAAGATTGGCTACAGGAGATTGTTGACTATTTGAGAAATTCGACTAGACAAGCGTCGCGAGAAGTCAAACGAAAAGCCCTAAGCTTTACATTGGTAGGCAATGATTTGTTTCGATGAAGTCACACCGGAATCCTCTTAAAATGTCTCTCCAAGGAGGAAGCCTTACATGCTATGGCAAAGGTACACGAAGGTTTATGTGGAGCACATTAGGCGGGCCCAAAGATGAAGTGGACGCTTCAACGCCATGGTTTCTTTTGGCCGTCAATGACTACGGATTGTAATGCTTATGCGATTGGCTATAAAAGCTTGCCAAAATCATGGCCCTTTATCGCACACGCCTTCCATGGAACTGCATCCGATCATTAAACCATAACCTTTCCGTGGATAGGCCCTGGACATCATCGGAAAAATCTATCCACCTTCAGCAAAAAGGCATTCATTCATATTGGTGGAAACAGATTACTTCACCAAGTGGGTGGAGGCGCAACCACTGACCAACGTGACACAAATAACAGTCATCAACTTCCTCCGACAAAGCATTCTATTCCATTTCGGAATCCCAGAGATAATAACAACGGAACAAGGAACGGTGTTTTACGAGGGACCAGGTATGTAATTTCCTAACATAGTTTAAAGTCAAGTTGCTTCACTCTTCTCCTTATTATGCACAGGCCAACGGATAAGCAGAGGCAACAAACAAAACCTTAATCGGCATGATCCGTAAGGCAGTAGAAGACAATCCAAAAAAATGGCATGAGATGTTGCAAGAGGTATTGTGGGTCCATGGAATGCTGCTAAAACTGCAACTGGGTTCATCCCATTTAGGCTAACTTATGGGCAGGATGCGGTGTTACCTGTTGAGATATCATTACAGTCAGCCCGGATAGCCTACCAGCATGGTCTAACGACTGAAGATTATCGGATGGCCTTGGCCCTAAGCCTAGACCAAGTTGAGATGGACCGCTGGGTTGCCTTGGAGAATATCAAACAACACAAGGAGAATGTGGCAAGGGCGTACAATCGGAAAGTTCGAAGAAGGAGTTTTCAAGAAGGAGACATGGTATGGAAGACTGTTCTCCCCGCTACTCCAAAAGATCCGAAGTATGGTAAAAGGTCCGCATCCTGGGAAGGCCCATTCTTAGTAACGCAAGTTTTCGAAGGAGGAGCTTACCGCCTAATGACACCCGATGGAAAGGAAGTAGGTAAAGCAATTCACGGTAAGCTTTTGAAGCGGTACTATTCAACGTTCTGGGAAAGGGCTAGTGAGTAAAAAAAAAAAAAAAGTCTTGAGTAAAACTTGTTGGCCTGATATATAGAACTGATCACAAGAGGACGATTAGATAGCCATAAGTGCCATTACAAGAGAAATTAGCTATCATCAGAAAGGGGTAGGGGCAATAGTGTTAGCCGATAAGGAACAATTGACAGCCGATTTAGATCTTCTGACTCGACAGACGCCAGGCTAGGCATCATGGCAGCTTCCGTTGGCTGCAGATCGGGAACTGGGAATTCTTCTTAAGCTATCTCAGCCTCCATTTCTGCTCCTCTTTCAGAAGGCCAGGCTACCTCTTCATCAAACATCTCTTGAACCCCTGTTTCGGTCACCAAAGGGGTAGTGTCTTCAGTTTGAGTTCCGGAAGGGCCTACTTCGTCAGAAGGCGAAGGGTGTAAAGCCTTGTTCAGCGCAGCCACAAAGCGGTCCCATCTGGACCTCATCTCGTTCAGCAGTTGAGTTTGATAATTCAGCCTCAAGTAGTTCTTCTTTCACCTCCAGCATTAGTCGTTCGTCATCATGCTGACAAATGGAGTCATCAATGGCCTTGACTATTGCCTGAAGCCCTGTCTCTGATACAAATTGCTACTCCAAAGGCTTTTTCTTAGAGGCAAGCTCTTCCTGGAGTTCAGATATTTGGTGTTCGAGCCGTTCAATTTTCCCTTTACCTTCCGCAATGTCGGCTCACAGAAGTGTAAGTTGACCCGTGAATTCCCGGCGATATTTTTTTGCAAATGCTGCATTTTCTCGATGCAGCTTTAGGAGCTCTAACTGGTCATGCGCTTCATCCAGACGGCGTTGCGTATCAAACATGAAGCGACCAGTGAAATGCATTTGCCCCAAACACCCAATTGCCAGGTCCCGAAGTACATGGGGCATGTCGGGGTCGACTGACTGAACAATCCGTAGAAGGGCATGACTCATATTGTCCAGAGTGACCTTCTCAGTAGGCAGGGAAGCCTCGGTGAGGCCTTCAAGGAAGTCCAGCGCCGAAGCCAATGTTAGCATCCGTGGGGAAGTAGTAGTTGCTCCAGTCCCCTGGCTGGGGGAAGGCACCGTTGTCTCGACATCTGTGGCCACTGGTTGTTTTTCAGGCCTTGGCGGGACAGAGAACGGACTTTCAGGAGTCGAAAGCTCAGCCGACGAAAGGGTTGCCGCCGGTAAGAAGGTCGGTACGTCAGTTACGGAAGGAGGAGTCGTAGCCTCCACCAACGGGGTATCTGCCATCGGATGAGCAGTCTTTTCAGCTGCCCTTTCGACTAAAGATCGAAGCGGAATATCCTCCTCCGAGTCAGAAGAAGTGTCGATAACAACGGGATGGCTTATCACTTGTTTGCGTTTCTACAGAAAGGATGATGCCATTAAAAAAAAAAAAAGAAAAAAATTTAACATTAGAGGAACCAAGTAAAATAAGAATTGCCAGAAGCAAACCTTAGAAACAGGAGGAGTAGTGTTTCATGTTTCCTTTTGGATCAATGGAGCACGGGCGGAACCCCGACCTCTTCTTCTTCCTTCTCCGGGACAACATGAGCAATAGCAGTAGTTTTCTGCACCAAAGGAGTGTGTAAGGCCGACATTAGTATAGGACTTACAGGGTATTTTACCTGTTTTCTTTTCTTAGCAGATGAAGGTGGTTCAGGCAGAGAAGTGGCCGGCCCAGGAATTCACAGAAGCCAGACGCCTATAGGGGCAAAAAACAGGACCCCACTCAGTAGCCTCCACTATAAATCAAAATTTGGAGAAGTCTCCAGCACCACTTGGAAGGGTTTGAACTCAAAGGACCTTAGAATGGCCTGAGTGCGTTCGGCTAAACTGTATACATCTTTAGCCGATAACACCGGCTTCACAGAGAAAGAGGAAACATGCCCTGGATCTGTGGGAATGTCCTATATTAGTTCGAATTGGCGGGAGAAGCAATGAGGGTTATACCGCTCACAGGAGGTCTTAGCACTCTGAGCTCTAGGTTTGGCCCCCAGAAGAATTTCCCGAAGGCACAAAATTCGGGCCCATAAAGTATCTTGTGTGGCTTGGGGGCTTTCCGATAGGCTTTTCAACTAAAGGGGGCCATCTTGACGAGCAGCATACGGGAAGAAAATGGCGCCATGGAAGTCTCGACATCGGTAGAGGTACGAGATGATGGTTTCGGCAAAGGCAGAATTTAAAGGGACCTAAAAGAGCCGATAGCCGGTCGCCTGTTTAAAAGAGTCTGCTTGGATACCTGGGAGTCGGCTAATGCCAAAATTGGGCAAATATTGATACAGCCAGAGCTGGACAATCCAGAGTGGGCCCCCTAGGTTGGTCGGGTTTTCCCCGGCGGCAAGGGCAGCCATCAGCGGATTGATGGTGCGATAGGCCAGGGCGAGGACCAAAGAGGCAAGGTCACAGCACGTCTTGCTCTGTAGGAGAGCCGATACATAGTATCGGTACTCATTGTTGATGCCAGCAGAATGGAAACAAATGATATACTTACACAGCCAAAGCCATAGGAAGGCTGCTTGCTCTTTGTTGGAAGGAGTGTCCTCCACCCCTCGTTGAGCGCTGATGAAGTTGCCGTATGAAGAGGAGGCCTTGTCCAGACGAGCCTCAACGACTGGCAAATTTTCCTCGTCATGAAGCCTCAGAATCTTATCGCCTTTACATCAGAAGCCGAGGATGGTGCAGATGTTAAGAATGGTGGGAGAAAACATCCCGTGCGGGAAGATAAAGCTGTTGATCGCTGAAGACCAAAAGGGAAGGACGGCGGCAAACATATTGCAATCAAACTCCATCTCAAAGTCGGTCATCATGATAGCATCCGAAATTCCCAGTTGCGCCCAGATAGCCCCAAATTGGGCGTAGCAGCAATCTCGCCATTCTCAGTAATTTTTGAGTTTGCGGGGCCAATGGCGGAAAGAAGAAGGAAGATTGGTGGTTGTGAAAGTGTCCTGTTGTAGAGGGAATGTGAAATCAGCTGGCAAGACAAACCGCAGGTGTTCAGCGGTAACCTCGGCAGGCAAGGGGCGCGGACCCAAGGCAAACAACCTAGCATCGGCTTGGACCAGGGACAGAATATTCTTATCGGTAGGGGTTGCCATTGTGGCGTTGCTTTTACCAAAAGAAAATTCACAGTTTGCAGGGAATTAAGGCAAGAAGATAAAAAACCGATGAATTGCTCAAGCAGTAGAATTCTGAAGGAGATAGAAGTTGTAAGGAGTAAGGAGTTCCGATTGGGGACCACTGAAATTTATAAAGAAGTTTGAAACTAAGCCATTCGCGGGTTCTAAGGCCAAGGCGTCACAACGATTCCACAACGTTCGAGACGTTTCGATTTCGTCAGAAAAAGAACGGCTGTCATTAATAGTTGTACGATTCCCATCGTTTCGCTGACTCGCATATGCTGAAACAATGGGACTCGGGGGGAGGGGGGCATGTGTTAACGTCAGTTTTGCCTAGCCGACATAACGGCTACTTTGTACCCATGCCGATTGGACAAATTGGGACAAGCCGATGAAGCCAACATTTCAAGCAGCCGATGGTCATGGTCAACATCAGTACCACGGAATCGATAAGAAGGAAAATAGATTCCTGATCTTTTGGCGCAAGGAATTCTGCACGATCGGTGGAAGCATTCTTTGGCTGGAAGAAACTCCACGATCTGTTACTGGCTCATTTACAGTAAGTATAAAATATGGAGCGTCGCCCAAAATCAAGGACAACAAATCAAACCATCAACCAGCAGAATTTAATTTTCTTTTACCTCATCATCATTTCCAGCTTTCTAGTCTAGAATCTTAGTTCTTTACAGCTTTCTTACTACTCTGTTACAGCTTCTCTTTACCAGCCTTGTTTATAATTTTTCTTACAGCTTTCTGTTCATATTTTCAATATCGGACCTTTTTCTGTATCTTCCATTAAGTCAATTAATACAAAAATCATTCTATTCTCTGAGAAAATTCCTTCCTTTTTGCATTCTCAGCCGACCTTCTTGAGCCCTTTCTATAGTAAGCTCAAGGAATCCAGTCCCTGATTCAAAAAAGATCTGATACCATTTTCTATTGCACCACATCGGATTGTTTGTGTTTGTCGGATACGAAGCTGATTTCCGTTTGCATCGGTTCCCTATTTTGACAGCAATAGAATAAAAATGGCATTGTTCTACTAAAAGAATTTTTTGTATGCTGTTACTTTACACACTATTTGATTTTTATTTTTTTTAATCTTTACGTTCAAGTAGCTGTGCAATTTCCAGACCAGAACTGAGTGCCCCACTCCCGCGAATGGATGAATTACATCCTCTTAACAAAGACTCACATGCATCTCACGTGACATGTTCTAATAGCAAAAAGAATGACAAGGAAAAATGGTGATGGGAAACAAATCAATAGTTTAAAGAAAAATTAATAAATTTTAAATGGAAACTATGTGCATGATTCAACCTAAGGCTTTGTTTGGATCCTAGAAAGGGAGGGGGGGGATAGGGGAGACGTGCCTTTATTACCTTCAGTAGAAGTAATCATATTTATTTTTGTTTTGTTTGGTATGAGTGGAAGAGATGTTTAGGACGTGATCACTTACATATCTTTTGATTTTCGCCTCTTTTAGCTTTGCAACTTCCCCCCAAACCCATGAATGGATAGGTTAAATACATCATTTGAACTGTAGCCCAAAAGAAGAATCACACACATCCACATGAAATATTTTGATAGCAAGTGGTACCACAGGAAAGGATGATGATGGAAAATTAATAGTTTGATGACAAGTCGATAATTTTTAAATGATAACTACATACATAACTCAACCTTAGATCTTACTCTTAGTCAAGAAAATTGTTTAATATTTATAATTTTGCTTAAATGTAAAGAAATCAAGGATGAACGATTCTTTAACTACTTTCATGAAGAATTCTAATTACTTATTGTTGGCTTTTTAAAACACGGCTACTAATTAGGTGAATTGTCAATTTTGGATTTTAGTAGTTTTCACATATTTTTCATTTACTCTAAAGCAAGTTTCTTCCCACATGGGTGAAACTGCTTTCTATTTTTCTGAAGAGACACTACAAGAAATTTGCCAATTTGCCATGAACAAATCCGTGGCTAAACTAGATGTTGCCACGAATCTGCGATGGAAAAGGTCCGTGGCAAATACCTTCGTTGCTAAGCATTTTATTGCCACGAAAATATTTTTCCACGGCAATTTATCACGGATTTGTCACGGATTGTTCAAGTTGGTATCACCTGTAGAGGAAGAAATATTGAGAGGGAATCGTGGCAAATCCATGACAATCTACCACAGATTTGCCACAGAAATGATGTGGAGCATATGTTGTTCGTGGCAAATCCATGGCAATCTGCCACGGATTTGCCATGGAAACAATATGGAATATAGGCTGTCTGTGGCAAATTTGTGGTAGAGCCACGGATTTGCCACGAACATTTCTCAAACATGTACATTTTGCCACGGATGTTTCTCAAGCAGCTACGGTCTATGGCAAATCCGTCGAAATCTGTCACGAATTGCCATGGAAACAATATGGAATATAGACCATCCGTGGCAAATCCGTGACAATTTGCCATGAATACTTCATTTAAAAATTTGTTCCGTGGCAAATTCGTGACAATTTGTCACAAATTTGCCACGGAAATGTTATTTTTTTCATAGTAAATTGTCATAGATTTGTCATAGATTATTAAAAATTAAAATTTTTTAAATTTGACCCTGCACACGTACAATTTCCTACCAAACACAATAGAATTAATTCATTCAACACCAAATATAATAAAACACAATTTTCTCATTTGAAGTCAATTGACTACATATCATTTGACTACTTATCTAACATACACCCACAATTGTATAGAACTACTTTTCTTATAGAACTACTTTACTAATCTGCAAGCCTTTATATCTACACTCATTAGCCTCGTAAAACATGCAAACTTCCCAACATCTTTGTGTTCCTCACAAATTGCTTCACCACCTGAGCTTCTCAGGAAAATACTGCAAGAAGAAAAGGAAATACATCATCAATGAGTTAGGTAAAGAAAGAAAAGCAATACGTAAATGACTTGAAAATTAGCTCTAAAATGAAAATGATGTTACATGGTCACCTTCTCAATGAGAAATAGATAGTAGGGCTTGACTCTCTGCAACGTCTATTGTAACCTTGCTTTTGCTGTACAAATCATACGTGCTGCAGAAATAAAATGGAAGAAAATATTAGAAAATGAGGTTTAATTAGATTATTAAATGAATTTTCTGGTGAGTATTTGCAAAGCTGCACTTACTTGAATATCTGCAACCACTTGAGGTTTTCCTAATCCTCATTCATCAAGTGCCTATAAGCTCCTGAAGTATGCAATGCTGCAAGATCAACTGCCTATAAGTTCTCCAACAGCCCACTACTTCACTGCAAATTACGTTTAAAAGATCCATCAACACTATATTATTATTTTTTAAAAAAGAAAGAAAAAGCAAGTTAAACCTTTAAATGTCATGTTGGGTTGGGCCTTAAAACACATTTCAGCCTCGTAAAACATGCAACTTCCCTCCTGCCTTGAAGTCATCAATTGAAGTCAATTACTCCAGTCATCAATTGAAGTCAATTGATTACATATCTAACATACACCCACAATTGTCATGCACAATGTTAACAACTTCAAGCTCCTCAAGAATAGAAATTAATTGCAGTACTTAGTGCATAGTAAACATTAAAATACAAGAAATATAATAATGAATTTTATAAAGATAGTTTCTACATGTCTATTACTGTTTCAAATTTGGACTGAAACAAGCAAAACCTCCAAGCACGAATTTGACAGCTGAAATATTAAATAAGTTTGACAACATTTTTTAAACAAGCATGAACTGAATAGAGAATTCAATAAGATGAGAACTCAAAAATTGACTTTTCCCCTTCCTCCTTGTCTCTTTCTCAAAAATTAACCTTTCATCTTCTCAGTCATCCCCTCATCCACCTATCATATACCCCTTCATCTTCCTCCTTCTTTTTTTCTCTCCTTAGCCCTCCCTCCCCTCTTCCCACACAGATATATATATCCCATAGTCATCAGGCATTAATGGAAACCATAAAGACATTGGGATTTCTTATTCGATTTTCTTTCTCAAAGATGGATAGTTGTAATTCGTTTGAGAGGTTGTGAAAATTTGAAATTACCACTTCCTCTTGATTTTTAAGGCCTTTTTTTTTAGGTGGGGGGGGGGGTTTCACTGTCTTCTTCATCTGGTTTGGTTTGTTATGCTATGAATCAGTAAAAGTTATGAACATGTTGTTTTGGATTTCCAATTTGATCTATCTATTCAAGAGACTATTTTTTATGCTATTCCTCTTATGGATAGTTGTAATTCGTTTGAGAGGTGGTCAAATTTTGAAATAGCTTACAATCAAGAAGATTTTGATGTGTTTTCTTTTTCAAGCCAATCACTTCGTCTTGATTTCAGGTGAGATACTTTTAAGACCTTTTTTGGGGGGGGGGGTTCACCCGTCTTCTTCATCTGGTTTGGTTTGTTGTGTTATGAATCAGTGAAAGTTATAAACATACTGCTTTGGATTTTCAATTTGATCTACCTATTCAAGAGACTATTTTTTATGTTTTTCCTCTGATGGATAGCTGTAATTTGTTTGAGAGGTGGTCAAATTTTGAAATAGCTTACAATTAAGAAGATTTTGATGTGTTTTCCTTTCCAAGCCAACCACTTCCTCTTCATTTCAGGTGAGATACTTTAAGGGCTTTTTTTTGGGGAGGGGGCAGTTTCACCCGACTTTTTCATCTGATTTAGTTTGTTGTGTTATGAATCAGTGAAAGTTATGAACATGCTGCTTTGAATTTTCAATTTGATCTACCTATTTAAGAGACTATTTTTTATAATGTTCCTCTAATGGAGGATACGCTTGTGCATGATCCTTTCTACTCCCTAATGGATTTTAAACAAAGCTAGAACATGGTTCCTGTGGAGGAAATGCCTATTGAAGGTATCACTTCAGACGAAGTTCCTGTGGAGAAGAAGGTAATCAGGAGGCAGGGAAAGGAGAAGGGCATTAGCTCCAAGACACTATCAGAGCAACTATTTCAAAGTACTTTTACATGACAATCACTCAAGAGGCCAAAGAACTGAATGTTTGCCGAATCGGTCTCAAGAAAAGATGTAAGGAGTTGGAAATTCGTCGAGGGCCTTATAGGAAGTTTATGAGCTTGGGGATCTTAATCAGAATGTTTAGGTTCTTTCTTACACAAATTTGTGCATGAAGAACTAATAAATATATGTCCCCAAAGTTAACGAAGAAATAATGCCTATTGAAAGGTTCTATTTACATTTGCAGGGTTTGTGAAATAAAGAAGAAGGAGTACATATGGCTGAGAAGAAGTTGAGAATGGCCATTGAGATACTAGAACGTAAGAAGAAGTTGATGGAAGAAATCCCTGATGCGAAGTTGGAAGATCAAATAAAGAGGTTGACACAAGCATGTTTCAAGGCCAAATATGAGAAGAGAAAACTTAGGGATCTGGAAAAAATTTTGAGAGTGTAGATGTTAGTCTGATTGCTTTGGTTACATATGGTCGAGTTTATGATCTTTCTCAAATTTTTCTTTACATTAAGAAGATGCTTAGGCATTAAAATATATTGTATAAAATTAACCTTAAGGGTAATCAACTTATTCGGAGTATCAAGATGACAAAAAAAAAATTCCTGCAGAGTTTCCCCTATATACTAGAACTTTCTAGGCACCAGGCCACCACAAAATCAAAAACATTATATATATATATATATGAACTGTCACAGCAATTTTCAATAGAACTAATGTAAGGGTAATCACCAATTACCCATGGGGAATGATCACCCATCACTCATGAGGAATGATAACCCATCACTCACGGGGATCCATTCATATAAGTTAAGCATATAATATCCATTCGTATAATATTTTAATAATAAAAAAGTCATTTTATCTAAGGTTTGGTCCACTAGCTGATTTAAATCTATTTTTGGTTTTTCCTTTGTTAGGTTGGGGTTAGGGAGGGGTGTGTGTAGGGAAGTCTAAGGAGAGCATAAATTTATCTAAGGTTTGGTCCACTATCTATCTTCATATTTTTTTTTTTTTTTTTTGTTACTCTAGAGCTATACAAAAACAATATACAGTGGTTTTTCTTTCAAATGATCTTTTTATCATCTAAAAGAAGGATCAGAAAACAACAATTTCAACTTGACCCATGAAGTTAATACATACCTCTTTCAGTTCATTCTCTTCAAAATCTTCTATGACAGGCATAGTAACTATTTCTCTTCAACTTGACAATAACTGCTTCAATTAGCATCTATACCAAAGATATACACAAGGAAATCACACATACAAACATTGTAATGAGGCAAAAGCATCTTTCATATCATACTTACCTTGATGTACCCATTTTGAAACAAACAATACACTCTCTAATTTTGGCTATTTCCAACGTTAGAATCAAATAGGACAGAAAGAGCTAGGTAGCTTTCACTACTTCCTACTTTTATACATTTCAACAATTTAGTTTGGTTTTTTACAGTTGCTTTAGCCTAATAGCATTTTAATTCTGGAGAGCAAAAATATATAAACAAATACTACTTCTTTGGAATCTGGTTTTGTTGTTCCTTCCGAGTCCTAAAAACATTTGTCATACATAAGAGATAGCAAGTAAGGTCCAAAAGATAAGAATATTGGTCATAGTTGAATTCACAAGATTTTTAGCAGCTGGAAGAAGAGATCATATTGA
The DNA here is from genome assembly GCA_026120185.1 of Voacanga thouarsii. Lineage (NCBI taxonomy): Eukaryota > Viridiplantae > Streptophyta > Magnoliopsida > Gentianales > Apocynaceae > Voacanga > Voacanga thouarsii. The sequence continues at coordinate 1,262,122 of JANUWF010002236.1, read as the reverse complement.
TCACGGTTGCATTAATTCACAAGAACAAAGTCACAATAAGGGAGCAGTTTTTTACTAGTATATGCTTTTCTTCTTTAGGTATTTCTGGGATGTGAGGATTGGGAAGGGAAGGGAAGGGTGGGTGGTGCTAGGGGATCAGGGTGGCATATTGGTCTATAATCTAGCTGATTAATTATTATCAATAAAGTTAGGGGCCTTTTCTTGTCATTGTTTCTTATCAGTGCTATATATAATATAAGCCAAAGAAAACTAAGTGCGTATGTTCTCTTCAAAAGCCAGCAAACCTTGGTCTTCACCAGAAATAGAGGAGAATTACCTGGTCTTGGTCTTTCTCCAGTGAGAACATATTCTTGATTTTATGTTCACCAAAAAACAAGCGTCGTTTTGAATACACAAACTAAGATAGAAAGAAATAATACATACAATAGTCACATCTCTCAAACATGAAGACTTCAAGTGCTACAAATAATAGCAATGGCTCAAGCTCCCAATAGCCACAACAGCAGACAACTAAGAAGAAAAGGAATTTGCCAGGAACTTCAGGTAAGAATAGGGGTGGCAGAAGGGGGAAGGATATGCGGGGGAAGGGGGGTGGAGGCGGGAGGGGGATCGCTAGGTGGGGGGAAGGGAGAAAGGGGCTGGGGGTGCGGGGGTTAGTAGATGGGGGGAGGGGTGGAGGCAGGGGGGCTCACGGGGTGGGGGAAGGGGAGAGAAATGTGTTGGTAGAGAAGAAGATGGAGAGTGAAGAGAAATGCTGCAAGTTTTAATTTATTTTTTCAAATAAAAAGTTAAGAATTTAAAATAGTGGAAGCAATGAAATTTTTAAAACAAATTAATAAATTGGAACCAAAAAAAGGAAAAAAAAAATACCGTGACAATCTGCCACGGAATTGCCACGGATTAGTGGCAATTTTGTGATTCTATGACAAATCTATGGCAAATAGCCACGGATTTGCCACGGAACACACAACAAAAATTTAGTTATTTCTTTTTATCACTACTTTGTGTAACATACTTTTTTGTGTACTCTCAATGATAATATAGTTCTTCAAAACAATTTTCAATGGCTTTTACAGTTGAAATAAAATAAAATTATATCATTTTTTAATAGTTATAATTTTAATACAAACGTATATTTTGATACTAAAAAATAATACATCATATTTTCAATTCCATTTAAAAAATAAACACATTAGAAAATAAATAAATCAAGATACTTACAAAATATTTCATCGTTGTTATTTAAAATGTATGGAATAAAAATTATTGCAAACTAATATAATTAATAAATTATAACAAAAAAAAAAGAAAAAATGTCGTGGCAAATTCGTGACAATCTGCCATGGAATTTCCATGGATTAGTGGCAATTTTGTAATTCTGTGACAAATCCATGGCAAATAGCCACAGATTTGCCACAGAACACACACTAAAAAATTAGCCTTTTTTTTTATCACTACTTTGCATAATATTCTTTTTTATGTACTCTCAATAACAATATAGTTCTTCAAAACAATTTTTAATGGCTTTTACAATCGAAATAAAATAAAATTATATCGTTTCTTTAAAATTTCTAATTTTAATACAAATGTATATTCGATACTAAAAAATAATACATCTTATTTTCAATTCCATTTCAAGAATGAACGAATTAGAAAATAATTAAATCTGGATACTTACAAAATATTTCGTTGATGTTATTTAAAATATATGGAACAAAAATTAATACAAGCCAATATAATTAATAAATTAGAACAAAAAAAAAAGAAACAAATGTGTGGCAAATCCATGGCAATCTACCATGGAATTGCCACAGATTAGTGGCAAATTTGTTATTTTGTGGCAAATTGCCACAGAACATACAACAAAAATTTAGTCATTTCTTTTTATTACTAATTTGCGTAACATACTTTTTTGTGCACTTTCAATGATAATATAGTTTTTCAAAACAATTTTCAATAGCTTTTACAGTCAAAATAAAATAAAATTATATCATTTCTTTAATATTTATAATTTTAATACAAACGTATATTTCGATACTAAAAAATAATACATCTTATTTTCAATTCCATTTCAAGAATAAACGCATTAGAAAATAAATAAATCAAGATACTTACAAAATATTTTGTCACTGTTATTTAAAATGTATGGAATAAAAATTAATACAAACCCATATAATAAATAAATTAGAACCAAAAAAAAGAAAAAAAAATGTCGTGGCAAATCCCTGGCCATCTGCCATGAATTAGTGGCAATTTTGTGATTCCGTGACAAATCCGTAGCTAATGTGTCGCATAATTTTGCCACGGAAATGTTTCCATCATAAATCAGTGGCTAATATTTGGCATAATTTTTTGGCGCCTTTTTTTCCTACCGATTTGTGATGGAATATGTTTGCATCACTACTTGCTATTATTTCCATCGCAATTCCATTGCAAATTGCCACGGATTTGCTAGGATATTTTTTCCCATGCAAGTTACTTGTATTTTGCTGTTCCGTGGTAAAATTCATCACTGATTGCCACGGAAAATATTCCGTGGCAAAAATCCGTGGCAGATTCACAATTTTCTTGTAGTGAGAAAATTGATGTTTTTTCAAAGCCTTTTTCCTTTTTCCTTAGTTGAGAAATTCTTCCACGGCTTCCCTTTAATGAAATCCTTGTGTTTAATTAGGTTTTTTTTAATCCAAAATCAAATTTAATGGAATAAGAAAAATACAGGTAATAGTCCTCTAGATTTCACAATCCTATTGGTACCACAGTAGAAAGCATTTAAAACGAAAGAAAAGTCTGCGAATCAGAAATAGCAAATGCTAAATTTACAAGATAATCAGCAACCCTATTGCCTTTTCTATAAACATGCAAAAATTGACAAGTAAAAAAGGAACGCTAAATGAGATCAATATTCCTAAAAAGTGAATAGTACATCCCGTGTTTAGTATAACTTCCGTTCAGTTGGTTGATTATTAATTGAGAATTAGACTGCAGGACAACATTCAAGTGATGTTGTTGAGAACACTATTGCAAACCATAATATATTGCCTGAATTTCTACCTATGCGTTCGTTGCATGACCAATATACTTTGCACAACCAAAAAGGAAATGGCTAATTCCATCCCTAATCAGCACACCCAACCTTGACTATCCAGGATTTCCTTTGGACCCCCCCATCTACATTCACAACCACAATGTTAGTAACAAACTTCAACCAGCAAATTGGAAGAACTTTAGAAGATGTTGAAGCCCTCCAAACAACTGAAGGATGACCAATATCGAGAACAGAAGGCTTTCGAAAAGGATGCAATAGAGAGAGCTTCCGCAATAAGACTGTAAACCCTCTTTCTCAACCTCTAAATTAAAAACCTCAACTCCTTATAAATAACCTCATTCCGAGCTTTCCATGTTTCCCAGAGGAGAAATGTCATGAAGACCCTAGCATAAAGTCGTACTAAGGCCACAACATACCACCATGAACAAATATAGTAAGATAAGTCTATAGCTAAAACATAAATTGTAACACCACAACCACGTATGTAACTCAATCGGGTTGGGGATGTTGCTCAATCCATTGGATAAGAGGTCTTTACAATGGAAAACGAAATACAACTCCAAGACTTAAGGAAAATAAATCATAAACCATTACCAACTCTTAGTAAAACATATGCATCATTCGTAGGCAAATGGAGTAAAATAAAAGTTCAAACTTGACAAATCTAGCATCCCAAAAACATAAAGAATATAAATCCCGCTTTTCCAAATTTAGTAATCTCAACTTGAGTAGAACTCGGGATATCTTAAAAATTATGAATTAAAAAATTTGTGAGCTAATAAATCCAGTGTGTAATGCGCAACTCAAAACTATTTTCATTATGTGCAATAAAAATTTTGTCATGCACATTAGTAAATAAAAGTATTGAGCCACAACAAGTATTTTCATGAAAATTGGTTTTAGATTTTCCAAAGGTTTTTGTATGTGTTTATGGAGCATCCATAATCCATGATACCAAGAATTAGTGGTGTAAGGGCATAAAGGTAATTCCAACCCACTAGTATAATTACATGCAATTCCAAACTTCTAATGGTGTAAGGTCCACTACTAGAAAAATGTGACGTTGTGACATATGTATTATGACATTTTGTTTAATATGCCATTATAAATTAACTTTTGTGACGTTTTGTTTGAAATGTCATAATAGACATCATCAAAACTATACCATTTTGTTCAACTACTTATTAATGTGAAATTTAATTTTAATAATTATATTGTGACATTTTAAGAATTGTCAAGATATTATTTTTTCTTTGGATGTTCAATTACCTATTGTGAAATTATTAAAATATTATAATAGATAATTTACGAAAAAAATAAAAAAAGAACCCATTGCAAAAAAAAAGAGAGTTACCCACCAAGAAAAAGTATGGGAGCTTGAAAAAGTAAATATAGTTTGGAAATTTTTAGGTGCATTTGGTGCATGTAAACCTAATGTTTTAGGCAGTTGTACCACGGGTAGATGAAGTTACACAGTCACATAATAGTACAACTTTCTAAAGAGTTGGTACAACTACCTAAGCACCTGGTGGAAGTGCACCAGGTGCACTAAAATTTTTTCTGTTTCAGACAGCTTTCCCATTTTCTTAGCCCAATCCCATCCCATTTGTCAAACCTCCCTCTCAAACTTATCTCTTTCTTCAACGAAAACCCCCTTCTCCCTCTCAAACCCTTTCCTCTAAAACCCTCTGATTTCATCCCGAAATTCTCCCTTATATACCTTCTCCTTAATTGATTGAGAATTATGGAGAAAGTGAACAAAGATTTAGACAATGTGGCTGTTGGAGATTTTCTTTGGAGTAGTAACATCCAACATGAAAGTGGAATCTCCTGTAAGCACCGCCCTCCCATGACCAGAGCTAGTGCCTCTATAAGAACGCTGCTCCTCTCTATTCTTCTTTTCAAGGCTTCCCTTTATATTCACATCAATGTATGTTCCTATTCTGTGAGTTAAGACAAAAAACCGTTAAATCATCAACATTTGTGTACAAAAAAAGTTGTGTTTTTCTTTTCTAGAAGGTAGAACACGAGGTTAATTGTTTTGTTTGTTAATAATGTTTCTGACAACTGTGAATTTAAGGGGAAGATATATGCTTGCTCTCTGTGATTTATGGTTTTTGTGTCAACACGGAATATTTCTTTCCTTTCTTTTTTTTTTTTTTTGAATATGTATGTGTAGAAACTGAAATATTTGGATTTTAATTTGTAATATAAAGTGATCACATGTGTTTGTTACAAAAAAAAAAAGAAAAAAAAAAGATCTTCTGAACTGAAATAAAAAACTAAATATGTATGCTTTTTGTTGGAATATGATTTCTATACATATGTATTCAGTTATGCATTTTAGGCTTAAATTTGTGTGGAATGTTCTTTGGGTGTTGGTGGGGGAGGGGGTTTCTTGTTTTTGGAATGAGCCTTGGAAACTAGCAGCTACAAGATTGTGATAAAGAGGGGTAGCTTAAGAGTTCATATATTTCTTTGGAGATTTTCTCTCTTGAACTTCTTTTTCACTATCTCAGGATTTCTTTAGGCTTATGAGGGGTACTAATACATGAACAACAGTTGAATGAGAGGTCCATTTACTGCTATTCGATGACCATTAATCATTACCAAACTCTCTATTGTACTAGTTCTTGGCATTTATATTTCACAAGATTGCTCAATTTCTATGATTGTGGGCTTGTTAGAGGAAGTTGGAAAATGATATGAAACAATTTTATCCTTTGAGAAAGCATGTAATCCAAGAAATTGTAAGCTAAAATGATCTTTGGTTCTTCCATAGAGGGCCATCTCCATGTACTAAGTACCAACTAGCACTAGTACAAACTGCACATTTTCATGGTGTGGTATATTCTAAGCTACTTCGATAAGTGTATTTGGATCGGGATTATTTAAAATATGTATAAATATGATTTTAAAAATTTTAATTTATTCAAAGTAAATAATAAAAATATTAATATTTTATAAATAAAAATCATTTATATTATGTCTGTTTAAATTCATTTATTTCTTACTTATTAAATTATTAACTGGTCATACATTTTGATATTATTGTGTGGCACGAGTCATATTTTGATCGAAGGTGACAGTAATACAAGTTAGGTGGAATTCTAGTGTAGCCTTTTGTTGAAAATTTTCCTTCTAGGGGAAGTGGAATGGTGGAATATTAGAAGCAACCTAGATATATTAATTTGGATTTGGAATCATAGAATTTGTATATGAAAATTGTACTGTTAGTTATAAAGAAATAGTCATGATATGATAAGATTTATGTTGTACAGCGGTGGGAGGAATCATATTCAGATTTATGTTGGGCGATGTCCTATTTACCCCACTTACATTGCACTTACACTATCTGCTATAAACCTGCATTAATTGTTGTAACTTCTGGTTTATTTTGTTTTCAAAAAAATTTCTAAACTTTCTGCAATGTTTGCAAAATAGTTATTGAACTTTCTATAGTGTAAAGTTCTTGAATTATATATTATATGTTTTTTGGTTTTTTTGGAACTTGTTACACTTCTACAAGCTTTATCAGCATATAGTTTTTGTTTACATGTTTTCCCTTTCCATTAGCCTTTTTTAACAAAAAGAAGAAGAAAATTAATCTAGAATTGGATTATTGTAGGCTATTCCTTCTTTTCCAAGTTCATTTCTACATCTCTTCAGTGGTAAATACAACCTACGTTGCTTAATTCCTTGTCCCATTGATCAGGTTTGCTCTCATTTCCATTCAAAATGCCTCTCCTTCAACAATGTACTTTTGATCAGGTTTTTAGTTTACTACTTAAGCTCTTTCATGATTGAGTTAGAATTTGTTGAATTGATTAATATTTTTCAAATTTCTTAATTGCCTAAATTTAATTGCATGAATCTCATATTATGTATTTCTGTTATCTAGGTTGTAACTTGCATATCTATTATTGCTTGTTACATCACCAATATGGACAAATCTTGGATGAGTCTTCCTAGAAATTGCCATGCACATCAAAATAGTGTTGACTCGTTTTTAAGATTTGCAATGACAATGCAAGTTTGCATGGGGCGATATTGTGTCCTTGTGTAAAATGTGAAAACGGGGTAATGAGGATTGAAATGGAGGTGAGAAATCGCCTTATTGTGTATGGGTTTATTAAGGAATATTCTTATTAGATGGTACATGGAAAACTTTCATTCTCTAGTTCATCTAAAACAAATTTAGGTAATAATTTGCAAAATGTTACTAGACAAATTAATGACATGGGTGGTTTGTTCCATGATGCATTTGGCATTATAATGCATGATGACATTGAGGGGGTTGAAACATCTCCTATAGTTGAATGTTCAAACTTTGATGCTGAGAATTTTTACAAACTCATTAATGATTCTCAACAAGAGTTGTATCATGGGTGTTAAAACTTCTCTAAACTATCATTTCTTATTCGGTTGCTACATCTTAAATGTGCAGGGAAGTGGTCTAATAAAAACTTTGAAATTCTTCTTGATTTGTTGCGAGAATCATTTCTTGACAATGCTAAAATTCCAAAATCATATTATGAAGCTCAAAAGATAATGAAAAATTTAGGTTTATGGTATGAAAAGGTAGATGCGTGTCCTAATGATTACACATTGTATTAGGGGATAAATTGGGATGGAAATATTGCTTCACATGCAAAAAGTCTAGGTGGGCAACTTTAGAAAATAATCCAATAGAGGAGAAAAAAAAGATTGCAAAAAAGGTTATCTGGCATTTTCCACAAAAACCTCGATTACAACATTTGTTCATGTCCTCAAAGACTGCTAAATCAATGATGAAAAGCTTTAGAGGGGGGTAAAAAAGGTTTTTGGCAAACAAGAGTATATTAAAAAATTTGATCTTAAAACAAAATTTTCAAGCAGATTAGCAGTGATTCTGCATTACTTCAAGGATGGTTTCCAATTTCAAGAATTCAACCAGGAGTCTTTTAAAGTCAGCACAAATGATATAAAATAAGGATGGGTAGTTGAGATATTAAATGACAGGTTCAAATTAGAATGCAAGGATCATAAATAGATCACTGAATTTAGCGAAACAAAATAGAGCATTTAAAAACAAAAGTCATTAAGAATGTAGTGAAGAAATTTAATCAAGAGACACGAAATAAGCTTAGAGATTTATAGTGGTTTGATCCTCAAATGATATATATCCCCTACCTTAAGTTCTTACTTAAGGATTTCAATACACTCACTAAAACCTTTTCCCAACTCAGTTGCAGTAGGTGACACCAATCTTTCAGAAGAGGATTACCAACCTTGGTTTTCCACCCAACCTCTTTAATCACAACAATCAAGGCTCCCTCCAATTGGGTTTTACCTTCTTAACCTTGATACAAGTTAGAATGAAAGAAAGTTTACAGACATAGCTCACTGATTTGAGAAGATTATGAACATATGAGTACAAACACCTTTTGCCTTTTGAACAATTTTATTTCACTTTTGAAGAACAAATGAAAATGGAGATTTTTGTATTCTAAAATGTAAGAGTTTTTTTGAGAAATATAGCATAAAAAATCTACTTAAAAATTAAGTTTTGAAGGCTTTTATAGGAATAAAAAGTAAGACAGCAACAACTAGTAAGAGCTAGTTTTTTGCTGTTGGATTTTCCAGATTTTTGGACTCAAAGATTTGAAGAATATGAGTCTAAAAGGTGAGTCCAAAACAGCACTTTTTTAGGTATAAACATTTTGACATTGTTACAGAGTTTTGGACGAAGCTTTTGAATGCAGAGTCCATCTAAACTACTCAATCTAAACATCTAAAAGTTTAGTCTTTGAAATCATTTTATTTGTGTACTTCAAGGTAGAAATAAACAGAATCATAAGGTAAAGGAGACACGGGAATTTACACATAATACCTTGACAAACGATTCCTAGTCTAAAGTCTTTCACAAGGACTTCATTATTTTACAAGCTCTTGAATTGAAGATATACTTAATTTGGATTCCATTGCTCAAGAATTGCTTGGCAGTCTAATTTGCATGATTTTGGAAGAACTAATGTTAAACATGTCCTACCATATATAAACCACGTGATTTAGTCCTTATTAATGTTTATCATAAGTCAAAATACAGGAGAATGCCCTTAGGGCTAATAATCTCCCTCTTTTTGAGTGATGACAAACTTGATAGGATTGTGACCTGAAAACAATGATATGTATAGTATGGACATGTTAGACGGAGAGAGATGAGAATATTTTTCACTGAAATGCATTATCTCATTATAGGACCCAAAGAGTGCCTATGAGATTAAGATAAAAAAAAATTTAAGCATATGCTCACAAATATGGCTTAATGAGCTTATAGCCCAACCAACCTTCTTATCCTCATTCATTTAATTTAAGGACTATTTCATAGGGAAATAGCATATAAAGGTCACCAAAAAAAAAAAACATGTATAGTTATGTACATAAAGGAGCGTGGAAGATAGATTATAATATGTAATACTTCCCCTATGTATGTGCATATATGAACCAAAGGATAGCGAGATGATAACTATGAAGTGTGTTTGAAAATAAGATTGGATTTGAAGATTTTGAACTTCCAAAATATACATCTAAAATGGGGTAAAATGAGGTAGAAGCTAGCCTTAAAAAAAAAAAAAGTCATTTTTGGCTATTTTGGATTGAAGAAATATAGGTCTAAAACTCCCCCGAGTATGAGCGAACTGAAAGAAATATTTCAAGAGTAGAGATCAATAACTTTTCCTGGAATTGGTCGAACTTGTTTTACTCAAACAACACAATGATTTGACTGATTAACCAAAACGAATCAGCTAGATTTCATAAAAGTCTACTTAGGTATCCTTGTCATCCAAAAATTTAACAAAATGCATATCACAATCATAGTAAAAAAAAAAAATCATCAAGTCAGGATAAAATTAGTTAGAATGCACAATGAACTTATACACATACTTTCCATATAGTAATGACATCTCAACATAGTCGCCACTAAGTCACCCAATTCTTTACAGTCCGCATTCTCAAACAACAAACAGTCCTAAACAGTCTGTACATCCATAACATATATTCTCATATCATAGTTCCAAATCCACTATTCATAGTTCACAATTCACAATCCGCCACCATTCAGGTCCAAATCATAGTTCACAATTCATAATTCAAAATTCAAAGTTCACAATTTCACAATTCACAATCCACTACCATTCAGGTTCACTTTATTATTTTCTCCCCCTTGTCATCAATTAAAATGCAAGAAAGATAGAATAAAGAGGACAAACAGAAGGAGAATGCATATGGACAAACCACAATCAAGAGAGTAAATATATATAGTCAGAAAGATCAGCAAGAGATAAGTGTAAAAATAAATTGTTCAAGTACTTGTGCAGAAATCATAAAATTGTTTGTTAATCGGAAAGTAATAAAAATTGTTCAAGCATAGAAAATCAGTAAGCAACACGCAGGATTAGCCAGTCAGGAAATGTGGATGGTTGCAGACTTAGTCCTGACACCGCTTTTTGAATGCTGTCCAACTATTCAACTGGACTTTCTTTTTACTACCACATGCTTCTACCTTTTACCAGATGAACTTCCAGCTATGGTTAGCTTGGGAGCATGTAATGCAGTAAGGGCAGCAGAGGTGGGGACTTTACTCTCCTTCTTGCTTTCTTCTTCTTTCTCTGATTCCTTTTCCTACTCCAGTTATGCTTCTTGCTCAGTCTGTTTACCAGGTGTGTCTTCATCTTGAGGAGAGGCATTTTTCTTTTCCAGTCATGCGTTTTTCAAGAGAAGCTTGTTCATCATAGACTCCCGCAGTGGTCTTTTCTTCCACATTTCTCAATTTGGTTCCTAAATTCTATAATTTAGTTGTGACTTTTGCCTGAAATCTATCAAATTTCTCTGTTAAGCTGCTAATGGCTTCCAAGATGCTTTGTGATAGGGGCTAAAATTACCATTATTTTCTTAGTTATTTGATATTGTTTTGTAATACATTTGTTATAATAACTAGGCATATTCCTTCATATTTAACATTTTACTTGTAAAAAGTGTTTTTGATAAATTTGTTTAGATTTGAGTTAAAATTGAGCAAAAAGTGAACCATTCCAAAATATACCTAGTGTCAGACCCAGCCAAGGGGTCAAGCGTTGGGTCCATTATGGTCTAGCAGAGAAATTCAAGTAGCTTTCAGGACAAAAGCATAACAGACCTGCCACCAAGTCTGGCAAATGTCTCTAGCACCGAGTCCATTTTGTCTGCCAATGAGAAGAAAAAAAAAATAGAGTAAAAATAGGAGAAGAACAGAGTATACCTGGCACCAGCTGGGTCAAAGGTACCAGGCGCCATGTACATTTTGAAAAACGAATATTCTATGCACGACTTTGGGATTCTCCAATGATTTTGGTATTTTACGAATCTTACTCGGTCAAGACTTCCTAAGGCACGAATTTAGCATCCAAAAGGCCTATAAAAGCACAAGAAAACAAAAGTAATATGTGTAATTTGAAGGATCCAAGCTTGCTACTCAATCACCACTCAAAGGAGCATTATTCAAATGAGGTTTTCAAGAGAAGAAGAAGGGCTTGTCTATGAATTTTATCTTTTATCCTTTGTTTACTTTTCTTTAACAATGATGTGCTTAATGTTTTAATTGTAATTGGATATTATTTTGGAGATTATCATTTTGAGTTAATTGAAATTTTTTATCAATATATTGTTATCTTTAGTATTTGATTACTCGATATCATTGTTTATTGATGCAAGTTCTTCTAATTAACTCGACAAAACGATGTTAGGAGTTTTATTGCATTAATTTTGTATTTGTTAAATCATAACGGATTTGAAGACGAAGTTAAGATTATAGGACTAAGTGATTAGAGATTAAGTTGATTTCGGCTTGACAAAGGGTTATTAGCTAATTTCATATTTTTAAGAAATTGAGATTCATGCATATTTTGGTTAGGATAGCTTGATTGACAAATCTACTAATTGAATCAAAATAGAGTGATGAGCTTAATGCATATTTTGGTTATGTTAGCTTGATTGACAAATCTATTAATATGAATCAAAATATAGGAATTCCATGGATTGACAAACGGAGTGGAATTTATCTTTATATTCCTTTAGGATACCAAGACGACAATTGATTGTGATGAATGCTAAGTGATTCAATATTGTGTTTTCAAGATAATTGTCTAGTTACATGAATTTGCATTCTTAAGTTATATCTATTTTTATCTTTATTTATTTTTCTTTTTATTCTCTTCTTATTTTATTGGCTAAACAATAAAGATTTAGGTAAAATAAGGTGGGAGCTTAAGTTCTTGTGGATTCAATACTTACTATTCCCTATGCTATATGATAGGTATACTTACCCGTATGTGTGGTTTTAGTGGTTAGCATTTTAATTAAAGTTTGATTGATTGTGAAATTTGTTGATAATTTTTTCTACAATAAAACACACGCATCACTTTGAGTCAAACTGCTTTCCTTAATCCTTTGCTTGCCCTTATTTGAGGATTCTTCACCTATTTCAGACTTTCATTTCAAGTAAGACCCATTCCTTGTTCACTTGAACAAAGCCCATTTTTCAAAAGATTCCATGTTATACACATTTATCTTAAGCTGACTAGGCACACAAGTATTTAGATCCACATTGAAATTCCTGAAGACTTTGGTCAATAGATTGCCATATGGAAGTGCCTTGTAAGATGTGTTTCTTGACTACAACATCAACTTAACTGCCAAAAAACTAAAACTGGTCTGTCTACCTTCATATATGGCCAGTATTAGTATCATTTGCATGATATTTTTTGATGTCTTGTGCCCAAAACTTGAACAACCATAGTCGACACCATATGATGCAAAATCCTTCCAGCACCATTTAACCATTTTGAATTTCTGTCACTTGAGTTCTTAAAACTCTTTCCACCAGTAAATCTTTCCTCAAATATTTCCAAATTAAAAAGGACTGACCCTTTAGGGAATTTGTTCATTTCAAAAAATCGAATCCTTCTATCTCTAATTCTAAAAATTTGGTTTAACAACTGATGGTCAAATTCCATATTCATTGATCCTACTCTAGTGATATACCATTACACCATAAAACATCGCCTAGTCTCCTCTAACCTTCCTTTTTTCAGATTTGCAGTATGCTATGTTGATGAGTCAGATCGTGAGGCTTCTTCAGTGATTTTCTTTTCTTTCTAATTGGTGCCCAGTTAAGCGGCAGTAACAACTTTTGTCTTAGCTGCTGCTTTGCTTTTCTTGCCCATCTTAGACTTTTGTGTAGTTCCTTTGTCAGTTTTTGACACTTTTGTCATGGCAAAAGCGAGAGGAAGATGAAGGATTTTCATTTCAGTTTGGGGAAGATGAAGATGTGATTGTGAGAAAGGTAGAGGGAACAATGATAGTTTCGAATTTCTTGGGAGAAAGAAAGAGATAGCCTTTTTGTGATTTTCTAGGTTCTAGAATGGATAACTACAATCAAGTACTTTACATCAAAGACTTTTCACCAGAGATAAGGTCAATTTTGAAAAAGCTCGGACATTTGAAAATTTTGAAAAGTAACTCTGGATTTATAATCTCTTTCTTCTAAATAACAAAAAAAAAAAAAAAAAGGGGGGGTGGGGGGAGGGGGGCTTTTCATAAATTTTGGACTGCTACTATTTTGGATTTGGACTGAGTCTAAATTAGTCCATCCAAAAAGCGGAACAAGGGATGTTCTGTTGACGGGATTTGGATTCATGTTTTCTCAAATATTACGTCCAAAATCTCTGTTTAAAATGTGTATCTTTAGTAGTTCTGGAAGAATGAACAAATAAATCCTTGGCAAACTAGTCAGTTATATAATTTTAGTAATTCCTAAATCTCTTCTCAGATGATTAAATCTATCTTCGGCCAAAGGCTTCATAGAGATGTTTGCAAGCCGTTCATTAGTTAGAATGTGTTCAACACAGACATCACCTTTAAGCACATAATCTCTAATAAAATGATGCTTAATTTTATGTGCTTGGTTCTAGAATGCTAAATAGGATTTTTTGTTAAATTAATAAAACTAGTATTATCACACAAGATAGGTACATAATTAAATTTAACCAAAATCAAGAAAGGCATTTTTTATCCATAGAATTTGCACGCAATAACTACCAGCTGCTATGTACTCAGTTTTGGTTGTTGAAAGAGAGACACAGGCTTACCTTTTGCTATACCAGGAGACAAGGGAATGTCCAAGAAATTGACAATAAGAACTAGTACTTTTTCTTTCAACCATGTAGCTGGCATAGTCAGTATCCGTATACCCCATAAGATCAAAAGAATTAGATCGAGTGTAATACCCCACCACCTACGTACCTAAATAAGGCGGGATGTCGCCACGTCCAGTGGATAAGGGATCTTTATAATGATGTACAAAAGGAAAGTGACTAGATAAAATAAAAATGATAATCATATTACATTTGAAACAAAACTTAAAAGTCTAAACATTTAGAAACTAACAATCGTCTCTGAAAATAAATACAAAGCAAAATAAACTAAACTAAACTAAACGATCATCTCCTATTCCTTCAACCTGCTCAATAAAAGTACTCCCCTGAAAACATGATATAAAACAGTGTGAGAATGGAGTCTCAGTAAGCCCATGTGTGCAGTGTCACATTTAAATATTTCATGCATGCAGGTTTATCCAAACTACAAAATATGTTTACAAAGTCAATTTTCATCAATAAACAATCATTAAGTGGAACAATGCACACCATATTCAAAATAACTCTCAATAAATCATCCATTCATCAATATCATAGTTTCATAAAGTAGGGATTAGTAATGATTCAATATTAATATCAATATCAAGGCAATATCATGACTACCATCATGATAGCTCCCAGTGTAACCGTTCAACACTGGGCAGTAGGTGATCTACCCACTAAGATAAGATATTCCTCTATCTCTATACCTAACACATCGGTTGTCCAATCCGAAAGTATAAAGTCCACTTGAACCAACATGCTAGCTTGGACTTGTCTGACTAAGTAGTATTGTTGCCTCTTTTAGCAGAGTTTATCTTATGGAAGTGGCCTCTTATCAAAAGACTCACTCCAACTCTCTAAGACTAGTACCACTAGCCTACTCCCACTGAGTATTCAATTCTCCCTATTTAGGGGCATAATAATTTCCCTTATTTTCACAATTATTGGTTACCTTGTGTTTACAAAATGTGGTTTTCACATCAAACTTTTCAAAACATTTTAGTGATAAAGGAAAAGAAACCATTTTTAGTTTGAAAGTTGAGATTTGACAAAATTACTTGGAGTTTAAAATATCCACGTTCTAAATCCAAGTGTCAAAATACCACAATATTATTTCATCATGTTCAACCCTTATTTCAATCATCATGTCAACCATTGTAGTGATACCATTCCCATACCATTGTACAAATAGCTTACAAACATGTAATATTTAGCAAAACAATTATGCATGGACTTAATTGATTACTCAACTAGTCAAATCGCAGCTAATGCTTGCACTCTATTTAGACTTCCTCCTTATCTAGAATCAATGATTCTATAGTTAGAACCGAAAGAGCACACATAGCCTGGCTACTATTATTTCATGCAACATGATTCCCCATGGACCCATAGATCAACCATGGCATCTAAATAAATCCATTTAATAAACTATGCCCATAACCTTCCCTTGTTATGCTACTCATTAGCAAGTATGTATATACTCAATTTAAATCATCAACATGATAACTCTCATTCCCAACTATTATTAAATCAATATAATAACCCCATACGAATCAAAAGATCTCATTTTTAACCATCATAAAATGAATTTAGGTCCAACATAACCTGATATCATAATATTTCACTCCATATTCACCTTGATCATCTATTGCTCCATCAAACTCATCCATCCCATCCTTTCATGCTTTTTATGCTATACTTACACATAATAACATTACTATAAAATTAACCTCATTCAAATCAATAGGGATTGAATCTCAAAATACCTCTTAGATAGACAAGATAATGAAGCAAAGGTGACTCCTTGGCGATCGGTTAAGTTCTCCTGATAGGAAGAGATGATTAGGTCCTTTAATCATTCTTGTTTCAAAAATCACAGAAAATAGGAGGGGGTGGTAATTCAGCCCCTTTTGTTCAAAATTTAGGAGATAAGAAGAAGAAGAAGAATTGAATAAAATTTGGAGTAGGTTGAAGAGTTGCTTACTTTTCTCTTAAGTTTTGATTTTAGTGGAGATTGGTGCTGTTTTGGCCGAGATATGGGACTTGTTGGCGGCTGGAATATCTGGGCAGAAGAGGGTGTTTAGGGTATGATTAAGTGCTGGTTTGATGATGGAGATAGGTTAAGGTTGGGTATTTTTAGTGTTTAGGAGAAGTTGATCTTGCTTCGGTCTCCTGATCACAAGAAGAAAAAGATGTAATATCCTGCGTGGTTTTTCCCCATTAGCTAATGGTGGTTCAAGGCGAGGTATTACATCCTCTCTATCTTAAGAGAATTTCATCCCAAAATTCAGAGCGGCATACCTTTAGAGCAAGTTCGGATATTTCTTCTTTACCTAATTTTCAGTTTCCTATGTGGCATTCTTAGTACCATGATGATCCCACAAAATCTTCACCATAGGTCTCTGTTTACTCCTCAACACCTTGACACTTCGATCCAGAACCTTAATCAGTTTCTCAACATAGCTCAAACCAAGCTGTAGAATCAATAGCTCCTCGTTCAATACATGCTTCGGGTCAGGGTTGTATTTCTTCAACTGAGATACATGAAACACACCGTGAATTTTTGCCAACCTTTCCGGCAACTCCAATCGATATGCTACAGGTCTAATCTTCTTGATCACGGGAAATGGTCCAAAATATCTAGGACTCAACTTCCCATCTTTGGAATGTTTCAGAATCCCCTTGCTAGGTGTTATGCTCAAAAAGGTTTGATCTCCCACTTGAAACTCCAATTCTCTTCTTTTGTTGTCCGTATATCTCTTTTGTCAACTTTGCGCTGCTTTCAGTCTACCCCTTATCATCTTTACTTTGTTTGTCATCTCCTCAAGGTTTACCATGAAGGCTTAAGAAGGGAAAACACAGAGCATGCAGTGGAAGTGAAAATCTAAAAAAATAGGAAAAACTAAAGAACTGGAGAACCCGAACAGAACTGGCGCCGGCTACAGCAGCCTCAACTGGCGCCGGTCGTGCTCTAGTGGGATTCCAAGGTTAAAAGTTTCTCAGCTATAGCAGCCTCAACCGGCGCCGGTCGTGCTCTGGCAGGACTCCGAGGTTAAAAGTTTCTAACTTTTTCTTCTTGTTCTCAAAGATGGCTGAACTGGAATGTGTGCAACTGGGGTAGGTGTGCTGTTGGAAACCTCTGGTGTGATTCCTACAAGCCTCCTACTCCGTATTTGCATGTAGGTGAACGCCAAACTCTCGATCTTCCAGTATATGGCCTGCCTAATTCTGTTTGGTGAACAACTCACAGACTAAGGACTATTTTCTGGACAGAGAAAGAGAGAGACGTCTGGTTTTTCCCAAAGAAGAAGCTATGAAAATAATGTTATATACAATCCTCCTATTTAACCTAAATAAAACCCTAGGCTAAACTGGACTGTCCTATTGGACTCTTAGTTTAGCCTTTTGGACTTATTACTTATTCTAATTAGAACCAAACAATTGGCCCAATTAATAATTAATTTTTCAACCCAGATAAACTAGTCCAATAAATAAGCCAATATTAGTTTAGTCCCAGGTTAATCTTTAATTATTTAAATTGGGCCAAAGCCATGAATAATTAATTAATCTACCAAACTAATTTAATTAATTCTCTCTATTTATGGACCTTTATTTTATTCTAGCCCAATAATTAAATCAAACTACGTAAATAAAATAAATTCTATTTAAATTAATTTAAGACCAATTCCTTAGCTGGTATTTAATTAGGATTCACGGTCTATACTAAGGACCAAAAGACACACCGCTTTGGCTACTAAAATGACCAAAATACCATTGCCATATAAATAGCTGTATTTTACATTTTAAATATTTTCTAATATCACCATAAGGAAATATTGACCCTAAGGATAGTGCTGCGTTAGCAAAGTCTCCAACCTACAGGTGTAATGACTAAAAAACCCCTCTATACATCAACGTACATTTAAAGAGGAAGAAGTGTACTAACACCTCTCTAAATGACATCTACCATCTTTAGGCTTCTAGTCTAATGATCCACGACTTCCTGGATTATTTTTGCTTTCCAATGGAGCTACCCTAAAGCAAATATCCAAATCATATTTCCCAGAGCCTTGGATATTTAGATTATTTAGACAACCACAAGGGGCGATATAGTATAGAAACTATCTTGTAGAAGTCTTTCTTGATTAACTTGTCACACATACCCAACATGCAAGTATATTGGCCTTACGATAGAACCTCAACTATAACATATCAAAGTACATACTTCCAGCTTCGTCAGACCACCAACTCATTTTTAAGTCGTAGAGTACTAGTGCACGCTGTAGCAGTAGTAGTCTAGGTTTCTACCATATAGTACTTTAAGAAACCAGTACTACAGGTCCTGCTCTACGTATTCGAAATACACTTATATCATGAAGTGAACTCACTGGCTAAAGGTAAATCATTCCCCATTTGGAATTCACAACATAATAATATAGACATGATGAGATTCCCATTCTTATCAATCTGTTAAGAACGAACGTTTGTGTTAAGTAACCTGTGATCCATACCTTACTATAAAAGACCTCCATTCATATGAACCACCTACTTAAACACAATGGGTTTTTTCCAAATGTATTTGTGCACAAATAACATGTAAATTCACAAATAATTTTTGAAAATAAATTCTTTTATTAAAACATTCGATATTTACATTAGAAACCTAGTCTAAGAGGGCATATTTCCCAACATACCTTGTCGGGCTTGCCGATTTGCCCATCCTCAGTCTAACTCCAGTACAATAGTACTTGACATTTCCATTCATATAATGCTTCATAGGGTGCCATCCCAATCGACGCTTGATAATTGTTGTTGTATGCTAACTTAGCATAAGGTATATAATCTATCCACTTATCTTCAAAATCCAACACACAATCCTTAAGCATATCCTCCAATATCTAGATGACTCTCTTAGACTGTCCATCAGCCTGCGGATGAGCAGAAGTGCTAAGCTTCAGAGTCATCCCCATTGACTCTTGAAACTTGGTCCAAAATCTTGAAGTGAACCTAGAATCCCTATCGGATATGATACCTAATGGTACATCATGCAATCTAATCACTTCACGAATGTAAGTCTTAGCCAACTGCTCTATAGAGTCCTTAATATTTACCAGAATAAAGTGAGCAATCTTGGTCAATCTGTCAACCACAACCCAAACGACATCCTTCAAAGTCTTCGACATTGGAAGTCCAGTAACAAAGTCCATCGTCACCTCCTGCCACTTCTATTCGGGAATAGGCAACGGTTGTAGTAACCTAGCTGCTTTCTTATGCACCGCCTTTACTTTCTAACATATCAGACAAGTAAAGACTTATTGCGCCACATCCATTTTCATTCTCAACCACTAGTAGTCCTTCTTCAAATCTTGGTACATCTTCACTTCTCCGAGATGAATAGTATACTTGCTCTTGTGAGCCTTGTCCATTATCTTTCTTTTTAATTGGGTCATCTAGTACATATATCCGTTCTAAAAAATACAACGTTCTAGCTTCATAGTTTGAAACTCCTCATTTTCTCTTTTGATTTTTGTTGCTTTAAAAGTTTGAAAGTCTTGGTTGTTTCGCTACACCTCTCAAATCTCTTGCCTCAACTCAAGTTCCATCTTTAGGTTACACAAGCTGTGAAACCCTAATTGAAACCAACCTTAGAGAAAGGGGATTGGGATGCATATCATATTTTCTTGCATGCATAATTATATTTTTATATGGTTTTATGTGCTTTAGATATGTGATTTATAGCTTAGAAGGTTTAATTGTGTTTATTGAGTAAGAAAGGCAACATGGTAATTTTTCCTTGAGGTGAAAATAGGGAGATAGCTTGAGGATCAAATACGAAAAATTTTTGGGAAAAGAAATAAGAACAAAAGTTGTTGTGGTTTAGTGGTTAGAGCTTTGGAATTAATTCTTGAGGTCATAGGTTCAAATTCCATCATTGGAGTTTATCATGATTAAATTTTTATTTTTGTTTGGGGAGGCTAAAATCTTCGGCCTTGTATGCTTTAGGGAAGAGTAGGGGTGTTACCCTAGGGGAGACATGATAGGAATATCCTAATCCTACTCTTGTACCCTACAAAAATTTCTAAGGGATTCATACCCTTCTTGATCTCTAGCTTTCCTTAATTCTTAATCAATTAGGTTGAGTAATTTATCTAAGCCATTTTGTTTCCAGAAAATTCTAGCAAGGTTTTAGGAGGTTTAGGTTTCAAAAATGGCTATGGATGAGTTATCTTGTGGCCGAAAATAGGAAGGAGTTTTGGGGAGGTTCCCAAGAGAATTAATCTCCACGGTTGAACCTTCAAAACTTCAACTTAGCTGTGTTCATTTCCTTCATGTTGTAAACTAAAATTTTTTCCAGCTTCTTATTCAGTTCAAGTGTCAAAATTTTCAGCCATCTTTTCCTCCCAAATGCTGCCAGAAAAATGGCCATTTCACTCAACTTGAAGACTGAAAATCTCAGCTAAAACCGAGCTGCACAAAATCTGTGCAAACCAGAAAATTTTGTGGGCAACTTTCACAGCTTTGGTAAACCTAAACCAAGCTGTTTCTTCCAGTTTTTCACCCAGCATCTTAGCCATGTTTTTCCTCCATAAAAAAGGCTGGAAACTAGCCTTCAAAGACCTCTAAATACCCCTTCAAATCTTCTACAAGCTGACTGGAAAATGGCAGCAAAATCTACCCAGAAAAATTCCAGCAAACTTGCGAAAATCCTAAACAGAAATTCCAGCTTGTTTCTTCTTCAACCTTGTCCGAAACCTTCACCATTTTTCTGTACAAACTTCCCTTGAACAGCCATGAACTGAGCTTCATCATCTTCCCCAGCATTCTGCTGGAAAACCCAGTCCATAGCTGCTCATAA
Organism: Voacanga thouarsii; assembly: GCA_026120185.1. Taxonomy (NCBI): domain Eukaryota; kingdom Viridiplantae; phylum Streptophyta; class Magnoliopsida; order Gentianales; family Apocynaceae; genus Voacanga; species Voacanga thouarsii. The sequence continues at coordinate 1,241,004 of JANUWF010002236.1, read as the reverse complement.
AATAGCTCCATCAATCACTCCAATCAAACCTTGATTGAAGACCAAAATTCTAGCAAACATAGTCAGCAAGCTACCATAGAATCACCCCCCCCCAAACAACCAGAAAATCTCTTCACCATTGCACATCACTTTTCAGCCACCATTAAGCTCCTTCAAACAGCTTTCATCCCAGCAAAAACCCTGATCAACCAGCCGGCCATTAGAGCTTCCAAAAGCTCTCCATTGACCAAGATCTTCTTACCATATTTTGTTTCCCAAATTGATTCCCTAAAATATTCTTTTAGAATTTCAAACAACCAGCTTTCCTTTTCCTTTCAAACCAAAAAATTCAACTTCTTAAACCCTCCAAATCAGTCAGCCACTCCTTCCTACACAGAATTTCGGCCAGCCCTGTCCCTAATCTCTCCATTCTCTCCAAACCAAGAACACCTACTAACCCTCTCACGCCTAAGACAACTCCAAACCACTCCAATCTTCTCAAAAAAACTCCAGATTACACCTACTCAACCCATTGAAACCACTTCTACAATTTTTAACATCAAATACCGAAATCAAAGTCCCTCTTTTGGATCGAAAAAATAGTATTTTCGTGAAGGCTCAAGAACACCTTCAAGGTGAGCATGATCAATCATCTCCATCTTCACTCATCTTCAACTTCTAATGAATACACACACACACACACACACACACACACACACACATATATATATACTAATGGACTCTTTTTTTCTCTATCTCCCTCTCTCTCTTGGCCGAATGGTTACTTCAACCATGGCCATATTTTCTTCTTCTCTCTTGTCGGATCAAGTCTCCTAGCGAGAGGATTCTCTAGAAACGTCCCTAAGGTAGTCATCATTCAAGTAAGTTTGTTCCATCTTCTCTTTAAATTCTAGATTCATGTCTCTAGGATGTTATTGGAAGGAGATGGATTGTGATTAGGGTTCGAACATGTATTGTTGTAATGGAGTTGAGATTGAAGCATGAATAAATGTGTGTATATGATGGAGATCGGATTAATGCATGAGTTGATTTCCTTGGTTGAATTTTATGGGTTTTTAGGGTTTTGTTGCATGCTCTCCATGTCGTGGGTGGTATATGTGATCAAGCATGTTAGAGATTATGTCACCTTTGGTGAATAGGATTTATATTCATGTATGATTGTTAAAGCCATTAATATGTTTATGTTAGTTGAGTTTGGATCATGCCTTGGTAAATTTAGATCTATGCCTTTATTCGTGATTTGGATGATTTGATGATTTAGTATGGAGTGTATGTTCATGATTATGGTTAGCAATAAAAACTAGGATCATGACCTTGTTGTCCCTAAGCTAATTTTATTTCATCAATGAAATGATTAATACTATAACTTCTCCTAGTAAATTTCAAAAACCCTAGGAAAGGTGGATTTGGACTATTATATATAAAATAAGGATATTTTAGTCAAATAAATGATAGCTTTTATTAAAGAAATAAAATATATAGAAAATAAAAATAAAGCCCTTTTCCCTAAATAATCATACTAGGTGAAATATTAATTTGGTAAATCTTATATTCATAAATATGATTAAAATTTATTTATTATCTTTTAATCAAAAACTATTAAAATTTACTTATTATCTTTCAATCGAAACCACTAAAATTTACTTACAACTAGTTTTCGTTACCAATTATTTTCTACAACTAATTAAAAATAGATTATTATTTTACATAATACCACATAGGACCCTTCATCAAATAAACTCTAATTTATTTATAGCAAGATTTAAACCTTCAAGTTATTAGTACCTATTTCCCAAAACCCTAATTATTTTAATATCAAACTAGACTTATCTTACGAACCATTTATTTATTATCTAGCCTTAAAGCTTGGGACACTAGGATCATGGTTGTAGCAAGTTGAGCTAGAATTATTTGTGGAAGTGAATTTTGGCTTGAGTTTAATTATGGCTCATGTTTAACCCATGCGAGGTTAGGTCAGCTGTTGGAGATCTTTATTTTGAGCAAGGATCAGGTAAGCTCCTGCATAAAACTTGTTTAATGTAAAATGGTTATTATGGCAAGTTAAATGTGGAGTGCGTGGGCACTCACTTCTGTAAAGGCAATTGAGGATTGTCTCCTTACTCATTTCAATCAAACCAATTATTTGCAAATTAATAAGCAGTTTTACAAAAACCCTAAACTCTTTCTAAAACCAACTTTGTCCAAAACTTTGGAAATCCTTAATTGCCATTTTCAAGTAGAGCTATGTTTTATTCAATTTCTCCCAAGTGTGGAGCTATGCTTTATTCAGTTTTCTCCCAAGTGGGATAAATTACGTTGAGTACTCAATGAGGGTGGACTATTAGGACTAGTCTTTGACGGGCTAGGGTAAGTCTCTCAGTAAGTGGCCACCTCTGAGGGGTATGTCTTTTCCTGATAAGATGTTAGTTCAGTTGGTCGTGCCGGTCCGAGCTAGCAGTTTTCAGTCAAGTGGACTGTGTGTTACCGGAATGGGCAACCGATTTTATTTGGGTGCAAAGATGGAGGAGTATTTCACTCGGCAGGCCGATCACCTACTTTTTGTCAGTTTGCACAAAGTATGGCATTCTGACCGTTGTATAGTTATGGGGCCCAACGTGTGGTAACCCATGACCACCCTTTTGAGTGGTTGATTTATTTGTACATGTATGTTGGAAAAGTCAAAACACCACTCTTGATTTTGACTATTGTTTATTGCTTGTCAGTGTTTCTCTTATGAAGACTTTACACTTTGCATTCACGAACTGTTTTCACTGAACACCCAAAGGACACACGGACTTATCGAGATTTTTATCTCATCACCCTTTTTACTATGATTTCAAGTCGATCCTACTGTGGGGATGAGTAGCTAGTATTATCTGCCTTGGAAGAGATTTTGTTATCTATTTTTATGTAATGCTTTGGGGAGTTGAGAGTGAATAATTTTATTCTGGATTTGTTTTGAATTCCTGGATTGTAATAAGTTTTAAATTTTAAGTATTGTTTTTATTCTATTATTTTGATTGTGTGACCTAGTTATAAAGACCCATTGTCCTTTGGACGGGGCGACATCCCCGGTCCTGTTGAGCCTAGGTAGCGGGGTGTTACACAAGTTGATCTTTCCTTCTCATACTTCTTGTTAGTGTTGTGCCCTAGAGACAAACACTTGTATATTGTATATGACACATTTTATTTTAATAAAATGCATTATTTATCTTACAGTTTCTTTTGTTTACTTTAAGTAATATAACTGTTCGATAAAGTCCCTAGTACAACACTATGTTAAATAAATTATGATAGAGATCCTGATATGAGATTCCTACTACACTGGATAGTGTTAGTACTTAAATAATCCCTAGTTATAGTATTAATGAGACAGGACATCATTGATGCGTTAAGACTAGCATGTGTTAGACTTCCTGATTTGATCAGGCAGTGGTTCTCATAACCGTGAGTATTGAGATACTCAAAGTTAACACATGGATGCTTCTTAATGGAACAAGTTCATTGGATGACCTATCTTTGAGATAATCACATGGATAACTATTTAGTGCTAGTGATATAATCTCAATATAGCAAACGTGCAAGTATCCTTAGATTTGAGATCTCCAAGGTACTTTGTTTGCTTAGCCTTGTACATTGATTCCAATCTCCGGAGCTCGGTCGAGGGCCACCTATGGGATGGATATTGGGTACATGGTGAGGTAAACAAAAGTAGTTGAGAGGGTCAATAAAGGATTCACCACTCCAAATAGTAGGGGCGAATATCTCACCGCCACTTGTAGGAATTACTACTCGAAAGTCCTTGGCCAAGGCAATTGTGTATTGGAAATGGTTCCAATTGATACACATCTAGAGTATTGGGTTCTTGGTACAAGTACTATTGTATTCGGGCCAGAAATAATTCTGGAGGGAGTTGGCACTAATTCCGTACTCCAAACCGAATGAGATATTATATGGTGAAAGGAGTTGATTGCAATGAAGTTTGTTATTGAAGGGTTTATGTCAAGCCACTTGACTTCCTGGACTCTTGGGTGGTCATGATGTGTTGCTAGATACCGCTCATGATCTGGGAATATGGGTTTATTAATTGATGAATTAATAAACCAATCCTGATTAGAATTAATATGTTTAATTCTAATTAATTATGGATTATTAATCTCAAAAACGTTTGGATTAATTCATGTTCTCTACCAATTGATTGGAAAACCTAATAGATCACACACAATAGAGGATTATATACTCAAGATGTTGTTTGATGACATAGGGGGTTAATTGAGAGAAAGAGAAGTTGTTGTGGACAAATTATAATTAGTTATAATTTATGGTCCAAATTATAATTATGAGAACTTGATGTTCCCAATTACAATTAGGGAATTCTAATAGGATTAGAATCCCCTATTTTAGTAAGGGAATTTCGTGTATATTGGTGAATATACAAGAAATCCTGAGCCAAGGAGGAAACACGAAGCCAATAGCTGAAATACAACACACGATTCTCTCTTCCTTTGATCTCTCTTTCTCTTATTTTTCTTCCTGAAAGAAAAACCCTAGCCGCCATTAATTTTTGCTAGCACAGAAATTTTTATGCTTGAGTATTTCTCTGTGTGGATTACTGTTAGAGATAATCACACACTGTGATTATAGTGGTTAGACGTTCAACTCATGTGGAGGTTGATCACGAGGATTGCTGGATCGCGCCTCAACTTAAAGAAGAAATTTTTGTTCTTCAGACGATCACGCAAAGGTAAAAACTGTTACCTTTACTTTCTTTATGTTTTGTTTTCCACACATAGATGGGTCCTAGGAGGGTATCTCGTTTTATTTTCCGCTGTGCCGTATAGGATACGAGCCTGAGATGTCCAACACTTCCGCCTTTCACTCCAAGAGTTCTTGTCCTATTTCGACTTCTTGCACCCTCATACTAGCCATCCTCACCTTTCGACTCAGTGCATCAGCTACCACATTAGCCTTCCCTATGTGGTAGTTAATTGGACACTTATATTCTTCCAAAAACTTCTTCCATCTTTTCTATAATAGATTCAAGTCTTTTTGAGTGAAGATATATTTTAGACTTTTATGATCCGTGAAGATTTCATACTCCGCTCCATATAAGTAGTGTCGCCACTTCTTCAGGGCAAACACTATTGCAGCCAATTCCAAGTCATGTGTTGGGTAGTTAACTTCGTGCGGCTTCAGCTTCCTCAACGCATAGGCTGTAACTTTCCTATCGTGTATCAATACTACCCCTAGACCTTCCTTAGAGGCGTTCATGTACAAGGAATGGGGTTTACCTTCCTTAGGTAAACTCAATACTGGTGCTGTCATCAATCTCCTCTTAATATCTTGAAAACTCGTCTCACACTTGTCACTTCAGACATATGGTAGGTCCTTCTTTAGAAGTCGAGTTATCGGTGTAGAGAAGTTCTTGATAAACCGATGGTAGTATCTAGCCAATCCAAGGAAACTCCTAATCTCAGTTATACTCTCTGGTTATTTTCAATTAGAGACAGTCTCGACTTTTGCTGGATCCACCTTAATTCTATCTTTAGATATCACATGACCAAGAAATGCTACTGAATCTAACCAGAACTCACATTTGCTGAATTTAGTATAGAGCTTATGCTCTCTCAACTTTTCCAACACCATTTTCAAATGCTTAACATGTCCTCTAGACTTTTAGAGTAGATCAAAATATCATCTATGAACACCACTATGAACTTATCCAAGCACGGTTGAAAAACTCTGTATATAAGATTCATGAATACTGCGGGTGCATGGTTACTCCAAACAACATCACTACAAACTCGTAATGTCCATATTTAGTGTGGAAGGTTGTTTTAGGAATATCCTCCTCCTTAATTCGCATTTAGTAATAACCTTGTTGGGGATCCATCTTGGAAAAGTAACAAAAACCTTGTAACTAATCGAACAACTCATTAATTAGAGGTAAGGGGTACTTTTTTCTTAATTGTGAAGTTTTTTAACCCTCTATAGTCTATACAAAATCACAACATCCCATCTTTCTTCTTTACAAACAACACCGGAGCTCCCCAAGGCAAAGTACTTGGTCTTATATACCCCTACTTAATTAATTCCTCCAATTGTTCCTTCAACTGTTTCAACTACTCAAGCACCATCTGATAGGGAGTCTTTGATACCGGCTCAGCTCCAGGAACTAGATCTATAGTGAACTCGACTTCTCGCAGAGGAGGAAGAAAAGTAAGTTCAGCCAGGAATATATCTGCGAAGTCCTTTACCACCTCGGTGCTTTCCAAGGTACATTGATCCTTTGACTTGTTGATTAAGTAAGCCAAATACCCTATACAATCTTTCTTAAGTATCTTCTGTGCCTTTACACCCGTTATTAGAAATTTTAACTCTTTCACATTTTTTTCGCTAAACTCCAATACATCACATCCAGGTCTAACGAACTGAACCATCATGATCTTATAATCCACTCTTGCTCCATATTTCACTAACCAATCCATACCCAGAATTAAATCATAGTCATCTATAGGTACGATGATAAGGTCCACCTTCAAAATCTCTTTCCCTACAACAATGCCACACTATTGCACTACCCTACTCGCATCTCTTCGCCTCTGCAAGAGTATACTTACTAACATGGTATAAGGCAATTCTACCCCATCCCAACCCAAATGGCATGCACACTTATTATTCACATATGAATGAGTCGATCTAGGGTCTATCAAAATAGAAATAGATTGACCTTGAATAGAAAGCATACCTTCAACCACCGCTGAATCAGCTCCAACCTCTTCTTAGTTCAGAGCGAAGACCTTAGCTTTCACTTAAAGTTTTTGACCTCCTCCTCTAGTTGTCCCAGTGAGTGCACCTCTGTTCGCCCAAGCTGGTTGGGTAGCAGCTCCTTGCCCCATCCTAAATAGTTCAGGGCAGTTGTTTCCCAAGTGGTTCAAATCCCCACAGTTAAAACATTTCCTGGTTGCTCCTTTTAGCCAGCAATCCCTATCCACATAACCACGTCTCCTACAGTTCCGACACATAGAAGCACTGGGCATAGGACCTGGTGGAATTGTCCTCAGTTGTTTCCCCTATTAGACCAGGTCGCTTGTTATTCGGAGGTCTCATTGGTGGATGACTTGGTTAGAAAGGCCGGTTCATCGGTCAGTTCCTGTCCTCATTCTCTATATAGGTCATTGCATTCACTACAGCTATATATATTGCCAATGGAGATGGAGCCAGTGCTTTCCTTAGGTCCTGCCTAAGACCTTTCACAAATTTTCACGTCCGTTTTTACTCAGTGTCTACCAAACACTTGTAGTACTTAGACAGTTAAGTAAATCATGCAACATACTGAGCAGCAGTCATACCCCTTTGCTTAAGGGTTTGGAACTCATCTTCTCTTTTCTTAGCTATCCATCATAGAATGTACTCTCCTTTAAAAGCCTCAACAACGTTCTCCCACTTCCAGTTATAATCGTCCTTCTCCCAGTCCTCCTGGACTTATTGCCACCAAGCTCGAGCAAGTCCTCTCAACTTGAATGCAGCAAACTTCATCCTCCTCTTCTCGGCATATTGCAGAGTCATGAAAATGTCCTCCGTCTACTCAATCCACTGCTCTGCCTTCTTGTCCTATTCCAGCTCTCCTTAAAATATTGGAGGTTTGAACCTCCAGAATCATTCTAAGGCCTCATCTTCACCCTTAGGTGCCTTCTTATCCCCTTATCTACCTTTCAATCGAATGTTGAAGAATGGCAGCCATTTTGTCAAAGGCTTGCCCCATGGTCACCTCTCTAGACCTTCCCGGTGTCAATTCCTGCTCTTGCTCGAAATCCTCCTCCACCTCTGGTGTAGATTGCTATGCCTGCTCAGACTTGGGAGCTAATGACTGGCTTTCTTGAGCAGCCCTACCTCGTCTTGCAACCCTACGTCTTGGTGCCATCTATTTGCACCTAATACAATGTTCATTAGGGAAAATGTTCATGACATGCAATGAATTGGCCCATAGATTGGAAACAATTTGCAATTCGATGAAAAATAAATTTTGCGAATAGCACTCCAAATAGTATAGAGAAATCAATAAAATAATACTTTTATTAACCAAATCTAATTTAGTACAAAATAAGGGAGTATCCTACTAGGTACTCCTTTTATCCTTACAAAATAAAATTCAAAATAAGGAATAAAGGCTGAATTAAATAAATAAATGAACACCTCTTCATGAAAATAAAAGAATAAATACTAAGGGCCCTATAAACTCTAAGTTTCACTAGAGTCGCCGGAATCCTCAAAAGTCTCAGGAGAAGGTTCCACTATCCATCCTGCACTGCTGCTGGGATGATCTTTCACACGATCCTTAGGGAAACCAAAAGATCAAGGCTTCTTCTCAGGCTGACCTAAAATGTACTCATCATCATCCCTACCCCTCAGCTTGGCCCTCAACTCCACATCCCTAAGCTTTTCCATGGCAAACATCAATACACTCTTAGGCCCCCCAGATTCCGACTCGTATGACTCACTTTCCAAAAACGTCGAGATTCCTTCCTCTATTGATGGGGTCGCAGGTGTATCAATACTATGCCCCCCTCGATCACTTCTGCTTCACCCTCACTCTCAAGCTCTCCAATCTCCCACTCAATCCTAAGTCCTCCTAGCTCATCCCCACTCTCATCACCCATTGCTCATCCATCCCCTATCTCCCCCAAATAATCTCTCTCATACTCTACCATATCCCCATTCTCCTCAAGTGCAGGCAACTCAGGTATCGGGTCCTCGGGTTCTTCCTTTACTCCAAAGTCTTCTATCATAGGTGGCTCATGGTCTTCCTTGTCCTCACCCACTAACCATCCACCATCAGGTTTTGTCTTTGAATCAGATGATGATGAATTAGGTACGAGGATGGGGTTAGGTGCTCTACCACTCGCGAGACCACACATAAAAGGCCAATCTCTAGTCATAGTTGCGGATCTTCTAGTCATCCGATAAATAAAACATAAAGAAGTCAGAACTGAATCTTGATTCCTAGTGTTCAAGTACTATTCAATAAATCTCAATTCCTGGGGTTTAGGTACTATTCAATCAAGTCAATTTCCTAGACCTAATATTTGATACCACTTGTAACACCCAATTACATACATACCCAAATAGGGTAGGATGACACCCCGTCCAGTAGACCAGGGGTCTTTATAACGAGGTACAAATGGAAAATGACTAGATAAAATAAATATGATAATCGTATAACATCCGAAAACAAAACTTACAAGTATAAAAATTTAGAAACAAATAATCTTCTCTAAAAAAAGTACAAAGAAAAATAAAATAAAATAAATTGAACGATTATCTCTTATTCCTTCAACATGCTCAATAAAGTACTCTCTTGAAAACATGATATAAATCAGTGTGAGATTGGAATCTCAATAAGTTCTGTGTGTGAAGATGTCACATTTAAACATTTCGTGCATGCAAGTTTATCAAACCACAAAATATGTTTGCAAAGTCAATTTTCTTCAATAAACAATCATTGAATGTAGTAATGCTCACCATATTCAAAACAACTCTCAATAAATCATCCATTCATCAATATTATTGTTTCCTGAAGTAGGGATTAGTAATGATTCAATATCGATATCAATATCAAGGCAATATCATGACTACCATGATGATAGCTCCCAGTGTAACCGTTCAAAACTAGGCAGTGAGTGATCTGCCCACTAGGGTGAGATACTCTACCATCTCTGCACCCAACACACCGGTTGTCTAATTCGGAAGTATAAAGTCCACTTGACTAACATTCTAGCTTGGACCAGCCTGACTAAATAGTATTGTCACCTCTTTAAGCAGAGTTTACCTTATGGAGATGGTCATCCGCCCTAAGACTCATTCCAACTCTCTAAGACTAGTACCACTAGCCTACCTCCGCTAAGTACTCAACACTCCCTATTTAGAAAAAGAATCATTTCGTTTATTTCCACAATCATTGATTACTTTGTCTTTGCAAAACGTGATTTTCACATCAAGCCTTTCAAAACGTTTTAGTGACAAAGGAAAATAAACCATTTTTAGTTTGAAAGTTGAGATTCGACAAAATCATTTAGAGTTTAAAATATCCACGTTCTCAATCCAAATATCAAAATACCACAATATTATTTCATCATGCTCAACCCTCGTTTCAATCACCATGTCAACCATCATAGTGACACCATTCCAATACCATTGTACAAAAGACTTGCAAACATGTAATATTTAGCAAAACAGTTATGTAATGACTTATTTGATTACTCAACTAGTCAAACTAAAGCTAATACTTGCACTCTATTCAGACTTTCTCCTTATCTAGAATCAATGATTCTACAATTAGAACCAAAATAGCACATATGGCCTAGCCACTATTATTTCATGCAACATGATTCCCCATGAACCCATAGATCAACCATGGCATCTAAATGAATCCATTTAATAAAATATGCCTATAACCTTCCCTCGTTATGCTACTCATTAGCAAGCATGCATATACTTAATTTAAAGCATCAACATGATAACTCCCATTCCCAACTATTATTAAATCCATATAATAGCCCTATATGCCTTTTCATGCTATACTTATACATAATAACATTGCTATAAAATCAATCTCATTCAAATCAATAGGGATTGAGTCTTAAAGTGCCTCTTGGATAGACAAGGCAACGAAGAAAAGGTGGCTCCTTCGTGATTGGTTGAGTTCTCTTGGGAGGAAGAGATGATTAGGTCCCTTAATTCTTCTTGTTCAAAAATCACAGAAAATAAGGAGGGGGTGGGGTAAATCAGCCCTTTTTTGTTCAAAATTTAGGAGAGAATAAGAAGAAGAATTGAATAAAATTTGAAGGAGGTTGAAGAGTTGCTTACCCTGCTCTTAAGTTTCAATTTTGGGGGAGATGGGTGCTGTTTTGGCCGAGATATAGGAGAGGGTTGGCAGCTAGAATTTCTAGGTAGAAGAGGGTGTTTAGGGTTTGATTGAGGGTTGGTTTGATGATGGGGTTAGGTTAGGGCTGGGTGTTTTTTGTATTTAGTAGCAGTTGATCTTGTTTCGGTCTCTTGATCACAAAAAGAAAAAGATGATAGCTTTTGTCTCTATTGCTGTATCCGAATTCTAACAGGGTTTAAGAGGGGTTTAGGGATGGTTTTTTAGTGCTACAGTGCCCAAGATAATGAGAGGAAAAGGGAAAAGTATAGGATGCTTCTGCTTTAGCTTTGGGCGGAAATAGGGGATGGGAAATTGGGGTCTTATGCTGAGGTTTTTTCTTTAAAACCAGGCGGGAATTTGAGAGTAAGGGGAGCTGGAGTTTTCGTGAGTGTGTGTGTGTGTGTGTGTATAGTGGCCGAAACTTGGAGAAGGGAAAAGAGAAATTTCTAGTATTATTTAGCTAAAACCAAACTTGATTGGTTGGAGGATTGTGCTAAGATTGAGGAGTTCTACGTGCTATAAAATTGCTAGGGTTGTGGCATCTAGGGCTTTGTTTTTTTTTTTTTTTCCAGAAATTTTAAGCTAAGAAATCAGGTTATTAATCTAAGAAGTAATTTAGGTAATATCCTGGTTTAATTTAGGCAAAAATAATTGATTAGGGAATAATTATTTTTGGTGGAAAATCTAGTTTCCAAAATCAAAGTTCTATCTTTTTCTTTCCATAATAAATCTTTTGAATAAGATCTTTTAGGAAACTCTAGATGTTGGAATAATTAACTTCCTAAAAGATTAGAATAAAATATTAACTAAATAATATTAGGAATTTAATTTACCATAATTCCTTTTTAGCAACCCCAAAATAATTACATTCCTATATTTTAGGAAGTTGGAAAATAAGAAGGCAGCAGCCCAAGGATTTTTTGCCATGGGAAGGAAAAATAAGGGAAAAATGGTTTAATCAAAGATAAGAACAAAAAGGTTTGCAAGAGTTCGGATTCGAACTCACATAACCAAAGAATACATACCAACCTCTAACCACTATTCCATAATAATTCTCTGTGATAATATTCATCAAATAAATTACCATAAATCTAATTCAACTCACTTCCTTCCTCTGTCTTTAACTTCTACTCCACGAGAACAAAAACTCTATCACCTCATATAGCACTACTATGTGCGCAAGTAAATAATTCAATGAAATATCAAGCACATAAATCATGTAGGCTTCACAAAAATAGTTCACATTTATCAAATAAAATATAATAGGCTATACCATGCATGACTTTTTCCCATAAGCTAATGGTGGTTCATGGCGGGGAATTACATCAAGGATACCACAAGCCATAATCATGAGTTCTAATTAGGTATCTAAGGATCCATTTTACAGCACACATATGACATTTCTTTGGAATGATTGAAATCTAGCACAAAGACATACTGAGAACATAATATCAAGCCTACTAGTGCTAAGATAGGGGAGACTTTCTTATCATACCTATGTATTTTGATTCATCCAATTTCTTACATTTTTCATCTTTATCAAGCTTTAATGAAGTGATTATGGGTGTACTTATTTCTTTTGCTTCGTTCATACCAAACATTTTGAGCAGTTTCTTGTTATACTTGACTTGATTTAAGATGATTTTATCTTTGATTTTCTTGATTTGAAAATAAAAAAAGAAGTTAAGTTCTCCCATCATGCTCATTTCCAATTCTTCCTGCATTATCTTGGCAAATTTCTTGCACAAGAAATCATTAGTAGACCCAAAAATAATATCATCAACATATATTTACACAATTAAAATATTATCAAAATTTTTAGACTTGATAAATAATGTGGTATCAACTAAGCCTCTTGAAAAACCTTTTGAGAGAAAAAAACCACTTAGTCATTTATATCATGCTCTTGGAGCTTGTTTAAACCATAAAGGTCTTTTAAGAGTTTAAAAACATCATTTGGAAAACATTCATGAGTGAAACCAAGAGGTTGTTCGACATATTTCTTTAATAAAACCATTTAAGAAGACACTTTTGACATTCATTTAGCAGGGCATAAAACCTTTGAAAGAAGCAAATGCAAGCAACATTCTTATTGATTCCAATCGAGCAACGAGAGCAAAGGTTTCATCATAATCAATGCCCTCTTCTTTATTAAATCCCCGGGCAACTAATCTAGCTTCATTTCTAATAACACTTCTATGCTTATGGTGTTTGTTTCTAAATACCAACTTAGTGCCAATTACGAGATGGTCAAGTGGTCTATGGACAAGCTTCCAAACTTGATTCCATTCGAATTGATTCAGCTCTTCTTGCATAGCCATAATCTAAAATTCATCATGTAAAGCTGCATGTGAAACCCCACCTAAAGCCAACCCTTGAGTAAGGGAGTCGGGATGCATATCATATAATTTTGCATGAATATATATATATATTTGAATGATTTTATGTGCATTAGAATTGTGATTTATGGGTTAAAAGGCTTAGTTATGCTTATTGAGTAGGAAGGGTAAAATGGTAATTTTGCTTGACGTCAAAGTAGGAAGATAGCTTTTGGATAGTATAAGATAAATATGTGGGTGAGAAAATAAGAACAAGAGTTGTTGTGGTTTAGTGGTTAGAGCTTTGGAATTAGTCTCTAAGGTCATGAGTTCAAATCCCATCATTTAAGCTTTATCATGATTATCTTAATTAAATTTGAATTTTTGTTTTCTTGCATTCCATGAAAATAGGAATGTTGTCTTAGGGGAGACATGAAGAGAATGTCCTAATCTTATCATTCTGTCCTAAAAAGAATTCTAGAGGAATTCTTATCCTTTTTATTACCTCTAGCTTGTTCTAACCTTTTCATCAATTAAACTTGTTCAAATTTTATCAAAATTCATGGTCTTAATTCCAGAAAATTCAACAATGATTCTTGGTCTTTGAATTTCGAAAACAAATCTTGGAGGTTGGGGATTTGACTGAAAATAGGAGAGGAGTTAGGGAAGGTTCCCAAGAGAAATTAATCACCATTGATGAACCTTCAAACTCCACTCCATTGTGTTCATAATTTTCATGAAAGAAATCTGGAAATTTTCCAGATTCTTGGCAGCCTAACCTTCAAAAATCTCAGCCATCTTTCTTACTCAATTGCTGCTGGAAAATGGCCAATTTATTCAGCTTGAGGAACTGAAAATTCTGTGCAATTTTGACTGCACAAACCAGAAAAAAATTCTGGGCAGTTTTGCAACCCTCAAACCAGAAAATGAAGCTGTTCTATTCCACCTTCAAGCCAGCAAAACTTCTCTGATTTTTCCCCATAAAGAGGGATGGAAAACCTACCTTAAAGAACCCTTGAACACCTCTCAAAACCTCTGCAAAACGGGCTGAAGAAGTGCAGAAAACTGCACAGGAAAATTTGCAGCAAACCTTCGAAACATGAGCACCTTGAAACCAGAATTTTTCCAGCTTTGTTCCCTTCAAGCCTTGGCCGAACACCACCCTCCAACCTCCGTAAATTAACCCTTGTTTAGCCATGAACTGAAAACCATTACCCTCTCCACTTACCTTGCACAATTGGACTCCATAATCACACCTCAAATCTCTCGTACAATCACTCCATTCAAACTTCCATTTGAACTTCAAATTTTCCAGAATTTTTCTCCATGAAAACACCCTTGTACTAACCTATACAACCAGAATTCCTCTGCCATTTAAGCTCTGAATTTCATCCAGCCTTAAGCTTTATCAGACCTCATTCATTTAAGCAAAGCAAACCAAACCAACCGACACCATTGAAGCTCCAAGAAAACCTTCATCAAACAACACCATTAACATATCCTATACCTCAAACCACTCCTCAAATCACTCCATTTGAATTTCGAATGATCAGATTTTTCTCTCCCTCTCTAAGCTAAACTGAAACCCCTGAATTTCCTAAGCTATTCAGTCTACACTCTCCCGAAATTCGTCCATCATTTTCCCTCAAATTCTCTCCGTCTTCACCAAGAAGACCAAGAACACACACTACTTTTCTTCAAGCCAAAACCCACTCTAAACACCTCTAATCCCTCTCAAAAACTCCAGAATACTCCTACATACTCTCTACAGTTCATTCCTAGAATTTATAACATCAAATCTCAAAAACAAAAATTAGCATTTGGATCAAAACCAGTTTTTTTTCCCTTGAAGTCTCAAGAACATCATCAAGGTAACTAAGAACAACTCCTTTGTTCATCTTCTTCCATTTAATCCTCTATATATCTTTCTAATGCTCTCTCTCTCTCTCTCTCTCTCTCTCTCTCTCTCTCTCCCCCTACCGAAATGGTTGATCAACCATCAACCATGGCTGTTTTTCCGTTAGATCACTCAAGACTCTCCGTCGCGCGTGGACCTTCTTTTGTCTTCATCAAAGTAATCGACAATCAAGTATTCATTCTTAAATCCTTATTTTTAAATTCTGAAATCATGTCTCTTAGGTGTTGATAGGGGGGATAGAATATGAATGGGAGATTGAGTATATGCATGTGGATTAGGGGAATGGAGTTTAGGCATGAGGATTGTTGTATATGACTAGGTTGTATGTGTTTTCTTGTTGAATCGATGTATGTTCTTTGTGCTTAATGAATTTTATGGATGTTTGAAGCATGTTAGACATCATGACACCAAAGGTGATTAGGCTCTTATATTTCATTTTCCTTTGAAGCCATTAATGATGATTATGCCTAGAAGGAAATTAGCCTTGTGATAGTATGTGATAATTCGAGCATGTGTTCATGAATGGATTGGTTTATTATTTGATGTTGGAGAATGTATTTATGAATCTCTTCTAGCAATAGGAAAATCATGGTGGAATATTATTTTCTTGTTAAGTCTAGGTTATTTTTATTAGCAAAATTTTATTACTTTGATTAGAATTACCACTATATTTTTCTATAAAATTCGAAACTCCAGGAAGATTTGGATTGGTTCATTGATTAAAATATTAATATTTTTCTTATCAAATGAATGAGATCTTTTATTAAAAATAATATATATATATATATATATATATATATAGTAATAAATCTTTTATAATAAATAAAATATTAGAATTAATGACCTTATAGACCTTAGTTCAAACTTTTACCTATAGTTCTAAATATTATTTATATTAAAATCTATTTGTTATTTATTAAATAAAAATTTAATATAATTCATTTATTATTAATTTTATTTATTACTAATTATTTATTATATATTAAAAATTAATTAAAATTATTTGTAATTTATTGTTTATTTATAATAAAACTATTTTTTTAAAATTATCATTTATTAATATTATTTAGGGCTTAGTATTATTCAATATTCAAACCTTAGTTTATTTGTTAATAATAGCACTCAAGAATTATTATATGAGTCTATAATTTATTAGCAATCATTTTAAAACCCCTAGTTATTTTAACTTATCAAACTAGACTTATTTTATAAAATTCTTTATCAGCTAGCCTTAAAGCTTAGGACAGACAGGGTCATGATGGTAATAGGTTGAACTAGGATTATTTTGTGTAAATGAATTTAGCTTGAGTGTAACCTTATGTTTTGTGTTTACCCCGAAGTGGGGTTAGGTCGACCTTGGAAGACCTTTGAATTCAAGCAAGCAAAGGATCGGGTAAGCTCCTGCATAAAACTTGTTTGTTGTAAAAGGTTACCATGGCAAGCTAAACACGAAGTATGTGAATACCGATTTGGTAAAGGCAATTAAGGATCTGTTTCTTTTCTTGATTCAGTCAAACCAATTATTTGAAAATTTTCAAAGCAGTTTTACTCAAACACTGAACTATTTCTAAAACTGATTTTGGCATGGACTTTAGAAACCCTTGATTGCCATTTTCAAGCAAAGCTATATTTTATCAGTTTTCTCCCATGTGGGACAATCAAACATTGAGTACTCAATAAGGGTAGGCTAGTAGTACTAGTTTTGAAGAGCAAGAGTGAGTCTTCTGGCAGGAGGCCACCTTCAGAAGATAAACTCAACTTAGAGAAACGTCAGTACTACTTAGTCACGCCGGTCCGAACTAGCAGTTTTCAGTCATGTGGATTGTGTGTTACCGGAGTGGACAACCGGTTTGTTTGGGTATAGAGAAGGAGGAGTATCTTGCCCGGTAGGCCGATCACTTACCTTTTGTCAGTCTGCACAAAGTGTGGCATTCTGACTGGCAGTATACTCAACGTGTGGCATACTGACCATGTGGACATGGGGCCCAACGTGTGGTAACACATGACCACCATGTTGAGTGGTTGATTTTATTGAACATGTAAGGTTGGAAAAGCCAAAACACCACTGTTGATTTGACTATTATTTATTACTTGCCAGTATTTCTCTTACGAAGATTTTATACTTTGCATTCACAAACTGTTTTCACTAAACACCCAAAGCACACACGGACTTACCGATATTTTTATCTCATCACTCTTTTTACCATGATTTCAGGTCGATACTGCTATGGGGATGAGTAGCTAGTGTTGTCTGTCTTGGAAGAGATGTTGTTATCTATTTTGATGTAATGCTTTGGGAAGTTGAGAGTGAATAATTTTTATTCCTGGATTTGTTTTAAATTCTTAGATTGTAATGAGTTTTGAGTTTAAAGTACTATTTTTATTCTACTATTTTGATTGTGTGACCTAGTTATAAAGACCCCTTATCCTTTGGACGGGGCGACATCTCCAACCCTGTAGGGCCTAGGTAGTGGGGTGTTACACTGCATCAATGAAATTTGGTTTAGTGTTATAGAGTAGAGCAAAGTTGTCAATAAAATACCGTCTAGTTTTGACTCCACAACTAGGATCACCAATGATTTGTTCTTTTTTATGGACAGTTTTGTACTTCTAGTCTCTTGGCAGATCATGATTTGTGAGTTCTTCAGTTCTTTGATTATTTTCTTCAGCTTGTTATTCTTCTAGTTCCCCTTCTTTGGCAAGAATATCAAGTGGATGAGCCATATGCTGTTCACTACCTTTTTCTTTTGAGACACCTATATCATCATCATCATTTCTAGAAGAATATATATTCAATTCATCAAATACAATATGTACAGATTCTTTCACACATAGAGTTCTCTGATTGTATACTCTATATGCCTTTTTGTTGGAAGAATATCCAAGAAATATAGCCTCATCATATTTTCTATCAAAATTTCCAAGGTTTTCACGAGTATTGAGGACAAAATATTTGCATCCAAAAACATTGAAATATGAAATGGATGGAACTTTGTCAAATATTAGTTCAAAAGGTGTTTTTCTTAGGAACAGTCTTAGCATAACTCAGTTGACAATATAGTAAGCTGAATTCACAGCCTCAGCCAAAAAATATTTTGGAATGGTGTTTTCACATAGTATTGATCTAGTGATTTATTGCAAGGTTCTATTTTTTCTCTCAACCACACCATTTTGTTGAGGAGTTTTGGCCACTAAAAATTATGTGAAATAACACTTTCCTCGCAAAATTTAGTGAAATCATGACTGCGAAATTCTCTACCATTGTTGCTTATAATTGAGATCAATTTGCAACCAAGGAAGTTTTGAACACGTTTGAGTAGTTTTGAAAATTCATAGAAGACTTTATCCTTTTGAGCAAGAAACAAGGTCCAAGTGAATCCTGAGAAGTCATCTACAATTACATAAGCATACCTCGAACCACCAAGACTAGTGGTCCTCATTGCTCCAAACAAATCCATGTATATGAGCTTAAGAGGTTTTGATGTTGAAATCATTTTCTTGTGTTTAAAAGAGATTTTGGTTTGTTTTCCAAATTGGCAAGCGTCACACACGTGATTTCTCTCAAATCTAATTTTGGGTAGTCCTCTAACAAGTTTTTTTGAAGAAAATTTGTTTAGCAAATCAATAGATACATGGCCTACCCTTCTATGCCAAAAATAGCTATCATCATCATTCACAGAGAGGCATCTAATATCATGTGTTACAAGATCATTAAGATAGAGAACATAAATATTTCCAACACGATTAGCAACAAGAATAGTCTTATTGTTGGAACTATCCATGATGATGTAAGAATCTTTTTCAAACACGACTTTACATCCATTATCACATAGTTGGCTGATACTAAGAAGGTTATACTTTAATTCATCAATGAATAGCACATGCTTGATGATAGTTGAAGCTCCCTTACTAATATTACCTATCAAAAGTTTTTTCCTTTCTTTTTGTCTCCAAAAATGACAAATCCATTGCTTGTAGCTTGAATACTTTCCATCAGTCTAGCATTTCTTGTCATATGTCATGAGCATCTACTATCCAAAAACCATTTTGTGGAGCTCCCTTTGTCGAGCAATTGTTCCTATACACAAGATAGAAGAGTGATTTTTTATACCCATACCTTCTTAGTTCTATAGGGGTTAGTGCTAGTAGCTTTTACTCTCCAAACAGTTTTCATACCGAATTGCACCTTATTTCTAATATGACACTTAGATGCTTTGTGTCGAAATTTTCCACAATATGTGCAACAAATATGTGTCATATGTAATGAAGCAGCTTTTACAAAACAAAATTTGTAATTTTCAGTTCTAATATCATGTCTATAGCTTAGACCATTTCAATTTCCAATAGAGTGTTGTGTCCCAAGTAGTTTTTCCAAATTGTTTTGGCTATTTGTAAACTTTTCAATGCATGAGGTAAGATCATTGACACTACTCTTCATATTGTCAAAATTATTGACCATAGTTTCAAGAAAATAAATTTTATCACACAAGCATTTATTTTCTAAAAACATATTATGCAATGAGATGATGATAACATTTTGTTCGAGTGAGATTTCATTTTCATTTAACAACTTTATATTCTCATTTAATAAGGAATCAATTTTCATCTTCATTTCTTTGTTTCTTCTAGACAATTTCTTTAGTTCATGTAATATATCAAAAAGAAATTCACTGGGATCATCATACTTTTCACAATCAGAAACATGCAAATCAGTTGTTAAATATAGAGATGTAGGATTTACCATATCCTTAACAGCCATAAAGCATATGTTGGCCATTTCATTTTTTGAATCGCAACTTTCTTCAGTTTCAGATTCTGCTTGATCCCAAGTTCCAATTAATCATTTTCCTTTCTTCAACATTATGTCCTTCCTTTTCTTTCTAAATTTCTTGCCTGTGCTTTTGTATTCAGAGCATTGAGGTTTGAAAGAGGAAGTCTGTCCTTTCCTATTCACAAGCTTCTTACCCCTTTTTGACATGTCCCTTTCTGAATATGTTTCTAAACTTTCTAGCTACCACAGCCAATTCTTTCATATCTAAATTAGTGCCATTATCATATTCAGTTTGATTACTGTTAGTCTCTTCATCAACTACTTTTAAGGCAGTTCCCCGTTTGCCTTTCTCGTCATCATATTTTTGAAACCTATTAAGATTCCTTTCATACTTCAAGAGAGAGCCAATTAGCTCTTCAGTGGATAAGCTAATCATATCTTTAGATTCCTCTATAGCTAAGGTTTTTGGCTGCCAACTCTTTGGTAGAGCATCAAGCAATTTTCTGTTTTGTTCTCTAAGAGAATAAGTTTTCCCATATACTCTTAGACCATTGATAATGTTTTTGAATCGACTGAACATATCGGTTTTGTTTTCACTCGGCTTCATAGGGAACAATTCATAGTGTTGGACAAAAAGTCCTAGCTTCAATTCTTTCACTTGATTGGTCCCCTCATGGGTGACCTCAAGTAGTCTCCATATTTCGTGAGTTGAATCACAGCCACTAACCTGGTTATATTCATTAGCATCAAGAGCACAACACAATATAATCATTGTCTAATACCAATGCTCTAATACCAATTGAAAAATCTTAGAGGGGGTGAATAAGGTTTTTAGCAAACAAGAGTAGATTAAAAAAATTGGTCTCCAAAAAAAATTTTTCAAACAAATCAGTAGTGATACTGTATTACTTCAAGAATGGTTTCCAATTTCAAGAATGCAACCAGGAATCTTTTAAAGTTAGCACAAATGATATAAAATGAGGATGGGTAGTTGAGATATTAAATGACAAGTTCAAATCAGAAAGTAAGGATCATAAATAGATCACTGATTTTAGCGAAAAAGAATAGAGTATTTAAAAACAAAAGTTAGTAAAAATGTAGTGAAGAAATTTAATCAAGAGACACGAAATAAAGATCAGAGATTTATAGTGGTTTGATCCTCAAATGATCTATATTCACTTACTTAAGGATTTCAACACATACGCTACAATCTTTTCCCAACTCAATGGTGGTAGGTGATACCAATTTTACACAAGAGAATTGCCAATATTGGTTTTACACCCAACCTCTTTAATCACAACAATCGAGGCTCACCCTAAATAGATTATATCTTCTCAACCTTGATACAAGTTAGAATAAAAGAATGTTTACAGAAATAGCTCACTGATTTGAGCAAATTGCGAACAAATGAGCACAAACACCTTTTTGCATTTTGAACAATTTTATTTCATTTTTGAAGCACAAATAAAAAGGGAGATTTTTTTATTCTAAAATGTAAGAGTGTTTCTGAGGAAGATAGCACAAAAATCTACTTCAAAATCGAGTTTTGAAGGCTTTTATAGGAGTAAAAAGTAAGGCAGCAATGGCTAGTAACAACTAGTTTTTCATTGTCGGATTTTTTAAAGTTTTAGACTCAAAGATTGGAAAAAAGTACGTCTAAAAGGTGAGTCCAAAATGGCAACTTTTTAGGCAGAAACATTTTGACACTATTACAAAGTTTTGGACGAAGCTTTTAGATGCAAAGTCCATCCAAGCTACTCAATCCAAGCATCTAAAAGTTTACTCTTTGAAATCATTTTATTTGTGTGCTTCAAAATGGAAATAAACTGAATCATAAGGTAAACAAGACATAAGAATTTACACATAATACTTTGACGAACGATTCCTTGTCTAAAGTTCTTTCACAATGACTTCATGATTTTGCAAGCTCTTGAATTGAAAATATACTTGATTTGGATTCCATTGCTCAAGAGTTGCTTGGCAGCCTTATTTACATGCCTTTGGAATAAGTGTGGTCAAACATATCCTATCATATATAAATCACATAAGTTAGTCTTCATCAATGTTTGTTATTAGTCAAAACATAGGAGAATGTCCTTAGGGCTAACAAATGAGGTGGCATGGGAAAGATAGAATAGGTGATAATTTTATGAGACATTCTGTTGACATACCTACTTTGAAAAATAAAAAATTTTAATTATCTTCATCCTGATTTTTCCAAAGATGTTCGCAATGTGAGATTGAGCTTAGCTTCTGACGAGTTTAATCCTTTCAAAAATATGAATGTTTCTCACAATACTTGGCCTGCCATATTAATGCCTTACAATTTACCCCTATGGATGTGTATGAAGCAATCATACTTCATCTTATCTTTGCTAATACCTGGTCCAACTACTCCAAGGAATAATCTTGATGTCTATCTAGAACCACTCATTTGCAAAATTAAAGGAATTATAGGATGTGGGTGTGTCTACATATGATGTATATTTTAAATAGAATTTTCAAATATGGGTTGCTCTATTATGGACTATTAGTGATTTTCCTGGATATGCTAATTTATCTGGGTGGAGTACTAAAGAAAAGTTTGCTTGTCCCATTTATCATAAGGAGATATATTCACAATGGCTGAAAAATAGTGGCAAGCATTGTCATATGGGACATCGTATGTTCGTAGAACCTGATCACCTTTTTAGAAAAGATGCTCGATCATTTAATGGGACATAGGAGCATCGAAGGAGACTTATTTTTTTATCTAGGGATATGGTTTCAGATGAATTAGATGGCATTAGTTTTAAGTTTGGGAAGCTAGTGAATGATAACGAAAAATTACCATTTAATTGGAAGAAAAAAAAATGTTTTTTTTGAATTACCTTATTGGAAAGAGAACTTAATGCGGCATAATCTTGATTTAATGCATAACAAGAAAAATGTTAGTAAAATGATTTGTGCTATATTCCTTGAGATGGATAAGAAAAAAAGACCATAAGTCACAGCTTGACTTGAATCTTCTTTGCCTCAAGCTTCCTTCACTTTAAGTAAGAATGAAAATTTGAATTTCTACAAGCTGTTGAAAAGGATTAAAGTTCCTGGTGGATATTCTACTAACTTATCTAGGTGTGTACAACTAATGCCACCAAAGATTTCAGGGCTTAAAGGCCATGATCATCATGTATTAATGCAACAATTGCTGCCTATAACTCTAAGAAAAATGTTGCCAAAATCTATTCGATATCCTTTACTTAGGCTCAGTAGGTATTTTAGACTATTCTACTCCAAGAAATTAATACCTCATGGAAATATGCAGCGGAAATTACATTTTAAAAAATTTTCCCTACCCAAAGTCTAGGATACTTACTTTTAGGGCATTTTACTTGAATAACCAGAGTTGAATTTGGGTTTGACGATGCTTTCTGAACCGAAACATTTACTTGTTTTGTGGGAATACCAACTAACTGTCAACTCGTTTGTATCAAATACTTACTATGTTTACTAGCTCTTGACCTTTCAGAGTATTCTCGAACCTCTATGGACTACTACCAGTGAAAGTAGAACTAGGATAAAGAAGATTGAAAGAAAAAGAAGAGCTAAAATGGTTCGAAGGAAAAAGACGAAATCGGTGGCTTTTTGTTTTGGGAAGGAAAATCGAAAGTTTTTGCTATTTTCTTTAGCCAAGAATTTGGTCAACACTTTAAACAGGCACAAGTGATGCCTTCTATATCAATAGCTTCTGTTTCATTTACCAAAACAAAACACCGACTTCCTATTTTCATTTATTATTTCCTTTTCCTTTCCCTTTTTTTTTCACATGGCGGCTACCATCAAACCCTGATGGACTATGTTTTCTTAATTAGTCCAAAACTAATTAAATTTTCTCTTTTATTAATTAATAAAACTTTGTGGACCTAATATAAAATTACTCAAGATAATTAATTCATAAACTAATTAATTAAATTGGCCCAATTAATTATTCTAGCTCAAATAATTAATTGTACTCCTAAAATTGTTGGATTCCGATCATGCAAAATAGTTTACACATAGCAGAAAAATAAAATGAAATTCAGGCAAAAGATCACTCGTATGTAAGTAAACAGTTGAAAAGAAGGGGAAAAAATTAATTACCTCAAAAAACATAGCATTTAAAATTTTTTCTTTTGTGCGAATCCCTTCAATAGTAGATCCAATCGAGTCACCAAATTTCAAAGATAGGAATTTCCCTAATATTGATCCACACAAGGAAATGTACTCATGTTACGCACCAAAAACCCTATGCTAGTAGGTAATATATGGTGGCATTAGGATTAATTTAATTGGGAAGAAATTAATTTTCTTTTCTTCGAAAAGAAAGAAGAAGAAACTCTCTATTGTATGTTCTATCTATTTTCCTTTATGATGGCCAATGTTTTTCTTATATATCCACAAAAAAAATTATCTAATTTTTATAGGAAACTAATTTTTGTTTCCAAAACTAATCGCCACAAGAAGACCAAAAAAGAACACGTACAGATTTTTCAATTCCTTTTAGGAAACAAATATTTTGTTCCTCTTTTCAAATATGGGCTTGGAATTTTCAAGAATTGTAATTAGGCCATATGAATTATAACAAGTTTATAATTCACCAATAGGGATTTAATAATCGCAATTCAACCCTAACTAATTATAACACTTTACAATTAGTTCATAATAATTATTTTTTCTCACAAATTAACCCTATAATATTATCAAATAATGTTTTGAGTACCAATTCCTTTATTGTGTGTGACCCATTAGGTTTTTCAGTCAATTGGTAGCTAATATGAATTATTCTATCATAATACAATTAATAATCTTTTTAATAATTAGAATTAATATATTAATTCTAATTTAGTATTAAATTTATTAATTCTCTAATTAATAAATTCATATTTTGCAGATGATGAGCAGTATCTAGCAATACATCATGACAATCCAAAAGTCCAAAAAGTCAAGTAGCTTGACATGAACCTTTCAATAACGAAACGTCAGTGCAATAAACTCATTTCACCATACAATATCTCATTCGGTTTAAAGTATAGAATTAGTGCCAACTCCCTCCAGAATATTAATTAATTCTAACCCGAATATTTCAGTACTTGTTTACAAAATCCATTACTCATCATGTGTATCAATTGAAACTATTTCTAACACATAGTCACCTAGGCTAAGGACTTCTTGAGTAATGATTCCTACAAAGGGCCTTGAGATATTTGCTCCTACTAATAGGAGTGGTGAATCATGAATCTTTTATTGACCCTCTCAACAACTTTCTTTTACTTCACATTGTACCCAATGTCCATCCCATAGATAGTCTTGTAAGGAATCCAGAGATTAGAATCAAAGTACAACGCTTAGCAAACAAAGTACCTTGGAGTTCTCAAGCCTAAGAATACTTGCACATTTGTTATAATGAAATTCTATCACTGGTACTATATAATATATGATTATCTCATAGTTAGGTTATCCAATGTACTTGTTCAAGTAACAAGCATCCACTTGTTAATTTAAGTATCACAATACTCACGGATGTGAGAACTACCACTTGATCAAATTAAGAAGTATAACACATGCTTATCTTAACGTATTAATAATTTCATCTCTCATTAATACTATGACTAGGGATAATTTAAGAACAAACACATTCTAGTGTAGTAGGAACCTCATATCACGATCTCTATCATGATTTTCTTAACACAGTATTGTACTTGAGACTTTATCTAACAGTTTTTATATACATAAACATATGAAAGACAGAAACTAAAAGATAAAGAATGCATTTTATTGATTTAATGTGTAAAATACATTGTATAAATGATTGCTTCTATGGCACAATCCTAACAATCTCTCACTTGCATTAAACCAAATCATTCATGTATCTAATACCAAATGACTGAACATGACCATCATATTTCTTTTGGGATAATGCTTTTGTAAGTGGATCATCCATGTTTTGATTAGTAGGTACTCTTTCTATCTTCACATCTTTTCTATCAATGATTTCTCTAATCAAGTGATAGTACCTAAGCACATCTTTGGATTGCTGATGAGACCGTGGTTCCATTGCTTGTGCAATGGCTCCATTGTTATCACAATACAAGGGTATTAGGTCAACAATGCTAGGTACCACACCTAGTTCTGTAATGAACTTCTTGATCCAAACCGCCTCCTTAGCTGCTTCGGAAACTGCTATATACTCAGCTTCAGTGGTTGAGTTGGCAATTGTTTCTTATTCGGAACTTTTCCAACTAACAACCTTACCTAAAAAAGTGAATACGTATCCTAATTAGGATTTGTAATAATCCTTATCCAATTAGAAATTAGCATCAGTATACCCTCTAACTTACAAGTCCCCATCTCCATATACCAAGAATACATCATTAGTTCTTCTCAAGTACTTAAGGATATTCTTGACAATCACCCAATGACCTTCTCCAGGGTCATATTGGTATCTTCTCATCAAACTAAGCACATAAGATACATCAGACCTAGTATATATCATAGCATATATGATAGAACTAATTGCCGAAGCATATAGTATCTTATTTATGTGATCCCTTTCATCTTATGTTTTAGGACATATAGATTTTGAAAGGCTTATCTCATGGGTCATGGGTAAGAATCCCTTCATGGATTGATCTATACTAAACATCTTTAGCACTTTGTCTATGTATGTAAACTGTGAAAGATCAAGCAACCTTTCTATCTATCTTTATAGATCTTTAGCCCTAGAATATAGGTTGCATTTCCAAGGTCTTTCATGGAGAACTTCTTGGATAACCAAATCTTGACTAATGACATTATATCCTATTAGCAATATGCTAGCTACAAATAGTAATAGGAAAACAATTACACTCCTACTAACCTTCTTATATACACAAGGTTCATCCATATTTTGTTTGCAATCGAATTTTTTAATTGTTTAATCAAAACAGATGTTCCAACTCCTAGAAGCTTGCTTTAGTCTATAAATAGACGTTTGTAGCTTACACACTTTAGTGTGATCCTTAGATATGAAATCCTCAAGTTGTGTCATGTATACTTCCTCAGTCAAATTTCTATTAAGAAAAGTTGTTTTCACATCCATTTGCCAAAATCTCATAATCATAATGAGTAGCAAGTGCTAGGAGTATCCTAATAGATTTCAACATTAGTACTGGTGAAAAAGTTTCGTCATAGTCAATACCCTATTTCTGACGGTAACCTTTTGCAACTAATTGTACCTTATAGGTAATCACTTTATCATCAATGTCAGATTTCTTCTTGAAAATCCATTTGCACCCTATGGGTTTTATCCCTTCAGTTAGATCAACCAAAGTCTAAACTTGGTTGTCATATATAGAATCCATTTCTAACTTCATGGCATCAAGCCATTTGTTAGATTCTAAACTATTCAGAACTACTTCGTAAGTGGTAGGCTCATCTTCTTCTATGAGCGATATGGTATTGTGGTCAGGAATAAGAAATTCACATCTCCCAGGTACTACTTGTATCCTACTTGACCTACGAGATTCTTGTGTATTAGAAGGCTCATTTATTTGATCAATAAACTCGGGATCAACTAGTTGATCATTATTTGTTTGAGCTTCTTAAACTTCACTAGGTTCAATCTTGCTCCCACTATCTCCCTTAAGCACGAATTCCTTCTCTAGGAAAACAACATGCCTTGAAACAAATACTTTGTTTTTAACAGGGAGATAGAAATAATTTCCATAAGATTCTTTTGGATATCTAACAAGCAAACCTTTGCTAGACTTATTTTCTAATTTTTCTAACTTTGTCCTTTTCACATAAGCAGGGCATCCGCAAATTCTCATGTGAGTTAGTTTTAGTCTTTTACCATAAAATAACTCAAATGGGATATTGCCAACCGTCTTTAATGGAACTCTTTTTAGTATGTAAACAATAGTTTCCAATACAAATCCCCAAAATGATTTTAGTAGATCAGCAAAAGCCATCATGGATCAAACCATATATAATAAGGCTCGATTCATTCTTTCAAATACACCATTAAGCTGAGATGTATATGGTGGAGTCTATTCAGATAATATCCCATTATCTCTAAGATAACTTAGAAACTCTTGGCTTAAATATTCACCTCCTCAATCAGATCATAGAGTTTTAATACTCTCTCTATGTTGTTTTTCTACCTCATTTCTGAATTCTTTGAACTTGTCAAAGGCTTCAGATTTGCATTTCACTAAATACAAATACCCAAATCAAGAATAATCATCAATGAACGTAATGACGTATTGATCACCCCCTCTTGCTTGCAATGTCATTGGTCCACATACATCAGTATATATTAGTTCCAATAATTACTTAGCCCTGTCCCCTTTCTTGGAAAAAGATGTTTTAGTCATTTTTCCTTGTAAAAAATATTCACAAGTCTCATATAATTCAAAATCAAATGAGCCTGAGTCACCACTTTTATGTAACTTAGAAATGCGACTCTCATTTACATGGCCTAATCGACAATGCCATAAGTAAGATGGGTTTTTGTTATCTTTTTTTGGCCTTTTATTATATATTTTAAGAACTTGATTTTCCATTTCTAGAACATATAAACCATTTATCAAAGTTGCAGTACCATAACAGATATCATTTAATGAAAAAGAACAATGTTTATTCTTAAAATTTAAATAAAATCCAAGAAAATCTAAACAAGCAACTGAGATAATGTTTTTAAGTAAAAATGGTACATAATAACAGTTTTGTAGTTTTAGAATTAATCTGGAAGGCAGGTGTAGATGATAAGTTCTCACGGCAAGTGCTACAACCTTTGCTCCATTTGTTGTACGAAAGTCCACATCACCTTTCTCCAACTTCCTATTGCTCTTTAGTGTTTGCAAATTATTGCCCAAATGAGATCTACATCCTATATCCAATGCCCATATCTCATTGTTAAAAACAGCATTGATCTCAATCATAAATATACCAGGAGTGGAAGTAAAAGTGCTTGCAAGCTTCTCCATCTGCTTCTTTTCTTTAATAGTCTCCAAGTAGCTTTTACAGTTATGCCTCCAATGACCCATTTTTCCACAATGGTGACATGGGCCTTTGCTAGCTATCTTTTTCTCTTTACACCACTTTTAGGTTTAATTAGATTCTTCTTCTTCTTTCTAAAAACATGTTTCCTTTTAGAAGAAGAATCAACCAATAAGACTGCATTATTTTCTTTCTTCATAGAAGACTCTACAGTCTTAAGAAGGTTGACCAACTTAGGCATTGTAGTTTTAATCTTATTCATGTAGTAGTTCATCACAAATTGTAAAAAACTAACTGGCAAAGATTGAAGAATTAATTCTATACTTAATTCGTGATCCATAGTAAACCCAAGTGATCCAAGCTTCTCAATTAACCCTAGCATCTTAAGTCCATGATTGGCTACCAAAGTGCTTTCTACTATCTTAAAACGAAATAACTGCTTAGATATCTCATATCTTTCCATCCTTGTTGTTGGAATGTATGCCCTATTAGATTAGGTTTTTGAAGTAGTTTTGACTTGTATTAATAAAAGTATTTTTTCTCATAATTTGTTTGTGAAATCGTCTTTATATTTGTGCATGGTTTTATTGGAAAGGACCGATTGTGTTTAAGTAAATAGTTCATGTGAATGAAGGTCTTTTACAGTAAGATATGGACCATGGGATAATTGATACATAAACTATTGTTCATAACCAAATGATGAGAATAGGAATCTTATCATGGTAAGGTTATTGTGTTATGAATTCTAAATAGGGAAAGGGATACTTTTAACCAATGAGTAGTCTTCTCATTTCAAAACACAAGCGTATTTTGAATATGTAGAACAGGACCTGTAGTAGTGGTTTCTGAAAGTACTATGTGATAGAAACCTAGACTACTCTACTGCAGTGTGGACTTGTACTCTACAACTTAAGTATAAGTTGGTGGTTTAATGAAGCTGAAAACGTATGCTTTGATATACTATAGTTGAGGTTCTTGAGAAGAACCAATATACTTATATGTTGGGTATATGTGACTAGTTAGTTAAGAAAGATTTGTATAAGATAGTGTCTACACTATATTTGTCCCTTGTGGTTGCTCGAATGATCTAATTATCTAAGGCCCTAAAGAACATGACTTGGATATTGGCTTTAGGGTAGCTCCCTTGGAAAACGAAAATATTCTAAGAAGTCATGGATCGTTGGACTAGAAGCCTAAGGATGGTAGATATCTTTTTAAGAGGTGTCAATACATTCTTTCCTCTCTAAATGAACAATGATGTGTAGAGGGCTATTTTAGTCATTTCATCTATGGGTTGAAGACATAGCTAACGCAACATTGTCCTTGGAGTCAATATTTTCTTATGGTGATATTAGAAAATATTTAAAATGCAAAATACAGCCATTTATATAGAAATAGTATTTTGGTCATTTTAGTAGCCAAGGTGATGTGTCTTTTTGGTCCTCGGAATAGTCCGTAACTCCTAATTATTTTAGATCGAGGAAATGGTCACAATAAGAAGGATTTTATTTTATTCAGGAACTCTAATTTATTTTTAGACTAAAATAAAATAAAGGAACGAGATAAATTAATTTTATTATCTAGTTTAATTAGTTAATTAATTATTCAAAGCCTAAGCCCAGATTGAATAATTAGAAAAATTAACCTAGGCTTAAACTAGTTAATAAAAGGCTTAGAAATTATTTTTGTTAATTTGGGATTATTAATTATTTATTGGGTTATTTTAATAAGCTCAGGAAATAAATAATTAATGGTTATTATTTTTGGGCTCATTGGGTCCAAAGGAAAATAATAAATTATTTTGACCCAATAGCCTGGACTAAAGGGTTTTTTATTATTCACGGAATAGAATAGTTAACGCTAAGCCAAATCTCTTCTATTGATAGCCTTCGGATGTTTGAAATATCAAAACCACTAGGGTTGGGTTATCTGGTTGTGAATAGTTGTTGCCTTTAGTTGAAAAAAATACAGACACACGACATAGAAGAAAAAAAACAGAGCCTTCTCTTTATTCTTTCTCATTTCTTTTCTTCATCTTTCATCTTCTTCATTTTGCTAATTAATCACAAAGGATCAAGAAGAACCATTGATAGGGGCTAAATTAGTCATATTTTTCCTAATTATTTGATGTTCTTTTGTAATACATTTTGTTCAATAACTAGTCATATTCCTTCATATTTGAGATTTTACCCTTAGAAAGGTATTTTGTTATTTATTTCAGATTTTTTGGATAAAACGAAGCAAAATCGTCGCAAAACAGAGGAGAGGCGGTGCCGGCTAGGGCACTGGAACCAGTGCCGGCCAAGCACTGTTGAAGCGAACTACGAGACGATCAAAAAATTGTTGAAACAGAGCAGAACAGAACTAAGGCGGCGCCGGTTGCAGTCTGGAACACATTATGCAAAATTCGAAGAAAAATCGGCGAACGAGTGGAGGAACAAAACACAACTAGCGCGGGCTCTGAGAACCAAGGCGGCGCCGGCTGTGCCCTGAAGCTAAGGTGGTGCTATGATTTTTCTACGTGGTTTTTGGTAATCTGTAGAGTTTTAGTATCTTTCAACTTCTACTCGGCCAAGAACATTGTACCTACGAGTTTAGGAATTTCCTAAGCTTATAAATAGATGGAAAACACAAGGGAAAAATGGAGAATTCATTGATCATCATAGAAAATCACTCAATCAAAAGAGGAATTCTTCAATTCAATGAGGGTTGTGCAAGAAGGTCTTCAAAGGAAGAAGAATGAGGCTTGTCTATGAGTGCTTTCTTTTACTTTGTTTTCTTTTTCTTGACAATGATGTTTTAATTATTTTATTGTAATTTGACATTGGTTTAGATATTGATGATTTTTAGAGTTATTTGATCTTTTGATTAATTGATTGTTATTCTTGGTATTTAATTACTCGTGCTTATTACAAGATTAATTGATTGCGGCTTTCCGTTAACTTGCTTGAAAATAGGGTTGATGGTAGTTCAATTGATTGATTTCATATTTATTGTCTTTTAACTTGCCTGAAAATGGGGTTAATTGTTAAAAATAGAGTAATTAAAGATTAATTGATATCTGCCAGAGTATGGATTCAATTAGTTAATTTCATGGGTTAAGTTTGCCTAAGAATGAGACTTAATCAGAGAATTGTGTTTAATGCATCTTTTGGGTAAAACTGGTTGAGACAGAGTATGTGATACTAAGTTATCTAGAAGATAGGGATTCATAGATTGGGAAAGAAGTGAGTCTACTTTAATTCTCCATGATGCCAAGAGAATAATTAGTTATGATAAAGGTTGGATACTTCAAGATCATGTTTGTCTAACTAATGGCTCGAGTTACATAAATCTACATCCTTGACATGTATATATTTTTATTTTGATTTTATTTTATTTTATTTCTTTTGATTTATTTTTTACTTTATCGAGTAGGTTAAACAATGAAAGAAAAGTAATTAATGTCTACTTGTTCCTTGAGGATCGACACTCGTTTGAATCCTATGCTCGATTAATGATGAGTATGCTTGCTCATATGTGTGATTTGGGTTGAACGTTTTAATTTAAACTTGATTTGGAATGTGCTTAGTTGTTGTATGATTTTTATACCCGAGTCTGAACACACCAAGTTTTTTGCGCCGTTGCTGGGGAACAATAGTATGAAAACTTGAATTTTGTTGATTTAACCATGTGAATATATAAATAAGTAAATAGGTAAATATGTAAATATGTATATACGTTCCTTGTATGAAGAAGTGGCTATGTTGTTGTTTGTATAATTAATTTCGCTCTGTGTTGTAAATATGTAAATAGGTATATACATGTTCATAATAACTAACTTGTCTTTGTATGATTGTATATATTGTATATTTATTTAATTAATTTTACTTACCCAATGTTAATGTGGAAAATGTGTAATAATGATATTTTTAATTTGTTGATTTTGACATCTATAATTTTGAATTAACACTAACTCTTTATATTTTTAGGTTTGGACTTAAGCTATCACAATATTGGAAACGAACTATTTTATTTTCTTAGTTGTTTCTTTATTTACAACTTTTACTTTTAGTTTACTTTAGGAATTATGATTTTAAATGTATTGTGGTCATGCATTCAATTAGGATAGTTTTAGTAAATATATATATATATATATATATATATATATATATATATTCGGAGCCCGAACAGAATGCAACCGGCACCGACTCCATTTTGGAAGGCTATTCAAAAAAAAAATTATTTTTTTTATTTTTTATTTTTCATTTGTTCCCTTCCCCTTTTGTCTTTTCTTCCCAAATTTTTCTTTTTTTGTCTTTTTCGTCTTGTTTTCTTTTTCTTTGATTTTCTTGTTTGTTTTTCTTATTTGTCTTGTTCTTCTATTTTTCTTTGTTTGTTTATTTATTTTTTTTCTTTCCCTATTCCCCTATAATGATCCTTTTTCGTCTTCCCCTTCTTCTTCTTCTTCATATTACTTTTCTTCTTCTATTATTCCCCATGGATTAAAAATTTTTTAAAAACTTATATGTTGGGGGATACATTGGTGGAACAACTCTCTTCATGTTAAGCTCAATTTTATCTTCTTGAAATTCTTGGCATTCTGCATATGTGCTTTTAAGGAAAATTTTACTAGACATGGACAAATCTTTGTTGAGTTTATTTGGTGGGCTGAAATTGCATAGAATGGATTTTAAGTCTTATGAGTGCTTCTAAAAATTAACTATGCATTTTTCTGAAATTTTTGCAAATCTGGAAATCTTGGCCCCCTGGAGGTATTTTGATGTGTTGATTAAAGTGTTGACATTGTACTTTTGCTATCTATGTTGGACATTTTTCTTGTTTTTCTTGAGTATAAAAAAAAAATCTGGAGAAATTCCTCACTACAAAGAAAACCAATTGCAAAGTGGATTTGGATGAGCCAAGAAGGATCGTGTGAGCCCTTTGGAGGTTATGGTGGTCTATGTGGTGGTGCTATTGGACAATTTGGAAACAATGAGGACTTTACTTCGAGGGGGATTTAAAGGCTTCGACTTTATATTTTTCTTTTCCCTTGATTTGTAGTTGTGTTTTAATTATGCTTTATGCTTTTACTTGCGCATTCATCTTTCTATTTGTAGGTTGAAGTTTGCTGGGATAATTCTTCCAACTTCTTGAAGAATGAATTTCTCATATCTTGGAGTTAATCTACACTTGGGGAGTATTGCTTAAACTTTCTACCCCTTTTCAATTTTGGTCCCATTGGAGATGCTTTATGGTGTTTATTTTTTGCCCATAAGGACAATGTCCAGTTTAAGTTGTTGGGAATATGACCTCTTAGACTAGTTTTCTAATGAAAATAGCGAATATGTTAATAAAATAGTTTATTTGTCAGAAATTATTTGTGAAATAATTTTCTTTATTTGTGTACAATTTTTGTTTGGAACAGACCCATTGTGTGTAAATAAGTGATCCATGTGAATGGAGGTCTTTTATAGTAAGGTATGGATCATGGGTTATTTAAACACATAAACAGTTGTTATTAACCGATTGATGAGAATGAGAATTTCATCATGTTTAGGTTATTATGTTATGAATTCCAAATGGAGAATGACGTACTTTTAACCAGTGAGTAGTCCACTCACTTCATGACATAAGCGTATTTCGAATACGTAGAACATGACCTGTAGTAATGGTTTCTTAAAAGTACTATCTGGTAGAAACCTAGTCTACTAACGCTACAGTGTGGACTAGTACTCTATGACTTGAGTATAAGTTAGTGGTCTGGCGAAGCTGGAAACATATACTTTGATATACTATAGTTGAGGTTCTATCGGAGGGCCAATATATTTGTATGTTGGGTATGTATGACTAGTTAGTTAAGACAGACTTGTACAAGATAGTTTCTACACTATATCGCCCCTTGTGGTTGTCCGGATGATCTAAATATCCAGGGCCCTGGGAAACATGACTTGGATGTTTTCTTTAGGGTTGCTCTCCCTTGGAAAGAGAAAACACTCCAAGAAGTCATGGACCATTGGACAAAAAGTTTAAGGATGGTAGATGTCATTTAGAGAAGTGTCAGTACACTTCTTCCTCTCTAAATGTACGACGAAGTGTAGAGGGGTATTTTAGTCATTTCACTTATAGATCGAATACTTTGCTAATGCAGTATTGTCCTTATGGTCAATATTTTCTTATGGTGATATAAGTAAATATTTAAATTGAAAAATACATCTATTTATATAGTAGGGGTATTTTGGTCATTTAGTAGCCAACGCAATGTATCTTTTTGGTCCTCGGAATAGCCTATAAGTCCTAATTAATTTTTAGGTTGAGAAAATGATCTCAATTGAGAGAGTTTTATTTTATTCAGGAAGTCTAATTTATTATTAGGCTGGAATAAAATAAATGGAGAGAAATTTATTATCTGATTTAATTGGTTAATTAATTATTTAGGACCTGGGTCCAATTTGAATAATTAAAAAATTAATCGGGACTTAAACTAGATTAAAATAATTATTACTTAATTATTTATTGGGTTATTTATTTAATTAAATCCCAAGAAATAAATAATTAAAATTTAATTATTTTTTGGTTCATTTGGGTTCATTAATTATTTATTGGGTTATTTATTTAATCCCAAAAAAATAAGTAATGTTTATTATTTTGGGCTTTTCGAGTCTAATGAAAATAATAAATATTATTTTGGCCCAATAGCCTGGACCATAGGATTTTTATGGACACAATTTAGAAGAGTTTAGGATGAAGCCAAAAATTATTTTGTAAATAATATTTGGGTATTAAATCCCGAGAATATTATTTTTATCAAAATAATTATTTTTGGTTTCATGACTCTTGGTTTTCTGTGTGAAAAAATAAAATAAAAGGAAAAAGGAAAAAAATAAAATATTTTTTCCAGAGGCTCTTGGCTCTCTCTCTCCTTCTCATGTGGCTTTTGGTTTTCTGGCATGTGGCTTTTGTTTTCTATAACAGAAGAAGCCATGCTTTGAAGACAGATGGCCAGTGAGTCTGTGAAAAAAACTGAGAGGCTTTTCTCTTCTAAATGTGTGCTCACCAACTGGTAAATTAGGTTGAGTCATATTACGTGAACTAGAAAGCAAGCATTCACCGGAGGAAGAAAGGATGTAGAGCACTGGTGTTCATAGACGGAGGAAGAAGAAGTTGTTTCTGTGCTTCAAGCAATTCTTCAACGTTCTTCAAATTTTTAAGGCTCCAACAGGTATGTTTCAAGCCCACCATAATGCTGCCATACTCTATATATTGTTCATGTTCTTCCATTTTTGTTCACTGTGAAAGCATGCTCTGTTAGTTCAATCCCTTCATAAGTGTGAGGGAGTGTTTTGGTGATATTCTTGGTCCAAGTTTTTATCAATTATCTTTATTTTTCTTGTTGTTGAGTTACTTTGGAATTCAAAATTTGGATTTTTCATGGAGATAATCTGCCTTGGGGAGTATTATTTTCTTTTCCCTCTTTACATTCTTGGTCCTTTGGTTATGCTTTAGTGTGCTATTTTAGGCCATTGAGGACAATGTCCAATTTAAGTGTGGGGGAGAAATTGAACATATTCTCAAGTGCATTTTTGTGATTTTCAATGGATTTTCAATTATTTATGTTTGAGGGATTTTCAATGATATACGTTTGAATTATTTTACATTGTTGAAATTGTTGAGATTTAAAAAAAAAGTTTGAAGATTTGGAGCTAAATGGAGTTTATTTGTTTATAATGAAGATATGATTTGCTCTTAACTTTGGATATGAATTTGTCATTCAATATGGTAGGATTTTATTAAAAAGGTAAACTTGTGTATTAAGTTGAATTTTGCTAAGTCTTGAGAATTTAAGTTAACATTGGTTATATTTGGTATTTGAGTTTTATTTTATTCTTTGAGTTTGAATATGGATGATATGATGAAATATGGGAAGAGTTGTTGATTAATTCTTGTATTATGGATTTAAAATTTGCTTAACTTTGAGTTTGAATAAGGAATGTGAGAGAAAAAAAATTTAGTTGAAAAATATATGAAAAAAAATTTGAGTGAAAAAATTGAGTTGAAAAAATGTCTTATTATTTTGATCGTTGAAGACCTTTTGCTGAAAAGGGGGTCAATATGGGGAGAAGTAGCAAGTGTATTCGGTGCACTCTTTTAAGGCTATCCGGAAGGCAAAAAGGCAAGAAAAAGAAAAGAGAAAAAATTGTTGAAAAATTGTTAGAGAAAAAATGGTGAGTGATGATTGAAAAAGGGGTCAATACGGCGTGTGAAGTGAAATCCATGCACTTAAGGCTATCAATGCCCAAAGTCATAGAAAAAAGAAGAGTGGAGTGTTTTCCTTATTTCACTAACTCGATTTTTGTAAATTTAAGTTTATAATGCTTGAGTTGGTTAAATGGCTTAACTTGTATGATTTATGTTTTCTATGTTTTTGCTTGAGGAGTGAAATAATTTTCATGTATTAGATATAAGCTTGTTTAATTTAACTTTGCTGACCTTGGGATTGTTTAATTTAATGTATGAGTTTACAAAGGTTTTTAAAGGGTGAATGAATGACAATTTTGTGTCTACGGTTGGAAAGAAATTATGGCTTTGTTATGAATGAATATGAAAAGAAATAAATTATTCTGAGTGCTTTGGTTAAGTATTTACTTGAGGATAAGTAAAGATTCAAGTGTGGGGGAATGTGATAGGGGCTAAATTAGTCATATTTTTTCTAATTATTTGAGGTTATTTTGTAATACATTTTGTTCAATAACTAATCGTATTCCTTTATATTTGAGATTTTATCATTGAAAAATATTTTGTACATAATTTCAAATTTTCGAGATAAAATAAGATAAAAATATCACAAAACAGGATAAAGGCGGTGCCACCCCAGGAAGAGGAACCGGCGCCGGTCTTCCACTGGAGAAGCATGGAGAAATTGAGAAGAAACAGAGGAAAATTGCAATTGATGTTGGAAAGGAAAAGGGGAGCAATGTCAAGCAGTTTTGGTTCATGGCTCACGGCTGACTGCAAGAAGAAGACAAAGCCGACAGCAACAGAAATTGTAAACAAAGCAACAAAGAATGAAATTCAGTGGGGCCGAGGAGGAAGTAAAAGTCAACAAAAACGGCAACAAAGAAAGCTGATTGCAACAGAAAGAAGAAGGAAATTCGGGCAGAAATTAGCAAGCAAATTTCGGCTGGCTTCATCAATTAAGCCGACAGCAAGAAAGGACAACAACAGAACGAAGAAAGACATTTTGGTCAACAAAGGTGGCTAAGAAAACAACAAAAGCAACAGAAAACAAAAGTAGAATTTTGGTCAATTGAACAAGGAAAGGCGGCTCAAGTAGTGGCTCAATTGAAGCCATTGCAATAACAAAAGCAAGAGGAAGGAAATAGATTTTGGTGGTCAGCAATGCATGAAGACAAAGGCAGTTGCGTGTGGAATGGTTGCGGCTCACTTTAGCCGACAGCAACAGCAAATAAAACCAAACAATTTTGGTGGCTTCAACAAATTGCGGATGGCTCAAATTAGAAACCAAATCGGATAATCACAATTTTACATCAATTGAAAACTTCAGCAGAAAACAACAAGTCCAAATCAAGAATCCAATTGAAGTCCAAATTGAATTTCCAATCTCACGGTCAAAGTTAAGGCGGTGGAATTCTTTAGGTTTTATTTAGGTTTTAGCTTTTTATTAATCCTTTTTTTATTTTTGATTTCTTTAGATAATTACTTCTTCTCTATTTAGGATTCTTTTAGGAACGTTGTAAGCTTATAAATAAAGGCTAATTGACCCTAGAAGGAAAAGAATTCATTGATCATCATAGAAGATTACTCAATCAAAGGAGGAATTCTTCAATTCAAGGAGGGTTGTGCAAGAAGGTCATCAAAGAAAGAAGAAGTAGGCTTGTCTATGAGTGCTTTCTTTTACTTTGTTTTCTTTTTCTTGACAATGATGTTTTAATTATTTTATTGTAATTTGACATTGGTTTAGATATTCATGATTTTTAGAGTTATTTGATCTTTTTATTATTTGATTGTTATTCTTGGTATTAAATTACTCGTACTTATTACAAGATTAATTGATTTTGGCTTTCCATTAACTTGCTTGAAAATAGGGTTGATGGTAGTTCAATTGATTGATTTCATATTTGTTGTCTTTTAACTTGCCTGAAAATGGGGTTAATTGTTAAGAACAGAGTAATTAAAGGTTAATTGATGTATGTCAAAGTATGGATTCAATTAGTTAATTTTATAGCTTAAGTTTGCCTGAGAATGGGACTTAATCAGAGAATTGTGTTTAATGCATCTTTTGGGTAAGACTAGTTGAGACAGAGTATGTGATACTAAGTTATTTAGAAGATAGGGATTCATGGATTGGGAAAGAAGTGAGTCTATTTTAATTCTCCATGATGCCAAGAGAATAATTAGTTATGATAAAGGTTGGGTACTTTAAGAGCATGGTTGTCTAAACAATGGTTCAAATTGCATAAATCTACATCTTTGACATGTATATATTTTTGTTTTGATTTTTTTATTTTATTTTTGATTTATTTTTCACTTTATCGAGTCAGTTAAATAATGAAAGAAAGGTAATTAATGTCTACTTGTTCCTTGAGGATCGACACTCGTTTGAACCCTATACTCAATTAATGATGAGTATGCTTGCTCATATGTGTGATTTGGGTTGAACGTTTTAATTTAAACTTGATTTGGAATGTGCTTAGTTGTTGTATGATTTTTATACCTGAGTCCGAACACATCAACCATTCCTTGCCTAGGTTGTTTCACCAACACAGATTGGGCGGAGGAATATTTTAAGAAGCGAAAAGCATCGCGTTCATGCCACGGAGAAGTAGGAGATTGGAAGGTTATCATTCGGAAGTTTTAACGGGAGAGGGAGACATGACCGTTGTTCCATCATCTTCCTCATGGCCAAACAAAGCAACATTCAGAAGAGATATTCATTTTTTCGCCTTCTGCTACACCGAGTCTGGTGCCTTTTCTGGTTTTATTATATGTGCGTGCATGGCTTCCTCTAATTCATTAGCTTCACTTGCTTACTTATCAAAAAGTTATCTTAGATGGAAGATAATAGTATAAGTGTCCATATACTCATGCTGTTTTTGAAGCTCAATGGTCAATGATGCTAACATGATACAAGATGCTATGTCACTATCCTCTTTATACTTCTTATGGACTTCATGGTCAACTGATGGTGGTGGAATTGGAGCATCTAACACGTAAGTTAAATTGGAGCAACATTTTTTATTTGAGAACAATTCTCAAAATTCTATACCAGTCCAAGAAGTTTGATTCAGTGAGCTTGTTTGTTTTCAAAATGTTATGTAAGTTCAAATTTGTTGTCATGATGCAAATGGCCTTGACGAAAGATAAGAGACATTAGACTATGTATATACACATAAAATGCATTTAATTAGGTCTTTAATTAAACGCGTATTTAACTCACTATTTTCTTCAAATCAATAGCCCTTACTATTAACTCAGGAAAGCTTGTTAGATATTTTCCTAGTGGTACGGTATCCAAATTCTTTAAGAATGACCTTG
Organism: Voacanga thouarsii; assembly: GCA_026120185.1. Classification (NCBI taxonomy): domain Eukaryota; kingdom Viridiplantae; phylum Streptophyta; class Magnoliopsida; order Gentianales; family Apocynaceae; genus Voacanga; species Voacanga thouarsii. The sequence continues at coordinate 1,200,541 of JANUWF010002236.1, read as the reverse complement.
GGTATGCCTAACAAACTATTCTTAAGTTCAATGGCAGGTATCCAATACGAACTACATCAAATGTAATTACTAGATCATTAGGTGATTAACATCTTTTAATCTTAAAGCATTTAGTGCTCCCCCAACTTAGCCTCTAATATTCTCTATGCTTAGGTATGCCCAATTGGGATAAAGATATTAGTTAAATCCGACCCATGAATCAGGAATCATATTCTATAGCTTGAACATGCTCAATGTTGAGTAAGCTTGGGTATGCCCAACAACCTAATCTCGAAAAGAACTCTCGTTCTTGCTATATTAACGGAAGACTTTAGATTTAATATTGTTTGGGAAATTTTTATTATTTAATTAATAGTCACATCGTTTGGCATGCAAAATATCAACACTTTGACATAATTGTAATAGATTCAATTACATAGCTTGGTTATGGACTTTTCTAGATTAATTTCCTTGAGCCAAGAAGGAAATTAATTTTGGTTAGAACTTATATACTAATGCATGTTTTAAGAAGAAAGTCTTACTATCTTCTTACCTTGCCTTGGTCACCACCTCCAAAAATTCATAAAATAATTTCTAATATTATTTAACCTATATAATCTAATTACCTAAATTCTTAATGAAGAAACTTTGAGTAACATTCGAGGGGAATTAGATGAAAAGAGAAGAGAAGTTACAAGAGAATTACAGAGAAAGGTAGGACATGCAAGCTCTATTTATTCAAAACAAAGTGATAAAATGCATGACATAATTTAAATTAATCAAATTAATTTGATCTAAATCCATAACCGAGCCAACATACAAATATCATGCTTAAAACATATTTCAATAAGAATAAAAAATAAAATTCTATAATTATTACTTTATAATTTAATTAATTAATACCAAAATCAAACTTTGGAAAATATAAAATTCTAAAATTATTATTTTAGAAATTTAATTAATTAATACCAAAATCAAACTTTGGGAATATCTTGGGGTCCTTTTGAAATAAAAATATTTCAATAGGTACTTGAAGAAAAACTAGTAAAACAGGGGTCAAAGTGTGAAGATTGATTTATTATTATTATTATTATTATTATTATTATTATTATTATTATTATTATTATTATTATTATTATTATTATTATTATTATTATTATTATTATTATTATTATTATTATTATTATTATTATTATTATTATTATTATTATTATTATTATTATTATTATTATTATTATTATTATTATTATTATTATTATTATTATTATTATTATTATTATTGGAAACAATGTCCAATCAAGAATCTACAGTCTTCACATGGCCTTGCACGGCTATGCCATAGCCGCGAATGGCTCAACAAATTTTTTTATTAAATAAAAAAAAAATTGATCCCAATTCCAATCAATGACTTGTAGCTTTCACATGGCCTTGCGCGGCTATGGCTTCAATTAAATTTTTTAAAAATAAAATAATGGGCACAAGCCTCCCTAGGCTATAAGTCATACTCCCGAGGATGCAACCAAAAAAATACCAGAATTTTTTTTTTCTTCTTTTCGGCTTCAGTTTCCTTAACGAATTTAAGGAAACAAAATTTCATTTTTTTTTCTTTTTCACAAAAACATTTTTTGTGAATTAAAAGGAAACAATTTCTGTAATTTATTGAAACCAATTTCAATAATTAATACACACATATACATATATATTCACACACACACACACACACACACATATATATATGTAACCCACTAATACAAAATTTTTTCAAAAATAAAATTTTACATGAAACAAATTTCATGGACTCGAATATAATTTTGAAACTATTTCAAATTTTAAAGTATTTATGAAACAATTTCATAACGTCGAATTAATTTTGAAATAATTTCAAAATAATAATAAACTCCATAAAACACAACCAAGATGGCTTTGATACCATTGGTAGATTTCGATTATACTAATCAGTTTACACACAGCAGAAAAATAAAACGAAATCCACGCAAAAGATCAGTCATATGTAATTAAACGGTTCAAGGGAATGGAAGAAAAATTAATTACCTCAAACAAATACAACTTTTAAAATTTTTCTTTCACGCAAATCCTTTTAATAGTCTATTCAATCGAGTCACCAAATTTCAAGGATAGGAATTTCTTTAATATTGATCCACACAAGGAATTGTACTCAAGTTAGGCACCAGAAACCCTATGCTAGTAGGTAATATATGGTGGCTTTAGGATTAATTTAATTAGGAAGAAATTGTTTTTCTTTTCTTCAAAAAGAAAGAAGAAAAAACTATTTGTTGTGTGTTATATCTATTTTTCTTCACAGTGGCCAATGTTTTTCTTATATATTCATAGAGAACAAATTCTCTAATTTTTATATGAAACTGATTTCCATTTCCAAAACCAACCGCCACAAGAAGACCGAAAAAGAACACGTACTATTATAAAATTAGGGTAGTGTTAGAATAAAATCTACACACTACACACTAAGAAAATTCTAACTATTCTTTGAATAAGAATTTCTCTTCAAACTTCTCTCTTTCTTTCTCTCACAATTCTTTCTCTAATATTTCTTTCACTAATCTTTCTTTCACAAAATAATGGTGTATTACAAGCTTAGAGAATAACTCTATTTATAGAGCTCTAATTAGTGGATTACATCATGGCATACATCATCTTCCACTAATCTTAATTAGTGGCGTCTCCACTAAATGGTGGACATCCATAAAAATCTTCTCTAATTATTCACATAAATCCATAATTAGTGGAGTCTCCACTAATTAATGGAGATTCCAATAATTCATAACACGTACAGATTTTTCAATTCCTTTTAAGAAACAAATATTTTTTTCCTCTTTTCAATTGTGGGCTTGAAATTTTCAAGAATTGTAAGTAGGCCATTTGAATTATAACAAGTTTATAATTCACTTATATGGATTTAATAATCGTAATTCAACCCCAACTAATTATAACACTTTATAATTAGCCCATAATAATTAGTTTTTCTCACAAATTAATCCTATAATATTATCAAATACTGTCTTGAGTACTAATTACTTTATTGTGTATGACCCATTTGGTTTTCCAGTCAATTAGTAGCTAATATGAATTAATTCTATTATAATAGAATGAATAACTCGTTTAATAACTAGAATTAAATTTATTAATTCTCTAATTTTAAAAAAAATCTATATTTAGCATATCATGAGTGGTATCTAGCAATACATTATAACCACTCAAATTCAGAAAGTCAAGTGGCTTGACATGAACCTTTCAATAGCAAAATGTCAGTGTAATAAATTACTTCTACCATATAATATCTTATTCAATTTAGAGTAGGGAAGAAGTTCATACTCCCTCCAGAATATTAATTAATTCTTGCCCAAATATTTTAGTTCTTGTTCTCGAAATTCATTACTCATTATGTGTATTAATTGGAACTATTTCTAACGTATAGTCGCCTTGGCCAAGGACTCCTTGAGTTATGATTCCTACAAGGGGCCTTGAGATATTCGCTCCTACTATTAGAAATGGTGAATCCTTTATTGATCCTTTCAACTACCCAATGTCCATCTCATAGGCAGTCTTGTAAAGACTCTAGAGATTAGAATCAAAAGTACTACGCTTAGCAAACAAAGTATCCCGGAGCTCTCAAGTCTAAGGATACTTGCACATTTCCTATAATGAGATTCTATCACTGACACTAAATAATTATCCATGTGATTATCTCATAGTTAAGTTATCTAATGTACTTGTTCAAGTAACAAGCATCCATGCGTTAATTTGAGTATCACAATACTCACGAATGTGAAAACCACCGCTTGATCAATTTAAAAAGTATAACACATGCTAATCGTAACGTCTTAATGATGTCCTATCTCATTAATACTATAATTAGGGATAATTTAAGAATAAAAACATTCTAGTGTATTAGGAACCTCACATCACAATCTCTATCATGACTTTCTTAACATACTATTGTACTTAGGACTTTAACTAACAGTTTTTATATACATGAACGTATGAAATAAAGAAATTGAAAGATAAAGAATGCCTTTAATTGATTTAATATGCAAAATACATTGTTTAAATGATTGCTTCTAGGGCGTAGTCCTAACAAGAATATCCAATAATAAATTCACCTAATAATCTAATATAGTAAATAAATCATGGTTATTTGAGCTGATCTAGGGATAAAAAAAAACATATTATTTTTTGCTATTAAAATGACAAAAATATCCTTGCTAATAGATAACGGTATTTTATCATTTTAAATATTTTATTTATCACCATATGGAAATATTGATCTCGAGAATAATATTGCAAGTGCAGTGTCTTTGACCTATAGGTGTAAAGAAGAAAATACCCCCCCCTTACGTAACACCCGTTATTGAAATAGAAAAAATACACTAACACTTTTCTCAATGATATCTACCATTTTTTTATAGTTAGTTCGATAATCTATGACTTCCAATATGTATCCACTTATCACAGGGAGCTACCCAAAAGCATACATACATAGTCACATTTCCCAGGGCCCTGGATTACATAGATTATCTTGGACAATCACTGATGTGTCTGGACTTGGGTATAAAAATCATATAAAACTAAGCACATTCCTAATCAAGTTTAAATTAAAATGTTAAACCCAAATCTCACATATGAGCAAGCGTACTCATCGTTAACTGAGCATAGGGTTCAAACGAGTGTTGATCCTCAAGGAACAAGTAGACATTAATTACCCTTCTTTCATTGTTTAACCGACTCAATAAAACCAAACCGAAATAAAAGAAAACAAAAATCGAAATATATACACGTTAAGGATGGAGAAGTATGCAACTCAAACCATTGTGTAGACAAACATGATCTCAAAGTACCTAACCATTATCATAACCAATTATTCTCTTGGCATCATGAAGGATTAAGGTAAATTAGCATCACTTGGTCTGTCTCAACTAATTCATCCAGAAGATGCATTAAGCACAATCCTTGATTAAATTTCCTTGGTCTGGCAAATTTAAAACATGAAATTAATCAATGAATCCTTGGTCTGGCAAATATCAATTAACCTTTAATTACTCCATCCTCAGCAATTAACCTCTTTTGTCTAGCAAGTTAACAACCAATAAATATGAAATTAATCAATTGCAACTACCATCAACCTCTTTAGTCTAGCAAGTTAATGAAAAGAAACAACCAATTAATCTCATCATACTCCCAAGTAATTAAATACCAAGAAGAACAATCAATTAATCAAAATATCAAATAACTCTAAAAATCATGAATATCTAAAACAATGTCAAATTACAATAAAATAATTAACATATCATTGTCAAGAAAAAGAAGACAAAGTAAAAGAAAGCACTCATAGACAAGCCTTCTTCTTCTTCATTTGAAGACCTTCTTGTACAACCTTCCTTGAACTTGAAGAATTCCTCCTTGGACTGAGTGATTTTCTATGATGATCAATGAATTATCCCCTTTTTCCTTGTGTTTTTCATCTATTTATAGGCTAAAGAAGTGTCTAAACTCGTAGGTACAAAGTTCTTGGCCGAGTAGAAGTTGGAAGATACTAAAACTCCTTAGATTTTCAAAAACGCGTAGAAAGATCGCAGTACCGCCTCAAGGACAGACCACAGCCTGCGCAGCCTTGGTTTTTCAGAGCCGGCGCTGCCTGTGTTCTGCTTCTCCACTCGTTCGCCGATTTTTCTCCGAATTGTGCGCATAAGTTCCAGAATGCAGTAGGCGCCGGTTCCAGCCTTATAGCCGGCGCCGCTTAGGTTTTATTCTACTCTGTTTCTACAATTTTTCCATTGCTTTGAAATTTCTGCAACCAGTGTACAGCCGGTACCGGTTCTAGGGCTCTAGCCGGCACCACCTCTTCTCTGTTTCGCAACGGTTTTGCTTTGTTTTACCCAAAAATCTGAAATAATGACCAAAATACCTTTCTAAGGGTAAAATCTCAAATATGAAAGAATATGACTAGTTATTGCATAAAATGTATTACAAAAGAGCCTCAAATAACTAAGCAAAGTACGATCAATTTAGCCCCTATAAAATTCCCCTACACTAAACTCTTTTCTTGTCCTCAAGCAAAGTATCAAGAACAAATAGGAAAAACACAAGGTTTTAATCAAATCACTCAATCAAATCTAAAACCATATCTTCAATGCTTTCTTTATTCATGAACATGAAACATATGATACTAAATCTTTCACAGCCAATGCAAGACTTGTGTAGTGATAAATGACTTAGTAGACCCATCTCAATACTTCACAATAATCTCAAACCATTGGAAAGAAGTCAGTTCAAAAAGAATATGCATTCCTTATGCTTACTTTTCATACACTTTCTCCACTAATCCGAGACATATCATGATTCTACTTAGATCAAATAGGACTTTTAAGCTTGTAATGTAAGGTTAAAGGTTTGTAATGTGGCTTAGCAAACGAAGGATATAGGAAAATCAAAAGTTAAAGAAAAACTGAGAATAAGCAAGAAAAGGGTAACCAAAATAAACCTATAATTCTCAACTCTTCTTGCTCTCCTATTCCAAGAATCAATCAAACCATAACCTTAGATGACAACCCTTATGCACTTCAAGCAAATCTTGCATTGTTCTTTTTTTCTTTCACCTCTTCTTATCATTAACTCTTTTTCTCACAAGATCACTCAATTTTCTAGCAATGGTGTCAAGTGTTTTATATGAACTTACTTTTACAGTTCACTCACCACCCTTTTTGTGATCTTTTTGCTCTTTTTTTTTTCTTTTCTTTTTCAATTTCCTTTTGATTCTCTTTCAATTCTCTCTTCTTTTATTCCTCTTTTGTTTTCACTATTGATGTTCTTTTCTTTTTCTTCACTTTTCTTTCTAGCATATTGTCGTTTTCTCTTTTCAATTCCGCTCGTTTCTTTTCTTCTTTCTCATCTTTTTCAGCTCAACACTTTTTTCTTTCTCAATTTTTTCAACTTCTTTCTTCCATTCTACTTCCTTTCTTTTCCCAGCTCCACTTGTAATTGATCCATGATTGAAAGTAACAAGTCATGATCGCTATCCCTGCATTTTTTCTCAACATACATATACTTTCATCCTTCAAAAGCATAAAGATTTGAAAAATTACACAAACTCTCAGCACAAATAATGGACAAAATATCGTGACGGGTTTTAAAGAAAGAGATCATCAATTTAGGCTCAAAATAGGCACTAGGGATAATATAACAATAGGTAGGATTGAAAAGCTCAAACTATCCAAAGAAGGCCTATTACCGTCATCCTTAAGTTAAACTATCCAAAGAATACTCTATGAATTTTAGAGAAAAAACATGTTTAAGAATAATGCAAAGCAGTTGATCAAGAACTACTTTGTCCAAGTGAGTGCAAAAAGTCATGCATAAGTCGTAAATGATCTAGAACATATGCTCTATAATCCATCATAAAGACATGCACAAAAAATACAGCTTGAAGTCTCCATAAAATCAGAAAATTTTGAAGAATTCCGCACCCAAAATTGTTTACTCGCAAGAAGGCTAAAGAATATGTATAAAAGACTTGTCAATCAAACCACTCCCCCACACTTAAATTGGATATTGTTCACAATGCCAAATAAATATAACCAGAACAAACAATACCATAGGACCAAAAAGATAAAGGAGAAGAGATAGGAAAAACAAACTTCCATATATCGTGGCGTACAAGAGCTGAATGCTTGAAGTGTGAGTCATCATCAAAGCACCTAAAAAAAAACAAAAGAAAATACCAAAGCATAACAACTAGAAAAGAAAATAAAGAAAAAACAAAAGAAATAAAATAAAATAAAAAACAACGAAAGGAAATCCAAACTAACTACAACAAAAACATGAAAAGAGAAAGAAAATAAAAACAAGAGTGATCAATCAAGCAGCATCAGTCCTCCGCAGCATCATCATCCTCATCCTCCTCCTCATCAGCGAGTGTAGAGGTGCCCACACCACTATGTGGCCTAGAAGACTGCTGCCGCAACTCAATCAACTGCTGCTCCACGGTAACTTACCGTCTTGCTATATCTTCCATAGTACCCTGCAAGCGTTGGAGCACCTTCTTAGATCCCAATTCGCCATTTCTCCTAAACAAGGAGACGAGTTAGACACAGAAATTACAAGGGTACAAAGTGAGTTAAAAGACATAGTCCAAGTTGGTTAGTTCAATTAGGTTACAAGGTTATACAAGAGTACACGAAATATAAAAGATAGCACCCTTTTACAGAAAGAACAAGTATACATATTTACATATTTACATGGTTAAATCAACAAAATCCAATCTTTCATTCTATTGTTCCCCGGCAACGGCGCCAAAAACTTGATGTGTCCAGATTTAGGTATAAAAATCATACAAAACTAAGCACATTCCCAATCAAGTTTAAAATTAAAACGTTAAACCCAAATCTCACATATGAGCAAGTGTACCCATCATTAACTGAGCATAGGGTTCAAACGAGTGTTGATCCTCAAGGAACAAGTAGACATTAATTACCCTTCTTTCATTGTTTAACCGACTCGATAAAAACAAACCGAAACAAAAGAAAACAAAAATCAAAATATATACACGTCACGGATGGAGAAGTATGCAACTCAAACCATTGTGTAGACAAACATGATCTCAAAGTACCTAACCATTATCATAACCAATCATTCTCTTGGCATCATGAAGGATTAAGGTAAATTAGCATCACTTGGTCTGTCTCAACTAATTACTACTTTCTAGATAAGTTAGTATCACTTGGTCTGTCTCTACTAATTCATCCAGAAGATGCATTAAGCACAATCCTTGATTAAATTTCCTTGGTCTGTCAATTTAAAACATGAAAATAATCAATGAATCCTTGGTCTGGCAAACATCAATTAACCTTTAATTACTCCATCCTCGGCAATTAACCTCTTTAGTCTAGCAAGTTAACAGCCAATAAATATGAAAGTAATCAATTTCAACTACCATCAACCTCTTTAGTCTAGTTAGTTAATGAAAATAAACAACCAATTAATCTCGTCATACGCCCAAGTAATTAAATACCAAGAAGAACAATCAATTAATCAAAAGATCAAATAACTCTAAAAATCATGAATATTTAAAACAATGTCAAATTACAATAAAAAAATTAACATATCATTGTCAAGAAAAAGAAGTCAAAGTAAAAGAAAGCACTCATAGACAAGCCTCATTTTTCTTCCTTTGAAGACCTTCTTGTACAACCTTCCTTGAACTTGAAAAATTCCTCCTTGGACTGAGTGATTTTCTATGATGATCAATGAATTCTCCCCTTTTTCCTTGTGTTTTTCATCTATTTATAGGCTAAAAAAGTGCCTAAACTCGGAGGTACAATGTTCTTGGCCGAGTAGAAGTTAAAAAATACTAAAACTCCTCAGATTTTCAAAAACGCATAGAAAGATTGCAGCACCGCCTCAAGGACAGACCACAGCCAGGCCGCCTTGGTTCTTTGGAGCCGGCACCGCATGTGTTCTACTTCTCCACTCGTTCGCCGATTTTTCTCCGAATTGTGAGCATAAGTTCCAGAATGCAGCCAGCGCCGGTTCCAGCATTACAGCTGGTGCCACTTAGGTTCTGTTCTACTCTGTTTCTACAATTTTTCCATCGCTTTGGTGTTTGTGCAACCAATGTATAGCCGGCACCAGTTCTAGGGTTCTAGCCGACACCACCTCTGCTCTGTTTCACAACAGTTTTGCTTTGTATTACCCAAAAATCTGAAATAATGACCAAAATACCTTTCTAAGGGTAAAATCTCAAATATAAAAGAATATGACTAGTTATTGCACAAAATGTATTACAAAAGAACCTCAAATAACTAAGCAAAGTATGACCAATTTAGCCCCAATCAATCACAATGGGATGATTTCTTCATATAATGAAATATAGATACTTTATTATATAAGTCCATTTTATTTAACTAGAGTCATATATCCAATGTACAAGGTCATTGGCCTTGCGATAAGACCTCACCCAACATATATCAAAGTGTATAAGTCCAACTTCACTAGATTATCACCTTATACTCAAGTTTTAGGATACTTATCCACACAGTAATTGCGATAAACTAATATTTATTTATTTTAGTACTTTTATAAAGATTATTATCGTGTGGTCCAGTTTTACATATTCCAAATACGCTTGCACTAGTGCCGTGAGTGGGCTATTTAGTGGTTAAAGGTAAATAATTTTCCATTTAGAAACCATAGTGTAATAATCTAAACCTTAATGAAGTGCCCAGCTCCATCAATCGATCAAGAATAATTTTTCGCTTATGTTGTAGTAGCCTATAATTTATACCTTACTTTGAAAATACGACCCAATCACGTAGATTACCTACTAACACATTTAGATCTTAATGTGCAATATATGTAAACAAACAATCATTAATGAATGAAACTTTTATTAATTTCTAAACTACAGAAATACATACACCCTTTTGAGCATACATTCTAATAATCTTCCACTTATACTAAATAGACTATGATAGTCTATATTTGCCCACCCCTATGACATCTAAGTGTTTTTGAAACACCTTTTCTGCCAAAGGCTTGGTAAATAGGTCTGCTAGATTGTTTGTAGAGGAAATCTGATCAACCACTATCTCCCGTTTTTGGATGAATTCTTGGATAAAGTGTTACTTGCTCTTAATGTGCTTGATTTTCCCATAGTTTCTTAGCTCCTTACATTGTGACATAGCTCCAAAATTGTCACAATATATAGTAATGGGCATGTTCATTTGTGGCATAACTCCAAGTTCTGTGAGGGACTTTCAGAGCTAAACCGTTTCTTTAGAAGCTTCTGAAGCTGTCACATACTCAGCTTCCATGGTAGAATCAACAATACAAGATTGCTTAACACTCCTCCATGAAGTAGCACCTCCAGATAAAGTGAGTCTTTATTTGCCTGGAAGTCTAAGTCTATGTAACAGGTTAGAACTAAGTCATCGGCCCTGTAAACGAGCATATAATCCCTCGTTCCCTTCAAATACTTGAGAATACGCTTTATTGCTTGCAAAAGTTCTTCCCCTAGGTCTGACTGATACCTGCTAACTGTGCCTACTGCAAAGCAGATATTTAGCCTTGTACAAAACATGGCATACATGAGACTTCCCACTGCCGAGGCATAAGGAATCCTACTCATCATTTCCTTTTCTTCTTGTGTCTTAGGAAACTACTTAGAAAACCGTGACTAAAGGGTATGATTGCCCTTTTACATTGATTCATGCTAAACATAGCCAATATCTTATCAATATAAGTAGATTGAGATAAGCCTAACATACGTTGCTTCTAATCTCTAAGAAACTTTATTACAAGAATGTAGCTGACTTCTCCCATATCATTCATGCTAAATTAACTTGTTAGCTAAATCTTTATAGATGACAGTGTCTTTACATCATTTCCAATGAGTAAAATATTATCCACATAAAGTACCATAAAAAGCACATCGTTGCCAGCTGTTTTCCTATACATGCATGGTTCATCCACATTTTGTATTAATCTATAAGACTTTACAATCTCATCAAAATGTTTGTTCCATGCTCATGCTGCTTGCTTAAGTCCATAAATGGACTTCTTAAGCTTACAGACCATATGTTCTTGTCCTTTCACAACAAAGCCTTCAGGCTGGGTCATATAGATGTCTTTGCTAAGATAGCTATTAAAAATGTCTTCGCCTCTCTTTCTCTTGTATACCCATTTATATCCTTTTGGTTTAATCCCTTCAGGTGCACTGACAAGATCCCATACTTGATTGAGATACATAAACTTAATCTTGTCATCCATGGCTACTTGCCATTTGTCTATACCAACATCAGCAATGGCCTCATTGTATCTAGTAGGATCTTGTTCTTAATGGTCAGAGACTACCTTAAAAGCTTCTTCTGTCCATGTTTTTGAAACACTAGATATCCTCCTACTACGACATGGTTTATTTTTTATATCTAGTTGTGCCTCTTTAGGTTTCTCGATTAAGGTACTAGAAGTAGAAGTGTCACTTAACTTCTCTTCCAATTCCACCTTACTCGAAACCTTAGTGGACACACTTTGCTCATCCTTTAAGTATCAAGTATGAGTACTAATAAATACTTTTTACTCTTGGGGATGATAAAAGTATCTATCTCTTGTTTCTTTTGGAAACCTTACAAAGTAGTACAATTTTGATCTATGGTCTAACTTGCTTCCTTTGGTTAGTACATAAGTTGGAAAACCTCATACCTTGGGATGATTCATGCTAGGCTTTTGTCTATTCTACATCTCATAAGATGTCTTAGACACTGATTTGGAAGGTACTAAGTTCAGAATATATACTACTATTTTCAGAGCATAACCCCCCCCCAAAAAGGGAAAAGTTGCATAACTTAACATGCATCTAACCATTTCTATCAATGTTCTCTTTCTTTTCTCAACTACTCCATTTTGTTAGGTAGTCCTAGGTGCAATTAACTGAGATACTAAATCCTGATGTGACAAGTAGTCCTTGAATTCACCAAGGATATACTCTCCACCATGATCCGATCTTAACTTTTTGATTGGTTTACTTGTTTGACGCTCCACTACAACCTTAAACTCCTTGAATTTATCATAGGAATCAGACTTGCACCTTATCAAGTAAACATAACCGAAAAGCATGTGATTATCTGTTAACATGATAAAGTACTCATAACCTCTTTTAGCAGGTGTAGACGTAGGACTACAAATATTAGTATGGACTAACTCCAAAATTTCTTTGGCCCTTTTCTCCTTTTGAATAAAGGACCTTTTTGTCATTTTACCAATAAGAAAACATTCACACAGAGGCCATTCCTCCAATTTCAATGAGGCCAAAGACCTATTTTGGATTTTCCTCTAAATACGATTAGGATTTTTATATCCTAATATCAAGTGTTATAAATAAAAGTTATTTGATGTGGCATTTCTGTTCTTATTATTAGGTTTCGTCGGAATATTATTTATTTAACAATTAATAAGATTAATATAGAAAAGACTCACATACATGTTTCCAAAATAAATAATATTTCTATTTCTACTGATTGAAATACCAAAATGGGAAAAAAAAAAAATAGAACATCCTTGATTAATCAATCTTGAAAATGAAATCAAATTCTATTTAAAGCTAGAAACATATAAAATATCTTTTAAAAGTAAATCCTATTACAATCAAATAAAAAGCTCCAAGTCTCACACTGCTTCGGCCACACTTGTGCTTCGTTACCCACTCTAAGTCCATGCTCTCCTCTACTGAGTCACCTTATCTTGTTGAACCCCTGTAAAGAGTTACAGTTATGGTCAGTGGCTCTAGAATCAACAATCCAAATGGATGATGATCCAACCATCAATATAGACTCTAAGTATAGAATAATACTTGAAGAGGACTTGGCAAAGAAGTCTGGACAGCCCTTTTTGAAATGCCCCTTCTGCTACCTTTGAAACACTTGCTCTTAAGCTTGGACGAACTAGGCTTGAATCCCTTAGGCTAGCCCCGCATTGTTTTGGGCCTTCTTCTTCTTGAACTTCTTGGGTTAGGGCCCCAGTTCTAGAAGATGAACCAGAACTAGTAACCAAAATCTTTAACTCGGGCTTAATAATTTTCTCAACAACTTGGAGTTCTTTCATTAACTCAGTTAAAGACATGATCAACTTTTTCACATTATATATTAACTTGCACTGAGAATATGAATTTAGCTAAGTCTCAAGAACTATGTCAATTTGGCTCTCAGCATTGATTGTTGCCCTTAGGACCTCGGCCTCCTCCAAATGAGCAATCATCTTGAGTATATGCTTGTAAGCTGATGCCTTCTCAGCCATCATAGTATTCATGATTGCTCTAAGAATGTTCTATCTTGTAGGCTAGCTCTTATTAGCAAACATGGTACGCAACGACACATCGATATCGTATGCAGTAGGCATGTTCTCGTGCTTAGACTGAAGAACATTGGACATGGAAGCTAACATATAGCATCTAGCCATTTTATCAGCTTTTCTCTATATCTTCTTAGCCTCACAATCCTAGTCCATGAAAATCTTCCTTAACAAGGATCGGTCAAAACATCCTTGTATTATTCTACAGCGAATACTATATTCAGATTCCTTTTCCAATCCACATAGTTAGGTCCAATTAACTTATTCTCCCTGAGAATAATGGACAAAGAACTGAAAATAGTCATTTCTATTGATTGGGAAAAAATTTTCATTCAGAAGAATATTCATTTTGAAAAAACATATAAAAATGCACATTTAAAACATCATATTATTTCTACGATATAGTTAACCTATTAAAACCATTATCAAAAATATGAAAAAAATTTGCTCTTAGCAAAATTGAAAGAGCGTTGTAGGAAGGTTAACAATTTTCTAAATTAAGTGTATAACCATAACAAATTAAACTTCTTTAGTAGGTAATAATCCATAAATAGTTTTATCGATAGGATGGTTACTACTCTCACTATCTACAGACAATCCAACATTAATGCCTCCAACGATAGGCTAGCCGACACTAATATATATCCTAAGCTTTAATTATAATTCCTCCGTTAGTTTTAGATTCTCATGGAAATCCATCCTATAGGGGTTACGTGCAGAATGACGCGAGGAAATCCACAATCTCTAATAGGAATCCTGTGGCCATTGGAACCCCTCTCCCACTTAATCTTTTAAGAAGAATAGGTTTTTGGGAAAAACATTTCTTTAAAATTTAATTAGTTTTTTTAACTTTAGTAAAAACCCAAAAATTTAACCATTATTCTCTATGTCAAGGATAAAGCCCTTTAAGACAATAAACTATGAATTTTTTATTTCACTACTTAAGTTAAAACTATTTTTCTAGGAACTAAATTTAAAATACTTAAATTTAAAATTATTCTCCATGTCAAGGATAAAACCCTTTGGAAGAATAAACCATAAATTTCTTTTTAGATTACTTAGTTCCATTTTAAAATATTTTTCTTAATTGTTTTTCTAGAGAAAAATTAATTTCTCAAAACTTTGTGCATTTGATCACAAAATTAAATACAATAGATATGCCAAAAAAAATAAAAATTTTACATGCTATTTCTAACATTTAATTCTGATGTGACCAAATAACGGATTAAATATAATAATAATAATAATAATAATAATAATAATAATAATAATAATAATAATAATAATAATAGAATAAAATTAAAATGACCTTGTTTAATCCTAAGGTAGTTCTGTTGTTATTAACATTTTTTCATGCAAAATTATTTAATTCCATAAATAAATCATTGCAAGAAAATAACCTCGTGTGATATGGGCCCCAAAAGAAAAATAAATTACAAGGAAAATAAAATAGAAAAACTTCAGACGACCCAAACCGAAGAAACGAACCGCACGTCGAATGAAAAAATGTAACCCGGTTCCCTTTGGCCAAAACTGACCCCAGCTTCCTTTAAACCAGCCGCAGCTTGAAGGATAAAAACTCCCAAAGCTAGCTGCGGCTACCATGGAAGCCATCCATAGCTTTAGGGAGAAATTCTCCCCAAGTCGGCTGTGACTACACACTAGCCGTTCGTAGCTTGTGGGAGAATTTCTTCTCCTAGCCAGCCACGGCTTGGTGGATAGATGGTTGTGGCTAGGCCCTTTCTGAGGGCTTCTTCTGACCTCTATTATCTTTCGTCTTTTCGAATCTCCTCTAGTTTCTTCTTCAAGCTTTCTTTAGGGACTTTGTGTAATAATCCAGGCACCAATTTTTTGTTACATGAATTATGTGTATTAATCCAGGCACCAATCGCCTATGCCTTTCAAAACAAGGCGTACATGAATTCTACAGAACGCGATTAACAATAAATTATAGGTTCCTATGCCTCTATGCGCGAAGCATACACAAAATCTATCTATCTAAAAAATCATGAGGGATCCGTACACTCACAAAGATCATATTTTTATTTGTAAATTAACTACTTTTTTTGATTATTCACCCTAAGCATGCTCTTAGATTATAACCATGGCTTTGATACCACTTGAAGGACCGCAGGAAAATAAATAAGCAGTGAAAATTACAATTTTAAAATTTTTTTAAGCTACAGTCTAGGAACAATTACTTTTAAGCATTTCACTTGAATAATCAGAATTGAGTTAGGTTTGATGGTGCCTCTTGAACTAGAACGTTTACTTGTTCCGTGGGAATACCAGCTAACCGTCAGTTCCTTCGCATCAAATATTTACCACGGTTGCTCGCTCTTGACCTTCCAGAGTATTCTTAAACCTCTGTGGACTTCTACCAGTGAAAGTACAATTAGGGTGAAAAAGATTGGAAAAAAAAAAAAAAGAAGAGCCAAAATGATTTGAAGGAAAACGAAGGAAAAAGATGAAACTAGTGGCTTTTTGTTTTGTGAAGGAAAATCAAAAGCTGTTCCTATTTTCTTTTGCGAAGAATTCGGTCAACACTTTTCATAGGCACACGTGATGCCTTTTATATCAACAGCTTCCTTTTCCTTTCCCAAAACAAAAACACCGACTTCCTATTTCCTTTTATTATTTCCTTTTTCTTTCTTTTTTTTTCACATGGTGGCTACCATCAAACCCTGATGGGCCATGTTATCTTAATTAGCCCAAGACTACTTAAATTAGCTCTTTTATTAATTAATTAATCCATTTGAGCCCAATATAAAATTATTTAAGATAATTAATTAATAAACTAATTAATTAAATTGACAAAATTAATTATTCTAGCCCAAAAAAATAATTAATTGGACTCTTAGAATAAATCTTCTAATAATAAATTCACCCAGTAAACCCATATTGTAAATAAATTTATCAAGGTTATTTGAACTACTTTGGAGGCTAAAAGACATATTATTCTCAGCTACTAAAATTATAAAAATACTATTGCAAACAAATAGAGGTATTTTATCATTTTAAATATTTCATTTATCACTATATGAAAATATTGACCCCAACAATAATATTGCAAGTGCAGTGTTTTCGACCTAAAGTATAATGATAAAAACACCTTTCTACGTAACACCCTTTATTAAGATAGGAAAAATACACTAAAACTTTTCTTAATGACATCTACCATTCTTTGATAGTTAGTCCGATAATCCATGACTTCCAATATATATCCACTTATCGCAGGGAGCTACCCAAAAATGTACATATTTAGTCATGTTTTCTAGGGCTCTGGATTATTTAGATTATCCAGGACAATCACAATGGGGTGATTTCTTCACATAATGAAGCATAGGTACTCTATTGTATAAGTCCATCTTAATTAACTAGAGGCATACACTCAACATACAAAGATATTGGCTTTGCGGTAAGACCTCGCTCGACATACATCAAAGTGTATAAGTCCAGCTTCACCAAACCACCAACTTATTCTCAAGTCTTAGGGTACTTGTCCACATAATAGATGCGATCAATCTTTATTTATTTTAGTACTTTTATAAAGATTATTATCGCATTGTCGAATTTTACGTATTCTAAATATGCTTACACTATTGGTGTGAGTGGACTATTCAACGGTTAAAGGTAAACCATTTCCTATTTAGAAACCATAGCGTAATGATCTAAATCTTGATGAAGTGTCTAGCTAAATCAATGGATCAAGAATAATTTTTTTCTTATGTGTTAATAGCCCATAGTCTACATTTTACTGTGAAAGTACGACCTAATCACGTAGATTGCTTACTAACACATTTAGACATTAATGTGCAATATATGTAAACAAACAACTATTAATGAATGAAACTTTTATTAATTTTCAAAATACAAAAATACATAGGCCTTTTTGGACATACATTCCAACATGAGAGGGTCTTTCCATCATCAACTTTCAATATCATGACGCATCTATGTGTTCACCTAGCCTATAAGGCAAGAATAGCTGGTCCGGTACAGTTTTGATAGATATATCTAATTGAGGGTATGTATTATCTATTTTTATTTTTATCAATTTTTCTTTTATTTGTAAATGTTTCAATTAAAGTTATGACATTTTCATCACTTTATTACTTCAGGGACTTGAGCAGTTTGAAATCTTATGTACGAAACTGGAGTTGCCCAGAAGGTTCTATAGTAGATGGTTATTTAGCTAAGGAATGCCTAAAATTTTGCTCATTATATTTAGCTAATTTATGTCCAAATAAGGTTCAATTGAACTTCTAGTAATGAAGAAGATGAGTCTAGCCCTCGAGTAGGTCTAGATGTGTTTGTAATGTCGGGGCACTCTTTGGGTAAAGACATACCAACAAAGTTTGACCAAGATTCTTTGAATAAAGCACATCAATATGTACTTTTAAATAGTGGTGTTGTCAAGCCATATATTGAGAAAGTCCCCCCCCCCCCCCCCAAAAAAAAAGAGAGGGATTGCAGTAGTATAGATTTGATGCCAACCACTGATTAAATTTCTTTTAATTTTTACAGTCAATACCATACAATGGTAGCCCAAAATTATCCGTGTACTGGAAGACATAAAGCTGAGCGTATTCATAGTGAGACATTTGCCCAACGGTTTGCCCATCACATAAGTTAAAATTCTATTTTAGTATTTTCTTTTTTTGGCTAAATTAAACATTGTTTTACCCTATAAACTGACTTATTTTTTTTTTTTTTTGGTGAACTAGGTTGCATATTTGCAAATATCTGAAGATAGCCCTATTACAAAAGAATTGATGCATCTATCTAAGGGCCCTAAAGAAGTTGGATTACAATATCAGGGATTCATGGTAAATGGTTTCAAGTTTCACATAAAAGAAGTGGAGAACAAAAGAAAAATCCAAAGTAGTGGAGCTTCTATGAATGCAATTACTTCAAGTTTTTTAAGTATAAGGGGTGAAAATAATAATAATAATAATAATAATAATAATAATAATAATAATAATAATATAACTTAATAAAATAATATAATATAAATTAACAATAATATAATATAATACTACTAATAATACTAATATATTTTAATATAGTATAAGTTTATAAAATAATGTTTTAGAAAGTTATGGAAGATTATGGAGGCTTTTAGAAAAATTATGGAATCTTATAGAAGCTTTTGGAATATTGTAGAATTTTTTAGAACATAATAGATATTTATGAAAATAAATAGAATATTAATAAAATAAACATAATGATTTTACTTTATTAAAGGATGTGGGTCCCACAAAACACCTCAACTATCTTTATTAGAGGTATGGGCCCACCTAATTAATTAAAAGATTTTGGTAATCAAATTGGATTTTGCTTCTTAGTATAATATTAATAATAATAACTAAAAATAACATTATATAAATAATAATAGTATAATATTGTTAATAAAATAAATGTATAGTATTAGCAATATGTCATCTATATATAGCAATAAGAAAACAATTGCACTCCCGCTAACCTTTTTGTAAACACAAAGTTCATCCATATTTTGTATGAAACATAGTTCTTTAATTATTTCATTAAAATTGATGTTCTAAATCCTAGAAGCTTGCTTTAGTTCATAAATAGATCACTGCAGCTTGCACACTTTATTCTGATCCTTGGATATGATAACCTCAAGTTGTGTCATGTACACTTCTCAATCAGGTTTCCATTAAGGAAAGCTATTTTCACATCCATTTGTCAAATCTCATAGTCGTAATAAACAACAAGTGCTAGGAGTATTCTAATGAATTTCAGCATTGCTACTGGTAAAAATGTTTCATCAAAGTCATACATTATTGTTGACGATAACATTTCACAACCAGTCATGTCTTATAGGTAATAACTTTACCATCTATATCGATTTTCTTCTTGAAAACTCATTAGCAACCTATGGATTTTAATCCTATGGTTAGATCAACCAAAGTCCAAACTTGGTTGTTATACATGGAATCCATTTCTGACATCATAGTTTCAAGCCATTTGTCAGATTCTAAACTTTTCAAAACTTCTTTGTAAATGGTCGGCTCATCTTCTTCTACGAGCAATACGTCATTATGGTCACTAATAAGAAATCCATATCTCTCATGTGCCACATGTATCTTACTTGACCTAGGAGATTCTTGTGTATAAGAAGGTTCATCTATTTTGTCAATAGATTCGGGATCATCTGGTTGATCATCATTTATTTGTACTTTTTGAATTTTACTAAGTTTAATTTTGCTCTCACTATCTCTATTAAGCATGATTTCAATGTCTAAAAAAATATCATGCTTTGAAAAAAACTCTTTGTTCTCAGTAGGGAAATAAAAATAATATCTGTGTGACTCTTTCAGGTATCCAACAAATAAAAACTTATCAGACTTATTCTCTAATTTGTCTGATTTTGTCCTCTTAACATAAGCAGGACATCCCTATATTCTTTAGTGAGTTAATTTTGGTCTCTTACCAAAAAATAAATCAAAAGGGATGGTATCAAACTTTTTTAATGGAACTGTTTAAAATATAAATAGTATTTTTCAGTTTTCACTTCAAATCTTGACTAATTGTGTTATTTTTTGGATAATTTTTCCTATACCTTTGCACAAGCACAACACCATTAGCTTCACATTTTCCTTATACAAAATCTAGAAATAACAGGTACAATTAGGGGGGGGAACCTAGTAAAAGATACTTTTTGGCATAAAAAAGCTCTAGTAATCCACAAATTCATTAAGAGCATTGGCCAATCAGTTACACTATAGTTTTCAATACATAAGAGCATTTGCATACTTCAATTTATTCACTTACGTGAATAAGAAAGCAAAATAAGAAGTCAAAGAAAAGGAGAATTCTCTCGTTTTCAACATAAAAGAGAATTTCCATTTTAAGAGTTGTCCCATTTTATAAATTAATTTTTAAAACTATCTTATTTTTCTCCTGATGAAAAGGATAAACAGAAGCAGAATATGTTTTTTTTTTTTTAGATTGATCAAGTCAGTAGAAAGTAATATAGGGGCTTCTAATTTTAAATTGAAAATACCAAAACAAAAAGTTAAAAAAGGCTACTGAAAATAATAAAGTGTAATCTTCACCTTTCCTTCTAATATTCATCCTAACATTCACAAATCATGAGAATTTGATTCCATCACTTATGGAAAATATAGTAATTAACATATATATTCCGTAGAAAGTATATTCAAGTCCTAATAATTCCTTATAAATTGAATCTTCATTTAGATTCTGATACATCTAAAAGATTTTAGTTAGCATTCTTTTATCTCACTGGATGAATTTCATCAAGAAAGAAACCAAAAATTAACTCTATAGCTTTTAGAGAGATATCCATCTTTTTTCTTAGAAATTTTGCAGTCAAATAGTTCTATTTTCATATTTCAATATGACTCAATAATGAATTTTTCGACATTTGACTACTTCTCTAGTTCAGCACATCAATTTGGACTCTTTTTCTATATATATATATATATCAAACTATAACCTCATTGTTACACTATTTAGCTACATTTCATTAGTAACATTCATTCTTGAAAACCATGCATGTTGCTTGTAAATTAAATAGTTAATATTAAAAAATAAATCAATCAAGACTCCTATTAATCATCTAGAAAGTAATAGAAAAGCAAATGACTAAAGGACATAGCCATAAAATATGCATTTTAGTTCAGTCGTAGACTTTTCATGCTTCAATGGAAATTTTCTCCATATACCCATTTTTTGTGACGATATTTTCAAGATGGATTCAAACTAAGGATGAAATGAGAAACTTTATGCTGGGGAGAGAAGGCAAGTTATATTAAGGGGATAATATCATACATTTTAAAAAATTTGGGAGAGGAGGCGAAATATAAAATTTTAAAATATTTTTAAAAATTATGCCACGCCTTTTATTCTCCCCGGGTGTCTGCTCGTGTTTTGAAACTGAAGCTCAAGCTTTGTTACAGGGGCAAAAGTTGTGTGTTTCCAGACAAGTGGTTGACATTATCATCCAGACTGATTCTCTGCTCCTCTGCCAGTAGTTTAATTGCAAACAATCTACTACTTGGAGTCTCCGAAAGGGTTTTTAGACACATTCATTTCCTGACACAAAAGTTGTCTTCAGTTAGGCTAATTCATGTTTATAGGGAAGCAAACCAGCTTGTAGATTTTCCAGCTAATGTCGGCTGTTATTCTTTTTGTAATAACAGATTATTAGTGCTTTCTCAAGTCTCCCGCAAGAAGCTAAGGGCATTTGTAATCTTGATAGGTTGCATGTTCATTCTTTGAGATCTAATATTATACTTTCATAACTTATGATTAAACAAAATACGCTTACAATCCCCAAAAAAAAAAAAAAATAAATTTAAAATTTTTTTTAAAAACTTGGTAAATTTGTCCTTGATTCAAACTAAATGAAATAATTAATGAAGAACACACATCTATGAACGTTATTTGAAATAATAATTAGGAAAAAGGATATACTAAAGAACTCAAACTGAATATTTAAACAACAGAAATTTAGAACGTACAAATCATTGAATAAAATTAAACAAACCAGAAAAACTAAACAGTATCGATAAATCTAATGATAGAAATTAGGAACAAAAGATAATTAGCAATATGAAATAGTGCAACAATAATTGGTCCTAAATCAACCCAAAGTTTAGCAATTACCTTGAACTAGAATTGGATAAAAAAAATCGATTCAAATAGCAAGAAAATGAACAAAAAAGAAAAATCTTTCAGCAAAAAAATCAAGATTTAAACGTAAAAAAAAAAATCAAATGAATATTCAAACTCAATAAAATCAATATCACTTGTATCAAAGCTGAAATGCATTCTTCAACTAAATTCAACATAACGTTCTGCATAACTAGAACGAAATCATCAAAACTCCACCCAAAAAAAAAAAAAAACATCAAATAACAATAAAAATAATAAAACCCCGAGCTCTAATTTGTATTGTGATCTTACCTCATGAAATGAAATCTACAGAACTCCAAAAGCATAAATGAAATCGTGAGTGAATTCCTTAATGAAATAGTAATGGCGAACAACAGAAGAACGAAGTGCAATGGTGCCCACCCGAAGAAGATTAATGTTGGTAATAGGGAAATCAAGATAGATGAGAAAGAGAAATGGCAAAGGTTAGGTGGATTTGGCAAATTCAAACGATAGCACTTCGAGTTCCCTTTTTCTGGCTTTTTTAAATAGGTAGCTAATCAGACCCAAAAACTAGCAATCGATATATATATATATATACACACACATGATTTTAAATTAACTTGCGACCAAATAGTAAGTGAGAATATAACAGTCACTATTTTGTGACGGATTGGCGACTGAACAAAAATTATTATCTAAAAAAATTAAAAGCAAAATTTTATTTCAATCACTAATCCTTCCATGTTTGGTTGCTATTATTTGTACAAAAATTACCGCCAACTTCAACGTCCGATTTGTGACTAATTAGTGACTCAACCACTAATGGTCAAAAATCGGTAGCTAGATATATTTGTGGTCGCAAATATTGGTTTCAAAATTCACATTCTCTTGTAGAGATAGCTCTTTGTTCGTTTTTATGCATTCCAACAGAGTGTTTGTTTCCTCATTAAATTATTAATCTATTTAAAGATTCTTCTTTGAAATTTCTTAAATCTTTGTCGTTCAAATTTCTCTTAGATTCCATGTTTTCATGAATAAAATCTTCATTGTATCTTCACCAAGTGTTTGTTTTAATTAAGTACTTCAAATTAATTAATTATGTATTTATTTCATTATGTGTATTTGATAACGAATAAGATTAAAGGTTTAATTAATTAAGTACATTTGATAAATTATTTTTATTATCACTTAATTAATTAAGTTGTACTAAAATCCTACTACAAATTTTAAGTGAATTGAAAGTTTTTTAAGTTTAATGTTTGAATATATTAAACACCCATCTAATTATTAATATTCTTTTGTATATAATCTAAATTGTAATAAATATAGCACAAATATGAATTGTATTAATTTATACTTCATATTTCCGAATTCAGTATTCAGACTTAGCTTTTAGAATTTAATAATTAAATCTTCAGTTCTTAGTTATTACAAATAAGCCTAAGATTCTTTTTAGATTTTTTAGAATCCTTTTTCTAATCCAACTCCAACAAAATTTCCCATCAAACATTACTAATACATATTTATGTAATTTCCAAAATCGTGTTAATGGCAGGAAACACATCTTTAATATTGTCAATAATTCTTGTGAAAGATCCATGTCAAACTTAAACCATGACAATTGATTGCAAAGATGGAAAGACAATTGATTTCCAATACTAATACGACTTCATCAGGCTATATTTAAGGCTTAGTCACTTAAATGGTTTTAGATGGCTTATCTACGACACCAATCTTAATAGAATACAACAACTACAACAACTATTAAGCCTTAGTCCTAAGAAACTTGCGATTGGCTATATGAATCAATACAAGACTATATATGGTCATCGCATAAATCCTCCCCTTCCACTTCTTTTTAACCACTAGCATACTCTTATTCAAATCTAACAAATATATATCTCTTCTAATCACTTCCATCCATATCTTCTTTAGCTTTCCTTTACCTTTGTTCAACCTATTATGCCTCTATCTCTCAATTCTCCTAACAAGGCATCTCTCGATCTTTTCTGTATATGTCCAAAGCAATGTAAGCAGTTTTATCTCATTTTGTCTTCAATGGATGCCACTCCTACTTTTTCCTAAATAATCTTGTTCCTTAATCTATTCTTTTCAGTATACATGCACATTTACTGTAACATATACATCTCAACTACCTTCATTTTCTAAATATAACATCTTTTAACTGCCCAATATTTTGTATACTATAAAGAAAATTAGGTCTTACGGCTGTTTTATAAAACTTTTCCTTTAGGTTCAAATGCATATTACAATTACATAGAGTACTAGTCGCATTCCTCCATTTTAACTAACCAACCTTGGTGAGCAAGATCGCCATCAAACTTTTATATTTTTTAATAATAGATTTTAGATATCAGAAATAGTCTTCCACTATAATATCTCTAGTATCCAAGGTCACATTCTGATCTGTATTTCTACTAGTAATAAATTTGCATTCTATATACTTAGTTTTACTTCTATTGATTCTGAAGCCCTTAGATTCCAACATCTATTGCCACAACTCTAGTCTCCTCAATCAAAATAATATCATCAATAAATATCATACATCGTGGTAAAACTTTGCGTATAGCACAGGTCAACTCATCCATAACAGTGCAAATTGAAAATAACTAAGCACTAATCCTTAATATACCCCGCTAGTAATAGAAAACTCTGCATTCACTTCGATATAACTTCTCATTCTTGCACAAACTCCATCATACGTATCTTTAATAAGAGTAATATACTTTTATGATACACCTTTCTTTACCATTACCCACCAAAATACTTCTCGAGACAGCTTATCATAGGTTTTCTCTAGATTAATAAATACATTATACATATCCTTCTTTCTTTTTCTATAATATTCAATCATTTTTTGTAATAAATGAATTGCTTTCGTAACGGAATGCCCAAGCATAAAACCAAATTGGTTATCTAAAATCTTTACAATGCCCCTTAACTTGTATTCAATCACTCTCTGCTAAAACTTCATAGTATGATTCATGAGTTTAATCTCGTGATAATTGGTACAGTCTTGAACATCTCCTTTATTCTTATAAAAAAGAATCAAAGTACTCTTCTTCCACTCTATAGGCATCTTATTAAATCTATATATATATATTGTCAAATAGGCTTGTTAATCACGCAATACCCATCTCTCCTAAACATTTTCAAACCTCAATTAGTATACTGTCTAGTCCCATTACCTTCTTAGTTCTCATACTTTTAAGAGCCTCTCAAATTTCATACTTCTGAATTCAATGAATAAAATCATGGCTAACCTCTTCATTCAAAATGGCAAGGTAACCCACATCCTAAACTTGATTCTTGTTAAGTCACTTGTGAAAATAGATCTCCATCTCTCCTTGATCTTCTTGTCTTTAACAAGAACTCTGACATCATTATCCTTTATACATTTCATCATATCGATATCTCTAGTCTTCTTCTTCCTAAAATGAGTAAGTCTACATATATTCTTCTCTCCATCCTTAATACTCATCATTTCATATAAATATTTGAAAACTGTTGATCTTATTTTTCTAATAGCTTCTTTTATTTCTTTTCTTGCAATTTTTTGCTTCTCAAAATTCTTAGCAATTCTACACTTTCTAAGTTTCTATAGCCCTCTCTTTTGATCTTTATGGCTACTTTCATTTCGTTGTTCTACCACAATTTGTCCATGTTTAGTGGCACTGTTCTTTTAGATTCACGAAGCACTTCCTTAGCCACTATTCTAATACTTTAAACCATCTTTCTCCACATAAATTCTGGATCCATATCAAAAGACCAATTATCTACTAGAACAACCTTATCAGCAAAGGCTATTCGTTCATCCTCCTATAGCTTCCACCACTTGATCCTAGGGTCAATCTGATGATTCTTTTGCTTATCTTGTTTCTTGAGATAAAAATCTAGAACCAACAGTCAATATCATATAACCACACTCTCGTCTAGAATAAATTTACAATCCGTACAACTATTTTGAAACTAGCTCCTCATAAGAAAGAAGTTTATCTGAATGGCATTTAACTTACTTTTGAAAGTTACCAAGTGAGAATCTCTCTTCTTGAACTAAGTGTTTACTATAGTAAGATTATAGGTGTTAGTGTTGTGCCCTAGAGGCAATTACTTGTACATTGTATATGACACATTTTATTTTAATAAAAGGCATTATTTATCTTACAGTTTTTTTTGTTTACTTTAAGTAATATAACTGTTCGATAAAGTCCTAGTACAGCACTGTGTTAAGGAAATCATGATAGAGATCATGATATGAGATTCCTACTATACCGAATGGTGTTAGTACTTAAATAGTCCCAAGTCAAAGTATTAATGAGACAGGGCATCATTAATGCGTTAAGACTAGCATGTGTTAGACTTCCTGATTTGATCAGCCGATGGTTCTCATAACCGTGAGTATTGAGATACTCAAAGTTAACACATGTATGCTTTTTAATAGAACAAGTTCATTGGATAACCTAGCTTTTAGATAATCACATGGATAACTATTTAGTACCAGTGATATAATCTCAATATAGCAAACGTGCAAGTATCCTTAGACTTGAGATCTCCAAAATACTTTATTTGCTGAGCTTTGTACTTTGATTCCAATCTCCAGTGCTCGATCGAGGGCCGCCTATGGGATGGATATTGGGTACATTGTGAGGTAAACGAAAGTAATTGAGAGGGTCAATAAAGGATTCACCACTCCTAATAGTAGGGGCGAATATCTCACGGCTACTTGTAGGAATTACTACTCGGAAAGTCCTTGGCCAAGACAATTGTATATTGGAAACAGTTCCAATTGATACACATCTAGAGTTGTGGATTCTTGGTACAAGTACTATTGTATTTGGACCAGAATTAATTCTGGAGGGAGTTGATACTAATTCCGTACTCCAAACCGAATGAGATATTGTATGGTGTAAGGAGTTAATTGTACTAAAGTTTGTTATTGAATGTTCATGTCAAGTCACTTGACTTCCTAGACTCTTTGGTGGTCATGATGTGTTGCTAGATATCGCTCATGATCTGGGAATATGGGTTTATTAATTGATGAATTAATAAACCAATCCTGATTAGAATTAATAGAATTAATTCTAATTAATTATGGATTATTAATCTCAAAGACGTTTGGATTAATTCGTGTTCACTACCAATTGATTGGGAAACCTTATAGGTCACACACAATAGAGGATTATATACTCAAGATGTTATTTGATAACATAGTAGGGTTAATTGTGAGAAAGAGAAGTTGTTGTGGAAAAATTATAATTAGTTAAAATTTGTTACGCAAGTTATAATTGTGAGAACTTGATGTTTCCAATTACAATTAGGAAATTCTAATTATTTTTAAATTTCAGATTTTTAGTGGATTTTGGAACATGTATTGGATATGCTCGAAACCCTAATCCAAGGGTAATTCACATGAAAATAGGAGCCACAAAAAAAACCCATCTTCTTCTCTCTCTCTCTCTCTCTCTCTATTGTTCTTGTGAACAGCCCTTGCTGCCATTTTTTTTTGCTAGCTTAGGAAATTTTGGTGCTTGAGTATTTTTCTATATGGATTACTACTAGAGATAATCACACACTGTGATTATAGTGGTTAAACGTCCAACTCTCGTGGAGTTTGTACAAGAGGATTGCTGGATCACGCCTCAACTTGAAGAAGAAATTTTTGTTCTTCGGACAATCAAATAAATGTAAAAAGCTGCTACTTTTATTATCTTTATGTCTTGTTTTCCACACATAGGTGGGTCTTGGGATGGTATCTTGTATATTTTTCCACTGTGCCGTATAGGATACAAGCCTGAGATACCCAACAGTAGGCTAATGCAAAGTTAAGAACATCAGTTCCTACTTCATTTCTATCTCCGAAACCATGACCTCTATGAACACTCTCAAACTGTTTCGATTAGAACCTACATGTCCATTCAAATCACCGTTAATGAAAAGTTTCTCTGCATGTGCTATATTCTATATCACCTCATCTAAATCTTCCCAAAACTACTATTTAACTAAATCATCAAGACCTACTTATGAAGCATATGCAAGATAACAGTAGCAATCTCGCTACCAATCATGATCTTATTACTGAAAGTCCTGTCATTTTTTCTCTACACTTTAACCAGATCATCAATAAACTTACGATTAATAATAATCCTAACCCTATTTCTATTTTTACCTCTACTTGAATACCAAAGCTTTTAACCTAAGGCACTACAACTCTTGCTTTCTTACCCACCCATTTAGTTTCCTAAAAATATAAAATGTTAATCTTTCTTCTTTTTATAATCTCAACTAATTCTGTCAATCGACCAATCAAAGATCCTATATTCCAAGAAGCTAAATAGATCCTATCACTATGAACTAACTTTTTCCCCCTGTACCCTTACATATTTAACACCATATCTAGGGATCAACACGGCACATTGCTTCCAGGTAATGAACTAACAACCATTGTACATTTATCACAACACCTAAGTCTAGCAAGTGCATCACATCACTGAGTAGAGAATGCCTCCACGAAGTCAACATATTGGTTCATGTCATAAATGTAATTATATTTTACGCTGGCCATCACAAACATTACCGCAACTTTCTTCCTTTATCTGAGTTGAGACTAGTAGTAAGCACCACAAACAAAGTTCATAGAGCTCACAAGCAGATTTATCAGTCTTGATGGAATCTAGTATTAAAATGATGAACAAATAGAATGTCTCTCAATTTAATGTGGTTCAAGTTAGAATGGATGATGGATGATTTGTTTATTTATTTTAATTTTTTTCGTTTTTCTTTGTTTCCTAATGTTAGCTTAAAATCTAAGTTCTTTTGTCTACTAAGAGTTTGTTGTTTCTAATTAGGGAGTCAGAAAAATTAATTAGGTAATATGTGTTCTAATTTTATTGGCACATTTTTATTCTGTTCCTAACCTGCTACTTAGGTCTAGAATTGCTAAAGCCTTTTTTCTAGTCGAAGGCAACTCTTATTGCTGTATCTCTGGGAAAGAAAGCAGTTGATAGTGATCTCAAGAGTTTCGAAGTTGCAAAAAGAAAAACTTAATCAAGCTTGCTAGATATGTTAATGAAAGACTGCTGTTGTTTTATTTGATGTTTTTTTTTTTTGTTATAGTACTAGGTCTTAATTTTTACTTTATGTTTTGCTATTTTCCAAAGTATGGAATTTCTGTTTTTGATGTTAATGAAAAATTTATCATGATAGGGAGAACTTTTGTTACCTTTTTTGCATTCTCCCTATAGTTTGACACACAAGCATTATACATTGTGATTGCATGTAATAGATTTTAATTAGTAAGATTATTTTTGGAGCTCATTTAAATTAATAAGATTAATAATAACACTTCTCTCTCTCCTTCCCCAGGTAGTGCAGTTGTAGAGTGTGTGTTTTAATTTTTTATTTTTTGTGTTCGTTGTAATTATTTCTCGTGTTCATTTTAATACCATGCACATGTAATTGCAAATAATAGAAATTTGATATATTACATTCCAAGTCTAAATTTGATATACTATATTATTATTTAAATTTCAAAATTAACACAATTATTTACTCTCTTTCTAACCCTCAAAGTGGCTCTATTTAATTTTATTCCATCCATATCCTAATTGCATTTGTTTAATATCCTTTTAGTGTGTTGAATTTTCCATGGCCTCATTGGTAAGTGCTACAAGATCTCATGCATCGAAACCCATTATTATTATTATTATTATTATTATTATTATTATTATTATTATTATTATTATTATTATTATTATTATTATTATTATTATTATTATTATTATTATTATTATTATTATTAATGTTGTTGTTGTTTTTTATCTATGTAGAGGGAATATGAAAATAAATTAATCTTAAAGCAAAGAAATAAGTTGACCAATAACCAATGAATGAAATTCCTTTATGCAAAGTCATAATATGAGCAACTCATTTTTATCTAAATGTACCACATAAAATGTAAAAACTTAGTAATCATATCAAATAAATTAAACCATCTTATTCAATAGTGGAAGAGGTAAACTATAGTGCATGCTTCACAAATACCTTAACTGCTAACACTTTAAAAGCCAAATATTGTGTCAATGTCAACAATGTGATTTTTACGTTTGAAGCTTTTCAAAGAATGAATGTTAATATGAATAGCTATTAAATTGAATATGGCAAATGCTTGTGACCGTATCGAGTGGAAGATGTTAGAATGGACGATGGCTAATTTCTGTTTTGTGATATTTTGATGTAGATATGTTGTAGAAGAGTGTTTCTTGGGTTTTGAATGAAAATAGTATAAAAAGTAAATGGAATTGGAGATGTATATTAAGAGGTCGGCATTTGTTCCCATGTAAGAACCCTCGATGGCTACTGCCTAGAAAAATAGAGAAAAACAGAGCAAATAAGTATGGCCAGAACAGAAAGGCGCCGGTGCTTGATCCTCTATAGGAACTGGTGCCATTTATTCTCTGGAAGAAAGGCGGCGGGAAGACCAGTTCTGAGCTGATTTTTGCAATTGCTGTGGAATTCCTCTGAAAACGAGATTAAACTCTTCTGGATGAATTTTAGCTACTACAACCCTATTTAAACATTGGAGATCAAGCATAATTCATGATTTCAAGGAACAAAAGAGTATATTAATCATTCAAATGTGGAATTCATCAAGAAGGATTATTGTTTTGGAGGAGTTTTCGTAGGATAAAAAAGAGTTCTTCTCTATGAGTTTTTATTCCTTTCTGGTTGATGTTGTTTTAATACTTTTAATTGTAATTAAAAATATATTTTAAGGTTTATTACTTTATGTTAAGTTTGGTTATTTGATCGATTGATTTGGCAATTTCTAGTACATAATTACTTGGGTTTTATTTTATGAATTGATTGTTTGATTCTTCATTCTAATTAACAAGAGAGAGAGAGAGAGAGAGAGAGAGAGAGAGAGAGAGAGAGAGAGAGAGAGAGAGGTTAAGAGAGGGTTTAATTGATTGATTCTATACTTGTTATTTCTTAATTAACTCAAGAGAGAGGTTAAGTGTAAGGAACTAAAGTAATTAAGAGTCTTTAATGTCACCTAGAGATAAGGTTATTTGTTGAGGAATTGATTTTAATGCATCTTTTTTTTTTTTTTTTGGTGAGATTGAGGTATCTACTAATTTAGCTAACAGATAGTAAATCCATAACTCGAGATAGAGTGGAATCTACCTTAAAATTCTTCATGATGCTAGATTGGTAAAATTGTGATAGTTGCTAACTTAATCATTGTTATGCCTTTAAGAAATTCTATCTAAATACATGTCATTAGTCCTTGTCTTTGATCTTTCATATATTTTACTTGGAGTTATTTTATCCTTTTTAGTATTTATAGGTTAAACAATAGAAGAGAAGTAATTAATGGTAATTGTTCCTTTGGCATCGATACTCGTTAATTCCCGATACTATGCTTTCCAATGAGTATACTTACTATATATGTAAGGATTTAGTAACAACGTTTTACTTTAAGCTTGATTTAAAATGTACTTAAAAATGATTGATTTTTATATACCGAAACCTAAAGCATCATTCCCACAACACCGTAACCATGGGAATTTTCTTATTTCTCAATTCATTAATACTTTGTTCCAAAATTTTTACTGGCTTCTTCTCAGAACTCATATTTGGATTTAACTACAAAGGTTCACCTTTCAAAACATGCTTAAGGATCAAGATTGTATTTTTTGAGTTGCGACACATGAAATACATTATGAATCCCAATCAATCCATTAGAAAAATCTAGTCTATACGCCACAATTCCAATCCTCTTTGTGATCAAGAAAAGTTTGATATATCGCGGACTCAACTTCTCCCCTTTCAGATATTTCAATATTCCTCTATTTGGAATCAACTTCAGGAATACTGAATCTTTAAACTTGAAATTTCAATTATTTTCTTCTATTATCGACATAACTCTTCTATCAAATATGTGCAGCCTTTAACCTTTA
The DNA here is from genome assembly GCA_026120185.1 of Voacanga thouarsii. Taxonomy (NCBI): domain Eukaryota; kingdom Viridiplantae; phylum Streptophyta; class Magnoliopsida; order Gentianales; family Apocynaceae; genus Voacanga; species Voacanga thouarsii. The sequence continues at coordinate 1,168,058 of JANUWF010002236.1, read as the reverse complement.
TTGTACTAATTTCATTTTCTCATCCATTTCTTGAATGTTTATTCCTCTATTACTGTTAAGTGGTCAGTCTTCTTCCCAAAGTAAAAATAAAGGTGTTTGACACTTTTAGCCATACAACACTTCAAAAGGTGCCATTTTCTATCTAAGCTTGACAATTGTTGTTACATGTCAATTCTGCAAATGAAATATTGTCTACAATTGATTTCTAAAGTCAAGCACACAAGCTCTCATTATATCCTCCAAAAGCTATATTACCTTTTCAGATTGTCCATCTGTATCTGCAAGTGCAGATGTGCTAAAATTCAGAGTCGTTCCCAATGATTCATGAAATGTGCCACAAAATCTAGAAGTGCATTTTGGGATTTTGATCAGAAACGATACTTATAGGCATTTCGTGCAACCTTACAGTTTCTTGAGTAACACTTAAGCCAGCTTTTCCATAGAGTATTCACATTTACAGGAATAAAATGAGCAATCTTGGTTAAATAATTAACAATTACCTAAATCGCATTTTCTAACTCTTACTCATTGGTAAATCGGTGAAAAATACAAACTAATACACTCTCACTTCCATTATGGTACATGCAAATTGGTGATGTCAGAATATGCCACAAGATACGTTTGTTTACTGACAGTCACTTTACACAACACTTCATAAACCTCATAGTAGATCCTCATTAAAGTAAGATCACTATTTCTATACATCCTAATGCAATGCAAAAGTTGTCCTAAATAAAGCTTAATAGAATTTTAATTCATTTCAAGTACAAGGTTAATCCTGGCTCAGGCTGTAAGTAAACTCTACTCAATTTTACCTAGTCACTGTGACTATTTTTACAACCTAATCTCTGGTGTACTTCCAATTTTCTATGGGATATGAGCTCCACTTTTTGGTATGAAATGTGTTTTATTCATCTGGGATGATACTATGATATTTTGAGTATCCAGCCAACAGATTAAAAAATAAGGAAAAAATAAAAGGTGATAGCTTTTTGAACAGTAAAAAAGAAAATAATTTATTAGTAAAGTAAAAATTTATTGCCAAAGGGATGCTTTCTAGTTCAGGGAAATCTGCAAGGCTTATGATACATTCTTTTATCAGATAGGTGAAGCATATAATTTTCTTCTTCCAAAAACACAAGTACAACTTGACATTGAGTTGGAAAAGAAACTACTAAAAATCTGTAAATCCAGTTCTGCATCAACCAAGAAGGCTTCTTTGTTTATGATATCTAACAATTTACCTTTACTCAGAAATCGCAAGGCATATGCTTCTTACTCATTGAACCCTAAACTGGAACATTTGCGTTGTCATATGAGTGGCTACTAGTTCCAACAAAATAAAAAAATCAATTTACCAATGTGAGATTGATCCAGAAATGCAAGTTCCAAAAATTTTACTATAACTTGGCAATTTTCTAACTCTTTAACTTTAAGGACTTAGAATTTAGAATTGCATTTAAATTAAAGTAAATTTTAAACATCTCAAAGTACTAGGTGCCAATACCACCTTCCAACATAGCGCATGAGTCCTTCATGAAAGTATTGTTATAGGAGCTTGATTGATAAAGCCTTCCAAACATTGGTAGCATTGTTGCACCAAGTGATAATGGCTCCAAATTAATATAAAAAAATAAAATATATTGGTTGGTATTTCATGGGTAAAAAGCTAAATTTGATAAATTATTCTTCCCTTTCCCTTCATTTTTCAAAGGAACCAAATAATGGAATGTGTTTCTTATTTACTTCCCTTCCATTCGTACCAAACATAATCAATGTAAATTTATTTACTTCTATTGGGGAAGTAAATGAGCCATTCCCCCTCCCCTTCCGTGAACTAAGAAAGCCTAACTCAAGCATTATTCTTGCCAAAATTAAATTACAACCACTGACCTATACTTTAAACAAAAATTTCACCATAACTTCTGGGAATAGTTATTTCCCATTCTCATATAGGTGTGGGCATTCGTCCAAAGGAGTAGACTTCAGTTTGTTTCTAAGGAGAGATCACACATTATCTCTTATGTTGATGTGTATGCTCTTTTGTGGTCTTGTTTGTCTTCCCTTTAGTCTCTACTGTTAGATATAAAACAACATAAAGCCTTATCCACAAGCTTACAAATATGAGAACAAAGAAATATCCATGTTGCCGGCTCGAATTCCTATGATCAAAGGAATTCCTGTGCGAATCCCTGTATTAGCACTACGCAATATTAAGACGGTTAGATGAAAATATTACAAAAAAATATTATCAACAATGTTAGTGTTTTGCCCTAAAAGCAATCACTTGTACATTGTATATGACACATATTATTTTAATAAAAGGCATTATTTATCATACAGTTTCTTTTGTTTACTTTTAAGTAATATACCTATTCGATAAAGTCCCTAGTACAACACTGTGTTAAGGAAATCAGGATAGAGATCATGATATGAGATTCCTACTATACTGTATAGTGTTAGTACTTAAACAGTCCCTAGTTGTAGTATTAATGAAACAAGACATTATTAATGCGTTAAGACTAGCATATGTTAGACTTCCTGATTTGATCAGGTGGTGGTTCTCATATCCGTGAGTATTGAGATACTCAAAGTTAACACATGGATGCTTGTTAATGGAACAAGTTCATTGGACGACCTAGCTTTGAGATAATCACATAGATAACTATTTAGTGCCAGTGATATAATCTCAATATAGCAAACGTGCAAGTATCCTTAGACTCTATCTCTCCAAGGTACTTTGTTTGCTGAGCACTGTACTTTAATTCCAATTTCTGGAGCTCGATCGAGGGCCACCTATGGGATGAATATTGGGTACATTGTGAGGTAAATGAAAGTAGCTGAGATGGTTAATAAAGGATTCACCACTCCTAATAGTAGGGGCGAATATCTCATGGCCACTTGTAGGAATTACTACTCGGAAAGTCCTTGGTCAAGGCGATTGTGTATTGGAAACAGTTCCGATTGATACACATTTAGAGTAGTGGGTTTCTGATAATAGTACTATTGTATTCAGGCCAGAATTAATTCTGGAGGGAGTTGGCACTAATTCCGTACTCTAAACCGAATGGGATATTTTATGGTGAAAGGAGTTAATTGCACTGAAATTTGTTATTAAAGGGTTCATATCAAGCCACTTAACTTCCTGGACTCTTGGGTGGTCATGATGTGTTTCTAGATACCGCTCATGATCTGGGAATATGGGTTTATTAATTGATGAATTAATAAACCAATCCTGATTAGAATTAATAGGATTAATTCTAATTAATTATGGATTATTAATCTAAAAAATGTTGAATTAATTCATTTTCACTACTAATTGACTGGGAAACCTAATAGGTCACATGCAATAGAGGATTATATACTCAAGATGTTATTTGATAACATCGTGAGGTTAAATGAGATAGAGAGAAGTTGTTGTGGATAAATTATAATTAGTTATAATTTATGGTCCAAATTGTAATTGTGAGAATTTAATTTTTCTAATTACAATTAGGGAATTCTAACTGTTATAGAATTCTAAGTTGGTGTATGTTTTAAGCAGGATTTTTGTGAATATATAAATGATATATACACACAAAACCCTAGCTAATATAATAGACACACGAAACAACTTCAACCCTAGAACACTCGACTTCTTTCTCTACTCTCTCTCTCTCTCTCTCTCTCTCTCTCTCTCTCTCTCGTTTTGATGAAAACGTGAAGAACCCTAGCCGTCTTATTTTTCCGCTAGCACAGAAAATTTTGGTGCTTGAGTATTCCTCTGTGTGGATTACTGTTAGAGATAATTACACACTATGATTATAGTGGTTAGACATTCAACTCTCATGGAATTTGATCAAGAGGATTGCTGGATCGCGCCTCGAGTTGAAAATGAAATTTTTGTTCTTCAAACGATCAAAGAAAGGTAAAAAACTATTACCTTTGTTATCTTTATGTCTTGTTTTCCACACATATGTGGATCCTGGGATGGTATCTTGTTTTATTCTTCCTCTACGCTGTATAGGATACGAGCCTGAGATATCCAACAGTGGTATCAGAGCCATGCTATGTGTGGTTTACAAACATTATTTTTAGCATGAAAACTGGTTTCATGTATTCGTGTTTATCTTTGTTTACTATGAAAATCGTTTTCACTCGAGTCAAAATCGTTTCAACCATTATGGGTTGGGTCCGTAGCATAATATGATTGTGTAAAAGTCACAGCGTATTTCAAAAAGATGCTTTCTTTAGGTGCTGATAATTTTCTATAGAAAACCGTTTTCTAGCAACATGGTTGTAGCCTTCCGTTTCATCTTAATTTTCTATTGTAGTTTTGTTTACACTAACAAATTAGTTGTTGTTTTGAGCTTCAAAACAAAAAATTTTGCTGTGAATTGTTCTCACTGATCTATTGCAAAAGATTAGGGCACCAGAAATTGTTTCTGAAAAATTTTCAAAATCACCGCCACTATTCCCAACTACAGCCGGCATCAGCTCTGGCCTCCAAGCTGGCGCCGATTCCATGCTATTTCAGGAACATCCATAAATTATTTCAGGAAGAAAATTTTTTAAAACTCGAATGCAGCCGGCGCCGGCTCTGGCTTCGAAACCAGTGCCGGTTCTACTCTGTTCGCAACGTTCCGGCTATTTAAAAAAAAAATCTTGGAATAGAATTTTGAAAGGGAAAATCTCATTTGATGAGAGGTGGTAAAATAAAAAATTTTCCACGGGGGTACTACCCCCTGACCCCAAGCCGCTGACCGGCCAGCGGAATCACCATTTTCGTTGCCAGAGACGGGACCCAAAAGCATTTTCTCAAAATTAGTTTTGAAACAAACAATTTTATTTTTCAAAATAATGATTATGAAAATTTAAAATCAATGTATTTTTCTAAAATATTAATTTTAAATTTTATTTTATTTTTCCAAATGGTGATTTTGGAATAATAAAAGTATATGTTCATTTTGTTTAAGAATAGTTAATGGCATGGTAGATGGTTATGGACTAAAACCAATTATATCTGTTCATACATTTTACAGTTTTGATTTTTATGAAATAAGGCTTGCGTGTCTTGCCTTCTCTAGAATTCTTGTGTAATTCTCTTCTCATCTGACTCCTCTCGAATGTAACTCGAGGTTTTCTCTCTTTAGAAAATTATGTAATTAGTTTACATAGGTTAGATAGGAGTAGAATTATTCTATTCTAGAGATGGCAACCAAAACAAGGCGAGAAAGTAAGACCTTCTACTTAAATCATGTATGAACACATATGGTTAAGTATATTATTTTTTTTTATGGCTCAAAGAAATTAATTTAGGGTAAAGTCCATAACCGTATCATGTAATCGCTTTATTATCATTATTATCAATTATTTGATTTATTGATTTTCATGCAAGTCATTCAACGAAATAACTAAAAGGAACAAATTCCTCAATTAATATTAAACCTAATTCCTTCCGTTAATATAGTAAGAACGAGAATACTTTTTGGAGACCAGGTTGTTGGGCAAACCCAAGCCTACTTGACATCGGGCATGCTCAAGCTATGGAATTAAATTCCTTATTAATGGGTCGGATTTAACTAAATTCTTTATCCCGGTTGGGCAAACTCGGGTATAAAGAAATTTAGAGAAAAAGTTGGGGTAGCCCAAAAGGCTTTAAGATTAAAAGCTGTTAATCACCCAATGATCTGATAGTAACATACGATGTAATTGGTATTGGATACCTATCAATGAGCTTAAGGGTGGTATGTTGGGCAAACCCAAGGTTATTCTTGAGGAATTTGGATACCGGTCCACTAGGAAAGCTTCCAACGGGCTTTCCCAAATTAGTAGTGGGGGCTATTAGTTTGAGTAAAATAGTAGAGTAAAAATGCGTTTAATTAAAGTCCTAATTATTTGCATATCATGTGCATATACAAGTATCTAGTGCTCGCTATCTTTACATCTAGGTCACTTGCATCATGTCAACAAACTTAAACTTATTAGCATCTTGGAAACCAATAAGTTAACTGAATCAAACTATCTCAACTGGTATAGAAATTTGAGAATTGTTCTCAAATCGGAAAAGTTGCTCTACGTGCTAGATTCTCCTATTCCGCCACCACCAGCTCAAGATGCTCATGCTGATGAGCATGTTGTCCACAGAAGGCACAAGGAGGATAGTGATACAGTATCATGTATTATGCTGGCATTCATGACCCCGAGTTGCAAAAACAGCATGAGCATATGAATGCTCAATCGATTATACGACATCTTCGAGAGTTGTTTGATGCCAAAGTCAGAACTGAGAGATAAGAGATCTCGAAGCAACTATTCCATTGCAAAATGGCAGAGGGTTCTTCTGTGGCCACTCATGGGCTGAAGATACTGGGCATAATTGAGAAGCTTGGATATCTCGGGTTTACAATGGATCATGACTTAAGTATTGACTTAATTCTACAGTCTTTACCTAATAGTTTCTCACAATTTGTGATTTACTATCAGATTAACAAGATTGAGTCCACCATTCCTGAGTTGATCAATCTTCTCAAAACTGCGGAGTCCTCCATGAAGAAGGATTCCAATGTAGTTTTAATAGTAGAATCTTCCTCTTCTAAGAAGAGATTTTAAAAGAAGAAGAAGAAGGCTCCCATGAAGCCCAAAGCTGGTGTGAAGAAGAAGGACGCAGCTACCAAGGGCCCATGCCATCATTGTGGGAAGATGGGCCACTAGAGGCGCAACTGCAATGCCTACTTGGAGACTATTAAGGACAAGAAGCAGAAGGAGAAGCTTACAAGCACTTCTACTTCTACTCCAGGTATGTTTATGATTAAGTTAAATACTGCTTTTAGAAATGAGATATGGGTTTTAGATACCGGATGTTGATCTCATTTGTGCAATAACTTGAAAGAACTAAAGAGCAGTAGAAGGCTAGAGAAAGGCGATGTGGACTTATGTACTGCAAATGGGGCAAAGGTTATTACACTTGTTGTGTGGACATACGAGCTGAACCTGCCTTTGGGATTAATTCTAGAACTGTAAAAATGTTATTATGTACCAGTTTTAATAAAAAACGTTATCTCAGTTGGGTGTTTAGACTTATATGGATTTCATTGGATATTTAAGAATAAATGTTGTTCTTTTTCATTGAATGATATTCATTATGGTTTAGTAACTTTGGTTAGTGGCTTATATATTCTAGACTTGGATAATCTAATTCTCAATATAAACAATAAGAAACCTAAAATGGATGACTTTAACACCTCTTACTTATGGCATTGTTGTTTGGGCCATGTAAACGAAAATCGTGTTTCTAAGTTACACAAGCTTAGTGACTTAGGGTCATTTGATTATGAATCATATGGCACATGCGAGTCTTGTTTACTAGGTATAATAACTAAAACTCATTTTTCAAAAAAAGGAAAACGGGCCCAGGAGTTATTGGAACTCGTACATTCTGATGTATGTGGCCCAATGTCAATACAAGCAAAAGAAGGTTATAACTATTTCATAACCTTTAACGATGATTTCTCACGATACGGGTATTTGTATTTAATAAAATACAAATCTAAGGCCTTTGAAAGGTTCAAAGACTTCAAGAATGAAATAGAAAAATAACTTGCCAAAAGTATTAAAACTCTAAGTTCTGATCGAGGAGGAGAATACTCGAGCCAAGAGTTTCTGAGTTATCTTAGAGATAATGGGATATTATCTCAATGGACTCCACCACATACATCTTAACATAACGGTATATCTGAGAAAATGAATCAAACCTTTCTAGACATGGTATAGACCATGATGGCTTTTGTAGACCTATCAAAATCGTTTTAGGGGTATGCACTAGAGACTTCTGTTTATATACTAAATAGAGTTTTGGCAAAATCGGTTGATACTACCCTATTTAAGATGTTCTTTGGTAAGAAACCAAAGTTATCTCACTTGTGAGTATGGGGTTGTCTTGCCTTTGTTAAAAGGCCACAGTCAGACAAACCTGAGAGTAAGTCAGACATGTGTTTGTTTGTGGGATATCCGAAAGAATCTTTCGGATATTACTTCTATCTACCCTCTAAAAATAAATTGTTTGTTTTGAAGCATGCCATCTTTTTAGAGAATGAGCATATGATCAAAGGGGATAGTGGGAATAAGATTGAACTTAGTGAAGTTCATGAAGATCAAACAAATGAGGATCAATCGTCTAACCCCACATCTATTGAGAGAATAGATGAAACTTCTAATACATAAGAACCTCGTAGATCTAGTAAGATACGTATGGCACTTGAGAGATATGGATTTCTCATTAGTGACCACAATGACGTATTGCTCATAGATGAAGATAAGCCTACTACCTACAAGGATGTTCTGAACAGTTCAGAATCTGGCAAATGGCTTGAGGCCATGAAGTCAGAGAAGGATTCCATGTACGACAACCAAGTATGGAGTTTGGTTGATCCACCCAAAATAAGTAAACCTATTAGGTGTAAATGGGTTTTCAAGAAGAAAACAGACATGGATGGTAACTTAGTTATTGATAAAGCATGTCTAGTGGCGAAGGGTTATCGTCAACAACATGGTATTGACTATGACGAAACTTTCTCCCCAGTAGCCATGTTAAAATCCATCAGGATACTCCTAGCCATTGCTGCTCATTATGATTATGAGATTTGGCAAATGGATGTGAAAACAGCTTTCCTAAACGAAAATCTGACTGAGGAAGTGTATATGACACAACCTGAGGGTTTCACATCCAGTGATGGCACAAAGGTGTGTAAGCTGCAATGGTCCATTTATGGACTTAAGCAAGCTTCTAGGAGTTGGAACATCTGTTTTTATGGAATAATCAAAGAGTTTAGTTTCTTTCAAAACATGGATGAGCCTTATGTATACAAGAAGGTTAGTGAGAATGCAATCGTTTTTTTTTATTACTTTATGTAGATGACATATTGCTAATAGGAAACGATATACCTGTCTTGCAAACGGCTAAAATTTGGTTGTCCATACAATTCTCCATGAAAGACCTTGGAGAAGCAACCTATATTCTTGGAATAAGGATCTATAGAGATAGATCCAAAAAGTTGCTAGGTCTTTCGCAGTTTACATACATAGATAAAATGCTAAAGAGGTTTAGCATGGATCAATCCAAAAAAGGATTCTTACCCATGTCACATGGTGTAAGCCTTTCAAAGTCGATGTCTCTCAAGACACAAGTTGAAAGGGATCACATGAGTAAGATTCCATATGCCTCGACAGTTAGATCTATCATGTACGTTATAACATGTACTAAGCCTGATGTATCTTGTGCTCTCAGTTTGACGAGTAGATACTAATCTGACCCTGACGAGGGTTATTGGGTGGCTGTAAAGAACATCCTTAAGTACTTACAAAGGACTAAGGATATGTTCTTAGTATATGGAGAAGGTGATTTGAATATAAATGGGTATACTGATGCCAATTTTCAATCTGACAAAGATGATTTCAAATCACAATCCGGCTACGTGTTTACGTTGTGCAGAGGGGCAATAAGTTGGAAAAGTTCCAAACAAGAGACTATTGCTGACTCTACGACAGAAGTTGAGTAAATGGCTGCTTCTGAAGAAGCTAATAAAATAAAGATAGAGAGAGTTCCCACGGATGAGAACATAGCTGACCCGTTTACAAAAGTACTATCGCAAATGAAACATGATTATCATGTTGAGTCATTCTGTATTAGAAACATGAATGATTGGCTCTAGTACAAGTGGGAGTTTGTTAGTGTTATGCCCTAGAGGCAATTACTTGTACATTGTATATGACACATTTTATTTTAATAAAATGCATTATTTATCTTATAGTTTCTTTTGTTTACTTTTAAGTAATATAACTGTTCGATAAAGTCCCTAGTACAACACTGTGTTAAGGATATCATGATAAAGATCATGATATGAGATTCCTACTACACTGTATAGTGTTAGTACTTAAATAGTCCCTAGTCGTAGTATTAATGAGATAGGACATTATTAATGCATTAAGACTAGCATGTGTTAGACTTCCTGATTTAATCAGGTGGTGGTTCTCATATCCATAAGTATTGAGATACTGAAAGTTAACATATAGATATTTGTTAATAGAACAAGTTCATTGGATGACCTAGCTTTGAGATAATCACATAGATAACTATTTAGTGCCAGTGATATAATCTCAATGTAGCAAACGTGCAAGTATCCTTAAACTTAAGATCTCTAAGGTACTTTATTTGCTGAGCATTGTACTTTGATTCCAATCTATAGAGCTCGATCGAGGGCCCCCTATGGGATGGATATTGGGTACATTGTGAGGTAAACGAAAGTAGTTGAGACGGTCAATAAATGATTCACCACTCCTAATAGTATGGGCGAATATCTCATGGCCACTTGTAGGAATTATTACTCGGAAAGTCCTTGCTAAGGCGATTGTGTATTGAAAACAGTTCCAATTGATACACCTCTAGAGTAGTGGGTTCCTGGTACAAGTACTATTGTATTCGGGCCAGAATTAATTCTGGAGGGAGTTAGCACTAATTTCGTACTCCAAACCGAATGGGATATTGTATGGTGAAAGGAGTTAATTGCACTGAAGTTTGTTATTGAAGGGTTCATGTCAAGCCACTTAACCTCTTGGACTCTTGGGTGGTTATGATGTGTTGCTAGATACTGCTCATGTTCTGAGAATATGGGTTTATTAATTGATGAATTAATAAACCAATCCTGATTAGAATTAATAGGATTAATTCTAATTAATTATGGATTATTAATCTCAAAGACATTTGGTTTAATTTATATTCGCTACCAATTGACTGGGAAACCTAATAGGTCACACACAATAGAGGATTATATACTCAAGATGTTATTTGATAACATAGTGAGATTAATTGAGATAAAGAGAAGTTGTTGTGGATAAATTATATTTAGTTATAATTTATGGTCCAAATTATAATTGTGAGAACTTAATGTTTCTAATTACAATTAAGGAATCCTAACTGTTATATAATTCTAAGTTGGAGTATGTTTTAAGCAAGACATTCGTGCAAATATATATGTGATATATACACACGAAACCTTAGCTAATGTAATAGACACACGAAACAACTTCAACCCTAGAACACTCGACTTCTTTCTCTTCTCTCTCTCTCACTCGTTTTGATGAAAATGTGAAGAACCCAAGCCGTCTTATTTTTCTGCTAGCACAGAAAATTTTGGTGCTTGAGTATTCCTCTGTGTAGATTACTGTTAGAGATAATCACACACTGTGATTATAGTGGTTAAATGTTCAACTCTCGTGGAGTTTGATCAAGAGGATTGCTATCGCGCCTCGACTTGAAGAAGAATTTTTTGTTTTTTGGACGATCAAAAAAAGGTAAAACGTTGTTACCTTCGTTATCTTTCTGTTATATTTTCCACACATATGCGGATCTTGAGATGTTATCTCATTTTATTCTTCCATTGCGCCGTATAAGATATGAGCTTGAGATACCCAACAAAAAGTCCCTTCAGCCTTTTATTTGAAGGTTGGTTCCATTGACAGGAATCCACTTTCTAAATTTGAATGGTGAACTCTTTTTCTGAAATATTAAGATCTTTTTTCTTCAGTTATGTGACAACTTAACGTACTAATTTCTACTCAAGATTAGTTTGCTGAGTTCTTGCCTTTGTAGTTTGACTTCCATAGATTACATTTCTGCGTTATTATTTTTAGTTGGTGTATATCTACTACTGTTAAATGATTATCCTTAGTCCTTGTGCAAGTTGTAGTAAGAGGACTGTGGTGAAATATGTTGCTCATCAATTGGGTCTAAATTCAATTATCACAAGTATCGAAAGACTACCCCTGCACTCGCTCAAGCCTTCACTGCTGCTCAAAGGTATCTTGCTGCTTTACAAGTTGTTTGAGTAACATTTATTAAGTGTCTTTTCATTATTTAAATATGGTAATCATAATAAATTCCTATCTTAAGAATATATGGATTTCTACTTGGTAGCACATCTCTCCACGAATCTGCGTGCCTTGGTTTTTTCTTGTTTATATTCCTTTCTCTTATAAGGATTTCATTATCCCTCAAGACCTGTCTGTATGAAGTTTATTATTTTCTTCCCCCTCTAGTTGAGAATTTTTTACATGCTAAATGTTGAAGAATTATACATATGATAGAAATAAATATAGAAGACACAAACTTTTGTCTAAACAATTAGTAGCTGAATTTTTCAAATCCAGGAAATTGACAATTTTTGGAATGCTATAAGTTTTTTTTGTTGAATTTGTATTTTTTTATTGATTTGTCATGGGAATTTAGAACAATACCTTTATAGTATTGATTAATGTCATTGATTTAAGTCTCTTCTTAATTGATGTGCCCTGCCTTTCTCTGAAGAATCATGAATCCACTATCATATAAGATGAAGTTTTTTGTTTTCTAATGTTATTTTTTGTTTTCTTATGTTGTGTTTGAGTGACTTCCCTTAGTTTGATGAGTTTTTGTTAATTAATTTAAGTAAATATTTTTCTTTAATTTTCAAGCTATTGTTGAGCATCTTCTAAACTTTTGTGTATAATTTTCACGTTCTTGAGAAATGATGAAACAAGCTTTGTGCACTTGACTTTCTATGAAGTAATTCTGTTAACTTAGTCATAGTCCCATTAATGCATTGGGATTATATGAATACACCATCACTTCCCTCAAAGGGAATATACATATGTATTTATGTTGATGGTTGTTGAATGTCTTCAATATAACTGATTAAAGTAACTGTACTTGTATTTGACTTGTAGGAGCTCTGTAAGTCATGTTATTTTCATATATTTAACCTATTTATCAAATTTGGGCCTCCTCTAGAAGCACAAAAACAAAATGCACCACCTTTGAGTCCCAATTGGATATGTTAACATATTATTTCCCAGGTTGAGTTATAGAATATAGTACTTTTGCCTGTTTTGGAAGGCTTTTATATAATAGAAAGCCTATATCATATTGTTTACTTGTTTATAATAATCTAGTTTTGTACATCATTTTGATATTAGCACATGTACTATGATATCATTTTCAAAATCTTTTCCTGAAAATTCCTAAAATTTAATGTAATTCGCTAGCTACTTTTAGGGGGTGAATAATCTACTGCAAGTGAATAATTGCTCTCTATTTATTTTCTAAAGATTCCCTTTAGCCCTTTTGTTCTCTTGTTCATGGGTTGTAACCACATCTGCGCATGAAGAACAAGCATCTGTGATTAAGTGCACTATGATACATTACCTTAAAAGTTTTCTCAAAGGGTGAAATGTAATGGTGCACACTAAGAGAAGAAGGATAAACCTAGGTGTCACACCTTAAATCATAAGGCGTCACAGAGCTTGATTGTATCTCATAATTAGAAAGTACAAAAACACCTGGAGACTCTTATTAATTGAATAAAGAAAGTATACATTTGTGATAGAGAACTTCTCTATTTATGGACCCAAAAATCTAGGCTAATTTCTCTTTTTTACGTCTTGAATAGTGGGCATATCTATTAAGTGTTTTGCTATTTGTGATTACTGTTATCATTATCAAATGCTAAAATCTTCCATGTTTTTTAATGATTAGCACTTGATGGCTTATATTCATGAAAGTTGTTGACTCATTTGACTTCAAATATGAGTTATAATTAATTAGTGAGAGAACAATATTAATCAACTATTGGTCTGGAACCTAATCTTGCCACAAAAGAGCCATGGATCTGACCCCCATTATATTTAGAATAACCAACTATCAATCTATGTCAATGATTAATGTCATGCCAGAGTCTCTAATTTTTGTTTATGTATGTAGTAGTAGCACTGTTGTAGACAGCAAAATGGATAAGAGTTGGATAAATGTTGATGATAGATAGTCCGAACAATATACCAAGGGTGTGGACATATTTATAAAGTTTGTGAAAGAGAAGAAAGGCTATAATGCAAGGGTTCAGTGTCCATGCAGAGTATGTAGAAATGTGTTATGGCATTGCTTAATTGTTGTCAGGAATCATTTGTTAAATAAGGGAATGGATAGAACTTATATTTGTTGGAGATTTCACGGTGAGGAAATATGTCAAGAGGGGGATGATGATGATGCTAATAGCAATGAAGGATTTGATAATGACATCGAATATAGTGATGATGAAATGCTTGAAATCCTAGAAGATATTCATATGGGGACTTTCATGCATGAAGACTTCAGTGGGGGAACAAATAGTCAATGCTTTAGTAGTCTTGATAACATAGGAGATGGATAGGACCAGTTTAGTTTATTGTTAAAGGATGCAACCCGAAAGTTGTATCTAGGATGTAAAAATTATTTTATTTTGCTTTTCATAGTGAAATTGTTGCACATTAAGGTGTTGAATCGATGGAGTAATAAATCATTCTCCATGCTACTTGAACTATTGTTGGATGCTTTTCCTGGTGGTAATTTAGTTCCATCTTTTTACTATGAGGCAAGGAAGTTTCTAAAAGAAATTGGTGTAGGCTGTGAATCGATCCATGCATGTAAGATAACTGTATTCTTTTTAGGAAGTAGTATGATAAATGTGATAAATGCCCAGAAGCCAAGAGTAGAGGTAGAAGACTGATGACAAAGAAGGAAAAAAATTCCCCACAAGATCCTCTGGTACTTTCCACTTACACCTAGGTTGCAAAGGCTGTTCATGTCCAGAAAAACTACTTCAAATACAAGGTGGCATAAGGAAAAGCGTGTTGAAGAACCTAGGATTCTTAAGCATCCTACAGATGGGGAGCTTAGAAGGAGTTTGATAAAAAATTATCCTTGGTTTTCTTATAACTGCATTGTCAAGTGATGGTTTCAATCATTTCAACAATATGAGCACTTCATATAGTATGTGACCCATTATATGAATAATATCTACTATGCCACCTTGGGAGTTTAAGAGAGAGTCACATTTTCAATTATCACTACTTATTCCTGGGCTACGGTCTCCTGGAAAAGATATTGATGTATATCTTAAGCCTATAATAGAAGAGTTGATGGATTTATGGAGAATCGAAGTGCGAACCTTTGATACTGTAAGAAAAAAAATCCTTTCAAATGTATGCAGCTCTAATGTGGATAGCAAGTGATTTTCTTGCCTATAGTGACTTGTTTGGTTAGGCTAAAAAAGGAAAGTCAGCATGCCCACATTGCAATGATGATACAAGCTCTCAATTATTAAGGAGTAAAATTAGGTATTTAAGTCACCGTAGATTTCTGTCTCAAAATCACAAATAGCATAAGAATGGCAGCAAGTTCAATGGTAAACATGAGTTGAGAACAAAACCAAGAGAACTCTCTGCATCTGAAATATTAGAACGGTTTGAAGTACGGGTGTACTTGAATCGAATCAAGCCAAACCTTGAGATAATCGAGCCGATCGATTCGAATGTTAAACATTGGCTCGAGCTCGATTCTTTTGAAATACTTTAAAGCTCAAATTCGATATTTGAATTCGACTCGTTTAAAATTCGAGCCTAAATATAAAGTTTATATTCGAGCTGGAGCTCGATATTTCGAATTTGAGCCGAACCCTTATCGAGCCGAGCAAAACATGTTCGATAAAAATTCGATTCATTTACACCCCTAGTTAGAGGTGGTGAAAAATGTTAAATTAGGAAAAAATCCAAGTATCAAGAAAAGAAAGCGTACCCCAGAAGAACAGAATTGGTCTAAGAAGAGTATATTCTTTAAGTTGCCATATTAGGTTACACATAAGTTACAGCATAGCACTGACTCAATGCATTTGGAGAAAATTTTCTTGGAAAGTCTAATGGGAACTTTAATGAACTATAAAAAAATTAAAAGACACTCACAAGGTTCGTCTTAACTTGGCAAATATGAATATTAGGCATGAATTGCACTTACAGCTTAGGAATGGTAAATTTGTGAAGCCTCCAGCATGTTATACATTTTCTCAAAAGGAGAGGTAAGGATTTTGTGAGTTTTTGAAAGCAGTGAAGTATCCAGATGGTTACATAGAAAATATTTCAAAATGTGTGAGTATCAAAGATGGTAGTATTTTGGGGTTAAAAAGTCATGATTGCCATGTTCTTTTACAACGGATGCTTCCTGTTGGAATGCGTGGGTTCTTGAGCAAAAAGTTGTACACACTAGTGTGTGAGTTGGGCAAATACTTCCAAGAATTATGTTCAAGAATATTAAAGTTAGAAATTATTGAGAAGCTCCAAGAGAACATTGTTGTCATACTTTGCAAGTTAGAAATGATTTTTCCTCCAGCATTTTTTGATATTATGATCCATATGGGAATTCACTTACCTCTTGAAGTGAAGTTAGGAGGTCCAGTCCAAGATAGGTGGATGTATCCATTCGAAAGGTTATTTAATTTCTTATTCAAACCCTCAACCTTTTGTAATAAAGCTGGTTTGAAGTTCAATACTAATATACCTATTGTTTGAATTAGATACCTTGGGAGTCTTAAGGGGACAGTGGCTGATAACAATGAAAGTTTAACATTTTGTTCAATGTACCTTGATGGATTTGAGACGAAATTTAATCGAACATCTCGTAATTGTGATGGGGTGGAGGAATCAACCACTTAATTATCTATTTTTTTTAGATAATATACATCCATTTGGCTCCCCTAGATATATTAGATTGACACAAGATGATCGTGATCTCATTCATTGGTACGTTCTAAATAATTGTGAATAAGTGGAGCCATATTTGGTGTAGGTTATCTATCTAATTATCTGAATGGATATTTTTCCTTTTTTACTGTTTTTCTCTCAGAATAATGACTATTATTGAAACTTTATTTTTAGAGAACATGAGAATGAGCTAAAGAGTAAAGGTCACCATAATGTTATAGAGTTATAAAAGCATATTTTTCTTGTCTGGTTCAAGAAAAAAGTGAGTCGTTATCACCCTCATGAATATACTAAGTATTAAACTTTTAAAATTTTGATTTTGATGATTCAAATGATTAATTTTTTGGAATTCTAGATTGAACTGCTACAAAGTCAAGGATCTCCGAAGGTAAATGATGAGTTATATGCATTATCATGTGGGCCCGATTTGTGAGTAATAGAATATGTAGGGTGTATTGTTAATGGAGTGAAATTCCTAGATATGGAGTGTGATGGACGCTGGAGGACCTAAAATTCTGGTGTTTGAGTAGAAGGGGAGCATAATAGAGTAGCTGTTGACTTTTATGGTAAACTAAATTATGTTATGGTGTTAACATACGGTGAAAATTGTCATGTGGTGTTGTTCAAATGTGAGTGGTTTGAGACTAGAAAAGTCCATTGTGATGGGTACTTCACAAGCATTAATTTGAAGAATCAGTGGTATAAAAGTGAGCCTTACATTTTGGCATCTCAAGCAACTTAAGTATTTTATGTTCATAACTCTAAACTAATAGGACATTGGCATGTGGCTCTGGTAGCAGATCATCGACATTTATAGGATCCAACATTACTTGAATGCAGAAATAAAGCTTCACTAGATGACTTAGTAGACAATATAGACTTTATATACTAACAATTTGAGTGTTCAGATGCCTTAGTTGTTCTGGATGGATGTGAAGTACAATCACTCCATAGGACTGACATGGAACCTCAAATAGTACATTGTATTAGAGACGTAGTCCATCAATCCGAAGACTTTATAAATTGATGAGACACCGCTTCATCATGGAGGTCAAGATTAAGGAGAAGGATAAGTGACCGTACAAGGACAAAGACCGATGACAAGATTTAGGACCAAGAAGCTTTAATATGATTTTTAATTGCTCATAAAACCATGCTTGAGGATGGAAGAGGGTTGGAAGGTTGAGGAAACTAGCCAAGAGTTCATTTTGATGACTATCAAAGAAGGACCCCAACAAGAACTCAAGCCGGCAACAAAGACGGACAAAATTTGACCAAAAGGTGGCCTTCCAGCGGACAGCCGGCGCCAACCCAAGCAGCCGAATTGGCGCTGGCTTCAACCTGCACAATGACGGCCCGAACACAACGCACAACCGGCGCCTGCTCAAGAGCCCTAGTTGGCGCCGGCTCCAGCATAGGTAGTCGACGGCTGCCCCGCATTTTGATATTTTTTTTTCGATTTTTCTCCATTTTAAATATTTTGTAAAGACCTATTAAGGCCCTAAATTGTATTAGAACCTCAAGGATTACTTAGCTAGGGATAGGGTAATATAAATACAACTTTTAGTGATTTGACAACACAATTCACACACTTTATTCAAATTTGAAGAGAGAATCTTGAGAGACCCTAGCCTCCTTATTCATCTTGTTCAAGACCATGCTTAAGGCTTAGTCCTCCTTATGAATAAGTCTATAAAATCTTTTGGATAATCCAATGTGGTTTCTTTCAATGGGTCTTAGTTGCTTTTCTCTTCTAAGGTTTGTTTGAATTCCATTACTTGGGTGCCTATTTTCTCTATTCTTTCTATTCTTGTTTGCCTTTGTTGCTTCAAGGATATTGGGGTGAGATTATAGTAGAACTTTCTACTATTCTTGAGGGTCTTTGAAGCCTAGTTCTTCAAGGGTTTGATAGAGGGTAGGTTTGTAATTTAATTTCTCCTTTTTGTCTCAATAAATTCACTATTTTGGTCCTGTAGGAAGAGCTGAACTCATAATCAATAAAACCACCAACAACACCAAGAAAAAGCCTACTCAAGATCACATCAAAGAGTTTGATATTAGAGTGAGAAAAGTTTTGATTCTAATCAAAGCTTAGAAGCAAGAAAAGGAGCCCTACAAAGTTGAAGAAAAAAAAAATAAGAAAAATCTCGTAACTTGAAAAAATGCTACAAAAAGATCATGTTATCTTTGCAATTTCTTCATTTTTCCTTGGGAAAATCACTCCTTGAAGTTAGTATATTGCTTGGGAACAAATTTATCTTGTGATTATGGTGAAAATGGGCTTGAATTTGAGTGAAAATATTGGTTGGTTTTGAGTGACGGGATTGCAACTAAGGTGTTTGATAAATGTTCCATGAGAATGCTTTTGGATATAGTTGGGAACTTTGATTCTTAATTTTCATTCCTTGGGATATTGGGACTTAGTATACCACTCTATTGTTGAATTCCATGCTCATTAAACTCGACTTTACTAGTGTACCCTTGTGATTATCTTGTTCTTCATAATCCTAGTTCTAGTTGTTCTTGCTAACTCTTGTTTGTTTCTTGTTTAGAAGTGCTTCTTTATGCATCTAGTGTTTGTTCTTGTGTTGATTGAGTCCATATTTCTTGAAATTCTTGATTAAAAACTTATTTGTTTGAGGTGCCCAACAAGTGTTTGTTGAAATTCCCCTAAGATCCCTAATTAGAAAAATTCATTGATTTATGTGATTCACTAAGTTGGACTAAATCTTTAGCTATTAGGAAGAATTGGAATTGAACAAGAAGGCTTGAGTATTAAAAAAAAATCAAGAGGGTGAGACTATTACTAAAAGAGCCTAAGAGAGCAAATATGAGTGTGGAGTGACTAACCTTTGAAAGCCAACACGTAAGGAAGCGAAGTGAGGATCTATTTTTCTTTCTAATCTCTTTTGTTTTGTAGGTATAAATAAGTAAATATTCCACCACCATGGCCCATGATCAAGAGATCTCTAGGCTTAACCCAAGTGGACCTAGTAGACCTCAAGAAGAACAAATTGATGCTAGGGTTTTGCGTGATAACTTGCAAGATGAGGACTATGCAAAGTGAGTTTCAAAACATGATAAGGGAATTGATAAATCATCTTGGACAATCTTCTACCATCACACAAAGGAGAAGCCAAGAGCGATTTGAAGTACTTAGCCCTATGATGAGGGATGGTGATGCCCATACCCCTCCGTTAAATGCCCAACAAGGGGAAGAGTGAGATGAGCACTCTATCGGGGGATTTCAACAAGCTCCTACGAAAGAGGGAAGACATGGTATGAGAAAGGGACGAGATAGGGTTCAAGGAAGGAATGGTGGGAACAACTTAAGGGGGTTAGAAAGAAAATTTGAGGGAGTTGATGAATGGTATGAGGGGGAACAAGTTGAAGCCTTTGGGGAAGAAAATAGAGTATTGGGCAATAGAAGAGGTAGAAGAGAAGAAAATGATGAGGAGATAGAGCTGAACCACATTAAATTGAAAGTGCTCACATTCTATGGTAAGAGTGACCCCAAAGCATATTTCGAGTGGGAGAGCAAGATGGAGATCTTTCTATAAAGTTATACCTATAGTGAGAGGTCAAAGGTAAGGTTAGCTATCTTGGGATTTTCGGAGTATGCTTTGGTTTGGTGGGAGCAAGTTAGTACACAAAGGAGATAAATGGGAGTGGAAACAGTGGCTAGTTGGAATTTGTTGAAAGATATGATAAGGGCTAGGTTTATACTACACCATTACTACAATGATCTTTACCAAAGGTTCCAATCACTCAAGTAAGGGAACACGAGTGTAGAAGATTACCATAAAGAGATGGAAGTAATGTTCATAAGAGCTCAAATCAATGAGGATCCTAGGGCAACAAGGGCAAGGTTCTTCGGAGGCTTAAATAGGGAAGTTGCCAATTTGGTATAATTGCATCCCTATGAACGATTGAAAGATATGGTACATGCCGTTATGAAGATTGAGAGGCAATTAAAGAGGAGGGCATTTACTAGACCACTACTTTCAAACCCCAACACTACTAACAAGATGCTAATTCAGAAGGATGAAAGCCCTAAGCCATTTTAAAGGGACTTCAACAAACCTAGAAAGGATTGAAACCCTAGAGAGGATTGGAAACCTAAAAAATGTTGGAACAAGGACAAGGGAAAAGCCATAGAGAGGCCACAAAGGAATAGGGATATCAAGTGTTTTATGTACCTTGGATATGGACATACTTCCCATGAGTGTCCAAGCAAGAAAACAATGTATACAAATCCCTATGGTGAGGTTTCTACTAACGAAGAAGAAGAGGGAGAAAGGTACCAAGGAGACAAAGAGGGAAATGGGGAAGAGGAAAGTGATGAAGAAGAAGTTGTTGGTCAAGAATACTCTTTGGTGGGAGTCACAAGAAGGTCATTGAATTCACAAGCCATTGAAGATCAAGATCACCAATAAAGAGAGAACATTTTCTACACAAGGTGTCTAATCAACAAGACCCCTTGTAGTGTCATTGTGGATAGTGGGAGTTGCACTAACGTGATTAGTACAAACTTAGTTGAAGAATTGGACATGTAACGGATTAAACACCCCAAGCCTTACAAATTGCAATGGTTGAATGATAGCGGGAAATTGAGAGTAAACAAATAAGTTTTGGTGTTTTTTGAGATGGGAAAGTACAAGGATAATGTGCTATGTGATGTGGTACCCATGCAAGCGGGTCATTTGCTCCTAGGGAGGCCTTGGCAATACGATAGGCATGTAAAACATGATGGGAGGAAGAATACTTATTCCCTACTCAAAAAGTGAACTAATTTTACCCTCACCCCCATGGCCCCTAGTAAGGTGAACAAAGATCAAAGAATCTTGAAGGAGAAAGAAAAGAAGAAGGGAGCGCAAGATGTCAAACAAAAATAAGAAATTGAGGGGAAAGAACAAAAGAGGAAAGAAAAAGAATTGAGAGAGAGGATGGACAAACAAGTACCTTTGACGATCAAGGATAGGAGTGAGCAAGGATAAGAGATGGGAGGTAAAAGAGGAGTGAATTACTTTTGATGTGTCTAGACTTGGGTATAAAAATCATACAAAACTAAACACATTCCCAATCAAGTTTAAATTAAAACGTTAAACCCAAATCACACATATGAGCAAGCTTACTCATCATTAACTGAGCATAGGGTTAAAACGAGTGTCGATCCTTAAGGAACAAGTAGACATTAATTACCCTTCTTTCATTGTTTAACCGACTCGATAAAGTGAAAGACAAATAAAAAGAAAAATTAAAAAAAATAAATATATGTATATGTCAAGGATGTAGATTTATGTAACTCAAACCATTGTTTAGACAAACATGATCTTAAAGAATTTAACCATTATCATAACCAATTATTCCCTTGGCACCATGAAGGATGAAGGTAGACTCATTTTGATGGTCAATCCATGAAATCACTATCTTCTAGATAAATTAGAATCACTTGGTCCGTCTCAACTAATTCATCCAAAAGACGCATTAAACACAATCCTTAATTAAATTCCCTTGGTCTCGGCGAATTTAGAACATGAAATTAATCAATGAACCCTTAGTCTCGGAAGACATCAATTAACCTTCAATTACCAGTTCTTAAACAATCAACCCCCTTTGGTCCAGCAAGTCAATGGATAGAATCAACTAACTAATCTCGTAATAAGCATAAGTAATTGAATACCAAGAATAATAACTAATTAATCAAAAGATCAAATAACTCTAGAAATCATGAATATCTAAAACAATGTTGAATTACAATAAAACAATTAATATATCATTGTTCAAGAAAAAGAAAACAAAGTAAAAAAAAAGAACTCATAGATAAATCTCCTTCTTCTTCCTTTGAAGACCTTCTTGTACAACCCTCCTTGAACTTGAAGAATTCCTCATTGGACTGAGTGATTTTCGATGATGATCAATGAATTTTCCCCTTTTCCCTTGTGTTTTCCATCTATTTATAGGCTTAAGAGGTGCCTAAACTCGTAAGTACCAAGTTCTTGGCTGAGTAGAAGTTGGGAATTGCTAAAACTCTTCAAATGTCCAAAAACGCATAGAAAAATTGCAGCACCGCCACAGGGACAGACCACAGCTGGTGCCGCCTGTGTTCTGTATCTCCACTCATTCGCCGATTTTTCTCCAAATTGTGCACATATGTTCCAGAATGCAGTCGGCACCGGTTCTAGCCTTACAGCCGGTGCCAGTTAGGTTCTGTTCTACTCTGTTTCTCCAATTTTTCCATCACTTTGAAGTTTGTGCATCCAATATACAGCCGGCGCCGGTTCCAACCTGACAGCCAGCACCGCCTCTGCTCTGTTTCGCAACGGCTTTGCTTTGTTTTACCTAAAATCCTGAGATAATGACCAAAATACCATTCCAATGGTAAAATCTCAAATATGAAAGAATATGACTAGTTATTACACAAAATGTATTACAAAAGAGTCTCAAATAACTAAACAAAGTATAACCAATTTAGCCCTTTTCACATTCCCCCACACTTAGCTCTTTGCTTGTCCTCAAGCAAAGTATCAAGAACAAGTAGGAAAAACACAAGGTTTTAATCACTCAATCAATTCCAAAACCATATCTTCAATGCTTTCTTTATTTATGAACATAAAACATATGATACTAAATCTTTCACAACCAATGCAATACTTGTGTAATGATAAATGACTTAGTAGAACCATCTCAATACTTTACAATATTCTCAAACCATTAGAAATAAGTCAATTCAAAAAGAGTATGCATTCTATATGCTTACTTTTCATACACTCTCTCCACTAATCCGAGACATATCATGATTCTACTTAGATCAAGTAGGACTTTTAAGTTTGTAATGTAAGGCTAAAAGTTTGTAATATGGCTAAGTAAACGATGGATATAGGAACATCAAAAGTCAAAGAAAACTGAGAGTAAGCAAGAAAAGGGTAATCAAAATAAACCTATAATTCCCAACTCTTCTTGTTCTCCTATTCCAAGAATCAATCAAACCATAACCTTATATAATAACCCTTATGCATTTCAAGCAAATCCTGCATTGCTCTTTTTTTTTTCTTTCACCTCTTCTTATCATCAACTCTTTTCCTCAGAAGATCACTCAATTTTCTAGCAAAGGTGTCAAGTGTTTTTTATGAACTTACTTTTACAGTTCACTCACCATCCCTTTTGTGATCTTTTCGCTCTTTTTTTTTCCAATTCTTTTTCAGTTCTCTCTTCTTTTACTCCTTTTTTGTTTTCACTGCTGCTGTTCTTTTCTTTCTAGCAACTTGTTGTTTTCTCTTTTCACTTCCTCTCGTTTATTTTCTTCTTTCTCATCTTTTTCAGCTCAACATTTTTTTCTTTCTCAATTTTTTTTAACTTCTTCCTTCCATTCCACTTCCTTTCTTTTCCTAGCTCCACTTGTAATTGATCCATGACTGAAAGTAACAAGTCATGATCTCCATCCCTGCATTTTTTTTTTCCAACATACATATACTTTCATCCTTCAAGAGCATAAAAATTTGAAAATTTTACAAACTCTCAGCACAAGTAATGGACAAAATATTGTGACAGGTTTTAAAGAAAGAAATCACCAATTTAGGCTCAACATAGGCACTAGGGATAATGTAACAATAAGTAGGCTTGAAATGCTCAAACTATCCAAAGAAGGCCTATTACCATCATTCCTAACTTAAATCGTGAATGTCTTTCTTATTTTACCTCGAGAGGTATTCAAGTAAGTTCTAGAATGTTCCATGAATTTTAGAGAAAAACAGGTTTAAGAATCATGCACAGCATTTGATCAAGAACTACTTCGTCCAGGTGAGTACCAAAAGTCATGCATAAGCCATAAATGATCTAGAACATATGCTCTATAATCCATCATAAAGACATGCACAAAAAAATACAACTTGAAATCTCTAGAAAATCAGAAATTGGTGAAAATTTTTGAAAAATCCCGCTCCCAAGAATATGTATAGAAGAATTGTCAATCAAACCACTCCCCCACACTTAAACTGGACATTGTCCTCAATGGCCAAATAAATATAACTAAAACAACCAATACCATAGGACCAAAAAAAAAAAAAAAAAAAAGATAAAGGAGAAGAGATAGGAAAAACAAACTTCCATTCATTGTGGCGTACAAGAGCTGAATGCGTGAAGAGGGAGGCATCATCAAAGTACCTAAAAAATACAAAAGAAAATATCAAAGCATAACAACTAGAAAAGAAAATAAAGCAAAGACAAATGAAATATAAATACAACGAAAGGAAAGCCAAACTAACTAAAACAAAATCATGAAAAGAGAAAGGAAACAAAAACAAAAGTGAGCAAGAACGCATCATCAATCATCCGCAGCCTCATCATCCTTATCCTCCTCCTCATTAGAGAGTGTAGAGGGGCTTGCACCATCATGTGGCCTAGAAGGATGCTACCTCAACTCAGTTAACTGCTGCTCCATGGTAGCTTGCTGTCGTGCCATATCTTCCATAGTACCTTGCAAGCGTAAGAGCACCTCCATTTGCTGGTCGAGGCACCCCAATACGGTGGTCTCAAAGTCAATCCAGGAGTGGGACTAAGAACGGCCAGCTCTAGCACGTGCCGGTGGTGGTGGCTGCTCCTCCTCCACTATAAGTGGCCTTTCCTGACCGGAATGTTGGACCTCGAAGGGAGTGAGCCATTTCTTCAACTCTGGGCTGTATTTATATTCGCAACTCATAAGAATATGCTCAGTGACCATATCGTGCGCAGTGGTAGCCTCCATGAGTTCTCCCTCAAGACTCACCCTAAAGTCCTTTAGAATCTTCATTATAACTAAGGGAAAACAAAGGCTTTTGTGGAGAGACGGTGATGAACAACCTCCCTAATAGATTGGATGATCAAAGGAGCAAGAGAGATAGGTAATGTGTTCATCATCTGGTGCAGAATATAAGTGTCAATAAGCCTAGTTTCATTGAAACCACTAGCATGGGGGACAACATTAAACCCAAACATGTACACCAACGCGCGAAAGTTAGCTGCCAAGTCATTGTTGGAATAGAAACTGTTAGCTTGGAAGGCATTATGCTTATATAAGCCTAGAGTTGCTCGTGTCACCCTAACATCCCAATTTGGGTCCGAAAGAATCTTTTGATTATTCACATCAATCCCTTGCCAAGTATCATCGTCAAAAACCTAGAGGAGGTGAGCTAATTGGTTTTGAGTTATGACAATAGGAACTCCTTTCACTCTTGTTTCAATATGCGGAAGATGTTTATTACCCTTGTCCGTTATATTAGCATAGAATTCTTTGACAAGCACGAGACAAAACTTCCCTTTCAATTGTACTATGGATCCTCAACCTAGTCATCTAAACATCATTCCTAATTTAAGTGCCCAGTCTAAAGTGGGGGAGAAAGTACGCTCAACAATAATCTTGTTTGAAGCCCTCCTACTATACCATTCCTTACAAGAAGCATCGACAAAACTCAGTAGGTCTAAAAGATAAGGGATCAATAGATGATGGAACTAAGAATGAGAAAGTTCTCGCCCTTTTAGATGGTTGACTCCTTGCTCTAGATATTGGTCAAAGAAGGAATGGAGTAATAAGAAAAGAGAACAAGTACGCTCAATTACTGAAGAGAGTATAGCTACCCCTACATAGATATATCTCAAATTTCACACAACCCTCAACCAAGCTCACAATCCACAAACCACAAACTCCTTCAATGTATATCAACTCCAACACCCAATTCAATCAACCACTTTTAACCAAAGTAACACAACCTGCATAATGCATGTAAAAGTTCACTGTAAAGCATAACTTGTGCTAATATCCTCAAAGCATGCTAGTAAACATGATCATGTGAATGAAGGCAATGGTATTATATGATCATTAATGCAGTTTCAATAGATTCAAGTGTCACCAATAACCATACTTCTAGCCCAAGCTATATGAATTCTTGACTGATAACAAGCATGAATCAAGTAATGCAGGCTCAATAACTCCTAAGGCAATCCAATGAATGAAACTCAAGTAGGAATGCACAATCATAGCATATATAATTCCCAATTTTTTGCCAAAACTGTCCCTATAATTAGAAAAAATTAATTCCATCAATTTAACCGTAGGACTTAAATAAAAATCATACATTTAGGCTCTTATATGCATGGGTTAGCAAAAGATGCAAGCTTTTTGCGAAAATATACTCCCTTTGCTTGTGGATTGAATGTGCTATTATTGTGAAAAATCAAAGCTTTTGATGTGTTTGATCCATAGGATCAATAAAAAAGAAGGTAAGAGATGTTATGGAGGTGTTTAGAAGTTAAAAAATCAAACTTTGGGCACTGATGGATGTGAAGCCGGCACGGGCTTGAGAGGATTTGCGAGGGAAAAGGGAGGTTTTGAAGAAAAAGTGGCCAAAATGGCCCTTTAATTATGTTCCTCCCGACAGGAACCGGCGCCGACTCTGTTTTGTCCGGTTCAAATTTTTTTTTTTTTATTAATGAAAATGCAAAAACACACGGATGTTGAATAAAAATACTATAAATAAAAAATTATCCTCAACACAAAATGAAAAGTAAAGAAAAGAGAAAAGAACTGCTTCAAGGTTTTCCACGGTTATGATCCCGTGAATTTTCTTCCGTATTCCCTGGTAGTGTTCCTGCTTGATGATCCCCTATGAGTTTGGCTAGTTGACCAATTTGGTTTTCTAAATTGTGCATGGAAGCCTCTAGGTTCCTTGTTGTTGCATCAACTCCTTGGAACTTAGTCTCTGTGGTACTTACCAATTGGCTAATCAATTCTTCCACTGGTTGTTTTTTAGGTGATGTCGTGTTGTTTATGGAGTTTGGATTCCTTTGGTTACCTCCAAATTTGAAAGAACTTTGCCTAGGTGGATTCCCATTACTCCAAGAGAAATTAGGATGATTTCTTCAGCCAGGATTATAGGTAGAGTTATATGGATTGTTACCTAGCTGGATATTACCTGCGAAGGCCGCTTGTTCTGAAGCTTCTTGAAGTGACCCCATCTTTTGGCATTCATGATTGAGGTGCCCTTCTTCACAGAAATCACAGTTGATGTTTAACACTTGGCCTTGAGGCATCACCAACTGCTCCATCTTTTGAGTTAAGGCGTCTACCTTAGCCTCTAATGCTGCCACGGCATCCACTTTATGCGCTCCTTGCACACGGGCCTTTGACCTTGCACTTCCCCAAGAATAGTTATTAGAAGCCAAATTTTCAATAAGCTCAAATACCTGTTCCGAAGTCTTATGGTTGATGGAACCCCCTGCAGAAGAGTCCACCACATGCCCTGTTGCAAACGTGAGGCCATTCAAGAAGATAAGCATTTGCATCCCCAGCTCGAATCCGTGGTGTGGGCATTTTCTTAACATTTCCTTAAATCTCTCCCAACTCTCATATAAGGGCTCAGAATCTTGTTGTTGGAAGGCGAAGATTTCATTCCTAAACTTAGCTGTCCTAGCTGGATGGAAATATTTGGCCAAAAATTTTTTAGCTAAGGCATTCCAAGTTGTGATGGAACCTGTAGGTAAAGACTTTAACCATGATTTAGCTCTATCTCTCAAGGAAAAGGGAAAAAATCGTAATTTAATGGCATCTTCAGAAACACCATTGATCTTGAAGGTATCACAAATCTCAAGAAAACTAGCTAAGTGAGCATTGGGATCCTCTTCTGGTAGCCCGTCAAATTGAACCATATTCTGCACCATTTGAATAATGTTAGGCTTTATTTCAAAATTGTTGGCATCTACCCTAGGTCTAGTGATACTCGTGCCTGTGCCCGAGATTGCGGGTTTCACAAAATCGTCCATAACTCTCCTATCATTCCCAACATTATTCTGTTGGGCACCATCCATCTCAACAATCAGATTCATTTGAATTGTTCGGTGAATTTTTGATAACGTCCTTTCGATTTCAGGGTTAAAATCGACTATCTCGTCGTTGGATTTTCGGGTCGTGTACCAAGGGTAATACCTAAGAAAATAAGAAGTAAGTTTAGAGATATAATTAATGGTTAAAATAACATAAATACAGGTTACAAAGTTAGTAATTCAAACTTAGTCTAAGTTAGTTAGTTAAGTTAGGTTAGGTTACAAGGTTATACAAGAATACACGAAATACAAAAGATAGCACCGTTTTGCAGAAAGAACAAATATACATATTTACCTATTGACATATTTACATATTTACATGGTTAAATCAACAAAATCTAAATTTTTATGCTATTGTTCCCCGGCAACGGCGCCAAAAACTAGATGTGCCCAACTTGGGTATAAAAATCATACAAAACTAAGCACATTCCCAATCAAGTTCAAATTAAAATGTTAAACCCAAATCACACATATAAGCAAGCATACTCATCATTAACTAAGCATAGGGTTAAAACGAGTGTCGATCCTCAAGGAACAAGTAGACATTAATTACCATTCTTTCATTATTTAACCGACTCTATAAAGTGAAAAATAAATAAAAAGAAAAATTAAAAAGAAAATAAAAATATGTATATATTAAGGATGTAGATTTATGTAACTCAAGCCATTATTTAGACAAACACGATCTTAAAGAACTTAACCATTATCATAACCAATCATTCCCTTGGCACCATGAAGGATGAAGCTAAACTCACTTTGATGGTCCATCCATGAAATCACTATCTTCTAGATAAATTAGAATCACTTGGTCCGTCTCAACTAATTCATCCAAAAGACAGATTAAACACAATCCTTAATTGAATTCCCTTAGTCTCAGCAAATTTAGAACATGAAATTAATCAATGAACCCTAGGTCTCGGAAGACATCAATTAACCTTCAATTACCAGTTCTTAAACAATCAACCCCCTTTGGTCCAGCAAGTCAATTGCCAACAAAATATGAAATTAATAAATCGAAACACCCATCAACCCCTTTGGTCCAGCAAGTCGATGGATAGAATCAACTAACTAATCTCGTAATAAGCATAAGTAATTGAATACCAAGAATAATAACCAATTAATCAAAAGATCAAATAACTCTAGAAATCATGAATATCTAAAACAATGTTGAATTACAATAAAACAATTAACATATCATTGTTCAAGAAAAAGAAAACAAAGTAAAAGAAAGAACTCATAGACAAGTCTCATTTTTCTTCCTTTGAAGACCTTCTTGTACAACCCTCCTTGAACTTGAAGAATTGCTCCTTGGACTGAGTGATTTTCTATGATGATCAATGAATTCCCCCTCTTTTCCCTTGTGTTTTCCATCTATTTATAGGCTTAAGAGGTGCCTAAACTCGTAGGTACCAAGTTCTTGGTCGAGTAGAAGTTGGGAATTGCTAAAACTCTTCAGATTTCCAAAAACGCGTAGAAAGATTATAGCACCACCTCAGGGACAAAGCACAGCCAGCGCTGCCTTGGTCCTTCGGAGTCGGCACTGCCTGTGTTCTGTTTCTCCACTCGTTCGTCGATTTTTCTCCGAATTGTGCGCATATGTTCCAGAATGCAACCGTGCCGGTTCCAGCCTTACAACCAGTGCCGGTTAGGTTCTATTCTATTCTGTTTCTTCAATTTTTCCATCGCTTTGAAGTTCGTGCATTCAGTGTACAGCCAGTGCCGGTTCCAACCTTACAGCCGGCGCTGCCTCTGCTCTGTTTCACGATGATTTTGCTTTGTTTTACCCAAAATCCTGAGATAATGACCAAAATACCTTTTCAAGGGTAAAATCTCAAATATAAAAGAATATGACTAGTTATTGCACAAAATGTATTACAAAAAAGTCTCAAATAACTAAGCAAAGTATAACCAATTTAGCCCCTATCAACTTTGCAAAAGAAAGTGAAGTCATAGAGATTATAGAAGCTAAGGAACCAGTTATTTTTCTTTTATGCAAAGGTTTTTATGTTACTACTAACGATTCTACATTGTCTTTGCCTAATAAAATTGTAGCTATTCTTCAAGAATTTGAAGACGTTTTTCCAAAGGAGGTGCCCGGAAGACTACTACCCATAAGAGGGATTGAGCATCAAATCGACACTTTTGGAGAGTATTATAGAATAAACTTAGTACTAATCTCTTCTTTTCCACCGCTTATCATCCACAAATGGACGGACAAACAGAGGTGGTCAACCGAACACTCACCCAACTCGTGGTGACCATAATCAAGAAGAACTTAAAAAAATGGAAGGAATGCTTGCCACACATTGAGTTTGCTTACAATAGGGTTATTCACTCTACCACTTCTTATTCTCATTTTGAAATTGCGTATGGTCTTAATCCTCTAACTCCTTTAGATTTGGTTCCCTTACCTATAGGTGAACGGATGAATGTTGATGGAGCTAAGAAGGTGGAAATGGTGAAGGTACTTCATGAGAAGGTGAAAGCACCCATTGCAAAATGAAATAAAGAGATCGCCTATAACCGTAATCAAGGAAGGAAAAAGGTGTCATTTGAGTCGGGCGATTGGGTATGGGTGCACCTTCGCAAGGAGAGATTTCCCACGCAACGACAGAATAAACTAGATCTAAGGGGGGATGGTCCATTTCAAGTTCTCGCCAATGTTGGAGATAACACTTATAAGATAGATTTACTCATTGAGTATCATGTTAGCACCACTTTTAATGTTAGTGACCTCTTTCCCTTTAATGTAGATGAAGGCAATGATTCGAAAATGAATCCTTTCTAATGAGGGGGAGATAATGCGACTCTGCTTCATCATGGAGGTCAATATCAAGAAGGGGGAGGCGTGACCATACAAGGACAAGGACTGATGACAAGATCTAGGACTAAGAAGCTTTAATATAATTTTCAATTGTTCATAAAACCATGCTTGAGGATGGAAGAGGGTTGGAAGGTTGAGGAAGCTAGCCAAGAGTTCATTTTGATGACTATCCAAGAAGGACCCCAACAAGAAGTCAAGCTAGCAACAAAGACAGACTAAAATTGACAAAAAGGTGGCCTTCTAGCGGACAGCTGGTGCAGGTCCAAGCAGCCGAACTGCGCTGACTTCAACCTACACAACCACGGCCCGAACACAGCGTATAACTGGCGCCAGCTCAAGAGCCCTAGCTGGCGCCGGCTACAGCCTGAGCAGTTGACGGCTGCCCCGTATTTTTTATGTTTTCTCCAATTTTCTGCCATTTTAAATGTTTTGAAAAGACCTATTAAGGCCCTAAATTGTATTAGAACCTCATAGATTACTTAGCTAGGGTTAGGATAGTATAAATACAACTTTTAGTGATTTGACAATACAATTCACATAATGTATTCAAATTTGAAAAGAGAATCTTGAGAGGCCCTAGCCTCCTTGTTCATCTTGTTCAAGACCATGCTTAAGGTTTAGTCCTCCTTATGAATGAATCTATAAAATCTTTTGGTTAATCCAATGTGGTTTCTTTCAATGGGTCTTAGTTTCTTTGCTCTTCTAAGGTTTGTTTGAATTCCATTACTTGGGTGCCTATTTTCTCTATTCTTTCTATTCTTGTTTGCCTTTGCTGCTTCAAGGATATTGGAGTGAGATTATAGTAGAACTTTCTACTATTCTTAGGGGTCTTTGAAGCCTAGTTCTTCAAGGGTTTGATAAAGGGTAGGTTGTTAGTTTAATTTCTCCTTTTTGTCTCAATAAATTCACTGTTTTGGTCTCGTGGAAAGAGCTGAACTCATAATCAACTAAACCACTCACAATACCAAGAAAAAGCCCACTCAAGATCATATCATAATGATAAGAAACCTAAGTATGAACTTTCCACTAATGAGGCTGAGGATGAAGAAAATGTAAGTATCCATTCAGCTAGTAGTTGTTAAATGTACTTACGTTGTCATTGCACATGTTTGAGGGATGTATCCAACGTTGTTTTACACCGCCTTAATGCAGCAGTAGCGGTGTATTATTATTGTCAATCGATACATTGACATTCACACCAACTCTTCCGCAATGTAACCTTCCTAATTAATGTCAATCCATATTATTATGCATCTCTTATAATATAAGGTGTCTTGTGAAGATGTCTCACATTTTTTTATAGTTCTTTAGATGATGTACTTCATATTTTTATTCCATGTGATTTTTCATTGTCATTGATTTTTCCCCCTTTCAGTTTTCTTAGGATGTGTGTTATTGCCATATATGTGTTTGGTTATTTTCTTTTTGTGCTTGATATGGTTTCTGTCCATAGATCCTTGGTTGGGGGATGGATTAAGTTTTAGTCTTATGTATTTCAGTTATGTAACACTAATCCTAAGGAGCTTAGCTAGTTCAAAGCTGAAATTAGCTAAAATTATCATGTTGTCTTATGGTATTAATGTCATTTAGTATTACTAATTTTCTTTTTTATTCTTTTTCTCATAGAGATACCTGGTAAGGGACAAAAATATTACCCAAAAGTCTAAGTACAAGAACCACCAAGCATCTATTCTAATCAGCCTCCACATGATGACAACATTTCAGGTTATTTTGGAATGAAAAGAGCAGTGGGATGATTTAATTTTTCTTTACAATCCAAATTTATGTACGCTGAAAGTTTGAATTCTTATTGTGACTAGCACAAGCTCAACATCATAATATGACGGCTGAGCCTCCAACTACACCAGCGCAGACTCTACATTTTCTGCATGATTGACATCCAGGGTCACCATCAGAAGATCCACTGTATTATTTCCGATGATCATTTTCTCGAGATGCACCAATTGAGCCTCCACATGAGCAATCACAAAATGATGGTGGAACTGGACCATTTAGCCAAACAACTGAACATGGTAATACTTAAGGTAAAATGCACAGCAATAATTGGTTGTTCCTATATCTTATCATTCAACACTAAAGTAATAGAAAGGATGAAAAAAATTGATTTTTTCTTTGGTATTAATAAAGTAGAGACTGGGGTTGTTAGTGAAGTAACTGGACATACCAATAATCAAGGTAAAAGGCACTTTCCTCTTCTTATGCCTACATATTTCCATTCAAAATAAAAAATGATAGCCTTCACATGATACATTAGTTGTTTCTTTGGTGTTATTAAAATAGGGACTGGGGGAGTTAGTAAAGTAAATAGTGGACACACCAGTATTCAGGGTAAAATGCACTTTCCTGTCTATTTGTTCTTATTGTAATTCCATTCTACAAAAAAAAAAAAAAAATGGATTTGGTGACTTGATTGAAAATTGATTATTTCTTCAATATTATTGAAGCAGGGACTAGAGGAAGTAGTGAAGCAATTGGACATGCTAATGATCAAGGTAAAATGCTGGTTATTCCTACATCTTGAATCGAAATAAATTTACCAAATGGATTCTTGACTGAACATAAATTTGATTTGTTTCATTGGCATTGATTAGTATTAGAAACTACTCAAGTCTCTAGAAAGCGTGGTCCTAATCGGAACTTCAGGCTTGAAAAGGAAATCGATTGAAGTAAGCAAAAAGACTAAAGTGGACATTCCTGAGGATGAAAATAGAGTTGTTGGTGATTGGAGCTCAAACTATGCCACAAAACTTAGCATTATACTAAGACGAGATGCACCCATGAGAGTTCAAAGTTGGAAGTACATCCCAAAACTTGAGAAAATGATGTCTTTACAGACTCATGAAGGTATTTCCTTTCTGTTTTTGGAGTTGGAATTTTGGAATTGTTGAGAAGCATCTGAAGTTTTCTGTAAATTTCGTTTTCAGGATAAATTTGATTTAGATATGGAGAACCCTAAAGTGAAAGACATAGTCAAGGCAGATATGGGGCAAATATATGGGAATTGGAGAAATAAGTATCACCAACACTACAAGAAGGTGGGAGGTGGCACTGTGGGTAAGGGACATCCTCTAAAAGAATTTGAAGAATGCCAATAAGATTGGAATTGGATATGTAAGAACATTTTTGAGGATCCAAAGTGGAAGGTATGTTACTTATCCAATTCCTTTGACAAATATGGAGTTTTTTATATGCATCTAATTCGCTTTTCTTAACTTGTCATCTAGGGAAGATCTACCACCAACTCATAAAATCGAGGGAATCTAAAGTATATCCATAAGCTTGGATCAAAGTCTATTGCACAGAAATTCTATGAAAAGGTTCATTTTTCCTTTAAATTACCTTAATGGATGCTTTTGAATTCTGTTTGGTTCTTGGAGTTGGAATTGGCATTCTTTCTACCTCAAATATTTCACATGAATGAAATATGCACAACTTGAGTTGAAAACCATTTGAGCATCCAATAGACATATTCTTTGTTCCCCAATAGACAAATTTCCTAGCCAAAGCTAAGACTTTTGCTAGGAAAAATGGTCTTTGGTGAGGAAGTTGGCAAAAAATTTCCTCGCCAAAGAGGAATCATTGTACCGTAGAAATATTTTCCTTGCCAAAAGGGGGTTTTAGCTATGAAATTTATGCCTTTGGTGACAAAAATTTCTTAGCCAAAACCTAAGCCTTTGTCTTTGGCGAGGAATTTTCACAGAAAATTGCGACAAATATTTCCTCACCAAAAAGGGAATTTTTCCTCGCCAAAGCCTGGGAACGGCAGGATTAGTTCCTGCCAAAGCAATGTTTTCTCGCCAAAATTCCTAGCCAAAAGGGGTTTCAGATAAGAATTTTATGGCTTTGGTGACAAACTTTCTTAGCCAAAGACCTAATTCTTTGGCGAGGAATGGTTTTGGTGAGAAAGTTTCAAAAAAATGGGGATGAATTTGAAGACTTCCGTGACAAGTATTTCCTAGAGAAATGTTCCTAGCCAATGATAAATAGCTTTTGCAAGGAAAGAAGTAGTATTTAATTCATCATTGTAATGTTCATTGCTACAAAAGTGCTCTTTAGATAGGAAAATTTTCCTCGCGGATAATGCCTTCTCTTCGATAACATAGGACTATTGCGACAAAATTGTGTGTTTGGCGACCAAATTTTTTAACCTTTTGTGACAAAAATATTTTTGTGCTGAAAACTTCAACTATAGCAAGGAAGAAATTTTTCTCGTTGAAAGCTAGCTTATTAGCGAGAAATGAACAATTTTTGTCACCCAGAGTCTTTGGCGATGGCGCTTCAGCGAGGATTGGGTGACAAAGCTATTTTCCTCGCCAAAGACTTTTAGCAAGGAAAATTTGGCCTTTAGCTAGGAATTCATTTTGTCAGTGCATTTTCTTGTAGTGTGTTGATACATTTTCACTTCAAATCTTGACTAATTGTGTTGTTGTTGTTGTTTTTTTTTTTTTTTTTTTGATAATTTTCCCTATACCCTTGCACAAGCACAACACCATTAGCTTCACATTTTCCTTATCCAAAATCTAGAAATAACAAGTACAATTAGGAAATGGAAAAAAAAATTAGTAAAAGACACTTTTTGGCATAAAAAAGCTCTAGTAATCCACAAATTCATTAAGAGCATTGGCCAATCAGTTACACATATGTTTTCAATATATAAGAGCATTTGCATACTTCAATTTATTCACTTATGTGAATAAGAAAGCGAAATAAAAAGGCAGAAGACAGGAACAAGTCTCTCATTTTTTCAACATATAAGAGCATTTCCATTTTAAGAACTATCCAATTTTATAAATTAATTTTTAAAACTATACTATTTTAAACCTCAGCACAAGCATAAACAGGTGCAGAATATGCTTGTTTTTTTTTTTAAAGATTGATCCAAGTGAATAGAAAATAATATAGAGACTTCTAATTTGAAATAGAGAATCAAAAAAATAAAAAGGTTAAAAGGCTATTGAAAATAATAAAGTGTAATCTTCACCTTTCCTTCTAAGATTCATCCTAACATTCACAAATCATAACAATTTGATTCCATCACTTATGGAAAACATAGTAATTAACAAATATAATATGCAGAAAGTATATTCAAGTCCTAATAATTCCTTATGAATTGAATCTTCATTTAGATTCTAATTCATCCAAAAGAATGTAGTTAGCATTGTTTTATCATAGTAGAATGAATTTCATCAAGAAAAACACCAAAATTTACTCTCTAGCTTTTGGAGATGATATCCATCTTCTTGTTTAGAAATTTTGCAGTCAAATAGTTCTGTTTTCACATTTCAATATGACTTAATAATGAATTTTTCAACATTCGATTGCTTCTCTAGTTTAGAAAATAAATTTGGACACTATTTTTTATTTTTGGTATCAAACTTTAACCTCATTATTACTCTATTTAACTACATTTCATTAGTAAAAGATATTCTTGAAAACCATGCGTGTTGCTTGTAAAATAAGTTGTCAATGTTCAAAAATAAATCAACCAAGAATACTATTAATCATCTGAAAAGTAATTGAAAAGCAAATGACTAAAAGACATGGCCATAAAATATGCATTTTAGTTTAGCGTTAGACTTTTCATGCTTTAATGG
Organism: Voacanga thouarsii; assembly: GCA_026120185.1. NCBI lineage: Eukaryota > Viridiplantae > Streptophyta > Magnoliopsida > Gentianales > Apocynaceae > Voacanga > Voacanga thouarsii. The sequence goes on along the minus strand of JANUWF010002236.1, from coordinate 1,131,188 downwards.
AAATTTTCTTCAGATATATATATATATATATATATATATATATATATATATATATATATATTTGGGAGGGGGGGGGGGGGTAATATTTTCAAGATAGATTCAAACCAAGAGCCAAATTAGAAACTTTCTATTAGGGAGAATGGACAAGTTATACTAAGAGGATAATGTTATACATTTTATAAAAAAAAAAAATGGGGGAGGGGATGAAATATAAAATTTTAAAAGACTTTTAAAAAATTTTAAGGTAAATTTAATTTTTTTTTAAAAAAAAAATTGGTAATTCCGTCCTTGATTCAAACCAAATGAAACAATTAATCAAGAACATACATCTATGAACATTATTTGTAATGATAATTAGGACAAAGAAGAAACCAAGGAAAACAAGTTAGAAAACAAACTGAATATATAACCAAAAAGAAATTTAGAACATACAAATCATTGCGTAAAATTAAACAAACCCAAAAAACTATACAAATTATCAATAAATCTACTAATAGAAATTAAGAACAAAAACAATTAGCAATACAGAAATTTTGTAAGACTTCAATTGGATAAAAATTCGATCCAAACAGTGAGAAAATGAACACAAAAGAAAAATCTTTCAGTAGAAAATTCTAGATTTAAGCCTAAACAAAACATAGATGAGTACTCGAACTCAATAAATTCAATATCACTTTTGTCAAAGCTGAAATGCATTCTTCAGCTAAATTCAACACAACATTTTGCATAACTCCAACTAAATCATCAAAACTCCAGAAAAAATCATCAAATAGTAAAAAAGGTAATTTGTATTATGGTCTTACCTCACAAAATGAAATCTGCAAGACTCCAAAAGTTGAAATGAAATCATCGGTAAATTCCTTAGTGAAATAGTAATAGCAGCCTACAGAAGAACGAAGTGCAATATTGGTGCCCACTAGAAGAAGATTAATGGTGGTAGTGGAGAAACCATTGTAGAGGAGAAAGAGAAATGGCAGAGGTTGGGCGGATTTGGTAAATGGGGAATGATAGCACTTCGAGTTCCCTTTTTTTTTTTCGTGTTTTTACGTAGGTCTCTAATCTAACGCAAAATAGCAACTGAAGAAAATAAAGTCATTTTTTTTTAATATCAGTTGCTATTTTGCATCCAATTAGCAACCAAAATATATAAAAAAATTATATTTTAAATTAACTTCCAACTAAATAGTGAGTGAAAATATATCAGTCACTATTTTGCGACGGATTGACTACTAAATGAAAATTATTACCTAAACAATTAAAAGAAAAGTTATATTTTGGTCACTAATCTATCGCTGCTTAGTTGCTATTATTTGTGCGAGACTTACCACCAACTTCAACATTCGGTTTGTGGCCAATTAATGACTCAACTGCTAATTGGTCAGAAATCGATCGCTAGACATATTTGCAGTCGCTAATATTGGTAGCAAAATTCACATTCTCTTGTACTGGTAACTCTTTGGTTGTTTTTATACTTTGTAACAGAGTATTTTTTTTTATTAAATTAGGAATTTACTTAAAGATTCTTCTTTGAATTTTCTTAAATCTTTACTGTTGAAATTTCAGTTGCATTCCATGTCTTCACAAATATTCCTTTCAAACTCTTCTTCTCATCTACATCAAAGTTCCTTGAACTTGTTTATATATGAGTTTGCAATAGAGCACTTTATTTCTTTATTAAATTAGGATATTGTCTAATAAATACTCAATAAGATCTTCCAAATCTTCATAGGTCAACCCCAGAAATAGTTTATAACTTACAGCATGATCTTCACAAAGATTCTGAATAAATGATACTAGACCTTCTTCAAGAATTTTTTAGAATCAGTTTCCTAAGCCAACTCCAATTCCTTTGCTCAATCCCATAAGAAGTATATTCTTTAATATCTTGTAGGATTTACTTTTCTAATCCAACTCCAATTTATTTTGCTCAAATATTACCAATTATGCAAAAATAATTTTGTAATAGTTTAGAATGTTTTTCTGGTTTAATCATGAAGGCAGTGGCAAAGCCTATATGGCATGTAGGGATGGCAACGGGGTCGGGCTGGGAACTAGAAATTCCAAACCCATCCCCACCAGGAGAAAAGGAAGGGATTCCCAGCCCCAACCCGCCGGGGACAAAACAATCCCCAATCCCAACTTAGCGAGGAAGCGGGAGGCCTGATTAGCCCGGAAATATTTATAAATATTTTTTTAAGAATTTTTTTGGCCTTCGATATGTTTTTATTCAAAAATTTTATGATAATTTCCAATGGTTCACTTATTAATCATACTACTAAATTAGTAAGAGTAAAATTGATAATTGATAATTTTTCCTTTTCTTTTTCCATTTTCACTCCTCTTCTATTTTATATACATATATAATCATATATAATATATAATCTATTTATAATTTATATAGTACGTATATATATAAACTCTGCCTGTGAGTTCTGTGGGCTTTGTTTGTGGTGTTCATTGCGAGTCTCAAGCCTAAATAAAATAGGAGAGTTGCAGTAAGGCTTGTGACGGTCAACGTAAAATATAGTCACATCCATGACATGAATCAATAGATTGACTTCATGGGGACATTCCCTACTTAGCGACGCAGTCCACTTCCTAGACCTAGGTGTAGTGATAAATATGCAAGGGTTGCTAGGTCGTTGCCCAAAAGTAACACGCCATGTTGGTCCTCGGATATAATGTCAAATATGCAAGGGTGTAGGGTAAAAAAGACAGTCTATAGTGATAAGATTCATCTAGCTTCATGGAATATAGGATCTTTGACTGGTAAATTGGCAGAATTAGTTGAGGTTATACAAAGAAGAAAGATTAGCATTTTGTGTCTTCAGGAAACCAAATGGGCAGGTGAGAAGGCGAAAGTAATAGCACCTTAGGGTTATAAGCTTTAGTATTTCGTTAGAGTTAGGAATAGAAATGAAGACGGAATTATTATTGACCGTAAGTTTATTAATGATGTGGTTAAAGTACAGAGGAAGAATGATAGGATTTTGAGCATCAAGATCATGATTGGCGGCGAGATTACTACTGTTATTAGTGCGTACGCACCACAAGTAGGACTTGATTATTCAATTAGGCAACAGTTTTGGGATGATTTAGATGAGATTGTACAAAGTGTACCGTGTGCAGAGAAGCTTTTCATCGGTGGTGATCTAAACAGACATGTGGGTACTAATCAGAGCGAGTTTGAGAGTGTTCATAGAGGTCAGGGTTTTGGAGTTAGAAATAAAGCAGGAACTGCTATTCTTGATTTTTCCTTGGCCTATGATTTGACTATAGCAAATACTTGATTTAAGAAGAGATATTCCCACTTAGTGACTTTTAGAAACGGGTTAAATACCAGTCAGATAAACTGCTTTATTATGAGGCGTAGGTTTCGTAGTGGTTGTACGGATTGTAAAGTTATTCTAAGCGATAGTGTAGTTACGCAACACAAGCTGTTAGCCTTCAATTTTAATTTTAGGAAAAAAGATAAGCAACGGAATCATTGGGTTGACCCTAGGATCAAGTGGTGGAAGCTACAAGGGATGCCAAAACAGCCTTTGTCGATAAGGTAGTTCAGGCGGATGACTGATCTTCTAATATGGATTCGGATCCAGATACTATGTGGAGAAAGATGGCTCAATGTATTAGGACAATAGCTCAGGAAGTGCTTAGTGAATCTAAAGGAAGAGTACAACTAAACAAAGACGTGTTCTGGTGGAACAACGAAGTGAAAGAAGCCGTAAGGAGTAAAAGAGAGTGCTATCGAAACTTAGGAAAGTGCAGAAGTGATAAGAATTTTGAGAAATACAAGGTCGTGTGAAGAAAAGTTAAAGAAGCTGTTAGAAAAGTAAAACCCACAGTTTATAAGGATTTATATGTAAAGCTAGATACTAAAGATGGGGAGAAGAATATATATCAAATGTCGCATTTCAAGGAGAAGAAGACGGGGGTGGGGGCGAGGCTAGGCCAGGATTTCTATTCCCTGGCCCGGCCCGCCCCGACCCCATTACCATCCCTACGCGCCTGCATGCACACACACACACACATGGAAGGTCTCTATTCGAAATATATTATTGGTATTCTCAATTACTTCTTGGTGGTATAAGCTTTTGGAATCATGTGAACCCCTATGTCCACGACAAGATCACGAAATACTTTATTAACAGTCACAAAAAAAATTTGTACAAGGTATTCTTAGTATTTTTCCAAATTTTATCTCGCACTATGATACACTCACCCAACCTACACCCATACGTCCCATAACACTAGATATACCAGAATAAACTATAGCAATTTTGAAAACTTATGACTCCACTTATATATAGATAGCAAATCATAAGACTCCTAGTCAATATAGGATGTAGTAAGAATAACTTCCAAATTCAAATGTTCATAGGACAATAGTAACTTCCTAATTCTAAATACATTAGAAATATCTTTTTAATCAAACCACCTTATCCTAGTTTGATTAGGAATGTAAGATAAAATTCAACAATCTCCACATTGGCTTGTATTCTACCTTCGCCAGCCTCTATGATATGTAGTAACATCAAAGTCACAATCCTCTTAACTTCGTTGACCTTCACAACCACCAAAATTTCATTGGTGTCCAATTACATACCTGAATTAGTATGATCCCAATAATTCTAATTTTTCCTAATTTGACTTGGTTAATGAATATGTAGTTGTCCCTTAATCCAACACGATCTGTTAAATCGTACAAGAAAGCCTCGATCTTTTCTTACTTTTTTTGCAGATTTTTCCTCACACTATCATCTTCCCTCCTAAGAGTCATGTGCGTACTCCCCTACTAGGTCATTGAGGTACTTCTTTACTTGCAGATGAATATTATTACCCATACTTCTCTCATTACATTAGGATATTCTAGCCATATGCGATTTTAGGATTTCAACTCAATTAACGATTGAACCATTAGAATCCTACTGGCTCAAGAAAATTAGATTTTGCTTATTTTTAGGATATTTGTCACACCACCTAAAATGCATCCCATTCCAAGAACTCCTTTTTTCCCCAAATGCTCTAATATACCATAAGTACAACCATCACAGAGATAAAAATTTTTACTTTCAAATTAAAGTCAATCGACTTGGAGACACCATCCAAAATCTAGAATCCACCCGAGAAGAAGTATCTATTTGCTCGAAGATTGTGAGGATGTCTTTTCATATGCTAGTGTCATCACAGCACCATGGCTGTAACACCCCATATTTTCGTAGCGTAGTGAGCTTATACTTTGTGGGATGTCGCCCCATTTGATTACTCAGACAAGGGGTCTTTATAACAAACTTTACTCAAAAGGCAGTGAAAATTTTTCCAAAATAGAATAGTACAAGAATTTGGCTTCTGATACATACACTCACAGGTACAACATGTAACACCCCACTACCTAGGCCCACCAGGGCCGGGGATGTCGCCCCGTCCAAAGGACAAGGGGTCTTTATAACTAGGTTACATGAAAATAGAATAAAACAAAAGACTTTAAAATTAAATTTATTACAACCCAAAAGATAAATACTGGCGCAAATCCAAAATAAATTGTTTGCAACAATCTCTCAAACAATACTTAAAGTAAATAACAAGAGTCTTTAAGCAAGGCAACATTCTAGCTAATGATCTCCACAGCAGGATCTTCCTGAAAATATGGCATAAAAGGTGGTGAGATAAAAATCTCAGTAAGCCCGTGTGTGCTTTAAGTGTCTCAGGTAAAATAATTCATGTATGCAAGTTGTAAAAGTTTCATAGGGAAAAGTGCTGGCAAGCAATGAATAAGTGTTGAAAATAAAGAGTGGTGTTTCACTTTTCAAATCATACATGTGCACAATAAATACAACCACTCAAATGGGTAGCCATGGGTTACCACACGTTAGGCCCCATGACCAATAACAGTCAGAATGCCACACTTTTTGCAATGCTGACAAAAGGTAGGTGTACGGCCTACCGGGTGAGATACTCCTCCATCTCTACACCCAAACTTACCTGTTGTCCACTCCGAAAATACACAGTCCACATGACTGAAACTTGCTAGCTCGGACTGGCATGACCTACCGGACTGGCGTCCTATCGCGGAAGGACTCACCCCTCAGAGGTGGCCACCTACTGAGAGACTTACCGTAACCCTTCAAAGACTAGTCCTGGTAGTCAACCCTTATTGAGTACTCAACGTTAATTGTTCCACTTGGGAGAAAATTGATCAAACTTTACTTTATTTGGAAATAGCAATTAAGGGTTTCCAAAAGTCTAGTCAAGTTGGATTTTAGAAAAAATTTAGATTTGTGTAAAACTGCTTGTTCAATTTCCAAATGATTTGCTTGATTGAAATAAAAAGGAAAAACAGTCCTTAATTGCCTTTACAAATAATGTCCATATACATTGCATTTGCTTGCCACAATAACTTTTGGTCTTCACAAAACTCCGTGCAGGAGCTTACCTGCTTCTTTGCTGTTGGATTGTATGCCTTCTTAGACTAGGTTTCTGATGTAAAATCGAATTCTTTAATAAAAGAATTTATTTTCAGAAATTGTTTGTGAATTTACTTTTTGTTTATGCACGATTTTCGTTTGGAACAGACCCATTGTGTCTAAATAAGTGATCCATGTGAATGGTGGTCTTTCACAGTAAGGTATGGATCGCGGGTTATTTAACACATAAACATTTGTTCTTAACCTATTGATGAGACTGGGAACCTCGTCATGTTTAGGTTATTATGTTATGAATTCCAAATGGGGAATGGCTTACCTTTAGCCAGTGGGTAGTCCACTCACTTCATGACATAAGCGTATTTCGAATACGTAAAACAGGACCTGTAGTAGTGGTTTCTCAAAGTACTATATGGTAGCAACCTAGATTACTACCGCTACAGCGTGGACTAGTACTCTACGACTTGAGTATGAGTTGGTGGTCTAGCGAAGCTGGAAGCATATACTTTGATTTGTTGTAGTTGAGGTTCTATCATAGGGCCAATATACTTGCATGTTGGGTATGTGTGACTAGTTAGTTAAGACAGACTTATACAAGATAGTTTCTGCACTATATCGCCCCTTGTGGTTGTCCGAATGGTCTAAATTATCCAGGGCCCTGGGAAACATGACTTGGATGTTTGCTTTAGGGTAGCTCCCTTGGAAAGCGGAAACACTCCAGGAAGTCGTGGATCATTGGACTAGAAGCCTAAGGATGGTAGATGTCATTTAGAGGGGTGTTAGTACACTTCTTCCTCTCTAAATGTATGGCGATGTGTAGAGGGGTATTTTAGTCATTTCACCTGTAGGTCGGAGACTTTGCTAACGCAGCATTGTCCTTGGGGTCAATATTTCCTTATGGTGATATTAGGAAATATTTAAAATGCAAAATACAGCTATTTATATAGCAGGGGTATTTTGGTCATTTTAGCAGCCAAGGCGATGTGTCTTTTTGGTCCTCGGGATAGCCCGTAAGTCCTAACTATTTTTGGGTTAAGGAATTGGTCTCAGTTGAAGAGGATTTTATTTTGTTTTGTTTTGTTTTATTTTATTCAGGAAGTCTAATTTATTATTGGACTGGAATAAAATAAATAAAATAGGAGTTGAGAGAAATTAATTATCTAGTTTATTTGGTTAATTAATTATTCAAGGCCTAGGTCCAGTATGAATAATTAAGAAATTAACCTGGGCTTAAACTAGGGGAAATAATTAATGTTTAATTATTTATTGGGTTATTTATGTAGGCCCAAGAAATAAATAATTAAAGATTAATTATTATGGTTCATTTGGGCTCATTAATTATTTATTGGGTTACTTATGTAAGCCCAGGAAATAAATAATTAATATTTATTATTTTGGGCATTTTTGGGTCCAAGAAAAATAATAAATATTTATCTGGCCCAATAGCTTGGACCTTAGGGTTTTTTCCAGATACGGTTAAGAGGAGTTTAAGGTTAGGCCAAACTGTTTCTCAGGATAACATCTGGGTATTTTGAAATCCCGGGGAGATGTTTATCAGAGATTGAGAGACCTAGTTTAGGCAAAAACCTAAACAACTCTTTGAAAAGAAAAAACCCTAATTTTTCCTTTCCTAAGCCACACTTCACGTGGGTCTCTCTCTCTCAAGGCCTCTCTCATTCTTCTTGTTTTTCTCTTGTTCTTTGCTAATCAATAGCGAAAGAACTAAGGAGTTTTGAGATCGTTCCTCTTCACCATAGTGTTCACCAACTAGAGGTTAGGCTGAGGAATATCCCGAGAGCTAGAGAGCTAAGCGTTAATGCAAACAAGGCGGAGTAGAAGGCTAGCGGGTGTTCAACCGGAAGCTCTTTCAAGTGGACAAAGCGAGGCGATTCCAGCCGTTCAATCTGTTCCTACGCAACCTAGGAGGGTTAAGGAACGCAAATGTATGATCTTCACGCTTCCGCATGGCCTTTATGGCTCGTGTTTAATTTTTTTTTCTCTCTGTTTTTTTTCGTCCATGGCTCCCTATTTCTGCGTTTTTCCATCAAAGTGGTATCAGAGCCATTGGTTTTGATCAATATAGGGAGCATGATAGTTAATAAAATGGAGAAGATGATTATACCTATGATCCTTCGCTGTTTTGGCATGGGATAGGCTTGATGTATGCTTCACCATTTGAAGCATAGGAGCATACTGTAAATTTTTGGCTTTGATGTTTTAATCGTGTAAACCCAATTTTAATGGGTATAGGTGGTTGTGGTTATATTTTGGATGAGTTTTTATAAGTAAAAATGTCCAAAGAAGCCAAAGAAGACAGGAAAAATCGAAAAAAAATGCTCTGCAAATTCGCGCGGTGAAAAACGAAGAAGATGACACTGTTCATAAGCCGCCGCGTGGAGCCAAGCCGCCGAGCCGAGCCGCTTCTGTTCAGTGAGTGGAGCCGTGCTTCTGGAGCCACGAAGCCAAGCTAATTGGGAGGTGATTTGAGCCGAATTCAATTGCAAATTTTGCAATTGAATTCGTTTGGTTTTCGGGTTCGCGCGCGGGTCAGAGGAGATTTAACCGGGGCAGCTCGCGGGCTGGATCGCGGGTCGGCAGCAGAGGAGAACCGGGCGCGGGTCCCGGGCGCGGGCGAAGTCCACAGGTCGTGGCTGGCGTACGATTTGGTGCGGTGCGGTGCATTGAGGCTGCGGTGGACCGCAGGCCATTCTGGCGCGGATCCTGTGCGGCCGGTGCAGTGGACCGCCAGCCATTTTTTGGCAATTTTTTATTATTTTTTTTTATTTTTCGTTTTGGGTCCCATACCAGGCGAAGTTAATATTTTTGCAATATTTATATTCGTGGAATATATTTGCATGAAAAATATTAGTAAGGGATTTTAGGATTAAACAAGATCATTAATTAATTAATTAATGTGTTTAATTCTATTATTTGGGCACTTAGGTTTAAAAAATAGAAAAGCATGAAAACGTTTATTGTTTTCTAGCATGTTATTTTTTTTTATGTACCTATGTGTGCTTTTTCTCAAAGACCAAAGTCTTTGGAAACCTTTTGTTTTGGCAAGGAAAAATATTTTTCTTTAAAAACTAAATGGTTATTTTAATTGGTACAAAAATTAATCCTTAAATATTTTCTCAAAGGATTTAATCCTTGACATAGAAGATATATTGGATTTAGATATTTTTGTAAATTAAAATGGAGAGCCATTTTGTTTTGTTTTGGACTAGAAAAATGATTTTGTCAAATAAACTTGAGACCAAAGTCTCTAGAAAGTTTTAATTGGAAAATTTTTGAAATCATTAAGTTTTAACTTATATAAAATTAGTCCATGCAGGAAATCTCTCAAAGGATATAAGCCTTGACATAGAGATTTTATTGGACTTACATATTTTATTTTTGAGTTAAGAAAAACTGAATGGAAATTTCAAAAGGATATTTTCCAGAAAACCTTTATTTTAAAAGACTAAGTGGGAGAGGGGTTCCAACGGCTCTACGACTTCCATCACGGTCCTCATTAGAGATCGTGGATCCCCTCAAGTCACCCTGGGAGTGAACCCATATAGGATGGGGATACCACAAGGATCTAGATCTAATGGAAGGATGTAATTAATAACCCGGGGCACGTACTATGATCGGCCAGCCCACGTTGGAGGTTATAGTGCGAGGTATGTCCATAGGAAATGAGAGGAAATGGCCATCCCACGATGGAGTTATTCTCTAGATCATTACCTAGAAGGGAAATTAATTTGTGGTGGTCAATACACTTAGCTTAGGAAACTGTTAATCTTCCCAAGAAGCTATGTCAGTTTTCCTAAGAGCCAAATTATTTTCAGTGCACAAATTTCATTTTGTTTTCACAAACTAATTTCTTTCTTTTATTTTCGATTTTCAGAAATGGTGGGAGGTTCTTTTAGTCCATTGGCCGTTATTCTCAGGGAGAATAAGTTAACGGGTCCAAACTATGTGGACTGGAAAAGGAACCTGGATATAATACTCACAGCCGAGGAGTATAAGTATGTCCTTTACGAAACCTGTCCTGTTATCGGGGAAGGTTCCACCGCTGAAGAGCGAGAGGCTGAAAAGGCATGGAAGAAAGCTGACGAAATGGCACGTTGCTATATGTTAGCTTCCATGTCTAATGTGCTCCAATCAAAACACGAGCACATGGCTTCGCATATGACATAAGTCAATCGTTGGCAACTATGTTCGCGGACAAGAGCCGGCCCGCAAGGCGGAGGCTCTTCGAACAATTGTAAACACTAAGATGGCCGAGGAGCATCGGTCCGAGAGCATATGCTCAAGATGATTGCTGCTTTCGAGGAGGCATAAATCTTAGGGGCTGTCATTGACCCCGAGAGCCAAGTGGACATGGTTCTCGAATCTCTACCGGGCTCTTTCACTCGGCTCAAGTTAAACTATAACATGAACAAGTTGAACATGAGTTTGATCGAACCGATGAATGAGCTCCGGATGGCGGAGAAGGTCATGAAGCCGCAGCCTAAGGCCATGATTGCTAAGGCCTCTTCTTCAAGAACCGGGCCTAAGCCCGGAAAGTTCAAGAGGAAGAAGGGGAATGCAAGCAGTCCAGCCCAAGAACCAGCCCAAGGACAAACCAAAGGGCAAGTGCTTCAAGTGTGGAAAGAAGGGACACTGGAAAAAGAGTGTTCGGATCTTCGAGCCAAGAAAAACCCCACGGGTAATGTTTACTATCTAGAGTCCATATCAATGGTAGAATCAACTTCCACTTGGATTGTTGATTCAGGAGCCACTAATCATATCTGTAACTCCTTGCAGGGGTTTAGGAAGATAAGAAGACTCAAGAAGGGCGAACATGGGCTTCGAGTGGGTAATGGAGCACAAGTCTGGGCCCTTGCAGTGGGAGAGCTGGATCTTATTTTTTATTGTAATAAGATAGTGGTTTTAAAAGACATTTTATATGTACCTGGTTTTCGTCAGAATTTGATTTCAGTTGCAAAACTTATTAATCAAGGATATTCTGTATCTTTCCATTCTAGTATTTCTATCAATAGAGATGGAGAAATTTTATGTACTGGGCACATGTATGGAAATTTGTTCTTTTTAAACCCTATTAACAACCAATCAAATAATGCTCAGTCTAAACCTTTAACTAAGAAGAGAAAGACCAATATCAATGATTCATACCTTTGGCACCTGAGGTTGGGTCATATTAACTCAACCAGGATTCAGAGGCTAATCCATGATAGGCCTTTGGGCTCATTGAGATTGGAAAGTTGGCCTCAGTGTGAATCCTGCCTGATGGGAAAAATGACCAAAAGGTCTTTTACACCAAAGGCGGATAGAGCCAAGGAGGTGTTGAGTCTTGTTCACACTGATGTGTGCGGTCCATTGTCTACACCAGCTAAGGGAGGTTTTGAGTACTTCATCACGTTCACGGATGATTGTACGAGGTATGGTTACATTTACCTGATGAGACGCAAGTCTGACTCTTTTGACAAGTTCAAAGAGTTTAAGGCTCGAAGTGGAGTGTCTGGACAGTAAATTAATCAAAACCTTACGATCGGATCGTGGTGGAGAGTACCTCCTAGGTGAATTCAAGGACTACATGGTACATCATGGGATAGTAACCCAGCTCTCTCGCGCGGAACCCCCAACAGAACGGAGTAGCCGAGAGAAGGAACAGGACATTGATGGAAATGGTCCGAAGCATGATGTCTCATGCTACTCTTCCAAGTATCCTTCCGGGGATATGCCCCGGAAACAAGCAGATATATTCCGAACTTGGTGCCTTCCAAGTCAATACCTAGGACTCCCTATGAGATGTGGATCGGGCGTAAGCCAAGTCCGAATCATCTCAAGATTTGGGGGTGTCCAACTTATGTACTGATCAAGGGAGACAAGTTGGAACCAAGATCAGAATTATGCTATTTTGTTGGGTATCCAAAAGGGACAAAAGGAGGCTACTTTTATCATCCTAAGGAGCAGAAGGTACTAGTCAAGCACCAATGCTAGATACTTGGAAGATGATCAAAGTACTTCCACTAAAGGTTCAACGAGGTTGGAACTGCAGGAGAAGTTATCTATGGAATCAACTTCTACTGACCCGATTTTGGAACAAGAAGAGGCACAGCCTCAAGAGCCTGTACAAATGGAGCCTCGTCGTAGTGGGAGAGTGTCTAGGGTTCCGGATAGATGGACTGGAGAAGCCTTTGAGCTGGTTTCCGACCATCAGGAACAAGACCCCGCTAGATACGAGGAGGCTATTGCTGATGCCGATGCAAATCTGTGGCATGAAGCAATGAAAGCCGAGATTGAGTTTATGTACCTCAATCAGGTTTGGGATCTTGTAGCTTCACCTGAAGGGATAAAACCCATTGGGTGCAAGTGGGTATACAAGAGGAAGAGAGGAGCGGATGGGAAGGTGGAAACCTTTAAAGCTAGGCTTGTGGCGAAAGGGTATACTCAGAAAGAAGGTATCGACTATGAGGAAACCTTTTCCCCGTAGCCATGCTTAAATCCATTCGCATCCTCCTTGGCCATCGCCTGTCACTATGACTACGAGATATGGCAAATGGATGTCAAGACGGCATTCTTGAATGGCCATCTTAGCGAAGACATCTATATGTCCCAACCGGAAGGCTTCATTGTTGAAGGCCAGGAACACATGGTTTGCAAGCTTAAGAAGTCCATTTATGGACTTAAGCAGGCATCAAGAGCATGGAACATTCGTTTTGATGAGACTGTAAAGCCTTATATTCAAAACGAAGATGAACCATGCGTGTACAGGAAACTTGAAGGCATCAATGTGGTTTTTCTTGTCCTGTAGGTGGATGACATTCTACTCATTGGAAATGATGTAGGGACGTTGTCATCTACAAAGGTTTGGCTGTCTAGTCAATTCAGTATGAAGGACTTGAGAGAAGCCAGCTACATTCTCGGGATTAGGCTTCTTAGAAATAGGAAGCAGAGAATGTTAGGATTATCCCAAGCGACATACATTGACAAGATGCTGGCCAAGTACAGCATGGACTAATGCAAGGGAGCTCTAATCCCTTGCAGACATGGGTTGTCATTTTCTTTGAAGGACTGTCCTAAGTCTCAAGAAGAAAAGGACAGAATGAGTAGGATTCCCTACGCTTCGGCGGTGGGAAGTCTCATGTACGCCATGCTGTGTACTAGGCCAGATATCTGCTTGCCGTGGGCTTAGTTAGCAGATATCGATCAAACCTGTGGGAGGTTCATTGGCAAGTCAGTAAAGCATATTCTCAAGTACCTCAAGGGAACGAGAGATTATATGCTCGGTTTACTGTGGTCGATGATTTGGTTCCTACAGGATACACGGACTCGGACTTCCGAGCGGATAAGGATGAGAGAAAATCCACTAGTGGATATGTCTTCACCTTGTCCGGAGGAGCAATTTCATGGAGGAGTATCAAGCAATCTTGTATTGCCGACTCAACCATGGAAGTTGAGTATGTGGCAGCTTCGAAGCGTCCAAGGAAGCGGCCTGCTCCGGAAGTTTCTTTCGTAACTTGGAGTCGTACCACATATGGACAGGCCGGTTGTGATGTATTGCGACAACACTGGAGCAGTGTCACAATCTAAGGAGCCTCGGAACCACAAGAAGGAGAAACACATCGAGAGGAAGGACCACCTAATCCGGGATTTCATCCAGAGACGGGAAGTCGTGGTGGAGCATATTACCTCAGAAAACAATCTAGCAGACCCATTCACCAAGCCTTTGGCTGAGAGAGTCTTCAAGAGACACTTAGACGCCATAGGGGTGGGCACCTATGGACAAACCTAGTCTTAGAGTGCAAGTGGGAGATTGTTGGATTGTATGCCCTCTTAGACTAGGTTTCTGATTTAAAATCGAATTATTTAATAAAAGAATTTATTTTCAGAAATTGTTTGTGAATTTACTTTTTGTTTGTGCACGATTTTCGTTTGGAATAGCACTCCATTGTGTCTAAATAAGTGATCCATGTGAATGGTGGTCTTTCACAGTAAGGTATGGATCGCGGGTTATTTAACACATAAACATTTGTTCTTAACCTATTGATGAGACTGGGAACCTCGTCATGTTTAGGTTATTATGTTATGAATTCCAAATGGGGAATGGCTTACCTTTAGCCAGTGGGTAGTCCACTCACTTCATGACATAAGCGTATTTCGAATACGTAGAACAGGACCCGTAGTAGTGGTTTCTCAAAGTACTATATGGTAGAAACCTAGACTACTACCGCTACAACGTGGACTAGTACTCTACGACTTGAGTATGAGTTGGTGGTCTAGCGAAGTTGGAAGCATATACTTTGATTTGTCGTAGTTGAGGTTCTATCATAGGGCCAATATACTTGCATGTTGGGTATGTGTGACTAGTTAGTTAAGACAGACTTATACAAGATAGTTTCGCACTATATCGCCCTTGTGGTTGTCCGAATGGTCTAAATTATCCAGGGCCCTGGGAAACATGACTTGGATGTTTGCTTTAGGGTAGCTCCCTTGAAAGCGGAAACACTCCGGAAGTCGTGGATCATTGGACTAGAAGCCTAAGGATGGTAGATGTCATTTAGAGGGGTGTTAGTACACTTCTTCCTCTCTAAATGTATGGCGATGTGTAGAGGGGTATTTTAGTCATTTCACCTGTAGGTCGGAGACTTTGCTAATGCAGTATTGTCCTTAGGGTCAATATTTCCTTATGGTGATATTAGGAAATATTTAAAATGTAAAATACAGCTATTTATATAGCAGGGGTATTTTGGTCATTTTAGCAGCCAAGGCGATGTGTCTTTTTGGTCCTCGGGATAGCCCGTAAGTCCTAACTATTTTTGGGTTGAGGAATTGGTCTCAGTTGAAGAGGATTTTATTTTATTTTGATTTATTTTATTTTATTCAGGAAGTCTAATTTATTATTGGACTGGAATAAAATAAATAAAATAGGAGTTGAGAGAAATTAATTATCTAGTTTATTTGATTAATTAATTATTCAGGGCCTAGGTCCTGTATGAATAATTAAGAAATTAACCTGGGCTTAAACTAGGGGAAATAATTAATGTTTAATTATTTATTGGGTTATTTATGTAGGCCCAAGAAATAAATAATTAAAGATTAATTATTATGGTTCATTTGGGCTCATTAATTATTTATTGGGTTACTCATGTAAGCCCAGGAAATAAATAATTAATATTTATTATTTTGGGCCTTTTTGGGTCCAAGAAAAATAATAAATATTTATCTGGCCCAATAGCTTGGACCTTAGGGTTTTTTCCAGATACGGTTAAGAGGAGTTTAAGGTTAGGCCAAACTGTTTCTCAGGATAACATCCGGGTATTTTGAAATCCCGGGGAGATGTTTATCAGAGATTGAGAGACCTAGTTTAGGCAAAAACCTAAACAACTCTTTGAAAAGAAAAAACCCTAATTTTTCCTTTCCTAAGCCACACCTCACGTGGGTCTCTCTCTCTCAAGGCCTCTCTCATTCTTCTTGTTTTTCTCTTGTTCTTTGCTAATCAATAGCGAAAGTACTAAGGAGTTTTGAGATCGTTCCTCTTCACCATAGTGTTCACCAACTAGAGGTTAGGCTGAGGAATATCCCGAGAGCTGGAGAGCTAAGCGTTAATGCAAACAAGGTGGAGTAGAAGGCTAGCAGGTGTTCAACCGGAAGCTCTTTCAAGTGGACAAAGCGAGGCGATTCCAGCCGTTCAATCTGTTCCTACGCAACCTAGGAGGGTTAAGGAACGCAAAGGTATGATCTTCACGCTTCCGCATGGCCTTTATGGCTCGCGTTTAATTTTTTTTTCTCTTTGTTTTTTTTTTCGTCCATGGCTCCCTGTTTCTGCGTTTTTCCATCATTTGCTTGCTCTACTCAAAAGTCTTCCAAGGCTGACCTAACCCCTGTCTGGGGTAAACACAAAACATAAGGTCACATTCAAGCTATACATGCCTTACATAAATAATTCTTAGCTTATCTAGTGACAACCATGTCTAACCATGACCTTAATGTCCTAAGCTTTAAGGCTAGATGCTGAAGAATTTTATAAAATAAGTCTAGTTTGATAGGTTGAAATAACTAGGGGTTCTAAAATAATTGTTAATAAATTATAGACTCAAATAATAATTCTTGAGTGTTATTATTAATAAATAAACCAAGGTTTGAATTTTAAATATTATTAAGTCTTATTTGATATTAAGAAATGGTAATTTAAAAATAGCTTTATTATAAATAAATAATAAATTAAATAAATAATAATTTTTAATTAATTTCGAAGAGATAATAAATAATTAATAATAATTAAAATTTATTAATAAATTATTTTTAAATTTTCGTTTAATAAAAATATGAATAGTTTGATTTAATATTCTAATCTAAATCCCCTAGTGTTTCGAATTTCTTGAAGAAAAATATAGTAGTAATTTTAATTCATGTAATAAAATTTGTTGATGAATATAACTTAGAATTAACAAGAAAATAGTCTTACATCATGGTCTTCCTATTGCTAGAAAAGATTCATGATCCCATTCTCCATCATCAAACAAGAAATTAATCTATTCATGAACAAACACTTGAACTATCTCATACTATCACATGGCCAAAAATCCTACTAAGCATAATCATCAATCATGGTTTCCATGGAAAATAAGATCATAAAAGCCTAATCACCTTTGGTGTCATAATATCTAATCATGCTTCAACATCCATTAAATTCATCAAGCATGAAGAACATATATTGATTCGAAAGGAAAACACATACATCCTAGTCAAATACAACCATCATCATGTCATAACTTCATCCCCCTAATCCACATGCATATACTCAATCTCCCAATCATATTCCATTTCTCTATCATCATCTAGGAGACATGATTTCAGAATTTAATAAGAGAAATTTAAGAATGAATACTTGATTGTCGAGTCCTTTGATGAAGACAAAAGAAGGTCCACGCGCGATGGAATGACTTGAATGGTCCAACGAAACAACATCCATGGTTGATGGTTTGATCAACCATTTCGGTTAGAAGAGAGTGAGAGAGAGAGAGAGAGAAAGAGAAAGAGAGCATTAGATAGGTGTATTAAGAATTGAATGGAAGAAGATGAACAAGAAGTTTGTTCTTGTTTTACCTTGTTGATGTTCTTGAGGTCTTCAAGAAAAACTGATTTTTGATCCGGTTGAAAATTCTTGTTTGCGAGATTTCGTGTTATAAATGGCAGAAATGAGGTCTAGGGATTAATTAGAGAAGATCTGGAGTATTTGAGAGTGATTGGAGGTGTTTAGAGTAGGTTTAGGCTTGAAGAAGTTTAGTGTGTGTTCTTGGTGTTCTTGGTGTTTTAGGTGAAAATGGAGAGAAATTAGAAGAAGTGCTACACGAATTCTGCTAGAAGGCTGGCCGAATGGTAGGGTGTGATTGAGAGTTCCGGTTTTCATCTTTGTGAGAGACAGAAATCAGATTTTATTTGAAATTTAAATGGAGGAAATAGTGGAGATGTTTAAGGTAAAAGATCAACTATGGTGTTTGATCAAGAGAGGTGTCTATGGACTTTAATGGTGTCGGCTGAAACAAGGTTGTCTTGCTGAAATGATTGAAGGTTAATGTTGCTCAAGGCTGGCCGAAATTCAGTCCTTAAAGGCAGAGGAAATTCTGGTTAATTCAGCTTAATGCAAGAGTGATTTTATTGGAGTGAAATGCTTAAATTAGTTGAAGTTCAAATGGAGTTTGAATGGAGTGATCTTAGGAGTGTTTTGTGGTGTGGCTATGGAGTCCTTATGCTTCAAGGTAAGTGTGGGTTTAATGGTGTTCAGTGTATAGCTGAACAAGGCTCAATTCTACAGAGGTTGAAGGTGATTTTCGGTCTTAGGCTAGAAAGGAACAAGCCTGGAAAATTCTGGTCTCAAGTGTTCATGGCTTTCCGAAAATTGCAGAATTTTGGTGCAGGATTTTTGCACCCCCTTGGCTCGGTTTTTCAGAGGTTCTTCAGGGATGTTTGAGCATCTTCCAAGGGTGGTTTTTCAGCCTCATTTCTGGACAAATACAGAGGAGTTTGCTGGCTTGAAGATGAACTAAAAACAGCTTCATTTCTTTGATGAAGAGCTGCGAATTGCCCAGAAAATTTTTCTGGTTTGGTGCTGTTTTGTGCAGTCCGAAAATTGCACAATTTTTCCAGCTTCCAAGCCACTTGAAATGACCATTTTCTGGGCAACAAATGAATGGGTTTATGTCCTGAATTTTCGAAGAAAAGGTCTGCAACAAATCTGAAAAATTTCCAGATTTCTTACCACTAAAGCATGAACAACATGAAGATAGATTTGAAGGTCCTTCCATGGTGATTGATTTTCTCTTGGAACCCTTCCTATTTCCCCTCCTATTTTCAGTCAACCGCCCTTCCCCAAAGCCGATTTTCAAAATTCAAGGGGAAGAAATTATCACAGAATTTTTTTGGAATTCAAAGAAAAAGATTTAATGGATTTTAGTTCATTTGAACTATAAAAATGCTAGGACAAAGCTAGAGGTAATAAATTGGACAAGAATTCTTCCAGAATTCTTTTAGGACACGAGGATAAGATTAGGACATTATCTTCATGTCTCCCTTAAGACAATTATTCCTATTTTCATGGAATGCAAGAAAACAAAAATTCAAACTTAATTAAGATAATCATGGTAAAAGCTTAAATGATGGGATTTGAACTCATGACCTTAGAGATTAATTCCAAGACTCTAACCACTAAACCACAACAACTCTTGTTCTTATTTTCTCACCCACATGTTTTTCTTATCTACTCCTCAAGTTATCTCCCTATTCTGACCTCAAGCAAAATTACCATTTTACCCCTCCTACTCAACAAGCATAACCAAGCATTTAAACCTATAATCCATGATTCTAAAATACATAAAATCATTCAAAAATATATATTTCATGCAAAATAATATGATATGCATTCCCGACCACCTTACTCTAGGGTCGGTTTTAGGTGGGGTTTCACACAACAGGTCCAAGATGTAGCATGAGCTTGTGGGAATCCACTGCGCTTTTGCTATGCCTCTGATCCTGAATTTGTTTCAAAGGAAATAACACACATGTGAGTAAAAATCACTTAGTGAGTCCCGTGTGTGCCAGTGCTTTAGAGAAGAAACAAAGTACATAAAACTCTTGCGGGGCAAAACACTTCATTTGTCCACTGGAGGCAATTTTAAAACTCTCTGAAGAAGGGCTTATTCAAAACTCAATTATTTTTGAAAAAATTGCATTTTAATTTCAAAATATTGCCCCGATTTTCACATCACAGATATTCCTCCAACAAAAAGGACTGCCTGTATGCAAAGCTTATAAGGCTTCACCTTCGGTGCCACGTATCATTGTGTTTAGACCGCAACCTATAGCACTCAACTATGAGTCGCCGGATAGGTAAGTACACAGCAGTATACTACCAAGAAAAGAATCAAGTTAGTGCTTACGCCAGGAATTCAAGTTAGTGCATACGCTAAGAATTCAAGTCAGTACATACGCCAGGAATTCAAGTTAGTGCTTACGCAAGGAATTCAAGAAATAGGCTCGTACTTGAGCACATTAAGTATTCAAGATAGGAATCACTACTCGAGAAGTCCTTGGCCAAGGCGATTGTATATTGGAAATGGTTCCAATAGATACATATGATGGATAGTGGATTCTAGGAACAAGTACTAAATATTTGAGCTAGAATTAATTTGTTATTTTAAAAGGAGTTAGCACTAATTCCATTCTCCAAACCGAATGAGATATTGTATGGTGATATGAGTTTAGTGCACTGCTGTTTGCTATTGGAATGTTCATGTCAAGCCACTTGACTTTCTGGACTTTTGAGTAGTCATGATGTGTTGCTAGATACTGCTCATGATCTGCTGAATAATGATTTATTAATTTAAAGAATTAATAAATCAATCCTTATTAGAATTAATAAGTTAATTCTAAAATTATTAAGGATTATTAATCTTAAACATGTTTAGATTAATTCATATTTTGTTACCAACAAATTGGAAAACCTAATAGGCCACACATAATAAAGAATTGAGTGCTCAAGATGTTATTTGATTACATTATAGAGTTGATTGTGTAAAAAAGAAGTTTTTGTGGTCAAATTATAATTAGTTATAATTTGTCGACCATATTATAATTAACAAAAATTATAATAACAATTGGTAATTAAGAATTCATGTTTGCTATGGATTCTGATTACCAAAATGATGAAGGACAAAATATATATGATATATACTCTTCGTGGGTTTTATGATTTTTAGCGGATATACACAGAGGTTTTATTTAGGATATAAAACCAAGACATTCTCCAATATTCTTCTTCTGAATTGACAAAAAACCTAGCTACCATAGTTGTTTTTGCTAGCACAAAAAATTTTGGTGCTTCTTGAATACCATTCTCGTGTGGACTTTATTGGAGACAATCCTACACTTGAATTGTGGTGTTTTTGACAAAACAACATAGAAGATGTTCTCTGTGTTTACTGGATCACGCCTCAGAGAACACAACTTGAAGAAGAATTTTGTTTCACAAAGGCACACCAAAGGTATAACTTATCTACTGTTTTAATTCTCTTTAATGCTTAAAAGTGATCCTCGTTGTGGAATTCTCGTTTCTTTCACTACGTAACTATGATTTTGCATGGAGAATTCCTAACACATATAGGAACATGATGCAATCTAGTTTGGATTGGAACTTTAATGAGCATTTGCCAAACTCTTTACCCTCAGATTTTAATGTTGATATAATTAACATGGTAAAAGAAGAAGTTGTACGTCCTATTTTTGAGCATAGAGTTGAGCTGTCTAGTTCTCGCGAAAGTATGTTGCCATCTATTGTGAGTTTCCCTTCACTTGAATTAAAACCATTGCCATCTCATCTTAAATATGCATATTTAGGTGAAGGAGAAACATTACTTGTGATTATTGCTAACACTCTTTCCTCTTCCCAAGAAGAAAGGTTAGTTTCCGTACTTAGAGACCAGAAAATAGCACCTAATTGGACCTTAGCCTACATAAAGGGGATTAATCCATCTACTTGTATGAATCGTATCATTTTAGAAGATGAGACTAAAAAATCTAGGGAACCCCAAAAAGATTGAACCCTCCAATGATAGAAGTAGCGAAAAAATATGGTTTTAAAATTGCTAAAAGTTGGCATCATTTTTCCTATCACTGATTCTAGGTGTGTAAGTCCAATTCATGTAGTTCCTAAGAAAACTAGAATCATCACCATTGAGAATAAGGCAAGCGAAAGGTCCCCACTAGATTTCAAAATAGTTGGAGAGTTTACACTAACTTTAGGACACTAAATGTTAACAATAGGAAGGACCATTTCCCCTTACCTTTTATGGACCAAATGCTAGAAAGGCTTGCCGGCTCTTCATATTTTTACTTTTTAGATGGGTTCTATGGATATTTCCAAATTGCTATTGTACCCGAGGACTAAGAAAATACCACCTTCATGTATCCTTTTGGAACTTTTGCATATAGAAGAATGTCTTTTGGTCTTTGTAATGGTCCCAAAACTTTTTAAGTATGCATGCTTTTCATTTTTCTGAGTATGTCACACATATTATTGAAGTTTTCATGGATGATTTCACTTTTGTATGGAGATTCCTTTGATTCATGCTTAGAAATTTTGGAGCTCATTTTTAAAATGTGCATTGAGAGTAACCTTGTGTTGAATTATGAAAAATGTCACTTCTTGGTTACTCAAGAGATAGTTTTAGGGCATATTGTCTCAGCAAAGGGAATTGAAGTTTATAAAGAAAAAATTGATGTCATCAATTCTCTTATTTACCCTTCTAATATGCATGGAATAAGAGCATTTTTAGGTCATGCTGGGTTTTATAGAAGGTTCATCAAAGATTTTTAAAAAATTGCACAACCCTTATGTCACTTGTTGCAAAAGGAAATAACTTTTGATTTTGATGAAAATTGTAAAAAGGCTTTTGATTTACTTAAGAAAAAATTGATTTTTGTACTTATTATCTAACCACCAAATTGAGATTTATCTTTTGAAATTATTTGTGATGCAAATGATATGGCAAAATGTGTGGTTTTAGGGCCAATGGTGTAACACCCCACCTACTTACGTAACCCAAAATGGGTCGGGGATGCCGCCCCGTCCTTTGGACTAGGGGTCTTTATAACAAAAGAATAAAAGAAATTCAATTTTTAAAGAAAGTCTAAGGGAAATTTTGACTTTTAAAAAAAACTTCAATACTTATGCAAAAGTTTCAACATAAAATTAATATTCAAAATAAATATCCACAAATGGACAAAGAAATTCCATAACAAAAACTTTAAGCTACTGATCTTCCAACCTGATCAAGACTTGAGGCACCCTGAAAACATGAGTTCAAAATAGTGTGAGATTGGTTATCTCAGTAAGCCCCGTGTGTGAGTCGGGCTAAGAAAACAAAACACTTTTCATGGTGCATTCACTAACAGTATATCAAGAGCTTTATCATGCCTTCTTTACAAAATTTAATTCTCACTTCTTGAAAGATAGTAGTGAGGAGTCATGAAGCAAAATTCTCTTAAAATATTTTGTTGGGAAAGATACGAATAATTAAAAGATATTAAGATTCGAATTAGATTCCAAGGACACTTCAGAACAGTTCCATGAAAATAGCTCATCAATTAAAAGCAACCAAGTTAATGTGACAGGACATAGAGGTGGCTCTCACACTAAGTGAAGCACATGACCCCCGTCAGGTGGTGAAAGGGCATAGAGGTGGCTCTCACTTCTGTGAAGCACTTGACCCCCAACACCTGGTAGGTATACATCCTACCGAGTGAGATTCTCCTCTCTCTCTCACTCAATCCAATCCGATTATCATACTTCCGACCGTCGGTTCTACTAGAACCCTGTTGCTAGTTGAGGACGGCTCAACCTTCTATACTGACACCCTGATAAAAAAGAGTCAACCTCTCGGAGATGGCCATCTACCGTTAGATATCCCCAGACCAACCTAAGGCTAATATAAAGGTCTAGCACCCATTGAATACTCAACGTTATTCCATCTTTACAATTCATAAGGCTCCAAAGCGGAACCTACAAAATTAGCTCAATACAATTCCAAACAACATTTTTCAACTCGCACAAAATTTTAGCAAGTATGGTTTTAAGTCAATAACTTATTCCAAGTATTCATAGTGAAGGAGCCACATGCTCAAATAAGCCATGCTATGATTTTCAAAAGTATATGCATGATCAAGAATTCATCTCTTACATATTCAAAACAAATCAAAATGTTTAATGCTTGGCTCCTAAGTCATGCTTGACACATTTTAAAAATTTATAAATCTAGAAGTTTCTAAAAAAAGAAGTTTTCCAAATGTAGAAAGTTTCCAGATCAAGAAGGTTCCAAATATAGAAGTTTTCAAAATTAGCTATCGTGCTAATATTTCATGTTTACAAGAGATACCTACCAACTTTTCTTTCAAACCAAGATAATAAAATAAAAATCCATTTCATGAATGTAAGGGAACTTACCTTATTCTTAGGCTTAGGGTATGAACTCTAGTAAGTTGGTCTTTACCCTCCATAATTCCAAATCTAGCAAAGAGTTCACATAAATTAATCACAGCACTTCCTAGATCATCCCAAAAAAAATTCAAGTCCATATTACAAACCAAGCATATATTATGCCTATACTATCCTTTGCTTGCCAAATAATACTAATGAACAGCAAGCATGAACTCTACATATACTCAGCACCTAAGACCTTGCCTCAATTCCTTTGAAATCATAAAATCCACCCTTTGACATTTCTCACGAAATTACATTAAACTTAGCAATTAAGCACAACACCCTTAGCTGCCTTCAGTTTCCAGCAACCGTAGTCTAAACTCCTAAGGGTAAAAACCCTATATGAACCACTCCAATTGACCTCAAATTTTTCTGTCACATAGCTTAACATTTTATGAATGAAATAAACTAAGCACATTCAAAAAATCAGGCTCATACAAGTCGCATAAAATTCTGAACCTAAACTGCTCAAATCTGACTCAATTTTGGCCATGCTGAAAAGAAAATTAATAACTTCCAAACTTGACCCCGTTTGAACCCCAAATTTTCCAATTTTTTTAAGCACACAAAAGCCTGAATTATCAACCTTTTTACCCTAGCAAAACATGCTCAAAAAAAATTACAAATAGTTTGCAAAATAGTTTACAAAATAGTGAATAGTAACTTCTGAAAATCCCCTGTTCTTAGTTTTTTTTCCCTTTGAAAAATTTCTGAAATAAACCAAAGTAACTTTCAGAATAATACTCCACATGAAAACATGATATTTATGAATTAAAATAAGTTTCAAAAAGTTTCTTCAAAAATCCAATCTTGTCGGGATTTTCTTGAGGTCAATTGGCAGCTACCAAATAAACATCAAAACTTCAGCTTCCAACATGCATTCAGTTTACTTGAAACAAAAACAAATAGAAAAGACAAATAGGTGCATATATTGTGAAATTATCCACAACCTCCATATGCATTCAGTCCATGAAAAGAAACAAGTAAAAGAGAACAAATAGAAGGGACTAATAGAGGTAAGCATTCGATTCATGAAAAGAAATAAGTAGAGGAGAACAAATTGCATCAAGCATTCTCCACTTACAATTCGGCACAAAGAGATAGGTAAAAACAATTAGTAGGCCTCGCAATTTCCATTTCAATTTCATGCACAAGAAGACAAATAAAAGCAGCCAGCATGCCTTGCAATTTTTCATTTAAAATTTGTGCACAATGTGACAATTAAAGTAGCCAGCATGCCGGCCAAACCCATTCAAAACACATCTACATGCTGCCTTTTTTTTCCAAGAGAAAATAAAAGAAGGATCAAGCTTGATACCTCTTGAAATCCTTTTAGGAGAAGAAAAGACCAGCCTAGGATGTTAGCTGATGTGTGTGCCGGCCACAATAACAAAATTGAAGAGAGTTTGCTATGAAGTTGGTTAAGGAAATATGTGTGTGTGTGTGTGTGTGTGTGTGTGTGTGTGTGTGTGTCGGCTATTTTGCTCACTATGGCAACATTTTGTTGTTCAATTTGAAGAGGAAATCGTGCACCATTGGAGAAAAGAAGCAGAGCACGATGATGGGTGAAGTTCTTGAGAGTTTCAAGAATTCCTAGAAGTGAAGGTAAACTGAGATTTTCCTTAGGTAAAGGAAGGAAACTTGTGAAGCTAGGGGAAAGTTAGGATGTACCGGTTGATAGGAAAATTGATTAACCAGTTGGCCTTTACTAAATTTCGGGAGGATTATAGGAGGTTAAAAAGAATTTTAGAAGAAAAGCTTTTGATTTTATACAAACTTAATTGAGTGGTTTTGGACAGACCTCTGAATCTAAAGTCTGTTTCCAAAATGCTTAAATCTAAAGTTATTCAAAATATACTTCTTGAGATAAAGTGTGTTTAGGACACACCTTTCAGATGCACCTTTCGGATGCACAATTTTTCACCTTGTAAGTCTAAAATCTTGCAAAACCTAACAGTAACAACTAGCCATTACTAGCCATTACTAGCCATTGCAACTTTGATTTTTGTAAAAGCTATTTAAATGCGATTTTCAGCAGGGATTCATGCTAACACTTTTAGAAACACTAACACTTTTGAAAAATGAAAATTCCTTATCTACATTGTGCTTCAAAGTCAGATCTATTACTCTAAAGATAAAAAGGTAAAGGTACTTTAGTTGGGTTATATTGTTAGTGTTATGCCCTAGAGGCAATCACTTGTACATTGTATATGACACATTTTATTTTAATAAAAGACATTATTTATCTTACAGTTTCTTTTGTTTACTTTAAGTAATATAACTGTTCGATAAAGTCCCTAGTACAACACTATGTTAAGAAAATCATGATAGAAATCATGATATGAGATTCCTACTACACTGGATGGTGTTAGTACTTAAATAGTCCCTAGTCATAGTATTAATGAGACAGGACATCATTAATACGTCAAGACTAGCATGTGTTAGACTTCCTGATTTGATCAGGCGATGGTTCTCATAACCGTGAGTATTGAGATACTCAAAGTTAACAATGGATGCTTGTTAATGGAACAAGTTCAGTGGATGACCTAGCTTTGAGATAATCACATGGATAACTATTTAGTGCCAGTGATATAATCTCAATATAGCAAACGTGCAAGTATCCTTAGACTTGAGATCTCCAAGGTACTTTGTTTGCTGAGCTTTGTACTTTGATTCCAATCTCCGGAGCTCGATCGAGGGCCGCCTATGGGATGGATATTGGGTACATGGTGAGGTAAACGAAAGTAGTTGAGAGGGTCAATAAAGGATTCACCACTCTTAATAGTAGGGGCGAATATCTCATGGCCACTTGTAGGAATTACTACTCGAGAAGTCCTTGGCCAAGGCAATTGTGTATTGGAAATAGTTCCAATTGATACACTTCTAGAGTAGTGGGTTCCTGGTACAAGTACTATTGTATTCGGGCCATAATTATTTCTGGAGGGAGTTGGCACTAATTCCGTACTCCAAACCGAATGAGATATTGTATGATGAAATGAGTTAATTGCACTGAAGTTTGTTATTGAAGGGTTTATGTCAAGCCACTTGACTTCCTGGACTCTTGGGTGGTCATGATGTGTTGCTAGATACCGCTCATGATCTAAGAATATGGGTTTATTAATTGATGAATTAATAAACCAATCCTGATTAGAATTAATAGGGTTAATTTTAATTAATTATGGATTATTAATCTCAAAGACGTTTGGATTAATTCATGTTCCCTACCAATTGATTAGGAAACCTAATAGGTCACACATAATAGAGAATTATATACTCAATATATTATTTGATAACACAGTGGGGTTGATTGAGAGAAAGAGAAGTTGTTGTGGACAAATTATAATTAGTTATAATTTGTGGTCTAAGTTGTAATTGTGAGAACTTCATGTTTCCAATTACAATTAGGGAAATCTAATAGGATTAGAACTCTTAGTTTTGGGGGGGAATTTCGTGTAATATATAGTAGATATAAAACATGAAAACCCTAGCTGAAAACACACACGAAGAACTAAGAGCCACAAAACAACAGCTTCCTCTCTTCTCTCTCTCGATTTGATCTTGATCAAAGAACCCTAGCCGCCATCTTTTTCTGCTAGCACAAGAAATTTTGGTACTTGAGTGTATCCTCTGTGTTGATCACTGTTAGGGATAATCACACACTATGATTATAGTGGTTAGACGTTCAACTCACGTAAAGGTTGATCACGAGGATTGATGGATTACGCCTTAACTTGAAGAAACAATTTTTGTTCTTCGGATGATTACCCAAAGGTAAAAAGCTGCTACCTTTATTATCTTTATGTCTTGTTTTCACACATAGACGGGTCATGGAAGGGTATCTTGTTTTATTTTCCACTGTACCGTATACAATACGAGCCTGAGATACCCAATATATGTATGCTCAAATTGTGAGCTATTTCTGTGTTTTATCTTTAAAATGATCGATATCAAGGTTTGGAAAGTAAAACCTAGTTAGAGTGATCCTTGATTGTTGGGTGTATAGAGATTGGGAGTAAAATAAAGTGTAGTAACTATGTATTGTAAGATTGGTGTTGCTTACCACTATTAATTTGGGAAAAAGGTTTGAGTGGTTGAGTTGAAATCCTTAAGTGCATGCTTAAGGTAGTAGATATAGATCATTTGAGGATCAAACTACTTTAAATCAGTGGGTCAATTCTCTTACATATATTTCGAAGTTTATGGCTATGATTTTACTGTTCATCTAATTAGAAAAACATTGCATTTCTTCTTGGATTCACTGATTTGGTTCAAGACATTTATGTAGAAGAGTAAATCAGTTGATGATGTGTTTACTACCCATTTTTAATAAGTCTCTTTTCTCATTATTTAGTGGAGTTTTGAAAGATCTTTGACTCCACACTTAAAGTTGCTCAAAAAATCCTTCGTTTGGTACACACCCATTTTCGATTTCTTTTTAGGTGTTCAAAAAACTTTGAAAATTTGCATTTGTTTGCCATAAAGCTTATTTACCTTCCCCCCCCCCTCCTCTAAGGTTTATCATATATTTACACGCACGCACACACACACACACACACACACACACACACACACACACATAACTAAATATGCTTATATGTATGTATATATATTTGTAGGATAGATATATCACATATATATCCTACAAATATATGTGTATACATACATATATATATATGTGTGTATACATACATATACATATATATGTGTATATGTATATATATGTATGTATGTGTATATGTATATATAAATGTAGGATATATACATATATGTGTGTGTGTGTGTGTGTGTGTGTGTGTCTATATGTATATATATATGTAGGATATATACATATATAAAGTTGATTGGTGTATTGAGACGAATACTTTGGTGAAATAAAGTTTTGTCGAGACTTGGATGTAATTATTAGATTTGTTCTACCCGTACCCTAAATTTTTGGAAGGCTATTAAGATCATCAAAATAAGAATTTTAGGGTACTCTAGAAAGAGAAATTGATCAGTGCAATGAGATGCACGTTTTTGTGCGAATTGTGCCACCCGGGGTATCGGGGGCATTTTTCGTTATTTTGGCCGCGTTCGTGACTTCGATCGCGAATTTGACCAAGTAGAGAGGGAATTGAAGAATTTAATTGTTACCAATGGATTCAGTGGAATTTTTGGAGTTGGATAGTGAAATAAAATATTTTTCCACTGCAGACCCGATTTTAGTCATTTTTGAAGAAAATAGAAATTGCGGTTGGAAAAGGGACATGTGGCTTCTTATGATTGGTGGATGAAAATAAATGTCGTTTAGTGATTGGTTAATGAGGTCAAGTGCTTCTATTTGATTGGTTGTGATAAGTTGAGATAATTTCGAGGGCTCACAAGAAATAAATAAGGATGGCCCACAAGCATGACAATCTTGACCAAGTTGGACTGCCTTTTGACTTCATTTGACCAAGTTTAATTAAGCTAATCTTGATTTGAGCAAGTTAACCATGGTTGATTATGCATGGCCATGCAAGATTAGAGAATATCTAATGGTTCTTGAGAATTCTATGGATTTCTACAAGCATCACCAATGCTCTTGTAGGTTCTAAATAAATCCAAGACCTTCTAGGATATTCTACAATTTTCTTTTGAATTTTATAAAGATCTAAGGGCTTCTAGAGTTGCCAAATCACCATAGAATTCTTGAATATTGTAAATGACACCTAAGTAGCTAGGTGGACCAATCAAGAGCTTCCAAATGTTTGAGACCATTTGTAACACCCCGCTACCTAGGCCCGCCAGGGCCGGGGATGTCGCCCCATCCAAAGGACAAGGGGTCTTTATAACTAGGTCACACACAAATAAAATTGTAGAATAAAAATAATAATTTAACTTAAAAATTTATTACAACCCAAAAAAAACTCCAAGAATAAATCTATGAATTCTCATAACAAAACCATAAATAAAATTATCCACTCTTGTCTCCCCAAAGCAATACATAAAATTAAATGATAACAATCTCTTCCAAGGCAGATACTACTAGCTACTCATCCCCACAGCAGGATCGACCTGAAATCATGGTAAAAAGGTGATGAGACAAAAATCTCATTAAGTCCGTGTGTGCTTTGGGTGTTTAGTGAAAGCAGTTCATGGATGCAAAGTGCGAAATCTTTATAAGAGAAATATTGGCAAGCAATAAACATTAGTCAAAAGCAAGAGTGGCTTTTTAGCTATTCCAGCCGTACATGATCAACAAAATCAACCACTCGTAAGAAAGGATTATGGGTTACCACACGTTGGGCCCCACAACCAGATGGTCAGTATGCCACACTTTGTGCATACCGCCGGTCAGAATACCACACTTTGTGCAGACTGACAAAAGTAGGTGATCGGCCTACTGAGCAAGATACTCCTCCTTCTCTATACCCAAACAACAACCGGGTGTCCATTCCGGTAAAACACAGTCACTTGACTGAAAAGAACACTGTAAGCTCGGACCGGCACGACCCACTAGACTAATGTCCTATCCGGGAAGGACTCACCCCTCAGAGGTGGCCACTTGCTAAGAGACTTACCCTAACCCCTCAGGATAAGTAGTCCACCCTTATTGAGTACTCAACGACGTTTCCCACTTGGGATAAAATGAACAAAAAATTGTTCCACATGAAAATAGCATTTTGAGGGTTTCCAAAGTTCTTGTAAAAATCAGCTTTAGAAAGAGTTTGAGTTTGGCAAATCTGCTCCTTGATTTTTAAATAATTGAAATGTTTGAAATAAGAGAGAGTTCAACCCTCAATTGCCTTTACATAAATGAGTGTCCATACACTCTACATTTAGCTTGCCATAAGAAAAACATTTCACATCAATCAGGTTTTATGCAGGAGCTTACCTGATTCTTGCTCACAAACAAAAGGTCTCCAACAGCTGACCTAACCCCACAGGACAAATACAAATCACAATCAATTTCAAGCCACAAACCACTTCCTCAATTTTAAGTCAACCCAACTTACTACTACCATGATCCTAGTGTCCCAAGCTTTAAGGTTAAACAATAAGTAAATAGGGTAAGAGTTGAGCCTAGTGTGATATTTAAAATAATTAATGGTTTGGAAAATAAATTTTAATAAGTTGAAAGCTTAAATCTTGTTAAGGAAAATTTAGAGTTTATTTGATCAAGAGTCCTAAGTAGTTTTAGGTAAAATAATGATTTATTAATAATTTAGTTGTTAGAAAATAATTGATAGCTAAAATTAGTTGAAAATGAATTTAATGAGTCTTGCTTGAAAAATAATAAATAAATTCTTAATGGGTTTTGATTAAAAGATAATAATTAAATTTGTAGTAATAAATATTTCACTAATCATAATTATTTTCATAAAAGGCTTTAATTGATTTCATTATTTTAAATAATATATATATATATATATATATATTATTTTCCTAGCAAAGCTATTATTTATTTGACTAAAATATCCTTATTGTTTATAATAGTCCAAATCTACCCTTCCTAGGGTTTTTCGAAAATACAAAAAAAAAAATTATTTTATTGAATATTTTATTCAAGAAGTAAAATTAGTTTAGGGACAACTAGATCATGATTCAAATTCCTATGGCTATCCATAATCAAGAACATGCACAATCCTTCAATTCATCAAATCGACCAAATCTTTCATATAAGAATATATCTAAATTTATCAAGACATGATCTAACCTCTACTAGCATAAATATGATCATGGCTTTACCAATCCATCATGAATAAAAATCCTATTCACCAATGATGACATAATCTCTAGCATGCTTTGACACAAATACTACCTATGACATACATCAAACCTCAATTCAACATACAACCAACCAATATAATCCTTCCATGCATAAATCCCATCTCCTTCACAATCATACATATACTCATGCTTCAAGCACAACAACACATACTCAAATCCCATCGCCATCTACCTTCTAACATCATCCTAGAGACATGATTCTAGAGTTTAAAAAGGAAGATTGAAGGTACTTACTTGATTGATGAATGCCTTGAAGGAGTTTAGAGCAGAACTCAACTCCTAGATGTCTAACTTTGTCCAAGGGAGATGGCGAGAGCATGATTACGGAAGAAGAAGTCATCCGGCCAAGGGAGAGGGATTTCGGCCATGAGAGAGAGAGAGAGAGAGAGAGAGAGAGAGAGAGAGAGAGAGAGAGAAGAGATCATTAGTATGTTTATTCACATAGTTTTTCACTAGAGATCAAGTTTGGAGAGGATGAAGTTGATAGAGTCAATTTACCTTAAAGATGTTCTTGTCCTTCACAGAAATTTCTAGTTTTGATCCGAAGTAGCAAGATGATTTGAGGAGTTTGATGTTAAGAATGGTGTCGATGGACTCACAGCAGTAAGTAGGTCAAATCTGGAGATTTTAGTGAAGGTTTGAAGTGATTTGGAGGGGTATTAGGGGAAAGAAAGTAGTAGGTGTTCTTGGTGTAGTGTGTGTGTTCTTGGAGATTGAAGGGAATTGAGAGATTGTAGTGTAGCTGCCGAAAATTCTGAGGGAATTAGGCTGGCCGAATTTCTGTAGGGTTTAGGGAGTTGTTTCTCTTGTTTGGAAGGGAAAAGGAAAGGTTAGTTGTTACTATCCTTGAAGAATATTTTTAGGAAGTGAATTTGGAAACTAAATATTTCTAGAATATCTTGATAATTGAAGAGCTTTGAAGGTCTCCTATGGCTGACTGGTTGAGCAGTTTTTCTGAGGAATTAAAGCTGGTTCAAGGTAGCTTAGGGTGGCCGAAATTAAGGTGCACAATGATGAAGAAGAAGTCTGGTCAATTGAGTGATATATTATGGAAGGTTGCTAAACAAAAGTGGCTGGAATTTTAGAAACCAATCAAGCAAAATTGTAGGGATTTGGTGGAGGGATTTTCGGGTAGCCATTGCTGGATTTCGTGCAGAAGCTTAAGGGGAACAATGGAGCTCTATTACTGGAGGTTTAAGGAAGGTTTTTGCAGAATAAGGTTGGTGTTTCGGCTGGGAGAGAAATAGGAAACAAGGCTGGAAAATTTTCCTGCACAGTTTTTCGCTGAACAGTAATTCCTGGGCAGATTTTCGGCTACCATTCCTAGACAACTTGCAGAGAGTTTGAATGGAAATTTTAGGGGTATTCAAGGCTGGTTTCCAACCTTCTTCATAGAGGAAAAACATGGCTAAGGTACTGAACAAAATCTGGAAGAAAACAGCTTGATTTTGGACTCTCAAAGCTATGATTTGTACAGGAATTTTCCTGCTTTTGCTCCAGCTTTAAGCAGTCCGAAAATGGCTAAGAATTTCAAATTACAAACTGATCCTAAAGACCATTTTTCTAGCAGCATTTGAGAGGGAATTGAGAGGGAATGCTAGCTGAGAAACTCGACATTTTGTAGGCACAACAAGTTGGGAAATTTTCAGCTCATTCCAATAAAGAAGATGAACTAGCTAGAGAGAATTTTCAGCAAACTCACTAGAGGGTTTTTTCCTCTTGGAACTTCCCACAACTCTTCCACATTTTTCAGACCATAAGAAGTCTTTTACCAAGACATTTTGATCCTACAAGATCACAACACTTTACTGAAATTTCTGGAAAGAAAATGGCTAGAATCAATTGATCAAACTAATGAGTTGAGAATTAAGGAAAAATCAAAGATCAAGGAAAAATGAATTCCCTTTGGGAAATTCGAGTAGGTAAGGGTGTAGAATGAGGTTGCTCCTAACATGACTCTCTTAGGACATCATCCCTACCTTACTCCAAGCTCATAAGGCCGAAATTACTCTTCCCCAAGCAAAAATAAAATTAAATCAAGCTAAAGCTTCCATGATGGAATTTGAACCCGAGTCCTCAAAAATTAATTCTAAGGCTCTAACCACTAAACCACATCAACTCTTGCTGATATTTTCCCTAGAAAAATTATTTTCTATTCAATCCGCAAGCTATTTCCCTATTTTCACCTCGGGCAAAAATTACCATTTTGCCCTTCTCACACAATACTCATCAACAAGACTTCAAGACAATAAAACTCAAATCCAAAGCACATAAAAATCATATAGAAGTATATTTAATCATGAAATAAAATATGATATGCATCCCAACCCCCTTACTCTAAGGTTGGTTTTGACTGGGGTTTCACACCATTTAATGAACCTTTGACTTGAAGACCACATTTCTCATGAGGGCTGGCTGAAATGGCTTTAGATAGCCAAAATTTTGGAGCAAACAAGGGAGAAAAGAAAAGGAAATAGAGAAGAAAGAGAGAGAGAAAAGCAAGAAAATGCTTGGACTGTTCAGCCTCCAAATGCAGCAAAGAAAAGGTAAAGATCTATCTTACTTGAAGTAAAGTTATTATATAAATCATGGCGATCATTTTGGTATATATATTGTGAGAAGTTTATGTGTGAAGTATGGAAACTAGTTAGGTGAAGTTGTGTGAAAGCTGTCCTTGTGTTCAGAAAATTCTAGGAGGTTTTATGTTCAGTAAATCTGTAATGTTTCTGGATTTGAACAAAGCAGGCATATATATTTGTATCTAAGGATCATAGAGACATTTTGGAACAAGTTTGAGGTTAATCGGATTTACGGATAAAAAATTATGGTAAAAATAGTACAAGGTGCCAAATCAATAACGGGATTTTACTACTGGATCATTGTGTTCAAAATTGAACAAAATGGACAACAGAATTGGTACTCCATGAATTGGAACTTGTAAAGGAATGTCTTAAGGATATTTTACAATTGGTTTGACATCATTTGGATTTGTGGATTAAAAGTTATGGGCAAAACAAGTTAGGGTGTCAAACTGGAAAATTGCAGAATGTTAAGGAAATAATGAATAGTGAAACTAAGTCAAAACTACTGAGGCTGTTTTTGCCCAGTACTGTGATACTGGAACTGGAACACTAAAAACAGCCTTAAGTGAATTAAATTTAAGAGTCTTACGGTCATTTTGGTATATCATGGAGCTAAATCGGAGCTGTAAATTGAAAGTTATGTGTAAAACAAAATGGTGTGTCAAACCAATGAAATTC
Source organism: Voacanga thouarsii (assembly GCA_026120185.1). NCBI lineage: Eukaryota > Viridiplantae > Streptophyta > Magnoliopsida > Gentianales > Apocynaceae > Voacanga > Voacanga thouarsii. The sequence goes on along the minus strand of JANUWF010002236.1, from coordinate 1,096,227 downwards.
CAGGAAGTAGTCCGAAAATGAATGGACTTAAGGGTGACTACTTATGTGATTTTAGATAAATTAATTGGGGAAACATGAAGTGAATCCCTTGTTTATGAAGGTAGGAAGGATGTGGAAAAGGAAAATGAAAGAATTGATCAAACGATGAAAAAATGACGCGAACGAAAGTTAAACATTTTCCTTGACCGATGGCTAACCATCGGCCTTATCGGCTAACCGTCGACCCCATCAACTACACGACGGTTGAATGTCGGCTAACCGTCGGGCATATTGGTCGGACGTCGGCTACCTGTCGGCTATTTTTCGGCCAAACATGAATTGACCCGAAAACGATATTTGATGTAGGTTTAGCGATAAATGGTCAACGGAACATCGAAAATGGTAGAAACGAAGGTTAAGCGCCAATGAACGAAAATGATTGCTTAGAACACAAGGTGAGTTCCTTGGATTTCTAAAACTCTTTTAAAGTTAGTGTGCATTGTTTTTTTATGAAATGCTATATTATTTACCGTTTGGAACATTTTATAAAAATATGTTTGGAAACATTGAATTTAATCCTCTTTTGAGATTAGAATTTTGGATTCCTTAAATGAGTTCCTTTTTGGAATCGGGTATTTGGAAAATATTCCAAATGTCCTTATTGGAATATTTTATGAAAACCTTTAGAACTCGGGTATTCAGTAAATGACCGAAATATCCTTATTGGAACTCTTATGAATATTTCTCAAATCGGGTAACGATAAAATGACCTGAATACCTTCAAAAAATCTTTTGGAAATTGGGCATCGATAAAATGACCTGAATACCCTTGGAAATGACTTTTGTGATTGAGTACGGGGAAAATGACCCGGTTACTCTTAGAAACACGTTTTAATGTGTAAATTGAACCCTTTATCTGGTTTCATCATGATTTTAGAAAATTTTTGTTTTGCCCCAAAAACTGTTTTGATATGAAAATTCTATGAAATCAAATAACCCTCTAGCCTGATTAGTCAGACGGGGTTGGTGATGTTGAGTACTCAGCAAGGGCTCTGATCTTTGTACTAGCTCATGTTAGAGATAGACGACCCCAAGTAACCTGATCAGTTCTGGGGATTGTTTTACTCCAAACAGAGCGACAGGACATTGAAATGAGACGTCCTGGCTAATCGTTTTGAGCTTGGCAATTGCCTATTAATTATGATGGTGGATTGTTCACATGATATCGGGCGGGTAGACTCGGTGTGTTCAATCCTTTACCACCTTGATGGTGATTGACGTCATGATTGGGGCCCCTGGCTTATGGTGGTAAGTAAAAGATCCCTCAGTGCAAGGTGAGGTACATTTGTACGCTGCTCACCGTTCCGGCATGACACGGGTGACGTGCTGTAAGACGTAGTCCCTGGCACAAGAGACCGTGTAGCCGAAGGTAAGGACTGTGGGACTTGCATACAGGCCGACCTTCTATTGGAGAAGTGCTTGTGATTGGAAAAAAATGGGGCAATGATTTGAAAGTTGAAACACCGTTTTTCAAAAAATTATTGAGTTCTGAATACACTCTTCATTAAAGAGTTTTGGATTCATTTCTAATGAACAAATGATATGTAATTTCATAAAAGTTATGTGTACTCTGCTTCTTTAATAAAACATTAGCACACACAGGACTCACTGGGTGACTTTTCACTCACACGTGTCTTTTATCTTACCTTTTTGTAGGATCCGGAGTTGGAAGAACCTACGGATAGAGGACGATACCACAATGACAGCAAAATAGGTTCAGACATTTCCCTTTTTGGATAATACTCTGTTGGATTTCTCGTTATAAAGACCCCTAATCTGGGTAACTGGACGGGGCGACACCCAGATTAGAGATGCTTCCGCTATTACCTTTAGTAAGGGTGTTACAGTGTGTGTGTGTGTGTGTACACACACACACACAAATAAATAAGATAGGCATATCAAATTAACTATTCAACTGTTAGATTTGATAAAATCACTAAAAAATATATTATAACCAAATTTAATAGTAATCAAATATATTTTGCTACATAATCTAGAATAATCTCTATAAAAATGTCCAAAACCTAATACATTTAGAAAGATAGGCATATCAAATTAATAATCCTACTGTTAGATATGATAGAATCATTAAGAAAAGTGTTGTGATCATATTTAAAGGTAATCAGATATGTTTTGCCACATAATCTTGCATAATCTTTATAAAAATACCCAAAACCCAACATATTTACAAAGATGAGCATATTAAATTAACGATCCAACCATTATATTTGATTAAATTTCTAAGAAAAGCGTTATGACCAAATTTAAAGGCAATCGAATATGTTTTGTCACATAATCTAGCATAATTTATATAAAGTTGTCCAAAATCTAATACATTTATAAAGATAGGCATATCAAATTAATGATTCAACCATTAAATTTGATAAAATCTCTAGGAAAGGTATTATGATCAAATTTAAAAGTAATCAAATATATTTTGTTATATAGTTTAGCATAATCTATATAAAAATGCCCAAAACCTAACACATTTACAAAGATAGGCATATCAAATTAACTATCCAACCGTTTATTTGATATAATTGCTACAAAAATTATTATGACTAAATTTAACAGTAATTGGATATGTTCTACCATATAATCCAGCATAATTTCTATAAAAGTGTCCAAAACCTAACACATTTACAAAGACAAGTATATCAAATTAACGATCCAGCCGCCAAATTTGATAAAATTACTTTTGATTAAATTTAAAGATAATCGGATATATTTTACCATATAATCTGGATAATCTATAAAAAAGTGTCCAAAATCTAACACATTTATAAAAATAGGCATATCAAATTAATTATTCAAACGTTAGATTTGATAAAATCATTAAGAAAAGTATTATTACCAGATTTAGAGATAATCGGATATGTTTTGTCACATAATCTAGCATAATTCTATAAAAGTGCCCAAAACCTAACACATTTACAAAGATAGGTATATCAAATTAACGATCCAATCGCTAGATTTAATAAAATCATTAAGAAAAATATTATGACCAAATTTAAAGGTAATTAGATATGTTTTGTCGCATAATCTAGCACAATCTCTATACAACTATAAAAAACCTAATGCATTTACAAAGGCATATAAAATTAACAATTCAACCATTAGATTTGATAAAATTGCTAGAAAAAAGTATTATGACTAAATTTAACGGTAATCGGATATGTTTTGTCGCATAATCTGGCATAATCTCAATAAAAGTGTCCAAAACCTTACACGTTTACAAAGATAGACATATCAAATATTAACAAACCAATCGTTAGATTTGATCAAATTGCTAGGAAAAGTATTATAACCAAATTTGAAGGTAATCGAATATGTTTTCCTGTATAATCTAGCATAATCTCAACACCTACCCTAACATCTAACACATTTACAAAGATAAGTATATTAAATTAACGATCCAACCGTTAGATTTGTTAAAATTGCTTATGGCCTAATTTAAAGATAATCAGATATGTTTTACCACATAATCTAGCATAATTTCTAGAAAAATGCCCAAAACCAAACACATTTACAAAGATAGGCATATCAAATTAATGATTCATCCGTTAGATTTGATAAAATTGCTAAGAAAAGTATTATCACCAAATTTAAAAGTAATCGGATATGTTTTGCCACATAAGCTAGTATATTCTTTACAAAAATGGCCAAAACCTAATACATTTAGAAATATAGGTATATTAAATTAATGATCTAATGTTAGATTTAATAAAATCTCTAAGAAAAGTGTTATGACCAAATTTAAAGGTAATCAGTTATGTTTTGTCACATAATCTAGAACAATCTTTATAAAACTGTCCAAAACCTAACATATTTATAAAGATAGGCATAACAAATTAACGATTCAACCGTTATATTTGATAAAACCATAAAGAAAAATGTTATGACCAATTTTAAAGGTAATCCCATATATTTTGCTACATAATCTAGTATAATCTCTATAAAACTGCCCAAAACGTAACACATTTATAAAGATAGACATACCAAATTAACTATCTAATTGTTAGATTTAATAAAATTGCTAGAAAAAGTATTATGATCAGACTTAAACGTAATCAGATTTGTTTTGTCATATATTATGGAATAATCTTTATAAAAATGACCAAAACCTAATACATTTACAAAGATAGTCATATCAAATTTCCGATTCAACCATTAGATTTAATAGAATCACCTGAAAAAAGTATTATAATCAAATTTAAAGGTAATCAGATTTGTTTTTGTCATATAATATAGTATAATCTCTATTAAAATACCTAAAACCTAAAACATTTACAAAGTTAGACATATCAAATTAACAATCCAACCATTTTATTTGATTAAATCGCTAGAATAGGTTTTATAACTAAATTTAAATATAATTGGATATGTTTTGTCACACAATCTATCTAACACATTTTGAATGATAAGCATATCAAATTAATAATCCAATCATTAGATTTGATAAAATCACTAGAAAAAGTATTATGGCCAAATTTAAAGGTAATTGGACATATTTTGCCATATAATCTGGTATAATTTCTATAAAAATACTCAAAACCTAATACATTTACAAATATAGGCATATCAAATTATCAATCCAACCATTAGATTTTATCAAATAAATAAATAAATAAAAAGTATTGTGAGCAAATTTAACAGTAATCGACTTTGTTTTGTCATATAATTTGGAATAATCTCTATAAAAATGTCCAAAACCTAATATATTTACAAAGATAGGTATATCAAATTACCGATCCAATTGTTAGATTTAATAAAATCACTAAAAAAGTACTATGACCAAATTTAAAGATAATCGGATTTGTTTTGCCACATAATCTAGCTTAATCTCTATATAACAACCCAAAATCTAATGTATTTACAAATATTTAAATGTTTAAGGACTAATTTGTAAAATTTTTTGGATTATATTTTAAATATGCTAAAATTTAATGACCAATTTATAAAATTTGGGGTCATATTTTATATATTTAAAATTTTGGAGACTAATTTATAAAATTTTTAGAGTCATATTGTATATATTTTTAAATTTAACGACCAATTTTCAAATTTTTTAGGTTATTTCTATAAATATTCCAAGTTTGAAGACTAATTTACAAAATTTTTGAGGTCATGTTGTAAATATTTAAAAATTTAAAAACATGTATTAGTTAGGAAATGTGAATTTTGTAGCTAAAAATATAGTTATAGTGATAAAAGTTAATATTTATAACTAAGAAATGAATTTTCGTCACTGATGATACATTATTAGCAAGAAAATTTATTCAGAAAATGAATTTTTGATGATGTATCATTAGCAAGGAAACTTAAAGTTTCCTCGCTAATACACTTATTTCCTAGCTAAAGCTATCACTTTTAGCTAGGAAATAAAAATTTTGTCGTTGAATGTCTTAATAAGTAGTGACAAATAGTTTGTCACTGAAGAAATATTTTCCTCTCTAAAGCATACTTTTAGTGACAAAATTTTTTTCCTAACTAAAGTTTTGTCACAATGTATCATTTTCTTTTAATGAGAATCTCATCCCATCAATAATAATACTTGGAAGGAACTCAATCCCACTGACAACATCAATACTATAGGAATTCCACCCTAGAACATGATAAATATAACCATATAATTAACTCAGTACATCCATCACAATTAATCATACAATTACTATCGGCATGGTACACCAACTTGGCACGAATAAGTTTATAACCTATTGACATTATTACCACCTGTCACAGACATCCCACGCCCGACTTCCATTTTCACATGTTGGAAAATATGTTGCTAGCTAAGGACAACTAAACATCAAATACTGGCACCCTGCGAAGAAAGAGACCACTACCCAGAGATGGCCATCAACCGAATAGCATTCTCAAACCCGCACAAGTTAGTATAAAAACAAAGTCCTTTTAAGTACTCAAAAATCATGGCATAAAGCCTAATGAATAGATCACAGAATGCCTTTTTAAAAACAAGCTCAATACCGTTTGAAAATATTTCACAAATAATCCCAAAAAAAAATTGATATACAAAATACTCCTAAGTTTAGTAATATACTCTATAGATTTGAAATCACTTCACAAGAGTTTTATCCATTGAAAGATTTCATAAACACATAGGTCATATAAATACCATAATTGGTTTTCATATTGAATGAAGCTAATGATTCGAAACATGCTATGTATTTCGCTATTCATTTATGCATGACAATTTGCAACTCTATATGATTCATAGAAATAATGCAAGATTTTATATAAAATATATCATGTATATGCAATTTCCCAAAAACATAGCATATTTGAACATTTTCTTATCAATAATTTCACCATTTGATTCACAATAGAGCAACATGCTCTCAATATATAAGTTTCCAAACAAGACTCAAATGCATACACACACGCACATTTGTTCAATTATCACTTACAAAAATAAATCATCTCATAAGTCAACACTTCTCGAATAAATAAACATTTTTTTATAAATAACATTTTTTAAAAAATAAACAATTATGCATTTAAAGCATTTATCATGATTAAAATACTTTGCATATATTCCTAGATTTAGGAAATTATGATGTGTTGGGATTTGCCTTGAGTCCAAGCAAAGTATAGCAAATCCAACTTAAGTTTGGTAATTGAGGCCTTTCTCACCAACCAATTCTAGCACATAAATAAACAATTATCAATTTCCTATATTAAATCCTACACTTAATAGGGTTCCTTCTTCATAATCATGAACTTAGGCATATTTACTCTTAGGATCAAACTCTCACTAATCTCCAATCAAACAACACTTAATCCACAACATTCAAACTCATATAATGGATATTAAAGGAATATATACACTTAAAAAATTCATTTAAGTACATATAACATATAATTACACAAGGCTTTGTCACATAATATAGTCACCAAACATAGTATAGGTAATATATCTAAATTCAATCATATTGCCACATAGGCATTCAAGTACTGAACTAAGCATTTTGTATCATTCCTATATCAATATTATAATAAATCAAATTGATAAAGTAGCAATTTTTTATCTAAAATAGAGTTTTCTTAAAGTTTAATCAATGTTTTAGCAAAACATGACTGATCAGGGCATATTCTAGGGCAATTAGTTCACCAAGCAATTCAACTCAAAATGTCATAAAAATTTACAGGATATAACTTCAATATGTGGGGTAGTTACTGTAAAATTTTCATCATTTAAGGCGTCTAAATATGTTAATTAAATGCTTGAAGTTACAACAACACTAAGGTAATAGTGATTCCCTGATTGAGCAACAATTTTGTGAAAATCATAGAGAACGATTGAGAAGTCCAAATCAAGTGATTCCAATTGCTAATTTCTCCTACAATGATGTAGTTTATTTTTTAAAATTTCAAGTCAATATTCAAAGTGAAGGGTTTCAATTGGAGGTCCAAATTTGAAGAAAAATCAGCTTTGTTTGTCACAGAATAGAGCAATTTCAAAATTTTATATAAAATCAACCAAAAATGCAATTAACATGATTCCCAAGGAAAAAATACTCCTAATGTAACACCCTACATTTTCCATGGTATCGGGTCTTGTCTTCATGCGACACCACCCCATCTAAACTCCTAAACAAGGGGTCTTTATAACGATTTATAACTTAATACACAACAAAATCATTTTATAACTCAAATATACATGGAATTAAATTCAAATGAAATTATAGGTCTTCAAATACTACTTTATATTACATCGACTATTCTACTCCATCATGCTTCCATTAAGCCACTCTAATCACTAAGTTGTACCATAGAACCTAAAACATAAGAATAGAAAGAAACGTGTGAGTGCAAAACACTTATCGAGTCGCATATGTGTCCTTGATTTTTCATTAAAACAAAAAAGGGATTTTAGTAAATGAGATCTCTTAACTGATATACAACAAACACTTTTCTCAAATGGATATTAATAGTCCCACACAGGTAATGCCAATCTCACATAGAGAATGACTTTCTTATACAAAGAACGATAGTCTCATGTAGAGACACAAAGATTACTTTTCTCGCATAGAACTTACTTTTCGCTCACAAAGAATTTCTTATCCATGCTAAAGGACTCATAAAATTCATTTTTCATAAAATCATTCATTAGAAATATATTTTAGAAAATCACTAGCCTAAAACGGTATTTACAAAATAAAGAGGACTCACCTCGTCTTCTATGTAAACATTAAGTCAAGCTCACCTAAGTGTTAGGCAAAATTAATCTTCAAAGTTCCAACATCTTCTTAGTTTATATATCTATCTCCTACATCTCTCTCTCTCTCTCTCTCTCTCTCTCTCTCTCTCTCTCTCCCTCTTTCTTGTTTGCCCTCTCTTTTCCTTTCCTCTCAGCCTCCCTCTCTCTTTCTCCTAATTTTCTTCTTCTTTCCCCTTTTCTCCTTTCTTCTACTTATAGTTGTTCTAAAAAGCTTATGTTAGGAAGCTTATATAAGAAGTTTATGTGGGAAGCTTATGGAAGATAATAGAAATTTATGGAAGCTAATAGAATTATATAAAAGCTAATAGAAACTTATAGAAGCTAATAGAACTTCATGGATGATGATAGAAGGTACAAGAAGCTTATGAAATATGTAGGAAGCTTATGGAAGGTATAACTTATGTAGGAAGCTTCACTTAATAATTCTTGGTCAAATTGGTTAAATAACTTTCTTACAAATATCTAAACTTTATTAAATGTTCTGGGCCCAACATTTAATGTAACACCCCACTACCTACGTACCCCAAAAGGGGCGGGGATATCGCCACATCCTTAGAACAAGAGATCTTTATAAGTAGGTAAAAGAAAAATGAAAAAGACAATCTAAGTTCAAAATTTATTACAAGCTAAATCAATACTTTTACAAGTCTCAAGATAACTATTAAATTCTTAAAAGAAAATACAACCAAAATAGAAAATAAAATTCTTCAAGCTTCTTGGCAAGCTCAATTTTCAAAGAAGGATCTTCCTGAAAACATGATATAAAATACGGTGAAAAATATTTTCCAACAAATCCTTCATGTGCTCTTGTCAATTATAGAAATATTTCATGTATGTAGTTTTGAACATGTCACAATAAAAGTCTACAAGTCATAACAATCCATTTTTTAACATTGAGTGGTGTTTTACATTAGTTTATCAAATAAAAGAGAATGTTTTGAAAAGAAATAAACCACTCAAACTAAAAGTAACTATGAAACCCTGTGTCATGACCGTTTATTATGAAACCCTACATAACAATACAAATGGTAATCAGCCCACAAGTGAGATACTCATTTATCTCTACACTTTAACTTGCCGATTGTCCATTCTAGAAAAAACAGTCCATATAGACTGAGTTGCTAGCTCGGACCAATCTGACTAACTAGAATTGATGCCTTGTCCATGCAAAGCTCGCCCCTTAGAGGTGGCCACCTACTGAGAGACTTACCCTAACCCTACAAAGACTAGTCCTAATAGTATACCCATATTGAGTACTCAATATTTAGTATCTTACTCAAAGGTCGATCTCAAATTGACAATTTTAAATACTTTGGCCTTGCAAAACATGGTTTCATATAAGGTGCTCTTGAAAACATTTACTATGTGAGGAAAAGAGAAACAATGTTTATTTAACACTTTGTGTGATAAAACGATTTGGTGAACAAAATGAACCATGTTTACAACCCAAGTATTAACATTTAACATATAACTTGCAAACAAGAGCTTTACTCAACAAAACATTTATGCGAGGACTTTTTTGATTCTCTTATCCCACGGAGAAAATCTCCTAAGGTCTTGATCAATGAAACCTAGCCCCGTCTGGGCGAAATACAAAATACATGTCACTATTGCCAATAACTCTTGTATCACAAGTGCATAAACATATATATAACTCTAATTATTGTGAATATATTAGTGAATTAGTGGAAACTCCACTAATTCCATTAGTGGATATGGATGTCTACCATTAACATTACTAATACATATTAGTAGAGTTAGTGGAGACACCACTAATATATTAGTGGAAATAGACCATTAACTCCACTAATAAAGCTTTATAAATAGAACTATTCCCAAGTTTGAGAGATATACCAATTGTGAGAGAATTGTTAGAGAAAGTTGTGAGAGAAAAGAAAGAGAGAAATTTGAAGAAATTCTTGTGCAAATAATAGTTAGAGATTTTTTGTGTGTAGATTTTGTTCTGATACTGCCAAAATTTTATAACACGTTATTAGCACGAGTCTCTGCTGTTTCCAAATCTAGAAGACTAAAGTACGAGCTTTTGCCGTTACAAAGGCCAGAAGATTAAAGGTACTCATTTATTTATCCCTATGACTAACCTTACTAAACTCGAATTTGTAACCCTTGATATTTCTGAAAAAAATTATATGTCATGGGTTCTCGATGCAGAAATTCATCTAAATGCTGAAGGCCTTAGTGAAACTATTAAAGAAAAAAAAATAGTGCAATTGCACAACAAAAGGCCAAAGTTTTGATTTTTATCCGTCGTCATCTCAACGAAAATTTGAAAATGGAATATCTTACCCAAAAAAAATCTATATGTCTTGTAGGTAAATTTTAAAAAAAAAGATTTGACCACCTGAAGATAGTCGTATTACCAACTGTACAGTATAAATGATTACACCTGAGTTTACAGGATTTTAAAACCATGAATGAATATAGCTCTGCCATGTATAAAATTACATCTCAGTTAAAATTATGCGGAGCAAAAGTTATTGATGAAGATATGCTGGAAAAGACATTCTTCACCTTTCAAGCCTTGAATATTGTCCTGTAGCAACAATATCAAGAAAAATGATATACAAAATTTACTGATTTAATTATTGCCCTCCTCATTGCAGAGAAAAATAATGAATTATTATTGAGAAATCATGAAGCCAGACCAACTGACTCAACAACACTCCCAAAAGTGAATGTTGTTGGCTCTAACAGAAGCCATAGACATAGTCGTAGTCGTGGTCGTGGCTGTGAAACCCCAACTAAAACCAACCCTAGAGTAAGAGGGTTGGGATGCACATCATATTTTTTTGCACGCATAAATATACATTTGAATGATTTATATGTGCTTTGGAATTGTGATTTATAGTCTAGAAGGTTTAGTTGTGCTTATTTAGTAGGAAGGGTAAAATAGTAATTTTGCTTGAAGTGAAAGTAAGGAGATAGCTTGAGGATTAAATAGGAAGAATATTTAGAAGAGAAAATAAGAACAAGAATTGTTGTGGTTTAGTGGTTAGAGCTTTGGAATTAATCTCTAAGGTCTTGAGTTCAAATCCCACCAATTAAATTTTATTTTATGAAAGGTGGAATATTTTCGACCCTTGCATGCCATAAGAAGATGTAAGAGTATTGTCCTAGGGGAGACATGAATGGAATGTCTTAATCCTATTCTTATATCCTACAAGAATTCTTAAGGGATTCATACCATTTTGTTCCCTAACTTATCTTAAATTCTTCACCAATTAAACTTGTTCAATTATCCAAATCCATGTTTTAATTCTAGAAAATTCAACAAGGTATATTGATCTTGGAATTTCAAAAATGGCTCTTAGAGGATAGAGTTTTTACTGAAAATGGGGAAGGAGTTAAGGAAGGTTCCCAAGAAAATTAATCTCCATGGTTGAACCTTCAAACTCTACTCCATAAGCGTTCATCTTCTTCATGGCAGCAATCTGGAAATTTTTCAGCTTCTTGGTCAGTTCAGCTTTTGAAAACTTCAGCCATTTTTCTCACTCAAATGCTACCAGAAAAATAGCCAATTTGTTCAACTTGAAGACTGAAATCCTTTGTCAAAATTCGGACTGCACAAAAGCTATGCAATCCAGGAAAATTCCTGGACAGTTTCGCAGCATGGCAGGCCAAAAATCAAGCTGTTTCTTCTACCTTTCAAACCAGTAATTTAACTCTATCTTTCCTCCATAAAGAAGGATGGAAACCAGCCTTAAAGGACCCTCCACTACCTCTTCAAACTCACTACAAGTCGACTGGAGCATTGCAGGAAAAACTGAACAAAAATTCCAACAAGCCATCCAAGAATCAAACCAGAAATTCTAGCCTTACTCCCTTTTCAAACCTTATTCGAAAATCACTTCAACTTTCTGTGAAATTAACCTTGGTCAGCCATGAACTAAACTTCATCACCTCCTCCATTGATCTACACGAATGAACACCATAGCTACTCCTTAAATTCCTCCTTCAATTACTTCAATCAAGCTTCCAATTAGAATTCAAAATTTCAGCAAATTGCTCCATGAAAACTTCCATGGATTAAGCTTCAAACAACCAGAAGTTTCCCCACCATTGCACTCAACATTTTGGCCACATATAACTACTTCAAACCTCATTCATCTCAGCAAAACCTCAGTAATCCAGTTGGCCATTGAAGCTCCCAAAGAACCTCCATCAATAAAACCACTCTACCATATCTTCTACCTTAATTCACTCCATGAATTACTCCTTTTGAAATTCAAATGATCATATTTTCCTCTTTCCCCTAATCTGAAAATCCAATCACAAGAATTCCTCTAACCATTTGGCCAACACATTTCAACAATTTTGTCCAGCATTCTCTCCATTTTTCCAAGAACACATATCACCATTCTCCAAGCCTAATACCACTCCAAACACCTTCAATCCCTTCCAAAAACTCCAGATCATATCCACTCACCCTCTAGAGTCCATTTCTGTATTTTATAACATCAAACATTGAAAACAAAATTCTGCTATCGGATCAAAAACCAGAATTTTTCTTGAAAATTCAAGAACTCTCTCAAGGTGACCAAGAACGATTTTGATCATCTTCCTTTTTTCAATATTTAACATAATATACTGATTCTCTCTCTCTCTCTCTCTCTCTCTCTCTCTCTCTCTCTCCCCCAAAATGGTTGTTTCAACCATGGCCATTTTTCTTCTTCTTTCTTGGACGATTCAAGTCTCCTAAGTGTGTGGATTCACTTGAGTCTTCATCAAGGTAGTCATCAAACAAGTATATCTCTTTAACCCTCTCCTTAATTCTAAAATCATGTCTCTTGGATGTTATTAGAACAGGATAGAATATGATTGGGGAATTGAGTATGTGTTTGTATAAAGGAGTTGAGATTGGAGCATGAGGATGTTTTGACATGGTTAAGTTTTTCTTGTGGATCGATGCATATTTTCATGTCTTGAGTGAGTTGGATGGTTAAGCATGCTAAATATTATGTCACCTTTGGTGAATAGGGTTTTATGTTCTTGTATTCTTGTTGAAGCCATGTATATGATTATGCTTAGTAGAGATTTAGCCATATGTTAGTATGTATGAATTTAAGCCTTTATTCATGAATGGAATGGTTTGATGATTGATGTTAGATTTTATGTTCATGATTATTGTTAGCAATAGGAGAATTATGATCATGACCTTGTTGATCCTAAGATATTTTAATTAGCCAATTTTATTACGTTAATCAAAATTAAAACTATATTTTCCCTCAATAATTTCGAAAACCCTAGGAAGCCTTGGAGTTGGAATATTACATGAAATAGTGAGATTTTAGCCGAATAAATGATATCTTTTATTAAAAATAATATATGCAAATATTTATATATAATAATAATATTAAATAAAACCTTTTATATAAAAAATAATAATAGGTAAAATATTAATCTTGTAGGCCATATATTCATAAATACTATTGAAATTTATTTATTATCTTTTGATCAAAATTTATTAAAATATACTTATTATTAATTTTATTTATTAATTATTTTCTAACTATTAATTATTAATTAAGAGATTAGTAATAATATATTATTAATTTTAATAATATCATCTAGGACTTAGGATATTTCATCAAATAAACCCTAATTTATTAATAACAAAGATTTATATTTGAACCTATAACTTATTAGTAGTTATTTTACAACCGTTATTTTCACTTATCAAGCTAGACTTCTTTTACAAAAACCTTTATCATCTAGCCTTAAAGCTTAGGACATTAGGGTCATGATTGTAATAAGTTGAACTATGATTATTTATGGAAGCAAATATAGCTTGAGTTTAACCATATGGCTTGTGTTTACCTCAGGCAGAGTTAGGTCGACTTTGGAAGATCTTTGAATTAGCTCAAGCAAAGGATCAGGTAAGCTCCTGTATAAAACTTATTTGACGGCAAAAGGTTACTATGGCAAGCCAAATGCGAAGTGTGTGGACACTCAATTCTGTAAAGGCAATTAAGGACTGTTTCCTTTCTTATTTCAGTTAAATAAATTATTTGAAAATTAACAAGTAGTTTTGCTCAAACACCAAACTCTTTCTAAAACCAACTTTGACACGAATTTTAGAAATCCTTAATTGCCATTTCCAAATAAAGCAATGTTTTATCAATTTTCTCCCAAGTAGGACAATCAACATTGAATACTCAATAAGAGTAGGCTAGTAGTTCTAGTTTTGAAAAGCAAGAGCGAGTCTTCTAGCAGGAGGCCACCTCTAGAAGATGAACTCAACTTGGAGAAGCGACAGTACTACATAGTCATGCCGGTCCGAGCTAGCAAGTTTCAGTCATATGGACTGTGTGTTTCTGGAGTGGACAACCGATTTGTTTGGGTATAGAGAAGAAGGAATATCTTACCCGGTGGGTCGTACACCTACCTTTTGTCAGTCTGCACAAAGTGTGGCATTTTGACCATTATATGGTCATGGGGCCCAACGTGTGGTAACCCATGGCCTCCCATTTGAGTGGTTGCATTTATTGCTCATTTGAATAGTTTGAAAAGAGGAAAACGCCACTCTTTATTTTAACCTTATTTATTGCTTACCAGCTCTCTCTTTCTTATGCAATTTTTACAACCTGCATTCATGCACTGTTTTATCTGAACACTCAAAGCACACACGGGCTTACTGAAATTTTTATCTCATCACCTTTATGCCATGTTTTTAGGTTGATCCTACTGTGGAGATGAGTAGCTAGTTTATTGCCTGTTTTGAAGACATTGTGTTATTTAGTTTATGTATTATTTTGAGAGATGATTGTAAACAATTTATTTTGGAGTTATTCTTGAATTTGGGGTTGTAATAAGTTTAAATTTTAAGGTATTATTTTATTTTCATTGGTGTGAACTAGTTATAAAGACCCCTTGTCCTTTGGATTGGGCGACATCCCCAGCCCTGGCGGGCCTAGGTAGTGGGGTGTTACAGTGGCCGTGGCCGTGGTTGTGGTTGTGGTTATTGTCGTAAACACACTCGATATTTTCCTTATCACAGTAATAATCAAGCTGTGGAAATACTGGCCACCTGAAGTGGGAAAAAAAAGATAATAAGGGAAAAGAAAAAGAAATGCAAGAAAATTATGAGGATAAGTGTTATAGATATAGCATGAAATGTCATTGGTCACATAACTGTCGTACGGTCAAACATTTAGTAGAGTTATATTAAGCTTCACTGGAAAAAAAATATAAAAATATTGAAGCAAATTTTTTTCAACATCTAGTGAATGATGCTGACAACAATGATATTGATTCAGAAGATCTTAATATCAATATTACATATATGGATGTATCTAATTTTTTTGAACACCCATACGGTAGGATAGACCATTTAATTGGTGATGACAGAGTCTAGAAGAACTAATGCCTCACCTTGATATTTTTGAATTTTCATTATATTCTAATAATATTTACATTTGCCTATACATATTTTTGTTCAGAGGGTTATTGTTAATGATGATGTATGTATTATTGATAGTGGAACTACACACACCATATTCAAAAATGAGAAATATTTTTCTTATCTCAAAATCGGAGAAATAAATATTTATACTATAAACGGTAGTACAATTGTGATTGAAGACTCCGAAAGAGCTAATATATTGTTGCCTGAAGGAACAACAATTAATATTGATAAATCACTATTTTTCTCAAAATTCAGCAGATAATTATTGAGTTTTAAATACATCCACAGAAATGGGTATCATGTTGAAACAAATGAAAAAAATGGTATTGAGCATCTTTATATTACTCAAATTAACTTGGGTAAGAAATCTGTATTAGAAAAACTACCGTCTTTTTCTACTAGCTTATATTTTGCAAAAATATGTACAACTGAAATTCATCATCTAGTAAACCAAAAGTTTGCTGATCCTACTACTTTTAGCATTTGGCATGACTGGTTGGATCATCCGGGATCTACCATGATGAGAAGAATAATTGAGAATACACATGGTCATTCATTAAAAAAATAAAAATATATTGACATAAAAAAAATTCTCATGTGTTGCATGTTCCCTAGGAAAATTAATTATTAGACCATCACTAGTAAAAGTAGGAGCTGAAAGTCCTACATTTCTTGAATGGATTCACGGAGATATTTGTGGACCTATTCATCTACCATGTGGGCCATTCAGATATTTTATGGTTTTAATTAATGCATCATCCCAATGGTCACATGTGTATTTATTATCTATTCGCAACCTGGCGTTTGCGAGATTACTTGCTCAAATAATTAAATTACGAACACAACTTCCTAACCATCAAATTAAAAATATCCATTTGGATAATGCTAGTGAATTTTTATCACTTGCTTTTGATGCATATTGTATGTCAATTGGGATTAATGTTAAACATCTTGTAGCTCATGTTCATACACAAAATAGTCTTGCTAAATCTTTTATTAAAAGATTATAATTAATTACTAGACCATTATTAATGAAAACAAGTCTCCTAACATATGCCTGGGGATATGCTATTGTATATACTGTAGCACTTGTACATATAAGGCCAACTAGTTATCATAAATTCTCTCATTTGCAATTAGCTTTTGATTCAAGACCAAATATTGCTCATTTAAGAATTTTTTTAGTATGTTGTATATGTTTCAAGTACACCAAACTAACGTACAAAGATGGGTCCTCAAAGAAGAAAGGGGATATACATTGGATATGATTCTTCCTCTATTATTAAGTATGTTGAACCCCTAACAAGAGATGTATTCACAGTAAGATTTGTTAATTGTCATTTTGATTAATCAATATTCCTAAATTAGAGGGAGAACATAAATAGCATAAGAAAGATTTTGCTTGGACAATATCATTAAATTATCTTGATCCGCGCACAAGCACGTGTGAACTTGAAGTTCAAAAGATAATTCATTTGCAAAACATTGCAAATCAAATGCCAAACGCTTTTGTTAATTCCAGAAGAGTAACAAAATCACATATTCTAGCTATAAATGCTCCTATTCGAATTGAAGTCCCAATAGAACAAAAGATTATACCTATAGCTACTGAGTCAAAAACATGCCAGAAGCATGGCCGACCTCTTAGTTCTAAACATAAAATCCTCGAAAGAAAAGAGGATTCAATGATCTAGATGATCATATTGAAGAAAAGAATGATAAATACCAAGAGAGAACTAATGACAAAATAATAAAAAAAACCAGAAGTTGATGAAAGTAATACTAAAATTTCTATCAATTATACCACTTCCGGTAGAAGTTGGAATAGGATAGAAACAGTTATTGATAATATATTTGCATATAATATATCTCTTGATGTTACATAGGATAATGATGATTCTGAACTAATATCAGTTGATGAATATCAGCATAGAAAATATTGGCTACAATGGAAAGATGCAATTCAATCGAAGCTAAATGCACTTACAAAACGTGAAGTCTTCGGACCTGCAGTCTGAACACTGGAAGATGTAAAATCTATTGGCTACAAATGGATATTTGTACGAAAGCACAATGAAAATAATAAAATTGTACGATATAAAGCACCGTTAATAGCCTAAAGTTTTGCACAAAGACCAAGTATTAATTATGATGAAACTTATTCTCCTGTTGTTGATGTTATTACTAATATGTTTGGATTTATTTGGATATAAAAATCATATAAAAATAAGCACATTCCCAATCAAATTTAAATTAAAACGTTAACCCCAAATAACACATATGAGCAAGCGTATTCATTATTAACATAGCATAGGGTCAAACGAGTGTCGATCCTCAAGGAACAAGTATACATTCATCACTTTTCTCTCATTGTTTAACCGACTCCATAAAGTAAAAATAAAATAAAAATAAAATAAAATAAAATAAAATAAAAGAATATATACATGTCAATGATGGAGAATTATGCAACTCAAATCATTATTTTGATAAACATGACCTTAAAGCACTAAACCATTATCATAACTAATTATTCTCTTAGCATCATGAATGATTAATATAGATTCACTTCTTTTCCAATCCATGAAATCACTACCTTTTAGATAAATTAGCATCACATTCCTGTCTCAACTAATTCACCCAAAAGATGCATTAAACACAGTCCTTGATTAAATTTCCATTCCTAGCAAACTTAAAACATGAAATTAACCAATGAATCCATTTCTGGCAGACATCAATTAACCTTTAATGACCAGTTCTTAGCAATTAACCTCATTTCCAAGTAAGTTAAAAGACAACAAATATGAAATTAATGAATTAAAACCACCATCAACCCCTTTTCCAAGCACGTTAATTGAAAGAAACAACCAATTAATCTCGTAATACGCCCAAATAATTAAATACCAAGAAAAACAATCAATTAATCAACAGATCAATTAACCCTAAAAATCGTGAATATAAAAAACAATGTCAAATTATACTAAAACAATTAACATATCATTGTTCAAAAAAAAGAAAACAAAGTAAAAGAAAGCACTCATAGACAAGCCTCCTTCTTCTTCCTTTGAAGACCTTCTTGCACAACCCTCCTTGATTGAAGAATTCCTCCTTTGATTTGAATAGTTTTCCATGATAATCTATGAATTCTCCTTTTTTTTTTCCCCTTGTGTTTTTCATCTATTTATAGGCTTAGGAAGTGCCTAAATTCATTGGTATAATGTTCTTGGCCGAGTAGAAGTAGGAAGATACTAAAACCCCACAATTACCAAAAACCGCATGCAAAAATCAAAATCCCGTCCTTTCCTCAGAGCACAGCTGGCGCCGCCTGGGCTGCTGGAGCCGGCACCAGTTGTGTTCTGTTTCTTCCGTTGTTCGTCGATTTTTCCTTGATTTCAGCACAATATAGTCTAGAATGTAGCCGATGCCGCCTTAGCTACCGGAGCCGGTGCCGGTTCAGTTCTATTTCTGTCTCGTTTCAATAATTTTTTGTTACTTCGAAGTTCGTGTCAACAACTCATGGCCGGCGCCAGTTCCTTTGCCCTAGCCGGCACTGCCTCTATTCTGTTTTGTGACGTTTTTACTCTGTTTTACCCCTAAAATCTGAAATAATAAACAAAATACTTTTCCAAGGGTAAAATATTAAATATGAAGGAATATGACTAGTTATTAAATAGAATGTACCACAAAATAGTCTCAAATAACTAGGAAAACACATGGCTAATTTAGCCCCTATTATATTCCCCCACACTTATCTCTTTGCTTGTCCTCAAGCAAAGTATCAAAGACAAGTAGGAAAAACACAAGGTTTGATAAATCACTCAATAAATTTCAAAACAATATCTCTAATGCTTCCTTCATTTAAGAACATAAAACACATGCTACTATATCTTTCACAACAAATGCAAGATTTGTGTAAGTGAATAATGACTTAGTAGAACCATCTCAATACTTAACAATAGTCTCAAACCATTGGAAAGAATTTAGTTCAAAAAGAATATGCATTCCATAAGCTTACTCTTCATACACTCTCTCCACTAATTCGAGACATATTGTGACTCTACTTAGGTCAAGTAGGACTTTCAAACTTATAATGTAAGGCTAAAGGCTTGTAATGTAGCTTATCAAACGAAGGATATAGGAGAATCAAATATCAAAGAAGCTGAGAGTTCGCAGGAAATGGATAAACAAAATGTATCAATAATTTCTAAACTCTTCTTGCTCTCCTATCCCAAGAATCAATCAAACCCATAACCTTGTTTAGTAATTACAGTGCTACTCAAGCAAATCTTGCATTTTCTCTCTTTTCTTTTCTTTTTCTCTTTCTTTCTCTTCTTTTATCAACTCTTCTCTATTTTTCACAAGATCACTCAAATTTTCAGCAATGGTATTAAGAACTTGATATGAACTCAATACAGCTCAATCACCATTCCACTTGTAATCTTTCTTTTCTTTCTCTATCAATTTTCTTTTCTTTCTTTCACTCATCTTTTGTTTTTCAATGCTGCTTGTCTTTTCTTTCTCAGTTTCTCTCTTTCCATCTTTCAGCAGCTTTCTATTTTCTTTTCTTATTTTCAATCTTTCTTCTCTTTCTTTTTCCAACTCAACACAACTATTGATACATGACTGAAAGTAACGAGTCATGATCTTTCTCCAAGTATTCTTCCTCAACATTCTTCTACATATACTTTCATCCATCAAAAGTATAAAGATTTGGAAAAATTATTCAAACTCTCAAAAACAAGCAATAGACAAAGTATGATAACGGGTTTTACAGAAAGAAATTCACCAATTTAGGCTCAAAATAGGCACTAAGGATAATATAAAAATAGGTAGGCTTGAAAAGCTCAAACTATCCAAAGAAGGACTATTACCGTAATTCCTAAGTTAAATCATGAATGTCTTTTTTATTTCACCTTGAGGGGTATTCAAGTAAGTTCTAGAATGCTTTATAAATTTTTAGTAGAAAAATAGGTTTAATAACAATGTAAAGCATTTGATCAAGAACTACTTAGTCCAAATACGTGCAAAAAGTCATGCATAAGCCATAAATGATCTAGAACATATGCTTTATCATCCATCATAAAGACATGCATTAAAAATACAGCTTGAAATCTCAAAGACATCCTTGAAAAAAATTTGAAAATTTAGTGAAAATGTAGCTCAAAAAATCCAAAGAAGAATTTCTAGAAGAATTCCTATTCTAACCACTCCCCCACACTTAAACTCAACATTGTCTACAATGGCCGAATAAATAGAGCAAGGAAATATTACCATGGGACCAAAAATAAAGGGGGAAAGAGAAGAAAGAAAATACTTCCATAAGAGAGTAGCTCCAATTTTCCAAACTTTCTGCTCAAAATAAAAATAAAATTGATAAAAACTTGGACAAAGTATATCACCAATCCAGTCCCCCACACTTAAATTGGACAATGTCCTCATTGGCAAAAAATAAACACAAGAAAGCATATTCGAAGGGACCAAAAATAATAATGGGTTAGAAAGTCTAAGTAATACTTCTCAAGTGCAATAATGCTCCAATAGATATCCAAACTTGAGGTAAAGAGAAGGACTTGTCCAAAAAGACTTTATTCCTGTAAAACAAAACACAAATAAAAGTACAAGAAGAATAATAATAAAATAAAAACCTACCTAAATAAAAGAAAATAAACTAAAGAAAAAGACTCAAATAAAAAGTATAAAACAAAAACTTTTCACACTCATCATGCTTCCTCATCAAACATTTTGAAAAAAAATTAATGCTAAAAAAAGAAGATAGGCATGATGAATGTAGAATAGAGAGAGGTTTTTGAAAAATAGAAGGTTTATGAAAATATTTTCTTTTTCACTAAAGCAAAACACATAAACCTCTTTCTCTAACATTTCTTTAGACACACAAATATTGTTGTCAACATATAAATGCACATGGTTTCCAAAGAATGCATCAAGCTTGAAATCACCTTTTAAAAGAATGATCATAATTAAAATTCCCCTTAAAACTTAGTATCTGAGTTCTCAAATATGGGATCAAGAAAATCCTTACTTTTTAAGGCATGGTCTACAAAAACTAAGTTACCTCCCTAAAATTAGGGTGAATGGTAGAATTTGTCAACATCCTCAAAAGGTTTCTTAGAATGAATGATAAATCCAATTTCTTGAGGCATGTCAAACTCCATACATCGTCCTTGGGACCATTGTTCTCCAACAATTGAGGGGATCCTAAAAAATCATGTGAGAAAGAGAGATTAGAATTATTAGCACATAGAGTAGAATTGAATATCTCCCTTTCCACATTGAACAATTGGTCCTCATATCCTTTCTCCTTTCCTTGAAGATTCTCATGTTCAAGCATATGGGCCTTTATGGCATCCTCAACCAACTTGGCTAGTTGTGTTCTTTGATAGCTCAATCGTTGGGATACTTCTTTATGCCACTTAATGGAGGAATTTGAATTGGCGACAAAAGAATGAATTGAGGCTTCAAGTGATGTCTCACAAAAAGCATCAATTTGAGATTGCAACTTTGC
Source organism: Voacanga thouarsii (assembly GCA_026120185.1). NCBI lineage: Eukaryota > Viridiplantae > Streptophyta > Magnoliopsida > Gentianales > Apocynaceae > Voacanga > Voacanga thouarsii. The sequence continues at coordinate 1,074,000 of JANUWF010002236.1, read as the reverse complement.
CAAATTCTCATCATTGTAGCTCCTTTAATCACGTGCCCAAAAGTAGTTATCCATGATGATGTCAATCTCGCGCTCAAAGAAAAATAAAAATCAAATCGAAAATAAAAACAAAGAAAAAAACATAAATAAATAAATAAAGGAAAAAACAAAAGTTAAAAATAAAATAATATAAAGATAAAGAAAAGAAAAAACACATGTATTCTCAAACTATTTAAATACAAAAGTTAGTGGTATTTACAATACAACAGGAAGTATGTTATTCAATTAAGTCAAAGTTAGTAAATTAGATTACAAGAGACAACATATACAAAAGATGACACCTTTTTGCAAAAAGAACAATTGTACAAATTTAAATATTTACATAATTGCATATTTACATATTCACATGGTTAAATCAACGAAGTCCAAGCTTTCAAGATATTGTTCCCCGACAACGGCGCCAAAAACTTGATGTGTTTGGATTTATTTGAGTATAAAAATCATATAAAAATAAGCACATTCTCAATCAAGTTTAAATTAAAACGTTAACCCCAAATTACATATATGAGCAAGCATACTCATCATTAACATAGCATAGGGTTCAAACGAGTGTCGATCCTCAAGGAACAAGTATACATTCATCACTTTTCTCTCATTATTTTGATAAACATGACCTTAAAGCACTGAACCATTATCATAACTAATTATTCTCTTAGCATCATAAAGGATTAATATAGATTCACTTCTTTTCCAATCCATGAAATCACTACCTTCTAGATAAATTAGCATCACATTCATGTCTCAACTAATTCACCTAAAAGATGCATTAAACACAGTCCTTGATTAAATTTCCATTCCTAGAAAACTTAAAACATGAAATTAACCAATGAATCCATTTCTGGCAGACATCAATTAACCTTTAATGACCAGTTCTTAGCAATTAACCTCTTTTCCAAACAAGTTAAGAGACAAAAAATATGAAATTAATGAATTGAAACCACCATCAACCCCTTTTCAAGCAAGTTAATGGAAAGAAACAACCAATTAATCTCGTAATACGCCCAAGTAATTAAATACCAAGAAAAACAATCAATTAATCAACAGATAAAATAACCCTAAAAATCATGAATATCTAAAACAATGTCAAATTATACTAAAACAATTAACATATCATTGTTCAAGAAAAAGAAAACAAAGTAAAAGAAAGAACTCATAGACAAGCCTCATTCTTCTTCCTTTGAAAACCTTCTTGCATAACCCTCTTTGATTAAAGAATTCCTCATTTGATTTGAGTGATCTTCTATGATAATCTATGAATTCTCCTTTTTTTTCCCCCTTGTGTTTTTCATCTATTTATAGGCTTAGGAAGTGCCTAAGCTCGTTGGTATAATGTTCTTGGCCAAGTAGAAGTAGGAAGATACTAAAACTCCACAGATTACCAAAAACTGCGTGCAAAAATCAAAATCCCATCTTTTCTTCAGAGTACAGTCGGGGCTGCTGGAGCCGGCGTCGGTTATGTTTTGTTTCTTCCATTGTTCGTCGATTTTTCTTTGATTTCAGCACAATGTAGTCCAGAATGTAGCTGGCGCCGGTTCGATTCTATTCTGGTCTCGTTTCAATAATTTTTTGTCGCTTCAAAGTTTATGTCAACAGCTCATGGCCGACGCCGATTCCTCTACCCTAGCCGGTGCCGCCTCTATTCTATTTTGCGACATTTTTTTCTCTATTTTATCCCTAAAATCTGAAATAATGAACAAAATACTTTTCCAATGGTAAAATCTCAAATATAAAGGAATATGACTAGCTATTGAATAGAATGTATCACAAAACAGTCTCAAATAATTAGGAAAAACATGACTAATTTAGCCCCTATCAATTACACTCCAATATCTTATCAGTGTGGCAGTACATGAAAATATAGATATGCACCTATTAGATGTTGTTACTGCTTACTTGTGTATGAAAATTTAGAAAATGATGTTTATATGAAAATCCCCGAAGGATTTCACATGCTCGAAGCATATATACATTATCCTCGTGAAAATTATTCTATCAAGTTGCAGAAATCATTATATGGTCTGAAGTAATCTGCGCGCATGTGGTTCAATCGTCTTAGTGAATATGTATTAAAAGTGGGATTTAAAAATGACCAGGTATGTCCATGTGTTTTTATTAAAAAATCTAGTTCTAAATTTGTGATATTAGCTATATATGTTGATGATATTAATCTTATTAGAACTCCAGAAAAGCTCTAAGAAACAATTGATTATTTAAAAAGAGAATTCGAAATCAAGGATTTTGGTAAAACTAAATTTTGCCTTAGTTTACAAATTGAACATCTAGAAAGTAGAACATTTATTCATCAATCAACATATATAGCAAAAGTTCTAAAAAGATTTTATATGGACAAAGCACATCTATTGAGTATTCCAATGATTGTCTGGTCATTAGATGTGAATAAAGATCCTTTCCAATCTTAAGAAGATGATGAAGAACTCCTTGGTCCTAAAGTACCATATCTCAGTGCAATTGATGCATTGATGTACCTTACTAATAATACACGACTTGATATTACATTTGCTGTCAATTTATTAGCAAAATTTAGTTCTTCACCAACACGACGACATTAGAATGAAATTAAACAAGTCCTTCGATATCTTCAAGGTACAATTGATCTCGGATTATTTTATTCAAATAAAACCAGCCTAACATTGATAGGTTATACAAATACTGGTTATTTATCTGATCCACATAAAGCACGTTCTCAAACGGGCTATCTATTTACATGTGAAAATACTGCTATATCATGGTGTTCTACAAAATAATCTATAACAGCTACTTCTTTAAATCATGCTAAAATTATAGCCATTCACGAAGTAAATCGAGAATGTATATGGTTAAGATCAATGCTTCATTATATTCGAGAAAGTTGTGGATTATCATCTAAAAGATATATTCTAACTCCTCTTAATGAAGACAATGCAGCTTGCATAGCTCAATTACAAGGAGGATATATTAAAGGAGATCGAACAAAACATATTTCACCAAAATTCTTCTTTACTCATGAACTCTAGAAGAAAAGTGAAATTGATGTGCTACAAATTCGGTCATGTGACAACCTGACAGGTATTTTCATGAAGACTTTACCGATCACAACATTTGAGAAGTTGAGATATAAAATCAGTATGCGTCGGTTCAAAGATTTAAAGGGATCATCTCATCAGGGGGAGTAATAAGCAGACATATAAAATAGTGTACTCTTTTTCCTTCACTAGATTTTTTTTTTCCCACTGAATTTTTTTCTAGTAAGGTTTTAACGAAGTATATTCTTTTTGTAATGGACATCTAAAGGAGAGTGTTATGAATATATTAGTAAATTAATGGAAGCTCCACTAATTCCATTAGTGGATATGGATGTCCACCATTAACATCACTAATATATATTAGTAGAGTTAGTGGAGACACCACTAATATATTAGTGGAAATAGACCATTAACTCCACTAATAAAGCTATATAAATAGAGCTCTTTCCAAGCTTGAGAGATATACCGATTGTGAGAGAATTGTTAGAGAAAGCTGTGAAAGAAAAGAAAGAGAGAAATTTGAAGAAATTCTTGTGCAAATAATAGTCAGAGATTTATTATGTGTAGAGTTTATTCTGACACTGCTAAAATTTTATAACACTAATCCCTTTGTTTCACCTAACTTTGATAAATGCCCATTCAATGCTTACAATATCCTAGCATCAAAAGGGTTCAACTAGAAATAGCAAGTCATCAACTAATTTGGCCTAACTAATATCTTTATCCCAATCATAGCTTGTTAAAGATGGAAGCATAATCCGAATCACCAAGTATTCACAATCCACAATTCTCTAATAATAACAATAACTACTATTGACAACAACATCTAATAATAATATACTACAAATAATGTCCAACAAGGATAAATAATGTGCTCTTCAATAATTAGCAAATAAATACAATCATTGGTGTTATAATATAAACAATAATTTTGTATTTGATAAACTTCATATCACATGTAATAATTGGTAAACTATATGTCTATTTTCTTTTAGAAAATAGTGACTAGTTAATTGATATAATATATTAATAAATATTAGTTTATCAATGCTATATAATGGACCAAATAATATTAATTGATATCTGGGCATACTAGAGTTTTGATATCAATATTAATAATGGGGATAATTTTGATAATGATAATAAAAATAATACAAGTAATGGTAATAGTAGTAGTAGTAGTAGTAGTAGTAGTAGTAGTAGTAGTAGTAGTAATAATAATAATAATAATAATAATAATAATAATAATAATAATAATAATAATAATAATAATAATAATAATAATAATAATAATAATAATAATATAAAAATAATAATAATAATAATAGTTATTAAATATTTTTCAATAACAATAATGTTTTAAGTTGCGAGATTTATTAAATGATATTCATGTATATTTCTATAAACACACACACACACACACACACACACAACATATCAATAGAGTTAAAGTACTAGTTATAATGATAGTAAATTAAAATTAATGGTTTGAATAATAATAATAATAATTTCCATAGTAGCAATTAGATCATCTCATAACATAGGGGACACATATATATAAATTCTATTCATAGTGTTGCATGCTTCACATGACATCCCATCTCATATCTCTTAACAATCAAAACAAAGATACTACAATGACCACAAATTAATCATGTCATACTCACAAACATATATTACACCTTAAAATAAAAGCAATATATAACAATATAATATCTTCTGTTCTCCATCCATTGAAATCACATACCATTTCTCCATCAAATATCACCACAATAAGTCAACATATATCACTCCCCATATATATCATCTCAACACTTCATCTTAACATTATTTTACATAATTTAAGTTCATTGAAAGCAAATGTTAAAACAAGAGTTACTTGTTTAAAGATTGATTTGTCTTGGTTTGTTAGCAATGACTTGATAAGCAAGTGTTCTTGAGTGCTTCAAGGCTTAATCCTTAATCTCCTTTAAATAGGTTCTATCTGAACCAAGTGAAGAAAATAAATCAAGAAGAACATGAGTTTCAATCCAAAAGGAAAAAAAGAATAAGAAGAATAAGAATAGGAGAAAGAAAAGAAAGAAAATGAGACTAGTGAATGAACCAAAATACCTTCTTGGTTTGATCTTTGGACTAGAAAATTATTGATTGTTTTAATGTTAAAATCCATAATATAGGAGAGATTTGTAAGTGTTCTTGCTTGTTTGGTTGATTTGTAGTTATTTGAGATATTTGGAGATAAATAGAATGTGAAAGGGTGCTAGTGTATGTTCTTGGTGTTCTTGAGAGAACAATAAAGTAAGTGTTAGGAGTTTGGGAGTGTTTTGGTTAAGGGCGGCCTAATGAATGGTGTTTTGTGAGGTGTTTCAGTTAGCTAATACTAGAAGGATTTCTAGGAGCTAAATATGATTTTTGAATTTCAAAAACCTCAAAGAAATGCTAGAAAAATAATGGTGCTTGAAGGGATAATAAATTGTTAATGGATTTTGTTGAAGTGAGGTGAGTAATTGAAGGAAAATGGAGAAGGAAAAATGTAGAGTGCTTGTGCTTGTCGAAAATGATAATGTTTTAACGTTGAAAAATCTAGTAGCATATGATGAGGTTAACAACTATATTAGTTGAGTGTTTGGAGGAGAATTTTAAGATTTTTTATTTCAAATTCAAGCTAAGTTGAATAGAGGAAAACTAGGAGTGTTTAGAGGTATTTTAATGGTAGTTTCGGCTGCCATGGCAAGAAGAAGAAAAGGTGATTAGCTTAGCACATTGGGAGGGCCGAAACTATGAGAATGAAGAAGAAGAAAAAAAACGAATTATATTATGCTATGATTGCTGGAAAATTTCTGGTTTTATGTGTGTACTATTGTAGAGAGTTTTTAGGTGTTGGCTGTGGCAAAACATCTTGTATGGAGAATTTGTTGCTAGGTTGTAGTATCACTTTAAGGTGCTGCAATGGTGGTTGACCGATTACTTGATGTAGCAAGAATGAATTGAGGAAGATGATGAGTCTTGGAGCTTAATGTAAATGAAAATTTATACATAAGTGGAAACTTGACAAAACCATGGTGTTATGTTGAAAATAACCAAGAGTGGGTTAAGCTGTTTTTCTTTTGTATGTGTAACTTCGTCACTTGGTTTTAAGGTTGCTATCATCACCTAGAATAAATTCCAGCTTTTCACTTCTTAAAAATAGCTAGAGCACAAGAGAGGAGAAAGACATGCTGCTATGGTTTCGGTCATGGTGTGACCGAATAGCATAGAGAATTGCTCAATAAATATTTCAAGCTTCCTAACCAAACAAGGACCAACATCATGTAGTTTCCTTAGGAGCTAAAATAGGTATTTAATTTTTGAAAACCAAGAATCTCTCCACCCTCTTATTTCCTCCTATATTTCAGCCAAGGTAGCTCCAACTTGGCTCAAATTCTAGTGACATATGTAGCAAAGAATTGAGGACGAGCAACTTAAATATAGGAGAATTTAAGTTGAAAGGAAGTTTGAATTTAAAAGGGTTATGATATTGAAACACAAATGTACACTCTCCTACATCCATGGAAGGAAAAGAGGGACTTCAAATGGTAGTTGAGATGTCTCAACAGATCAAGGAGATAAAACGAGATTAAAATCAAAATAATCTTGTAGTGAGTGGGATTTGAACTTAAGTCACCAAGGAACAAACTCTAAGCTCTAACCACTATTCTTCGATAATTCTTATGTTCTCTATTCCAACTCACTTACTCCTATCCCCTAGCTCCAAGATTTACCCAATTCTTTTCTCATAACTCAAAAAACAAATATTCTCCCTATTTCCTGCTAAAATCCTTTTACTCTAACCCACAATAAAAACACATATAAGTAATTTTTAAATTCATCAAATTTTAATCTAAAAACATATTAACATGAGATATGCCATGAAATGCAAATCTGCCCTCCAATCTAAGGGTAGGCTTAAATGGGGTTTTACATATAAAATATTTAAGAAATCATTAAAGGATTAGGCCACCACATATGATTAATATCTTGGGTCCCATTTAGTAGCCTTTCTAGCAACAATGCATAGGTATATATCTGTATTAACTCAATTAATTCTTCCATAAACAACATAATAATCTAAATCCTAGTTCTAGTACATTATATGGCTAGCATTTTCTAACCAATAGTTAACTTTATTTTCTTTTCTTTGCACAAACCCTTCACCACCTTTTTAAACCAACTCTCAACACTTTGCCACTTCAAAATACATCGAATAGTTTGTATAACATAGCAAATATTCTCTTTTATCAACTAGTCATCATTTCTCACCGAACAATACACAACAACTACTTTCAACACAATTTCTTCTCAAATTTCATGCATTTCACCCACTAAAACATGCAGCCAAATAATCTCTATCATATTTAGAACAACTTTAATTCAAGAGGGGAGAGGTTTTACTTTCTTATGTGAGCAACTTAAGGTCTCCATGCTAGCAATCTTCTTCTTCTTTTTCTCTTGTTTTGGTCCTCCTTTCATTAGGCCACTACTTCGTAGGCCATTCACTTTCCATTTTTTTTCTTATTAAATAATTCATGCATTAAATAACTACTCATTGAGGGGTATCACACCTAAGACACAATAGAATAAAATGAAATACAAATGGCATCTTTTTAACAAAAACTTTTGGTACAGTAAGTAAAAATTCACAGATCATGTAAACCCATGCCAGCACAAAAACTCAATTTCTAGACAACAATTCACTGTCAATCCTCCTTCAATTCATCCCCAATCACCCAAAAGCAACCTCCCAACATCAATACAATATAATAACATTAATTTCACATCTATTTCACATCAAAATCCCCGAACATCAATTTTCTCCAAGAACACCAAATCTGTCCAAGTTTATAAAGTGTTAATTCACAAGGGAAATGAGTTTATATCTCTTACCTTCTTTAAGAACACTTGAAATCACTTCAATTAGCAACTTTAGAACACTTCAATCTTCAATAATTAAGTTTGGATTAAAGAGTTTAATTGAAGAAAATCAAAGAACTAAGAGAGGAGAGAGATGGCAATTAAAGGAGGAGAGGAAAGAGAGCAAGAACAATTTTTAGTGTTTGTTGTGTGTGCAATGGCCAAAATTATTAGGCTCAAATTTGGGAATTTTTGTCTTTTGAATGTTAAATAAGTGTTTAAGATTGAATAGATTTTTTTTTTTTTTTGAAGTAATTTTTAATGAGTAGGATCTAATAAAAAATAGTAGTTGAGATTTAAAAACACCAATGGCTAGGATGGAGTAGCTATAAGGGAGAATATGATAGTAATTTTACACAGATACGGCACTCTAGGATTTATTAGAAGAAAATGAATCAAAAAGAAATTGATCTTATATAAAATAATGAGCAAAGTTTTAAAAGGTTCACATTTAAGTAAAAAAGATCAAAGAATAGTCACAAGGTTCGAATAGTTCAAAGTCTTTTGTTAATTAAAAGTCAAAAATTAAAATAATAAAATGATAAATTTAACTTTTATTTAATAAAAATCAACATTAGGTCCTTAATAAAATCAGTTTCTCACATTTGCCCCAAAAATAATATTTTTTACTAAATACATAAAACACTTTCTAATAATTAATTCTTCATTCAAGATATAAAATTAATCATAATAAAGCATCATAATATATTCATATAAGTATATACAAATTTTTTAATACAAAATTTTCACTTAGAAACAAATAATACAAAAATTAGTCAAGAAATTTATTCAAATAAATCCCCTATAAAATATGCAAATATTCACTCATAATATATTCAAATAAATTTTTATATAATAATATGATTATGAAATGCCATTTTATATGTATATAAATGCATAATTATGAGAGGTGTTACAAAGGGCATCTAAATACTCTTGCTCTCTCCTTTGAGCCATAGCAAATGATTGGTTATGTTGATTGCGCAAGCCCATCAATCTCATAGTCATGGCTTCAACGCATTTTGTATATTCCTCATCATAGCATATAGGTTCTCATGCAATGCCCTAGCATCAACATGTTCTTCTTGAGGCCTACTTAGTCCACTTTGATTAGGCCTGTAAATTTCTTCTTTATGTGCTATTGTTGTGCAAATTCAAGAGTATCAACCTGCAAATTTTGGTTAAAGAAAGAAATAGTTCCTCACTTTCACTCGTTTATGTTTTGGCGCTCAAGTGATGATCACTCTACTCTCATATTTTCTCTTTGTAGCTCTTTTAGGTATGATCTTGCTCTCTTGCCCTTTTTTTTTCCAACTCTCAATTCCTATTAATTTAATCCCAAATGCTCCCTAATGGCTAAGGTTTTGGTTCAATTAATTTGTTGACGTAAACCCTAAGGACTTTACAATTAGGGGGTCTTAGGGGAATTCAAATGAATACTTATTGGGCACCTAATTATAAGCAAGTTTAAGCAAAATTTTCAAAGATAGAAAGGCTCAACAACATAAAATACAAGTTGAAGAAGCATAAGAAAACAATTCAAAACCAAGAAAATAACAAAGAAAGCAAGAAACAAAGAAACTATGACAACTAGCTCATAAAATAATAACAAAGATAATCATAAGATAGCAATATATAAATGGCTCAAATCAATAAGAAGATCATCAATGAGGCAAGTATCCAAATCTTGATAACCCATGGAATGTAAGCAAGTAGTCATAGATCATCATTTTAGCCATAAATATTCTCACAAGACTTTTATCAAACACTTAAGATATAATTTCATCACTCAAAATATCAGAAATTTCACACCTATACAAGCCCATTTTCACCATAAACTCATGAAAAAGTCAATCTTAATGAATATCCCAACATCAAGGAGCAATATTCTCAAATAAAACTTTAAAAAAATAAGGATAACTTGACCCTGTTTGAGGCATTTTTTCAGCTATGAGATTGCTATATTTTTCCTCAACTTTCTTGGGCTTTTTTTATTGTTTCTAAACCTTGATTGGAATCAAAGATTTCCTCACTCTAATACCACTTTGATGTGAGATTGAAGGTGACTTTCTAGCATAGTATTGGTGGTAAAAAATTACACAAATCACAGCAAACTTAATGGAACTCAAACAATGGAATTTAGTGAATAAATGGAAATAATAAGATCTATCCTTCCCATAAATTAATAACCTATGAAGAACTAAGCTTCAAAGACCTTTAATTTGTTTGGTTAGAACTACTATAAAAATATTCAAATATCCTAAAATCAGTAAGGATTTAAGAACAACAGGTATAGGAGTTTATAGACACCCAAATAAAATCCTAGAGAAACTCTTAGAAGAACAAGCAATTAAGACCCAATCTAGAAAAGCTAATTAGGTTATCCTTCAAAGAGACTTAAACAAAGAGTAGACTAATCCCTTATCAAGGTCTTGGAGATAGAAACATTATGGAGGAACAACCTCTCAAGTCATTTAATATAATTTGAACATTCAAAATGATTGAGTCACATTGTTAGCATAAGGAGTATTTATACACAATAAGGGCTAGCCTTAGACAAGAGGTGGCCCTAAAACAAGTTTAGGGGACTCAATAGTCAATATAAGTGGTGGAAATGAAAAATAATTGGGATAAGTACATATTTAGGCAAAATAGGGCATTCTGCCCATCCATGGGCAGCGTTGCCCCTTTTTAGGACTTATTGGTGGTACTACCTAGGCTGAAATAGGTAGCACCCCTTTTTAGTACTTTGGGTTGCACTTGTTAGGAATATGCCCTAAAATAATTTGTACTTATACTATTGTCATTATGTATATGTAATATAATACAAAGAATTTCTTTCCATGAATAATGCATTTAGTTTTGTGGTCATCAAGTATGTGACTTAATAGTAAAATCCTATAACAAATACAATGACTATTCTTAAATTGTCCCTAATTGATTACTATTAGTGGAATAATAATAAATTAAAATTAGTATGTTTGTGACTTGATACTGGTCATGAATATATGTGATATCAAGTCAAAACATAAATAAATGTTAGAGAATATTGTATTAGACATGACTCACTGTGAGAGTACTTCATGAGATATGTCATAAGTACTTTCTATCCATAATGATATTAGAAGTCCTTCAACCTGAATTTATCATAGTTTCCTACTTGATAAATTCTATATCTTGACGTTGTCTAAAGTTATCTTTAACCAGATAATAAATTAGACCATTGTTGGATATAGAATGAACCAGGTAGAGGAATATGATTGATAGTGAAGGAATTTGTCTCTCTCAATTTTGGGAGAGATGTCCATGGGCTTCTTGATAAGTTAAACTGTTAAAATGCGTGACCGTGCTCAAATATATCAATTTGAAATATTGATATCATTTGTTTGAACAGTCTACTATAAGATCAAGAAATAGTTGATTAAGCTTAATAAGGATTACATGCTCCATGCCTTATGTTTAATCTGGATATCATGTGACAAAAGAATTAAATATAAAGTTATGATTTGGTTCAAAGAGATCACCGATCTTCATTTAACCTAGATAGTTAGAATATTTTGCTAGAAACCGCTTACAACTTGTGGGTCATTTAAATGTGATTTGGGCACACTACTAGTATTAAATGAATCTATATGGTCACACATTAAGCTAACACGTTAGGTTATTTTTCTAGTAATCAGGTTCGATGTATCTGGAAATATGTCTAGGTTAATCAAACCTAGAAAAATGAGCAGATACAATGAATCTGGAAATATGTCCACGTTCAATATATCTGGAGGATGTCCAGATTATAAGAATCTAACTCGATAAATTAATTAGTTAAATTACCTAGATTATGATAGAATCTTATCATATCAGTTTTAATTTAATTTGAACTTAAAATAAGATATGATAAGATATTATGAGAGTTGAACTCCAAGAAGTTCGTGTGGTTTTAAAAGAAAACCCTAGCCATCTTCTTGTTAGAGACTTCTCATAAAAATATTCGTGTCACCATAACAAAAAAAAATTAAGCATCTCAAAACCCTAGGCGCTAGCACTCCCGGGCAACGAGTTGGTTTTCGCCGTATGTATCCGATAGAAGATATTCGCACATTATAACGTCAGGTAATCGTTCGAAGTGCATATACGCCTAGAAATCTGAAAGCAGAGGTCTTGCTTACGGCGATACAGAGGTAATTCTGTAACCCTTAGATCGACATTAATCGTTTGGCATGGATCATCAGAAGGGATTCGTGAATGTTTTTCGCGTTTAGGAGTCCACGAATCCTAGCAGCACTACCAAGGCTGACCTAGACAGCACTACCTCATGTAGTCCATATTGCTTTATTTAAACTCCTCCCTTTGAGTTCCCTTTATATTCTTTTGATCCTCCACTTGAATGGTCATTAGTTGGAGCTCTTAGTAGCCTTCTAACAACTTCGAAAGCTCTTCCATCTTCAAATATAGTCTCATGAATGCTTGGAGTCTTTCTTAAAAGTACCTTGACCTTGTCATTGGACCTTGAATATTTGGTTGAGTGTCTCCTCATTCTTGTTCACATTCCTCATAATGAAGAGGAATCTTATCAATTTTGCTCTTGGATTATAAACTAAGCTTTATTAGTTTTTAGCTTTAGTCATGTTCTCCCTTTTGTCATTCAGCATTAGAATCTATTAGCTATTTACTCAAAGAATGCATACCAGTTAGATACTTATAACAACCTACAACGTCATTACTTTCTCTCATGATGCATTTCGCTCCTCTCTGCTTTCATGGTGAAACCCAACTCATACTTCTATTGTAAAGACTATTGCACATATGTTACATAACTGGATGTTATGGGAAGTTTGGAAAGAATGAAATTGAATTATTTTTGAAGACTCTAGCTTCAGCTTGATTCACTTGTCTCATAATGTCTGGAATTTTCTCTCAACATACTCTAGTACCTTCCTTTTTCCAAAAATTACCACAACATAATGCCATTCTCTTGAGTCTTCAGCTAAATATAGTAGCCCAAGACATCTTCATCCCTCATCTTGCCCATTTAGCAGAAGGGAAATCCATATACATATGCTCTAAATGTGGATGGGATATCAAAAGGTAATCTTGGCTTATCTGGAATTCGAGGTATAATGCACTTAGGTAGTGGGGGTTTTTATCAAGCCTTTGCAGAACACATTAGTTTCACTACAAACTTAGAGGCTAAGCTTAAGGCTTTATTATTTGGTCTAAAATTATGTTTGCAACATGGATATCAGCCCTATTCATGCACAGTTTGATTCTGAGGTTCTTATTAAGCAAGTTAGTAGAGTAACTGTTCATGGCAGCACAATCATTCATTCAGGCAATTGAATTTTATTATTCAATCAACTCAGAATGTCTCATTCTTACATATATACAAGGAGGGCAATTAGGTGGCTAATCACTTAGCTAACCTAGGTAGTATTTGTAAGAGAAAAAATAGATCCAAACACACAAAATAATAACAGAATTAAAACATATGTACCTCTACGAAGAATTCTAACAAGTTGAAATCAATTAATTTAGTTAAAGATTGTATTTTTTTTGTTATGTTTTGCTGATTATTCTAGTTAAGCTTTTGAGCCAAACCACAAGCAAGACCTAGTGAATCCTTCCTCTATAGTATCTACTTATACCAATTCAGATTGATACCTCAAATTGTAGTGCTAGATGAACTTCAAGGTTTCTTGCTCAGAAAAATAGTTTTATTTTTTCTGTCTAGGTTTTCTTTTGAACTAAAAAGAGAGAGATAAAATTCCTCAGGGATTTAGGACTACTTTTTAATAGCCTTTTTATAGACTTCCAAAGAGCTATCCCTAATATTTTTGGACTATATCCTACATATTATCTAATTTGAAATCAGTTTTGGATTCTATTTCTGAATTAGGATTTCATCGAATGAGAATCTTGCTCTAGCTTAAAAATCTCTCATTTATTCATCCTAAATCAATTCTAAACCGAATTTGGTTAATCGAATGACCCAAACTAATTTAGTCCAATTAATTAAAACACCTAGACCAAGCTAAAAACACTCTTCGAAGCATAATCCAAATTGATCTTACGATGAAAATGGATAACAATTGGATTGAGTTGAGTTTGTAAGAATATAATAAAAAGTTAGTAAATATGTGAGGTCAAGTGGAGCTCAATGTGGGACTAAAAAAAAATATATGATATGTTGTGAGTATATGATAGTTATCGAGAAACGAAAATATATAAAATAATAATTTTTTAAGTTAAAGAGATTTTTGATTGGGATCCCAATCCAAATATATCCATAGGGTGCAACCCAATAAGTTCTTGTAATGTTAGTCGTGACAACTCTTTATCACAAATGAGTGGTGTCTAACAATGCATCATTATTCCCGAATTACAAGTAAATAGTGATATGACATAATCATTATAATGATCAAGTAATTGATCATTTTGTCCTTAATATCTAAATTGAACGCAAGTCATGGAATGTCACCCTTATATTGTTCAATATATATATATTTCTTGATTCTAAGTGGACTAATTAAAATGACATCGATATCTTACATTGATTCATTTGTTCATGGCCATATAAATTAGTCTCACTCAATCAAGAGGCCTAAGATATCACTCATGTTATATAGAAGGGACAAATCCTATCTTGATCACACTCATCTTCTCCCTTAGTCTGTAATATACCCGATTAGTATCTTCGTTGGCCATCCTATTACAGATAGTATTTGGCACTATCAAAGTATATCCCTCGCTATGTAAAAAATCTCGTGTGATCTCAAATCAAAATATCACTATGAGAATCACTTATTACATACATATAACAATCTATGTAATATTCTCATAGTGGGTTGATCCAGTATATTGATTCTCTAGTCATGTACCTGTGTACTGATTTAATATTATGTATTCATGACAACTCAAGTCATCAAAAGCAACACATACTAGTTTTAACACATTATTATTGTACTAATTCATAATAATGCTTGACTATGAATGCTTTAAGAATAGGGTCATAACCATTTTAGAAATATTGTTATATATATTTTTATTAAACAAATAACAATAAAACATAATAAGAAAAATATCTTTTATTAAGTATAACAGTAATACAAATATACTCCAACAGTATTAAGGGCACCAATGACATTTTGTCTACATCACAACAGCTTCCCCATTTAGCAAAGGGGCTTTGCTATTTAGACTTGCTTCAGGTCTCAACATTAAGATGTAAACTATAACTTTTGGCTGAGTTTTCTTAGATATCAATAAAGATACGGTTACTTTGACGACTTAAAAAAATAAAAATAAAAATCAATGCCTTATCTCTATATCCTTGTAATAGTTGATTAGTTTTCTTATAAAAACGAAAATTTTCAACATCCATATAAGTCCTAAGTGTAACGTGTATCAATGTTATAATATTAAGGGATAAGCGGAACAAAACAAAAATAATACACAATGTAAGTTTCATTCCCTCGTGAGTTCATCCAACGCAAAATCACAGTAAAAATCAGAAGATGCTAAATTAGTACTATGTTTTTAGTTTTCACGTATGCATATCTAAATGGATGATAATTACAAAAATTTCATTGTTTAACGTAAAGTAAAAATAAATAAATAACAATTACAAATAAAAAAAACGTTCTGTATAATTTAATTATTTAAATTTTTAAATGACAAGGTGGCCTAATTTTGATGTCTACTTGTATAATTTATTTAGATTTATAAATTGGTGAAAATGACAGAAAGATGAATTCTCCTCATACAAGAAACAAGAAGGAACCCACAGGAAACTGAACTGTGACGACAACTACAATAATTAATAATCAACCTACTACCTGCCATCCTTTTCTTGTCTCAGGGCAGATTGTTCAACAACAATTGGTCATTTTAAAGTTTAGAGCATTTCTTGTGGACAAAATCCTTGACTTCTGAAATCAATTCTGCTGATTCTTTGAGTTGTGGAAAAATATAGAAAGCATGGATCATGTTTGGGTACTCCAACAACTGCACTTCTTTGCCTGACCTCTTTAGATATTCACAGTACCTCTTTTGCCAATCCTTGAGAGAATCAAAGCCTCCTACCACCAGTAAGGTGGCCGGAAACTCCTTTTGCGTTATATCAACCGCCCTCGGACCGCTCACGTTGATCACCTGGTGGTCGCGGTTCATTCCCTGGCCGGGTGGAAGATATGCCTTCCATAGCCAATCCGTTCTTTCCGTGGAGACTAAAGGATCAATGCCTCCTAATTTTATTTCTGCTTCTGTCCTTTCTTCCCCTCCAAAAAACGGTTGGATTGAAACCACTCCAAGCACCTTATTCACCACAAAAAAAAAAAAAAAAAAAACAGAATCATTGATAAGAACTAACAGAGAAAGTTCCGCCAATAGGCAATAGAAACAAGGAAACGGACATGGAAACTGACGTCTTCCGCTCACCAAGCAAACAAGTACCGTTTGGCACCACAAGATTTTCCTTTACTTGAGGAAGGATATATGAGTTTCAACTCGTGCATATCCTAATCTATGAATCTATCAATTTGTGGCCATATATGCCTCGAGCTCTATAACATAGTAGTAATAGTAACCATAACAAGAGCAATTTTGTTATTGCATGAGACAGATAGATCCACAAATTTCAAATATTATTATGCAATTTCAATCACATAAGGAGTGATCAAATAACATAAGTAATATATTTAGATTATGACAGCCAAATAAATTTGGTAACATGAGCTACCCATTAACAACCCCACCAAGAGCAATTGTCAAAGTCAACTTGTGACGTCCTTTGTCTGATTATACAGTATGACAAGAAGAGTTAAATTTATGCATTTCTTTTTTAATTTCTCTAAAAAAAATCTCTTTTTCATTTTTCATTTAATAACATTATAACAATTTATAAAATAAGAAAAATTTCCCCCTCTTTCTAAGCAAGTTGAATCTATTATTAAATTAGTGCACGAACTAATATTTGTGTATCTAGATCTATAAGCCTTGGTGAGCAAATTTCCCTCTATATTTTAGAATTTTTTTTTTTTAAAGGGACCATTTTGGTGTTTTGGTCTTTTCTTACACAGATGGTCTTTGTCCCACATCATCTGTTTTTTTTTTTTTTTTTGGGTCTTGTACTGAACTCCATTCAATTAAACGTTACAAAGTTAGGTCAAATACAATTATGACATCATCAATATTACAAATTAATTCAACTCATGCAATTTACAAAAAAATATATATATAATATGCTACTATTATTTATTGGAAAAAAAGTTATTTGTCATTTTTAAGGGGTAATGAAATATAGTGTCAAACTAATGGGAAAATTTTTGATCAATTTAATAAATGGAAAAATGGCAAATTTAGTCCATTATATTTTTCTTGTAATCAAAAACTTTTTTTTTCTTTTATTTAATCATCCCTCAATTATTATTTTTTCCATAAATTTTGGTCCAAAATATAGCATACCCTAGTGGAGTCATCAAAAGGGCACATAATATTTAAAACTACCTCAATACTATGATTTATACCAACAGTTATAAAAAATTAATTAATGAATAAATAAGGAAGAAAAAAACGTAAAAAAAAAAAAAAAAGTCTCTTCCAGGACCCTAAATTTGTCCATTCTCTTAAAATTATCGAAACTTTTGACAGAGATATCATAAACGTATTAATGGAGAAATAAGACTGCCTTGCCTTGAGTTTTCTAAAACAGGAGTCTCCTGCTCTCAGTACCACGTGGTGGGCCAAGTTCGCTCCTGCGCTGTCTCCCGCGAGAAAGCAGCAGGACACGTTAGCATTCTCCGGCAAGATTCCCTTGTTCTTCTCGTCATCAAGAAACTTGAGAATGTCATATCCATCGTCGTATTGTGCCGGATAACGGTGCTCTGGCGAAAGCCTATAGTTAACGGAGACGACAACGGCCGGCAATGTCCTAGCAAATCTGCGACAAACCAAGTCATAGGATTTGTTATCAGGACTCAGAAAAGCAAATCCTCCGCCGTGAAAGAAGACAATCACAGGAAGATTTTCATGATTGACGGTTGGAACGAAAAGGCGGAACCACAGATTGCGAATGGAGTCCACGGTGATGTCAACACTGGATACACCTTTTATGGGTTTTGGGTTTGCTGGGCTCGTGTAGTTTAAGATGCTGAGAAGGCGGCGGTTCACGGTACCGTTTCTGCGAGAGGCGACATCAGTTACGACGGTGATTAGCTTGATTACAACGCGAGTTAGCAGAGGAAGAGGTGGAGAAGAAGATGAAGTTCCTTTTGTTGACTCCATAACGGTGCCGGTGAAGGAGGTGATGAGACGTGTGTGGCGAAGTGATGATATTAATATTAGAAGAGAGGGAGAGTGATATTAATTTATTTCTCTTTGCAATGTTTAAAAGAAAGAATACGACTCTTGAGATTTAAATGGTACCGTTCTTTGGTGGGCAGTTGACGATGAGTCGGAGGAGTAGGAGTGACGTGGGAATAGCGAAAGATCAATTTATGGGAATGGGACGATAAGCTAGGAATTGTACCGTAGGCTGTACTTGAATTGTACCTTTTGTAATAAATAATTTATTTGGGTGGGGAAAAATAAATTTTATAAAAAAATATATGGAGTTGAAAAAAATAAATTTAATATTTTTAAGTATATAATATTTTTCAAAAATTAAAAATTACTTGGATTATTATTCTTTTTCAATTGAATTGAGAAATTTTTTTAAAAAAGAAATTATTATTCAAATATATATATATATATATATATATATATATATATATAATAGGAGTTGTGGAGATTTCCGGTTAAACACATGGCACATTCCTGCATTGACACGTGAGACTGTTTTAGAGTTTTTTAAAGTTTTTTTTTTTTTTAATATTAGGGTTATCTGAAAGAATTCAGATAAGAATTCACATAAGATAGATGTAATCAATATTTATATATATATATATATATATATATATATATATATATATATATATATAGGAGTTGCGGAAGCTTCTTGTTACAACACATGGCACGTTCCTGTATTGACACGTGACCCTGTTTTAGAGTTTTTTTTTTTCCTATGAAGAAATTAAGGGTTTTTTTTTTTTAATATTAGGAAGAATTCAGATAAGATAGACAAAATCAAAATTCAATGAATTCAGATAACATGGAAATAATCAAAGTTATCTAAATTCATATAAGATAGACATAATCAAAGTTACGTCCATCAATGCCACCAGAGGTAACCTTTCATGTCTCTTACTTGTTAAAGTATGTTTTCTACACAATGCAAGGTGCTTTCTTTCCTTTTGTTTCCCAGTTTACCATTGCCCCCAGTTTACCATTGCCCCCAAAGGTAACCTTTCATGTCTCTTGCCCGTTAAGGTATATTTTCTACACAATGCAAGGTGCTTTCTTTCCTTTTATTTCCTAGAATCAAGCTTAACGGGCAAGAGACTTTCTTTGTTGGCATTTGGTGTCGTGGTTATGTAGCCTTGACAACGATAACGGCAGCCAGTCAATGTCAAAAAGAAGGACATGCATGCCGGCAAAGGGAAAAATTCGTTGTATGCATCAGTACCAGCAAGATGGAAGCGACGGCGGTGGCAAGGTGCCAATAGAAGAGCCCCCAATAGGGGGGAGGCAATATCTGTGGAAATGGGAATCTCAGAATTCATAATGAAGAAGATGGTGGCGGTGGAAACGGGGACGAAGGAGCAGTTGCAGTTAGGAAGAGAAGGATGTGGACGGTGGAGGAGAATAAGAAGTTGATGAGGTCTGTGGAGAAGCATGGGGCTGGGAATTGAATGATCATTGAGAGGTGTTCAGGACTTGGCAGGACCTCAAAGAGCTACAGGCTTTGCTAGACCAATCATTTGAGACCTAATTTGAAAAAGGGTTCTTTCACCGAAGCAGAAGAGAGAATCGTGGTTATGTTGCATCAAAAGTATGGCAACAAATGGTCCTTCATCGCTTCCAAGGTTGAAAAATTGGATGTTCTTTTTTCTGAAGAAAGGCAAATTTTTTTTTCTTTTGGGTGCTTTTGTGGGCTATTTATCTAGAACAACAACATCAATGGTTTTGAGAATTGCGGTTATGTTACAGCTCTTACCAATTTTCTTTGTTCAGAAGATAATCCAAGTTATCGTTCTATTAGTTCGTAACATTGCATAACTTTTTTGATCAGTCAATGGATCGTGTGGTAGTCAAATTCTTCTGATTTTGCTTTACAGGTTGTGGCAAAATCTCTTCTTCTTTCTCTTTCTCTGGTGATTGTGTGTTGGAGCTGTAAGTTATGAGAAATGAGGCTTCAAATGCTTTAAATTTTTCTATTTTTCTTTTATGTCTAGAGTATATATGAATCTCCATTTTGTCATGTTTTTTATGATTTTCTCTTCTAAGAATATAAACTTTTAGAAACATTTTATACTTTTGAAGGAATCTAATCAATGGGGTATTGGAGTTTATGCTCACAACTTCCTCCTGACTTTTGTTCGGCACTCGAATTACTTTATTTGGTGGAATCATAGTGAAAAATTTTCAGTTTTTGCATTTGCGTTCACAATTCATAGAAAATTTGGCCTATAATTGTTGATGACACGCATACTTCATATTGAAGGAAATTGAAGAAAACATATAGTTGAAAAAGGATCCATTTGAAACATACTTTCTTAAAGTTTAAAATGTGGATTTGATTTTGCAGAATGTCCATTCATTTATGTATTTTGGCAAGTTAGTATTATCTTCTGAAAATATATCCTAAAAGGAAAAAAAAAATCTATTACATATGTAACTATTAAAACCCTTCTATCAAATAAATCAAAAATTAAATTTCATAATATATTTATAATTTTAAAAAAATAAATATATTCCTCCCGTGCATTCACGTGCAACAACCTAGTACACCTTAATATTAAGAAAATCAAAATATCGAAAATAGATCAAGTTATAAATTTTGTAGGTAAATGGTATCATTTAAAGTAACATATAATATTTTAATTATTATACATGTGTTCCATATCTATAAATTCCTGCCTAATTCTTATGCGAAAATTAGATAATACTAAATTCAATAAGTCATACCTTAAAAACAAATTTAAGAATATGCAATTTAACCATCTAAAATTACTTCCCAATTTATTTTTTTACTGCCTAATTCTTATACTTGCCCCCCCCCCAGTGTATACATATGGAAAAGAGACAACATAAGGAGGCTTTATTCAGTGAATCATGAATATAGATTCAAATTGATTGGAATGAACCCACCATAAATGTCTACCCTCTTTAATGGTTTCTGATCTACTTGTATTAAATGCAGCTTTGATTTTGTACTCCGTGAATTTGATTATTGCCAACTTTATTATTGTGTTATTGTGCGTCTCCTTGTATTCCAGCATTGATCTTTTACAAAGAGCTAATGAAAAACAATTTTGGGAAAAAAATTAAAATTTTAATTCACTTTCATGACTTGTGAATTTAGTAGATCAGTCTGAAAAAATAACTAGTAATGATATGCGGGTCAGTGCTGAATCGGCTCCATTGTAGCAGGTCGGCCAGTCCAAGACCGTGGACCGCCCAATATGCAATGACTCTCTAACTTTTTTAATTACAAATTGGCCCCAACAATTCTTTTATTGTTTTTTTTTTTTTGCATTTTAGCTCCCCAACAGTTATTTCACCTCCCCAACCCCCAAAATTCACCAACTACTCTCCAATTCTCTCCATATCTCTCCAACTCTCTATTTTCATTCTTCCTACTCTTACAATCTTCAATTCTCTTCATTTTCTTTATAAAAAGTGTTAGAATGGAATTTATTTTTATATATTTTTTAAAAATTTCAAGCAAAATCTTCATATTTAGGAAAATTATAGTAGATAATTCAAGTTTTAAAGAAGACAAGAAGAAGTAAAACTCAACAAAGTATTATTGTTTCTAGGCCATCAACTAGTTAGTGTTTCTTAATCTTACATATTTATTTTTTAGCTTTATTAATTGTTTATTTGTTTTACTTATTTGTTTAATTTTAAATTAATTTACAAGTTATTTATATTTTTCAATTCTCTTATTTCATTTTTTGTTAATATTTTATTTCATTTTATTTGAACTATTATTTATTTGTTTGAAATTTTATTTGAATTTTAATTGATTGTTCTTGTTCAGTTTAGTATTTGAAAAATGGATCCACATCAACATCATCATTTTTCTTCTTCACAATTATTTGCACATTTTGAGTTCAATATAGATCTAGCGTTGAATGTAATAAATAATGAAATAAGTGGTGAAGATGAAGGCTGTATACACCAACTAAGAATTAATCCTAAATCTAATATGAGTGTGTCTTAGTCTAATGGTGAATCTTCAAAAACTGTAGTTAAAGTAAAAATATCTATGATTTGGAATCTTTTTGAAAAGGATAATGATAATGAAAAGACAATATGTAAAATTTGTAAGGCAGTATATGTAAATAAGAGAGGAGAAGGGACGAAAACATTAGTTAGATACATGAAAATGTCACATAATGATTGGTTAGAAAACTTATTTAAATAATTACAAATTCAAACCACAAGAGGTCAAATTATAGGTAATTTTTAATGTGATTAAAAAAAAAAACAACTAGAATTGAAATTGCTAAAATGATTGTTAAAACTAACTAACCTTTTAATTTTTCTGAAAATCAACATTATGAACAATTCATGCAATACAATTGTCAATCTACATTCAAAAAGATTCCTAGAATAACATTAAAAAGTGATATAATAAAGATAAACAAAGAGATAAAAGAGTGTCTTATTGTCCTCACTATTAGAAAAAGGCTAATTATATAAACAGATTATTTCCAACAAACAAAATTCGGTTGGTAATTACCAACAAATTATCAATAGATTCCCAACAAAAAAGTGTTGGATTTCAAGTACTTATCAACAAATTACCAATTGTGTGTATTCTGTTGGTGGTTTTTTTACTGGTAATTTGTTGGTAAACAGGCAGACAAAAAATTTAACAATCAATTACCAACAAAATATTGGAACATATGCCCTCTAAACTAATTTTTTGATGTAATTTATTAATAAAAGAATTTATTCTCAAAATTTGTTTGTGAATTTATATTTTATTTGTGCATGATTTATGTTTGGAAAGGACTCATTGTGTTTAAGTAAGTGATTCATGTGAATGGTAGTCTTTCACAGTAAGGTATGAATCATAGGTTACTTAATACATAAATATTTGCTCTTAACCGATTGATGAGAATAGGAATCTCATCATGTTTAGGTTATTGTGTTATGAATTTCAAATGGGGAATGGCATACCTTTAGCCAGTAAGTAGTCCACTCACTTCATAGCAATGAACGCATTTGGAATATATAAAATAGGACCTGTAATAGTAGTTTCTAAGAGTACTATTTAGAAGAAACCCAAACTATTACTACTACAGCGTGGACTAATACTCTACCGCTTGAGTATGAGTTGGTAGTCTGACGAAGCTAGAAGCATATATTTTAATATACTGTAGTTGAGGTTCTTTCGTAGAGCCGATATATTTGTATGTTGGGTATATATGACTAGTTAGTTAAGACAGACTTGTACAAAATAGCTTCTGCGCTATATCGCCCCTTGTAACTGTTCAAATGATCTAATTATCCAGGGCCCTGGGGAACATAACTTGGATGTTTACTTTAGGGTAGCTCCTTTAAAAAGTGAAAACATTTTAGAAGTCGTGGATCATTGGACTAGAGGTCTAAGGATGATAAATGTCTATTAGAGAGGTGACTATTAGAGAGGTGTTAGTACACTCATCCTCTCTAAATGTACGGCGATGCGAAGAAGGGTATTTTAGTCATTACACCTGTAGACCGAAGGCTTTGCTAACTCAGCATTGTCCTTGGGGTCAATATTTTCTTATGGTGATATTAGAAAATATTTAAAATGTAAAATATAACTATTTATATAACAATGGTATTTTGATCATTTTAGAAAGACGATGTGTCTTTTGGTCCTTGGAATGGCTTTTAAGTCCTAACAGATTTGGGTTAAGGAATTGGTTTTGATAATTTGGATTTTATTTTATTGTATTTAAGTAGTCTAATTTATTATTGGACTAGAATAAAATAAAAGGCCCGAGAGAGAGCATATATTTTATCTAGTTTAATTAATTAATTAACTATTAAGGGCCCAAGGCCCAAATTGAATAATTAAAAAATTAATCAAGACATAAAACTAGATAAAAGGCCTGATATTTTATATTGGTCTATTTAGACTTTTTAATTATTTATTGGGTTGTTTAAGGAAGCTAAGAAAATAAATAATTGAGATTTATTATTTATGCGTGTTCAAGTCCAAAAATAAATAATTTTATCTAGCCCAATGAATAAGACAAAGGGTAAAATAAAATTAAAATATTAAATTAATTTAAAAAATAATAAAAAACAACATATGATGGATCCCGTATTGTTCCGTGTGAAGGATAACAGAAAGTATGGATGCTTTCTGTTTTCATGTGGATGGATTCTCTCTTGGGGAATTTGATGAAATGAATGGAAAATGAATTGAAGTGAGAGGCATTGGTGCTTTCTGTTTTCATGTGGATGGATTCTCCCTCAAGGAATTTGATGAAATAAATAGAAAATGAATTGAAGTGAAAGGCTTTGCACCAAGCATTTTGGGGTTCATCAATTCACAGAGACCAAACCCATCTTCTGTGAAGTATTCACAGAAACCGAAAGCTTATCAAACCCACTTCTTTAAGTTTCACCGGCTGTGCTACGAGCACCATTTCGAAAGATTAAAGGCTTCGCGTGAATGAGACGCAGTCGATGTTTACAAAGACGTGATCTAATAGCTTCAAGCATCCTTGTACAGACATCTACATCAGTGTGAAAAGGGCCATTCAATCACAGAGGTAAAATTTTCGTTTTGTTAGCATGCTCTCAGTTTGATGATTTTTGTCATTTTAAACCTTTAATTGGTATCAGAGCCATGTTTTGGCAAATGTAGGAAGCATGCTACGCTTAACTAAAATAAAAAAATATTTGTTTTTTATTTTTTCTGTGATCCTTTGTGTTTACTAGTATGGGTAGTTTCTCTGTAAGTTTCGCGAGTGGCAGTATAGGAACATTATATTTTGATTGCTTTCATAGATATCATGTAAGCCCAGTGTTTTTAAGGACATAGGCGGTTATTTGGATGAATTTTAATCAAAAATGGAGGAAAAAACTGTGTACAATAGCCTTTGAAACGCAGAGAAAATTCACTGGAGAAGATGGCACTATAGCAAGCCAAGCAGAGCCAAGCTGAAGTATGGAGAGGAGCTGCGAGCCGCTAACCTTTTCCCCCAGCGAGGATGGCTTCCTTGCGGAAGCCGGTTTCTTCCTCTCATGGCACGAGGAAGCCTTTCTCGCGGAAGCCGAGGAAGCATTTCCAATTTGCAAATGCAAATTGGTGCTGCCGTGGTCAGCGATTTTGACCACAGCAGTAGGGCGGGTGCGGGCTGGGTCGCCGACACTTGCCCTGATCTCGGCCCATGGGTTTTCCCATGGGCTATGATCCAGCCCAATATTAAAAAAACAATTTTTTTTTATTTTTGGTCTCATACCAAACGAAGTTGTTTTTATTGCAATAGTTAATATTTTTTGAATATTTTGCATGAAAAATAATAGTAAAGAAAATTTAGGATTAAACAAGACTATTAATTAATTTGTTTAATTTTATTTTTTGGACACTTTGGTTAAAAAAATAGAAAAGCATGAAAATATTTACAATTTTCTAGCATGCTTATTTCTTTTTGTACCATATGTGAGCGTTTTCTCAAAGACCAAAGTCTTTGGGAATTTTTGACAAAGAAAAATATTTTTCTTAAATCAAATGGTTAATTTTAATTCAAATAAAAATTAATTCTTGGTTATTTTCTCAAAGGATTTTATCCTTAACATAGAAAATATTTTGGATTTATATATTTTTGTGAATTAAAATAGAAAACCATTTTGCTTGAATTTTAGCATGAAAAAATATTTTTGTCAAATTAAACTTGAGATCAAAATCTCTCGAAAGTTTTATTAGAAATTTTTAAAACTATTAAGTTTATTAACTTAAATAAAATTAATCCCATGAAAAAATTTTCATTAAGTGGATTTAGATAAAAATATCTCAAAGGGTATAAACCTTGACATATAAATTTTTATGGATTTAGATATTTTATTTTGAGTTAAAAGAAAACTTAATTGAAATTTTCAGAAGATATTTTTTCAAGAAAAACCATTATTTTAAAATATTAAGTGGGAGAGGGATCCCAACGTCCCCACAACTTCCATCACGATCCTCTTTGGAGATCGTGAATCCCCTTGTGTTACCCTAGGAGTGAACCCGTATAGGATGTGGATGCCATAAGAATTTAGAACTAATGGATGGATGTAATTAATAACCCGGGACACGTGCTATGATCGGCCAGCCCACGTTGGAGGTTATAGTGCGAGGAATGTCCATAGGAAATGAGAAGAAATGGTCATCCCACGATGGAGTTATCTTCTAGATCATTACCTAGAAGAAAAATTAATTTGTGGTGGTTAATACACTTAGCTTAGGAAACTGTTAATCTTCCTAAGAAGTTATGTCAGTTTTTCTAAGAGCCAAACTAATCATATTAAAGATAATAGTAATAGGGTTAACTATTATCGGATTTAATATGAGGATAAAGTCACAAATAATTTTATTTTTCACAAACTGAATTTTTTTATATTTTTTATTTTTCAGAAATAGTTGGTAGAGGTTCTTTTAGTCCTTTGGCCGTTATTCTCTGTGAGAATAAGCTAACGGTCTAAATTATGTGGACTGAAAATGGAACTTGGATATAATATTTACTACTGAGGAGTATAAGTATGTCCTCTTTGAAGTCTGCCTTGTTATTAGAGAGGGTTCTACCACTGAGGAGCGAGAGGCTGAGAAAGCATAGAAGAAGGCTAACGAAATTGCTCGATGTTACATGTTGGCCTCTATGTCTAATGTGCTCTAGTCTAAAAAAGAGCACATGGCCATTACGTACGACATTAACCAATCATTAGCCACGATATTCGCTGATAAGAGCCGACCCGCAAGGTAGGAAGCTCTTAGGATGACCATAAACACTAAGATGGCTGAGGAGCATCAGTCAAGGAGTATATGTTCAAAATGATTGCTGCTTTTGAGGAAACAGAAGTCTTAGGGGCTGTTATTGACCTCGAGAGCCAAGTGGACATGGTTCTCGAATATCTGCCAGGCTCTTTTACTCAGTTCAAGTTGAACTACAACATGAACAAGTTAAACATGAGTTTAACCGAGTTAATGAAAGAGCTTCAGGTGGCAGAGAAGGTCATGAAGTCAGAATCCAAGGCTATGATTGCTAGGACTTTTTCTTTTAGAACTGGGCCCAAGCCCAAGAAGTTCAAGATGAAGAAGGGAAACGCACCGGCCCAACCCAAGAACCAGCCCAACAAGCCTAAAGGCAAATGCTTCAAGTGTAGGTAGAAAAGACACTGGAAAAAGGAGTGTCCAAAACTTCAGGCCAAGAAAAACCCTACAGATATTGTTCTCTATCTAGAGTCAATTTCAATGGTTGGATCAACTTTCACTTGGATTGTTGATTCTGGTGCTGCTGATCATATCTATAACTCCTTGCAGGAGTTTAGGAAGATAAGAAGACTCCAGAAGGGCGAGTATGGACTATGAGTAGGAAATAGAGCACGAGTATGGGCCCTTACAGTGGGAGAACTGGATTTTATTTTTTATTGTAATAAAGTAGTTCTATTAAAGGATATTTTTTATGTACCCAATTTTAGACCGAATTTGATTTCAGTTGCAAAGCTAATAAATCATGAATATTCTGTTTCTTTCCATTCTGGTATTACTATCAGTAGAAATGGAGAAGTTTTATGTATTGGGCACATGTATGAAAACTTATTCTTTTTAAATCCTATAAATAATCAAATAAATAACGTTTAATCTGAACCTTTAAGTACGAAGAGAAAGACTAATATCAATAACTCATATCTTTGCAATTTAAGGTTTGGCCATATTAACTCAACCAGGATTTAGAGGTTAATCCATGATGGGCCCTTGAGCTCATTAAGATTGGAAAGTTGGCCTCAATGTGAATCCTGCCTTACGGAAAAAAAAACCAAAAAGTTGTTCACCCAAAAGGCTGATAGAGCCAAGGAGATATTGGGCCTTGTTTATATTGATGTGTGTGGTCCTTTGTCTACTCAAGCTAGAGGGGGTTTTGAGTACTTCATCACTTTCACGGATGATTGTACAAGGTTTGGTTATATCTACCTAATGAGGTGCAAGTCTGACTTTTTTGACAAGTTCAAAGAGTTTAAGGCTGAAATAGAGCGTCGAACAGGTAAACTAATCAAAACCTTACGATCGGATCATAATAAAGAATACCTTCTTTGTGAGTTCAAGAATTACATGGTACTTCATGGGATAGTATCCCAACTCTCTGTGCCAGGTACATCTCAACAGAATGGAGTAGCTGAGAGAAGGAACATGACATTAATGGAAATAGTTCAAAGCATGATGTCTCATGCTACTCTTCTGGTCTCTTTTTGGGGATATGCCTTGGAAACAACGGCATACATTCTACACTCAGTACCTTCTAAGTTAGTACCTAGGACACCCTATGAGATGTGAACTGGGTGTAAGCTAAGTCTAAATCATCTCAAGATATGGGGTTGTCCAGCTTACGTACTGATCAAGGGAGACAAGCTAGAACTAAGATCATAATTATGCTACTTTGTTGGGTATCAAAATGGGACAAAAGGAGGTTACTTTCATCATCTCAAGGAGTAGAAAATACTGGTAAGTACTAATGCTAGATACTTGGAGGATGATCAAAGTACTTCCACTAAAGGTTCAACAAGGTTGGAACTCGAGGAGAAGTTATCTTCAAAATCAACTTTTTCAGAAACGATTACGGAACAAGAAGAGGCATAGTCTCAAGATGTTGGGAATATGCCCTCTTAGACTAGTTTTCTGATGAAAATATCGAATATGTTAATAAAAGAATTTATTTGTTGGAAATTATTTGAGAAATAATTTTTCTTTATTTGTGTACATTTTCGTTTGGAACAGACCTATTGTGTGTAAATAAGTGATCCATGTGAATGGAGGTCTTTCAGAGTAAGGTATGGATTATAGGTTATTTAAACACATAAACAATCGTTCTTAACCGATTTATGAGAATGGGAATCTCTTCATGTTTAGGTTATTATGTTATGAATTCCAAGTGGGGAATGACTTACCTTTAGCCAGTGAGTAGTCCACTCACTTCATGACATAAGCGTATTTCGAATACGTAGAACATGACCAGTAGTAGTGGTTTCTAAAAAGTACTATATGGTAGAAACCTATACTATTACCGCTACAGCGTGGACTAGTACTCTATGACTTGAGTATGGGCTGGAGGTCTGGCGAAGCTAGAAGCATATGCTTTGATATACTATAGTTGAGGTTCTATCGGAGGGCCAATATACTTGTATGTTGGGTATGTATGACTAGTTAGTTAAGACAGACTTGTACAAGATAGTTTCTACACCATATCGCCCCTTGTGGTTGTCCAGATGATCTAAATATCCAGGGCCCTGGGAAACATGACTTGGATGTTTGCTTTAGGGTCGCTCCCTTGGAAAGTGGAAACACTCCAGGAAGTCGTGGATCATTGGACTAGAGGCCTAAGGATGTTAGATGTCTTTAGAGAGGTGTTAGTACACTTCTTCCTCTCTAAATGTACGACGATGTGTAGAGGGGTATTTTAGTCATTTTCACTTGTAGGTCGAAGACTCTGCTTATGCAGCATTGTCCTTGGGGTCAATATTTCCTTATGGTGATATTAGGAAATATTTAAAATGCAAAATACATCTATTTATATAGTAGAGGTATTTTGATCATTTTAGTAGCCAAGGCGATGTGTCTTTTTGGTCCTCAGAATAGCCCGTAAGTCCTAATTAATTTTTGGGTTGAGAAATTGATCTCAGTTGAGAGAGTTTTATTTATTCGAGAAGTCTAATTTATTATTGAATTGAAATAAAATAATTGGAAATAAATTTATTATCTGGTTTAATGTGTTAATTAATTATTCAGGGCTTGGGTCCAGTTTGAATAATTAGAAAATTAACCGGGACTTAAATTAGAAGAAAATAATTATTACTTAATTATTTATTGGGTTATTTATTTAATTAAATCTCAAGAAATAAATAATTAAAGTTTAATTATTTTTTGGTTCATTTGGGTTCATAGATTATTTATTGGGTTATTTATTTAATCCCAATGAAAATAATTAATGTTTATTATTTTAGATTTTTCGGGTCCAAGAAAAATAATAAATATTGTTTTGGCCCAATAGCCTGGACCATAAGATTTTTCCGGACACAGTTTAGAAGAGTTTAGGGTTAAGCCAAAATTTATTTTGTAAATAATATTCGGGTATAAAATCCCAGGAATATTATTTTTATCAAAATAATTATTTTGGTTTCATGACTCTTGGCTTTCTGTGTGGAAAAATAAAATAAAAAAAATTAAAAAATATCTCTTGGCTCTCTCTCTCTCATGCCTGTTTGTTTTCCTGGCTTTTAGTTTTCTTCATTATTTTTGGGTATAACTGAAGAAACCATGCCTGGGAAACGGATGGTTGGTGAAGGAAAAGAAAACTGAGAGAGTTCATTTCATCTCTTCCCATGATGTGCTCACCGACTGAAAAATTAGGCAGTGGAATATTTCGTGAATTAAAAAGCTTTGCATTCATTTTTTCACCGGAAGAAGAAGGAACCGGAGCTGGACAGTTTTGACAGTGCACAGAGGCTCACTGGACGTGCAAGGAAGAAGCTGTTTTTGAGCTTCAATTGATTCAACCTCATTCTTCAAGTTTTAAAGGCTCCAAGAGATATGTTTCTAGCCCACCATGCAGTGCCAATACTCTGATATTATGTTCTTGTTCTCCATTTTCGTCTATTGAAATGCATACTCTGTGAATGTCAATCCTTCACAAGAACCTATACAAACGGAGTTTCATCGTAGTGGGAGGGCATCTAGAGTTCCAAAAAGAGGGACAGGAGAGGCTTTCGAGCTGGTCTCTGACCCTCAAGAACAAGATCCCACTAGATATGAGGAGGCTATTGATGATGTCGATGCAGATCTATGGCATGAAGCAATGAAAGCCGAGAATGAGTTTATGTATTTCAATCAAGTTTGGAATCTTGTAGTTTCACTTGAAGGGATAAAATCCATTGGGTGTAAGTGGTTATACAAGATGAAGAGGGGAGCGGATGGGAAGGTAAAAACCTTTAAAGTTAGGTTTGTGGCAAAAGGGTATACTAAGAAAAAGAGAATCGATTATGATGAAACCTTTTCCGCAGTAGTCATACTTAAGTCTATCCGTATCCTCATTGCCATTACATGTCATTTCAACTATGAGATATGGCAAATGGATGTCAAAACGGTATTTCTTAATAGCCATCTTAATGAAGACATCTATATGTCCCAACCGGAAGGTTTTATTGCTAAATGCCAGAAACATATGGTTTGCAAGTTTAAGAAGTCCATTTATGGACTTAAGCAGACATCTAGAACATGGAACATTTGTTTTGACGAAATTGTAAAGTCTTACATTTTCATTCAAAATGAGAATGAGCCATGCGTGTACAAGAAATTGAAAGACATAATTATGATTTTTCTTGTCCTATATACGGATGACATTCTACTCATTGGTAATGATATAGGGACATTGTCATCTTCTAATATTTAACTGTCTAGTCAATTTAGTATGAAAGACTTGGGAGAAGCCAGCTACATTCTCGAGATTAAGCTTCTTAGCAATAGGAAGAAGAGAATGTTAGGATTATCCTAAACGACATACATTGACAAGATGCTAACCAGGTTTAGTATGGACTCATGCAAGTGAGCTCTAATCCCTTGCAGACATAGGTTGTCTTTTTGTTCTAAGGACTGTCCTAAATCTCAAGAAGAAAAAAACAGGATGAGTAGGACTCCCTGCGCTTCGGCTGTGGGAAGTCTCATGTACGCCATGCTGTACAGTAGGCCATATATCTACTTTGCCGTAGACTTAGTTAGCAGATATCAATCAAATCTTGGGGAGGTTCATTGGTAAGTTGTAAAGCATATTCTTAAGTATCTCAATTGTACAAAAGATTATATACTGGTTTACAAAGCTAACGACTTAGTTGCTACTGGATATACAGACTTAGATTTCCAAGCAGATAAGGATGAGAGAAAATCCACTAGTGGATATGTCTTCACCATGTCTGGAGGAGTTGTTTCATGGAGGAGTATCAAGCAATCTTGTTTTACTAACTCAACCATAGAAGCTGAGTATGTGGTAGCTTCGGAAGCATCCAAGGAAGCAGTTTGGCTCTAGAAGTTTCTTTCAAAACTTAGAGTCGTGCTACACATGAATAGACCGATTGTGGTGTATTGCGACAACTCTGGAGTAGTCTCGCAATCCAAAGAACCCAGAAACCACAAGAAGAGGAAGTACATCCAGAGAAAGTATCACCTGATCTGGAATTTTATTCAGAGACGGAAAATCGTGGTGGAACAGATAGCCTCACAAAACAACCTAGCAGATGCCTTCATCAAGCCTTTGGCTAAGAGAGTCTTCAAGGGACACTTAGACGCCATAGGGGTGGGCACCTATGGGCTTTCTTAATCTTAGAGTGTAAGTGGAAGATTGTTGGAATATATGCCATCTAGACTAATTTTTTGATGTAATTTATTAATAAAAGAATTTATTCTCAAAATTTATTTGTGAATTTACATTTTATTTATGCACGATTTACGTTTGGAAAGAACCCATTGTGTTTAAGTAAGTGATCTATGTGAATGGTAGTCTTTCACAGTAAGGTATGAATCACGGGTTACTTAAGATATAAATATTTGCTCTTAACCGATTGATGAGCATGAGAATCTCATTATATTTAGGTTATTGTGTGATAAATTCCAAATGGGGAATGGCTTACCTTTAGTTAGTGAGTAGTCCACTCACTTCATAGCATGAGAGTATTTTGAATACGTAGAATATGACCTGTAATATTGATTTCTAAAAGTACTATTTAGAAGAAACCCAAACTATTACTACTATAGCGTGGACTAATAATCTATCACTTGAGTATGAGTTGATGGTCTGATGAAGCTAGAAGCATATACTTTAATATACTATAGTTAAGGTTCTTTCGTAAAGTCGATATATTTGTATATTGGGTATATATGATTAGTTAGATAAGACAGACTTGTACAAGATAATTTTTGCACTATATCGCCCATTGTGACTGTTCAAATGATCTAATTATCCAAGGCCCTGAGGAACATGACTTGAATGTTTACTTTAGGGTTGCTCCCTTGAAAAGTGAAAACATTCCAGAAGTCATGGATTATTGGACTAGAGGTCTAAGGATGGTAGATATCTATTAGAAGGTGTTAGTACACTCCTCCTCTCTAAATGTACGGCAATACGTGGAGGGATATTTTAGTCATTGCACCTGTAGGCTGAAAACTTTGCTAACACAACATTGTCCTTGGGGTTAATATTTTCTTATGGT
This sequence comes from Voacanga thouarsii, assembly GCA_026120185.1. Classification (NCBI taxonomy): domain Eukaryota; kingdom Viridiplantae; phylum Streptophyta; class Magnoliopsida; order Gentianales; family Apocynaceae; genus Voacanga; species Voacanga thouarsii. Next base: position 1,040,437 of record JANUWF010002236.1, on the reverse strand, counting down.
GATATTAAGAAATATTTAAAATGCAAAATATAGTTATTTATATAGCAGAGGTATTTTGGTCATTTTAGTAGCCAAGACAATGTGTCTTTTGGTCCCTGAAATGGCCCTTAAGTCCTGACAGATTTGGATTAAGGAATTAGTTTTGATAATTATGGATTTTATTTTATTTTATTTAAGTAGTCTAGTTTATTATTGGGTTAGAATAAAATAAAATGTCCAAGAGAGAGTATATATTTTATCTAGTTTAATTGATTAATTAATTATTCAGGACCCAAGACCCAGATTGAATAATTTGAAAATTAATCTAGATATAAAACTAGATAAAAGGTCTGATATTTTATATTGGTCTATTTGAGTTTGTTAATTATTTATTGGACTGTTTAAGGAAGCTTAGAAAATAAATAATTGAAATTTATTATTTATAGGTGTTTAAGCTCAAGAATAAATAATTTTATCTGGTCCAATGAATAAGATCAAAGGTAAAATAAAATTTAAAAAATTAAATTAAATAATTATTAAATCAATTAATAAAATAAAACAAAATAATAAAATAATTAAAAATAACACGGGATGGATCCTGTGTTGTTTCGCACGAAAGATAACAGAAAGCATGGATGCTTTCTATTTTCATGCGGATGGATTCTCTTTCGGGGAATTTGATGAAATAAATGGAAAATGAATTGAAGTGAGAGGCTTTGCTCCAAGCACTTCAGGGTTCATCAATTCATAGAGACCAAACCCATCTTCTGTGAAGTATTCACAGAAACCAAAAGCTTATCAAACCCACTTTTTTAAGCTTTCACCGGCTGTGCTACGAGCACCATTTCGGAAAATCAAAGGCTTCGTGTGAATGAGACGCAATCGATGTTTATAAAGACGTGATCCAATAGCTTTAAGCATCCTTGTACAGACATCTACATCAGTGCAAAAAAGGACCATTCAATCATAGAGGTAAATTTTTCATTTTGTTAGCATGCTCTCGATTTGATGATTTTTACCATTTTAAACCTTCACAAAATGCGAGTAGTTGGCAACTATGTTTGATGGTTATCTATTGGTAGTAGGGGGGAGGTGGGGTGGGGAATGTTGTTCCTACCAATTTACCCATGAAATATCAACTGAAGTGCTTAGTTGGTAGATATTTCAGTTGGAATATAGTTGGTAATGTGATGGTCAATTTTTTACTAATAGTATTACCAATTGAAATATTCATTGGGAATATTGTAAATCAATATCAAATAAGCTACCAACAGAATAATTAACTGTATATATTTGTGTAGGTAACCTGTTGGTAAATAGGTGGGAAAATATTTACCAACAGATTATCAATAAAATGTGCATAGTTGATAAATATGTTTGATAGTAATCTATTGGTAACAGGGAAGAGGAATGTTTTTCCTACTGATTCTCTAACAAAATACCAATTGAAGTGGGTAGTTAGTAGAAGTTCAATAAGAAGAAAAATTGCCTTTAGTGTTAGATTTATTAACAACGACCTAAAATCTAATACATTTATAAAGATAACCATATCAAATTAATGATCCCAATCGTTAGATTTGTTACAATTGCTAATATATATATATATATATATATATATATATATATATATCATGACCAAATTTGAAGGTAATCGGATATATTTTGCAACATAATCTAGCATAATCTCTATATAAAATCCCAAAACCTAATACTTTTATAAAAATAAACATATCAAATTAATGATCCAACTGTTATATTTGTTAAAATTGTTAAAAAAAAAAAATGTATCATGGCCAAATTTGAAAGTAATCGGATATATTTTACCACATAATCTAACAAATTTCTTTATAAAAGCCCAAAACCGAAGGTATTTATAAAGATAGGCATATCAAATTAACGATTCAACTGTTAGATTTGTTAAGCCACAAAAAAAAAAAAAAAGTATCATAACCAAATTTGAAGGTAATTCGATATATATTACCACAAACTCTAGCATAATCTCTATATACAAGCCCAAAACCTAACACATTTATAAAAATAAGAATATTAAATTAATAATCCAACTGTTAAATTTGTTAAAATTACTAAAAAGAATGCATCATGATTAAATTTGAAGGTAATCAGTTATATTGTATCACATAATCTAGTATAATCTCTATATAACGGCCTAAAACCTAATGCATTTATAAATATAAGTATATCAAATTAATAATTCAATCGTTAAATTTGCTAAAATTACTTTTAAAAAAATATTATAACCAAATTTGAAGGTAATCGGATTTATTTTGTCATATAATCTAGCATAATCTCTATATAATTGCCCAAAACCTAATGCATTTATAATGATAAGTATATCAAATTAATGATTAAATTGTTACATTTGTTAAAGTTGTTAAAAAAAGAGTCATAATCAAATTTGAAGGTAATCGGATATATTTTACCATATAATCTAGCATAATCTCTATATAAAAGTCCAAAAACTAACGTATTGATGAAAATAAGCATATCAAATTATGATCTAATTATTAGATTTGTTAAAATTGTTTTAAAAAAAAAAAGTGTCATGACCAAATTTGAAGGTAATCAGATATATTTTGCCACATAATCGAGCAAATTTCTTTATAAAAACCCAAAACCTAACGTATTTATAAAGATAAGTATATCAAATTAACGATCTACCATTAGATTGTTAAAATTATTAAAATAAGTATCATGACCAAATTTAAAAATAATCAGATATATTTTGCTACATAATATAGAAAAACGTTAGACTTGTTAAAATTGCTTTAAAAAAGTATCATGATCAAATTTGAAGATAATTGGATATATTTAACCACATAATTTAGCATAATATCTATATAAGAGTCTAAAATTAACTTGTATATTATGCCTATTAATCAACATTTGTTTAAAGTGAAATTCAATTATTGTAATTAAATAAAAACTTAGTATTTTAGATAAAAATATTGAGGTTGTATTTGGGAATAGCTTCAAAATTCAATAAATTAAAATTAAAATTATTGTAAGTGAAAGGATTCCAAAATTGAACATAATAATTATATTAGGATTATGACTTATCAAACCAAATAATGACATTATATATTATTCTAAAAGTATATGTCCAATTGACTATTTTTATATTATCTTAAAAAGATATATTTATGTGGTTATGTTTATATAATAAATTACAAGAGTAATAAACTTAGTAATAAAGAATTACAAGATTAAAAAAAATATATATATACCAATTGCATTTATGGGATCCTCAAAATTAAATTTGTTTTAAAAAAGATTTCAAAAGTTATACCAAAATTTTCAAAGTGAAAAAAAAAAAAAAGTATAGGCAATAAGGACGCAATATGTAGTTTTGATATTATATATATATATATATATATATATATATAATATCAACACATAATACCTCTATTTTTATATATCTTATATAAAATATAAATATATTAAATAGCCTAATTAAATAAATATGTTTTATATGCATAAAATATTGTTATTCTTTATATACACACAATATATAAAATTACTATTTTGTGCGTATATATTATCTTAATTTAAAATATAGTAACTGCTTATAATTTGAAATTGTAAATATAAGAAACAAAAAAAGATTAACATAAAGCAATATTATATTGTATTCACTATACAAAATTTGGCCATAAGGAGGGATAAAATAGAATAATTTAAAGCTACATTGTTTTGATATTATATATATATATATATCAAAATAAAATACACTTATATATATAGCATAAGATATTATTATTATTTATTTATTTATATATACATATTATAAGAAAAAACACTTAGTTTTTTGTCCTTTCCTATTGTATGAAGTCCTAACACTGTCCACTCTTCAAAACAACCCATGCTTTCTCTTTGCCTTGTGCATAGATGGAGAATAAGGGGGGAAAAAGGTGAGAATCAAAATTTCCAAACAATTGAACTGGGATTATTTGATTTTAGAGGGGGAAATTTGTTTGATGTGTAAAATAAGGAATTCCCTTTTTGAACCCCCCCCCCCTTTTTTCTCTTTACCTTGAGCAAATCCTTTGTCAAGAAGGTTGAAAATTTCCTTCAACTCTAAGTTGATTTTGAATAATGATTTTTTGAATAATTCTAATTTGATGTAAATTTTGTTCATGATATTGGTCGTGTATGTGTGCAAAGATGGCTATGGCGCAAGCCAAAGGAGATTGTGTCGTACGGGTGTCGGTATTGAAGAAGTAGGAGAGAAACGAGAAGTGGGCTTTGGCCCATAAACAGGAACTTAAAGCTTCTAAGACGAAGAACCTTGCAAATCATAAGTTGATTTACAACAGAGCTAAGTTGTATGCCAAGGAGTACGAGGATCAGGGACTTCTATTGCTTTACATATTGGAATGTATACTCAAAATAGCCTATATATTTCTGTATTTTGAAGATTAATAAAAGTTTCATTCATTAATGATTGTTTGTTTTCATATATTACACATTAAATATCTAAATATGTTAGTAAGTAATCTATGTGATTGGGTTGTACTTTCACAGTAAGGTGTAAATTATGGACTACTAATATATAAGTGAAAATTTATTCTTGATCGATTGATGGAGCTGGACACTTTATCAAGGTTTAGATCATTACACCATGATTTATAAATAGGGAATGGTTTACTTTTAACCAGTGAGTAGTCCACTCACACCAATAATATAAGTATATTTGGAATACGTAGAACTGGACCACGTGATAATAATCTTTATAAAAGTACTAAAATAAATAAAGATTGGTTTATTGTAGCTAATGTTGTTAGTGTTATGCCCTAGAGACAATCACATGTATTTTGTATATTACACATTTATTTAATAATATAAGGTATTTTTTATTTTTTAGTTTGTTTTTCGTGTGAATATAACTATTAGATAAAGTCCCAAGTGCAACACTGTGTTAAGAAAATCATGATAGAGATCATGATTTGAGATTCCTACTATACTGGATAGTGTTCGTACTTAAATTATCCCTCGTCATATTATTAATGAGATAGGACATCATTAATGCATTAAGACTAGCATGTACTATACTTCCTGATTTGATCAGGTGGTGGTTTTTAAATTTGTGAGTATTGTAATACTCAAAGTTAATACATAGATGCTTATTGCTTGAACAAGTACATTAGATGTCCTACCTATGAGATAATCACATAGATAACTATTTAATACCAGCGATACAATCTCGTTATAGCAAACATGAAAGTATTCTTAGACTTGAGATCTCCAAGGTACTTTGTTTGTTGAGCATTGTACTCTAATTCTAAACTTTTGAGTCAGATCAAAGGCCGCCTATAAGATAGATATTTGGTACAATGTGAAGTAAACGAAAGTGGTTGAGAGAATTAAAAAAAAATTCATCACTCCTAATAGTAGGGCGAATATCTCACGACTACTTGTAGGAATCACTACTCAAGAGGTCCTTAGTTAAGGCAACTGTGTATTGGAAATGGTTCCAATTGATATACATGATGAGTAATGGATTCTGGGAATAAATACTAAAATATTCGAGCTAGAATTAATTAATACTCTGGACGGAGTTGGCACTAATTTTATACTCTAAACTGAATGAAATATTGTATAGTAAAATGAGTTTATTACATTATTGTTTGATATTGAAAGGTTCATATCAAGTTACTTAACTCTTTGGACTTTTAGATGGCTATGATGTGTTGCTAGATACTGCTTATGATCTGCTGAATATGGATTTATTAATTAAAGAATTAATAAATCAACTCTAATTAGAATTGTTAAGTTAATTGTAATTATTAAGAATTATTAATTTTAAAGATGTTTATGTTAATTCACATTTCGCTTCCAATAGACCAGGAAAACTAATAGGTCACACACAATAAAATTTTGAGTACTTACTATATTATTTGATAATATTATGAGGTTAATTGTAAGAAAAAAAATAGTCTTATGGGTGAATTATAAATTTGTTATAATTCATGGGGCCTAATTGCAATTATAAAAACTTCAAGGAGTTAATTATGGTTATTACATCTTGAAGGACTTAGTTGCAATTGCTAAAAGTCCTAAAACCAATAGGAAATAGGAAACATGTTTTCCTTTATATTCAATTCACAAAAACTGGTTCTGGGGTGTTGTTTTTCTTCCGTTTTCTTCTCCAATCAAAACCCTAGCAGCTACATTGTTCTGCTAGTACAGAACTGAGTGGTTGTGTGAGTATCCGAACCTTGTGTAGATTTTTGTTGGAGGCAATTCTATTGTAGTGCCTGTGACCGGACAATAATTTACTTGCTTGTTCAAGTTTGCTGGGTTTGTTGGATCCCGCCTTCAACATCCAGAAAGAGAAAATTTTAAATCTTCACACATCAAAAGGTAACCCGTGACCTTTGTTTTATTCCCATTTTAATACATAAACATGAGATCTTGAGATTGGAATTCGATTTTTTTTTCCACTGCATTAATTAGATTATGCATGACCTGAGTTCCTAACAACTGCGTGAACGAGTATCCTAAGACTTGAGTATAAGTTGGTGGTGTAGTGAAGTTGGACTTGTACACTTTGATGTATGTTGGATGGGGTCTTATCGCAAGGCCAATAACCATGTACGTTGGGCGTATGACTTTAGTTAATTAAGACGGACTTATGCAATACAGTTTATCTACTTCATTACGTGAAGAAATTACTCCCTTGTGATTGTTCGAGATAATCTAATAGTCTAGGGCCTTGAGAAACGTGACTATGTATATTTTTGGGTAGTTCCCTATAATAAGTGGATATATACTGGAAGTCATAAATTATCGGACTAGCTATCAAAGGATTTTAGATGTAATTGAGAAAGGTGTTAGTGCATTGTTCCTATCTCAATGACAGGTATTACGTAGAGGGGTATTTTCATCATTACACTTGTAGGTCGAAGACACTGCACATGCAATATTATTTTCGGGATCAATATTTTCATATGGTGATAAATAAAATATTTAAAATGATTAAAATACTACTATATGTTAGCAGGAGTATTTTAATCATTTTAGTAGTTAAGAATAATATGTCATTTGGTCTCCAAAGTAGCTCAAATAAGTTTAGTAAATTTATTTACTATATGGACTTATTGGATGAATTTATTATTGGAAGAATTGTTTTAGAAGTCTAATTAATTAATTATTTAGACTAGAATAATTAATTACTTTATTAATTGATTATATTAGGTAATTTTATATTTGGCCCAAGTGGTTTAATTAATTAATAAAAAATTATTTTAATTAATTAGTTTATTAATTAATTTCTTAGATAATTTAAATATTGGGCCAAAGAGGATTAATTAATTAATAAGAGAGTTATTTAATTAGTCATTAGAGTAATTACTATTATGTGGCCTATTAGGGTTTTTTTTTTTTTTTTTTGTGAAAGCTATAGGTTATTTGGAAACTTGGGATAGCTGCTATTGCCATGTGTATAAGGGAAAAAGATGAAAAGGAAATAAAAGAAATAGGAAGCCGATTGGTTATGTTTTTGGTGAAGGAATAGGAAAGCTGTGGTTTTCTTTTAAAAAGCATCACATGTGCCTTGTAGAGGGTTGACCGAATTATTGTGTAATTCACCCTACAACTTTCGATTTTTCTTTGAGAACAAATAAGATGCCACCGTTTCTTTCCTTGGTCATTTTTCCTTCATTTTCCTTTAATGCTTAACTCTTCTGTTTTTCTTCCAATCTTTTTCATCTAATTCTACTTTCACTGGCAGAGGTATATAAAGGTTAGAGAATACTCTGGAAGGTCAAGAGTTAGCAAATAAGTGTTTGATATGAAAGAGCCGACGGTTAGTTGGTGTGCCCGCAGAACAAGTAGACGTTTTCTTTCAGGAAGCACCGTCAAATCCAAATCTAACTCCGGCTATTCAAATAAAATGCCCCAAAAGTAAGTACTCCTAGACTTTGGCTCGGAAAAAAAATTTAATTTTCTGTCTTCCACTGTGTATTTAATTTTCCCGCGGTCCTTCAAGTGGTATCGGAGTCATGGTTAAATCTAGGAGCATGCTTAGGGTTAATAGCCGAAAAATGTGGTTCCTTTACTAATTAAAAATATGATCTTTGTGATTGTATGGATCGCTCGTGGTTTTGATATGGGTAGATTTTGTGTACACCTCGAGCATGGAGGCATAGACACTTGTAATTTAATTTAAACCTCTTTCGTAGAAATTGTGTATGTCTCATTTTGAATGGCATAGGCATTTGAAATTGTATTTTAATTTATTTTACGAATTCTTGTACAAGAAAAATGATGCATGTACAATGCCGGATCAATACTGAAAAATCTTTGAAGAAAGTCATAAGAAATTAGAAAAAGGAAAATCACAAAAGGCGTGCAAGATAGAAGCAAGCCTCAGCTGGCTTGCCTCCAAGTTGTGGTTGGCCCTACTCAAGCCGCGGGAGGCTCATGACCAACCGTGGCTAGATCCCTGAAGCAGCGGATGGATGCAGAGGTTCTGTGGCCAGATGGTGCACTGGGTGGATCAAATTTTGCACTGGCTTGATTGTGCAATTCGGGTCTTCTGGTTTTGGGTCTTCTGAAGTTTTGTCTATTTTATTTTCTTATGATTTCTTTTTCTTTTGAGGCCCATATCACATGCGGTTATTTTCTTGCAATGGTTTATTTAGGAATTTAAATAATTTTACATGAAAATAGTTAGTAAAGGTGGAACCATCTTAGGATTAAACAAGATAATTTTAATTTTATTATTATGATGTTTAACCCATTATTTGGTTACATAAGAATTAAATGTTAGAAATAGCATGTAAAAATTTTATTTTTGGAGCATGTCTATTGTATTTAATTTTGTGATCAAATGCACAAAGGTTTTTGAGAAATTAATTTTTTCTCTAGATAAAACAATTAAAGAAAAGATTTTAAAAATGGAAATAAGTAATTTAAAATAAATTAATGGTTTATTCTTCCAAAGGGTTTTATCATTGACATGAAGAATAACTTTGAATTTAAGTATTTTAAATTTAGTTAATAGAAAATGGTTTTAACTTAAGTAGTGAAATAAAAAAATCATAATTTATTTTCTTAAAGGGTTTTATCCTTGACTTAGAGAATAATGGTTGAATTTTTGGATTTTCACTAAATTTAATAAAAACTAATTAATTTTAAAGAAACGTTTTTCCTAAAAACCTATTTTTCTCAAAAGATTAAGTGGAAGAGGGGTTCCAATGACCCCACAACTTCCATCACATATTATGTTAGATTTCGATAATACAAACCAATTTACATGCAATGAAAAAATAAACAAAATCTATGCAAAAGATCACTCATATGTAATTAAACGGGCCATGAGAAAGAAAAAAAGTAATTACCTCAAAAACGCAACTTTTAAAAATTTTTCTTCCGCACGAATCTAGTTCAAAAGTCAATCCAATCAAGCCACCAAATTTAAAGAAGAGGAATTCTCTAACAGTAATCCACACAAGGAATTGTACTCGAGTTAGGTACCAAAACCCTCTGCTAGTAGGTAATATATGGTGGCTTTTGGGATCAATTTAATTTGAGAAGAAATTATTTTTGGAAATCTCTATATTATGTGCTCTCTGTCTTTTCCCTATAACCAATGGTTTCCTATATATATATATATATATATATATATATATATATATATATATATATATATTTCAACAGAGAACAACTTCTCTATTTTTATAGAAAACCAATTTTTGGTTTCCAAAATCAATCGCCATCAATAAACCATAAAGAACATGTAAGGTTTTCCTAATTCATTTAGGAAGCAAATATTTGTTCCTCTTTTCAACTATGGGCTTGGAATTTTCAAGAATTGTAATTAGGCCCTATGAATTATAATGAGTTTATAATTCAGCTATAGGGATTTAATAATTGCAATTCAACCCCAACTAATTTATTACACTTTATAATTAACTCATAACAATTATTTCTTCTAGATAATTAACCTTATAATATTATCAAATAATATATTGAGTATCAATTCCTTTATTGTGTGTGACATATTAGGTTTTCTAGTCAATTGGTAGCTAATATGAATTAATTCTATCTTAATAGAATTAATAATCATTTTAATAATTATAATTAATTTATTAATTCTAATTAGGATTAAATTTATTAATTCTCTAATTAATAAATTCATATTTCGCAGATCATGAGCGGTATCTAGCAATACATCATGACCACCCAAAATTCCATAAAGTCAAGTGGCTTGACACGAACCTTTAATAGCGAAATATCTGTGCAATAAACTCCTGTCACTATACAATATCCCATTTGGTTTAGAGTATAGAATTAGTGCCAACTCTCTCCAGAATATTAAGTAATTCTGGCCCAAATATTTTAGTACTTGTTCTCGGAATCCATTACTCATTATGTGTATCAATTGGAACTATTTTCAGCATATATCCACCTTGGCCAAGGACTTCTTGAGTAATGATTCCTACAAGTGGCCTTGAGATATTTGTTCCTACTATTAGGAGTGGTAAATCCTTTATTGACCCTCTCAACTACTTTCGTTTACTTCACGTTGTACTTAATATCCATCCCATAGGCGGTCTTGTAAGGACTCTAGAGATTAGAATCAAAGTACAATGCTTAGCAAACAAAGTACCTTGGAGTTCTTAAGTTTAAGGATACTTTTACATGTGCTATAATGAGATTTTGTCACTGCCACTAAATAGTTATCTATGTTATTATCTCATAATTAGGTCATCCAATGTACTTGTTCAAATAACAAGCATTCACGTGTTAGCTTTGAGTATCACAATATTTACGGATGTGAGAACCACCGCTTGATCAAATCAAGAAGTACAACACGTACTAATCTTAACGTATTAATGATATCATGTCTCATTAATACTATGACTATGGATGATTTAAGAATAAACACATTCTAGTGTAATAGAAACATCACATCATGATTTCTATCTTGATTTCCTTAACACAGTATTGTACTTAGAACTTTATCTAACAATTTTTATATACATGAACATATGGAATAAAGAAATTGAAAGATAAAGAATGCCTTTTATTGATATAATGTTCAAAATACATTGTATAAATGATTGCTTCTAGAGTACAATCCTAACAATCTCCCATTTGTACTAGACCCAATTATTCATGTATCTAGGGCCAAATGACTAAACATGACCATTATGTTTCTTTTGGAATAATGCCTTTGTCAGTGGATCAACTATGTTTTGATTAGCGGGAACTCTCTCTATCTTTACATCCTTTCTATCAATGATTTCTCTAATCAAGTGATAGCGTCTAAGTACATGTTTGGATCGCTGATGAGACCGTGATTCCTTTGCTTGTGTAACAGCTTCATTGTTATCACAATACAAGGGTATTGGATCAACAATGCTAGGTACCACACCTAGTTCTGTAATGAACTTCTTGATCCAGACCGCCTCCTTAGCTACTTCAAAAGCTGCTATGTACTTAGCTTCAGTGGCTGAATCGATAGTTGTATCTTGTTTGGAACTTTTTCAACTAACTACCCCACCTACAAAAGTGAACACATATCTTGAATGGGATTTGTAATCATCCTTATCAGATTGAAAATTGGCATCAGTATACCATCTAACTTACAAGTCACCATCTCCATATACCAAGAATACATTCTTTGTTTTTCTCAAGTACTTAAGGACATTCTTGACAACCATCTAATGACCTTCTCCAGGATCTGATTGGTATCTGTTCGTCAAACTAAGAGCATAAAATACATTGGGCCTAGTACATATCATAACATACATTATAGAAGCAATTATTGAAGCATATGGTATCTTATTTATGTGATCCTTTTCATCCTCTATCTTACGACACATAAATTTTGAAAGGCTTAACTTATGGGACATAGGTAAGAATCCCCTCTTGGATCGATCTAAGCTAAACCTCTTTAGCAGTTTGTCCATGTATGTAGACTATGAAAGACCAAGTAACCTTTTTTATCTATCTCTATAGATCATTATTCCCATAATATAGGTTGCATCTCCAAGGTCTTGTTAGAACCCTTACATATGCATCAGATATACATTACACAGCGGAATTAAAAGGATTCTTGCCAAGAGGACTGCATATATGTATAATAAATGGATCAAAAGACAAATAAATATAATATCTTAATGGATGTCTCTGTCATTCAAAATTCTTCGACTGCTAATGGCACGATCCAGCACAACCCTCATTTCAATTGGCTAACCAGAGAACAACGTCTTTGCCACAGGAGTCCAAGCGTAGAACTCCCTCTAGCAGTGTCTACATGGAGAAAGGCTCAAGAAACCAAACGTTTTCTGTGCTAGCAGAGAACATGAATGTGGCTAGGGTTTGTTTTCTAAGAACAGGAGAGAGAGAGAGAGAGAGAGAGAGAGAGAGAGAAGAAGAAGAAGAAGAAGAAGAAGAAGAAGAAGAAGAAGAAGAAGAAGAAGAAGAAGAAGAAGAAGAAGAAGAAGAAGAAGAAGGTTGTATGTGTTCTGGTTTTTTTATACCGAGAGAATTGTTTTCTCTCTGCTATATTCAAAATGTAATCGGCATCTATTCTGGAGTAATCCCCTAAAAAATGCAGAAACACATGTTTCTGTGAATTCTAATCAAATTAGAATTCAGAAATTATAATTGAAACCTATAAGTTTTAGTAATCACAATTTGGCCCAAAATTATAACTAATTATAATTTGACCACAAAAATTTTTTCTTCTCATAATTAACCCTATAATGTTATCAAATAATATCTTGAGTACTTAATCCTCTATTTTGTGTGACCTATTAGATTTCTTGATCTATTGGTAGTAAATATGAATTAATTCAAACGTCTTTGAGATTAACAATCCTTAAATATTCAGTAGATCATGAGCGGTGTCTAACAACACATTATGACCACCCAAGAATCCAAGAAGTCAAGTGGCTTGATATGAACCCTTCAATAACAAATTATAATGCAATAAATTCCTTTCACTATATAATATCTCATTCGGTCTGAAGTACGAAATTAGTGCAAATTCCCTTCATAATAAATATTAATTCTAGCCCGATTATATTAGTATTTGTATCAAGAATCTACTACTCTACATGTGTATTAATTGAAACTATTTTCAATACACAGTCACCTTGGCCAAGAATTTCACAAGTAATAATTCCAACAAGCAGCCGTGAGATATTCGCCTCTACTATTAGGAGTGGTAAATCCTTTATTGACCATCTCAATTATTTTCATTTACCTCACATTGTACCCAATATCCATCCTATAAGTAGCCCTCGATCTAGCTCCAAAGATTGTAATCAAAGTACAATGCTCAGCAAACAAAGTACATTGGAGATCTCAAGTCTAAAGATACTTGCATATTTGCTATAGCGAGATTTTATCACTGGCACTAATTATCTCATAACTAGGTCATCCAATATACTTGTTCTATTAATAGGCATCCATGTATTAACTTTGAGTATCACAATACTCACGAATGTGAGAACCGCCGCCGCCTGATTAGATTAGGAAGTCTAACACGTGCTAGTCGTAACGCATTAATGATGTCCTATCTCATTAATACTACGATTAGGGATTATTTAACTACTAACACAATACAGTATAGTAGGAATATCAAATCATGAGCTCTATCATAATTTCTTTAATACAGTGTTGTACTAGGGACTTTATCTAACAGTTATTTTACATGAAAGTAAAAAAGACAAACTGAAAGATAATGCCTTGTATTATAAAACAAATGTGTCATATACAAAATACAAGTGATGGCCTCTATGGTATAACACTAACAAACTCCTACTTATACTAGAGCCAATCATTCATGTATTTAATACCGAATGACACAATATGCTTATCATGTTTCTTCTGGGATAGTGCTTTTGTAAGCGGGTCAGCTGTGTTCTCATCCATATGAACCCTCTCTATCTTTATATCATTCCTATCTATGATCTCACAGATCAGATGATAGCGTCATAGTACATTCTTAGATCGTTGGTGAGACCGTGGTTCCTTTGTTTGTGCAATGGCTTCGTTGTTATCACAATATAATGATATTGAACCAACAACGCTAGAGACCACTCCCAGTTCTGTCACAAACTTCTTGATCCAAATTTCTTTCTTAGTTACTTCAGAAGCAGCTATGTGCTCAGCTTCTGTCGTAGAGTCAGCAATAGTCTCTTGTTTAGAACTCTTCTGACTTATTGCCCTCCCCTCCCAATGTAAACACGTAGCTGGACTGAGATTTGAAATAATCTTTATTAGATTAAAAATTGGCATTAGTATACCCGTTTATTTTCAAATAACCTCCTGCATATACCAAGAATATATCTTTAATCTTTTGCAAGTACTTAAGGATATTCTTCACAGCTGCCTAATGATCCTCACCAGGGTCAGATTGGTGTCTGCTCGTCAAATTGAGAGCACAAGATACATCAGCCATCGTCTATATCATAGCGTACATGATAGATCCAACTATCGAAGCATATGAAATCTTACTTATGTGATCCCTTTCAACTTGTGTCTTGAAAGACATCGACTTTGAAAGGCTTATCCCATGGGACATAGGTAAGAATCCCTTTTTGGATTGACATACTATAAAAGACCTAGCAACCTATTTGACCTATCTCTATAGATCCTAATTCCAAGAATATAAGTTGTTTCTCTAGGGTCTTTTATAGAGAATTTCTTGGACAACCAAACTTTAACTAATTGAAGAATAGGTGCATCGTTTCCTATTAGCAATATGTCATCTATATAAACCAATAAGAAAATGTTTGCTCTCCTACTAACCTTCTTTTACATACAAGACTCATCTATGTTTTGAATGAAACTAAATTCTTTGGTTATTTCATCAAAACGGATGTTCCAACTCCTAGAAGTTTACTTAAGTCCATAAATGGACCTTTGCAACTTGTATACTTTTGTGCTATCATTGGATATAAAACCCTCAGGTTGTGTCATATACACTTTCTTAGTCAGATTTCCATTTAGGAAAGCTGTTTTCATGCCTATTTTTCAAATCTCATAATCATGATGAGTGACAATGGCTAGGAGTATCTTGATGGATTTTAGCATAGCTACTGGCGAGAAGGTTTCGTCATAGTCAATACCATGTTATTGACGATAACTCTTAGCCACTAGTTATGCTTTATAGGTAACTACGTTACCATCCATGTCGGTTTTGTTCTTGAAAATCCATTTGAACCCAACAGGTTTGAATCCTTTGGGTGGATCAACCAAAGTCCATACTTGGTTGTTCGTACATGTAATCCATCTCTGACTTCATGGCCTCAAGCCATTTGTCAAACCTGAACTGTTCAGTACTTCCTTGTAAGTAGTAGGCTCATTTTCATCTATGAGCAATACGTCATTGTGGTCACTTATGAGAAATCCATATCTCTCAGGTGCCACACGTATCCTACTCGACCTACGAGAATCTTATGTAGTAGAAGGTTCATCTATTCTCTCAATAGATGTGAGATCAGACGATTGATCCTTATTTTTTTATTCTTCTTGAACTTCACTAAGTTCAATTTTACTCCTACTGTCCCTTTTGAACATGTTCTTTTTCTCTAGGAAGACAACATGCTTCGAAACAAAAACTTTGTTTTCGAAGGAAAGATAGAAATGATACTCGAAAGATTCTTTCGGATATCCCACAAACAAACACTTGTCAGACTTACTATTAAGTTTGTCTGACTGTGGCCTTTTGACAAAGGCAGGGTAACCCCATACTCTCAAGTGAGATAACTTTTATTTCTTGCCAAGGAATATCTCAAATGGGATAGTATCAACCATTTTTTACGAAATTCTATTTAGAATATAAACAAAAGTCTCTAGTGCATACCCCCAAAATGATTTTGGCAAGTCTGCAAAAGTTATCATAGTCCGTACCTGTTAGGATTCGTGGACTCCTAAACGCGGAAAATATCCACGAATCCCTCCCGAGGACCCAATTAAACGATTAAGAAGATCTAAGCTTTAAGAATTACCTCTGGTTGCTGTAATCAAAATCCTTCGATTCTGGTTGCGTTGTTGTACGTTCAACCCGAACAATCACCAAACGCTACAGTATGCGAACGTCCTCTATCAGATACACACCGCGAACTCACTCGACACCCGGGGAGTGCTAGCGCCTAGGGTTTGAGAGGGGTTTTTTTTTTCTTTCTGGTAGAGAATGGCACGAATGTTCTCAACCAAAAAATTGGACTATTGAAAAGACGGCTAGGGTTTTCTTAAAAACCCCCGAACCTCTTAGAGTCCAACCCTAATAATATCTTATCATATTCTAATTTAAATTCAAATTAAATTAAAACTAATATGATAAGATTCTGCCATTATCTCGGTAATTTAACTAATTAATTTACCGAGTCAGATTCTTATAATCTGGATATCATCCAGATTCATCGAACCTGGTCACCAGAAAAATAACCTAACAAGTTCGCTTATTGTGTGACCCTATAGGTTCATTTAACACTGGCAGTGTGCCTAAATCATATTTAAATGGCCCACAAGTTATAAGTGGTTTCTAGCAAAACATTATAACTATCCAGGTTAAATGAAGATCGGTGATCTCTTTGAACCAAACCATAATTTTATATTTAGTCCTTTTGTCACACGATATCCAGATTAAGCATAAGGCACGGAGCATGTCATCCTTATTAAGCTTAATCAATTATTTCTTGATTTCATAGTAGACTGTTCAAACAAATGATATCAATATCTTAGATTGATATATTTGAGCACGGCCATGCATTTTTAACAGTCTAACTTATCAAGGGGCCCATGGATATCTCTCCCATAACTGAGAGGGACAAATTCCTTCACAATCAATCATATTCCTCTCCTTGATTTATTCTATATCCAACAGTAGTCTAATTTATTATCTGGTTAAAGACAACTTTAGACAATGTCAAAATATAGAATTTATCAAGTAGGAAACTATGATGAATTTAGGTCGAAGGACTTTCAATATTATTATGGCTAGAAAGTACTTATGACATATTCCATGAAGTACTCTCACAGTGGGTCATGTCCAATACAATGTTCTCTAACATTTATTTATGTCTTGACTTGATATCACAAATATCCATGGCCAGTAAAACATAGCCATCAAGTCACAAATATACTAATCTTAATTTATTATTATTCCAATAATAATAATCGATCAGGGACAGTTTTAGAATAGTCATTGTATTCATGATAGGGTTTACTATCAAGTCACGTACTTGATGACCAACAAAACAAAACTCACTATTCATGGAAAGGAAAGCCTCATATTATTATATAAAACATAATGACAATTGTATAAGTACAAATTGACTCTAGGCCATATCCCCAACAGTACCATGTCTAGAAGGGTTCGATTCCTTCTCTCAAATACACCATTATGTTGAGGTGTATATGGTGGAGTCCATTGAGATAATATCCCATTATCTCTAAGATAACCCTGAAACTCTTGGCTTAAGTATTCACCTCATCAATCCGTTCTTAGAGCCTTAATACTTTTGCCAAGTTATTTCTCTATTTCATTCTTGAAGTCTTTGAACTTTTCAAAAGCTTCATATTTATATTTTGTTAAATACAAATACTCATATTGTGAAAAATCATCGATAAAGATTATGAAATAGTTATAACCCCCTCTTACTTTTATATACATTGGGCTATATACATCAGAATGTATGAGTTCTAATAACTCTTTGGCATTTTCTCCTTTTCTAGAAAAAGGATTTTAGCCATTTTGCCTAGTAAACAAGACTCACAAGTGCCATATGATTCATAATCAAATGACCCTAAGTCACCAAGCTTGTGTAACTTAGAAAAATGATTCTCGTTTACATCGCCGAAACGGCAATGCCATAAGTAAGAGGTGTTTGAGTTATCATTCTTTGGTTTCTTATTATTTATACTGAGAATTGAATTAATCATATTTAGAATATATAAACCATTAACCAAAGTTGCAGAACTATAATAAATATCATTTAATGAAAAAGAATAACATTTATTCTTAAATATCAAATGAAATCAATACAAGTCTAAACATGCAACTGAGATAATGTTTTTCATTAAAACTGGTAAAAAATAAAAATTTTGCAGTTCTAAAACTAATCCTGAAGGTAGGTTCAGCTTGTATGTCCTCACAACAAGTGCAACAACTTTTTCTCTATTTGCAATACGCAGGTCTACGTTGCATTTCTTTAGCTTTGTACTGCTCTTTAGTTCCTGCAAGTTATTACATAAATGAGATCCACGTCTGGTATCCAATACCCATATCTTATTTCTAAAGGCAGTATTTATCTCAATCATAAACATACCAAAAGTAAATAGGCTTTGCAGTCGCGCTTCCAGTGGCCCATCTTTCAACAATGATGGCATGGGCCTTTGGTGGCTGCCTCTTTCTTTTACACACCACCTTTGGGCTTTATAGAAGCCTTCTTCTTCTTCTTAGGAACCTTCTTTCTAGAAAAGGACAATTCAACTAGCATAACTGTATTGGATTCCTTTTTTATAGAGGACTCCGTAGTTTTGAGTAGATTGATCAACTCGGATAAGGTGGACTCAATCTTATTCATCTGGGAGTTAATCAAAAATTGTGAAAAATTATTAGGCAAAGATTGTAAAATTAAGTCAACACTTAATTCATGGTCCATCACGAACCCAAGAGACCCAAGCTTCTCAATCAAGCTCAACATCTTCAACCCGAGCCATAGAAGCACCCTTAGCCATTTTGCAATGAAACAGTTGGTTTGAGATCATATATCTCTCTATTCTGGCTTAGGCGTCAAACAGCTCTCGAAGATGGAGAATAATCGATTGAGCATCCATATGCTCGTGCTGTTTTTGTAGCTCAAGAGTCATTGATGCTAGCATGATACAAGATGCCGTGTCATTGTCCTCCTTATACTTCTTGTAGAAGCATGCTCATCAGCATAACCATCTTGAGCTGGCAGTGGCGGAATAGGAGCATCTAGCACACAGAACAACTTTTCCAACTTGAGAACGATTCTTAAGTTTCTATACCAGTCGAGATAGTTTAACTCTGTTAGTTTGTTTGTTTCCAAAACACTACGTATGTTCAAGTTTGTTGTCAGGATGCAAATGACCTAAATGTAAAAATAGAGAAAATTAGCCAATTGTATATGCATATATAATGCAAATAATAATGTCTTTAATTAAACGCATTATTACTCCATTAGTTTTTTCAAACCAATAGCCCCCATTATTGATCTATAAAAGCCTGTTGGAAGCTTTTCAAGTGGACCGGTATCAAAATTCCTCAAGAATAATCTTGGGTTTGTCCAACAAGCCACCCTTGAGTTAAATGCTAGGTATCCAATACCAATTATATCGTATGTAATTACCAAATCATTGGGTGATTAACATCTTTTAAACTTAAAGCCTTTTGGGCTACCCCAATATTTCCTCTAAATTTCTTTATGCTTAAGTTAGCTCAACCGGGATAAAGAATTTAGTTAAAACTAAACCATTAATCAAGAATTTAATTCTATAGGAATTTAATTCTATAACTTGAACATGCCCGATGTCAAGTAGGCTTGGGTTAGCCCAACAACCAGGTTTCGAAAAAGGACTCTCATTCTTACTATATTGACCGAAAGAATTAGGTTTAGTATTAATTGAGGAATTTATTCCTTTTAGTGATTTTATCAAATGACATGCATAAATATATTAATAAATCGCATAAATTGATAATTATGGTAATAAAACGATTACGTGGTATGGTTATAGACATTTCCAAAATTAATTTTCTCGAGCCAAAAAGAAAATTAACATGGTTAACCCTATGTATTCATGCATGATTTAAGTAGAAGGTCTTACCCTCTAGCTTTGTTTTGATCGCCATTTTCAAAATTAAAATAATTCTATCCTTATTTAACCTATGTAATCTAATTACATAAATTTTCTAAATAGAGAAATCTCGAGTTACATTCGATGGGAGTTAGATGAGAAGAAAATTATACGAGAAATTTAGAGAAGGCAGGACTCACAGGTCCTATTTAATAAAACCAAAACTGTAAATAATGCATGAACAGATATAATTTGATTTTAGTCCATAACCATCCACCAAGCCATTAAATATGCTTAAACAAAATTAAACATATAATTTTATTATTCCAAAATCTCTATTTTGGAAAAATAAAACAAATTCTAAAATCAATATTTTAGATTTCATTTCTAAAATCAAATTCTAGAAATTAAATTAAGAAAAAGTCTTAAATCAATATTTTAGATTTAATTTCTAAAACTGAATTCTAGAAATTTAATTAGGATAAAATCTAAAATCAATATTTTAAAAAATTTATTAATTGCTAAAATCATATTTTAGGAATTAAATAATAATATATAATCTAAAATCAATATTTGAGAAAATATTTTAATTTCCAAAATATAATTTTATCCCAAATCATTAGTCCCACTTAAAAACTAATCATAATTAGATTTAAATCTCAAAACGAGAATTAATAAAAAAAACTTATTATTTTTTTACATATCTAAAATCAATATTTTGGATAATATATATTAATTTTCAAAATCAATTTTAGAAATTAATCTTGATTAGTCCCAAAATAGAATTTTTTGGGAAGAAACCAAGTGCACGCTGAAAAAGAAAAAAAACATTCTATGGGCCTTTGGTGAAGACAAAATCGAAAGTTAAAGGAATTTTTTTTTATATAAAATGAAATAGGATTGCAGCATGGGCAGGATGTGTATCATCCTTCCCAAGATGCACAGCTGACACACATCAGCCGCACGTCTAAGTCGCGGCTCCAAGCTGTGGCTTGGAGTTCTTGTGCCTCAAGCTGCAACTTGGCTCCTCATGAGCCACGACTTGGGGCCAAGACATTTTTTTTTCTTCTTCGTCTTGTAGAAACGATTTCTGGGCATAATACTCCAAATTTTGCAACGAATTCCAAAGAACAGTTTCTTCACAAAAATAGTTTCAATAAACATTGAAAATAATTTCCAGCAAATGTTCTTTTATCAAACAAAATCATAGAATGTTTTCTATGCAAAACAAAACGAGCCCAGAAGACAGTTTTATAGGAAAACTCTCTGTAATATTTATAGAATAAAATGCTACAACCAAATCCCACAAAACTCTTTCAAGAAAACATTACAAAGACCATTCTGAAACAATGTTAACCCCATAAGATCATGAAGCAATTTTCATAGAGAGAACCGTGACATATACGAAACAATTTATCATGGCACCAAACACAGAAACGATTTCTGTTAATCCTAGAAGACAGCCACATGAACAATTTTAGGAAACAAGCCACATTCCATTACACAACAGAGACCTACGATTCTTGAAACAATTTCAAGAATTAAACTGAAATAGTTTTCAGATATCAAAGCTCCGTGAAACTTTCACCAAAGACAACAGAGATGTAATGGAACGATTTCATGACATATAGATGATCTGCAAATCACACACAATCATAGGCTCTGATATGACTGTTAGAACCCGTACATGTGCATCAGATATGCATTACATAGTGAATTAAAAGTATTCTAGCTAAGAGGACCACATGTATGTATAATAGACGGATCAAAAGACAGATAAATATAAATCTTAATGGATGTCTCTGTCATTCAAAATTCTTCAACAGCTAAAGGCGCGATCCAGCACAACCCTCATGATTTCAATTGGCTAACCAAAGAACAACGTCTTCGCCACTGGAGGTCAAGTGTAGAACTCCCCTAGCAGTGTCCACACAGAGGAAGGCTCAAGAAACCAAACATTTTCTGTGCTAGCAGAGAACGTGAAGGCAGCAAGGGTTTGTTTTCTAAGAACAGAAGAAAATGAGAAAGAGAGAAGAAGGTTGTGTGTGTTTTGGTTTTTTTTTCTACCGAAAGAACCATTCTCCCTTTGCTATATTCAAAATGTAATCGGCATCCATTCTAGAGTAATCCCTAAAAAAAACACAGAAACACACGTTTCTATGAATTTTAATCAAATTAGAATTCACAAATTGTAATTGAAACCCATAAGTTTTAGCAATCACAATTTGGCCTAAAATTATAACTAATTATAATTTGACCATAATAACTTTTTCTTCTCACAATTAACCCCATAATGTTATCAAATAACATCTTGAGTACTTAATCTTCTATTAAGTGTGACCTATTAGGTTTCCCGGTCTATTGGTAGCGAATATAAAATAATCTAAACATCTTTGAGATTAATAATCCATAATAATTTAGAATTAACTTATTAATTCTTATCAAGATTGGTTTATCATTCATCCATTAATAAATCCATATTCAGCAGATCATGAGCGATATCTAGCAATACATCATGACCACCCAAGAGTCCAGAAAGTTAAATGGCTTGACATGAACCCTTCAATAATAAATTACAGTGTAATGAAATAATTTCACCGTATAATATCTCATTTAGTATAGAGTACGAAATTAGTGTCAACTCCTTCCAAAATAAATATTAATTCTGGTCCAAATATATTAGTACTTCTACCAGGAATCTACTATTCTACTTGTATATCAATTGGAATTGTTTCCAATGTACAGTCACTTTAGCCAAGGATTCCACGAGCAGTAATTCCAACAAGCGGCCGTGAGATATTTGCCCCTACTAGTAGGAGTGGTGAATCATTTATTGACCCTCTCAATTACTTTCGCTTACCTCATATTGTACCCAATATCCATCCCATAGGCGGCCCTCGATCTGGCTTCAAAGATTAGAATCAAAGTATAATGCTAAGCAAACAAAGTATTCTAATCTTATTTAACCTATGTAATCGAATTACATAAATCCCTAATGAAGAAACCCCGAGTTACATTCAAGGGGAATTAGATGAGAAGAGAAAGTATAAGAGAATTATAGAGAAAGGCAGGACAGGTCGGCCCTATTTATTCAAACAAAGTAATAAAATGCATGACATAATTTAAATTAATCAAATCAATTTGATCTAAGTCCATAACCAAGCCAACATGCCAATATTATGCTTAAAACACACTAAGCAAAATAAATCAATAAATAAATAAAAATGCATAAAATATTAAATTCTAAAATCATTATTTTAGAAATTTAATTAATTAATCCCAAAATCAAATTTTGGAAAACTCTTGGGGTCCTTTTGGAATAAAATTATTCAGTGGGTTCTTGAAGAAAAACTAGTAAAACAGGGGTCAAAGCATGAAGATTGAAACTATAATTATATGTATGTATGTATGTATGTATGTATGTATGTATGTATGTATGTATGTATGTATGTATGTATGTATGTATGTATGTATGTATGTATGTATGTATGTATGTATGTATGTATGTATGTATGTATGTATGTATGTATGTATGTATGTATGTATGTATGTATGTATATACACATACATATACATATATATATATATGTATGTATGTATATATACATATATACATATATACATACACACACACGTATGTATATACATACATATATATATATATACGTATGTACGTGTGTGTATACATACGTATATAAATACGTTTATACTAATACATAAGATAAATTATTCTTGATCGATTGATGGAGTTGGGCACTTCATCAAGGATTAGATCATTATATTATGGTTTCTAAATAATGAGTGGTTTACTTTCAACCAATGAGTAGTCCACGCACATCAATAGTGTAAGCGTATTTGGAATTCATAGAATTGGACCATGCGAAAATAATCTTTATAAAAGTATTAAAATAAATAAAGATTGGTTTATCGCAGCTACTGCGTGGACGAGTACCCAAAGACTTGAGTATAAGTTAGTAGTCTGGTGAAGTTACACTTGTATACTTTAATGTATATGCGGGTAAGATCTTATCGCAAGGCTAATAACCTTATACGTTGGGTGTATGCCTCTAGTTAAGTAGGATGGATTTATATAATAGAGTTTCTATACTTCATTACGTGAATAAATCACTCCATTGTGATTATCTAGTATAATCTAATAATCCAGGGCCCTGGAAAATGTGACTAAGTATGTACACTTTTGGGTAGCTCCCTATGATAAGTGGATACACGTTGGAGGTCATGGATTATCGGAATAGCTATCAAAGGATGGTAGTTGCCTTTAAGAAAAGTGTTAGTGCATTTAACCTATCTTAATGAAAGGTGTTATGTAATGGTATATTTTCGTTATTACATTTGTAGGTCGAAGACACTGCATATGCAATATTATTCTTGTGATCAATATTTTCATATGATGATAAATGGAATGTTTAAATGATTAAAATTCCGCTATTTGTTAGCAGGGGTATTTTAGTTATTTTAGTAGCCAAGAATAGTTGAGAGGATCAACAAATGATTTATCACTCATAATAGTAGGAGAGTATATCTTACGGCCACTTGTAAAGAATCATTACTTAAGAAGTCCTTTGCCAAGGCAATTATATATTAGAAATAGTTCCAAATGATACACATGTTGAGTAATGAATTTTGGAACAAGTACTAATAAATTTGGGCTAGAATTAATTATATTCTAGAGAGAGTCGGCACTAATTCTATACTCTAAATCGAATGAGATATAGAATGATGAAATAAGTTAATTACACTGATATTTTGTTATTAATGTTAGTATTATGCCCTAGAGGTAATTACTTGTAAATTGTATATGACACATTTTATTTTAATAAAAGACATTATTTATCTTACAGTTTCTTTTGTTTACTTTTAAGTAATATAACTGTTAGATAAAGTCCTTAGTACAACACTGTGTTAAGGAAATCATGATAGAGATCATGATATGAAATTCCCACTACACTATATAGTGTTAGTACTTAAACAGTCCCTAGTCATAGTATTAATGAGACAGGACATCATTAATGCGTTAAGACTAGCATGTGTTAGACTTCCTGATTTGATCAGGCAGTGGTTCTCATATCCATAAGTATTGAGATACTCAAAGTTGACATATGGATGCTTGTTAATGGAACAAGTTCATTGGATGACCTAGCTATGAGATAATCACATGGATAACTATTTAGTGCCGGTGATATAATCTCAATATAGTAAATGTACAAGTATCTTTAGACTTGAGATCTCCAAGGTACTTTTCTTGCTGAGCTTTGTGCTTTGATTCCAATCTTCGGAGCCAGATCAAAAGCCGCCTATGGGATGGATATTAGATGCATTGTGAGGTAAATGAAAGTAGTTGAGAGGGTCAATAAAGGATTCACATCTCATGGACACTTGTAAGAATTACTTCTCGAGAAGTCCTTGACTAAGGCGACTGTGTATTGGAAACAGTTCCAATTGATACACATTTAGAGTAGTGGGTTTCTGGTACAAGTACTATTGTATTTGGGCAATAATTAACTCTGGAAGGAGTTGATATTAATTCCGTACTCCAAACCAAATGAGATATTGTATGGTGAAAAGAGTTAATTGCACTATAGTTTGTTATTGAAGGGTTCATGTCAAGCAACTTAACTTCTTGGACTCTTGGGTGGTCATGATGTGTTGCTAGAGAGCGCTCATGATCTGGGAATATAGGTTTATTAATTGATGAATTAATAAACCAGTCCTGATTATAATTGATATGATTAATTCTAATTAATTATGGATTATTAATCTCAAAGATGTTTGGATTAATTTATGTTCACTACCAACTGACTAGGAAACCTAATAGGTCACACACAATAGAGGATTATATACTCAAGATGTTATTTGATAACATAGTTGCGAGAAGAAGAAATTGTTGTGGCCAAATTATAATTAGTTATAATTTATGCTCTAAATTATAATTGTGACAACTTTGATGTGTCAAATTACAATTAGAGAATTCTAACTATTTTAGAATTCTTAGATGGAGGATTTTTCAGCAGGATTTTCGTGTGATATAGGATATACACATGAAATCCTAGTAGAGGTGTAAGACACAAAACAACTCAAATCCTAGAGGATACACGATCCTTTCTCTTCTCTGTCTTACTCGTGGTTCTTCACCATAAACCCTAGCCGCCATTATTAGTTTATGCTAGCACATAAACATCTTGGTGCTTGAGTGCTATCCCCTGTGTGGATTTCTGCTAGAGATAATCACACACTGTGATTATAGTGGTTGTACATTCAACTCTTGAGGTGTTTGATCAAGAAGATTGCTGGATTGTGCCTCGACTTGAAGAAGGAAAATTTTATTTTTCACATGATCAAAGAAAGGTAAAAAGCTATTACCTCTACTCTCTATATGTCTTGTTTTCCACACATATGCAAATCCTGTATTGGTATCTCGTTTTATTTTTTCGCTACACCATATATTATATGCGTGAGATACCCAATAGTGGTATCAGAGTCTTGCTATGTGTGGTTTGCAGACATTGTTTTTGGCATGACAAGCTGTTTTCATGAATTCGTGTTTGTCTTTGTTCGCTGTGAAAATTGTTTTCACATGAGTCGAAATTGTTTCGAGCATTGTGAGTTGGGTCCGAAGCACAATATGCTTGTGTAAAAGTTACAGCATATTTCGGAAAATGTTTTCTTTATGTGCTGAAAGGTTTTTATAGAAAAATGTTTTCTTGGACATATTTGTTGCCCTCCGTTTCATCCTGTGAATTTAATTTTCTGTTTTGTTTTGTTTAAACTAACAAATTGGTTGTTGTTTTGAGCTTCAAAACAGAAAAACTTTGCTGAGAATTGTTCTCACTAAAAATTTGCAGATGAAGAAGGCACAAAAAACTGTTTTTGGAAAATTTTCTGAAAATCGCCGCCTCTTCCCGATTACAGCCGGTGCTGGCTTTAGCTTCCAAACCGGCACCGATGCCGATTCCGTGCTGTTTCGCGACGTCTAGAAATTGTTTTTGAAAAAATTTTTCCTTAAGACTACAGCTGGCGCCAGCTCCGGCTTCCAAACCGGCGCCGATTCTGCTCTGTTTCGACGTTCTAGTAATAAAATAAAATAAAGGATTTTGAAAGGGAAAAATCTCATATGATGAGAGGCGGTAAAATAAAATTTTCTTTCAAGGGCCATTGCCCTTTTCGCCATTTTCACTACCAGAGACGAGACCCAAAAGTATTTTCTTAAAATTAGTTTTGAGACAAACAATTTTATTTTTCAAAATAGTGATTTTGAAAATTTAAAATTAATGTATTTTTCTAAAATATTAATTTTAGAATTTTTTTTATTTTTCCAAAATAGTGATTTTGGAATAATAAAAATTATATGTTTATTTTGTTTAAGCATAATTAATGGTAGGGTGGATGGTTATGGACTAAAACCAATTATATCTGTTCATGCATTTTACAATTTTGGTTTTTTTATAAAATAGGGCCTGCGTGTCCTGCCTTCTCTAGAATTCTTGTGTAATTCTCCTCTCATCTAACTCCCCTCGAATGTAACTCGAGGTTTTCTCACTTTAGGAAATTATATAAGTAGTTTACATAGGTTAAATAGAAGTAGAATTATTCTATTTTGGAGATGGCAACTAAAACAAGGTGAGAATGTAAGACCTTCTACTTAAATCATACATGAATACATAGGGTTAACTATATTAATTTCTTTTATGGCTTAAAGAAATTAATTTAGGACAAAGTCCATAACCATAACACGTAATCACATTATTACCATGATTATTAATTTTGTGATTTATTGATTTTTATGCATGTCATTTATTGAAATCACTAAAAGGAACAAATCCCTCAATTAATATTAAACCTAATTCCTTCTATTAATATAGTAAGAACGAGAGTCCTTTTTTGAGACCAAGTTGTTGGGCAAACCCAAGCCTACTTGACATCGGGCATATTCAAGCTATGGAATTAAATTCCTGGTTAATGAATCAGATTTAACTAAATTCTTTATCCTGGTTGGGCAAACTTAAGCATAAAGAAATTGTTGGGGTAGCCCAAAAGGTTTTAAGATTGAAAGCTATTAATCACCCAATGATCCGGTAGTTACATACGATGTAATTGGTGTTGGATACCTACCAATAAACTTAACGGTAGTTTGTTGGGCAAATCCAAGGTTATTCTTGAGGAATTTGGATATCGGTCCACTAGGAAAGCTTGCAACGGGCTTTGCCGAATCAGTAGTGGGGGCTATTGGTTTGAGTAAAATAATGGAGTAAAAATGCACTTAATTAAAGTCCTAATTCTTTGCATTTCATTTGCATATACAGTAGCTAATCCTCTCTATCTTGACATCTAGGACACTTGCATCATGTCAACAAACCTAAACCTACATAGCATCTTGGAAACCAACATGTTGAATGAATCAAACTACCTCGACTGGTATAGAAATTTGAGAATCATTCTCAAATCGAAAAAGTTACTCTACGTGCTAGATGCTCTTATTCCGCCACCACCAGCTCAAGAAGCTCATACTGATGAGCATGTTGTCTATAAATGGCACAAGGAGGATAGTGATATAGCATCATATATTATGCTAGCATCCATGACTCCTGAGCTGCAAAAACAGCACGAGCATATGGATGCTCAATCGATTATACTACATCTTCGAGAGCTGTTTGACGCCCAAGCCAGAACTGAGAGATATGAGATCTCGAAGCAACTATTCCGTTGCAAAATGGCAAAGGGTTCCTCTGCGAATTTCCCCTGTTTTTTTGCACAGCTTCCGGCTTCGATAGCTCTCTGATTTCAAAACAAATACAACAAAATCAACCAAAACCAACAATCGCCTATACCCATATACATTGGGCTTACACGATTTGCTAAGAAAAATAGTAAATTACAAATCTCCTAGACCTCCACCCGCGAGGTTTAACAAAGAATCTATCTATACCATAAACAGCAAAGGATCACAATTTTAATCACACACATGTGTCCAGTTTTATTCATCTAGATGCATGCTCCCTATATTTTCACAAAACCTTCATGCTCTGATACCAATTGAAGGCATAGGAAGTGAAAAACATATGGCACGCAGCGGAAGCGAAGATAAAAAATTGGAAAAAACCAAGAATAGGGGAATCCCGATTAGAGCCAGCACCGACTCCGGCAGCCCTAGCCGGCGCCGGTTATGCTCTGGCGAGATTCCGAGATTAAAAATTTTTTTTACCTCTTTTTCTCGTTCTAAGAGTTGGCTAGATCGGAACGTGCGCAACCGGAGTAGGTGTGTTGGTGGAAGCCTTTGGTGAGATTCCTGCAAGTCTCCTACTCCGTCTTTGCATGTAGGTGATTGCCAATCCTTCAATCTTCCAGTATATAGCCTGCCTAAATCCATTTGGTGAACAACTACAAACTAAGGAACCTTTTTTCTAGAGAGAGAGAGAGACGTCTGGCTTTTCACAGAGAAGAAGCCGCCTCAGAGAGTGTATGTTCTGCAACAACATTGTTTTCAATCCTCCTGTTTAACCTAAATAAAACCCTAGGTTAAACTGGACTGGGCCATTGGACTCTTAGTTTAACCTTTTGGGCTTAATTAATTATTCTAATTAGAACCAACCTAATGGCCCAATTAATAATTAATTTTTCAGCCCAAATAAACTAGTCTAATTAATAAGCATATATTAGTTTAGTCTCAGGTTAATCTTTAATTATTCAAACTAGGCCAATACCTTGAATAATTAATTAACCCACTAAATTAATTTTATTAATTCTCTCTCCATGGACCTTTATTTTATTCTAACCCAACAATTAAATCAAGTTACTTAAATAAATAAATTTCATTTAATTTAAGATCAACTCCTTAGCTCGTATTTAATTAGGACTCACGGTCTATATTGGGGACCAAAAGACACACCGCATTGGCTACTAAAATGACCAAAATACTATTTCCATATAAATACCTATATTTTGTATTTTAAATATTTCTTAATATCACCATAAGGAAATATTAACCCCAAGGACAGTGCTGCATTAGCAAAGTCTCCGACCTACAGCTGTAATGACTAAAATACCCCTCTATACATCATCGTACATTCAGAGAGGAAGAAGTGTACTAACACCTCTCTAAATAACATCTACCATTCTTAGGCTTCTAATCCAATGATCCATGACTTCTTGAATTGTTTCCGCTTTCCAAGGGAGCTGCCCTAAAGCAAACATCCAAGTCATGTTTCCCAGGATCTTTGATATTTAGATCATTCAGACAACCACAAGGGGTGATAAAATATAGAAACTATCTTGTATAAGTTTGTCTTAACTAACTAGTCACACATACCTAACATGTAAGTATATTGGCCCTACGATAGAACCTCAACTATAGCATATCAAAGTATATGCTTCCAGCTTCGTCAGACCACCAACTCATACTCAAGTCATAGAGTACTAGTCCATGCTGTAGCGGTAATAGTCTAGGTTTCTACCATATAGTACTTTTAGAAACTACTACGGCAGGTTTTGTTCTACGTATTCAAAATACGCTTATGTCATGAAGTGAATGGACTACTTACTAACTAAAGGCAAGTCATTCCCTATTTAGAATTCATAACATAATAACTTGGACATGATGAGATTCCCATTCTCATCAATCGATTAAGAACGAATGTTTATGTGTTAAGTAACTCGTGATTTATACCTTACTGTGAAAGACCTCCATTCACATGGACCACTTACTTAAACATAATGGGCTTTTTTCAAACGTAATTGTGCACAATTAAAATTGTAAATTCACAAATAATTTCGGAAAATAAATTCTTTTATTAAAACATTCGATTTTTACATCAGAAACCTAGTCTAAGAGGGCATACACCCCAACAATCTCCCACTTGCACTCTAAGACTAAGTAAATTCGTAGGTGCCCACCTCTATGGCGTCTAAGTGTCTCTTGAAGACTTTCTCAGCCAAAGACTTGGTAAATGGATCTACTAGATTGTTCTCGGAGGCAATTTGCTCTACCACGACTTCCCGTCTCTGGATGAAATTTCGGATCAAGTGGTGCTTCCTCTCGATGTGCTTCTCCTTCTTGGGGTTCCGAGGTTCTTTGGATTGCGATACTACTCCAGTGTTGTCGCAATACATCACAATCGGCCTGTCCATGTGTGGTACGACTCCAAGTTCTGAAACGAACTTCTGGAGCTAAACAGCTTCCTTGGATGCCTCCAAAGCTGCCACATACTCAGCTTCCATGGTTGAGTCAGCAATCCAAGATTGCTTGATACTCTTCCATGAAATAGCTCTTCCAGACAAGGTGAAGATATATCCACTAGTGGATTTTCTCTCATCCTTATTCTCTTAGAAGTCTGAGTCTGTGTATCCTGTAGGAACCAAGTCATTAGCCCTGTAAACTAGCATATAATCTCTCGTTCCCTTGAGGTACTTGAGTATATGCTTTACAGCTTGCCAATAAACCTCCCCAATGTTTGACTGATATCTGCTAACCAAGCCTACGGCAAAATAGATATCTGGCCTAGTACACAGCATGGTGTACATGAGACTTCCTACAGCCAAAGCATAGGGAATCCTACTCATCCTGTCAGTTTCTTCTTGAGACTTAGGATAGTGCTTCGAAGAAAATGACAACCTATGTCTGCAAGGAATTAGAGCTCCCTTGCATGAGTCCATGCTATACCTAGCCAGCATCTTATCAATGTATGCCGCTTGGGATAATCCTAACATTCTCTGCTTCCTATTTCTAAGAAGTCTAATCCGGAGAATGTAGCTGGCTTCTCCCAAGTCCTTCACACTGAATTGATTAGATAGCCAAACCTTTGTAGATGACAATGACCCTACATCATTTCCAATGAGTAGAATGTCATCCACATACAAGACAAGAAAAACCACATTGATGCCTTCAAATTTCTTGTACACTCATGGTTCATTCTCATTTTGAATAAAACCATAAGACTTTATAGTTTCGTCAAAACGAATGTTCCATGCTCTCGATGCCTGCTTAAGTCTATAAATAGACTTCTTAAGCTTGCAAACCATATGCTCTTGACCTTTAGCAACAAAGCCTTCCGGTTGGGACATGTAGATGTCTTCACTAAGATGGCCATTTAAAAATGCCGTCTTGACATCCATTTTTCATATCTCGTAGTCATAATGACATGCGATGGCAATGAGGATACGGATGAACTTAAGCATGGCTACCGAGGAAAAGGTTTCCTCATAATCGATTCCCTCTTTCTGGAGGGAGTTGGCATTAATTTCGTACTCCAAACCGAATGAGATATTATCTGGTGAAAGTAGTTAATTGCACTGTAGTTTGTTATTGAAAGATTCATGTCAAGCCACTTGACTTCCTGGACTTTTGGGTGGTCATGATGTGTTGCTAGATACCGCTCATGATATGGGAATATGGGTTTATTAATTGATGAATTAATAAACCAATCCTGATTAGAATTGATATGATTAATTCTAATTAATTATAGATTATTAATCTCAAAGACATTTGGATTAATTCATGCTCGCTACCAATTGACTAGGAAACCTAATAGGTCACACATAATAGACGATTATATACTCAAGATGTTATTTGATAACATAGTGGGGTTAATTGCGAGAAAGAGAAATTGCTGTGGACAAATTATAATCAGTTATAATTTATTGTCCAAATTGTAATTGTGAGAACTTGATGTTTCCAATTACAATTAGGGAATTCTAACTGTTTTAGAATTCTTAGATGGAGGATTTTTCAACAGGATTTTCGTGTGATATAGGATATACACACAAAACCTTAGCAGAGGTGTAAGACATGAAATAACTTAAACCCTATAGGATACACGATCCTTTCTCTTCTCTCTCGCACTCGTGGTTCTTCACCATAAACCCTAGCCGCCATTATTGGTTTATGCTAGCACATAAACATCTTGGTGCTTGAGTGTCATCCTCCATATGGATTTCTATTAAAGATAATCACACACTGTGATTATAGTGGTTGTGTTAGTGTTATGCCCTAGAGGCAATCACTTGTACATTGTATATAACACATTTTATTTTAATAAAAAGCATTATTTATCTTACAGTTTTTTTTTTGTTTACTTTTGGGTAAAATAACTGTTAGATAAAGTCCCTGGTACAACACTGTGTTAAGAGAATCATGATAGAGATCATAATATGAGATTCCTATTACACTGTATGGTGTTAGTACTTAAATAGTCCCTAGTCATAGTATTAATGAGACAGGACATCATTAATGCGTTAAGACTAGCATGTGTTAGACTTCCTGATTTGATCAGACGGTGGTTCTTTTATCCGTGAGTATTGAGATACTTAAAGTTAACACATGGATGCTTGTTATTAGAACAAGTACATTGGATGACCTAGCTATGAGATAATCACATGGATAACTATTTAGTGTCAGTGATATAATCTCAATAGAGCAAACGTGCAAGTATCCTTAGACTTGAGATATTTAAGGTAATTTGTTTTCTGAGCTTTGTGCTTTGATTCCAATCTCTGGAGTTAGATCAAAGGCCACCTATGGGATGGATATTGGGTATATTTTGAGGTAAACGAAAGTAGTTGAGAGGGTCAATAAAGGATTCACCACTTCTAATAGTAGGGGTGAATATCTCATGGCCACTTGTAGGAATTACTACTCGAGAAGTCCTTGGCTAAAGCGACTGTGTATTGGAAACAATTCCAATTGACACACAACTAGAGTAGTGGGTTCATGGTATAAGTACTATTATATTCGGGCTATAAGTAATATATATTCTGTTTGGAGTTGGCACTAATTCCATACTCCAAACCGAATGAGATATTGTATGATGAAAGGAGTTAACTGCACTGTAGTTTGTTATTGAAGGGTTCATGTCAAGCCACTTGACTTCCTGGACTCTTGGGTGGTCATGATGTGTTTCTAAATACCGCTCATGATCTGCAAAAATATAGGATTATTAATTGATGAATTAATAAACCAATGCTGATTAGAATCAATATGATTAATTCTAATTAATTATGGATTATTAATCTCAAAGGCGTTTGGATTAATTCATATTCGCTACTAATTGACTGGGAAACCTAATAGGTCACACATAATAGAGGATCATACACTCAAGGTGTTATTTGATAATATAGTGGGGTCAATTGAGAGAAAGAGAAGTTGTTGTGGATAAATTATAATTAGTTAAAATTTATGGGCCAAATTATAATTGTGAGAACTTGATGTTTCCAATTACAATTAGGGAATTCTAATTGTTTTAGAATTCTCAGTTTTTGGTATTATTTTTGTGACATATAGGATATGCACGAAATTCCTAGTAGGTGATTCACGAAAACCCTAAGGCACACATTCGTCCTTCTCTTCTCTCTTTCTCTCTCTCTCATTTTTCTAAAAATAGGACTAACCCTAGCCAACATCTTGTTTATGCTGGCACATAAACATCTTGGTGCTTGAGTGTTCCTCCATGTAAATTTCTGTTAGAGATAATCACACACTGTGATTATAGTGGTTGGGCGTTCAGCTCTTGTGGTGTTTGATCAAGAGGATTGCTGGATTACGCCTTGACTTGAAGAAGAAAACTTTTGTTCTTCAGACAATCAAAGAAAGGTAAAAAACTGTTACATTTGTTCTCTTTTTGTCATGTTTTCCACACATATGCGGATCTTGGGGTGGTAGTATCTCATTTTATTCTTCCACTGCGCCATATATGATTTGCGTGAGAGATACCCAACAGGTTGGACATTCAACTATCGTGGTGTTTGATCAAGAGGATTGCTGGATCGCGCCTCGACTTGAAGAAGGAAAATTTTGTTTTCCACACGATCAAAGAAAGGTAAAAAGCTGTTACCTTTACTCTCTATATGTCTTGTTTTCTACACATATGCGGATCCTGGGTTGGTATTTCATTTTATTTTTCCGTTGTGCCATGTATGATATACGTGAAATACCTAACAATTAAAAGGTTCATATCAAGCCACTTGACTTTCTGGTCTTTTGGGAGGTCAAGATGCATTTCTAAATACCACTCTTGACCAGTAAAATAAGAATTTATTAATTAGAGAATTAATAAATTAATCGTAATTAGATTTAAAAAGTTAATTCTATTTTTCAAGGATTACTAATTCTATAGTTATTAGGACTAGATCATATTTGCTACCAACAGACCAGAAAAACCTAATACATCACACACAATAAAGGAATTAATACTTGAGATATTATACGATAGTATTATGGAATTAATTTGCGAGATAAAATAATTTTATGGGCAAATTATAAGTAGTAATAATTGTTGAGGCCAAAATTATATTTGTTAAAATCTTATGGGTCATATTGAAATCTAATTCTATAATAATTATTAAAGGACTTAATTTTTTCCTAAAAGGTTTAGAAAAAACCGCGGAGGTTTCTGTTTTTCCTAGTGGTGGTGGGCTTTCACATATATATATATATATATATATATATATATATATATATACAGAATGCTAGGATTGGGTGAAAAATATAAATACATAGAGCCTCATTTTTATTTCTTCTTCAAAAATTTATTCCTATAGCCGCTAATTAAAATTCTACTACCACAGAGTACATTCTTTGTGTGGATTTCTATTAGACAAATTTCTATACTTGGAATTTTAATGGTTCACGGCCTTATCAAATTTCAAGAAGAATTCCGCACATAGAGAAAATTTTTTAAAAGCTACGATTTTCAGGTAACGAAATTTTTCTCTCTCTATTAACCTGTTAAATTATATACAAGTGATACTGCTGCATGGATTTTATTTTAATTTTCTACTGCGCATATATGGTATTGCATGATCGAAATCTAACTATGGTATTAGAGCCATCTTGTATGTGTTTTGTGGGTCTTATATGTGTTTTGAAATTGTTTGAAGAACACATTCAAATTTTAAAACCATTTCAGTGAGTTAAGCTTTGTTTCGTATGCAAGCACTACATTTGTTCTAGTATTTGTTCATTAAACTTTATCTTGGTTTTGAAATTGTTTCAAGCTTGATTCATTTAAAAAAAAAAAAACACACATGAATTTTTTATTTTTTGGAAAATTTGTTTTCAAAAGGTTTAGTTTATCCACCTACATGCAATTATTGAAATCCGTTTTAGTGAAGGATTTTAGAAATTCTTGTATGTTGCGGTAATTTTGGTTCACATATTTAGTTTTGATAATAATTAAAACATTAAAATTAATGTAGATTATTTTGATTCTGTGACTTCAATTGATCGAAATCTATTTTTTGAAAGATCAATTTGCAAATTGGATTGAAAAACTAGAAGAAATCAGTGTAAAAAAAAAAGGGTTTTCGGGGCACAGAACTGGCTACCAGCTTGCAAGAATCCAATTGCCTGCTATGTTTTAGTAATATACACAAAGCCGGCGACCGGCTGGCAAGAAGCCGGTGGCTGACTATGTGTAAAAACCACTAAGCTAGCCGTGGGCCAACTTTGAAATTTTAATAAATATTTTAAAAAATCTTTTATTTTACTTTAAAAGCCCACTAAAGCTTTTCTCCTTATTTGATAAGGATCCCGTATTTTTTCAAAATATTTTATTTTGGGACTAACAATTATATTTTTCCAAAATAATGATTTTGGAATTTATATTTCATGTATATTCATTTTGCTTATTATGTTTTAAGCATATCTTGGCATGGCGGCTTGGTTATGGACTAGTGACCCAAATTAATTATGTCATGCATTTTTACTGCATTGTTTTAAATAAGTAGGGCAA
This sequence comes from Voacanga thouarsii, assembly GCA_026120185.1. Taxonomy (NCBI): domain Eukaryota; kingdom Viridiplantae; phylum Streptophyta; class Magnoliopsida; order Gentianales; family Apocynaceae; genus Voacanga; species Voacanga thouarsii. The sequence continues at coordinate 1,003,913 of JANUWF010002236.1, read as the reverse complement.
GTGAGTCCTGCCTTACTCTATAATTCTCTTGTAATTTCTTTTCAAATCATATTCCTCTCAAATGTAACTTGAGGTTTCTTTGCTAGGAATTTATGTAATTAAATTACATAGATTAAATAGGAATAAAAATTAATTTTACGAGCCTATGGAGATGGCAACCAAGTACAAAGCAAGAGAATGGGTGAAAAATATAAATACATAGAGCCTCATTTTTATTTCTTCTCCGAAAATTTATTCCTATAGCCGCTAATTAAAATTCTACTACCACAGAGTACATTCTTTGTGTGGATTTCTATTAGAGAAATTTCTATACTTGGAATTTTAATGGTTCACGGCCTGATCAAATTTCAAGAAGAATTCCGCACATAGAGAAAAATTTTTAAAAGCTACGATTTTCAGGTAACGAAATTTTTCTCTCTCTATTAACCTGTTTAATTATATACAAGTGATACTGCTGCATGGATTTTATTTTAATTTTCTACTGCGCATATATGGTATTGCATGATCGAAATCTAACTATGGTATTAGAGCCATCTTGTATGTGTTTTGTGGGTCTTATATGTGTTTTGAAATTGTTTGAAGAACACATTCGAATTTTAAAACCATTTCAGTGAGTCAAGCTTTGTTTCGTATGCAAGCACTAAATTTGTTCTAGTATTTGTTCATGAAACTTTATCTTGGTTTTGAAATTGTTTCAAGCTTGATTCATTTAAAAAAAAAAAAACACATGAATTTTTTATTTTTTGGAAAATTTGTTTTCAAAAGGTTTAGTTTTTCCACCTACATGCAATTATTGAAATCCGTTTTAGTGAAGGATTTTAGAAATTCTTGTATGTTGCGGTAATTTTGGTTCACATATTTAGTTTTGATTATAATTAAAACATTAAAATTAATGTAGATTATTTTGATTCTGTGACTTCAATTGATCGAAATCTATTTTTTGAAAGATCAATTTGCAAATTGGATTGAAAAACTAGAAGAAATCAGTGTAAAAAAAAAAAGGGTTTTCGGGGCACAAAACTGGCTACCAGCTTGCAAGAATCCAATTGCCTGCTATGTTTTAGTAATATAAACAAAGCTGGTCGTAATATACACAAAGCCGGCGACCGGCTTGCAAGAAGCCGGTGGCTGACTTTGTGTAAAAACCACTAAGTTAGCCGTGGGCCAACTTTGAAATTTTAATAAATATTTAAAAAAATCTTTTATTTTACTTTAAAAGCCCACTAAAGCTTTTCTCCTTATTTGATAAGGATCCCGTATTTTTTCAAAATATTTTATTTTGGGACTAACTATTATATTTTTCCAAAATAATGATTTTGGAATTTATATTTCATGTATATTCATTTTGCTTATTATGTTTTAAGCATAACTTGGCATGGTGGCTTGGTTATGGACTAGGGACCCAAATTAATTATGTCATGCATTTTTACTGCATTGTTTTAAATAAGTAGGGCATGTGAGTCCTGCCTTACTCTATAATTCTCTTGTAATTTATTTTCAAATCTTATTCCTCTCAAATGTAACATGAGGTTTCTTTGTTAGGAATTTATGTAATTAAATTACATAGATTAAATAGGAATAAAAATTAATTTTACGAGCCTATGGAGATGGCAACCAAGTACAAAGCAAGAGAATGGGTGAAAAATATAAATACATAGAGCCTCATTTTTATTTCTTTTCCAAAAATTTATTCCTATAGCCGCTAGTTAAAATTCTACTACTACAGAGTACATAGTCTTTGTGTGGATTTCTATTAGAGAAATTTCTATACTTGGAATTTTAATGGTTCACGGCCTGAACAAATTTCAAGAACAATTTCGCACATAGAGAAAAATTTTTAAAAGCTACGATTTTCAGGTAACGAAATTTTTCTCTCTCTATTGACCTGTTTAATTATATACAAGTGATACTGCTGCATGGATTTTATTTTAATTTTCTACTGCGCATATATGGTATTGCATGATCGAAATCTAACTGTGGTATTAGAGCCATCTTCTATGTGTTTTGAAATTGTTTGAAGAACACATTTGAATTTTAAAACCATTTCAGTGAGTCAAGCTTTGTTTTGTATGCAAGCACAAAATTTGTTCTAGTATTTGTTCATGAAACTTTATCTTGGTTTTGAAATTGTTTCAAGCTTGTTTCATTTAAAAAAAAAACACATGAATTTTTTATTTTTTGGAAAATTTGTTTTAAAAAGTTTAGTTTTTCCACCTACATGCAATTATTGAAATCCGTTTTAGTGAAGGATTTTAGAAATTCTTGTATGTTGCGGTAATTTTGGTTCACATATTTAGTTTTGATAATAATCAAAACATTAAAATTAATGTAGATCATTTTGATTCTGTGACTTCAATTGATCGAAATCTATTTTTTGAAAGATCAATTTGGAAATTGGATTGAAAAACTAGAAGAAATCAGTGTAAAAAAAAAAAAGGGTTTTCGGGGCTTTATAATACACAAAACTGGCTACCAGCTTGCAAGAATCCAATTCCCTGCTATGTTTTAGTAATATACACAAAGCTGGTCGTAATATACACAAAGCCGGCGACCGACTTGCATGAAGCCGGTGGCTGACTATAGGTAAAAGCCACTAAGCAAGCCGTGGGCCAACTTTGAAATTTTAATAAATATTTTAAAAAAATCTTTTATTTTACTTTAACAGCCCACTAAAGCTTTTATCCTTATTTGATAAGGATCCCGTATTTTTTCAAAATATTTTATTTTGGGACTAACTATTATATTTTTCCAAAATAATGATTTTGGAATTTATATTTCATGTATATTCATTTTGCTTATTATGTTTTAAGCATATCTCGGCATGTCGGCTTGGTTATGGACTAGGGACCAAAATTAATTATGTCATGCATTTTTACTGCATTGTTTTAAATAAGAATTCTACTACCACAGAGTACAGTCTTTGTGTGGATTTCTACTAGAGAAATTTCTATACTTGGAATTTTAATGGTTCACGGCCTGAACAAATTTCAAGAAGAATTCCGCACATAGAGAAAAATTTTTAAAAGCTACGATTTTCAGGTAACGAAAATTTTCTCTCTCTATTGACCTGTTTAATTATATACAAGTGATACTGCTGCATGGATTTTATTTTAATTTTCTACTGCGCATATATGGTATTGCATGATCGAAATCTAACTGTGGTATTAGAGCCATCTTCTATGTGTTTTGTGGGTCTTATATGTGTTTTGAAATTGTTTGAAGAACACATTTGAATTTTAAAACCATTTCAGTGAGTCAAGCTTTGTTTTGTATGCAAGCACTAAATTTGTTCTAGTATTTGTTCATGATACTTTATCTTGGTTTTGAAATTGTTTCAAGCTTGTTTCATTTAAAAAAAAAAAACACATGAATTTTTTATTTTTTGGAAAAATTGTTTTCAAAAGGTTTAGTTTTTCCACCTCCATGCAATTATTGAAATCCGTTTTAGTGAAGCATTTTAGAAATTCTTGTATGTTGCGGTAATTTTGGTTCACATATTTAGTTTTGATAATAATCAAAACATTAAAATTAATGTAGATTATTTTGATTCTGTGACTTCAATTGATCGAAATCTATTTTTTAAAAGATCAATTTGCAAATTGGATTGAAAAACTAGAAGAAATCAGTGTAAAAAAAAAAAAGGGTTTTCGGGGCCTTATAATACACAAAACTGGCTACCAGCTTGCAAGAATCCAATTGCCTGCTATGTTTTAGTAATATACACAAAGCTGGTCGTAATATACACAAAGCCGGCGACCGGCTTGCAAGAAGCCGGTGGCTGACTATGTGTAAAAACCACTAAGATAGCAGTGGGCCAACTTCGAAAGTTTAATAAATATTTAAAAAAAATTTTTATTTTACTTTAAAAGCCCACTAAAGCTTTTCTGCTTATTTGATAAGTACCCCGTATTTTTTCAAAATATTTTATTTTGGGACTAACAATTATATTTTTCCAAAATAATGATTTTGGAATTTATATTTCATGTATATTCATTTTGCTTATTATGTTTTAAGAATATCTTGGCATGGTGGCTTGGTTATGGACTAGGGACCAAAATTAATTATGTCATGCATTTTTACTGCATTGTTTTAAATAAGTAGGGCAAGTGAGTCCTGCCTTACTCTATAATTCTCTTGTAATTTCTTTTCAAATCTTCTTCCTCTCAAATGTAACTTGAGGTTTCTTTGTTATGAATTTATGTAATTAAATTACATAGATTAAATAGGAATAAAAATTAATTTTACGAGCCTATGGAGATGGCAACCAAGTACAAAGCAAGAGAATGGGTGAAAAATATAAATACATAGAGCCTCATTTTTATTTCTTCTCCGAAAATTTATTCCTATAGCCGCTAATTAAAATTCTACTACCACAGAGTACATTCTTTGTGTGGATTTCTATTAGAGAAATTTCTATAATTGGAATTTTAATGGTTCACAGCCTGATCAAATTTCAAGAAGAATTCCGCACATAGAGAAAAATTTTTAAAAGCTACGATTTTCAGGTAACGAAAATTTTCTCTCTCTATTGACCTGTTTAATTATATACAAGTGATACTGCTGCATGGATTTTATTTTAATTTTCTACTGCGCATATATGGTATTGCATGATCGAAATCTAACTGTGGTATTAGAGCCATCTTCTATGTGTTTTGTGGGTCTTATATGTGTTTTGAAATTGTTTGAAGAACACATTTGAATTTTAAAACCATTTCAGTGAGTCAAGCTTTGTTTTGTATGCAAGCACTAAATTTGTTCTAGTATTTGTTCATGATACTTTATCTTGGTTTTGAAATTGTTTCAAGCTTGTTTCATTTAAAAAAAAAAAACACATGAATTTTTTATTTTTTGGAAAATTTGTTTTCAAAAGGTTTAGTTTTTCCACCTACATGCAATTATTGAAATCCGTTTTAGTGAAGGATTTTAGAAATTCTTGTATGTTGCGGTAATTTTGGTTCACATATATAGTTTTGATAATAATCAAAACATTAAAATTAATGTAGATTATTTTGATTCTGTGACTTCAATTGATCGAAATCTATTTTTTGAAAGATCAATTTGCAAATTGGATTGAAAAACTAGAAGAAATCAGTGTAAAAAAAAAAAAATGGTTTTCGGGGCTTTATAATACACAAAACTTGCTACCAGCTTGCAAGAATCCAATTGACTGCTATGTTTTAGTAATATACACAAAGCTGGTCATAATATACACAAAGCCGGCGACCGACTTGCAAGAAGCCGGTGGCTGACTATGTGTAAAAACCACTAAGATAGCAGTGGGCCAACTTTGAAATTTTAATAAATATTTAAAAAAAATTATTTTACTTTAAAAGCCCACTAAAGCTTTTCTGCTTATTTGATAAGGACCCCGTATTTTTTCAAAATATTTTATTTTGGGACTAACTATTATATTTTTCCAAAATAATGATTTTGGAATTTATATTTCATGTATATTCATTTTACTTATTATGTTTTAAGCATATCTTGGCATGGTGGCTTGGTTATGGACTAGGGACCAAAATTAATTATGTCATGCATTTTTACTGCATTGTTTTAAATAAGTAGGGCAAGTGAGTCCTGCCTTACTCTATAATTCTCTTGTAATTTCTTTTCAAATCTTCTTCCTCTCAAATGTAACTTGAGGTTTCTTTGTTATGAATTTATGTAATTAAATTACATAGATTAAATAGGAATAAAAATTAATTTTACGAGCCTATGGAGATGGCAACCAAGTACAAAGCAAGAGAATGGGTGAAAAATATAAATACATAGAGCCTCATTTTTATTTCTTCTCCGAAAATTTATTCCTATAGCCGCTAATTAAAATTCTACTACCACAGAGTACATTCTTTGTGTGGATTTCTATTAGAGAAATTTCTATAATTGGAATTTTAATGGTTCACAGCCTGATCAAATTTCAAGAAGAATTCCGCACATAGAGAAAAATTTTTAAAAGCTAGGATTTTCAGGTAACGAAATTTTTCTCTCTCTACTGACTTGTTTAATTATATACAAGTGATACTGCTGCATGGATTTTATTTTAATTTTCTACTGCGCGTATATGGTATTCCATGATCGAAATCTAACTGTGGTATTAGAGCCATCTTGTATGTGTTTTGTGGGTCTTATATATGTTTTGAAATTGTTTGAAGAACACATTTGATTTTTAAAACCATTTCAGTGAGTCAAGCTTTGTTTCGTATGCAAGCACTAAATTTGTTCTAGTATTTGTTCATGAAACTTTATCTTGGTTTTGAAATTGTTTCAAGCTTGTTTCATTAAAAAAAAAAAAAAACACATGAATTTTTTATTTTTTGGAAAATTTGTTTTCAAAAGGTTTAGTTTTTCCACCTACATGCAATTATTGACATCCGTTTTAGTGAAGGATTTTAGAAATTCTTGTATGTTGCGGTAATTTTGGTTCACATATTTAGTTTTGATAATAATTAAAACATTAAAATTAATGTAGATTATTTTGATTCTGTGACTTCAATTGATCGAAATCTATTTTTTGAAAGATCAATTTGCAAATTGGATTGAAAAACTAGAAGAAATCAGTGTAAAAAAAAAAAGGGTTTTCGGGGCACAAAACTGGCTACCAGCTTGCAAGAATCCAATTGCCTGCTATGTTTTAGTAATATACACAAAGCTGGTCGTAATATACACAAAGCCGGGCACCGGCTTGCAAGAAGCCGGTGGCTGACTATGGGTAAAAACCACTAAGCTAGTCGTGGGCCAACTTTGAAATTTTAATAAATATTTAAAAAAATATATTTTATTTTACTTTAAAAGCCCACTAAAGCTTTTCTCCTTATTTGATAAGGATCCCGTATTTTTTCAAAATATTTTATTTTGGAACTAACTATTATATTTTTCCAAAATAATGATTCTGGAATTTATATTTCATGTATATTCATTTTGCTTATTATGTTTTAAGCATATCTTGGCATGGTGGCTTGGTTATGGACTAGGGACCCAAATTAATTATGTCATGCATTTTTACTGCATTGTTTTAAATAAGTAGGGCAAGTGAGTCCTGCCTTACTCTATAATTCTCTTGTAATTTCTTTTCAAATCTTATTCCTCTCAAATGTAACATGAGGTTTCTTTGTTAGGAATTTATGTAATTAAATTACATAGATTAAATAGGAATAAAAATTAATTTTACGAGCCTATGGAGATGGCAACCAAGTACAAAGCAAGAGAATGGGTGAAAAATATAAATACATAGAGCCTCATTTTTATTTCTTCTCCGAAAATTTATTCCTATAGCCGCTAATTAAAATTCTACTACCACAGAGTACATTCTTTGTGTGGATTTCTATTAGAGAAATTTCTATACTTGGAATTTTAATGGTTCACGGCCTGATCAAATTTCAAGAAGAATTCCGCACATAGAGAAAAATTTTTAAAAGCTACGATTTTCTGGTAACGAAATTTTTCTCTCTCTATTGACCAGTTTAATTATATACAAGTGATACTGCTGTATGGATTTAATTTTAATTTTCCACTGCGCATATATGGTATTGCATGATCGAAATCTAACTGTGGTATTAGAGCCATCTTGTATGTGTTTTGTGGGTCTTATATGTGTTTTGAAATTGTTTGAAGAACACATTTGAATTTTAAAACCATTTCAGTGAGTCATGCTTTGTTTTGTGTTCAAGAACGAAATTTGTTCTAGTATTTGTTCATGAAACTTTATCTTGGTTTTGAAATTGTTTCAAGCTTGTTTCATTTAAAAAAAAAAACACATGAATTTTTTATTTTTTGGAAAATTTGTTTTCAAAAGTTTTAGTTTTTCCACCTACATGCAATTATTGAAATCCGTTTTAGTGAAGGATTTTAGAAATTCTTGTATGTTGCGGTAATTTTGGTTCACATATTTGGTTTTGATAATAATCATAATATTAAAATTAATGTAGATTATTTTGATTCTGTGACTTCAATTGATCAAAATCTATTTTTTGAAAGATCAATTTTCAAATTGGATTGAAAAACTAGAAGAAATTAGTATAAAAAAAAAAGGGATTTCGGGGCCTTATAATACACAAAACTGGCTACCAGCTTGCAAGAATCCAATTGCCTGCTATGTTTTAGTAATACACACAATGCTGGTCGTAATATACACAAAGCCGGCGACCGACTTGCAAGAAGCCGGTGGCTGACTATGTGTAAAAGCCACTAAGCTAGTCGTGGGCCAACTTTGAAATTTTAATAAATATTTTTAAAAAATCTTTTATTTTACTTTAACAGCCCACTAAAGCTTTTATCCTTATTTGATAAGGATCCCGTATTTTTTCAAAATATTTTATTTTGGGACTAACTATTATATTTTTCCAAAATAATGATTTTGGAATTTATATTTCATGTATATTCATTTTACTTATTATGTTTTAAGCATATCTTGGCATGGCGGCTTGGTTATGGACTAAGGACTATGTCATGCATTTTTACTGCGTTGTTTTAAATAATTAGGGCATGTGAGTCCTGCCTTACTCTATAATTCTCTTGTAATTTCTTTTCAAATCTTATTCCTCTCAAATGTAACCTGAGGTTTCTTTGCTAGGAATTTATGTAATTAAATTACATAGATTAAATAGGAATAAAAATTAATTTTACGAGCCTATGGAGATGGCAACCAAGTACAAAGCAAGAGAATGGGTGAAAAATATAAATACATAGAGCCTCATTTTTATTTCTTCTCCGAAAATTTATTCCTATAGCCGCTAATTAAAATTCTACTACCACAGAGTACATTCTTAGTGTGGATTTCTATTAGAGAAATTTCTATACTTGGAATTTTAATGGTTCACGGCCTGATCAAATTTCAAGAAGAATTCCGCACATAGAGAAAAATTTTTAAAAGCTAAGATTTTCAGGTAACGAAATTTTTCTCTCTCTATTAACCTGTTTAATTATATACAAGTGATACTGCTGCATGGATTTTATTTTAATTTTCTTCTGCGCATATATGGTATTGCATGATCGAAATCTAACTGTGGTATTAGAGCCATCTTGTATGTGTTTTGTGGGTCTTATATGTGTTTTGAAATTGTTTGAAGAACACATTTGAATTTTAAAACCATTTCAGTGAGTCAAGCTTTGTTTTGTATGCAAGCACTAAATTTGTTCTAGTATTTGTTCATGAAACTTTATCTTGGTTTTGAAATTGTTTCAAGCTTGTTTCATTTAAAAAAAAAAAACACATGAATTTTTTATTTTTTGGAAAATTTGTTTTCAAAAGGTTTAGTTTTTCCACCTCCTTGCAATTATTGAAATCCGTTTTAGTGAAGCATTTTAGAAATTCTTGTATGTTGCGGTAATTTTGGTTCACATATTTAGTTTTGATAATAATCAAAACATTAAAATTAATGTAGATTATTTTGATTCTGTGACTTCAATTGATCGAAATCTATTTTTTAAAAGATCAATTTGCAAATTGGATTGAAAAACTAGAAGAAATCAGTGTAAAAAAAAAGGGTTTTCGGGGCCTTATAATACACAAAACTGGCTACCAGCTTGCAAGAATCCAATTGCCTGCTATGTTTTAGTAATATACACAAAGCTGGTCGTAATATACACAACGCCGGTGGCTGACTATGTGTAGAAACCACTAAGATAGCAGTGGGCCAACTTTGAAATTTTAATAAATATTGAAAAAAAAAATTTATTTTACTTTAAAAGCCCACTAAAGCTTTTCTGCTTATTTGATAAGGACCCCGTATTTTTTCAAAATATTTTATTTTGGGACTAACTATTATATTTTTCCAAAATAATGATTTTGGAATTTATATTTCATGTATATTCATTTTGCTTATTATGTTTTAAGAATATCTTGGCATGGTGGCTTGGTTATGGACTAGGGACCAAAATTAATTATGTCATGCATTTTTACTGCATTGTTTTAAATAAGTAGGGCAAGTGAGTCCTGCCTTACTCTATAATTCTCTTGTAATTTCTTTTCAAATCTTATTCCTCTCAAATGTAACTTGAGGTTTCTTTGTTAGGAATTTATGTAATTAAATTACATAGATTAAATAGGAATAAAAATTAATTTTACGAGCCTATGGAGATGGCAACCAAGTACAAAGCAAGAGAATGGGTGAAAAATATAAATACATAGAGCCTCATTTTTATTTCTTCTCCGAAAATTTATTCCTATAGCCGCTAATTAAAATTCTACTACCCCAGAGTACATTCTTTGTGTGGATTTCTATTAGAGAAATTTCTATAATTGGAATTTTAATGGTTCACAGCCTGATCAAATTTCAAGAAGAATTCCGCACATAGAGAAAAATTTTTAAAAGCTATGATTTTCAGGGAACGAAATTTTTCTCTCTCTACTGACTTGTTTAATTATATACAAGTGATACTGCTGCATGGATTTTATTTTAATTTTCTACTGCGCATATATGGTATTCCATGATCGAAATCTAACTGTGGTATTAGAGCCATCTTGTATGTGTTTTGTGGGTCTTATATATGTTTTGAAATTGTTTGAAGAACACATTTGATTTTTAAAACCATTTCAGTGAGTCAAGCTTTGTTTCGTATGCAAGCACTAAATTTGTTCTAGTATTTGTTCATGAAACTTTATCTTGGTTTTGAAATTGTTTCAAGCTTGTTTCATTTAAAAAAAAAAAAACACATGAATTTTTTATTTTTTGGAAAATTTGTTTTCAAAAGGTTTAGTTTTTCCACCTACATGCAATTATTGAAATCCGTTTTAGTGAAGGATTTTAGAAATTCTTGTATGTTGCGGTAATTTTGGTTCACATATTTAGTTTTGATAATAATCAAAACATTAAAATTAATGTAGGTTATTTTGATTCTGTGACTTCAATTGATCGAAATCTATTTTTTGAAAGATCAATTTGCAAATTGGATTGAAAAACTAGAAGAACTCAGTGTAAAAAAAAAAAAAGGGGTTTTCGGGGCTTTATAATACACAAAACTTGCTACCAGCTTGCAAGAATCCAATTGACTGCTATGTTTTAGGAATATACACAAAGCTGGTCATAATATACACAAAGCCGGCGACCGACTTGCAAGAAGCCGGTGGCTGACTATGTGTAAAAACCACTAAGATAGCAGTGGGCCAACTTTGAAATTTTAATAAATATTTTAAAAAAAATTTATTTTACTTTAAAAGCCCACTAAAGCTTTTCTGCTTATTTGATAAGGACGTCGTATTTTTTCAAAATATTTTATTTTGGGACTAACTATTATATTTTTCCAAAATAATGATTTTGGAATTTATATTTCATGTATATTCATTTTGCTTATTATGTTTTAAGCATATCTTGGCATGGTGGCTTGGTTATGGACTAGGGACCAAAATTAATTATGTCATGCATTTTTACTGCATTGTTTTAAATAAGTAGGGCAAGTGAGTCCTGCCTTACTCTATAATTCTCTTGTAATTTCTTTTCAAATCTTCTTCCTCTCAAATGTAACTTGAGGTTTCTTTGTTATGAATTTATGTAATTAAATTACATAGATTAAATAGGAATAAAAATTAATTTTACGAGCCTATAGAGATGGCAACCAAGTACAAAGCAAGAGAATGGGTGAAAAATATAAATACATAGAGCCTCATTTTTATTTCTTCTCCGAAAATTTATTCCTATAGCCGCTAATTAAAATTCTACTACCACAGAGTACATTCTTTGTGTGGATTTCTATTAGAGAAATTTCTATACTTGGAATTTTAATGGTTCACGGCCTGATCAAATTTCAAGAAGAATTCCGCACATAGAGAAAAATTTTTAAAAGCTACGATTTTCTGGTAACGAAATTTTTCTCTCTTTATTGACCTGTTTAATTATATACAAGTGATACTGCTGCATGGATTTTATTTTAATTTTCTACTGCGCATATATGGTATTGCATGATCGAAATCTAACTATGGTATTAGAGCCATCTTGTATGTGTTTTGTGGGTCTTATATGTGTTTTGAAATTGTTTGAAGAACACATTCAAATTTTAAAACCATTTCAGGGAGTCAAGCTTTGTTTCGTATGCAAGCACTAAATTTGTTCTAGTATTTGTTCTTGAAACTTTATCTTGGTTTTGAAATTGTTTCAAGCTTGATTCATTTAAAAAAAAAAACACACATGAATTTTTTATTTTTTGGAAAATTTGTTTTCAAAAGGTTTAGTTTTTCCACCTACATGCAATTATTGAAATCCGTTTTAGTGAAGGATTTTAGAAATTCTTGTATGTTGCGGTAATTTTGGTTCACATATTTAGTTTTGATAATAATTAAAACATTAAAATTAATGTAGATTATTTTGATTCTGTTACTTCAATTGATCGAAATCTATTTTTTGAAAGATCAATTTGCAAATTGGATTGAAAAACTAGAAGAAATCAGTGTAAAAAAAAAAAGGGTTTTCGGGGCACAAAACTGGCTACCAGCTTGCAAGAATCCAATTGCCTGCTATGTTTTAGTAATATACACAAAGCTGGTCGTAATATACACAAAGCCGGGGACCGGCTTGCAAGAAGCCGGTGGCTGACTATGGGTAAAAACCACTAAGCTAGTCGTGGGCCAACTTTGAAATTTTAATAAATATTTAAAAAAATATATTTTATTTTACTTTAAAAGCCCACTAAAGCTTTTCTCCTTATTTGATAAGGATCCCGTATTTTTTCAAAATATTTTATTTTGGAACTAACTATTATATTTTTCCAAAATAATGATTTTGGAATTTATATTTCATGTATATTCATTTTGCTTATTATGTTTTAAGCATATCTTGGCATGGTGGCTTGGTTATGGACTAATGACCAAAATTAATTATGTCATGCATTTTTACTGCGTTGTTTTAAATAATTAGGGCATGTGAGTCCTGCCTTACTCTATAATTCTCTTGTAATTTCTTTTCAAATCTTATTCCTCTCAAATGTAACATGAGGTTTCTTTGTTAGGAATTTATGTAATTAAATTACATAGATTAAATAGGAATAAAAATTAATTTTACGAGCCTATAGAGATGGCAACCAAGTACAAAGCAAGAGAATGGGTGAAAAATATAAATACATAGAGCCTCATTTTTATTTCTTCTCCGAAAATTTATTCCTATAGCCGCTAATTAAAATTCTACTACCCCAGAGTACATTCTTTGTGTGGATTTCTATTAGAGAAATTTATATAATTGGAATTTTAATGGTTCACGGCCTGATCAAATTTCAAGAAGAATTCCGCACATAGAGAAAAATTTTTAAAAGCTACGATTTTCTGGTAACGAAATTTTTCTCTCTTTATTGACCTGTTTAATTATATACAAGTGATACTGCTGCATGGATTTTATTTTAATTTTCTACTGCGCATATATGGTATTGCATGATCGAAATCTAACTGTGGTATTAGAGCCATCTTGTATGTGTTTTGTGGGTCTTATATGTGTTTTGAAATTGTTTGAAGAACACATTTGAATTTTAAAACCATTTCAGTGAGTCATGCTTTGTTTTGTGTGCAAGCACTAAATTTGTTCTAGTATTTGTTCATGAAACTTTATCTTGGTTTTGAAATTGTTTCAAGCTTGTTTCATTTAAAAAAAAAAAACACATGAATTTTTTATTTTTTGGAAAATTTGTTTTCAAAAGTTTTAGTTTTTCCCCCTACATGCAATTATTGAAATCCGTTTTAGTGAAGGATTTTAGAAATTCTTGTATGTTGCGGTAATTTTGGTTCACATATTTGGTTTTGATAATAATCATAATATTAAAATTAATGTAGATTATTTTGATTCTGTGACTTCAATTGATCAAAATCTATTTTTTGAAAGATCAATTTTCAAATTGGAATGAAAAACTAGAAGAAATTAGTGTAAAAAAAAAAGGGATTTCGGGGCCTTATAATACACAAAACTGGCTACCAGCTTGCAAGAATCCAATTGCCTGCTATGTTTTAGTAATACACACAAAGCTGGTCGTAACATACACAAAGCCGGCAACCGACTTGCAAGAAGCCGGTGGCTGACTATGTGTAAAAGCCACTAAGCTAGCCGTGGGCCAACTTTGAAATTTTAATAAATATTTTTAAAAAATCTTTTATTTTACTTTAACAGCCCACTAAAGCTTTTATCCTTATTTGATAAGGATCCCGTATTTTTTCAAAATATTTTATTTTGGGACTAACTATTATATTTTTCCAAAATAATGATTTTGGAATTTATATTTCATGTATATTCATTTTGCTTATTATGTTTTAAGCATATCTTGGCATGGCGGCTTGGTTATGGACTAATGACCAAAATTAATTATGTCATGCATTTTTACTGCGTTGTTTTAAATAATTAGGGCATGTGAGTCCTGCCTTACTCTATAATTCTCTTGTAATTTCTTTTCAAATCTTATTCCTCTCAAATGTAACTTGAGGTTTCTTTGCTAGGAATTTATGTAATTAAATTACATAGATTAAATAGGAATAAAAATTAATTTTACGAGCCTATGGAGATGGCAACCAAGTACAAAGCAAGAGAATGGGTGAAAAATATAAATACATAGAGCCTCATTTTTATTTCTTCTCCGAAAATTTATTCCTATAGCCGCTAATTAAAATTCTACTACCACAGAGTACATTCTTTGTGTGGATTTCTATTAGAGAAATTTCTATACTTGGAATTTTAATGGTTCACGGCCTGATCAAATTTCAAGAAGAATTCCGCACATAGAGAAAAATTTTTAAAAGCTATGATTTTCAGGTAACGAAATTTTTCTCTCTCTATTAACCTGTTTAATTATATACAAGTGATACTGCTGCATGGATTTTATTTTAATTTTCTACTGCGCATATATGGTATTGCATGATCGAAATCTAATTGTGGTATTAGAGCCATCTTCTATGTGTTTTGTGGGTCTTATATGTGTTTTGAAATTGTTTGAAGAACACATTTGAATTTTAAAACCATTTCAGTGAGTCAAGCTTTGTTTTGTATGCAAGCACTAAATTTGTTCTAGTATTTGTTCATGAAACTTTATCTTGGTTTTGAAATTGTTTCAAGCTTGTTTCATTTAACAAAAAAAACACATGAATTTTTTATTTTTTGGAAAATTTGTTTTCAAAAGGTTTAGTTTTTCCACCTCCATGCAATTATTGAAATCCGTTTTAGTGAAGCATTTTAGAAATTCTTGTATGTTGCGGTAATTTTGGTTCACATATTTAGTTTTGATAATAATCAAAACATTAAAATTAATGTAGATTATTTTGATTCTGTGACTTCAATTGATCGAAATCTATTTTTTAAAAGATCAATTTGCAAATTGGATTGAAAAACTAGAAGAAATCAGTGTAAAAAAAAAAAAGGGTTTTCGGGGCCTTATAATACACAAAACTGGCTACCAGCTTGCAAGAATCCAATTGCCTGCTATGTTTTAGTAATATACACAAAGCTGGTCGTAATATACACAAAGCCGGTGGCTGACTATGTGTAAAAACCACTAAGATAGCAGTGGGCCAACTTTGAAATTTTAATAAATATTTTTAAAAAATCTTTTATTTTACTTTAACAGCCCACTAAAGCTTTTATCCTTATTTGATAAGGATCCCGTATTTTTTAAAAATATTTTATTTTGGGACTGACTATTATATTTTTCCAAAATAATGATTTTGGAATTTATATTTCATGTATATTCATTTTGGTTATTATGTTTTAAGCATATCTTGGCATGGCGGCTTGGTTATGGACTAAGGACCAAAATTAAATATGTCATGCATTTTTTCTGCGTTGTTTTAAATAATTAGGGCATGTGAGTCCTGCCTTACTCTATAATTCTCTTGTAATTTCTTTTCAAATCTTATTCCTCTCAAATGTAACTTGAGGTTTCTTTGCTAGGAATTTATGTAATTAAATTACATAGATTAAATAGGAATAAAAATTAATTTTACGAGCCTATGGAGATGGCAACCAAGTACAAAGCAAGAGAATGGGTGAAAAATATAAATACATAGAGCCTCATTTTTATTTCTTCTCCGAAAATTTATTCCTATAGCCGCTAATTAAAATTCTACTACCACAGAGTACATTCTTTGTGTGGATTTCTATTAGAGAAATTTCTATACTTGGAATTTTAATGGTTCACGGCCTGATCAAATTTCAAGAAGAATTCCGCACATAGAGAAAAATTTTTAAAAGCTACGATTTTCAGGTAACGAAATTTTTCTCTCTCTATTAACTTCGTTTAATTATATACAAGTGATACTTGCTTGCATGGATTTTATTTTAATTTTCTACGGCGCATATATGGTATTGCATGATCGAAATCTAACTGTGGTATTAGAGACATCTTGTATGTGTTTTGTGGGTCTTATATGTGTTTTGAAATTGTTTGAAGAACACATTCGAATTTTAAAACCATTTCAATGAGTCAAGCTTTGTTTCATATGCAAGCACTAAATTTGTTCTAGTATTTGTTCATGAAACTTTATCTTGGTTTTGAAATTGTTTCAAGCTTGTTTCATTTAAAAAAAAAACACAGATGAATTTTTTATTTTTTGGAAAATTTGTTTTCAAAAGGTTTAGTTTTTCCACCTACATGCAATTATTGAAATCCGTTTTAGTGAAGGATTTTAGAAATCCTTGTATGTTGCGGTAATTTTGGTTCACATATTTAGTTTTGATAATAATCAAAACATTAAAATTAATGTAGATTATTTTGATTCTGTGACTTCAATTGATCGAAATCTATTTTTTGAAAGATCAATTTGCAAATTGGATTGAAAAACTAGAAGAAATCAGTGTAAAAAAAAAAAAAGGTTTTTCGGGGCCTTATAATACACAAAACTGGCTACCAGCTTGCAAGAATCCAATTGCCTGCTATGTTTTAGTAATATACACAAAGCTGGTCGTAATATACACAAAGCCGGCGACCGGCTTGCAAGAAGCCGGTGGCTGACTTTGTGTAAAAACCACAAAGATAGCCGTGGGCCAACTTTGAAATTTTAATAAATATTTAAAAAAATATATTTTATTTTACTTTAAAAGCCCACTAAAGCTTTTCTCCCTATTTGATAAGGACCCCGTATTTTTTCAAAATATTTTATTTTGGGACTAACTATTATATTTTTCCAAAATAATGATTTTGGAATTTATATTTCATGTATATTCATTTTGCTTATTATGTTTTAAGCATATCTTGGCATGGTGGCTTGGTTATGGACTAGGGACCAAAATTAATTATGTCATACATTTTTACTGCATTGTTTTAAATAAGTAGGGCAAGTGAGTCCTGCCTTACTCTATAATTCTCTTGTAATTTCTTTTCAAATCTTATTCCTCTCAAATGTAACTTGAGGTTTCTTTGTTAGGAATTTATGTAATTAAATTACATAGATTAAATAGGAATAAAAATTAATTTTACGAGCCTATGGAGATGGCAACCAAGTACAAAGCAAGAGAATGGGTGAAAAATATAAATACATAGAGCCTCATTTTTATTTCTTCTCCGAAAATTTATTCCTATAGCCGCTAATTAAAATTCTACTACCCCAGTACATTCTTTGTGTGGATTTCTATTAGAGAAATTTCTATAATTGGAATTTTAATGGTTCACGGCCTGATCAAATTTCAAGAAGAATTCCGCACATAGAGAAAAATTTTTAAAAGCTATAATTTTCAGGTAACGAAATTTTTCTCTCTCTACTGACCTGTTTAATTATATACAAGTGATACTGCTGCATGGATTTTATTTTAATTTTCTACTGTGCATATATGGTATTGCATGATCGAAATCTAACTGTGGTATTAGAGACATCTTGTATGTGTTTTGTGGGTCTTATATGTGTTTTGAAATTGTTTGAAGAACACATTCAAATTTTAAAACCATTTCAGTGAGTCAAGCTTTGTTTCGTATGCAAGCACTAAATTTGTTCTAGTATTTGTTCATGAAACTTTATCTTGGTTTTGAAATTGTTTCAAGCTTGTTTTATTAAAAAAAAAAAAACACATGAATTTTTTATTTTTTGGAAAATTTGTTTTCAAAAGTTTTAGTTTTTCCACCTACATGCAATTATTGAAATCCGTTTTAGTGAAGGATTTTAGAAATTCTTGTATGTTGCGGTAATTTTGGTTCACATATTTAGTTTTGATAATAATCATAATATTAAAATTAATGTAGATTATTTTGATTATGTGACTTCAATTGATCAAAATCTATTTTTTGAAAGATCAATTTTCAAATTGGATTGAAAAACTAGAAGAAATTAGTGTAAAAAAAAAGGGATTTCGGGGCCTTATAATACACAAAACTGGCTACCAGCTTGCAAGAATCCAATTGCCTGCTGTGTTTTAGTAATACACACAAAGCTGGTCGTAATATACACAAAGCCGGCGACCGACTTGCAAGAAGCCTGTGGCTGACTATGTGTAAAAGCTACTAAGCTAGCCGTGGGCCAACTTTGAAATTTTAATAAATATTTTTAAAAAATCTTTTATTTTACTTTAAATGCCCACTAAAGCTTTTATCCTTATTTGATAAGGATCCCGTATTTTTTCAAAATATTTTATTTTGGGACTAACTATTATATTTTTCCAAAATAATGATTTTGGAATTTATATTTCATGTATATTCATTTTGCTTATTATGTTTTAAGCATATCTTGGCATGGTGGCTTGGTTATGGACTAGGGACCAAAATTAAGTATGTCATACATTTTTACTGCATTGTTTTAAATAAGTAGGGCAAGTGAGTCCTGCCTTACTCTATAATTCTCTTGTAATTTCTTTTCAAATCTTATTCCTCTCAAATGTAACTTGAGGTTTCTTTGTTAGGAATTTATGTAATTAAATTACATAGATTAAATAGGAATAAAAATTAATTTTACGAGCCTATGGAGATGGCAACCAAGTACAAAGCAAGAGAATGGGTGAAAAATATAAATACATAGAGCCTCATTTTTATTTCTTCTCCGAAAATTTATTCCTATAGCCGCTAATTAAAATTCTACTACCCCAGAGTACATTCTTTGTGTGGATTTCTATTAGAGAAATTTCTATAATTGGAATTTTAATGGTTCACGGCCTGATCAAATTTCAAGAAGAATTCCGCACATAGAGAAAAATTTTTAAAAGCTATAATTTTCAGGTAACGAAATTTTTCTCTCTCTACTGACCTGTTTAATTATATACAAGTGATACTGCTGCATGGATTTTATTTTAATTTTCTACTGTGCATATATGGTATTGCATGATCGAAATCTAACTGTGGTATTAGAGACATCTTGTATGTGTTTTGTGGGTCTTATATGTGTTTTGAAATTGTTTGAAGAACACATTCAAATTTTAAAACCATTTCAGTGAGTCAAGCTTTGTTTCGTATGCAAGCACTAAATTTGTTCTAGTATTTGTTCATGAAACTTTATCTTGGTTTTGAAATTGTTTCAAGCTTGTTTTATTAAAAAAAAAAAAACACATGAATTTTTTATTTTTTGGAAAATTTGTTTTCAAAAGTTTTAGTTTTTCCACCTACATGCAATTATTGAAATCCGTTTTAGTGAAGGATTTTAGAAATTCTTGTATGTTGCGGTAATTTTGGTTCACATATTTAGTTTTGATAATAATCATAATATTAAAATTAATGTAGATTATTTTGATTCTGTGACTTCAATTGATCAAAATCTATTTTTTGAAAGATCAATTTTCAAATTGGAATGAAAAACTAGAAGAAATTAGTGTAAAAAAAAAGGGATTTCGGGGCCTTATAATACACAAAACTGGCTACCAGCTTGCAAGAATCCAATTGCCTGCTGTGTTTTAGTAATACACACAAAGCTGGTCGTAATATACACAAAGCCGGCGACCGACTTGCAAGAAGCCGGTGGCTGACTATGTGTAAAAGCCACTAAGCTAGCCGTGGGCCAACTTTGAAATTTTAATAAATATTTTTAAAAAATCTTTTATTTTACTTTAACAGCCCACTAAAGCTTTTATCCTTATTTGATAAGGATCCCGTATTTTTTCAAAATATTTTATTTTGGGACTAACTATTATATTTTTCCAAAATAATGATTTTGGAATTTATATTTCATGTATATTCATTTTACTTATTATGTTTTAAGCATATCTTGGCATGGCGGCTTGGTTATGGACTAAGGACCAAAATTAATTATGTCATGCATTTTTTCTGCGTTGTTTTAAATAATTAGGGCATGTGAGTCCTGCCTTACTCTATAATTCTCTTGTAATTTCTTTTCAAATCTTATTCCTCTCAAATGTAACTTGAGGTTTCTTTGCTAGGAATTTATGTAATTAAATTACATAGATTAAATAGGAATAAAAATTAATTTTACGAGCCTATGGAGATGGCAACCAAGTACAAAGCAAGAGAATGGGTGAAAAATATAAATACATAGAGCCTCATTTTTATTTCTTCTCCGAAAATTTATTCCTATAGCCGCTAATTAAAATTCTACTACCACAGAGTACATTCTTTGTGTGGATTTCTATTAGAGAAATTTCTATACTTGGAATTTTAATGGTTCACGGCCTGATCAAATTTCAAGAAGAATTCCGCACATAGAGAAAAATTTTTAAAAGCTAAGATTTTCAGGTAACGAAATTTTTCCCTCTCTATTAACCTGTTTAATTATATACAAGTGATACTGCTGCATGGATTTTATTTTAATTTTCTACGGCGCACATATGGTATTGCATGATCGAAATCTAACTGTGGTATTAGAGACATCTTGTATGTGTTTTGTTGGTCTTATATGTGTTTTGAAATTGTTTGAAGAACATATTCGAATTTTAAAACCATTTCAATGAGTCAAGCTTTGTTTCATATGCAAGCACTAAATTTGTTCTAGTATTTGTTCATGAAACTTTATCTTGGTTTTGAAATTGTTTCAAGCTTGTTTCATTTTAAAAAAAAACACATGAATTTTTTATTTTTTGGAAAATTTGTTTTCAAAAGGTTTAGTTTTTCCACCTACATGCAATTATTGAAATCCGTTTTAGTGAAGGATTTTAGAAAGTCTTGTATGTTGCGGTAATTTTGGTTCACATATTTAGTTTTGATAATAATCAAAACATTAAAATTAATGTAGATTATTTTGATTCTGTGACTTCAATTGATCGAAATCTATTTTTTGAAAGATCAATTTGCAAATTGGATTGAAAAACTAGAAGAAATCAGTGTAAAAAAAAAAAGGGTTTTCGGGGCCTTATAATACACAAAACTGGCTACCAGCTTGCAAGAATCCAATTGCCTGCTATGTTTTAGTAATATACACAAAGCTGGTCGTAATATACACAAAGCCGGCGACCGGCTTGCAAGAAGCCGGTGGCTGACTTTGTGTAAAAACCACAAAGATAGCCGTGGGCCAACTTTGAAATTTTAATAAATATTTAAAAAAATATATTTTATTTTACTTTAAAAGCCCACTAAAGCTTTTCTCCTTATTTGATAAGGACCCCGTATTTTTTCAAAATATTTTATTTTGGGACTAACTATTATATTTTTCCAAAATAATGATTTTTGAATTTATATTTCATGTATATTCATTTTGCTTATTATGTTTTAAGCATATCTTGGCATGGTGGCTTGGTTATGGACTAGGGACCAAAATTAATTATGTCATACATTTTTACTGCATTGTTTTAAATAAGTAGGGCAAGTGAGTCCTGCCTTACTCTATAATTCTCTTGTAATTTCTTTTCAAATCTTATTCCTCTCAAATGTAACTTGTGGTTTCTTTGTTAGGAATTTATGTAATTAAATTACATAGATTAAATAGGAATAAAAATTAATTTTACGAGCCTATGGAGATGGCAACCAAGTACAAAGCAAGAGAATGGGTGAAAAATATAAATACATAGAGCCTCATTTTTATTTCTTCTCCGAAAATTTATTCCTATAGCCGCTAATTAAAATTCTACTACCCCAGAGTACATTCTTTGTGTGGATTTCTATTAGAGAAATTTCTATAATTGGAATTTTAATGGTTCACGGCCTGATCAAATTTCAAGAAGAATTCCGCACATAGAGAAAAATTTTTAAAAGCTATAATTTTCAGGTAACGAAAATTTTCTCTCTCTACTGACCTGTTTAATTATATACAAGTGATACTGCTGCATGGATTTTATTTTAATTTTCTACTGCGCATATATGGTATTGCATGATCGAAATCTAACTGTGGTATTAGAGACATCTTGTATGTGTTTTGTGGGTCTTATATGTGTTTTGAAATTGTTTGAAGAACACATTCAAATTTTAAAACCATTTCAGTGAGTCAAGCTTTGTTTCGTATGCAAGCACTAAATTTGTTCTAGTATTTGTTCATGAAACTTTATCTTGGTTTTGAAATTGTTTCAAGCTTGTTTTATTAAAAAAAAAAAAAACACATGAATTTTTTATTTTTTGGAAAATTTGTTTCAAAAGTTTTAGTTTTTCCACCTACATGCAATTATTGAAATCCGTTTTAGTGAAGGATTTTAGAAATTCTTGTATGTTGCGGTAATTTTGGTTCACATATTTAGTTTTGATAATAATCAAAACATTAAAATTAATGTAGATTATTTTGATTCTGTGACTTCAATTGATCGAAATCTATTTTTTGAAAGATCAATTTGCAAATTGGATTGAAAAACTAGAAGAAATCAGTGTAAAAAAAAAAGGGTTTTCGGGGCTTTATAATACACAAAACTTGCTACCAGCTTGCAAGAATCCAATTGCCTGCTATGTTTTAGTAATATACACAAAGCTGGTCGTATTATACACAAAGCCGGCGACCGGCTTGCAAGAAGCCGGTGGCTGACTATGTGTAAAAACCACTAAGCTAGCCGTGGGCCAACTTTGAAATTTTAATAAATATTTTTAAAAAATCTTTTATTTTACTTTGAATGCCCACTAAAGCTTTTCTCCTTATTTGATAAGGATCCCGTATTTTTTCAAAATATTTTATTTCGGGACTAACTATTATATTTTTCCAAAATAATGATTTTGGAATTTATATTTCATGTATATTCATTTTGCTTATTATGTTTTAAGCATATCTTGGCATGGCGGCTTGGTTATGGACTTTGGACCAAAATTAATTATGTCATGCATTTTTACTGCATTGTTTTAAATAAGTAGGGCATGTGCGTCCTGCCTTACTCTATAATTCTCTTGTAATTTCTTTTCAAATCTTATTCCTCTCAAATGTAACTTGAGGTTTCTTTGTTAGGAATTTATGTAATTAAATTACATAGATTAAATAGGAATAAAAATTAATTTTACGAGCCTATGGAGATGGCAACCAAGTACAAAGCAAGGGAATGGTAAGACTTTCTTCTCAAACATGCATGAACATATATGTTTGATCAAAATTAATTTCATACTTGGCTCAAGGAAATCAATCTAGTAAAGTCTATAACCAAGCCATGTAATTATGTCTATTACCATTTTGTCAATTTGTTAATTTCATGCTTGCCAGACAATGAGACCTTCAATTAAAGAATTAAAATCCTTCAAACAATATTAAATCTAATGCCTTCTATTATTATAGTAAGAACGAGAGCTCTTTTTTTATATTAGGTTGTTGGGCACACCAAGCCTACTTAACATTGAATATGTTCAAGCTATAGAATTTTATTCTGGATTAATAGGTTGGATTTAACTAATCTTTTTATCCTAGTTAGGCACACCCAAGTATAAAGAATATTAGAGACAAGGATAGGTTAGCACTAAAGACTGTAAGATTAAAAGATATTAATCACCCAATGATCCAATAGTTGCATATGATACAATTGGTATTGAATACTTACTATTGAACTTAAGTGTAGCCTATTGGGCACACCCATGGTTATTCTTAAGGAATTTAGATACCGGTCCACTAGAAAAGCTTCTAACGGGCTTTCTTAAGTTAATAGTGGGGACTATTTATTTGAGTAAAATAGTGAAGTAAAAACACGTTTAATTAAAGACTTAATTAAATGCATTTCATCTACATATACATATTCTAATGTCTATTATGTTTTATATAGGTCATTTGCATCATGACAACAAACTTGAACCTACGTAGCATTTTGGAATCAAACAAGCTAAACAAGACCAACTTTATGGATTGGTATAGGAATTTGAGAGTCGTTCTTAAATTTGAAAAGTTACTCTACATGTTAGATGCTTGTATTCTACCAGCTCCAACTATTGATGATCTTGCTGAAAAGCATGAAGCCCATAAGGAGTACTAAGAGGATAGTAACATAGCTTCTTGTATCATGTTGCATCAATGAATTCTTAATTTCAAAAATAACATGAGCATATAGATGCTTATCCTATAATCTTCTATCTAAAGGAGTTGTATAACAAATAAGCTAGAACGAAGAGATATGAGATCTGATGCGTAAATTTTAGATGTATAAAAATTATTAAATTTAAATCATCTCTAGCCAAGTTTTAGTTAAAACATTAATTCTAAATTACACATACGAATAAGTATACTCATCGCAAGTATAGTATAGGGAATTAACGAGTATTGATCCTCAGGGGAACAAGTACACACTAATCACTTTTCATTCATTGTTTAACCGACCCCATAAAGTGATAAAATAATGAAAAGAAAAAATAAGAAAAATATACATATATAACTCAATGATTCAATTTCATGTAACTAGACAATTATTTTGAAAACGTAATATTGAATCACTTAACATTTATCACAATCAATTGTCATTTTAGCATCATGAAGGAACTTAAGTAAAATTCAATCATTTCCCAATTCATGGAACCACTATCTCTTGATTAATTTAGAAAATTTTCCAATCGCACTAAAATAGCCAAAAGATGCATTAAATTCTTCCTTCAATAATTACCCATATACTCTATGTGATAATAAACATGAAATTCTTAATAACCCTATGCTCTAGATGAAATCAACTAATTTTTTTTATCACTTTAATTCTTTAATCTTAACTTCATTTTCTAAGTCCATTAAGATCTAACAAATATGAAATCAATGCAATGAACTTTTAACATCGTTTCCCAAGTCAATTAGAAGAAAACACATCAATAAATCAATGACAACAAGTAATCAAATACCAAGAATAATAATAAATTGATAAAAATCCCAATTAACTCAAAATCATAATCTCCAAAATAATATCTAATTACAATCAAAACATTAAGCACATTATTGTTGTAGAAAAGTAAGCAAAGGATAAAAGATAAAACTCATAAACAAGCCCTTTTTCTTCTCTTGAAAACCTCCTTTGAACAATACTCTTTTGAGTGGTGAATTTATCTTTGAAAAATAAGTAGCCAGCTTGGATCCTTGAGTTAACACCTTTGTCTTATGGTTTTTTTTTTTTTTCTTAAATAGGATCCTAAGATGCTAAAATTCATCCCACAAGAGTTTTAGGCCGAGTAGAAGTTGGAAAATACCAAAACTCTTGAGAAACTGCCAAAATCGTACAAAATTCGAAGTCCATTGCCTTAGCTACAGTATTGAGCCGGCACCGGCTATTCTGTGCGGAGTCGGCATCGGCTGTGCTCTGTTTTCCTAATGCTACTCTATTTTTTTCTCGATTTTTGCTCCCTTCTAGACCAAGGCCGGCCGTACACTGCAACGACGATGATTTTTTCGTCTTTTTTGTCCAATTCTGCATAAATCATCAAAATACCTTTTCAAAGGTAAAATATCAAATAGGAAGGAATATAACTAGTTATTACATCAAAAGTATCACAAAAGAACCTCAAATAACTATGAAAATATAGATGAATTTAGCCCTTATCACATTCCCCCACACTTGAACCTTTGCTTATCCTCGAGCAAAGCCCTTTAAAATAAAGAAAAATAAGGCAATCTTTTTAAAAGTTCATTTAGAACAAAGCCACAATTTCTTTTCAAACTTTAGATACGTCCTTGTCATTCTTTTAACCCTTTGAAAACATTCACAAAGTAAAGTACTAAATAAGACATATGAAGGCCCTCGAAGTCAAATTAAACAAGTTTATACTCTAGTCTAAGAACATTATTTCACCCCTCAAGCAAAAACATAGATAATATGAATAATACAAGTTAAGCTATCTACCAACTCAAGTATTATAAATCCAAAAATTACATAACTTAAGTCATGATTCAAGGAAAACACTCCAATTTTTTTTTTTTTTCAATGACTTAGGGAATTGATAGCCTCAAATGAATGGATTTATTTTTTTGTATCGTATTGGCCCCCTTATAGTCATCAATCATCATTTTTTTCAAAAATCTTTTTTTCTTTCCTTTGCTTTTGGGAATTAATAGCCTCAAGAAAGTGAATTTCTTTTTACTATCTGTATTGGCCGCTATAATCAAGCAAAGGGTGCTTTCTCACCCTCAAAGATGAAACAACAATCAACTCATTTTTCTCATTTTTCAACTCACAATCAATATTTTTCCGCAATTTTTCCACTCAAATATTTTTTCCTCTCATTCCTCATCACAACTCAAAGTCAAGAAAAGTTCAAACCCATAATACAAGAATTAGCTTACAACTTTTTCCACATTCATCACATTATCCACATTCAAACTAAATGAATCAAATAATACTCGAACACTAATGCATAAACAAGATTGACCCAAATTCTCAAGTCTTAACATATCCCATTCAATAAACCATTTTATTGATAAAAATCTACCATATGAATGACAAAACTCATATCCAAGTAAGAAAGATAACTACAACCTTCACAAAAATTTTGAAAAATTTCACATAAATTTAAGCAATTCACACAAATTTCAGCAAATGAAAAATATCTTCAATGCTAAACTCTCTCCCCACACTTAAATTAGATATTGTCCTCAATGGCCAAAGATATAACAATGAAAGCAATGCCAAGGAACCAAAAATAATAAAGGAGTTAGAAAGTTATGCAATACTCTCCAAGTGCAATAATGCTCCAAACAATATAAACTTGGAAAAGAAAGAAGAGGTTGTCCAAGAGGACTTTATTCCAACCTACAAAAGAAAACGCAATTAAAAGCACAAGGAAAGAAAATAATAACAAAAGAAAAACACACCTAAATGAAAGAAAACAAACTAAAAATCCTAAGAAATCAAATAAAGACACGACTCACTCCCCCACACTTAAATTGAAAAATATTTTCCTTATTTAGGAGAGGAAAAATAAAACACTTAACAAAACCAAACACAAAACAAAGATACAGACTCTTTCCACTCATCATGCTTCCTCATCAAACCTTTGGAAAAGATATGAATGCACATTGAAAAGGTTGGCATGATGAATGTAGAAATAAGATAGGGTTTTGAAAAATAGAGGGTGCATGGGAAATAGCAGTTGCAATGAATGTACATGCATGACCCCCCCCTCCCGTAACACTTTTTTAGACATACAAATCAAGTTTTCAACACATAGATGTAAATTATGTCTAAAAAGTGTGTAAATATAAGAATCACCACTTATTCCTTCAAACGATTTGTCACAATTGAAATTCTCCTTTGAACCTAGTAGTGTAGATTTTAAAGATGGGATTAAGAAATCCGTACTTTTCAACCCACCTACAAATACCAAATTCCCTCCTTGAAATTGCGGTGAAAGGTAGAATTTGTCAATATACTGCAAGGACTTCTTATGATGAATCATGGATAAATGTAACTCCTTAAGATATGTTAAACTCAATACATCATCATTTGGACCATTGTCCTCTAAAAATAGAGAGGACCCTAAGAAATCATGTGACAAGTAGAGATTAGAATTATTAGAACATAAAGGAGAATCGAATAGCTCCCTTTTCACATTGGGCAATTGTTCCCCATATCCTCTCTCCTTTCCTTGGGGATTCTCAAGTGTATGGGACGTTAAGGTATCTTCAACCAACTTAGCTAGTTGTGATCTTGTAGAATTCATTTGCTGGGATACGTCTTCATGCCACTTAACACATAACTTTGTATTGACGGCAAAAAAATGCATTGAGGCTTCAAGTGATATCTCACAAAAAGCGTTAATCCGAGCTTGCAAATTTGCTAAATTATCATCATTGTAGCTCATTTTATCTTAGGCCCAAAAGTAACTGTCCATGATAATGTGAATCTTGCGCTCAAAGAAAAACAAGAATCAAATAAAAAATAAAAATAAAAAAAACAAAAACAAAGAAAAAAATTAAAAGGGAAAAATAAATAATATAAAAATAAAGAAAAGAAAAACACACACATTAGATATATTCACAAATTACCTAAACATAAAAGTTAGTGGTATTTACAAGTACAACATGAACTAAGCTAGTCAATTAAGTCACACAATGTTACAAACAATAAGATATAGCACCTATGTACACAAAGAACATATATACATATTTATGTGTAGATAAATAAACATGGCTAAATCATGAAAGCAACGACGCTAAAAACTTTATGCGTAAATTTTGGGTGTATAAAAATCATTAAATTTAAATCCATCCCTAGCCAAGTTTTAATTAAAACATTAATCTCAAATTCCACATACGAGAAAGTATACTCATCGCAAGCATAGTACAGAGAATTAACGGGTATCGATCCTCAAAAGAACAAGTATATACTAATTACTTTTTATTCATTATTTAACCGACCCAATAAAGTGATAAAATAATGAAAAGAAAAAATAAACAAAATATACATATATAACTTAAGGATCCAATTTCATGTAACTAGACAATTATTTTGAAAACATAATATTGAATCACTTAGCATTTATCACAATCAATTGTCATCTTGGCATCATGAAGGAACTTGAGTAAAATTTGATCGTTTCCTAAGTCATGAACTCACTTATGTAGACTCCACTTCTTTCCCAATCCATGAAACCACAATCTTTTGATTAATTTAGTAGACTTTTCAATTGCACTAAAATAGCCAAAAAAAATGTATTAAATTCTTTCTTCAATAATTACCCATATACTCTATGTTATAATAGATATGAAATTAGTTAATAACCCTATGCTCTAGGTGAAATCAACTAATCTTTAATCACTTTAGTTCTTTAATCTTAACTTCATTTCCAAGTCCATTAAGATCTAAAAAATATGAAATCAATGCAATGAACTTCTAACGTCATTTCTCAAGTTAATTAGAAAAAAACACATCAATAAATCAATGACAACAAGTAATCAAATACCAAGGATAACAATAAATTGATCAAAATCCTAATTTACTCAAAATCATAATCTCCAAAAGAATATCTAATTATAATCAAAACATTAAGTGCATCATTGTTCTAGAAAAGTAAACAAATGATAAAAGATAGAACTCATAGACAAGCCCTTATTCTTCTCTTGAAAACCTCCTTTGAATAATGCTCCTTTGAGTGGTGAATTTGTCTTTTGAAAAATAGGTAGCTAGCTTGGATTCTTGAATTCACACATTTGTCTTGTATTTTTCTTGTTTAAATGGACTCCCAAGATGTCAAAATTTGTCCCCCTAGAGTTCTAGACCAAGTAGAAGTTGAAAAATACCAAAACTCTTGAGAAACTACCAAAATCGTGCAAAATTCGAAGTCCACCCTCTTAGCTACAGTATTGAGCCAGCGTCGGTTGTCCTGTATAGAGCCGGTGCCAGTTGTGCTCTATTTGCCCAATGCCACTCTATTTTTTTTCCCTCTATTTTCGCTCCCTTCCAAACCAAGGTCGGCACCGGCTGTGCGAACGCCAATCGTACACTGCAACAGCGACAATTTTTTCATCTTTTTCGTTCAATTCTGCATAAAATCATCAAAATACCTTTTCAAAGGTAAAATATCAAATGAGAAGGAATATGACTAGTTATTACATTAAAAGTATCACAAAAACCCTCAAATAACTATGAAAATATAGATAAATTTAGCCCTTATCAAGATCTTAAAATAATTATTCCATTCTAAGATAGAAAAAGGTGCTTTAGTTGCTATGCATAGGCTTAAAATGTTGGGCTTGATTGATAAGCTTGAATCTCTTAGTTTTGCGATAGACCATAAATTAATATTGGCTTAATTTTACAATCTTTGCTAAATAGTTTTTCAAATTTATAATGAACTACCAAATAAATAATATTGAGTCCACATTATCTGAATTGATCAATCTACTCATGATTGCAAAAAGCTCTATCAAGAAGGAGAACAATGCAGTCATGTTGGTAGATTCTTCAACTCCTTCTAAGAAGAAGAAAGTTCCTCAAAAGAAAAAGAAGAATCTAACCAAGCCACAAAGTGAAATTAAGAAGAATGAGACAGCTACCAAGGGACCATGTCACCATTATGGCAAGATAGGCTATTGAAGACACAACTACAAAAGCTACCTAGAGACTATCAAGGAAATAGAGAAGGAGAAGCTTGATGGCACTTCTACTTCTATTCCTGGTATGTTTGTAATTGAGATCAATATTGCCTTTACTAATAAGATATGGGTATTGAATACCATATATGGATCTCATTTGTGCAATAATTTACAGGAACTAAAGAGCAGTAGAAAGCTAGAGAAATGTGATGTGGACTTACATACTGCAAATAGAGCAAGGATTGTTACACTTGCTGTAGGGACTTATCATCTATGCTTGCTTTTTTGGATTGATTCTAGAACTTACAAATTGTTACTATAGTTTAGTTTTGTTAAAGAACATTATCTCAGTTGCTTATTTAGACATGGATAGTTTTTATTTAATTTTTAAGAATAGAAATTGTTCTTTTTCATTAAATGATATCCAATATGGTACTGCAACTTTGATGAATGGTTTGCATTTTCTAGACCTGGAAAATTAAGTTCTCAACATAAGTAATAAGAAACAAAGAAAAGGTAATGAGAACCCGTCTTACATATGGTATTGTCGTTTAAGCCATGTAAATGAAAATCGCATTTTTAAGTTACATAAGTTTGGTGACTTATGATCATTTGATTATGAGTTATATAATATATGTCAATAATGTTTACTTGGTAAAATGACTAAAATATACTTTTTTTAAGAAAGGAAAAAGTGCTAAGCAATTATTAGAACTAATATGTACTGATATATGTAGACTAATGACATTGCAAGTGAGAGGGGATTATCAATACTTCATAACCTTTATCGATAATTATTCTTGATTTGGTATTTATATTCAATGAAATATAAATTTGCAGCCTTTGATAAGTTCAAAGAATTCAGAAATGAAGTAGAGAAATAACTTGGAAAAAGTATTAAAACTCTCAAACCCGATCAAAGAGAGGAATACTTAAGCCAAGAATTTCAAAGTTATCTTAGAGATAATAAAATATTGTCTCAGTGGACTTCTCTGTATATGTCCCTTCATGATGGTTATCCGAAAGAATGAATTGTATCCTATTAGATATGGTTCGAACCATGATAGATTTTGTAGATTTACCCAAATTGTTTTGGGGATATACACTGGAAACTGTTGTTTATATTTTAAACAGAGTTCCATAAAAATAGTTGATACCACCCCTTATGATTTATATTTTAGTAAGAGATTAAAATTAACTCATTTGAGAATTTGGGGATATCTTGCTTATGTTAAGAGGACAAAATCAGACAAACTAGAAAATAAGTCTGATAAATGTTTGTTAGATATCCAAAGGAATCACATGGATATTATTTCAATCTCCCCTAAAAAAATACAGTGTTTGTTTCAAAGCATACTATTTTCTTAGAAAATGAATTTATGCTTGAGGGAGATAGCAGGAGTAAAATTTAACTTAGTGAAGTTCAAGAGAAACAAATAGACAATGGTCAACTAGTTGATCCCGAGTCTATTGACAAAATAGACGAACTTCTTAATACACAAGAACCTCGTAGGTCAAGTAGGATATATATGACACCTGAGAGATATAAATTTCTCATTAATAACCATAATGACATATTGCTTATAGAAGAAGATAAGCCCACCATTTACAAGGAAATTCTAAAAAGTTCAGAATCTGACAAATGACTTAAAGCCATAAAGTTAGAAATAAATTCTATATATGATAACTAAGTTTGGACTTTGGTTGATCTACCTGAAAAGATAAAATCTATAGGGTGCAAATAGGTTTTCAAGAAGAAAACTAACATGGATGGTAAAGTTATTACTGGTAAGGCACGACTGATTGTAAAAGGTTATCATCAATAACAATGTATTGACTATGATAAGACTTTTTCACCAATAGCAATGCTAAAATTCATTAGAATACTCCTAGCACTTGTCGCTCTTTATTACTACAAGATTTGGCAAATGGATGTGAAAATTGCTTTCTTTAATGGAAAATTGACTGAGGAAGTATACATGATACAACCTGAGGGTTCATATCCAAGGATAACACTAAAGTGTGCTAGCTGCAAACGTCCATTTATAGACTGAAACAAGTTGTTAGGAGTTGGAATATCTATTTTTATGAAACAATTAAAGAGTTTTGTTTCATACAAAACATGAATGAACCTTGTGTATACAAGAAGGTTAGGGGAGTGCAGTTGTTTTTTTATTACTATATGTAAATGACATATTGCTAATAAGGAATGGTGTCTCTACTTTTTAATCGGTTAAGATTTGATTATCAAAGAAATTCTTCATGAAAGACCTTAGAGAAACAACCAATATTCTGGGAATAAAGATATATAGAGATAGATCAAAAGGGCTACATAGTCTTTCACAGTTCACAACCATAGAAAAAGTGCTAAAGAGATTTTGCATGGATAAATCCAAAAGAGGATTCTTACCCATGACCTATGGGGTAAACCTTTCAAAATATATGTGTCTTCAAACACAAGATGAAAGGGATTATATAAGTAGAACACCACGCTACAAAAAAAAGTTCACAAAGGTACTTTTTATGGTGGTCCTAGAGCTGTCGTAATTAGTGGTTTTTAATGGTAGATCATTGTGCAAAGTCATAAAACCTAACAGCTCAATAGACCGTCGTATATAATCTACTATAAATGACAGACAGTCATATATAGTTCATAAAATACAACAGTCCATCACGCAAAACAACTATATAAGATGGTTACTAGAGTTGCGATCATTTTAAGTATTATTTAGGATGGTTTTACGATTGTTGCAAATGGATAAATAAATACGATGGTGTTTTTATAATTTACGATGGTTATATGACCTCCATTTATGTGGTCCACATTTACGACTGTAGATTTACGTCATTTTAAATATGATTTGTGATAGTTTTACGACCATCGTAAAAGTAAGAATAAATACAACGGTTGTTGAGATATGTAAGATGGTTATACGATTGTCGTATAGATACTGATATTTATGATGATAGATTTACCATGGTTTCTGAGCCGCAACTAATGAAATATTACATACGACGGTCTTTTTTATATTTACGGCAGTCTTATGAACATCACAAACAAGTTACGCCACCACTGTTGCAAGCACAAAAGTTGATGAATCATCATAAAGAACACCTTGGAAGCCAATGACAAAAACCACCATACCTCCAAAACTTAGACAAAATTTCTCCAACACATGGACATTACCAAGGGAACTAGTGACAGAAATGGAAACACATCAAGATAACCCAGGCGACGATTGATGCCACTAACGGTAGCTTCCTCTGGAGCGAACACAAGTGAGTGGGTAAAAGTACATTTACTTTTAATTAGCGATTTTTCTTTGGGCTCAAAGATGCAAAATTTTCAATTAGGAAATTGTGTTAATCCTTCCCCTATTTTGCTATTTCATCCCATTACAAAAATATTTAAATTTTTATGTGACGATTTGCCTATTTTTTACTGTCGGGTTGCTTTAGAGCTACAAATTTCGTGTGGAGTTGGCTTAGCAAGATTATCTCAGAAAGAGAGGAAGAAGTTCAGTGTTTCAACAAAAGCTAATTTCTCCTCCTTCTAATCTAAAAGAATAGGTTCGTTCTATTCTTCTATATCACCACAGCTTCGTCCTATATAATGTCTTATTTTTCTGATGTGTTGCTTGAATCCCTTTAATGTTCTCCTTGCTAAGAAGATTGAAGCTGATCAATCACTTTTATCTTATTTTCCCACCTATACCCAAATATTGCCTTAAAAATTGATCATTCCATTTTGATATAGAAATCCTTAGCTTCCTATGACAATAGACATTGTAAAATCTCTTGTTTACCAAGCTAATCACTATTTTAGATTACTAGTACCTCTTGCATCACCCTTATTGTTTTGTATTGAATCTTATAGTCTATTTAGACAACCATTTTTTTGAAGCAGTGGTAGTGATTCTTTATTCCAATAGAAATTAAAGACTTTATTAGTCAATTTTGATGATAAAGTGATTCCCTTGTATGCAGTGGCTACATTTGTTAAAGCTGTGGCAAATACCATAGGTACTATATTATGTACAGACAACTTTTGCTTCTTTAGCGCCAATGCCTTGCTCATATAAGTGATTGACCTTCAATTCTACAATAAAAGTTTATTAATAATGGGGATAAGAAATTTCTCATTAACTATCAAGATAGTTCGAAAAAAAAAATCTTGAACTTCTATCCCTTTTCTTAACAAATAAAATGAGGATACATATGGACTATTGCTCAACTTAATGATTTTGGCAGCATTTTTTGAATGAGTTTTTTAATCTCTACTTTCTAAGAAAAATGTAAAGCTGGTCAATTGGCTTTATTAATTGTGTATGTGTGTATTCTAATATTATAGGTAGAAGAACATAATATTCATAACATTAATCAATCTCTTATACATTTTTTTACTTGTATTATTTACTGGTGGTGTATCAATATTCATAGGTCTACACAGAATTTGCATGATTAGTAGTAGAATTCTCATTTGAAGACTATTAAATTGACATAATCTGTTTGGATGTGTGTTGTTTTTGTGGACTTTGTGTTTGTTTAAATTAGTAATTGAATGCATTGCTCTATGCCCTTGATTACGCCGCATGGTGATACGAGTTGGAAAGCTAAAAAAACAACCAGGATCTTTTCAAAACTAAAACAAAGATTTAACTTTTAAACCTCAAACAAAAACACCAACTTTTTCAAGAGATAGAGCCCTAGGTTATGAATGCAACCAAGGACTCTAGATCTAGTGAATATAGTCTACTAAATCAACATTCTAACACATATAATCTACAAGAGATTAAGCACACAAGAATTGAAGATTTAGGCACCCAACAAAAGTTTACTTGAACAACCTTAGATTTTCATCATCTAAGACCAATTCAAAGACAAACTAGTTAGATTATCCTTAACAAGTTTAGAGACTTGAATCAAAGAGAATGACTAGACCCCAAGATTTAATCTTGATTAAAGGGAAGAACTCCCGAGAGGATTAACCTCACTAACTCTCAAGGAGTTCTCTTGTTTTCTCACCAAAATATATGGTCTAACTTCTATTACAAAGAGAATATGTTATATATAAAATAACCTTACAAAAACATTCTCGATTTTCTAGTGCTCAGCCGGTGCCAGTTAAGCCCTCTGAGCCGACACCCGTTCTTTTCTGCTTGCCCTCTGAGTGTTGCTACCTGCACCAACCGGCACTGGGTTTAGTACTAGGGATGGCACTTGTTCTGTTCTGGATAAATAGTAATTGGCTCACAAAAACTCATCCTATTTGATGCATAAACCGGCACTGATTTCGATATTGGAGCCAGCGCTGGTCCTTTCCTGCAATTCTCTAGTTTCTTTTGTTCTACAATTGTTGTACCTGGGTTTCTTTGGCTTGTATTAGGTTTCCACTCATGATGAGGATCAATCTTGGATGCTAGAAAACTTCTTTTGATCTTCCAAACAGTTTTAGCTCTCACTTCTCCTTTAGTGTGCAACCTAAATCTTGATTTACGCTTCTTCAATGACTCCTCTTGATTCTCCATTAGGTTAGTTGGATGCACAAGAACTCCTTTGTCGCCCCCTTTATTTCCCCTCTCACCCTCCATTTCTTAACAATTTTCATGTTCCTTGGTTTGTTGGCTTTGTACGCATGGAAATCCATTTGCAATGTCTTGAAAATACCTTTTATCCAAGGAACCACGGTTTTTGGCTTATACCTTCTTCCCCCTTCTTTGACTAGCATTTTACCCCCATGAAGATTCCTATCATTTTTCCCTTCTTTGAAAAGATTCGTTCGTGAATTAGAACCTACAAAAGAATTCAAACAAGAATATGTTTGTGGATGTAAATTGTTAGAGTTTTGTGCCTCACCATTCTCTCTAGGCTCTTTTTTTCACTATCCATATTTTCTTTCTTATTTTTCCTCTTCTCATTTTATCTCCACTCTCTTTTCTTTGAGTGCACTCTTGTTTTTCTTCTCTCACCACACATGATGTCACTCTCTTTTGATTTTCTCTCATTGGCTTCTCTCTTTTGCTCTTCTTTCTCTTTTTGCTCTTTTGGTTTACTCTCATTATGTTTTCTCTCATTCTCTTTTACCTCATGTTTTCTTTGTCTCTCTTATTTTTGCTTCTCTCTTTGCTCTCTTTTCTTCTATTCTTTTTTCCTCATAATATTTTGATCTTGAAGCACCTTACTTAGGGATAATGGTAATAGGATAAATTTTTTTCCCTTATTCTGTTAGGATTCATGGACTCCTAAACGCGAAAAACATCTATGAATCCTTTCCGAGGACCCAAATAAACGATTAAGAAGATCTAAGGTTTACAGAATTACCTCTATTCGGCATAATCGAGATCCTTTTATTCTGATTGTGCTGTCGTACGTGCAACCTGAACGATCATCAGACGCTGCAGTGTACGAACGTCCTCTATCAGATACACTCGGCGAACCAACTCGTTACCCCGAGAGTACTAGCACCTAGGGCGTGAGAGGCTTGTTTTTCTGGTGAATGGTGGTACGAATATTTTAATAGAATAGCTCTATTGAGAATACGTCTAGGGTTTTCTTAAAAATCCCTCCAAACCTCTTAGAGTCTAACTCTAATAATATCTTATCATATTTTATTTTAAATTCAAATTAAATTAAAACTGATATAATAAGATTCTGTCATTATCTCGATAATTTAACTAATTAATTTACCGAATCAGATTCTTACAATCTGGACATCATTCAGATACATCGAATGTGGACATATTTTCAGATTCATTGTATCTGGTAAATGTTATAGATTCGATTACTTGGACATATTTCCAGTTTCATCGAATCTAGTTACTAGAAAAATAACATAACAAGTTCGCTTATTGTGTGACCCTATAGGTTCATTTAACACTAGCAGTGTGCCCAAATCACATTTAAATAGCCCACAAGTTATAAGTGGTTTCTAACAAAATATTATAACTATCCAGGTTAAATGAACATCAATGATCTCTTTGAACCAAACTATAATTTTATATTTAGTCCTTTTGTCACACGATATCCAGATTAAGCATAAGGCACGGAGCATGTCATCCTTATTAAGCTTAATCAATTATTTCTTGTTCAAACAAATGATATCAATATCTTAGATTGATATATTTGAGCTTGGCCTTGCATTTTAACAGTCTAACTTATCAAGAGACCCGTGGATATCTCTCCCATAATTGAGAAGGACAAATTCCTTCACTATCAATCATATTCCTCTCCTTGATTTATTCTATATCCAATAGTAGTATAATTTATTATCTGGTTATAGACAATTTTAGATAACATCAAAATATAGAATTTATCAAGTAGGAAACTATGATGAATTTAAGTCGAAGGACTTTTAATATCATTATGACTAGAAATTACTTATGACATGTCTCATGAAGTACTCTCATAGTGGGTTATGTCCAATACAATTTTCTCTAATATTTATTTATGTTTTGACTTGATATCACATATATCCATGACCAGTAAAACATAGCTATCAAATCACAAATATACTAATCTTAATTTATTATTGCTACACTAATAATAATCGATCAGGGACAATTTAAGAATAGTCATTGTATTAATTGTAGAGTTTTACTATCAAGTCACATCCTTGATGACCACAAAACTAAATGCACTATTCATGGAAAGAAATGTCTCGTATTATTACATAATACATAACGATAATAGTATAAGTACAAATTGACTATAGGGCATATCCTAATACATTCTTCAATGTATAAGCATTTTTTCTCCCATTATGCACCGTTTCTTTATCATGTTGCCAAGGCCTCCCTAACAAAATTTGCCCCACATTCATCGGAAACATATCACAAATCACTTCATCTTTATATTCCCTTATCTCAAATGCAACTTTGACTTGTTTATTCACCTTCACCTCACCATATTCATTCAACCATTGAAGCTTGTAAGTTTTAGGATATTTTATGGTTTCTAACCCTATTTCTTCCATCAATGTATTACTTATTACATTTGTACAACTACCCCCCATCAATCATTACATGGCTTTTGCCCCATCACATATCTTGAATAGAATATATATTTTCCATTTGTGAATCCATTCATTCTTCTTCACATTTACATTCATGCTCAATTTTCCTAGGCACTCCAATCAATGAGCATTTTGGTTCAACCATAATCCCTCCTTGATTTTTATTTTCTTCCTCAAACTTACCTAAATCTCCACCATATGCTTCTTCACCAGATGAAATCTCTCATTGTTCATTAATGAATATCAATGTTTTGTTTACACACTCTTGAAAGGAATGCCTATATCCCAAACATTTATAGCATTTGATATCCCTACACCTTTGTGATCCCAACAATGCCTTTCCTTTCTCTATCCTCATTTCTTCTCTAGCTTTGGCATTTTCATGCAAGATTGGACTAGATGGCTTCTTCTCTCCTTCTTTGCTACCTCTTATTTGATTTTGGACCACTTCTAGCCAACTATTATGTTTCTCCTTTTGTTGTTGTACTTTCTCCTCCAACTTCATGTTTTGGATTCTCTTGCTCATCAACAACTTCAATACCACTATGCTCATTTTCTTCTTGCTCATTCTCCTCCAATATTCCTAAAGAACACGATCCTTCTTCTAGGAAATAAAGTGGGGTTGTGTACGCTTTAGCTACTCCATGCAATAATAATGATTCCACACCAACCTCTTTTTTATCACTTAGCTCTTTTTCTCCTAGTTTCTCCTCCTTTTTTGCCATTTCATCTTTGTCATTGGGATGCTTCTTTATTCATTCAATTACCTTTCTCAACTTTTCCACCTCAAAAGCAATATCTATTTTACTACTACCTTTTTGTTGCACATTACTTGTAAAAACTTGAATTTCTAATGTACTCCCTTGGTTACAGATTCTAGGACAATCACTTAAAACATGATCATCTCCCTAGCAATGAGAACAACCATACACAAGTCTTCTTTGCACCCCTTTCTTTGAATATTTGTGTTCTCCACCTACAAAAATGTCCTTCTTACTATAGTTTGCTCCCTCATATTTTTCTTCTTCATATTTGCAATCTTCTTTTACATCAAACCCCAAATAATTTTCCTCATATTCATTATGCATTCTGCTAATGCTTGGCCCTTCATCTCTGTCACTCCAATATCGCATGCTTTTATTTTCATCCTCCAAATATTCTTGTTCATGCTCATCATACTCATTATATTCTCCATAACTACTCCAATTTAAACAAGATTCTTCATCATAGCCACTTTCTTCATTCCTAATCCAATTAGCCATTGTGAATGCTTCTAAATAATGTACTTGCAAATTAGAGTAGAACACACACAAGAAGGTACCTCAATTCGCTCCCTCATGTGTTTATCACTCAATTTTTGGTAGTCACTCTTCACTCTTGTTTAGCACTCTACTCGTGTTTTACACTCTCTTGGCTTTTATCAAATGAGCTCTCTCCCTTGCCTTTTTTTTTTCACTCAATTCCTTAATGTATCTTCCTAAAAACCTCCCTAATGCTTAGAAGCTAGTCCAACTTAACAAGTCAAGCTAAACTATCAAAGATAGTCAACTAGGGTTCTTAGGAGATTTTTGTCAAACACTTGGTATGCATAACGGATCAAGACAAGTTTAGCAAGATTTAACAAATAAATAAGCTCTAATTTGCAATGCAACAAGGTTTTCTAGTTCATGCACCAAGATGATTTAAGATGACTAAAATGTATTCACTAGATAGCAATAAGCAATGGTTCAATGTGTGATGAATTCCACCAATAAATGCAAGCTATTCTAGTGACAAACATCAACACATATGTAACATATCATCTCATAGGCATTTCATCAAACACTTAGTATGTATCACAGAGAATTCATGTACTAATGATTTTGGACTATGTTTATGCTACCAAAACCTCAAGAACATAATTTTAAGTCAAACAACAACTTTCAAGTTAACAGTAACACAATGACATTCAAGATCTTTTAAAGAATCAAGCAATATGATCCAAGATGTAACAATTATTTTCCCAACTTAAATTAAGGTGTCAAGTGAACAAACTTTCAAGAACAACAAGAAAATTAACCCCTTCTAATAACAAATATCAAGTATGGAATTTATTATACCTCTTAGATGAAAGCTTACAACTTATAAGGCATTATCTAGCGTAAGACATTTCATCAAACACATGGTGTGCATAGCATAATATTCTCTTAGGACTTGTATCAAATACCGTGTATGCACAACTTTTGTCACCAAATTTATCAATGTAATTTCACCCTTGTTTTAACCCCAAATTTAGAAAATTTTCATGCCAAAAGCTTCCTCAAACATCAACATATCATGTAGCATCAATTTCACATCAAATCCATAGCATAAATGAAAGTATTGAACATTGAAAATTTGGCAAGAAAATAGCTACGAAAATTGAAAAATTTTCAGCGAAAGTAGCTCGTAATTTTCACCCTTTCAAGATTATTTTCAACACATTTTCATGCTAAATTCATCCCCAAAGATCATCACAGCATCAAGGAACAAGCTTTTCATAAAAATTCACAAGAAAATACAAAGATATCTTACCTTTTGTGTGGCCTGCTTCTTAGATCCGAGATTTGCAATTTTCCTTCAAACTTTTAAAGCTCTTCTCAAGTAGATCTATCTTTGAATGGAGTCAAGACTACTCCTTGCTCTAATACTATTTTGATACGAGTTGGAATGCTCATAAAATAACCAGGATCTTTCTGAAACTAAAACCAAGATTTAACTTTTAAACCTCAAACAAAAACACCAACTTTTTTAAGAGATAGAACTCTAGGTTATGAATGCAAGCAAGAACTCTAGATATAGTGAATAAAGTCTACTAAATCAACACTCTAACACATATAATCTACAAGAGATTAAGCACACAAGAATTGAAGATTTAGGCACACAACAAGACTTTACTTGAACAACCTTAGATTTTCATCATCTATGAACAATTAAAAGACAACCTAGTTGGATTATCCTTAACAAGTTTAGAGACTTAAATCAAAGGGAATGGCTAAACCCCAAGATTTAGTTTTGATTAAAGGAGAGAACTCCCAAGAGGATTAACCTCACCAAAATATATGCTCTAACTTCTGTTACAAATAGAATATGTTATATATGTAATAAGCTTACAAAAATAGAACAAAACATTAGAAATCTAGTTCT
The DNA here is from genome assembly GCA_026120185.1 of Voacanga thouarsii. Classification (NCBI taxonomy): domain Eukaryota; kingdom Viridiplantae; phylum Streptophyta; class Magnoliopsida; order Gentianales; family Apocynaceae; genus Voacanga; species Voacanga thouarsii. Next base: position 962,529 of record JANUWF010002236.1, on the reverse strand, counting down.
TCCAGTGCTTAGCTGGCACCAGTTAAGCCCTCCGAGCTGGTGCCCGTTCTATTCTGCTTGCACAAATAGTGTTGTTGCTTGCACAAATCGATGCCAGGTTTAGTGCCAGCGACATCGTCGGTTCTGTTTTGGATGGATAGTAATTGGCTCATAAAAACTCATTGTATTTGATGCATAAGCCGGCACCAGTTTTGGTAGAGCGCTGGCGCCGATCCTTTTCTACAATTCTCCAGCTTCCTTTGTTCTGCAATTGTTGTACCTGGGTTTTCTTGGCTTGTATTAGATTTCCACTCATGTTGAGGATCAATCTTGGATGCTGGAAAACTTCTTTTGATCTTCCAAATGTTTTTGGCTATCACTTCACTACACCAAAATTGATGATTAGTGGCACACCCATTAACGTTACATAATGTTTAATTTTCGTCATGCATACTATTTGATGACGTTTTTATATCGTCATATTTATTCACCATCGCTAAAGATATATGATGATGATAGAAATATTTTCGTCACAAATTGATAAATAATATGTAGTGTATTATAAAAATGTCACATTGTAGTTATTCTTTTGTGATGTTTAATTGCGTCACAAACTAGTTTATGAATTGTCACAAAATATATTAAATTGTCATGAAATATGAGTTAAATGTTCAACCATTCGTGACAAAAATAAAATTATCACACTAATAGGCGATATATTTGTCATCACCAATTATTAAAAGATAACGTCACCAAATACTATAAATTGTCACAAAATATGATATAAATATCAAATTATTAATGACATAAACGAAAATGTCACACAAATAGGTGGCATTTTTGTCACTAATTATTAGAATAGAATGTCACTAAATAACATAAATCGTAAAAAAATATGAGATGAATATTTAACTATTAATTACAAAAATGAAAAACGTCATACAAATAAATGGCGCAATTTTCATCACTTATTATTAAAAAATAACATCACTAAAGAACACGATTGATTTGTCACAAAATATGAATTAAATACTAATTTATCAATGACAAAAATGAGAATGCCATACGAATTGGAACTTAATATTTATCAATGATTATTAAGAGATAGTGTCACTAATAATGGTAAAACGTCACATATTATTATAAATATTTTGATTAATTATAACGTTAGTATAATCATCACTAGAATATGTGACATTCAATGTGTAAAAAAATATTTATTAATACTCAATAATTACTAACGTTTTGAAAATGAAAGAGTAATGAATAAGTTATAATCTTATTGTCACTAAACAGATAGAAAACTGCATCTTGGATATAGAACCTAGTCAATAGGACTTTAGTACAGAAAAATGAAACCTTAGCGAAACATAGAACTTAGAACTAGGACAATAACACTCCAAGCAAAAGCACCTATTTGATGTTCCTTCCAGCACAACTATAAACTACGCTTTGTTGCGCGGAAGTCTCCTGCTGTATCGTGACCTGGAACGAACTTCTATAGGAGCGAGCTATTTTGGTAGATTTTCCATTGAAGCTTCTCCTTGATAAATCAACTGTAACTTCTACTTCAACAATTCTATCTGCTCCTCTAATTTTCACATTTCTACAAATCCAAAAAAAGTATCAACAAAACATGCAACGATAATAGTATTTAAAATTTCTTTTAAAAAAAGGCAAATTAGAAAAGGCAAAAGTAATTCAAAGCACAAAATATATGCAAAGGCAAAAAGATATACAATGGGGGGTTCATGGACCAGATAAAGGCTGATTGGAGAAAAATAATTCATGTTACCTATGCCATGTCGTGAAGATCAGTAATATGTCTTCAGTAGAAATTAGTTGGTTAAAATGAAAGAGAGAAAATAGACAAGAAATTAGCATCACCAGAATAATTTATGTTTTCTTTGGCTTATGATGTAAATATCAGGTGGTTCGAAAAATTTACTGAATATCTAGTAGTGTATCATCAGTAGGATTAGCCTAAAAAGCTGAAATCTAATATAAGTTGCCTAAATTATCATCTTCTGAATTCTTCTTTCAATCCTTAGATATACCCCCCAACAACAACATCCCTCAACACAAAAGGGAAAATTGTTGTGATTCCATCTTAGTGACACTTTTAAGATAAAAAAAATGAACTTAAGATTGGTTAAGTATAGCAGCAGTCATAACCTAATTAGAAATCGAATTGCCCTCCTTGTGGATATTCCTGTGTTTCTATCATTACAAGAGTAAATTATTCCAATGCAGCACAAGCCCCCCTCTATGATGGGACAGAAGTTGGTGGGAAGAAGTATGAAATGGAACATGAACAAAATTGACAACAATTTATTCTGCCATCCCATAAGATCATAAGGAGAAAAAGAGGAAAAGGGCATTCAATGCACATCTCATAAATAAAGGAAGATTTAAAGACTTGAACAATGTTAAATAAAGAGGAAAAGGATAAAAAGGAAGATTTGCACCATTTCTCTCCCTCAATATCAGATAAAGAGGAAAAGGGTGATTAGAAAGTTGGAAAAAGTAAGAAAAAAATACCACATCTCACAATTACTAACCAAAATAAAAAACCAAAAAAGCATATATTTGAATTTTTTAAATTGGCAGAGGGCTAAAAATTCCATAATCATCACTGGAAATAAAGCCTAAATTTGCTGAATGAAGAACAATATAATGCATCCTGGCCATACAGTTATACCTATGCTAATCTATAATATGGCAAAGAGTAGGCATGACAAGCCTTAAGTGTATTTTTAGGGATAACTCAAAATGCAATATGCAAATGCCAGTGCAAAATTGTAGCTTAACTCATCAATTGTAAGTCTAACTGCATTAATAGTGAACTGTAGATTAGGAAAATCGCGCAAGAGAGCTTAGTAATGCTAATATCTGCAATATCAATTTATGTAACAAGCAAAAATATTACGCAAGGAACTGACCTTAACAGGTCATCAAACTTCCCATGTAAAACAGTATGTGTATGTCAGAGCATGTAGCATAAATAAAGTTCCCTAAAATGCAATAGGGAACCATTAGTTATACATTTGGGTAAAGCATAAGACGCACAACAAAACACTCATGCCTTGCAACTTATGGGCTGGGACATCCACAATTGATTCATAAAAATTATAGTAGCTCATTTAATCATAGGGCAAAGGGGTTGCTAGTTGGGTTGCTGTGACCAAGTTTTCCAAATTATTCCCACCAATTTGAAGCACTATTGGGTGTTGCTCTGGGCCATATGCTAAAAATCTGTCCTGGTAAATGGCAGCAAATACATAGAATCAAATATCTTTGGGACATTCAAATGGACAAGATCGAACACAATTCTACATAGATAATTTCACAGAACTCTAGTTTTTCAAGTACTGTACACTATGCAAAAATTATCATACACAACAATCTAAGAAGGTAAAGAAAAAGAGAACCTCTAAGCTAATTTTCCTTCATCAACCTCCAAAACAGAAACATGCTATTTATTTTTTATTTTTTTCCTTTTTCATTTTGTAAAAGAAGAAATACAAGAAAAAGGATGAGGCATCCTCAAGAAAGTAAAACAGATGTTCCTATATAGTGATATCATAAATATCTAGAGCTTTGGCACCATTTACAAGTTTCTATCATCCTGCATAGCACTTTCAATGCATAGGCACTAGAAGTTCCTTTTTCTAACCTTATACCACCACGAAAGAGAAAAGCATATCCAAAAACTTACCAAATTTAATATACAATTGTCTCTGCAACAAGAGTTTCTGTGCAAAGCCATGCATGCTTTGAGATGAGCCGTGACAAAGTCCTATAGTTATTATCTGTCCAGTCCATCATTGGCGCAACACTAAAAATTGAAATTTAGTTGCACTGGGAAAAAAAGAAATTCACTGATTGAGGATAACTAAATATGGCATAGGCGCATAGAAATTGTAGTAAAAATCTACAGGAGCCCTAATGAAGCCCAGTTGAATGTAAGAGGAGGAGGAGGGAAAAAGGAAAACTAAAAAAATAGGATCTCAAAATTAGGAAAAGCTACCTGAAACAAGGGGGAACTTTACATCCTAATCCCATTGTTAAAAAAAAAAAAAGGCTATTTTCATGTTAAAAAAGTTTTAATTAGCAAATAAAGAAAAGAAAAAGAAGCAAACAAGAAAACCCCAAATCAGCTTTTGACTTTGCAAATTCCTAGATTATCTTTTAGGGTAAATAAGAACAGGCACCAAGTGATAGATGAATTCAGCAAAAAATAAAATATACTAACATTTTTGCACTGCCAATATCGCATAGCTTTAGCTGATGAGTGTGGGGATTAACATGTAATAATTTAGAAAATCAAACTTCAAAACTTCATATCCAGAAAACAAAAGGTAAGATAGGGAAAAAAAATCAAATATGGGAAACTCAATATAGCTATCATAGAAGCTGTGCCCGAAACCAACTTCAGCGAAAAAAAAAAAAAAAGAAGCAGAGTTGACAGCACTTCCTATATTTCACAGATTTCTGATCAAGTTACACATATGGCATTAAACAAAATGAATGATCAAAATAGAAATAACTATATGACACAAGAAAATAAAGCAAATCTTACCAAAAGATTCTGGTTTTAATGTCAAAGGTTTTAATGCCATGGGGAATGCTCATTCAGTTGAGTTTGTAGTTTGATGGTAGAGCGTCTTTTGGATGATTTTAGGTACTATTAAACTTTAACACATCAATAGGATTTGGTTTTTGTCCTCCTGGATATTTAGGGGAAGATCGTGGATTCTTTTCCTAGTTGTTTTTCAAAAGCATTCTTTATACAAATTATGTGATACCCGAATAAGTTTTTCTTAACAGTAAAAAATAGCATACTGAAAGATGTTTTAATATTTAAAACCATTAGCTGTTGAAAATGAGGTGGTTCTATTATGAATTAGTGAAGTATGTTAACTTTAACTTAGCATTCACTTCCTATCTCTCTCTATCTAGAAAATTAGAATAAATTCTGTTATAACAACATCTGCCCCCTTTCTGCTTGGTACAACTGTTACCAGACATCTGTACTTTTATCTGACTGCTGCAGTAGCAGTAGATTGCACAACTACTTTTTGGATTGGCTGACAATTCTGTATTTGGGAATGTATCACTAATAATCCAAAAGATCAGATTTTGTCTTACACAACCCACTAAATTTGTATAAATGATTTAGATGGAGGAAAAGAATGAAAGGGTTCAATGGGTGCAGAATACCTTGAAAACACATATAGGGAAGTTTACAGTGTGACTAAGTTTGGAAACGGTAAAAGTTTTAAATGGATATAGTGTTAAATCCTTGAATATAAACATTGCAATAAGAAGAATCACCTACAACCTAGAGATCAGAACACAATGGCAAGAGATAATTTGTTGCGGTTATGACGAAATTTAGGGAATAAAATGAATGATAGAAACTTACCTCTTTTTCTTCTTTCTCCTTGGTCTCACTGCTCTTACTGCTACTTCTTGTCCATTTCTCCTCTATATTCTTCTTTTGCTAACCATAGAATGTATATACTGTCAATGATGAAGCAAGAGAGATAGAGAAATCTGATTGGTTGAGCAGAAAGATATCACTAACAAGAATCTAGACATGCTGGTTCTAAATTTACTCTTATTAGTTGCAAAAAGGTTATCCAAACCCTAAGATGAAAGTATAAATAGTAACATAAGATATGGTGACTTCATGTTAATGTTTGTCATGATATTTGCAGTGCAAAACCACCAACAAATCAGTACAAATTAACATTTTTCTATTGTTTCTGGTTGTTTGGATCCAAATGTGATAGAAAAATGAACATTGCAAGAGATTCGCTTTTCAAAATAGAAAAGAAGAGGACCAATATGTAAAATGGCAGACAACCTGTTACTGTAGTCTCTGACTCTCTAGTAACCTATTTTACGTTAGAGGCTTCATATTTGGACCTTTTGTATAGTAGCACTAATTTTACTTGTACTTTTGCCATTGGTGATCAGAGAGCACTATTTAAAGCACTTTTTTCTTCTTTGTTCTCTTACATGTGATTGGTACTTTGGTCAAAGTTGCTTTCATTTGATTTTCCTTCAGTTTCCAAGCTTCCAAAATTCTCAGGCCAAAAGCAAATGAAAAGAATAATACTTGCTGTACAAAAGCTCAAGAAAAACTTAATGAGCTGATCAAATTGAATTGCAGAGTTTGTTTAAATTACACTAGGACCAAGCAAGAATATATTAGTTTGGAAAACTCACCCTAGTAGAAGTCCAATAGAACTATGAATTACTCTATACTAAACATTCCACCATATAAAGGTGGCTTCTATTAAAAGAATAAAATAAAATAAAATTGTAAATAATGATTTTTAAAACTACCTCGAACACCTAACTAAACTCAATAAAAAAAGAGCACTCTAAAAGCTTGAACAACTCAAAAATCAATTACTACCAACTAAATTTACACTTGAAGAAATTGCAGAATTTCGACCAGTGACTATTTATTTAGTTTAAAATTAGTCTCATATATTTTAATTTTTACCTTTTATCATCTAACTATTTATTATATTATTTTTCATGTAAATCACAATTATCCCATTATAATCCATTAAGTTTTTGTACAGTAAGAATATTTCTAAACATAAATTTTTTTTATACACTCACCTCAACACAAATCAAAACAACAATAATTCTAACAAATAATCAAATAATGTCCATCCAATACACTAACTGTTCAGTACAGAATAAAAATTCAACAACTAACATCACTAAAAAAAAAATCATAAAAGGTACAACATGGAAATATACATTATGTTTTCCTTTTTAAAAAAAAAAAATCCTGCTTACTGTACAAAGGACTCTGACAGCGGTGGCAAAAAAGGATTCCCTGACGGTGGCTCGAATCAACACAATCGGATTCAACAACGGCAGCGGCAAAGGACGGCGGTGACCGCGAAAGACACTACTCCTTTCTCTGATAGTGTAGATCAGCTGCTGAGAGGAGAAAATGAATAAGAAGATCGGCGGCAACTGTGAAGAAGAAAATGGAGAAGAAGATTGGCGGCTAAAACGAGAGATGGGAAGAATGAAGGCTGAAATGAAGAAGAAAATGGACAGGAAGATCGGCGGACAGATGAGGCAAAAAATTTTAGGTGTCTGCGGAGAAGGAAATGGAGGAGGAAGGCACATGAATGAAGGAGTAAAATTGGAAGGAGGCTAACTTAGAAACAAACAGAATGTCCAGTGCTCTCCACATCTCTTTTTACTAGTATATATATAAGATAAAATATATATATGTATATATATATTAATATATAACTCATACAAATGTATATATATATATTAATATATAACTCATACAAATGTATATAAATACATTTATATACACATATACATATATATATGTACACATACAACATACATACATACATACATATTCTCCACAACTCTTTTTACTAGTGTATATAAAAGATAATATATATATATATATATATATTTATTAATATACAACTCATACAAATATATATAAGTACATATATATACACACACATATAGACGCTTGTATAAGGGTTCACAGATTATCCTAAGGTTAGGAATAAAATCTGAAAGGTAGTTTAGACAACCTAAAAATCTTTGAAGTTGAGTTTTGTCTTTAATTTCATCAGGAAATTTATCAGCAAATTCTATTGCTCTACAGATTGGCTTATAGGTTCCTTGTGTTAGGTCATGGCCTAAGAATTGGATTTTGGTTTGACAAAGCTTAAGTTTGGATGCACTCACTACCAGGCCACTTTTTGTGATTATTTCACGAAAAGACGTAAATATTTAAGATGCTATTCAAAGGATTTACTGAAGATTAAGACATCATCGATGTAGACAATAGTAAAAGATGTATACGGATTAAAAATGTCATTCATTACCTTTTGAAATTCACTGGGTGCATTTTTTAAACCGAATGGCATGACATTCCATTCATATTGGCCGAATGGGACATTAAAAGCTATTTTATATCTATCTTCTTCTTTAATCTGAATTTGCCAGAATCCTGATTTCATATCAAATTTACTATAGAGAACTGCTTTATAAGTTCATTTCAACAAATCTCGTTTATTGGGAATAGGATATCTTATCCATTTTAAAACTTTGTTTAATGGCTTATAATTAATAACTAACCGGGGAACACCTCATTCCTTTTCTGCATTATTGTTAACATAAAAAGTAGAACAGGACCAGGGTGATCTAGATACTCTGATTAAAGCTTTTTGTAATAAATCTAGGATTTCTTTTTTACAATGTTCAACTAATTCTTGATTCATCTGTATTGGTCTGGCTTTAGTGGGTATCATTGATTCTTCGAAACCATCAATGTAAGGAAGGCTGACAATATGTTTTTTTCTTTCCCAAAAGGCTGTGGGGACATCTGAGCAAATTTGTTGCTCAAAATGTTTTCGGATAGATTCTATCTTATCCTGAATATCTTTTAGTTGTAGCTGACTTTAGATTCTTGTATACTTTATATCTTCTTTTATGAATGCTATCTGTTGCTCACGACAAAGAATCTTTCTCTTTAGAAGATTGATATCTTTGGTTAGTGGACTTTGTAAAAAGGAGAAAGTGACTTGAATTGATCCAATTTTTGTATGGACACCATGTTGATCGACACTAAAGGGATAAATCTGAGTAAGAAAGGGAGTTCCTAAAATTAAATCTTGGCTTAAATCTTTAATGATTGAAAAGGAATTTGTGAAACAAAACTGTTTATTATAGATATGGGCATTAGTCAATTTATATCTGATTTTTAGCTGTTCACCAGCAGCAGTATATAATTTAGAACCTGTTTTTTCTAAATATTTGGTAGGGATTAAACCTTCACAGATACAATTTTGATCTACTCCGGAATCAAGGAGGGCAACTAACTGTATTGAAAAATCTCCTATTTTAAGAAGAATCGGAATTTACCACTTTTGAAAGGTTATTTGAGAAATGGTTGAAATATAATCTGGATTATCTTCATTATGTTTAATTTCTTCATCTGATAAAGAAGTGGGATCAATTAAAGGTTTATCTAATTTCTGCTGATCTAATTCTGTATTTATCTGATTAATATCGGAAATTCTTTGGTTGTTCTGTTCTTTTAACCATTTACCTTCTTGTTTTAATTCCTTTATTTCTAATTGTAATTCTCATAAAGAATCAGTGGGTTCTTTTTGTTTATCTTTAAATTTATCAAATACTTCTTTCAAATTATAGGGTTCTACTTGTACTTTTGGATTAAGAACTAAATCTTTGACTTTTAACAAATATTCTCTTTTAACTGTTTCATCTTGAATATGATCTAGTAGTTCAAAGAATAGTTCTTTATTCACTTTAGTGATTACACTAATTTGATTCTGTGAGTTATTAAGCATACAAAGTTCTCCTATTGCACAATTACATAAACCTATACAATCACAAGAAGACTGTTCACTTGAATCTGATTCAAAGGATTTTTCTTGAATTTCAAATACTTCTTCTATTTCACTATCACTAGTGTCTGATGAAGGGGAAGAATCGTCTTGATCAAAGATTTGATTAATCTGTTCTAGAGTGTCTTTTGGTAAAGAAAGCTGATTTACTCTTTTCTTCTTTTTTGCTTTTATTTTACACTCGTCTGCTTTATGTCCTCTTTTTCCACAAAAGTAACATTTAATAGTATTTTTAGAAGACTTATCTTTTCTTTTGAATGGTTTAGAAGTTCTTTCTTTTCTTTCTTTTTTAAAGCTGCGTTTCTTAGCCTGTTTTAGCTTTTTAGATGGTGGAGTTATTGGAGAAAACCCAAAGATTTCACAGAAGTTTCCTAATTCTTTCTTGAATTTCTTATGATATGATTCTATTTGATTTTTAAGTTTGAGGTCAGTGCAGAGGTTTGCACCTGCTTGGTTAACATAGCTGATTAATTGACCATATGCTAAATGATCATAAGGGATTGTGTTTCCAAAATCTATTTTTAATTTTTGCCTAACTTTTTCTGCAAATAATGGAGGTAAACCGGAAATAAATCGTTCTTTCCAGAACGCATGATGACAATCTGTTCTTAATATTACTTTTTGTAAAAACATATCTTTATACCATCTGAAGTCATGAAGTTTAGGGCAAGTTAAATTAGTAAGGATTTCAAAACTTCTATCAGCTAACTGTTGAGGATTTCCTACAAAATGCTGAGTTAGAGTAAACATGAAGGCATTTAAACAGTCAGAAACCATCTCTGATGTTTGAGTGGGTTGACCACTAGCATTTGGAAGTACTTTTGTCTGGATTTTGGTGGCATTTAAATTTTCTTGACGTTGTGGTTTAGTAAGGTAGTTATTCCACCACCCCTGAAGGACACCAGTAAAGCCAGTTGTAAGGATGTGAAGGATGGATTGATCGGAATTGGAAGGATTTTTACATTTAATGGCAGTGATGGCCATAGACATTTCCTGAATTACATTTAAGATACTATGTTCAGACATTCCATCTATATTCTATTCTGTAATATCTTCACCAGTAAAAGCTGCTCTAGTATCAAGATGACGTTCTACAAACTGAACATCGGGAAAGGATGGCCAAGGATTATAATTCCTAGTGTAAGGATTTGCGAATCTAGGTTGTTTAACTTTTGAGGATCTTTTACTTCCCATAAGTTTATTAAGCTGTTCTGGAGAGGGATTTATATCTATTAGAGAAACTGGTTGATGTAAAGTTTGCAGTCGTGCTTTAGAGCTAGATTCAGGATCATCTTTAGTTTTTAACTTTTTTAATTTTTCATTTATTTCTTTAATGACATCTAAGCTATCCAATTTCATTATTCCTTTATCAATTTTTATGTTTTGGGGTTCATATATTATTGGCTTAAACTAGATTAGGATCTATGGATTGCTTAGGGTTAAACTGTTTAAATTGTGGGATCTCTCTGACAGAAGATTTGCTATCTAATTTTTCTACTTTACTAGGCATAGTAATTAACATCTGATTTGTATAGTAATCTTTATTAGTTACATCTCCTTGTTTGTCTAAGTTTTCTAATTTAAAAGGAGAGGCTGTGATTATATGGGTTTCTACTGGAATTTTAATTTCTTCTACAGGAGGAAAAACTGATTCTCTAACTTCATTTTTTGAAGTATACAATTTCTTTGCGATGACATTTAATACATCTCTTTTTTTATATCTGATTAATTCATACCAATCAAAGAAGTCTAGGTGCTGTTTCATTTTGATTTGGTCAGAATAATATTGTTGTAAGAGTCTAGTTCTTTCTGATTCTGAAACAGTAGCAAAATACCATTTACATTTTATTCTATTACAAGGTCTATTCCATAATTTTCGAAGATAATCTTTATCTAGGACAAAATCTTTTTTAGAAGTTAAGACCATTAATGTAGAAGGCATATTCATTTCTGATTGAGTAGGGCTTCCTAATTTAATACTAACATTTTCTTCATAGTTTACTTTAGGGATTTTTCCACTAAAGTCAACACTGTTTACTTTAGGAATTTCTCCAGAAAATTCGATATTACCGAATCTTCTACTGCTTTGTGTTCTTGGTAAAGGAAATGATGAGGAAGATGAAGCTGAAAAGAATTTTTGCCTAAATTCTAATTCTATATGACTTGTTGAAGTCTCTGTAATTTTTCCTAATGTTTTAGATTCATAATGCTTTTTAGGATTGATAATATTATCAAAATTCCAGATAGGGTTTTGGAGAACATTATCCCACTTAATCATTCGAGGGACAAAAGTATTAGATCTTTCAAAATTTGTTTCTAATAAAAAAGTTTCTTTTGGATTTCCAATATGCTGTTTAGCTTTAGGATTTATCGTGGTTTTCATTACTTTGTAATAAACACGGTAAATTAATCCAAGGGGTTTTGAACCTAATTCAAATTCTAGATTTTTCGTCTAAATGTTCAAGGTTAAGGTTTTGAGAATATGTGGATCCGTGAGATCAACAGTAAAGTTTGGGTAATGATTAAAATATACGGGACCATTGGCTGTGTTAGATTCAAGGACTACTAACAAATTGTTTTAAAAATCGAGATGCCTACTATCTCTCAGAAGAAGGCAAATCGGGGCATCGATTCCTAATTGATAGAGGGATTTGATAGCTACTTGAACTAATCTAATATGAAGATATCGATATTTATTCTTTTTATGCTGTTCTAAGGTGACTGGATTTAGAAGTTGGATTGTACCATAAGGCTGATTTATTGAAACTGTTTTTTCAGTGGTTTTGATTGTATAACTCTGGACTAAATCAAACATTCCTTTTTCATAAATCTTATCAAAATTTTCTATTGGTAAATTCCAATTCATTAGTCTGGATTCAATTCTATCTAGTTGAGTACTGACTTCTAAATCATTTACTGAGTTGATATCGATGTCTGAGAGATTAGATGCCATATGAGTAGGAAGATTACTCTCTCTCTCTCTTTATCTATGCAAGAGTAATTAATACGAATTCTGTTGTTCTTTAGGATTATGCCATAGCCTATGTTTCTTTGTTTCTTCTTAGGATACACCTAGAGTACTATACTTATGGTTGAGAGCTACGAGACCACCCCCGGGTCGAGGCTACTTATGCCACACACGGCTATACTGCCTAGTCCAACGGTTCTGGGCTGACCAACGTACTAGCTGCTCTCACATGTGACTATCAACCATCATAGTTTAAGAATATTCAAAGAAACATATGAAAGGGCATATCACTTAAGAACAAGAGAAAACAGATTAAATTACATCATGCAAGATTCAGAGAAAGAAAGTAAAATGACTTACTCGGACATGATTTTGCAAATCATAGATGTTTTCATGATGAAGCAAAAGGAGCACTTGGCTCTGATACCAATTTGTGACCCAGGATAAATTGCTGATAAATGCTTCTGATTTATTGAAAATTTTAAAAGTTTACACAAGGTTTTCTTTTGCTACAAGATTTTCAAAGCGGTGACAGATGTCACAAATATCTAGATAGAGGGATTCTTCACTCTCAGATTTTTTTCTCTCGCAAGTGAGTCTCCATTTCTTCAATGAGATGCTGTCTTATATAGGCAGCTAAGGCAAAGCTTTCTCTGATTGAATTCTGAATTATTGCTGAGTGGTCCACTTGTGTGGTAGAGGGAATTAAGTTGTCGGCCATCATGAAAAATGGCTCCAAAAGCTTTTGTGAGTGGAGGGGTCCACCACATTCTGTTATCAGCTGAATTATTTTGCAGTAGGTCTGAGTGATGTCATGAAGTCACTTTGATTGCTGAAAAAGCTGGAGAGTCCGTTTTTCTCTTTTTCTTTTTGAGTGAAGTCTTGTTATTTATGGACTCTGACAAATGTGTGCTTGAACAATACCAGAAGGATTGTCCATGTCTCCATTGTCATATAAACTGAATTCAGGTTGTGACTCCGATTCATTCTCATCATCATCTGCTTGCTGAAGTTGTTGCTGTAATAGTTGCAATTGAAGTTGCAATTCTGCTTTATTGATCTTTTTGCCTTTGCTGGAGGAGGATTGAACATCTGAATATTTCTGTTCTGGTTTTGGGACTGGAGTCCATCCTTTGATTCTTATCTCTTTACAGAGATATTTTACATTATCAATTGTGTCAAGTTTATAACCCCATCATAATACAAAACAGATCTTCTTTTCAATGTAATATTTACAAAGCTGATTGTTCAAAGTTAAACCCTGAATTTGACTCTCTATTACAAACTGATTGAACTTTTGTAAGTTCTGGCTAGATAAAGTAGATTTTCTTCCACCAAGCATAGAACCATCTTGGTATAGGATTGATTGAATCTTTTCCATACTTGACAAACCAAGTATGTGTGAGGTCTCTGAGGTACATGAAATTGTACCAAGAATCAATGTAATCCATAAAATTGTAGGTTGGAGGTTTGAACGGTGTTTTAAACTGGATTGGAGTGTAGATGCCAGTGAATGGCTAGGTATTTAGATCGAAGATTTTCATAATTCTGCATTTGGAATAGGCTATGCCTTTGTCGGCTCTATTGAGGTTTCTTTCGTGTTCAAACTCTATTGAACCAGTAGCAAAGAGAATGTGCTCATAATAGAGACGGGATTTTTAAGGTTCTGATTTGAAAATGTGATTGGATTGGCGATAGGCTTCAGGATAAAGCTTGCTAACTAATTCTCTTTCTGGAAGGGCTGTTAGTTCTCTGGGAAGAGCCAATACTAGAATAACTGTTTTAGAAAGGAATTCAAATTTCTCTTTGGTTGAAGAAAGGGTTGGCTTTTCAGGCTTAGTTGGTGTCTTTGGGACAATTGCTTCCTTGAAGGAAGTCGGAGAAGGGATTGTGTAAAAAGATAAATCTGTTTTATGAGTTTCGGTGTTTTTCGAAGAAGTTGGATCGAGGAGATTCATTGTGAGCGGTGGTTTGCTCACAGAACTAGAAGGAAGAGAATGAAAAGAATTGAGAACTGTAAAACGATTACCTTGAGGTGGTCGAAATCGCGGTTGTTGATCCATGCTTAATTGTGCTGATTGAGGTTGCTATTTATAGGCAAATGAATGAGCTCCAGAAATGAATCGGTACTTATCACAGTGTTGAATATTGTGTTAAAAGTTAGGTTCGTCCTTGCAAAAACTCTCTAGTTAAGAAATCTGGTAGAGAATTATTTTCTCCTTTGATAAATTCAATGTCAAAATCAAAGCTGGATAAAAGTGCTTGCCATCTGGCAAAAATCTGTTTGGCTACTAAAATTTTAACATCTTTTTGTAAAACGTCTTTAGCTGCTTTACAATTAATTCGGAGTAAAAACTTTTGATTTATCAAATCATCTTGAAACTTTGAGATGCATAACACAATGGCAAGGATTTCTTTCTTAATAGTACTGTAGTTCTTTTAACTTGAAAGCTAAATGCCTGAATGATATCTAACTAATTGTTCTGTTGAAGAACCGGTTTTTTTCTGTTTTAATATTCCTCCATAGCCTAAGTCTGAGGCATTTGTTTCTACTATCATGAATGATGCTGGATCTGGGATTCCTAAACATGGAAGTTTTTTGACTATTTGCTTTATCTTTTTCACTGTTTGGGTTTGTTCTAAACCCCAAGGGATTGGATCCTTTCTTAGACACTTGTATAAGGGTTCGCAAATTATCCTAAGGTTAGGAATGAAATCTGAAATGTAGTTTAGACAACCTAAAAATCTTTGAAGTTGAGTTTTGTCTTTAATTTCATCAGGAAATTTATCAGCAAATTCTATTGCTCTACAGATTGGCTTATAGGTTCCTTGTGTTAGGTCATGGCCTAAGAATCGGATTTTGGTTTGACAAAGCTTAAGTTTGGATGCACTCACTACCAGCCCATTTTTCGTGATTATTTCACGAAAAAGACGTAAATGTTTAAGATGTTGTTCAAAGGATTCACTGAAGATTAAGACATCATCGATGTAGACAATAGTAAAAGATGTATACAGATTAAAAATGTCATTCATTACCTTTTGAAATTCACTGGGTGCATTTTTTAAACTGAAGGGCATGACATTCCATTCATATTGGCCGAATGGGACATTAAAAGCTATTTTATATCTATCTTCTTCTTTAATCTGAATTTGCCAGAATCCTGATTTCATATCAAATTTACTATAAAGAACTGCTTTATAAGTTTGTTTCAACAAATCTCGTTTGTTGGGAATAGGATATCTTATCCATTTTAAAACTTTGTTTAATGGCTTATAATTAATAACTAATCGGGGAACACCTCATTCCTTTTCTGCATTATTGTTAACATAAAAAGCAGAACAGGACCAGGGTGATCTAGATTCTCTGATTAAAGCTTTTTGTAATAAATCTAGGATTTCTTTTTTATAATGTTCAACTAATTCTTGATTCATCTGTATTGGTCTGGCTTTAGTGAGTATCATTAATTCTTCGAAACCATCAATGTAAGGAAGGCTGACAATATGCTTTTTCTTTCCCAAAAGGCTGTGGGGACATCTGAGCAAATTTGTTACTCAAAATGTTTTCGGATAGATTCTATCTTATCCTGAATATCTTTTAGTTGTAGCTGACTTTGGATTCTTGTATACTTTATATCTTCTTTTATGAATGCCATATGTTGCTCACGACAAAGAATCTTTCTCTTTAGAAGATTGATATCTTTGGTTAATGGACTTTGTAAAATATGTATGTATGTATGTTGTGTGTGTACATATATATGTATATGTGTACATATATATGTATTTATATACATTTGTATGAGTTGTATATTAATAAATAAATAAATAAATATATATATATATATATACACACACACACAAATATATAGGTTACTATATATACATATATATAAACATATACATATATATAGACATAATACATATATACATACATATCATATACTATATATATACATACTACATAACTATATATCTATATATATACATATATATGTCTGTATATATGTATCTACATATATATATATATATATATATACACACACACACACATATACATATTGGTATACATATCTATATACTATATAGATATGTATACCAATATGTATATGTGTATGTATATATATAGATATGTGTATATGTAGATACGTATACATATAGATATATACATGTGTATCTATATATATATATATATATATATATATATATATATAAGCTTTTTATTAGCGTGCCATATTTTTTTTCATATATAGTTATATAGGTTTGTCTAGTTCCTACATTTTCCTACAAATAGGAGGGTGTGCCCTTTTGGAACTTGAACCGATTGAAATATATTCTAATTAAGTTAGTAGTTCTAAAGCTTGGTGGAAAATCTAGTGCAAGTGTGTGAATAGTATTTTTATAATGGAAGGTGATAGTGGAAAATGTATCTATTTACATATGTAAGTGTCTATAGCTTTCTATATCGTTTTGTAACATAACTTTTATATATAGAGGGAAGCTATATATAGAGGGCTTAGTGGAGTGAATAGTGGAAAGTGTAGTGGAAAATGTAGGAATTAGACAAACCTATATAACTATATATATATATATATATATATATATATATATATATATCAGGAGCAATGATGTCCAAAAGAGTTAAGTTAGATATTAGCTTTTATTTCAAAATATATTTGCCAAATTAAATCTATTTTAGCCTGATTAATATATATATAATAAGACCATGGACAGTATCTTCTAGTTTAACGGAGGTCAAATTCTACAATATCGAGATTGCGTAACGCTGTTCAATAGTTTCTAAAGAATCTACAGTTCTTTTAAAGTAATGATAGCTACCAGGAGTAATTAATTTTTGTAAAGCGTAATAATAACGAGTTGATTCAGATACCATAGGGAATAACCAAGGAATAAGAAAAGAGTTTTAAAGTCCTACTGAATAGTACGTTCACTTATCCTTTTATTCCCCAGAATGGCTCACGCCTCTTCCCCTGAAACGCCTTCAACGCCTCTTCAATGGCTTCACGGCTACACGGGTACTTTGGCTCTTTTGCAGACGGCTACTAAGGATATGTAGTGATGAACTGTTTGGGAGTACTCTTTTACTTTTTTACTTATCCTTAGCTATTGGAAAGTTAGAAACTAAACATTGCTATTGAAGGATTTGATTTTGAAAGGGAAATTGTATTACTAAAGTTGATGAGGTTTGCTCACCAAAAAGACTTACACGAATGAGTGAAAGAAAGTTTCTAGTATGTGCCTCGTGCTCTATATCTCAGAAATTAATGCCTTTTATAATGAAAAATTCCTATATACATGTATATTTTAGATTAAAAAATGCATCTTAGATATTTCAAAGAAAAATGGATAATATATTTAAACCATACGATTTCATATTTGTATATATTGATGATGTTTTGATAGTATCTAATACTATAGAGTCTTATATTAAGCATGTGTTTTGTGATTTATGTATTAAACATGGATTATCTCATGATATATTATATCATATACATATAGATTATATATGCATATATAGGTAGATTTTTTATATATTTGTTATTATCTATATGTATATATTATATAATTATATTATGTCATATACTTATAGATTTGTATATGTATATATATATATATATATATGTTTGTATTGGATATATATATGTACAAGTTTTTTTTAAATAAATCTATATGTTTTCCTATGAGAATATAAATACTATTAAGGACTTGTCATTTTGGTATGTAGATTAATCTTCCATTATATGTAATCTTTAAGCCATAGGAAGTTATTTGATAGGGTTTAACTATTTCTAAGACGGTAGTTCCTAGTTTTCATTTTGTTCTATTTCTTCGTTTGATAAAGGAGAAGGATCTATTGAAGGTTTAAACTTAATAAAGGAACCATGAACATAGAAACAGTAGATTTTATTAAGGAAATAAATGAAAAATTAAAAAATCTGGATTTAGAAGTTGGATAGTACCATAAGGCTGATTGATAGAAACTGTTTTCTCAGTTGTTTTAATAGTGTAACTTTGAACTAAATCAAACATTCCTTTTTCACAAATCTTATCAAAATTTTCTATTGGTAAGTTCCAGTTCATTAACCTTGATTCAACTTTATCTAGTTGAGTGCTGATTTCTAAATCGTTAATTGATTCTACGTCGATATCTGAAAGATTGGATGTCATGGGTGAGTAGAGGGATTACTTTCTCTCTCTTTGTCTGTGTAGTAGTAGTTAATACGAATTCTATTGTTCCTTAGAATTATATCTTGATCTATGTTGCTTTAATTATCCCTAGGACACACCTATTTTCCTTCGGACACACCTTGGATTCCACTATGCTTATGGTTGGCAGCTACGGGACCACCCCCGGGTCCGGTAATCCATTTAATAAAGGAACCATGAACATAGAAGCAGTAGATTTTATTAAGGAAATAAATGAAAAATTAAAAAATCTAAAAACAAGCGATGAACCAGAATCAAGTTCTAAAACACATCTCCAAACTATTAGTCAACCAGTCTCTCTAATAGATATTGATTCTTCCCCAGAACAGCTTAATAAATTAGGTGGTAATAAAAGAATTTCCAAAACCAAATACCCTCGATTTGCCAATCCTTACACTAGGAATTATTATCCTAGGCCATCCTTTCCCGATGTTCAGTTTGAAGAACGTCATCTAGATACTAGGGCAGCTTTTACTGGTAAAGACATTACCGAATGGAATATCGACGGAATGTCTGAACACAGTATTCTCAATGTTATTCAAGAAATGTCCATGGCCATTACCGCCATTAAATGTAAGAATCCTAATAATACAGATCAATCAATCCTTCATATTCTTACCACTGGTTTTACTGGCGTTCTTCAGGGGGTGGTGGAACAACTACCTCACTGAACCACAATGCCGGAATCTTTTGAACAGCATCTTAAACATTTACGTATTTTTCGTGAAATAATCACGAAAAATGGGCTGGTAGTAAGTGCTTCCAAACTCAAACTTTGCCAAACCAAAATCAGATTTTTAGGTCATAATTTAACTCAGGGTACATATCAACCAATCTGTAGAGCAATTGAATTTGCAGATAAATTCCCAGATGAGATTAAAGAAAAAACTCAGCTTCAAAGATTTTTAGGATGTTTAAATTACATATCAGACTGTATTCCTAACCTAAGAATCATCTGTGAACCTTTATTCAAGAGATTACGAAAAGATCCAATCCCTTGGGGTCTAGAACAAACCCAAACTGTTAAGAAAATCAAACAGATAGTAAAAAAACTTCCTTGTTTAGGAATCCCAGATCCAACAGCATTCATGATTGTTAAAATAGATGCATCAGACTTAGGTTAGGGTGGTATACTCAAACAGAGAAAACCCAATTCCTCTTTTGAACAATTAGTCAGATTTCATTCAGGGATTTGGATTTCAAGTCAAAAGAATTATAGCACCATTAAGAATGAAATTCTTGCCATTGTTTTATGCATTTCAAAATTCCAAGACGATTTGATAAATCAAAAGTTTTTGCTCAGAATTGATTGTAAGGCAACAAAAGACGTTTTGCAAAAAGATGTAAAAAACCTTGTGTCTAAACAGATTTTTGCCAGATGGCAAGCACTCCTTTCCAGCTTTGATTTTGAAATTGAATTTATCAAAGGCGAAAACAATTCCTTTCCAGATTTCTTAACCAGAGAGTTTTTGCAAGGACAAATGTGACTTTAACACAGTATTCAACACTGTGATGAGTACCGCTTTAATGCTGGAGCTCATTCATTTTGCCTATAAATACCAACCTCAATCAGCACCACTTGGCATGGATCAACAACCAAGGTTTCGACCACCACAAGGTAATCGTTTTACAGTCCTCAATTCTTTCCCATCTCTTCCATCTAATTCTGTGAGCAAGTCACTGCTCACAATGGATCTTTTTAACCCAATTTCTTCAAAAAACACTGAGACACAGAAAATAGATATATCCTTCTATACAACACATATTCCTACTTCCTTTAAGGAAGCAGTTATTCCGAAAACACCAGTAAAACCAAAAAAACCAACCCTTTCTGCAACAAAAGAGAAATTTAAATTTCTCCCAAAAACAGTTATCCCAATATTGGCTCTTCCCAGAGAGCTAACTACCCTTCCAGAAAGAGAACTAGTTACCAAACTTCATCCAGAGGCTTATTGCCAATCCAGCCATATTTTTAAATCAGAACCCCAGAAATCCCGTCTCTATTATGAGCACATTCTTTTTACAACAAGTTCAATTGAGTTTGAACATGAAAGGAACTTAAACAGAGCCGACAAAGGCATAGCCTATTCTAAGTGCAGGATTATGAAAATCCTTGATCTCAACACTTGGCCAGTTACAGGCATCTATACCCCTATTTAGTTCAAAACATATTTCAAGCCTCCTACATATAATTTCATGGATTACATAGATGCTTGGTACAATTTCATGTACCTCAGAGATGTCACACACACACCTGGTTTGTCAAATATGACAAAGATATCATTACTCCTATACCAAGATGGTATAGTGCTTGGTGGAAAACTTTTGGTGGAAGCAAATCCACATTATCCAGTCAGAATTTGCAAAAGTTTAATCAGTTTGTAATAGAGAGTCAAATTCAGGGATTAACCCTGAACAACCAGCTTTGTAAATTTTATGTTGAAAAGAAAATATGTTTTGTATTAGGATGGGGCTACAAGCTTGATCAGATTGAAAATGTAAAATATCTCTGTAAGGAGATAAGAGTTAAGGGATGGACTCTAGTCCCTAAGCCAGACCAGAAAGAATCAGATGATGCACAATCCTTTTCAAGCAAAGGAAAGAAGAAAATCAGCAAGACAGAATTGCAACTCCAGTTGCAACTTTTACAACAACAGCTTCAGCAAGCAGATGACGATGAAAGTGAATTAGAGTCTCAGCCAGAATACAGCCTGTATGACAACGGAGATATGGACAACCCTTCTGGTATTGTTCAAGCATACCTTTGTCAGAGTCCATAAATGACACGGCTCCACTCCAAAAGAAAAAGAGAGAAAAAGACCTTACAGCTTTATCAACAATCGAAAAGACAACACGATATTACTCAGACATACTGCAAAATCATTCAATTAACAGCATCACATGGTGGACCCCTCCATTCACAGAGACTTTTGGAGCCATTCTTCATAATGGTCGACAACATTATTCCATCCTCCACCCAAGTGGACCTTACTACAATAATGCAGACTTCAATCAGAGAAACTTACTCCCTCGCTGCCTATATAAGGCAACTCATGACTGAAGACATGCAGACTCATTCACCCTTGAATCCTTCTGAGTGTGAAGCCTCTCTCTATCTAGACATCTGTAGCACTTGTTTCAGTTTTCGTACCTTTGTACTTCAATCAGATGTGTAAACATTTTAACATCTTGTAAAACTCAACTGTTTTAGGTTCGTATATTATAGGTTTGAATACTGGATTAGGGTCAACAGACTGTTTTAGATTAAACTGTTTAAACTGTGAGATTTCTCGTACAGAGGATTTACTGTCTAATTGTTATACTTTATTAGCCATAGTAACTAGCATTTGGTTAGTATAATTATTCTGTTGTATTACTTTATTTAAATCTTTATTAGTTACGTCGCCATGTTTATCTTGTATAAAGGTTCACAGATGATTCTTAGGTTAGGAATAAAGTCTGATATGTAATTTAAACATCCTAAAAATCTCTGAAGCTGAGTTTTTTCTTTAATCTCATCTGGGAATTTATCTGCAAATTCAATTGCTCTACAGACTGGTTGATATGTACCCTGAGTTAAATTATGACCTAAAAATCTGATTTTGGTTTGGCAAAGTTTGAGTTTGGAAGCACTTACTACCAGCCCATTTTTCGTGATTATTTCACAAAAAAGATGTAAGTGTTTAAGATGCTGTTCAAAAGATTCACTAAAGATGTGATTATTTCGTTATCTTCAATATCTTTTTTCGTTAATAATGGTATAATCAATTTATTATTTGTTAACAATATTTCTAAGGCTCTCTCCTGGATATTCAATCCATAATAAAGATGATGTCTTCTAGGTTTTATTCCTAACCTTTCCAAGGTATTAACATGAAATCCTGAGTAATTTGTTAATGAAAAATTTTCTTGTCGTATTTGTTTTAATTTTCTCTTATCTATTAATATTTCTTTATTATATTCTCCTGAAGATTCTTCTTCTTTATCTATTATTGGATCTATTTCAATTATTTCTGTATTATTCATCTTCAGATGATTCTGTGTATTCTATATCTGTTAATATATGCTGATGATGTTTTGATAGTATCTAATACTATAGAGTCTCATATTAAGCATGTGTTTTGTGATTTATGTATTAAACATGGATTATCTAATTATATATTATATCATATACATATAGATTATATATGCATATATAGGTAGATTTTATATATATGTGTTATTATCTATATGTATATATTATCTAATTATATTATATCATATACATATATATTTGTATATATATATATATATATATATGTTTGTATTGGATATATATATGTGTAAGTTTTTTTTAATAAATCTATATGTTTAAAATCATTTACACACACATATATATATATATATATATATATATTGTGTGTGTATATAAATCTATATATATGTACACTATATATATACTGTATATATATGTGTGTATATATATATGTATAAGTTTTCAGAGGATATATACATGTATAAGTTTTTAGAGGATATATATATATATATGTATAAATTTGCCATATATGTGTATATATATGTATATATGTGTGTGTGTATATATAAATCTATATATATGTATACTATATATATATATGTATGTATGTATGTATATATGTTATTCAAATCAACCTCAAGCATTCCAATAATTTGATCAGTTTGATTTGAAAATCTTGAGTCATAAAGGACTAGTAATACTTTACCTCATTTACCTTTCATAGTAAGACCTCTGAGTCCAATAATTATTAATCCAAGATGGATATAATTATGGTCTCTAGAGTAGAGTAATCTTGATGATTCGTCAGTCGTTAAAGTCATCCTTACTTCATGGCCCTCAGAAATCTGTAGTGGTTCTGTTCTCTGATGTCTAAATAGGGAAGTAGATCTGCTGAACCTATTTACACCATACAGGGTTCTAGCTTGCATAGATCTGAGTTGTTGTTCTGAGAATACAAAAATATCTTGGTTAACATCAACCATATTCTCGAGAGTTTGAGTTGGGGGACCTGAATTGGAATCGGATCCTCTTCTAAGTATATGACTTAAGAAATTGCCCATAGTCATGGTTTCTGTTCTCTGGGTTCCTGCCAAAGTTCTTGAAGTGCCTGAAAAAAATCTATTCATCTTTATATTATGTTAGATATGCTAAAAGCTTAATGGATCTGATTGTGGGCTAAGTTTATTGGGCGCCTATATAAACATGATTGGGCAATCATTCGGTATTTTGCGACAATGGTTTTTCATCAGAAGCCCACATACGATGCACAATTTCATGGAAATGTTAACATAGTTGGATAGAATCCAATGGAAAAAAGCATAAAGAAGGTGCTAAATGAATAAAAAAAAGACTAAAATCTGAAGCATATCCATCTGTTTTGTATCTTTGTTATGTAATAGAACCTTTTAGCTTATCATTTTCTAATTTTCATAGTTAGTAAGCTGAAAATATATACAATGCACTGAAATATTGTGTTGGATATGCTATATGCTTTGTAGATCGATTATGTGCTAAGTATATTAGGCATCTATATAAACATGATTTGGTAACCATTCAGTATTTTGCGACGATGGTTTGTCATAAGAAACCTACGTATGATGCACAATATCATGAAAATGGACTAAAATCTGAAGCATATCCATCTGTTTTGTATCTCTGTTATGTAATAGAACTTTTTAGCTTATTATTTTCTAATTTTCATAGTTTGTAAGTTGAAAATATGTACATTGCATTGAAATATTTTGTTTGGATATACTATAGGCCTTAGTGGATTTGATTGTAAGCTAAGTATATTGGGCATCTATATAAACATGATTGGGCAATCATTCGATATTTTACGACGATGGTTTACCATCAAAAGCCCATGTATCATGCATAATGTCTCGAAAATGTTTACATATTTGGACAAATCCATAGACAAAAAGCATAAGAAATGTGTTAAATGAATAAAAAAGACTAAAATCAGAAGTATATCCTTCTATTTTGTATCTTTGGTATGTAATAGAACCTTTTAACGTATCTTTTTCTAATTTTCTTAGTTACTAAGCTGAAAATATGTATAATGCACTGAATTATTTTGTTGGATTATGTTATAAGCTGAAGGTTTGATATATATTGTAAGATTTTACTTGATTTTGTTTGTGATGCTAATCTTTCATTTTTTCCTTTTTTTTGGGGGGGAATATATTAAAAAGATATACAAGGAAGAAAAAAATTTAGAATCATAGAGGGCAATATACTTCTGCTTAGTTCTGGTGCAGAAGTTCAATGTAAAGCTTATTAAGTTGCTCTAGAGAAGGATTAATGTCCATCAGAGAGACTGGTTGACATAAGGTTTGAAGATGAGATTTAGAACTTGATTCTGCTACATCTTTTGTTTTTAATTTATTTAATTTTTCATTAACTTTTTTAATAAAATCTAAGTTATCTAATTTCATAGTTCCTTTTTCTAATTTTACCTCTTTTGGTTAATACAAAATAGGTTTAAAGACTAGATTTGGATCTATGGATTGTTTTGGGTTAAATTGTTTTAATTTTGGGATTTCTCTAACAGAGGAATTATTATCTAATTGTTCAACTTTACTAGCCATAGTAATTAACATCTGATTTGTATAATTATTCTGTTGAATAACTTTATCTAAATTGTGATTGGTAACATCACCTTATTTATCTAAATTTTCTAATTTAAAGGGTGAAGCTGTTACTACTTGATTTTCTACTGAAATCTTAATTTCTTTTGAAGGAGGGAACACAGATTCTTTTATTTCATTTTTGGCTGTATACCCTTTTTTGGTAATAATATTTAACACATTTTGTTTTTGATAAGTGATTGATTCAAACCAGTCAAAGAAATCTAAATGTTGTTTCATTCTAATCTGATGAGAATAATACTTTTGTAAAAGTTGGGCTCTTTCCGTTTCAAAGACAGTAGCAAAATACCATTCACATTGAGCTTATTACAAGGTCTATTCCAAAGGTTTCGAAGATAATCTTTATCTAAGAGAAATTCTTTTTCAGAAGTTAACATCATTAAAGAGGATGACATATTCATTTCTGATTGGGTAGGACTGCCTGATTTGACAGTGATATTGTCTTCATAATTAACTTTAGGGATTTCGCAAGTAAAGTCAACATTACTGAAGCGAAAACTGTTCTGAGTTCTAGGAAGAGGAAATGAGGAGGAAGAAGAAGAAGTAGAAAAGGATTTTCTTCTAAATTCTAGTTCAATATGACCAGAAGGGGTTTCAAGGATTCGATCTATCATTTTAGATTCATAATGTTTTTTGGGATTAATGAACAAACAATAGAAATTGTTTCTGACTGTTTAAACACCTTTATGTTCACATTAACCCAGCATTTTGTAGGCAATCCTCAACAACTAGCTGATAGAAGTTCTGAAATCCTTACTAATTTAACTTGTCCAAAACTCCATGACTTTAGATGGTATAAAGATATGTTCTTGCAAAAGGTAATGTTAAGAACAGATTATCATCATGCATTCTGGAAAGAGTGTTTTATTGCAGGATTACCTCATTTATTTGCAGAAAAAGTTCGGCAAAAACTTAAATTAGATTGCGGAAATGCAATTCCCTATGACCACTTAGCATATGGTCAATTAATAAGTTATGTCAATCAAGCTGGTGCAAACCTCTGCATTGATCTCAAACTTAAATCCCAAATGGAATCTTGATGTGTTTGAATTTGGATATAAAAATAATATAAAAATAATCACATTCCCAATCAAGTTTAAATTAAAAATTTAACTCCAAATTACACATATGAACAAGCGTACTCATCATTAAGCATAGCATAGGGTTTAAAACGAGTGTCGAACCTCAAGAAACAAGTATGCAGTAATCACTTTTCTTTCATTGTTTAACCGACTCAATAAAGTGAAAAAGAATAAAAAGAAAAATAAAATAAAATAAAAGAATATATACATGTCAAGGATGGAGAATTATGTAACTCAAACCATTATTTTGACAAATATGGCCTTAAAGTATCCAATTATTATCATAACTAATTATTCTCTTGGCATCATGAAGGATTAAAATAGATTCACTTCTTTTCCAATTCATGAAATTACTATCTTCTAGACAAATTAGTATCACATATCCTATCTCAACTAATTCACCCAAAAGATGCATTAAGTACAATCCTTGATTAAATCCCTATATCCTAGCAAATTTAAAATATGAAATTAACCAATGAATCCATATCCTGACAGACACCAATTAACCTTTAATTACCCAGTTCTTCGCAATTAACCCCTTTTCCAAGCAAGTTAATAGACAAAAAATATGAAATTAATGAATTGAGACCACCATCAACCATTTTTCCAAGCAAGTCAATAGAAAGAAACAACAAATTAATCTCGTAATCAGCATAAATAATTAAATACAAAGAATAACAATCAATTAATCAAAAGATCAAAGTAATCTAAAAATCACGAATATCTAAAACAATGTCAAATTACAATAAAACAATTAATACATCATTATTCAAGAAAAGAAAACAAAGTTAAAAGAAAGAACTCATAGACAAGCCTCCTTCTTCTTCCTTCTAGACCCTCTTGCACAATCCTCCTTGATTTGATGAATTCCTCCTTAATTTTACGTGATTTATGTTTTGCTCTGTGAATTCATTCTCATGACTTGTGTTTTTCTCTCTATTTATAGGCTTTAGAAGTCCTAAATTCGTCCTTCTAGGGTTTCTGGCCAAATAGAAGTAGGAAAATACTAAAACTCTAGAAATTGCCAAAAATGTGCACAAAAATCGAGGCACCACCTCGGTACCAGTGCACAGCCGGCGCTGCCTGTTTTGTCTAGGGCTGGCACCGGTTTTGTTTTGCTTCTCCGCCCGTTCGCATTTTTCTTGATTTCGCTCCAATTCTTCCAGACTATAGCCGGCACCGCCTCTGGCCTCCTAGCCGACGCCGGTTCTGTTTTGTTCTGTGATGATTTTGCCTTATTTTACCCCTAAAATCTAAAATAATGCACAAAATACCTTTCTAAGGGTAAAATCTCAAATATGAAGGCATATGACTAGTTATTGCACAAAATGTATCACAAAATGGTCTCTAATAACTAGGAAACATATTACTAATTTAGACCCTATTATCATAAAAAATCTAAAAACGAGTTAGGAAATTTCTGTGAAATATTTGGATATGCTCCCATAACACCTCCGTCCAAATAACTAAAGTTGAAATAAAAAAAGAAAGCCTTTATAAAAACACCAAGATCATAGATAAAAACATGGACAAAGAATATTACTAAACCATTCTCCCATACTTAAACTGGAAAATTCCTTATTGGCTAAAAGTTAACACAATAAAACATCCCCAAAGGGACCATAAATGATAAAGGAGGGATAGAAATAAGCAATACTCACCAAGTGGAATAATGTTCCAATAAATATTAAACATGGAATAGAGAGAAGAGCTTGTCCATGAGGACTTTATTCCGACCTACAAAAGAAATCAAAAATAAAATAATAATTAAAGAAAGACACACCTAAATAAAAGAAAACAAACTAAAAATCCTAAGAAAGCAAACAAGGACATGACTCACTCCCCCACACTTAAGATGGAAAATATTTTCCTTATTACTAGGGGAAATAACACCTAACAACTCTAAACACAAAATAAAGATACAAACTCTTTCCACTCATCATACTTCCTCATCAAACCTTTGAAAAAGAAATTAATTCTCATTGTAAAAGATAGGCATGATGAAAGTAGAAATAAGAGAGGGTTTTGAAAAATAGATGGTTTATGGAGAATATTAGTTGCAATGAATATACATGCAGGACCCCTTTCCATAACACTTTTTTAGACATGTAAATCAAGTTTCCAACACAAAGATATAAATTATGTCTAAAAATCTTCATCAGAAATATCTTATGACTACTACTATTTGGTTGCCTTGTCTTATTTTTCATGACTATTTGCTATACTTGACCAATCTTAAGTTCATTTTTTTTATCTCAAAATGTCACTAAGATGGAAACACAACTATTTTCCCTTTCATGTTGAGGGATGTTGTTTCAGGGGTTATATCTAAAGATTGAAAGAAGAATTTAGAAGATGATAAATTAGCAACTTATGTTAGATTTCAGTTTTTTGAGCCTAATCTTACTGATGATACACTACTAGTAATTTAGTAAATTTCCAAATCACCAGATATTTACATCATCAGTCGAAAAAATTAGAAATTATCCTAGTGGTGCTAATTTCTTGTCCATTTTCTTTCTCTTTTATCTTAGGCAACTAATTTCTACTAAAGACATGTTACTCATCTTCACGACATGGCATAAGCAATAGGAATCATTTTTCTCCAATTAGCCTTATCTAGTCGAAGAATCCCCTATTGTATTTCCTTTTGCCTTTACATATATTTTTAGCTTCATTACACTAGGAATTATTATCCTAGACCGTCTTTCCCCAATGTTCAATTTGAAGAAAGACATCTTGATACTAGAGCAGCCTCTACTAGTGAAGAAATTAGTGAATGGAATATAGATGGCATGTCTAAACATGGCATCTTAAATGTAATTGAAGAAATGTCTATGGCTATCATAGCCATTAAATATAAAAATTCATCCAATTCCGATCAATCTATTCTTCATATCTTGACTACTGGTTTTATTGATGTCCTTTAGGGGTGGTGGAATAACTAACTCACTGATCAACAGCGGCATGAAATCTTGAATGCCACCAAGGAACAAACCAAAATAATCCAAAATGTCAATGAACAACCCAGTCAAACAATAGAAACAGTTTCTGATTGTTTAAATATTTTTATGTTTACCTTAGCATTTTGTAGGAAATCCTCAACAATTAGCTGATAGAAGTTCTGAAATCCTTACTAATTTAACTTGCCCAAAATTACATGACTTTAGATGGTATAAAGACATGTTCCTGCAAAAGGTAATGTTAAGATCAGATTGTCATCATGCGTTTTGGAAAGAATAATTTATTTCATGTTTACCTCCCTTATTTGTAGAAAAAGTTAGACAAAAAAGTAAATCAATTATCTTTATCCACATATACTTTTGATCAAATCAATCAAATCCTTGATCAGTATGAATCATCCCATTCATCCAGCACTAGTGATAGTGAAATTGAAGAAGTTTTTGAACTTCAAGAAAATTCCTCTGAATCAGAATCAAGTTAAAAATCCTCTTGTGATTGTATAGGATTATGTATCTGTGCCTTAGGAGAACTTTGTATGCTTAGTACCAAATCAAGCAACCAAGTTAATGTAATCACTCGAGCAAATAAAGAACTTTTCATTAAACTCTTAGATTATATTCAGGATAAATCAGTTAAACGGGAATATTTACTAAAAGTTAAAGATTTAGTCCTTAATCCCAAAGTTCAAGTTAAACCATATAATCTGAAAGAAGTATTTGATAAATTCAAAGGAAAATAGAAAGAATCCTCTGTATCTTTACAAGAGTTACATTCTGAAATTAAGGAACTAAAACAAGAAATAATATGGTTAAAAGATCAGAATACTCAACATATTTCTGACATCAATTAGATTAATACAGATTTAGTTCAGCTCAATTTCGATGAACCTTTAATTGATACTTCCAATCCTACTTCCTTATCAGATATCGAAACTGAACAAAATGAAAAGAATCTATATTATATTTCAGCTATTTCCCAGACCACTTTTTAAAAATGGTATATTCCTGTCATTCTTAAATTGGAGATTTTTTCTATCCATACCGTAGCCCTTCTTGATTCTGGTGCAGATCAAAACTGCATTTGGGAAGGAATAATCCCTACCAAATATTTAGAAAAAACAGGATCCAAGTTATATACTGCGGCTGGTGAACAGCTCAAAATTAGATATAAACTATCTAATACCCATATTTGCAACAATCAATTCTGTTTTGTGAATTCTTTCGTAGTTAACAAAGATCTAAGTCAGGATGTAATCTTAGGAACTCCTTTTTTAACTCAGATTTATCCTTTCTCCGTAGATCAACATGGTGTCCATACAGATATTGGATCTGTATGAGTCATTTTTTCTTTCTTACAAAGTCCTCAGACCAAAGATATCATTTTTTTGAAAAAGAAGATTCTTTGTCAGGAAAAGTAAATAGCTTTTCTAAAAGAAGATGTGAAATACACAAGAATCCAAGAACAGTTACAATCAAAAGCCATTCAGGATGTTTTGATAGTATCTAATACTATAGAGTCTTATATTAAGCATGTGTTTTGTGATTTATGTATTAAACATGGATTATCTAATTATATATTATATCATATACATATAGATTATATATGCATATACAGGTAGATTATATATGTGTGTGTGTGTGTGTGTGTGTGTGTGTTATTATCTATATGTATATATTATCTAATTATATTATATCATATACATATAGATTTGTATATATATGTTTGTATTGGATATATATATGTATAAGTTTTTTTTTATAATAAATCTACATGTTTAAAATCATTTACACACACAATATATATATTGTATACACACACACACACACACATATAGTGTATATATATATATATGTTTGTATTGGATATATATATAAATATGTATAAGTTTTTTTAATAAATCTATATTTTAAAATCATTTAATAAAAATAATACTTTAATTAATAGTATATAAATTTTTAAATTTATATGTGTATATATATTAATTTATATATACATATATAAACATACATATATTTATGTATTTATGTATATTTGAGTATAAATATAAGTAAAAATATGCACACATATATGTGTATATATCAATATGTATATTTATATATATATGTGGGTTAATATATGTATGTATGTATGTATGTATGTATGTATGTATATATATATATATATATATATATATATATATTTTAATATGTGACCTCCAGCATTCTAATAATTTGATCAGTTTGATTTGAAAATCTTGAGTCATAAAGGACTAGTAATACTTTACCTCCTTTACCTTTCATAGTAAGACCTCTGAGTCCAATAATTTATTAATCCAAGATGGATATAATTAGGGTCTCTAGAGTAGAGTAATCTTGATGATTCGTCAGTCATCAAAGTCATTCTTACTTCATGGCCATCAGGAATCTGTAGTGGTTCTATTCTCTGGTGTCTAAATTAGGAAGTAGATCTGCTGAACCTATTTGCACCATACAGGGTTCTGGCTTGCATAGATCTGAGTTGTTGTTATGAGAATACAGAAAGATCTTGGTTAACATCAACCATATTCTTGAGAGTTTGAGTTGGGGGTCCTAAATTGGAACCGGATCCTCTTCGAAGTATGCGACTTAGGAAATTGTCCATAGTCATGGTTTCTGTTCTCTAGGTTCCTGCCAAAATTCTTGAAGTGCCTGAAAAAGATCTATTCATCTGTATAGGTCAAAAACCAAGTGTTGTTAGGTCTATGCCTAACTTGTTGACCTGTTGAAACTTTAGCTAGATTGGTATTGATTTTATCTAATGCATTCTTCTAGGCAAAAGTTTCTTGTCCCTTGAGAGAATCAAACATTCTGATTATCTCCCCTTCAAGTTTTGTCATTCTGTTATGCAAAGAACTAAGCATTGCAATAATAACATTGTTCTGCTACACCTGTAACTTGTTAGTTTTGGACATAGCTTTTGAAGTATTGGTATATCCAGAAAATTCTAGATTCATTTATGACTGTCCAAATTTTAATATAACCATTAAATATTTTTGTAAACATATTAAAGTTTTGGTCAAAACTCGTGGATATGGACAATTTGAAGGATCTAATATCCAACTTGATATGATCTTCTTGGGAAAAACTATGAATAACATGTCTATTTCTTATAAACTAAAAATAGATGATATTATGCAGGTTTTAGCCTTTAAAGGAATAAGGTTTATTCCTCCAAGAAAAATTGACTCTGAATTTCTTGCAGGTTTAAAATGGACTTTCAGGCTAAGAGAATTTCAAGAAGCTCTTAGACCTACTGAAAATATTACTTATATAAATACTGATGGCTCAGTGAGTGTTAGGTTTGCAAACTATGTCAATTTAGCACATCAAAATGAAGATGAGCTTGAAGAAGACCAAGATACACTCAATCCACCCTTAGTTGATGGAAGGAGGAGTATTTGATGACCTAGATGAGTTCCTATATTTTCCCAAAAAAATAGGAAGATACTTTACTCAAAGCGACCTATCCCAGCAAGAGTAACTTGATCTAGAATCAAGAAAACTCCCAGAAGGATATAAGCTTAGATTTGGAATAAACTTGGAAGTTATAGCATATCATCTTCATTCTGATGTGCTGAATTGACATAGTTTGCAAACCTGACACTCACTGAGCTATTAGTATTTATATAAGTAATATTTTCAGTAGGTCTAAGAGCTCCTTGAAATTCTCTTAGCCTGAAAGTCCATTCTAAACCTACAAGTGATTCAGAGTCAATTTTTCTTGGAGGAATAAACCTTATTCCTTTAGAGGCTAAAACCTGAATAATATAATCTATTTTTAGTTTATAAGAAATAGACATGTTATTCATGGTTTTTCCCAAGAAAATCATATCAAGTTGGATATTGGATCCTTCAAATTGTCCATATCCACGAGTTTTGACCAAAACTTTAATATGTTTACAAAAATCTTTAATGGCTATATTAAAATTTAGACAGACATAAGTGATACCAAGATTGGTATTCAAATCAACCTCAAGCATTCCAATAATTTGATCGGTTTGATTTGAAAATCTTGAGTCATAAAGGACTAGTAATACTTTACCCGCTTTACCTTTCATAGTAAGATCTCTGAGTCCAGTAATTATTAATCCAAGATGGATATAATTATGGTCTCTAGAGTAGAGTAATCTTGATGATTCGTCAATCATCAAAGTCATCCTTACTTCATGGCCATCAGAAATCTGTAGTGGTTCTGTTCTCTGATGTCTAAATAGGGAAGTAGATCTGTTGAACTTGTTTACACCATACAGTGTTCTGGCTTGCATAGATCATATATATATATATATATATGTATATATATATATATACATTAAAATAGTATATTAATATATATTAATATACTATTTTAATATATATATACATACATATATATATAAATATAAATATATATATGTGATATATATACATATTAAAATTTGAAACACTATATTTGATAATCAATTTTCTTATTTTTTATTAACATTATTGTATTTATAAATTTATAAATATTAAGTAAAATAGAATTAATTTATTTTTGGACAAAAAATTATTTTTAACATTATATTTTTAAAAATTTATTTAGCATAATGAAAATTTTATTTTTAGGTCAAAATGATAAAAATTAAAATTTTTATAAAAATTTTAAAAAAACTTGCCCTTAATATTAATAATCTAATCTTGTAAATAGTGCAACTAAAAATGATATATAAAAATTTTGAAATAATTTAAAATGAAAAAAAGAGTTCGATTTTCATTAATGAAATCTAAATCAACCATATCAAACGAAGTATTATCAATCCAAAAATAATAATATTAAATTTCAATATAATTTTACCATTTAGTCATAAATCTTAGTTTTTTTTATCATTAATGAAAAAAATTAGAATTGATTATGTTATTTCTAATCTTTTACTCATTAGGAAAAAATTAGAATCCCTTATCTTTTTTTCAAATATATATATATATATATGAGTTATGACTATATATATATATATTCAATTCTAATTTCGATTCTTCGATTCGGTACGGTTCGCGACGGTTTTTGTATGGTTCAAAATGGTTCTAGATACATATATTGCAAAAAAAAAAAAAAAAAAATGTTGAGACGGTTTGATTTCTGAAAAATAAAAAGTCAATAATTTTTTCGTTTTTGATTCTTTTTGATCCAGTTATTCTGATTAGATCGGTTATTCTCTAATCTCGCGAGCAACCCTACTTGTAATGTTTAGGTATTAAATTTATTGCAATATCTATTTGATGCTGGTTATATCCTTACTTTTGCCATGGCTAGATTGGCTATTGTTGTAGTTTTGCCTTTTGTTGAACTCTCCTTCCTTGCTTAGGCTTTTAGTGCCAAAGGAGTTATGTTTTTTCTAAGGTTGGATGCCGATGTGAGTGGAGCATGGCAAAGACTAGGCCGGCTATTTTCAATTCGAAAAAGTTGAAAAGGACATGAAATTAAAATGTTTTCTAAAATAATACGGTTAGATAGTTGAAATAAATAAAAAATAATGATAATTTTTTCTATATTCGAGTTTTAATTTTTTTCTTCTTTTTAATGGGACATGTTAAAAGGATATTCTATTAATTTTAATTTTCAGTTAAAAGAGAAGCAAACAATCAATTTAATAGTTATAAAAAAAGTAAATATCATATAATTAAAATTTAGCGTAGTCAATTAAATGATTATCTATAACATAAGTCGAATATAATAAAATTTTAATTATATCATGATATAAAATATATCATATAAATATAATCTCATTTTTTACAGATAGTTAATGTCATGAATTATGGCAATATGTAAAATTGTTATTTAATTCAATACTTATGTAATTTCATAATACGTGACATAAACATATTGTCACATACAATATTATGTGAATGTGATCTTTTCTATGATAGATAATTAACATCATAGAATATTTAAAAATTTGTGATATTATTAAAATTGTCACCTAATACTATACATAAGTGTGACATAATGAGATGGTCATTAATACTTGTGTTTTGGTGACGTATATATATGTCACTAAATTGTTATAAAATACATGACACAATAAAATTTGTCACAAATAATGAATAAAAATATTAGTGACGTAATGTCAAACTACGGTAGTAAATAATGATGTTATATTCTTCGTCACAAATAAAGTAGTACATTAATGGCAAAATTAAAACGTCATATAATATTGGTATCGTCACAAAAATTATTTCGCTCTTTCTCTAGTTGGTAGGAAATGTTGGTGCCAAATATTTTGTGACACTAGTATGTGACGTTGTAAAATATAGTCACAAAAAATATTCATTAAGTGACAAATTATGATTTTCGTCACACTATGAATACTTTCCGTGACGTTCTAATAATACGTCATTTAGCAGTTCGTGACTAATTGTTAAATTTGTTGTAGTGTTTCTCCTTTAGTGTGCAACCTAAATCTTGATTTATGCTGCTTCAATGACTCCTCTTGATTCTTCTTGATTCTCTATTGTGTTTGTTAGATGCACATGAACTCCTTTGTTGCCCCCTTTAGTTCCTCTCTCACCCTCCATTTCTTGACAATTCTCATGTTCCTTGGTTTGCTTGCTTTGTATGCATGGAAATCACTTTGCAATGTCTTGAAAATACCTTTTATTCAAGGAACCACGATTTTTGGCTTGTACCTTCTTCCCCCTTCTTTAATTAGCATTTTACCCCCGGGAAGATTCCTATCACATGAATAGGTCGTGGATTGATCTATCTGATTACCTTTGCAAGGAATGTGATAATAGATTGAGTAGGTTTCTTGAGTATGCGTGTGAAGATAAACCAACTGGAACTAAGATTCCCTGTCCATGTACTCGATACCAAAACTGTTATTATATGAACCCGGTGGAAATAAAACAGCATTGTAAGCTGTGGGGCTTCTTATGTTGGTATAAAAATTGGGATTGTCATGGGGAAGAATTTGTGTCCTTAACTAAGAATGACAAGAGCAGCCCTTCTTTTGGATGCATAGTCAACGAAGATGACATGGTTGGTATAGTTAATGATGCAGCTGGAATTAATGACACAATTAATGCTAGTGAGCCTTTAGATAACATAAAGTAAATACTTAGGATATTAGAAGATGATAATGTTGAGTTGTATTCTAGATGTAAAAAGTTTTCTTCACTTTCATTCCTTATGCAACTATTACACATAAAAGTTCTAAATGGGTGGAGAAATAAATCATTTGATATGTTACTTGAACTATTGAAGAGGCTTTTGATGATGTAGGTGTGAAAGTACATAAAAGCAATTATAAGGAAACAAAGATAACGAATGTTTTGGGGATGGAATGTAAAAATTTGGATGTATGTTTAAATAATTGCACATTATAAAGGAGGGATGATGAAGGGTTAAGTGAGTGTGCTATTTGTAAAGCACCAAGGTACAAAAAAGAAGGTGGAAAACTTGCATGTAAACTACTTAGGTATTTTCCATTAAAACCCCAGTTAAAGCTAATGTTTATGTCACCTAAAATAGCATCACTAATAAGGTGCCATGAGGAAGGATGAGTAAAGGATGATGTCTATAGACATCCAGTCGACTCTCGTACACGGATAAAGTTTGATGAGGTGAATCCTCAATTTTCTCTTAATTATAGAAATGTTAGACTTGGCTTGTCGGCGGATAGTTTTTGCCCTTTCTCAAACATGCATATTCCCCACAACACTTGACCCATAGTTCGAGTCCCTTATAACCTACCACTTTGGTTTTGTATGAAATAATCATATTTTATTTTGTTAGCATTTATAGATGGTCCTAAGTTACCAAGTAACAAGATTGATGTGTATTTACAACCACTGATAGAGGAGTTGAGTGAATTATGGAATGACGGTGCTATGGTTTTTTATTCTGTTTCAAAAGAAATTTTTTGCTTGCATAGGGCATTGATGCGGACTATAAATGATTTTCCTCCTTGTAGTAATTTATCTAGGTACAGTGTGCACAATGACCAAGCATGTCCCATTTGTGCTATGAATTATTGGAGCTACCATTTGCCCCATAGTGGGAAGTTTGTTTTTTGCATAATCGCCGTTTCTTAGAACAAGCCATAGATTGCACAAGGATAGAGTTTCATTTTATGGGGGTGCAGAAATACACAACCTGCCTAAAAAGGCTGATGATGTGGCTATACTTGAATAGCTTGAATGTTGCCTAATTGGCTATGGAACAGAAGCTGTTAAGAAAAGGAGTAGGTCTAATTTTGAAAAAAAAGTTGGAGGTAAAAAAGTACAATTGGAAGAAAAGGAGTATTTTTTTTTGGGGGGAGGGGGGGGGGGTTACTGTATTAGGGAACAAACCAAACGAGGCATAATCTAGATGTTACGCATATAGGAAAAAACTTTATGACAACTTGTTGCACACAATTCTGGGTGGTAATAATAGTACAAAAGATACCTTAAAATCACACCAAGATTTGGAGGTTATGAATATAAAAAAATCCTTGCATCTTACACTTAAACCTTCTGGATCTGGTTGCATCTTGCCCCTAGCTCTATACACAATGAGCAAGTTAGAGGTTGATAGGTTTTTAAATGTGTTAAATAAGTTGAAGGTGCCGATTGTAACACTGGTGCATAAATTTTGGATGTATAAAAATCATTAAATTTAAATCTATTCCTTAGTCAAATTTAAATTAAAACATTAATCTCAAATTATGCGTACGAGTAAGTATACTCATCACAAGCATAGTATAGGAAATTAACGAGTATCGAACCTCAAGGGAATAAGTACACACTAATCACATTTCATTTATTGTTTAACTGGCCTAATGATATGATCTTGGGGTTCATTTTCTATTGAATTTTGTGGCTAAATTTAGGGCAAAATGCAAGACCCATCAAAGAACTCAGAACAGTGGAATTTGTGGAGAACAAGACACCCAATTCAAATACTAGGACCCTAAGCCAAAATAAGAAACTTAGAACACTAGAAATGAGAATCAAGTCATCCAAATCACAACCAAAGACCCTTGATTCAAAAAGAAATCAAGAACACTTTGAAAAAGATGATTTAGCTAACTAACTTTACCTCCAATAATAACCTTAGATTAGCTATAACCTAAGACCCAAGTTAGCAAGCCAATTGATCTATCCTAAAAGAGTTTATAGACTCAGTATATAGGGAAGGACTAGGCCTTAAGAATGGTTTTGATGTTCATGGGATTTACCCAAAAGGAATTACCTCTCAAAAGCTCTCAAAAGAGACTCTTTGATTTATAGCAATATTCAAAGTTGTTACATTGAATGTTATAATGCCATATATATAGGCATGTAAACCTAACTAAGGTGAGATAAAATCTCAGCCATTCAAGTATTTAAAAGGTTTAAAATATCCCCATTACATAACAAAAGTCGTGAGAATTAAATTAGAAATAAACATAAAATAAAACAAAGAAAACTCAGTAAAACAGGGCTAAGCCCAAACTGACCTGGCGCTAGGTAGATATGTTGGGCCTGGCACCGGGTACATACTGAAGAAATTTGGCTAAAAGGCCAAGCAGACTTGGCGCCAGGTGGCCTTGCTGGGCCTAGCGCCGGGTGAGGACTGTTCTTCATCGTCAGCTTATTTTCTCTTGCCTTCAAACTTTCTCTTGTGCTACTTTGATCCTCCACACAAATTATTGTTCAAGCCTTGATCTTTTTGGCCATTCTTTGATCCTCCATCACTTGATAACTTTCTTAATTTTTAATTTGTCTTCTTGAAGGTCTTTCAAGCTTCCCTTTGGTACCCACTTCTTGACAATCTTTATAACCATGGGCTTGTTGGCATGTTTGGCTTGAATATTCCATTGAAAGCCTTCGTAATTTAAATTCTTCTCTGGCACCATGGAATGTGGTTTGACTCTCCATCTCTCTTCTTTAGTTTTAGCATATTGCTTGGATGGATTTCTATCATTTCCCCCTTTTCGAAGATGATTCATCCTCAAATTAACACCTGTGTAAGATCTCAAACAAGAATTTTTTTGTGAAGATAAAAATATAAGTTTATGCTCTCCTACATAAAGCTCATTTTCCCCCCTCATCTTCACGTTTCTTCTTTGTAGCCTCTCTCTCATTATTTTCACTCTTCAAGCACAAGAAAGTCTTATTAATTTTGTTTCCATCATCTTTCTTTTTTGTGCTCTCTTTAAGCTCTTCTTCTTTCCTCTCTTATTTTTGCTTCTTTTTCAGCTCTCTTCTTTTGTTATCTTCTTTTCTCATGATGTTTTGATTTTTAAGCACCTCACTAGGGGATAATGGAAGTAATATAATCTTCTTCCCATTCTTGTTCAAAATATATTTATTCTCCCTCACCTTGTGCGTCACATCTCTATCAAATATCCATGGCCTTCCAAATAAAATATGCCCCACTTGCATTGGGAGCATATCACATAGCACCATATCTTTATAGGCCCCCATAGCAAACTCAACCTCAACTTATTTGTTTACTTTAACTTTACCACAATCATTCAACCAACGAAGTTTGTATGGTTTAGGATGTCTCATGGTTTCTAGTCCTAAGTCCTCCACTAAGGTAGCACTTATCATAGTGGTGCAACTTCTTCCATCAATGATCATACTAGAAGGCTTTTGTTCAACAAGACACATTGTGTAAAAGATAATGCACCTTTGGAAATTCTCCTCATTCTCAACATCATTCGCACCTTCAATCTTTCTAGCAACACCAATCATTGGAAAAACCTTACAACCTTAAGCCTTTCCTTATTACCCTCTTCTTTTCTAAGCGTTTGGGTTGTTCGCAATGTTTGTTTTGGTGGCTTATTTTTCTGGTCTGGTGAATATTGAAAAATGGGATTGGTATATATGGACTTCTTAGGATAGGATCCTTTCCTTGCACCCTTCAACTTTTTTCGCATATGTCTTTCTTTACCCAACCCCAAACTTTTTCTACTTCTTCCCTTTATTAGAATGTTTAGATAACCTCCCATAAAATATTCTCCACATCCCTTCATTGGTTGCTCATATAATGGGGGTGGAGGTTTGTACTAATTTTTCACTCTAAGGCTATCTCCTCTTTTTGCATGCATTGAGGTTTAGCTTTGGTTAGATTTCATCCCCTTAATGTCCCTCCTCATACCTTTCATTTTTACTTGGAAAATTTTAAAGGCGGCTTGAATATCAAATGAAGTTTCTTGAGACATGGTATTGAGAGTTTGCAAGGGTTCTTACTTAGAAAATTTGGATCAAAGCAGAAAGTAATTCCTCACAATCACTCCCTCATGTGTATCCATTCAAGAATTAATACTCAACCCTTGTGTTTAACTCTCATTTGGCTTTTTAACAAGAATAAACTCACACTCTTGCCTTTTTCAAGCATTCAATTGCTTAGGAGTTAGTCTAAACTTGACAAGTTTACTAACCTTCTAAGGACAACCAACTAGACTTAGATGGAAATTTAATCATCAACAACAATGAGCCTCAAGGAGTTTATTGATGTAGTGATATTGCATTGAATATTTTGGGTCACTTTTGGATAGATTATGTTATAATTTAATGCAATATGAGATTTATTTGGGCAATTTACTCTCCTTTGTGGTTATTTGATTTTTCTAGGGACTTGAATGAAAAAAACACACAAGTTGTGGGGTTGAAGAAGTAATTTTCAAAAGATCTCATGAGGAGAGTTAAATCCGACGCCGGATTCATCAATCAGGAGCCGGATTGAACTCTCCAATGGGCTCCAGTGAAGATAAAAGCTAAAAAGAGAGAATTTTGGAAAAAGAAGCCATTAGGGATGAATTTTTTTCAATTTCTTTTGACATTAGCTTTAGGTATTACCTTTCTAGGGTATTTTGGTTGTAATTTTGAGAGGGTTTTCCATTGTTGGACACATATTGGAGGCTACTCGTGGACAAACATGGAGATTGTATTAGTATACTGTGATGTTTTCTCATATCTTCTCTTTTAATTTGTTCTTGAATTTCTCTTTAATTATGTATTAAGTTATTATTCTAAGGCCTTGATGTAGCTAGTATTGATTATTATATTATCTTGTGATTCTGTTATTTAAAGGGTGTTACTAAGTCTTTGCCTGATTATTGTACTTAAAGCAATTGAATGCTTGATCACCATTAAGATTGATTTATCATTAACTAGGAAAATTGGAAAGATGACTTAGTTAATTAGGATAGGTAATCAGACCATAAATTACATGTGAAATAGAAATATATTTGCATGGTTTGTGCGATCATTATAATGTCATGTTATTGAATGCATTCATTTGAATTGAATTCAACATAGAAATGTAGTTGGGTTATTTAGAGGAATAGAATTAATATACCTTGAAAAAGGATATTGGTTAATTCTGGACATTAATTAACTGATAAAGTATACTCTAGAATAATGGATCACGTGGTAATATAAGAGTTAATCTAGTGAAATCATGTGCCTTAGATCATCTCCTTACAATCTTTATTCGGGAAGAAGTGCTAGTTTAATTATTTCAATTTAATTCACAACGCAACAATCATTGGAATCTTTGTTTTATTTTAATTCAAGTTAGGATTAATTTCATTGGAAGGAGTTTTAATTCTAATCTCTATGGGACGAACTTGTTACTATAAACGAGATCTAGTACACTTGCTAGTGCTCCGAATTGGTCATCAAGTTTTTTGCACCGTTACCGGGGATTAGTAAATTAAAATTTTCTTCTTTTGATTTTGAATCTGATTTGATTTCTATTTTTATTTTTATTCTCTCAAGTGTGCATATTGTGGATAAATTTTAAGTGGGGCACGTCTAGAAACCGCATTGCAGATTTAAAACCCTTTGATCTAGAAATTGAACGTACTTGCAGGCAAAATCGTGCTAACCAGAAGGCTGAAGCAATGGCCAATAATAGAGGAAATCAAGCACATGACGATGGGCTAGAAAATCCCTTACAACCATTGGATCCCTTGGGAGTCAATAACCCAGCCCATCCTCGATTAAGGGATTTACAGATGCCCACCATTGCTACCAATCAGTCATGTATTAGGCTAGGCAATGCTGCAAGGAACTATGAGTTAAAAAACTTCCATCTTCATCTATTTCCAACTTTTAATGGATTGGGAGTTGAGGATGCTTTGGGATTTTTGCATGAATTCTACAGTACAGTGCAAACATTCCCCTTGAACAATCTATCCGAAGATGAACTTAGGCTCAGATGCTTTTCATATTGTTTAAAAGGGAATGCTAGATAATGGCTACTAGGTTTACCCGAAGGATCCATGAGCACTTGTGATGAGGTCTATGAGACATTCATGTTTAAATATTATCCGTCTCAAAAGACCAAAGATTATAGAAGCAGGATTAGTTCTTTCACGCAAAGAGAAGGAGAGTCATTTCATGAAGCATGGGACAGGTTTAAATTGTTATTGACCCAATGTCCCCACCATGGTTTCTCTTTTTTATTGATTACTCAAATTGATTATGAAGGACTAACTCCTATGTGTCAGACTTTAGTAGATACTACTGCAGGTGGATATCCAGGAGATAAAAATGCTCAAGAGCTGCAAAGTATCTATGAGAATTTAGCAAGAAATTCTCAACAAAAAGTAGTGAGAGGTAGAAGAGTTGCAGTTCATAAAATCCATACTCAACCTAGCATTGCTTCAAAGCTAGCAGAGCTAACTAACCAAGTTAGTCTGTTGATGACTCGAGAAGGGAGTAACACTAGAGAGGTATGTGTACTTTGTGGAATGCACAGGTATACTACTAATTTCTGTATGAATGCAGGTAGCCACCCGTCTATGCTAAAGGAAGCAAATTATATGGGAGCTCATTGACAAGGACCATCCCAACGGAATGAACCATTTTTGAACCTATATAATTTGGGATGAAGGAACCACCTAAACTTTGCCTGTAGAGATCAGAATATGCAACGGCAAGGAGCACCTCATGGATTCCAGTAGAATAAGGTACCATTTCAACGGACACAAGCACAACCTCTATAACATTCACCTCCGACTCCAGAAAAGAAGCCATAGTTTAAGGAGGCTATCATGCAATATTTGTCCAAGCTAGATACAGAGATTGATCGAGTGGCTAAGACTAATCAAGCTTCCATTCATAATTTGGAAGTTCAAATGGGTCAACTTGCAGATGCAATAAAGGAGAAAGCTCAAGGAAAACTACCTAGTGACATAGAACAAAATCCTAGAGAGCAACTCTATGCCGTGACTCTTCGTAGTGGAAAACGACTTCAAGAAGTGGAGAAGAAGAAAGAAGAGTTAAAGGAAAGTAAGGTAGAGGAATCAGTGATCATGTCGAAGGAGGATGATTCTAAAGAGGGAGACTTTAAACCTTATACACTTCCTAAACCTTATGTTCCTCCAATTCCATTTCCTCAAAGACTAAAGAAACAAAATGCAGAAAAACAATTCACTAAGTTTCTTGAAATTTTTAAGAAATTGCATATTAACATTCCTTTTACAGAAGCACTAGAGTAGATGCCAAGGTATGCCAAGTTCTTAAAGGACATCTTAACTTACAAGCGCAAGTTCGATAGTCATGAAGCGGTGATGTTAATTGAAGAGTGCTCTGCTATTTTACAAAGGAAGATGCCTCAAAAAATGAAAGATCTAGGGAGTTTTACTAATCCTTGTACTATTGAAAAATTGCAATTTAATAAGGCATTATGTGATTTAGGTGCAAGTATAAACTTAATGCATTTATCTATCTTCAAGAAACTAGGTCTTGATGAGGTCAAACCAACTTACATGGTTTTGCAACTAGCATATAGGACTATAATTTATCCGTGGGGTATAATTGAAGATGTACTGGTAAAAGTGGATAAATTTATATTTCCTGTTGACTTTGTTGTTGTGGATATGGAAGAAGATAGGGAAATACCTCTCATCTTAGGAAGACTTTTCCTAGCTACAAG
The DNA here is from genome assembly GCA_026120185.1 of Voacanga thouarsii. Lineage (NCBI taxonomy): Eukaryota > Viridiplantae > Streptophyta > Magnoliopsida > Gentianales > Apocynaceae > Voacanga > Voacanga thouarsii. The sequence continues at coordinate 918,313 of JANUWF010002236.1, read as the reverse complement.
TCGAGCATTAATTGATGTTCAACAGGGTAAGGTCATCCTTAGAGTTCATGAGGAAGATGTCACTTTTAATGTTTATAAGGCTACAAAATATCCTATAAAAAGTGATTCGTCTTATTCCATTAATTCTATTTCTCATACAATTCAAGAAAGTATAAAGGAAACCACCTCTGATGATCTTTTGAAGTTATGTTCGCAAGAAAGTAGTAAGGAGGTAGAGGCAAAGGAAGCGACGAAACAATGTGGCATGTACCTGGATGCAAGACCTCTTGATCCTTCCGACAAAGGGCATAAATATGAAGAGCTAGAAAAACTTTACATGGAAGCCTATGAGAATGCCCGTCTTTACAAGGAAAGAACTAAACGGTATCATGATAAAGAACATTATTTTGGTGAAGATTTTGATCGTGATAAGTGTTCTCTTCATGCATGCACATAAACCGATGCTAGATTCCATGTGTATGCCTAAGTTGGCACAGACAGAGAGTTTCCATCGCCTGATTCAAATGAATCAGGTGCGAGATTACCGTCGCGCATTCGAACCGACTCGGGGTCAACTAATTCCTTCATCACAGGGGCAGACAGAAAATTTTTTGGCACTGGATTGATCTCAATCCGGTGGTGGAATGAGCTTGAACCGTTAAAGAAAATAAAAAAATCCCAAGGGTGGACAGAAAATTTCCGGTGCTGGATTGAGCTTAATAAGGTGCTAGAATGAGCTCAGAGCAAAAAGAAAAAAAAAACCCTGGTTTTCAATCTCTCATTTCTTCACCACCGGCACTATGGCTAGCCATTCACCATCCACTGATGCCACCGTTTATGTATTCTCCGATGGCTTTGATGATCCAGATGCCTACAACCCTCGTCTTGTTGTGTCCTTGGTCATAGGGAAGTTGATTTCCTTTCTCCTTCTTTTCACTTTTGCTACTATCATTGAGGACACTGCTAGCTTTAAGTGTGGGGGAGACATTAATTTCCATGTTTTACTTCTTTGGGATGAAAATTTTCTCCTTCAAACTCTTCTTGGTGCATGTCTCTGGTACATGTCTCTCGTTTGTGTTGATAAAGCATTTGTTCTATACTTTTTATAATTTATGCATGACTCTTTTGCACACCATGGACCCTTGTAATGTATGCAAATACTTTGCATTATTTTCAAGTCAAATTGTTTTGAAAATTCTTCTGTTGATGCTTTTAGACCTTACTTTAATACCCCTCGAGGAAAAATAAGAAGGCATTCATGAGTTTGCTTAGAAACGACAGTCATAGGCCTTCTTTGGATAGTTTGACCATTTCAAGCTTACCTTATGAATTATCCCTAGCACCCTTTTTATGCCTAAATGTATTTAATTCTTTCATAAACTAGTGAATATATTGACTTATTATTTCCTTGTGATGGCTTGATTTATATTCCAATTCTTTTGTTGCTCTACGGGATAAGGGTATAGGTTTGTGAAAGAACATTACAACTTTAAGTAGAAAGATATTGAGGGAATATCAGGACTGGTTTACACTGTTATTTTATGTTGGGTTGCTAGCCTCGGTCTGCTTGCCACTATGGACCTTGTGTATCTTGTGTGACCTCGTGTATCTGTGTAAGTGCTGAAAAAAAACAAACAGTTATTTGAAAAAAAAAGAAAAGAAGAGCACAAGTTTTGTTCTAGGTAAGTTGTAAGGTCATCATGGCTATGAATTGTCACAATATTGAGGGTTTTGCAACGAGTGTAAGGGCGAGGATACAAAGGGTGCTTAGCATACATCTTGATTATGGTATGAGGATTTGGGAATTGAATGTTGGTATGTACTGGGGCAAGCAAAGGATTAGAGTTTTTGCTATGTTTTGTTATCATTTTTTTCTTGCAAGCTCTCTTCTATTTATATGTCGTTATCTTATATCTTTTGATTATTAGCCAATTCCTTAGCCTTACATTACAAGCGCTAAAGTCCTACCTGATCTAAGTGGAATTATGATATACCTCCATTAGTGGAGAGAGAGTATGAAAAATAAGCCTATACAATGCATATTTTATTTAAACTCGACTCTTTAAATGACTTGAGAACATTGTTGAGTAATTGTTTTGTACTACGTGGTCCTACTTCACTGACACAAGTCTTACGTTCGTTATGAGGAGTACTTGAGCATTTGTTTTTATTAGCATGAATATGAGAAGTATTTGAGATATGATCTTGAAATCTATGTGTGTTGATATTTTGATTTAAACCTAGTTTTGCTTGGGGACAAGCAAACATCTAAGTGTGGGAGAGTTTGATGTAGTGATATTGTATTGAATATTTTGGGTGACTTTTGGATAGATCATGTTATAATTTAATGCAATATCAGGTTTATTTGGACAATTTACTCTCTTTTGTGGTTATTTGATTTTTTTAGGGACTTGAATGGAAAAACACACAAGTTGCGGGGTTGAAGAAGTAATTTTCAAAAGATCTCATGAGGAGAGTTAAATCCGGCGCTGGATTCATCAATAAGAGGCCAAATTGAACTCTCCAACGGGCTCCAACGAAGAAAAAAGCCAAAAAGAGCGAATTTTGGAAAAAGAAGCCATTAGGGACGAATTTTGTTCAATTTCTTTTGACATTAGCTTTAGGTATTATCTTCCTAGGGTATTTTGGTTGTAATTTTGAGAGGGTTTTCCATTGTTGGACATATATTGGAGGCTACTCGTGGACAAACTTGGAGATTGTATTAGTATACTATGATATTTTCTCACCTTCTCTTTTAATTTGTTCTTAAATTTCTCTTCAATTATGTATTAAGTTATTATTCTAAGGCCTTGATGTAGCTAGTATTGATTATTATATTATCTTGTGATTTCGTTATTTGAAGGGTGTTACTGAGTCTTTGCCTGATTATTGTACTTAAAGCAATTGAATGCTTGATCACCATTTAGATTGATTTATCATTAACTAAGAAAATTCGAAAGATGACTTAGTTAATTAGGACAGGTAATCAGACCATAATTACATGTGAAATAGAAATATATTTGCATGGTTTGTGTGATCATTATAATGTCGTGTTATTGAATGCGTTCCGTTGAATTGAATTCAATATAGAATTATAGTTGGGTTATTTAGAGGAATAGAATTAATATACCTTGAAAAAGGATATTGGTTAATTCTGGACATTGATTAACTGATAATGTACACTCTAGAATAACGGATTACGTTGGTAATATAAGAGTTAATCTAGTGAAATCATGTGCCTTAGATAATCTCCTTACAATCTTTATCCGAGAAGAAGTGCTAGTTTAATTATTTCAATTTAATTCCCAACACAACAATCATTGGAATCTTTTTTTTTCTTTTAATTCAAGTTAGGATTAATTTCATTGGAAGGAGTTTTAATTCTAATCTCCGTGGGATGACCTTGTTACTATAAACGAGATCTAGTACACTTGCTAGTGCTCCGAATTGGTCATCATTTATATCAAGAGTCAATGAATTCAAGAGAGTTCAACAACTTCAATAATTAAGGAATGGGTAAATGGACAAGACCTAACAAGAATTTCAATGAAGCACTAGAAGTTCAATGAACATATCATTCAAGAATAAGAGTAAGAATTCAACAACTATAATGATCTCAAATGGACAAGCAATGTCCCCAAAATACTTGAAATTGTAGATAAACAACTATAGAAAGTGTTTATGAAAGTTTTAGCCATAATTTCAAGTGAAAAGTTCACTTAAGCAAAATATCAAATACTTGAGGTACAACCTCGTAACTCAAGAGTTTTTAAAATTTTCACACTTGAAGCAACCCAAAAACTGAAAAATCACAAGAAAAATTAATCCCCAATGATTATATTAACATCAAGGAGTAATTTTTTAACATGTAGAAGTAAAAAACATGAGTTTTGTAGTTCACAAATTTAGCATGAAAATGAGTTACGGGATTCCTTTTGAGCTCAGCAAATTTGCAGTAAATAAACCCAAAAAAATTCACAAGATTTATGCAATTTAAAACTTCAAATAGCTACTCAAACATTAACCCAACATACAAGATCAATTTCTCAACAAGAAAATCAAGAAAGATCAAAGTTTTGAAGACCTTTTTGAAGCACTTTCCATAGTTACGAGTTTGCTCTGTTTTTCTTAAAGCTTTGAAGCCTTTGTCTTGAAGAACCAAGCCTTGATAAGAATTAAAGCTTTCCTCTCTCTGATACCAAACTATTTGATATGATCTTGGGGTTGGTTTTCTATTGAATTTCGTGGCTAAATTTAGGGCAAAATGCAAGACCCATCAAAGAGCTCAAAACAGTGGAATTTGTGAAGAACAAGACACTCAATTCAAATACTGGGACTTTAAGACAAAATAAGAAACTTAGAACACTAGAAACGAGGATCAAGTCATCCAAATTACAACCAAAGACCCTTGATTCAAAAAGAAATTAAGAACACTTTGAAAAAGATGATTTAGCTAACTAACTTTACCTCCAACAATAACCTTAGATTAGCTATAACCTAAGACCCAAGTTAGCAAGCCAATTGATCTATCCTAAAAGAGTTTATAGACTTAATACATAGGAAAGGACTAAGCCTTAAGAATGGTCTTGATGTTCATGGGATTTACCCAAGAGGAATCACCTCTCAAAAGCTCTCAAAAGAGACTCTTTGATTTCTAACAATATTCAAAGTTGTTACATTGAATGTTATAATGCCATATATATAGGCATGTAAACCTAACTAAGGTGAGATGAAATTTCAACCATTTAAGTATTTAAAAGGTCCAAAATATTCCCATTATATAATAAAAGTCATGGGAATTAAATTGGAAACAAATATAAAACAAAATAAGGAAAACTCAGCAAAACAGTGCTAAGCCCGAATTGACTGGTGCCAGATATACATATTGGGCCTGGCGCCAAGTACACACTGAAGAAATTTGGCTAGAAGGCTAAGTAGACCTGGTGCCAGGTGGCCTTGCTGGGCCTGGCACCGGGTGAGGACTATTCTTCACCGCCGACTTATTTTCTCTTGCCTTCAATCGTTCTCTTGTGCTACTTTGATCTTCCATACAAATTGTTGTTCAAGCCTTGATCTTTTTGGCCCATCTTTGATCCTCTATCGCTTGACAACTTCTTGATTCTTGATTTATCTTCTTGAAGGTCTTTTGAGCTTCTCTTTGGCACCCATTTGTTGACAATCTTCATAACCATAGGCTTGGTAGCTTGTTTGGATTGAATTTTCCATTGAAAACCTTTGTAATTTAAATTCTTCTTTGGCACCATGGAATGTGGTTTGACTCTCCATCCCCCTTCTTTAGATTTAACATATTACTTGGATGGATTCCTATCACCTAATAAAGTGTTAAGATGATAAAAAGGAAAATAAAGAAAAACATATATAACTTAAGGATGTAAAAATATGCAATTTAGACAATTACTCTTAAAGACATGACAATAAATCAGTTAGCAAATATCACAATCAATTATTATCTTGGTCTCATGAAGGATTTAAAATAGACCAATTGAAGGCATAGAAAACGAAAAACACAGGGCAGCAGTGGAAGCGAAGATCAAAAACTGAAAAAAAACAAGAATAGGGGATTCTCGAACAGGGCCGGCGCCAGCTCCGGCGCCCTAGCTGACGCTGGTTAGGCTCTGTTCGGATTCTGAGGTTAAAAAAAAATTTTACCTCTTTTTCTTGTTCTAAGAGTTGGCTGAACTGGAACGTGTACTACCGGGGTAGGTATGTTGGTGGAAGCCTCTGGTGCGATTCCTGCAAGTCTCCTACTCTATCTTTGCATGTAGGTGAATGCCAATCTTTCGATCTTCCAGTATATGGCCTGCCTAAATCTATTTGGTGAACAACTACAGACTGAGGAACCTTTTTCCTGGAGAGAGAGAGAGAGAGAGAGAGAGAGAGAGAGAGAGAGAGAGAGAGAGAGAGAGAGAGACGTCTGGCTTTACAAAGAAGAAGTCGTCTCAAAAGATGTGTATTGTGTTAATGACATTGTTTCCAATCTTCCTGTTTAACCTAAATAAAACCCTAGGTCAAACTGGACTGGGTCATTAGACTCTTAGTTTAACCTTTTGGGCTTAATTAATTATTCTAATTAGAACAAACCTAATGGCCCAATTAATAATTAATTTTTCAGCCCAAATAAACTAGTCTAATTAATAAGCCTATATTAGTTTGGTCCCAGGTTAATCTTTAATTATTCAAACTGGGCCAAAGCCCTGAATAATTAATTAACCTACTAAACTAATTTAATTAATTCTCTCTCTGTGGACCTTTATTTTATTCTAGCCCAACAATTAAATCAGGCTACTTAAATAAAATAAATTTTATTTAATTTAAAATCAATTCCTTAGCCCATATTTAATTAGGACTCACGGTTTATATTGGGGACCAAAAGACACACCACCTTAGCTACTAAAATGACCAAAATATCCTTGCCATATAAATAACTGTATTTTGCATTTTAAATATTTCCTAATATCACCATAAGGAAATATTGACCCCAAGGACAGTGTTGCGTTGGCAAAGTCTTCGACTTACAGGTGTAATGACTAAAATACCCCTCTATACATCGCCGTACATTTAGAGAGGAAGAAGTGTGCTAACACCTCTTTAAATGACATCTACTATCCTTAGGCCTCTAGTCCAATGATCCACGACTTCCTAGACTATTTTCGCTTTCCAAGGGAGTTACTCTAAAGCAAACATTCAAGTTATGTTTCCCAGGGCTCTGGATATTTAAATCATTCAGACAACCACAAGGGGCGATATAGTATAGAAACTATCTTGTACAAGTTTGTCTTGACTAACTAGTCACACATACCCAACATGCAAGTATATTAGCCCTACAATAGAACCTCAACTATAGCATATCAAAGTATATGCTTCCAGCTTCGTCAGACCACCAACTTATACTTAAGTCGTAGAGTACTAGTCCACACTGTAGTGGTAGTAGTATAGTTTCTATCATATAGTACTTTTAGAAACCACTACTATAGGCCCTATTCTACGTATTCGAAATATGCTTATGTCATGAAGTGAGTGGACTACTCACTAGCTAAAGACAAGCCATTCCCCATTTAAAATTCACAACATAATAATTTAGACATGCTGAGATTCCCATTCTCATCAATCGGTTAAGAATGAATGCTTATATGTTAAGTAACTCGTGATCCACACCTTACTGTGAAAGACCTCCATTCACATGGACTCCTTACTTAAATATAATGGGTCTTTTCCAAACATAATTGTATACAAATAAAATTGTAAATTCACAAATAATTTCTGAAAATAAATTCTTTTATTAAAACATTCGATTTTTACATCAAAAACCTAGTCTAAGAGGTCATACATCCCAACACCAACTTCATTTGCAATCCATGGAAACGCTATTTTCTTGTTAAATTAGTGAAAATATTCTGTCTCAACCAATTTATCCAAAAGATGCATTAAAAATAATTTTCATATAAACCCCTATATTTTATGTGATTTAAAATATGAAATTAGTCAATGAATCCATATTCTAACAATCATCAACTAACCTTTGATTACCCAAGTTCTTAACCATTAACCCATTTTTCAAGTGAGTTAAGAGATAAAAAATATGAAATTAATTAGTTGAAGTCATTATCAACCATTTTTTCACGCAAGTCAACAACAAAAATCAATTAATCAACTCCGTAATAAAAATAAGTAAGCAAATCTCAAGAAAAATAATCAATTGATCAAAGGTTTAAATTAATTCAAGGAATCATGAATCCCAAAAATAATGTCAAATTACAATGAAAACATTAATTATATCATTATTTTAGAAAAATAAATAAAGGTAAAAAAAAGAACTTATAGACAAGTCCTTCTTCTTCTCTTTGAAAACCTTCTTGAATAATTCCACTTGAATGATGAATCTCCTCTTCTTGTGAATGATTAGCTACTTTAATAATTGGATTCACACATTTGTCTTGTGTTTTTCTTGTTTAAAAGGCTTCCAAAAGACCAAAATTTGTTCCCTAAGAGTTTTGGGCCGAGTAGAGATTGGAAAAAACTAAAACTCCTGGGAAATTACCAAATCCGCGCATAAAATAAAAAGTTTGCTAACATTGGGCAGATCAGGGCTGGCGCCGGCTCCGGCTCCATTTGGCTGGCCGTGCTCTGGTCTACCCGATCGTGCTCTGTTTTTTTCTCTATGAAATCCTATGTTTGTCTAGAATGTGGCTGGTGCGGTGCTTGCTCTGTGGGTCATGGCCGGTGTTGGCGATGCTCTGATGACGACGGAATTTTTTATTTTTTCGTCATTTTCTACAATAAAAAGGCAAAACACCTTTCCAAGAGTAAAATATCAAATATGAAGAAAAATACCTAATTATTGCACCAAATGTATTACAAAACAGTCTCAAATAACTAGAAAAATATAGATGAATTTTACCCCTATCATATTCTTCCATACTTGATCATTTGCTTGTCCCTAAGCAAAGCCCTTTAAAACAAAGAAAAACAAGACAATCATTCAAAAAGTTCACTTAGAACAAAACCATAACTACCTTTCAAACTTTAGATATGTCCATGCCATTCATTCAACGTTTTGAAAATATTCACAAAGTAAAGTACTAAACAAAATATATCAAGGCCCTCGTAGTCGAATTAAACAAGTTTATACTCTAGTCTAAGAATATTATTTCACCCTTCAAGCAAAAACATAGATAACTTAAATCATACAAGTCAAGCTATCTACCAACTCAAGCATTATAAATCCAAAACTTGCACAACTCAAGTCATGATTCAAGGAAAACACTTCAATTTTTTTTCTCTCAAAATTTTTTTTCAATGACTTAGAGATTTGATAACCTCAAGTGAATGAATTTCTCTTCATGCATCATATTAGCCCCCTTATAGTTATCACTCATTATTTTTTCAACAATATTTCTTTCTTTTCTTTGCTCTCGAGAATTAATAGCCTCAAGAAAGTGAATTTCTCTTCACTATCCGTATTAGCTCCCATAAACAAGCAAAATTATTTTCTTGCCTTCAAAGATGAAACAACAATCAACTCATTTTTCTCATATTCAACTCAAAATCAATGTTTTTTCGTAATTTTTCCACTCAAAGATTTTTTCCCTCTCACAACTCAAAGTCAAGCAAAGTTCAAACCTATAATACAAAAGTTAGCCAACAACTTTCCCCACATTCATCACATTATCCATATTCAAACGAGATGGATCAAATAATGCTCAAACACTAATGCATAAACAAGATTAACCCAAATTCTCAAGTCTTAACATATCGCATCCAATGAACCAATTTTATTGATAAAAATTCACCAAATGAATGACAAAACTCATATCTAAGTAAGAAAGATAACTACAACCTTGCTAAAGCAATAAAAACCACAAAAAAATTTTGAATTATTTGGAATTTCAGCCCAAAATGTGTATATACCATAGCTAAAGTATATGGAAAATATCTTCAATGCTAAACTCTCCCCCACACTTAAACTAGACATTGTTTTCAATGGCAAAAAATATAACAAGAAAATCAAAGCCAATGGACCACAATAAATAAAGGGGAGGAATAGAGAAAAGAAAATACTTCTATTACGGAGCATCTCCAACACATTTTGAATCCATCACAAGGAGTCATTGGGGAATTGTACATAACTCAAATGAAACAAAAACAGAAAACATAAATCTAGAAAAGGAGCAAAATACAATAAAAAGGAAAAATCAACCAAAAAGAAATCCTAAGAAAAGTCATGAATCATGGAGAAAAGTATCCACATGATCCAAAGTGTCAAAAGTCTCACCAAAATAATAGTTCACCCTATTTCCATTAACTTTGAAAGTACCATTAACTGAGTGAGAAGCTTCAAGAGTACCAAAAGGAAAAACCTTAGTCACCAAATACGGCCCCGACCATCTTGATTTCAACTTACCCGGAAAGATTCACAAGTGAGAATTAAACAACAACACTTGATCACCTTCTTTAAACTCCCGGTGCTAAGCAATATGTTTATCATGACACCATTTCACCCGCTCTTTGTAGAGTAGAGAATTATCATATGCATCCATGCAATTCATCTAATACATTCAAGTGAAGTAACCTAGATTTTCCAGCAAGTTCAAGATCAAAGTTAACAAGTTTGATAGCCCAATAAGCTTTGTATTCAATCTCCATAGGTAAATGACAAGATTTCTCATACACCAATCTATAGGGAGTTGTACCAATAGGAGTCTTAAAAGCAAAACTCCAATCATTTCTCGTATGATTAACCACTTTTTCCAAAATTCTTTTTAACTCTCTATTGACCACCTCAACTTGGCCACTGGTTTGAGGGTGATAGGGAGTAGCAAACTTATGGGTAACACCTAACTGTTTGAGAACTTTGTCCAATTGGGTATTGTAAAAGTGTGTTCTCCTATCACTTACGAGTACCTTAGGTGCACCAAAATGGATGAAAAGGCATTAGTAGGCAAGGCTTGTGCGCCTCAACCTACTTAGACACATACTCAATCGCAACTAAGATGTATTTGTTACTCCAAGAATTAGGAAAAGGGCCCATGAAATCTATCCCCCAACAATAAAAAATGTCACAAGCTTGAAAAATTTGTAATGACATCTCATTAGATTTAAAAATGTTACCTGTATATTGACACCGATCATAATTTTGAACAAGCCTATGAGCGTCCTTAAAGAGTGTTGGCCAATAAAATCGGGACTTAAGCACCTTTCATGCTATGTTATTAGCTCGGCAGTAGCCTCCTGCGGGTCCTTTATGATAATATTTCAAGATATTTTCACTTTTCATGGAATTCACACATCTCTGAATGATTTGATCCGCACAACACTTGAACAAATAAGGATCTTCCCAAAAGTAATGCTTTACTTTGGAGAGGAATTTCTTCTTTTGTTAGGCCGTGAAATCCTCCGGAACAATTCCTGCAACCAAGTAATTAGCAAAATCCATAAACCAAGGTATTTGAGAAATCTTACCATCAACAAGTAGCAGTTGTCCACCCAGAAAGGTCTTATTGATGTTCTCTTCGGCCAATGGTTCTAAGTTGGGATTTTCCAACCTAGATAAGTGATCAACAACCAAATTTTCTGCTCCCTTTTTATCCCTAATCTCCAAGTCAAATTCTTGCAACAATAAAACCTATTTTATCAATCTTAGCTTAGAATCATGCTTGGTTTGTAGATATTTAAGGGCAGAATGGTCCGTATACACAATGACTTTGGACAAAACACGATAAGAACGGAATTTACAAAAGCAAACACTATGACAAGCAATTCTTTCTCCATTGTGGTGTAGTTCTATTGTGCCACTGTAAGAGTTTTACTTGTATAGTAGATTTGTTGAAAATACTTATTCCTTCTTTGTCTAGGCACTGCGCCTACTGCATAATCACTTGCACCACACATTAATTCAAAAGGAAGAGACCAATCCAATGTAATTAAAATAGGAGAGTTGATCAATTTCTTTTTAAGCACATTGAAAACATTTAAACATTTATCATTAAAATAAAAAATAGCATCTTTGTCAAGTAGAGAAGTAAAAGGTTTAGAATTTTTTGAGAAACTTAAGATAAACTTCCTACAAAAATTCACATGACCAAGAAAGCTTCGAATATCCTTCACAGAGGTGGGAGGGGGAAGTTTCTCAATTGCCTCAATTTTTACACTATCGACCTCAATACTTTTTCTTGAAATCTTGTACCCCAATACAATACCTTCTTGCACCATGAAGTGACATTTTTCCCAATTAAGCATGAGGTTGGTCTCTTCACACCTTTGAAGCACCTTTTCTAAATTGGCCAAGTAAAAATCAAAAGAATCATCAAAAACAGAAAAATCATCCATAAATACCTCCATGATATCTCCCAAAAATCCTTTGAAGATAGCCATCATACATCTTTGGAAAGTTCTTGGATCATTGCAAAGACTAAAAAGGTATACGACGATATAAAAAAGTACCAAAAGGACATGTAAAGGTAGTTTTCTGTTGATCTTTTGGGGCTATGGGAATTTAAAAGTAACCAGAAAAACTATCTAAAAAGTAATAAAACTCATGCCTGGCTAATCCTTCTAACATTTGATCAATGACAGGGAGAGGAAAATGGTCCTTCCTAGTTGCCTCATTTAATTTCCTATAATCAATGCAAACCCTCGAACCAGTTACCAATCTTATTGGGATCAACTCATTTTTTTCGTTTGGGCTCATCGTCATTCCTCCCTTCTTTGGTACCACTTGTGTTGGACTCACCTAAATACTATCAGAAATAGGGTAAATGATGCCAGAATCTAAGAGTTTTATCACCTCACCTTTTAGAACATCGCTCATATTTGGATTCAACCTACGTTGGGGTTGCACTACGGGCTTTGCTCCTTCTTCTAACAAAATTTTGTGAGTGCAAAAGGAAGGACTAATTCCCTTAATGTCCGTGATGTTTCATTACTCGAGATGTTTCAATTTGTTTCAAATGGCCTTGCCTTTTGCTTTTCATGTTTGCATAAAATTCCTTTCCAAGGTTAGGACAAAAGTCACCTCTGAAATCTAAAATTAGACCACAACCAATCCTTCCAAACATCTCAGTTAGATTTAAAGATCGATTGAGAGAAGGTTTGATTATTTTTTCAACAACTATCCTATTTGAGGCCCTAGCATCATACCATTCCTCACATTTTTTATCATTAAAACTCTTTGGATAACAAGAAGGTAGCTCTGAAGATGGGTCAAAAGTTAAGGATGGTTTAGTGCATTTTCTAGGTTTGAAAAATTATTTTATTTTAGGTATTTTGACTCAACTAAACACACTTTGCAAATGGTTCTCTTGTTAGTGAAATTTTTTTTCCAAACTTTTGATTTTTCAAGAAAAACACTGCTTAAAATACCATTAACAATGTCCAACTCAAATAGCAAAAGCACAATGTCAAACTACAATTCCACTAACTTCAATCAACACAACAAAATATCACAAGTATGCTCACCAATTATCCAAAAGTACCATATTTGAAAATTTTTTAGAAAAATACATAGATAACATTAGAAGCAATCACAAGACTAACAACTCATTCTATACATTTTTCTACTCAAAAAATAGATTTCCAAGTGCAGTAAATTTTTCCTCAAAAATAAGTATAAAAAATGCAAAGAAATTTAAGAGGATAAAATCTACCATAATATGAAGGGAGTTTTGCACCAATGTATTCCACAACTTGTGAGCTTTAAAAAATTTGAATTCTCAAGGGATAATTCGTATAGGAATCAGAGCAATATTCACTAAAAAAGAAAGATGAAGAAAGGAAATGGTGAAGAACAAAGAAACGAAGGTAGTATTCTGGAGGAATAGGGAAAGGAAAATCAAAGAAGAAAGAGAAATAGAAGAAAAAAGACAAAAGAAGAAAGAAACAAATAAAACAAAACATAAAGAGAGGAATTGGGAGGGGAGGAGGAGGTGCTTCACGGGAACAAACAAGAAAAAAGACAAGAAAAGCAAAAGAAAAAGGAATAACAAGAAGAAAAGGACAAAATAGGAATCTGGGAAGAATAAGGAAAAGAAGAAAAAGGAAAAAGTAAAAGAAAAGAAAAAAATAAGGTGAAGAAAAGGAAAAATGGGGGGGGGAATGGCTTCGGTCAAAGCTATCCCCCCCCTCTTTTTATTAAAAACTATTTTTTTTCTTTTTCATTTTCTTCTTTTTTTATATAAAAATAAATAAAAGCTATCCTAAATGAATGCATGAACACATTACATTTAAAATAAGAATGCATAAATTAAAAATTAGACTAAAAATAAAAATAAATTCAATTCACCCAAAATATCGTGTTCATCTGGTGTAACATAAGCAAAAGTCCAAACTTGAAAGTAAAAAGAGTTAGTATTGACTCAAAATTATTGACGTAAAAATCATCAAATAGTCTAATACAATTAATACACTTATTTCACATTAACATGGAGTTAGTAATTAAATAGTTAAATATACAATATATACAAACATACAAAAACAAGTTAGTAAATTATTAACATGTATCTATCTATTTACATATTTACACGGCTAAATCAATAAAATCCAAGCTTTCATGATATTGTTCCTCGGCAATGGCGCAAAAAACTTGATGCGTAAATTTTGGATGTATAAAAATTATTAAACTTAAACCCATCTCTTAGCCAAATTTAAATTAAAATATTAATCTCAAATTACACATAGGAGCAAGTATACTCACCGCAAGCATAGTATAGAGAATTAACAAGTATCGATCCTCAAGGGAACAAGTATACGCTAATCACTTTTCATTCATTATTTAATCGACCTAATAAAGTGTTAAGATCATAAAAAGGAAAATAAAGAAAAATATATACAACTCAAGGATGTAAAAATATGCAATTTAGACAATTACTCTTGATGACATGACAATGAATCACTTAGCAAATATCACAATAATTATTATCTTGGTCACATAAAGGATTTAAAATAGAAACACTTCATTTGTAATCCATAGAATCACCATCTTCTCGTTAAATTAGTGAACATATTCTGTCTCAACTAATTTGTCCAAAAGATGCATTAAAAACAATCCTCATATAAACCTCTATATTCTAAGTGATTTAAAACATGAAATTAGTTAATGAATCCATATTCTAACAATAATCAACTAACCTTTGGTTACCCAAGTTCTTAACCATTAACCCCTTTTTCAAGCGAGTTAAGAGATAACAAAAGTGAAATTAATTAGTTGAAGTCATTGTTAATCCTTTTTTCAAGCAAGTAACAACAAAAATCAATTAATCAACTCTGTAATAAAAATAAGTAATCAAATCCCAAGACAAATAACCGATTAATCAAAAGTCTAAATTAATTCAAGAAATCATGAATCCCAAAAATGATGTCAAATTATAATAAAAACATTAATTACATCATTATTCTAGAAAAAGAAAATAAAGGTAAAAGAAAGAACTCATAAACAAGCCCTTCTTCTTCTCCTTGAAAACGTTTTTGAATAATGCCTCTGGAATGATGAATCTCCTCTTCTTGTGAGTGATTGACAACTTTAATCTTTGGAATCACACCTTTATCTTGTGTTTTTCTTGTTTAAATAGGCTTCCAAGAGATCAAAAATTGTTCCCTAAGAGTTTTGGGTGGAGTAGAGATTGGAAAATAAAAAAACTCCATGGAAATTACCAAACCAGTGCATGAAAGGAAAAGTTCGCCGACATTGGGCAGATCAGGGCCAGCACCGACTCCGTTTAGCATAGCTGGCGCTGGCTTCGTGGGTTACGGCCGGCATCGGCCATGCTATGATGGCGATAGGATTTTTTATTTTTTCATCATTTTCTATAATAAAAAGGTAAAATACCTTTTCAACAGTAAAATATTAAATATGAAGTAATATACCTAGTTATTGCACCAAATGTATCAAAAAACATCCTCAAATAACTAGGAAAATATCGATAAATTTTATCCCTATCAAACACCCCTACTAGAACTAATATCGGAAGCATGTGATAAGCTGGGGGTCGCCCCATTCGGTTTCCTAGACAAGGAGTCTTTGTAACTAACATTACTAATATGGACAAAATAAGTACTAATATTGATATATTAAAGCCATACTATAATATTGTACAACCCAAAAAGTAGGATCCAATGTACACTAACATGTGTACTCTAGCAATAATATAATGTACATGTACAAAAGAAGTAGTCTATAAACCTATCTTGTGGTATCGTCTTCTAGTCGCGTGGTTTGTCAACTCGGATCCTAAGAAAACATAATAAAAGACATGTGTGAGTGAAAATCACTCAGTGAGTCCTGTGTGCACTAGTGTTTTAAGAAAACAAATAGACACAAGTATTTTTGAGTTTTATTTCAAAATCTGTTATAGGAAAATATCATATTTTTCCACTGAAAACAACTCTCCAACTAACTAGGAGGGAGTTTATTCCGAAACCAAACAATTTTTGGAAAACCAAGTTTCATTCAACATCACTGCCCTAATTTAAAAAATACAGACACTTCTCTTAATAGAAGGTCGGCTTGTGTGCAAAGCTCATAGAGCTTCGTCTTCGATATTACAGTCTTATTATACTAAGGACACAAGCATCTAGTACTCAATCGTGCATTGTTAGATTGGTAAGTGCGTACCAACATAATACCAACAAAATGAGAATGATTTACTTGCCATCGTAAGCCTAGAGGTCCCAATCATGACGTTAATCACATCGAGGTGGCAAGGGGTTGAACACACCTGGTATCCTCGCCCAGCATCCGTGAACGACTCAAAATAATATGCACACAACGCATTGCTAGGCGCTAAACAGATGTCCTATTTCCTCGTTTGGATTAAGACAACCTCCAAAACTACCTAGGTTACTTGGGGTCATCTACCTCTAATGCACGCTATTACAAAGATCAAAGCCCTTGCTGAGTGCTCAATATCTTCACTAGTTCAAAAGACCAGTTCAATACTACTGGCTCACAAGGCCAATCAAACAATTTATTCCAGAAGGAGTGCAATAAAACATTTTATGGAGCCAAAATATCATTTTCCAAAAGTTAATTCCATATCATGGGAATTTTCTCCAAAATCGTAGCGTAGACAGATAAGGAGCCCTTCCTGCATCATAAAATCCTCCCTTAAGGGTATTTATGTAAATTTTGCAAATTTAGTATACCTGAGTCCAAAAGAAATTATTTTTATCCAATCCAAAATTCTAAATCCAAAAGTGTAAATAAATTTAAAGATTTCATAGTTTATTGTGCCTGAGTGCTCTAGAGTAAATCGTGGTTCAATAAGATAAGAAATTGTAATTTCTCATTTTTTATCATAAAACATGGAGTAAAACATACTTGTGCTAGTAAAATATTCATATACTGCACACGTTCCATAAATTCAGTCATTTTTCATGTTTTCATGACAATAGAATATATGTCATACAAGGAATTTAATATCCATTGTGAAAATATTTTATTTTTAGAAATTCAGTCACTTTATGACTAAAAAAAAAAAAAAATCTAAACTTTGGTTAAAAAAACCCAAAGGGTTTATCATTCACCTTTTCATACTTCAGGGAAAATACTAACTCTTAAATGGTATTCAAAACCATAAGATTCCATTTTCCCTATTAGGTCATAGCATGAAATAGAATTTCACTTGTTCCGAGAAACCACAAGTTTGGTTAGGAAAACCGATGTTGGTTTAGAAAAGCATTAAGGTTCATCGACCCCTCTTTGGAAAATTTAATCATTAAGGTTAAATATTTGTAAATACGGAAATCTATGTTTCTCATTTATTCTAGTATGGAATAATGTTAATTCTATCTCAAAAAAATCATACTTTTCCTCAGAGAAACCAAAAGGATCTGTAATGCATTCCTTTGACATTAAAAGAAATTCACAAGCATTTATTAGAAAATGTTTTACAGGGACTCACCTTATATCTTAGATTAAATGTAGCTATAGGTATATGCTTCTAGATTTCCTCCCAATCCCTAACGTGAATAACCTACATTATAGGCCATTCCATTATTAGCTTAGCAACTAAAGTTCACAACTCTTAGGTACTAATATAAGGAAATTACTAATTTCTATTTTTCCTATTTCTTTTTGAAATATTATTTCTTCGCGTAATAAAATCTATTCCGCACTTCTTTATCCTTTTTTTTTCCACATGAATACAAGACTTTCATAAGCCTTTTTAAACTCTTCATTCATCCATGAACACCATTGAAGCAATAATGAAATCCATATTCTTGAATTTAATTTCTACATTTTTCCAGCTTTGGTACTCTTTTTTGTTTTTAGCATGTCTTTCAATATACAACTCCAATTAACCTCAATTTTGAGCCAAAATGGTCGTATGACATTCAACTAAAATATTATGGATTCCATTTCCTCAAGACTGAATTTGTTGTAGCACTACTGGGGCAAAACAGTCCCAACTTTTCATGATCCAACCATTATTTTCACAAGTAATCATTATTATTTCATTCTCCTTTAATAAAACCAATTATACAACACTTAATCCACCTTAATTTCCATCATATCTCTATTCAATTCTCTGATTTTCAGATCTATTCATCCCAGAAAATCCGCAATTCCATAGCACAAAATCAACAATTATAAATAAGAACAACAATAATTCATTATTATTAACAATTAAACCATTTATCCACTTGAATTTCACCTTCATCTTTTGCAGCCATGAACTACCCCTTAAAACACTTTCAAAACTTCTTCATGCACCATATAAAACATAGCATATAGTCCACAAACAGCCGGCACACACATTACACACAAACACTTCACAACATAGCTATTTTTTTTTCCAAGAAATTTATAAAATTCCATGTATTTCTCAACAATATTTTTATCAAAATAATCCTTGTACTACATACTCTAACTTTAATTCATGAATTATAAATTTTTACCTTATGTAGCTTGATTTGAGATTGAAATGTCCCAAGTACTCCTTCCTTTCTTATATAAAAACTCTCTTTCTCTCTCTCTCATTTTTCTTTTTCTTTCTATTTTCCCTAGCTATTTTTCCTTTTCTCTTTGGTTTTCTTTTCATCTTCCTTCTTTTATTTTTTGCTGCCTGTTTTCTATAGTATCCACCATCATTCTTGATCCAAATTATGACCAATTTGGTTAAAATTCAATAAATGCAATAATAGTTATCCTTCAATGTGTAATTTTCCCACTTGCTAACTTATATTTTCATAAAGCTTATTTAATAAGCTTCATGTAATATAGTTCATGCATGAATTTTTCATGCAACCACTAACATTTTGACACTTGTCACACAACCAACCACCTGGTGCCACATGTTGCAATTTTGGCTGTTCTTTTATCATTTTCTCAAGAATGAACTAAAATTTGGGTCGAAAAATAGTCTCATCGGGAAAACTTTTTATTCTACCAACGGAATCTACACATTTCATTGATCACAATGGTGGGAATCTAAATTTTGAAATTCCTTCTCTATTTTTCTCTATTCACTGTCAAAATTACGATAACACCCCTGAAAACTCAATTTATACCAAAATCTTCATCTCATTGTACTGATCAACTTTAATTTTGAGATCATATACAAATTCTCATCTTATCAAATGTAGTCACTATCTAGATTGAAAAATTTACAAGATATTACATTCTCCCCTCCTTCAAGAAATTTCGCCCTCGAAATTAATTTATCGTTGGAACAGTTCTGGATACCTCTTCTGCATCTTCATTTCTGTTTCCCCCGTGGCATCTTGTATAGGATGATGAAACCATAATACCTTTATGATATGATTTGGGGGTGATTTTTCAATGAATTTCGTGGCTAAATTTGGGGTAAAATGCAAGACCTATTAAAGAACTTAAAATAATGAAATTTATGAAGAAACAAGATACTCAATTCAAATACTAGGACCCTAAGCCAAAATAAAGGACTTAGAACTCTACAAATGAGAATCAAGTCTACTAATTCATACTCAAGAACCCTTAACCCAACTATGGAGCTAAGAACACTTAAAGAAGAGGAACTAGGCAACCAAAAATAACCTCTACTCTAGACCCTTATATTAGCAAGAAACTAAGATTCTAGTTTGATAGGTTAGTTTGATCTATCCTTAAGAGTTTATAGACATAAATCAAAGACAAGGAATTGAATCCTAAGATTGGTCTTGGCCTTCATGGAAGAACCCTCAAAGAATCTCTTAAGAGTGTCTTTTGATCTTAATAATAATATCCAAGTTACATTTAAAATGTTATAATACCATATATATAGGCATCTAAGCTAATTAAGATGAGATGAAATCTCTGCCATTCAAGCCTTCGAAAGGTCCAAAAGATCCCTATCATATAATAAAAGTCGTGAGAATTTAATTGGGAACAAAATAGAATAAAAAGGAAAAAATTAAGCAAAAGTCGTGTGTTGCCCGAAGTGACCTAGTGCCAGGTAGCCTTGTTGGGCCTCGTGCCGGGTGAGCACTGTTCTTCATAGCCAGTCCATTTTTCTTGTCCTTAACCTTTCTCTTGTGCTCCTTTGGCTTTCTATACAAATTGTTTGCTAATGCAGCTTTCTTTGACCTTCTTTTTAGCATCTATTTCTTCACACTCTTTATGTTCCTTGGCTTATTAGTTGGTTTTGCTTGAATCCTCCATTGTAAGCTCCCATGCCTTAGATTCTTCCAAGGTGCTAGGAAATGTGACTTGTAGGTCCATCCCCCTTCTTTAGCTTTGGCATATTGCTTGGATGGATTCCTATCATTTGCCCCTTATTTGGGCGAATTCATCTTCGAATGAGCACCTACATAATATTTCAAACAAGAACTCTTTTGTGAAGATGAAAATACAAGTTTATGCTCTCCCACATGCAACTCATTTTTTCCCTCATCTTCGCTTTTCTTCTTTGTAGCTTCTCCCTCTTTGTTGTCATTTTTCAAGCACAAAAGAGCCACCCTTATTTTATCTCCATCTTCTCTCCGCTTTTCACTCTCCTCCTTTGCTCCCTCTTATTTTGATGTCTCCTTTTAAACTCTTTCTTTTCCCTCATCATTTTCCCTCTCATTCTTTTCCTTTGAAAGGTCTCCTACTACACTCTTCTTTTTCTCATTGTCCCTCATTTTTCTTTGCACTTCTCTCACCTCACTTGAGGGTAGGAGTGGAAGAGTATATAGCTTGCTTCCCTTGATAACCGAGTAGGAATTTCTCCTTCTGTTGTGCAACACACTCCTATCAAATTGGCATGGCCTTCCCAAAATTAAGTGGCTAGCTTGTATAGGGACTATATCACAAATAATTTCATCTTGATACTTTGCCATTTTAATTGTCAACAACACTTGTTTGTTCACCCTCAACTTCCCACTATCATAGAACCATTGTAATCTATAGGGATTAGGGTGTTTCATCACAGATAAACCCAATTCTTCCACAAGACTAGCACTCACAACATTGGTAAAGCTTCTTCCATCAATGAGAGAAACACATGGCTTTTAGTTGATAAGGAAATAGGAGTAGAAAATATTATTTTTTTTGTAAGCTCTTCTTCACTTCATCATCACATTTATCTCCTATGACACAAGTTCCCATATCCTTAATTGCAACATCGGCTAAGGAGTAAAGGGGTGGCACAACAATTCATTCGTTACTAGAATTATCATCACCATTGGGCCCCTCATTTTGCTTCTCATCTCCACAAGCCTCCTTTCCACTAATTATCTCTTCTTGGATATTGGTAAACATCAATTTCTTAGTTGGACACTCATATGAGGTGTGCCCATAGCCTAAGCATTTGATGTCCCTAGTTCTTGGAGGTCTCTCAATACCTTTCCCTTTGTCTTTGGCCCATTCTTCTCTAGGCTTGTAGGGCTCTCTTGATGGTCTTGGTGGTTTTGGTTGCTTTTCCCTCTCTTTAGGTTGGTGGTTGAAAATAAGATTCGTGTAAATGGTTTCTTTGGAATGTGACTTTCTTTTGAGTTGTCCCTCAATTTTAATGGCCATATGCACCATTTCTTCCAAAGTCTCATAAGAATGTAACTCAACTGCATTTGCTATTTCTCTATTCAACCCACTCAAAAACCTTACTTTTGTAGCCCTTACATCCTCAACAATGTTTGACCTCATCAAGGTCACCTCCAACTCCTTATGAAAATCCTCTATACTTTTATTTTTTTATCTAAGCACATGGAATTTTTGGTAAAGCTCATTATAGTAGTTTGGCATACACATCTCTCTCTTATCAAGTTCCTCAACAATTCCCAAGTAGCAATCAGTTGATCCCCTATTCTCCTTCTTTGGGATGCTACTTGGTCCCACTGCACTAAAGCCTATTCAAGGAAACTTGAAATGGCCAATTTAACCTTGGTCCACTTGCTATACTTATGGCACTTAAAAAAAATCTCCATCCTCCTTTCTCATTCAAAATAAGCTTTCGGGTCACTTTTACCTTTGAAAAGGGGTACCTTCATTTTGATATGCCTTAACTCTCTATATCCCTTATCTTCTTCTCGCCTTCTCACTCTAATCTCATTTCCCCGGTTTTGTCTTCTATAATCTTCCTCATGGACTCTCTCATTCCTTTCTTCCACTGTTTCAAACTCCCTCTCAAGCCCTCTTATGTTTTGTCCATAATGTCTATCTTGCATTCTACCTCTTCCTCCTCTTAACCCTTGCCTACCTCCCCTCAACTGTATAGGTAGATGGCTTTCTATGGAATGTTCATCCCAATCCTCTCCTTGCTCATACAACGGGGGTGTGATATTATTTTCCTCTCTCATCCTAGGACTATCTTGTTTCCTATAACCACTTTTTTGTGCAACAGTTGAGGCTTGGCCTTGGTTGGTTTGCAATTCGGTTATATCTCTCCTCATCTTATCCATTTTTGCATTGAGAGTTTCAAAGGCAGCTCGAATATCAAAAGAGTCTTAGGACAATTTTTGGGGATTTTACTTGGAAGGTTTAGATAGAAGAAGTAATTTCCTCACAAGAACTCCTTTACGTGTTTGCACTCACTCTCGTATTTAACTTTCTTTGGATTTTATGTAAATAGGCTCACCCTTTTACCTTTCTTTTTTCAATTCACTCAAGTACTCAACAAGTTTTCCCACAAAAGTCTCCCCAATTAGTTAGGAATTAGTCCAAACTTTGACAAGTCTACTAACTCTCTAAGGACAACCAACTAGTTGACTAACGGTGGAAGTTGATCAACACACAACAACGAGCCTCAAGAAGTTTATATCAATTAGGGAAATTTAATGAATTAAAGAATCTCAATAAAATTGACTAGGGAATTAGTGAATGGACAAGACCTAACTAGAATTTTCAATGTAACACTAGGAGTTCAAGGAATATATTATTCAAGAGCAAGGGCAAGAATTTATCAACTAAGATGATCTCAAATAGACAAGCAATGTCCCCAAAAATACTTGAAATGATAGATAACCAACTATAGAAAGTGTTCAAAAAAATTTTAGCCACAATTTCAAGTGAAAAGTTCACTCAAGAAAAATATCAAACATTTTGTAAGCAATTTTGGGAACTCAAGATATAACAGAAATTTTAAGCAATTGTAGCCTGCAAAATTGACAAACAATAAGAAATTTGCAATCCCCAATGATTATACTATCAACAAGGCTTAAGTTTAACATATATAACATTAGAAACCTCAAAGAAAACTTGACCTTTTTGTAGCACAATTTTGAGTTACGAGATTGACCAAATTTGAAGCCTTGTTCAATGTCTTTAATCAAAACTTCCTCGCTCTAATACCAAACTATTCAATATGATCTTGGGGTGATTTCTCAATGAATTTTGTGGCTAAATTTGAGATAAAATGCAAGACCCATTAAAGAACTCAAATCAGTGAATTTGTGAAGAAACAAGATACCCAATTCACATACAAGGGCCCTAAGCCAAAATAAAGGACTTAGAACTTTAGAAATGGGAATTAAGTCTACTAATTCATACCCAAGAACTCTCAACCCAACTATGGAGCTAAGAACACATGAAAAAATGAACCAAGAAACCGAAGATAACTTCTACTCTAGACCCTTAGGTTAGCAAGAAACTAAAATTTTATTTTGATAGGTTAGTTTGATCTATCTTTAAGAGTTTATAGACATAAATTAAAGGCTAGGAATGGAATCCTAAGATTGGTCTTGGCCTTCATAGAAGAACCCTAAAAAAACTCTCTCAAGAGTGTCTTTTGATCTCAATAATAATATCAAGTTGCATTTGAAATGTTATAATGCCATATATATAGACATCTAAACTTAACTAAGGTAAGATGAAATCTCAGTCATTTAAATCCTTAAAAGGTCCAAAAGATCCCTATTGCATAATAAAATTCGTGAGAATTTAATTGAGAACAAAATAGAACAAAAAGGGAAAAATTGAGCAAAAGTCGGGTGTCACCCGAAGTGACCAGGTGCCAGGTAGCCTTGTTGGGCCTGGTGCCGGGTGCATATTGAAAAAATTTGGCCAATAGGCCAAGTAGATCTGGTGCCAAGTAGCCTTGTTGGGCCTAGTGCTGGGTGAGCGTTGTTTTTCACAGCTGGTCCATTTTTCTTGTCCTCAGCCTTTCTCTTGTGCTCCTTTGGCCTTCCATACAAATTGTTGTGCAAATGCAGCTTTATTTGGCCTTCTCTTTGGCATTCATCTTTTCACACTCTTTATGTTTCTTGGCTTATTTATTGGCTTTTCTTGAATCCTCCCTGGTAAGCTCCCATACCTTAGATTCTTCCAAGGTACCATAAAGTATGGCTTGTAGTTCCATCTCATTTCTTTAGCTTTGGCATATTGCTTAAATGGATTCCTATCACTTTATAAGTGGAATCTTTTTATGCTGCAATTCTTTTTCAGCGTACTCCAAAATTGTAATTTGTTTCTCATTATACTTCAAGCTTGGAGTTATCTCATTGGGTTCCTCATTCAAAACATGTTTAGGGTCAGCTACATACTTTTGAAGTTGAGAGATATGAAATACATTGTGGATGCTCTGTAGTTTTACCAGCAAATCTAATCGGTAAGCCACTTTTTCAATTTGTTCCATAATTGGAAATGGTCTAATATATCTAGGTGTCAACTTTCTCCCTTATCCTTTACTTCCTAATTGACGTTGTGGTATCAATTTCAAGAATACTCGATCTCTTTCCACAAATTCTAGATCTCTTCTATGCTGATCGACATAACTCTTTTGTTGGCTTTTGAGCTGTTTCTAACCTTGCCTTAATTATCTCTACGGTCTGTTGTATTCTTCAAGGTCAAAAGCATTTTGTATACTTGATTTCCATCCTAGGCGTTCCAAATATAACGGAGATTGACACTTTCTCCTACATAAAGCCTCAAATGGTGCCATTCCAATTGTCTATTGATAACTAATATTGTATGCAAACTCTGCGTAAGCCAAGTTATCAATCCATGTAGTTCCAAAATCTAACACACATGCTCACAACATATCCTCCAAGATTTGATTTACCCATTCCATCACCCGTCTGTTTGTAGGTATACTGTTGTATTAAATTTCAATGTTATCTCATGTAATTATTGTAGTTTTTTCCAAAATCTGGAAGTAAACCTTGGGTCAGGATCAGATACGATACTTGAGGGTACTCTATGCAATCTGATAATTTCCTCCATATATATATTGCTTAATTTCTCTAAAGAATCTCATTGAATAATAGGGATGAAATGGGCGGATTTGGTCAATCGGTCTACCACAACCCAAATAGTATCCCTCTATCCTACAGTCATAGGTAATCCTGTTATGAAGTCCATTGTAATCTCATCCCATTTCCATGATAGTGTGGGCAATGGCTATAATAATCCTTCGGGTTATTGCTTATTAGTTTTCACCTGTTGACAAGTCAAACATCAAGCCTCAAATTTAGAAATATCTTTCTTCATCCTAATCTACCAAAAATGTTGTTTCAAGTCTTAGTGCATTGTAACTACTCCTGGATGGATAATATACTTACTTTGGTGAGCTTCGCCTAAAATATCTTGTTTTAAGGCAAACTATCTCGGAATGCAGTACCGGTCTCGAAACCGAAAGATTCTAATATCATCTTTCTAAAATTCACTCTTTTCATTCTCTGCCTCCTTCTCCCAAATCTTTTGTAATTCTTCATCTTTCTCCTGCTCTTCTTGTAATTGTTGCAGAAAAGTGGGTTGAATCGAACTATTACTTATCCTTATCCATCCTTCAACTGCAAATATTTCTAGTTTTGGAACTCGTACTATACGGAGAACAGATAAGTTTGCTTTCCTACTCAATGCACCTGCCACCATGTTTGCTTTTCCAAGATGGTACTTTATTGGATATCAAACCTCTTCTAGAAATTCCATCCATCTATGCTGCCTCATGTTCAAATCTTTTTGACTGAAGATATATTTTAAGCTCTTATAATCAATAAAAACTTCAAACTCAGCACCATATAGATAATGTCTCCACTTCTTCAATGCAAATACAATGGCAACTAGTTTCAGATCATGGGTAGGGTATTTTTCTTCATGAGGTTTCAAATTTCTTAAGATATATGCTATTACCCTTTTTTCTTGCATTAATACGCCTCCTAATCTCTCCTTAGAAGTATCAGTGTACACTTCATAAGGTTTATCCATTATAGGTAATGCAAGAACTGGAGTAGAGCATAATTTCATTTTAATTCCTGAAAACTGTTCTCACACTTTTCTGACTAGACATAAGGAACTTTCTTTTGAGTGAGCCGAGTCAAAGGTGAAGCAATCTTTGAAAATCCTTCAATAAATCTTCTATAATACTCGGCCAGTCCCAGAAAACTCTATACATCTGTTGGGTTCTTAGGGAGCTTCCAGTTTTTTATCGCCTCAACCTTCACAAGGTCTACAGTAATTCCCTCCTTAGATATTACATGCCCTAAGAATGCATCCTCATGTAACTAAAATTCACATTTACTGAATTTGGCATATAACTTAGCTTCTCGTTGCTTTTCTAATACTTTTCGAAGATGCGCCTCGTGTTCTTTAGGGTTTGAAAAATACACCAAAATATCATCTATGAAGATAACAACAAAGCTATCAAGGTAAGGTTGAAATACTCGGTGCATCAAATCCATGAAGGTAGCAGGAGCATTAGTAACACCAAATGATATCACTGCTAACTTAAAATGTTCATATTGTGTATTAAATGCAATTTTCAGAATATCTTCTTCTTGAATTCAAACCTGATAATATCCTTGCCGCAAAACTAATTTAGAAAAACATCCTACTCCTCGCAACTAATCAAATAGTTCATTAAGCAGAGGCAATGGATATTTGTTCTTTACTATTACTGCATTTAACCCATGATAATCTATACATATCTGGAATGACCTATCTTTCTTTTTGACAAACAGTACAGGTGCTTCCTATGGAGATGTACTAGGTTTGATAAATCCTTGCTTTAGTAATTCTTGTACTTATTTCTTAAGCTCTTTCAACTCTATCGGTGCCATTCTATAGAGAGTCCTTGAAATCGGTTCTGTAGTTGGCATTAAATTAATAGAGGATTCTACTGCTCTTTCCTTTGGTAACTCCTTTAAGTCTATTAGAAAAGCATCCAAATATTCACACACAATAAGAACATCTTCTGGTTTCTTCATGTCCCTTAGCTTATTCATAACATAAGCTAAGCATCCCATACATCCTTTTTGGATTAACTTCCAAGCTTTAATTCCTGATATTAGCAAATCATTTTCTTTCCAGTTTCTCCTACAAATTTTAACATAGTTTCTCCAGGTCTACAAAATTGCACCACCTTATTTCTATAGTCAACCTAGGCATGATGTTGGGATAACCAATCCATCCCTAGTATGGCATCATAGCCTTGTACAAGTAAGCATATCAGGTTCCCTTCTAATACCTCAACACTTACCAAAATTCTACATCCCAGATGTATTTTATCACTACCCATCTGCTTTTCCAATGGTGTACTAACAATTATTTCATATGGAGTTTCCTCTTCGGTAACTCCCATAGTTTCAAGAAATGAATTTGCAACAAAAGAATGCGTAGAACCGGGATCTATCAAAACTTTAGCATTTTTATTGAAAATAGAAAGCATACCTTCCACAACAGTAGCATCAACATCAGCTTTATCCAGAGCGACTACTCGCATATTTACTTGAGGTTTATTAGGTCCTAGTTTTGAGGTAGAAGCCTGCCCCTGATTCCCTCTTGCTTGTCCAAGCTTTTATCCTGCATATCCTCCTCTCGAGTTCATCCATCCTGCTGGCCATCGCAGATGGGGACAATTAATAATTTTATGCCTGTCTTCTCCACAAATATAGCATCTTAATTATAGCTATGATTGTCCTCCAGTTGGACCCCCATTTCGTGGGACTTTTCCCTTCTTTTTCCACTGAGGTTCCCCAGGCCGCTTCTGATTAGTATCTTTTAACCCAACTTTATTTTTCTACTTGACTTGCTCTATATCCTCCATTTTTGTCCAGGAAGCAATTTCCACTACCGCACCATAGCTGGCTGGTTCCATACTTACTAGTACTCATTTTAACTTAGGCCTCAGTCTTTTCACAAACCGTATATTTCTATCGCCTTTGACTGTACCAAAAGAGGGCAGTTTTTTTATAGTCGGGTAAATCAGCTATATACTGTCCTATCGTTCGACTCCTTTGCTTAAAATTCTGAAACTTATCCTCCTTTCATTCCACAATCCAAGTGGGAATGAATTCCTTCTTAAAACTAGCTTTAAAGTTTAACCATTCCCATTCCCGTCTTTCCTTCTCTCGATTCCACCAATCCCATGCAAGACTTTATAACTGAAATGTTGCAAACTGCATATTATTTTTCTCTGAATAATCCAGAGTAGCAAAAATATTTTCCATCCTCTCAACCCAGGTCTCAGCTTCTTGTTCCTGATTAGGTTTCCTTTAGAATTAGGAAATGTGAAACTTTAAAAAGCATTCTAAGGCCTCATCAGACTCAAGCTCATTCTTCCATCATTCTCCTTGACCAACATTCTTCTTCTTCTTCTTCTTCTTATTATTATTATTATTATTATTATTATTATTATTATTATTATTATTATTATTATTATTATTATTATTATTATTATTATTATTATTATTATCATTATCAGCTAGATGTTGTATTGCATCAGTCATTCTCTAAAAAGTTCGCATCATAGCATCTATTGGTGTAAGTTGTGTTCATTCGATTAAGGGGCTCTCTCAGTTGATATCTCAGGGTGACGTCGGGTGGAGCGACTGGGAGGTATCTATAGTTTTTTCATAGGGTTTAATGCAAAACAAACACAATATATCGTAGGTATATGGTATAAAAGTAGACACAGTACAAATGATAAGAAACATAGTGTGTGTGTGTGTGTGTGTGTGTGTGTGTATATATATATATATATATCCATTCATAGTCAAAACCTAAAATCGGTACAAAATCGTGCACATTTTACTTTAACCTACCAATAAAACTAATATACATATATTAGATTGTACATGTCATACTATTTACATAATGTCCTACTCATCAGTAACACTACTATCTAAGACGGGAGGCCCAGAGCCCGAGGAAACTATGTAAGATTCCTGACGTATCTCATCCGAGAAAATTAAGTCCATCCGAATTTGGATCAACTCCATTCGCAATATCCTCAAATACAATATTGTCCTCCATAGCCTCATCTATGTCTGGCTCTGGTTCAGCCTCATTTACAGCTGGAACCTCTTGATCCCCTCCTGTTTTTATGTCCATCAGTCTTGGAAGATCCTCCTCGATCTCCCCAGGAATATCCTCTTCAACTTTCCCAAATACCTCCTTGTTATCTTGCTATAATCATGCATTATCAGGAACACTATCCTTCTTATCTGAGTTACTAACCTGGGATTGTGTTCTCTCCGGAGATGGGCCTCAGGAACGGGCAAGCAAAGGAATAGGTCACTGACGTCTATGTCCTTGGCCTGGTCCTGTCACTGATTGGTACTGACATCCTAGCAATGCTTGATAGCAAGGTCTTCATTCAATGTAAACCTTCCTAACCTTCTTCATACCTCAACTCTCACCTCTCTCCATGCCCTTCTCATCAACCGGTCTTTTTCTTTTATCGTCTCTAATCAACATACCTATAAAATAAAGGGATCCTACCAGTTCTTATGACGATACCACAATAACTAGCTCTGATCCAATGGTAACACCTACTAGAACTAATATCGAAAGTATATGATAAGTTTGGGGGTTGCCCCGTCCGGTTTCCTAGACAATGGGGTCTTTATAACTAACAGAACTAATATAGACAAAATAAGTACTAATATTGACAAATTAAAACCATACTGTAATATTGTACAACCCAAAAAGTAAGGTCCAACGTACACTAACATGTGTACTCTAGCAATATTATAATGTACGTGTAACACCCCGAAGCCTAGGCCCGCCAGGACCGAGGATGTCGCCTCGTCCAAAGGATAAGGGGTCTTTATAACTAGGTCACACAAATAAAATTGCTGAAATAAAATAATACTTAACTTAAAAAAAAAATTATTACAACCCAATATACTCCAAGAGTAAATCCATGAAATTCCAAAACAAAAACCATAAATAAAATTATCCACTCTCGTCTCCCTAAAGCAATACATAAAATCAAAAGACACATTCTCTTCCAAAGCAGATATTACTAGCCACTCAACTCCACAGCAGGATCATCCCGAAATCATGATAAAAAGGTGATGAGACGAAATCTCGATGAAGTCCGTGTGTGCGTTGGGTGTTTAGTGAAACCAGTTCGTGGATGCAAAGTGTGAAACTTTGATAAGAGAAACATTGGCAAGCATCAAACATTAGTCAAAAGCAAGAGTGGCGTTTTGGCTTATCTAGCTGTACATAAGTAATAAAATCAACCACTTGAAAGAAAGAGATATGGATTACCACACGTTGGGCCCCATAACCGGTCAGAATGCCGACACTTTGTGCAGACTGACAAAAGTAGGTGATCGGCCTATTGGGCAAGATACTCCTCCTTCTCTATACCCAAACAACAACCGGGTGTCCATTCCGGAAAAACACAGTCACTTGACTGAAAACAAACTGCTAGCTCGGACCGGCACGACTCACTGGACTGACATCTTATCCGGGAAGGACTCACCCCTCAGAGGTGGCCATCTGCTGAGAGACTTACCCTAACCCTTCAAAGACTAGTCCTAGTAGTCCACCCTTATTGAGTACTCAACGACGTTTCCCACTTGGGACAAAATGAACGAAGCATTGCTCTTCATGAAAATAGCAATTTGACGGTTTCCAAAGTTTTGGGAGAAATCAGTTTTGGAAAGAGTTTTAAGTTTGGAAAATCTGCTCATTAGCTTTTAAATAATTTAAGTGTGGGAAATAAGAACGAATTCAACCCTCAATTGCCTTCAAATAAATGAGTGTCCATACACTCCATATTTAGCTTGCCATAAGGAAAACATTTCACATCGATAGGTTTTATGCAGGAGCTTACCTGATTCTTGCTCACAACAACAAGGTCTCGAACAGCTGGCCTAACCCCACATGGGCAAATACAAATCTTAATCAGATTCAAGCTACAATCCACTTCCTCAATTTTAAATCAACTTAATTCACTACTACCATGATCCTAGTGTCTCAAGCTTTAAGATAAAATAATAACTAAATAGGTTTATAACTAAGTTTAATTTGTTGTTTAAAATAATTAATGGTTTGGGAAATAAATTCTAATAAGTTGAAATTTTAAACTTTGTTAAGAAAAATTTAGAGTTTATTTGATAAAGAGTCATAGATGGTACTAGGTAAAATAGTGATTTAATGATAGTTTAGTTGTTAGAAAATAATTGATAGCTAAAACTAGTTGAGATTAAATTTAATAAGCCTTTCTTGGAAAATAATAAGTAAATCCATAAGGGTTTTGATTTAGTAAATATTTTACTAATTATGAATCATTCTCATAAAGCTTTAATTGATCTCTTTATTTTAAATAATAATTATTTATTTTATTTTCTAGCAAAATTATTATTCATTTGACTAAAATATCCTTTATATATATATAATAATAATAATAATAATAATAATAATAATAATAATAATAATAATAATAATAATAATTCCAAATCTACCCTTCTTAGGGTTTTTCGAAAATACTAGCAATATTATTTTATTGAGTATTTTATGCATAAAGTGAAAATTAGTTTTAGGGACAACTAGATCATGATCAAATTTCTATGGCCATCCTCAATCAAGAATATATACAATCCTTCAATTCATTAAATCATCCAAATCTTGCATATATGCATAGATATAAATTTATTAAGACATGATTTAACCTTTACTAGCATAAACATGATCATGGCTTCAATATTCTAGTCATGCATATAGCTCCTATTCACCAAAAGTGACATAATCTCTAGCATACTTCATCACACATACTACCTATGACATGCATCAAACTCAATTCCACATACAACCAACCAATATAATCCTTCCATGCATAAATCCCATCTTCTTCACAATCATACAATTGCTCGTGCTTTAATCCCAAAAATAAATATATACTCAAATCCTACCACCATCCACCTTTTAACAACACATCCTAGAGACATGATTCTAGAGTTTAAAAGAAGGATTGAAGGTACTTACTTGGTTGATGAATGCTTTGAAAGAGTTTAGAGTAGATCTCAACTCCTAGATGGCTAATCTTGTCCAAGAGAGGTGGCGAAAGCATGGTCATGGAAAAAGAGACCATTCGGCCAAGAGAGGGAATTTCGGGCCATGAGAGAGAGGGAGAGAGAGAGAGAGAGAGAGAGAGAGAGAGAGAAGAAGAGATCATTAGTATGTTCATTCACATAAGTTCTCATTGGAGATCAAGTTTGAAGAAGAAGAAGTTGATAGAGTAAATTTACCTTGAAGATGTTCTTGACCTTCACAAAAATTTCTGGTTTTGATCCAAAGTAGCGAGATGATTTGCGGAGTTTGATGTTAATAATGGTGTTGATGGATTCACAGCAAATAGTAGATCAAATCTGGAGATTTTCGTGAGGGTTTGAAGTGGTTTGAAGGTGTATTAGGTGAAAGAAGGTAGTAGGTGTTCTTGGTGTAGTATGTGTGTTCTTGGTGGCTAAAGAAAATCGAGAGAGAGAGGTTGGGAGCAGCTGCCGAATTTATGTGGAATTAGGGCTGCCGAAATTCTGTAGGGTTTAGAGAGTTGTTTCTCTGATTTGGAAGGGAAAGGAAAGGTTAGTTGTTACAATCCTTGAAGAATATTTTTAGGAAGAGAATTTGGAAACTAAATATTCTAAAAATATCTTAATTTTTTGGACAGCTTTGAAGTCTCCTATGGCCGACTGAATGTGTAGCTTTTCTGAGGAATTAAAGTTGGTTCAATGAGGCTTATGATGGCCGAAACTAAGGTGCACAATGGTGAAGAAGATGTCTGGTCAATGGTGTAAGATTTTATGGAAAGTTGCTAAACAAGATGGCTGAAATTTTGGAAACCAATCAAGCTAAATTGCAGGGATTTGTTGGAGAGATTTTCAGACATCCATTGCTGCCTTTCGTCCAGAAGCTTGAGGGAAACAATGGAGCTCTGCTAATGGAGGTTTAAGGGAGGTTTTGGCAGAAGTAGGTTGGTGTTTTCGGCTGGAAGAGAAATAGGAAACAAGCTGGAAAATTTTCCTGCACAAAAAATTTCGCTGCACAGGAATTTCTAGGCAGATTTTTGGCTGCCACTTCTAACCAATTTGCAGCGAACTGGAAGAGGGGTTTCAGGGGTATTCAAGGTTGGTTTCAATCCTTCTTCATGGAGGAAAAACATGTCTATGGTGCTGCACAAAATCTGGAAGAAAATAGCTTGATTTTGGACTCTCAAAGTAGCGATCTTGCCCAGAATTTTCACTGGTTTTGTACAGCTCTTGAGCAGTCCGAAAATGGCAGAAATAATTCATGTTTCAAGCTGATCTTAAGGCCATTTTTCTGGAAGCATTTGGAAGGGAATGTTAGCTAAGAAGTTCGACATTGTGAAGGTACACAAGCTGGAAAATTTCAGCTCATTCCAAGAAGGAAGGTTAACTAGCTATAGAGTGAAATTTCAGCAAGCTTACTAGAGGGATTTTCCTCTTGGAATTTCCCACAATTCATCCACATTTTCTAGACCATGAGAAGCCTTTTACTAGGACATTTTGATCCTAAAAGACCTCAGCACTTTACTGAATTTTTTGGAAAGAAAAAGGATAGAACACCTTGATCAAATTAAGCAGTTGAAAATTAAGAAAAACTAAAGATCAACGGAGAATGAATTCCCTTTAAGAATTTTGAGTAGAGCAAAGGAGTGAAATGAGAATTCTCCTAACATGTCTCTCCTAGGTCATTATCTCCACCTTGCTCTAGGCCCTTAAGGCCGAAACTAATCCTCCCTAAGCAAAAATAAAATTTTTAATCAAACTAAAGCTTCTATGATGGAATTCGAACCCAAGACCTCAAGAATTAATTCCAAGGCTTTAACCACTAAACCACAACAACTCTTGTTGCTATTTTTACTAGAAAATTAATTCCTATTCCTTCCACAAGCTATCTCCCTATTTTCACCTCGGGCAAAAATTACCATTTTGCCCCTCTCACACAATACTCACCAACAAGACTTCAAAATAATAAAACTCAAATCCAAAGCACATAAAATCATATGAAAATGTATTTAATCATGAAATAAAGCATGATATGCATCCCAACCCCCTTACTCTAAGGTTGGTTTTGACTGGGGTTTCACAGTACGTGTACAAAAGAAGTAGCTTATAGACCTATCTTGTGGTATCGTCTTCTAGTCACATGGTCTGTCAATTTTATATCCTAAGAAAACATAATAAAATATACATGTGAGTGAAAATCACTTAGTGAGTTTTGTGTGTGCCGGTATTTTATGAAAACAAATAGACACAAGTATTTTCAAGTTTTGTTTCAAAATTGTTATAGGAAAATATCATATTTTTCCACAGAAAAAAACTCTCCAACTCACTAGGAGGGAGTTTATTTTGAAACCAATCATATTTGGAAAATTGAGTTTCATTCAACATCACTGCCCCAATTTTAGAAACACAGGCATTTCTCTTAAAAGTAGGTCAGCCTCTGTGCAAAGCTCATAAAGTTTCACCATCGACATCACAGCTTTATTGCACTAAGGACACAAGCCTATAGTGCTCAACTGTACATTGTCAGAGCGGTAACTGCAAACCAGCACAATATCAAAAATAATGAGAATATTTTACTTATCACCATAAGCCTAAGGGTCCCAATTCGAACGTCAATCACCATCGAAGTGGTAAGGGATTGCATACACTAGGTGTCCTAGCTCAGCATCCGTGAACAACCCAAAATAATATGCACATAAGACATAGGCAATTGCCAGGTGCTAAGCGGTTAGTCAGGATAGCTAATCTTAATATCCTATCACCCTGTTTAAATTAAGACAATCCCCAGAACTAGCTAGGTTACATGGGATCATTTATCTCTAATGCAAGCTAGTACAACTATTAAAGCCCTTGTTGAGTACTCAACATCTTCACTAGTTCACAAGACTAGTCCAATACCACAGGCTCACAAGGCTAACCAAGCAATTCATCCTCGAAGGAGTGTAAATTGATAAACTTTAGAGGGGGTGAATAAGGTTTATGGAAAACAAATGCAAATTAAAAATTTTGGATGTCTTTTGAGAAGGGCGAACTGAAAGGCAGAGTTGTTTTGTAGCTTTAGAAGGGTAGACAGAGAGATCTTTTAAATTAGTATATAATGATGAGAGGATGGTATGAAATAAAGATAGGTAGTTGAGCTATCAATGACAAGCTTACTACAGAATGCGTCTTAAATGAACCGCTAATTTTAGAAAAAAAGATATAGCATTTAAGATTTGAGTACTAGTGAAAATGCAATGACAAAATTTAGGTAAACAGCATAAGAAGAAACTCAAGGATTTATAGTGGTTCGATCTTTAAATGACCTACATCCACTACCTTAAGTTCTCACTTAAGGATTTCAACACCACTTACTAAACCTTTTTCCAAATCAATAGTGGTAGGCAATACCAATGTTACACAACAAGATAACTACACTTGGTTTTACACCCAACCTCTTTGAACATGATAATCAAGGCTTGTCCAACTGGGTTTTACCTTCTTAACCTTGATACAAAGCTGATTGAAGAAATAGTACATAAATAGCTCATAGATTGAGCAAAATATAAACAACTAAGCACCAGTACCTTTTTTCTTCAAAACAATTTTATTTCACTTTGAATCACGAATAAAAAAGGGAGATTTTTGTATTCTAAAGTGTAAGAATGTTTCTGAGAGAGATAGCACAAAAATCTACTTTAAAATTAAGTTTTACAAGCTTTTATAAGAGCAAAAAATGAAGTCCCAACGGCTAGTAACGACTAGTTACTTCTATCAGGATTTTCAGGGTTTTGGATTCACAAAATGGAAGGATGTGCATCTAAAAAGATGTCCAAAATGGCATTTTAAGCAAAGAGATATATTTTGAAAAATGCTTCAGATCATTGTATGATGTTTTGGCTTCAGAGGTCTATGCAAAACTGCTTTAGCAGAAAAATCCATATTTAGAAATATCTGTTTCTTTTGGAATCATTTTTAAGTGCTTTAAGGTAAAACAAAACTGATCATAAGGTAAAAAGACATAGGAATTTACAATTAATACATTGATAACAATTCCTAGTCTATGATTCTTCTTAAAGGCTACTCGGTATGCAATCTCTTAAGTTTGTCTTATACTTGATCACCGACTCTTGGACTCCATTGCTCAAGAGTTGCTTAGTAGTCTCATTAGCATGCCTTAGAAGAATTGAGGTCAAACATTTTCTATCATATATAAATTACATAATTTATTCCTTGTTAATGTTTGTCATTAATCAACATAAAGAAGAATGTTCTTTGGGCTAACAATCTCCCCCTTTTTGAGTGATGACAAACTTGATGGGATTGTGACACATAAAAAATGATATAGACAGTATGGACATGTTAGATTGAGAGAAATAAGAATATTTTTAACTGAAATGTATTCTCTTATTATAGAACTCAAAGAGTTCTTATGAGATTATGATAAGGAAAATTAAACATGGTCTCATAAACATGGCTCAATGAGCCTATAACCTAACCAACCTCCTTATCCTTCTTCTTTCCAACTAGAAGACTATTTCACAAGGAAATAGCTAAACAATGGTCATATAAAAAATGTATTAGTATGTACATGAAGAGATGTAGAAGATAAATCATCAACAACAATACTCCCCCTATGTATATGTATATATGAACAGTAAAAAAGATACTAACAATGAAGTGTGTTTGAAAAACTAAACTGGGATTTGAAATTTTGGGCTTCCGAATCATGCATCCAAAATGGGTTAAAATAAGACAGAAGATCACTTCTTGTGAAAGCATATTTGAACTGGTGTTTTGGATTGACAAGCTTGGGATCCAAAAACTCCCCTTGTGTTTGTGCAGGAAAACGATTTTTTACAAAGATAGATCAATGGTTTTCCAAGAAATAATTGAACCTTGTTTTTTGAGATTTTTAACATAAAGTTTTCACTGTGCAACCAAGGTGAAATAACAAAATTTTCATAAGCATGCATTCACTCAAGTATTCATCATCCGAACTTGATCATAATCCATAATTCGTAATCTAAAGATTTGACACAATGCACATTACAACCATTATCACAACCACACTCTGACTTTCAAGCTCTCAATCCATATTCAAGAGAATAAAAATAGTGAGAGAGATATCATTTAACCTAATCACTGCAGAATGCACACCAAATTTATAAGCACAATCTTCTTCATAGCCACAATTCAATTTCCTCAATCCACAAGATTACATCAAGTCATAAAGCCAAAATCACATTCCATATAACCCAAGTCCATATAACCGAAGTCGCAATCCATATAAGCACAATACCATATAACTCAGGTCACAATCACAATCCAATTTCTCCCTTTTGGCATCAATCAAAAGGATTTTAGCAAAAGAGAAATAGTAAGGAATTAAGTAGGAGAATAGTAAAGTAGCAATATAACCAACATAGTATTAGAAGGATCAATAGTAATGTTAGTGAAAAAGTAAAATTATTCATGCAATAAATATAAAATAGAAAGCATAAAATTGTTCATCAGAGTGAATAGTGCATAGGAAGTCTGCAGGCAGTAGTCATTATGGGAAAATCAGGAAATGTGGATGGTCTTGGGCTTGGTATTGGCACATTTCTTTGAATGTCGGCCAGTAATCTTGGACTTTCTTTTGATGACCACATGTTTCACTATGCGTCCCGAGGAGCTACCCGGTAGAATTGGCTTGCCTTTGTAGCGGTAGCTGGATCAACAGAGGGTGCAGCAGGCATCATTTCAACTAGCTGGGATGGAATTTGTTCAACTGTGGGTGCTTAGCTGGTAGAGCTGGAACTTCTTCAGTGGCACTTTCCCAGTTTTAGAGGGGGTGTCTAGAATCATTTGTAGGATCATCTTCTCACTATGGCGGAATGACTTGCTCTTCGGAGACTCATTCAGTAGTCTTTTTCACTTTCTTTCCCTCCATATTACTCAGTCAATTTCTCAAGTTTTGTAGTTTAGTCTTAACTTCTGTGCTAAATCCATTAAACTATTCAGACAAAATATTTAAAGCATTCAAGATGCTTTGAGTCAATCCACTTTCTTTAGTCATCTACTTGCCTTTAGTGGAGGATTCCTATGCTATTTCAGCATTCCATTTTGTTCCTGTTGAGGCAACAGATGCAATTTTCTTTCCTTCGACCTTAATTTTGATCAACTTTTCCCTTTCCTCATCTGACACATCCCTAAGCAAAACCCATTGATTGTTCACTTGTACAAACCCTATTTCGACCTTCTGTGCTGTAGACATTAATCTTGAGGTGTCTAGGGGTACTTGAACTAAGATTCACGTTGAAGTATTTGAAAACCTTTGTCAGGAGATTTTCATAGGGTAGAGCCTTGTTAGAAGTGTTTCTTGATTGAAGCATTCGACCAGAAAATCAAAAACTGATCTTTCTTCCTTCTGATAGGGTCAACATTAGTATCATTTGCATGATATGGATATTTTATGCCTAAAGCTTGGTGCCACCATGGTAGACACCATATGGTGCAGAATTTTTTCAAAACTATTTACCCACTTTGAATTTTTAAAACTTCTCCCTCTAGTAAACTTCGCCTCAAATGTTCCCAAATCAAATAGGTCCAATTGTTCTGGAAATTTATTCATTTCAAAAAATTGGATTCCTCCGTCTCTAGCGCAAAAAAAATGCAATTCAACATTCTATGGTTAAATTTCATGTTCACACAGCCTACTCTAGAGGTGTACCACTGAACCATAAATCACTCGCTGGTCTCCTCAAGCCTTCCTTTTCTTACGTTCGAATAAAATTTCCAAACCAGTATGGTGTACAATATTTTATCTACTAACAACAAGCCCCCCCCCCATCTAAGTGACTCAAACATATTCAAGATATCAGCAAAATTTAAAAAGGCCTCAGTATCAACACGGTATCCAGATATGACAATCCTATTCCTCGATAGTCAGTCATTAAACTCAGATTTACATTTTAAGTCAAGAAATTGAGGTACCTGTGTATAAGAGCTTTCCTGTACAGGAAGCTCTTGTGATAAGTCAGACTGTGAAGCTGTTTCTTTAGC
Source organism: Voacanga thouarsii (assembly GCA_026120185.1). NCBI lineage: Eukaryota > Viridiplantae > Streptophyta > Magnoliopsida > Gentianales > Apocynaceae > Voacanga > Voacanga thouarsii. Next base: position 879,166 of record JANUWF010002236.1, on the reverse strand, counting down.
AATGATCTTCTTATCTTTTTGTTTGATGGCATGTTGGGTGTCAACAACAGATATTGTTTTCACCATTTCTTTGCCTTTTGAGTTATTCATTGTCTTTGATTTGCTTCCCTTGTTTGATTTTGGTAGTTTTTCCATGGACGTAGTGAGAAGAAGGTGTGAGATTTTTGATTTAGTGAAGAAGATGAATATATGAAGAGAGAAAGAAAGGTAGAGAGATCAATGGAGGTTTCAAATTTCAAGAAGAGAAAGAAATAACCAATTTAATAAGCCATTTTTTTGTGATTTCCTAGGTACTTGAGTAGATAAGTACAATCAAGTAACCTCAATAGAGATTTCATCGGAGATAAGGTGAGTTTTTTTCTTTGAAAAGTGTGAACATTTTAAAAATTCAAAAAGGGAATTATGGACTCAGATGCTTTTTCATGCAATATTTTTTTTTTTATAAAAAAATATGGGCTTTACACGATTCTAGGTTGTAGCTATTTTGAACTTAGACTAAGTCTAAATTTTTTTGTCCAAAAACAGATTGAGAGATATTTAATCGAGGGGGTTTGGATTCATATTTCTGAGATGTTGCATCTAAAATCACTATCCGAAAGTGTGTATCTTCAAAAGTTTTGCAAGAATGAACAAACAAATCCTTGGCAAAATTTTTTAGTTACATAATTTTGATAATTCCTAAACATCTTCGCAGATGATTAAATCTATCTTCGGCTAGAGGTTTAGTGAAAATATCTGCAAGCTGTTCATCAATTAGAATATATTCCCCACACACGTCACCCTTAAGCACATAATCTCTAATAAAATGATGTTTAATTTCAATGAGCTAAGTTCTAGAATGCTAGACAGGATTCTTGGTCAGATTGATAGCACTAGTATTGTCACTTCAGATAGGCACGCTAAACCAAACTCAAGCAAAGTTTTTTTCATCCACAAAATTTGTATGTAGCAACTTCCTGCAGCAATGCATTCTGCCTCAGTTGTTGAGAGAGAGACACGGGCTTGCTTCTTACTGTACCAAGAGACAAGAGAGTGTTCAAGAAACTGACAGTGTCCACTAATGTTTTTTCTCTCAACTTTACACCCGGCATAGTCGGCGTCCATGTATACTATAAGATCAAATGAATTAGTTTGTGGATACTACAAGCCATAATCATATGTTCCAATTAGGTATCTAAGAATACACTTTACAGTACATATATGAGATTTCTTTGGACATGATTGAAATCTAGCACAAAGGCATACTGAGAACATAATGTCTGGTCAGCTGGAAGCAAGATAAAGAAGACTGCCGATCATACCTCTATATTTCGATTTCTCCACTTTCTTACCTTTTTTTTTTTTTTTTTATCTTTATCAAGTTTTAATGATGTGCTCATAGGTGTACTTATTTCTTTTGTTTCATTCATACCAAATCTTTAGAACAGTTCCTTAGCATACTTAGCTTGATTTAAGAAGATCCCATCTTTGGTTTGCTTAATTTGAAGACCAAGAAAGAAATTAAGTTCTCTCATCATGCTCATTTCAAACTCTTGCTACATTGTCTTGGTAAATTTTTTGCATAAGAAATCATTATTTGCTCCAAAAATAATATCGTCAACATATATTTGTATAATTAAGATATCATCAGAATTTTTAGATTTGATAAATAATGTTGTGTCAATTAAGTCTCTTGAAAAACCTTTTGAAAGAATAAAACCACCAAGTCTTTCATACATGCTTTTGTAGCTTATTTTAAACCATAAATGGCTTTGGAGAGTTTAAAGACATGTTTTTGAAAGCTCCGCATATATTTCTTCTTCAATAAAATCATTTAAAAAAGCACTTTTGACATCTATTTGGTAGAGCATAAAACCTTTGAAAGATGCGAAAACAAGTAACATTCCTACTGACTCTGACCGAGCAACGAGAGCAAAAGTTTCATCATAATCAATGCCCTTTTCTTGATTGATTCCTTGGGCAACTAATCTGGCTTTATTTCTAATAACAACACTATGCTCATCAAGTTTTTTTTTTTTCCTAAAAATCCACTTGGTACCAATTACAGGATGATCAAGTAGTCTAGGAACAAGTTTCCAAACTTGATTTCTTTCAAATTTATTTAGCTCTTCTTGCATGGCCATAATCCAAAATTCATCATGTAAGACTGCATCAATACAATTAGGTTCAGTGCTAGAAAGTAGAGCAAAATTATCAACAAAATATCGTCTAGTTTTGACTCCGCAACTAGGATCACCAATGATCTATTCTTTTGGATGGTCAGTTTTGTACTTCCAATCTTTTGGCAAGTCTTGATTCGTGGGCTCTTCGGTCATTTGTTTGTTTGTTTTTTTTTAGCTTGATGTTCTTCTAATTCCTCTTCTTTGGCATGAATATCAAGTGTTGGAGCCTTGTGCTGCTCACTGCTGTTTTCTTTTGTGATTCCTACATCATCATCATCATCATTTCTAGAAGAATACATATTTGATTTATTAGACACAATATGTACAGATTCTTCCACACATAGAATTCTTTTATTGTACACTCTATATACTTTTTTGTTGGAAGAGTATCTGAAAAATATAGCCTCTTCAGATTTGCTATCAAAATTTTCAAGATTGTCTCGAGTATTTAGGATAAAACATTTGCATCTGAAAAATATAAAGTAGGAAATAGATGGGACTTTGTTAAATATGAATTCAAAGGGAGTTTTTCTTAGAAAAGGTCTTTGCATAACACGGTTGATAATATAGTAGGCTGTATTCACAGCTTCAGCCCAAAAATATTTTTGAAGAGAGTTTTTACAAAGCATTGATCTTACTATTTCTTGTAAGGTTCTATTTTTTTCTCAACCACACCATTTTGTTGAGAAGTTTTTACTGCTGAAAAATTGTGTGAAACACCACTTTTATCACAGAATTTTGTAAAGTCATGGTTGCGAAATTCTCTACCATTGTCACTTCTAATTGAAATCAAATTGCTACCAAGGAAATTTTGAACACGTTTGAGTAGTTTTGAAAATTCAAAGAAGGCTTCATCTTTTTGTATGAGAAATAAAGTCCAAGTGAATCTTGAGAAATCATCTACAATTACATAGCTATATCTCTTACCACCAAGATTAGTGGTCCCCATAAGTCCAAACAAATCTATATATATCAGTTTAAGAGGTTTTGATGTTCATTTTCTTGGGTTTAAAAGAGGTTTTGGTTTGTTTTCTAAATTGGCAAGCATCATATATCATGTTTTTATCAAATCTCATTTTAGGTAGTCCTCTAGCAAGCTCCTTTCAGGATAATTTATTTAGCAAATTGATAGATACATGACCTAACTTTCTATGCTAAATGTAGGTATCACCATCTTTCATGGAGAGACATCACTATCATGAGCCACAAGATCATGAAGATAAAGTACATACGCATTTCCAAGACAGTTAGCAACAAAAATTGTCTTATTGCTGGAACTATCTATGATGATGCAAGAACCTTTTTAAAAAACAACTTTGTAGCCATTATCACATAGTTGGATGATGCTAAGCAGGTTGTACTTTAATTCATCAATTAATAGCACTTGTTTGATAATGGTAGAGGATCGTTTACCAATATTACCTATACCAAGAATCTTTCCCTTCTTTTTGTCTTCAAAAGTGACAAATCCATCGTTTGTGACTTTAATGTTTTCCAGCAGCCTAGCATTTCCAGTCATGTGCCTAGAATATCCACTTTCAAAAACCACTTTGTGGAGCTCATCTTGTTTAATAAATGTTCCTATACATAAGATGCAATAGTAATATTTGGTACACATACCTTCTTGGGTCCATGAGGGTCAGTAATAGTTCCTTTCACCTTCCAAACTAATTTTGTACTAGATTCCACTTTCTTCCTAACATGACACTTAGATGCTTTGTGTCAAGATTTTCCACAATGTGTGCAACAACTGTGTGTCATATATGACAAAGTAGCTTTTACAAAATAGGATCTATAATTTCCAGCTTTGATTTCATGCTTATAGCCTAGACCATTTTAGTTTCCAACTATATGTTGTGCACCAAGTAATTTTTCCCAAATGTTTTTACCATTAGTGAACTTTTGAATGCATGTAGTGAGATCATTAACTCTATTTTTCATATCATCAAAGTTGCGGACCATAATTTTAAGAGAATGAACTTTATCACACAAGCATTTATTTTCCAGAGATATATAATGCAAGGAAGTTAAGATAACGTCCTTTTCAATATTTGAGCATATAAATGAATCAAGTAAGACTTTGTTCTCATTTAACAGCTTTGTATTCTAATCTAACAAGGAATTAATTTTCATTTTCATTTCCTTGTTTCTTCTAGATAGCTTTTTAAGTTCATGAAACATGTCGAAAAGCAAATCATTCGGATCATTAGGCTTCTCACAATTAGAATCATGCAATTCAGTTATCAATTTTTGGGAAGTAGGATTTACCTTATCTTCCATGGACATAAAGTAAATGTTTTCTTTTTTATTTTTAGATTCACAGTTTTCTTTTGTCTTAGATTTAGCTTGGTCCCAAGTCCCAATCAACCATTTTTCTTTCTTCATCTTTGTGTCCTTCTTCTTCTTTTTGAATTGCTTAGCCTCTTTTTTTTTTTTTTTTCTATTGGACAGTCAGCGATGAAGTGTTCTGTGCTTTTACACTCAAAACATTGAGGCTTAAAGGAAAAAGTTTATCCCTTCTTTTTAATAAACTTCTTATCCCTTTTGAAATGGCCTTTCCTGATATTTTTTAAAAATTTTCTGGCAACTGTAGCCAACTCTTCTATATCCAAATCAGTACCATCATCACTATCAATTTGATCACTATTGACATCATCATCAATTGCTTTTAAGGAAGTTCCTCATTTCCCTTTGTCATCATCAGCATGCTCTTGAAAGCTTTTGAGTTTCATTTCATGGGTCAAGAGAGAGCTGATTAGCTCTTCAGTAGGTAAGCTATTTAAGTTTTTAGATCCCTTCATAGCCAAGGTTTTTGGTTGCCAACTTTTTGGCAAAGTATCAAGCAATTTTCTATTTTTCTCACTGAGGGAATAAATTTTCCCGTATGCATTTAGGCTAAGTTTGGTTCGTGAAGGGAGGGGGAAAGGAAAAGGGGAGGAGGAGTGGAACATTTTAATTCCATCAGGGGAAGTAAATGTAATTACTTTCATCTTATTTAGTTAGAGTGTAAAGAAAGTAAATATGATTTACCTCTCATTATTTGGTTGTAAGGTATATATGGAGGAAATAATTATTGAATTACTATTATACCTATAAGGCTAATTCATAAAAATTTTTGCAAAGTAGGCATGTTTCTTTTTTCTTTAAATGTTATTTATATATTATGCATCATCATCATTAAGAATGAATAATACCATGTCAAACTTTCATAAATTATCAACAAGAATATTCTTCTACTATTATTAATTTTTTTGAGAATAAAATAAATCAAATAAATTTCATAAATTAAAAATCTAATTATCTAAAATAATCACCTTTAACTACAAGTCTAATTGTTATAAATTATTTTGTTGATATATTTAATTAAAAAAATACGAGTACGATTTGAAGGCAACTACCATAACATACTCTCAGGAGGAGAGAAAAAAAAAATCAACAATTTCATGAACCCAAAATCAAGATATTGCATTGAGGGTAGAATTGTAATAATAGAAATGCCCTAGGATAAGAGGGTCTTTTAACCTTCATTTATTTCCCAAACTCTCCAAAATGGAGAGGAAGAAAAAGCTGATATGGAAGGGATCCAATTCCCTTCCACATATACTTCCTCCCCTTCAATCATTCCAACCAAACGAAGTAAATCACACATTTACCTCTTATTTTACTTCCCATCCTCCCCTTTTCCTTCCCACTTTCACTTGAACCAAACTCACCCTTAGTCTATTCATGATATTTGTGAATCGAGTGAATATATCAGTTATGTTCTCACTTGGCTTCATAGTGAATAGTTCATAGTCTCGGACTAAAAGTCCTAGCTTCAATTCCTTTATTTGTTAGTCCCTTCATGGGTGACTTTAAGTAATCTCCATATATCATGAGTGGAATCACAACCACTCATACGGTTGTATTTGTTTGCATTGAGAGCATAGCATAGAATGTTCATTGCCTGATAATTTAAGGTCATTTTAGCATTATTATCACTACTGTATTCATCACTTCTTTTAGGCACTATTTTGCCTTCAACCATTTTGGTTGGGACAAATGGTCCCTTTTCAATCATATTCACAAAATTTATTGAGCGAACATATATTTTTATCCCATTTTTCCAGAATGTGTAGTTGTTTTTATTGAACAAAGGAGGTCTATTTGTTAAAGACCCTTCGATATAAGACAGAGCAGATGTATTTTCCATATAGATCTTTTCTACAAAGCTGTTAAACTGAAGATAGTATAGACTAACGCTCTGATACCAATTGTTCAACCTTTGAGGGGATGAATAAAGTATATGGAAAACAAATGCAAATTAAAAATTTTGGTGTTTTGAACTAAAAGGTGTAGTTATTTCGTAGATTTAGGAGTGCAAACAGAGATATTTTAAATCAGTACAGAATGGTGAGAGAGGATGGTATGAAATAAAGATAGGTAGTTGAGCTATCAATGACAAACTTACTACAGAATGCAAGAATCTTAAATGAACCACTGATTTTAGAGAAAAAGAAACATCATTTAAGATTTGAGTGAAGGCATGAAAAAGGGAAAACACAGGGCACTGAGCGGAAGCGAAAAACAAAACAAAACTGGAAAAACTCAAGAACAGGGGAACTGAACAAAGCCAGCACTGGCTCAGTAGCCCTAGCCGGTGCCAGTCGTGCTCTGCACAGATTTCGAAGTTTAAAAAAATACCTCTTTTCCTCGTTCTAAGAATTGGTTGGACCGGAATGTGCACAACCGGGGTAGGTGTGCTGGTGGAAACCTCTAGTGCGATTCCTGCAAGCCTCTTACTCCATCTTTGCATGTAGGTAACGCCAAACTCTCGGTCTTTCAGTATTTGGCCTGCTTAATTCCGTTTTGATACAAAACTTATGTGGCTTTTCTTGGTATTATGGGTGTTTTAGTTGGCTAACTGTTCAGTTCAACAATGGGACCAAAAAAAGAGATTCTTGTGACAAAAAGGGAAAGTGAAATAACCACCTATCCTCTTTCAAACCCTTGAAAAAATAAACTTCAAAGACCCTCAAGAATAGTAGAAAGTTCTACTATAATCTCACACTAATATCCTTGAGGTAACAAAGGCAAACAAGAACAAATAGAATAGAGAAAATAAGCACCCAAATATTGAAATTTAAACAAATCTTAAAAGAATAAAGCAACTAAGACCCATTCAAAGAAAACAACATTTGCTTCCCTTGGTCAAGTTTCGTCCACATTTGCTGCCGGCTTAAATTCTTGTTGGGGTCCTTTGTGGATGGTCATCAACATGAACTCTTGGCTATCTTCCTTAACCTTCCAATCCTCTTTCATCCTCAAGTATGGTTTAATGATCAATTGAAAATCATTTTGAAGCTTCTTGGACCTAACTCTTGTCATTAGACTTTGTCCTCTATGATAAAGTGGAGTCTCACATCTGCCCCTCCTTGAAAAGGATTCGTCTTCGAATCATCGCCATCATCTACATCAAAGGGAGAGAGGTCACTAACATTAAAGGTGCCACTAACATGATACTCACTAGGTAGATCTATCTTATAAGCGTTTTCTCCAACTTTGGCAAGAACTTGAAATGGTCCACCCCCCTTAGATCTAGTTTGCTTCGCCGTTGCGTGGGGAATCTCTCCTTGCGAAGGTGCACCCATACCTAATCGCTCGACTCAAAGGACACCTTTTTCCTTCATTGATTGCGTTTATGGGTGATCTCTTCATTGCATTTTGCAATGGTTGCCACCTTCTCATGGAGTGCCTTCACTATCTCCGCCTTCTTAGCTCCATCGAGGTTCAACCGCTCACCTATTGGCAAAGGAACCAAATCTAAAGGAGTTAGAGGATTAAAACCATATACAATTTCAAAAGGAAAATAAAAGGTAGTAGAGTGAATAGCCTTATTGTAAGCAAACTCAATGTGAGGCAAGCACTCCTCCCCATTTTTCAAGTTCTTCTTGATTATGGTCCGCAAGAGTTGGGTGAGTGTTCGGTTGACCACCTCCATTTGTTCGTCCGTTTGGGGATGCCAAGCTGTGGAAAATTAGAGATTAGTTCCAAGGTTGTTCCATAAAACTCTCCAAAAGTGGCTAAGAAATTTAGTATCCCTATCTGAGATAATAATCCTTAGAATCCCGTGCATTCTCACCACTTCCTTAAAGAACAAATCTTCGAGATAGTGCATCCGCTACCACATTTTCCTTTCCTTTTTTGTATTGAATGACATATGGAAATGTCCCAAAAAACTCCATCCACCTTGCATGTCTCTTGTTCAACTTTTGTTAGCTCTTAAGGTGTTTAAGGGTCTCATGATCGGTATGAATGACAAACTCTCTTGGCAAAAGATAGTGTTGCCAATATTCTAAGATCCTCACCAAGGAAAAAAGCTCTTTATCATAGGTAGAACAGTTGAGGGCTACCTCGGATAATTTCTCACTAAAATATGCAATGGGTTTTCTATCTTGGGTCAAGACCGCACCTATTCCCATCCCACTTCCATCACACTCCATCTCAAAAGCCTTCTCAAAATTAGGAAGAATAAGAATTGGAGCTTGGCTCAATTTATCTTTGAGGGCTTGAAAGGCTTGTTGTTAGGCTTCCTCCCACCTAAATCCCATATTTTTCTTTACCACTTCGGTTAGAGGGGCTGCTATAGTGCTAAAATTTCGGATAAACCTCCTATAGAAACTAGCTAGCCCATGGAAACTATAGACTTGGGTAATGGTGGTAGGGGTTGGCCAATCTTAGATGGCTTTTACTTTTCTCTCATCAACCTCAATCCCTTTGGCACTCACAACATACCCAAGGAATGTAATCCTCTCTAAACAAAAAGAGCATTTCTCAAAATTAGCATACAATCTCTCCATTCGGATGGCAACAAGCACACTTTGAACATGATTCAAATGATCCACATATGATTTTCTATAGATTAATATATCATCAAAGTACAAAACAACAAATTTCCCAATGAATTCCCTCAAAACATGGTGCGTTAATCGCATGAAAGTACTTGGAGCATTAGACAATCCAAAGGGCATGACAAGCCACTCATACAATCCTTGTTTAGTCTTAAAAACCATTTTCCATTCATCCTCTTCTCTTATTCTAATTTGGTGATAACCGGATTTCAAATCAATTTTTGAGAATATGCATGCACCAAATAACTTATCAAGCAAGTCATCTAGCCTAGGAATGGGATAGCGGTATTTTACCGTTATGTTGTTCATAGTGCGACAATCCACACACATACTCCATGTCCTATCCTTTTTGGGCACCAAGAGAACCGGAACCGCACATGGGCTTAGGCTCTCTTTCATATGCCCCTTCTCAAGCAATGCCTCTACTTGCTTTTGCAACTCCTTGGATTCCTCCGGGTTGCTTTTATATGCCGGACGGTTGGGAATGATAGCTACGGGCACAAAGTCGATTTGATGCTCAATTCCACTTAAGGGTGGTAGTCTTCCAAGCACCTCATTTGGGAAAACGTCTTCAAATTCTTGAAGAATAGCTGCAATTTCATGTGGCAAAGATAATGTAGAATCATTAGTAGAAACATAAGAACCTTTGCATAAAAGAAGAATAACCGGTTCCTTAGCTTCTATAGCTTCTATGACCCCACTTTCTTTTGCAAAGAAGTTTACTCTTCTTTTACCTCCCCTCTCTTGTCCTTACTCACTCCTATCCTTAATTGTCAAAGGAACTTGTTTGTCCATCCTCTCTCTCAACTCTTTTTCTTGCCTCTCAATTTCTTGCTTTTGCTTTACATCTTGTGCTCCCTTCTTCTTTTCTTTCTCTTTCATGATTCGTTGATCTTTGTTCACCTCACTAAGGGCCATGGGGGTGAGGGTAAACTTAGTTCCCTCCTTGAGTAGGGAATAAGTATTCTTCCTCCCATTATGCTTAACATGCCTATCATATTGCCAAGGCCTTTCTAGGAGCAAATGTCCTGCTTGTATGAGTACCACATCACATAGCACATCATCCTTATACTTCCCCATCTCAAAAGATACCAAAACTTGCTTGTTTACTATCATTTCCCCACTATCATTTAACCATTGTAATTTGTAGGGCTTAGGGTGTTAAATCCAACTCATGTCCAATTCTTCAACCAAGTTGGCACTAATCACGTTAGTGCAAACTCCCACTATCTACAATGACACTATAAGAGGTCTTGTTGATTAGACACCTAATGTAGAAAATGTTCTCTCTTTGTTGGTGATCTTGATCCTCAATGGCTTGTGAATTTAATGACCTTCTTGTGACTCCCACCAATAAGTATTCTTGACCAACAACTTCCCCTTCATCACTCTCCTCATCTCCATTGCGCTCTTGGTCTCTTTGGTATCTTTTACCCTCTTCTTCTTCGTCGGTAGAGACCTACCATAGGGATTAGTATACATTGTTCTCTTGCTTGGACACTCATGGGAAGTATGCCCATATCCAAGGCACTTAAAACATTTGATATCCCTATTCATTTGTGGCCTCTCCATGGCTTTTCCCATGTCTTTTTTCATTCTTCCCTAGGTTTCCAATCCTTCCTAGGCTTCCAATCCTCTCTAGGCTTCCACTCTTCCCTAGGTTTGTTGTAGTCCCTTTGAAATGGCTTAGAGGTTTCATCCTTCTTAATTGGCACCTTGTTAGTAGTGTTGGGGTTTGAAAGTAATGGTCTAGTAAATACCATCTTCTTTAATTACCTCTCAATCTTCATAGCAGCATGTACCATATCCTCCAATCGATCATAGGGGTGCAATTCCACCAAATTGGCAATCTCCCTATTTAATCCCCCTAAGAACCTTACTCTTGTTGCTCTAGGATCCTCATTGATTTGAGATCTCATTAACATAACTTCCATCTCCTTATGGTAATCCTCCATACTCTTGTTCCCTTGCTTGCGTGATTGGAGCCTTTGGTAAAGATCATTGTAGTAATAGTGTGGTATAAACCTTGCTCTCATCATATCTTTCAATAAATTCCAACTAGCCACGGTTTCCACTCCTATTTGTCTCCTTTGAGTACTAACTTGCTCCCACCATATCAAGGCATACTCTGAAAATCCCAAAATAGCCAACCTCACTTTTGACCTCTCACTATAGGTAAGATTTTCTAGGAATATCTCCATCTTGCTCTCCCACTCAAAATAAGCTTTGGGGTCACTCTTGCCATAGAATGTGGGCACTTTCAATTTAATATGGCTCAACTCCCTCTCCACATCATTTCCTTCTCTCCTTTCTCCTCTATTACCCCATCCTCTATGATGTTCCCCAAAGGCCTCAACTTGTTCCCCCTCATACCACTTATCAACTCCCTCAAACTCTCTTTCTAGCCCCCTTATGTTGTTCCATCTATTCCTTTCTTGGTCCCTTCCTCGTCCTCCTCTCAAGCCATGTCTTCCTCCTCTCATAGGAGCTTGTTGGAAACCCCTAATAGAGTGTTCATCTAATTCTTCCCCTTATTGGGCATGTAACGGAGGAGTATGGGCATCACCATCCCTCATCCTTGGACTTGGCACTTCAAATAGCTTTTGGCCTCTCCTTTGTGCAATGGTAGAAGATTGTCCAAAATGATTTATCAACTCCCTTGTCATGTTTTGAAATTCACTTTGCATAGTCCTCATCATAGCTTGCAAGTCCTCACACAAACCACTAGCATCAATGGGTTCTTCTTGAGGTATACTAGGTCCACTTAGGTTAGGCCTAAAGATCTCTTATTCATGGGCCATGGTGATGGAATATTTACTTATACCTGCAAAACAAAAGAGATTAGATAGAAAAATAGATCCTCACTTCACTTCCTTGCGTGTTGGCTCTCAAGGTTGTTCACTCCACACTCGTGTTTGCTCTCTTAGGCTCTTTTAATGATAAGCTCACCCTTTTGCCTTTTTTCTCAACACTCAAGCCTTCTTATTCAATTACAATTCTCCCAAATGGCTAAAGTTTTAGTCCAACTTAGTGAATCACACAAATCAAAAGAATTTTGCAATTTGGGGGTCTTAGGGGAATTTCAACAAACACTTGTTGGGCACCTCAAGAAAATAAGTTTTTAATCAAGAATTTCAAGAAAAGTGGATTCAATCAACACAAGAACAACACTAAACACTCAAAGAAATACTTCTAAGCAAGAAACAAACAAGAATTTTCAAGAACAAGAAATAAGAACAACTAGAACTAGGATGATGAAGAACAAGATGATCACAAGTGTGCAATAGTAAATTTGAGTTCAATGAACATGGAATTCAACATTAGAGTGATATACTAGGTCCCAAAATCCCAAGGAATGAAAATCAAGAATCAAAGTTTCCAACTATAGTAAAAAACACTCTCATGGAACATTTATCAAACACCTTTGCCACAATCTCGTCACTTAAGAACTACCAGCATTTTCAACCATATTCAAGCCAAATTTCACCACAATCACAAGATAAATTTGTTTCCTAGGATTATATTAACATCAAGGAGCAATTTTCCAGTAGAAAAATCAAGATATAACAAAAATTTCAAGACCTTTTTGGAGCAAGTTTTTGAGTGACGGGATTTCCCTATTTTCCCTTTTCTTCAACTTTGTAAGGTTCCTTTTCTTACTTTCAAGCTTTGATAGGAATCAAGCTTTTCCTTACTCTGATACCAAACTCTTTGATACGAATCTTGTGTGGCTTTTCTTGGTATTATGGGTGTTTTAGTTAGCTAAATGTTCAGTTCAACAATGGGACAAAAAATAGAGATTCTTGTGACAAAAAGGGAAAGTGAAATAACCACCTACCCTCTTTCAAACCTTTGAAGAACTAAGCTTCAAAGACCCTCAAGAATATTAGAAAGTTCTACTATAATCTCACCCCAATATCCTTGAAGCAACAAAGGCAAACAAGAACAAATAGAATAGAGAAAATAGGTACCCAAATATTGGAATTCAAACAAATCTTAAAAGAACAAAGCAACTAAAACCCATTCAAAGAAAATAACATTGGATTATTCAAAAGATTTATAGACTCATACATAAGGAGGACTAACCCTTAAGCTTGGTCTTCAACAAGATGAACAAGGAGGCTAGGGCCTCTTAAGATTCTCTCTCAAATTTGAATTCAAGTAAAGTGTATTGTGTTGTCAAATCACTAAAGGTGCTATTTGTACTATCCTAACCCTAGCTAAGTAATCCCTAAGATTTAATTGCAATTTAGGGTTATAATAAGTCTTTACAAGTAATTAAAATTGAAGAAAATCGGAGAAAGCATTAAAAACGTAAGGCAGTTGTTGGCTACCCAAGGGGAAGCCGGCACCGGTTGGGACATCACAGCCGGCACCGGCTGGGTTCTGCCTTCGGGCCAGTCTTGTTGTGATTTGAGACAGTTGCGAGGGTAGATTGGAGCTAGTGCCGGCTCGGCTGCTAGAAGCCAGTGCCGGCTGTCCTCTGGAAAGCTTCCTTGGTCAAGTTTCATCTACCTTTGCTGCCGGCTTGACTTCTTGTTAGGGTCCTTTGCGGATGGTCATCAATATGAACTCTTAGCTAGCTTTCTCAACCTTCCAATCATCTTTCATCCTCAAGCATGGTTTGATGATCAATTGAAAATCATCTTGAAGCTTCTTGGACTTAGCTCTTGTCATTGGACTTTGTCCTCCATGATGAAGTGGAGTCTTATCACGTTTGGTGAACAACTTAGGAGGCTAGGGAATTTTCTTGGAGAGAAAGAAAGAGAGACGTTTGACAATTTTTCCACACAGAGAAGTGGTCGTCTAAAATAACGTTATATCCAATCCTCCTATTTAACCTAAATAAAAACCCTAGGTTAAATTGGACTGGGCCATTAGACTATTAGTTTAACCTTTTGGGCTTAATTAATTATTCTAATTAGAACCAAATAAATGACCCAATTAATAATTAATTTTCCAGCCCAAATAAACTAGTCCATTTAACAAGCCTATATTTGTTTAGTCCCAGGTTAATTAATTAACTGAGCCAAAGCCCTGAATAATTAATTAACTTACCAAACTAATTTAATTAATTCTTTCTCTCTATAGACCTTTATTTTATTCTAACTCAACAATTAAATAGGCAACTTAAATAAAATAAATTCTACTTAATTTAAGATTAATTCCTTAGCCTGTATTTAATTAGGACTCACAGTCTATACTAGGGACCAAAAGACACACCGACTTGGCTACTAAAATGACCAAAATACCCTTGTCATATAAACAGCTGTATTTTGCATTTTAAATATTTTATAATATCACCATAAGAAAATATTGACCCTAAGGATAATACTGCGTTAGCAAAGTCTCTGACCTACAGGTGTAATGACTAAAATACCCCTCTATACATCGCCATAGATTTGGAGAGGAAGAAGTGTACTTACACCTCTCTAAATGACATCTACCATCCTTAGGCCTCTAGTCCAATGATTCACGACTTCCTGGATTATTTCCATTTTCCAAGGGAGCTACCCTAAAGCAAACATCCAAGTCATGTTTCCTAGGGCCTTAGATATTTAGATCATTCAGACAACCACAAGGGGCGATATAGTATAGAAACTATCTTGTACAAGTCTATCCTAACTAACTAGTCACGCATACTCAATATGCAAGTATATTGGCCCTACAATAGAATCTCAACTATAGCATATCAAAGTATATGCTTTCAGCTTCGTCAGACCACCAACTTATACTCAAGTCGTAGAGTACTAGTCATCGCTGTAGCGGTAGTAGTCTAGGTTTCTACCATATAGTACTTTTAAGAAACCACTACTACATGTCCTGTTCTATGTATTCAAAATATGCTTATTTCATAAAGTGAGTAGACTACTCACTGGCTAAAGGTAAACCATTTCCCATTTGGAATTCACAACATAGTAATCTAGATATGATGAGATTCTCATTCTCATCAATCGGTTAAGAACGATGTTTATGTGTTAAGTAACCCGTGATCCATATCTTACTGTGAAAGACCTCCATTCATATGGACCACTTACTTAAACACAATGTGTCTTTTCCAAATGTTATTATGCACAAATAAAAATGTAAATTCACAAACAATTTCTGAAAATAAATTTTTTTATTAAAATATTCGATATTTACATCAGAAACCTAATCTAAGAGGGCATATATCCCAACAGTCTTCCACTTTCACTCTAAGACTAAATAAGTCCGTAGGTACCCACCCCTATGGCGTTTAAGTGTCTTTTGAAGACTCTCTTAACCAAAGACTTGGTGAATGGATCAGCTAGATTGTTCTCAGAGGTAATCTGTTCCACCACGACTTCCCGTCTCTGGATAAAATCCCGGATCAGGTGGTACTTCCTCTCGATATGCTTTCCCTTTCTGTGGTTCTTGGGTTCTTTTGATTGTAATACTGCTCTAGTGTTGTCGCAATACATCACAATCGGCCTGTCCATGTGTGGCACGACTCCAAGAAGGAACTTCCGGACCTAGACTGCTTCCTTGGATGCCTCCAAAGCTGCCATATACTCAGCTTCTATGGTTGAGTCAGCAATGCAAGATTGCTTGATACTGTTCTATGAAATAGCTCCTTCAGACAAGGTGAAGATATATCCACTAGTGGATTTTTCTCTCATCCTTATCTGTCTGGAAGTCTGAGTCTGTGTATCCTGTAGGAACCAAGTCATCAGCCCTATAAATCAGCATATAATCTCTCGTTCCTTTGAGTTACTTGAGAATATGCTTTACAGTTTGCCAATGAACCTCCTCAGGGTTTGATTAATATCTGCTAACCAAGCCTACGACAAAGTAGATATCTGGCCTAGTATATAACATGGCATACATGAGACTTCCTACAGCTGAAGCGTAGGGAATCCTACTCATTCTGTCCTTTTCTTCTTAAGACCTAGGACAGTCCCTCGAAAAAAATGACAACCCATGTCCTTTTCTGCTTCCTATTTCTTAGAAGTCTAATTCCGAGAATGTAGCTGGCTTCTCCCAAGTCCTTCATACTGAATTGACTAGATTGCCAAACCTTTGTAGATGATAATGACCCTACATCATTTCCAATAAGTAGAATATCATCTACATACAAGACAAGAAAAACCACATTAATGCCTTCAAGTTTCCTATACACACATGGTTCATCCTCGTTTTGAACAAAACCATAAGACTTTATAGTCTCATCGAAATGAATGTTCCATGCCCTTGATGCCTGCTTAAGTCCATAAATGGATTTCTTAAACTTGCAAACCATATGCTCTTGGCCTTTAGCAATAAAGCCTTCCGGTTGGGACATATAGATGTTTTCACTAAGATGGCCATTTAAAAATGACGTCTTGACATCTATTTGCCATATCTCGTAGTCATAATGACATGCAATGGCAAGGAGGATACGAATAGACTTAAACATGGCTACCAGGGAAAAGGTTTCCTCATAATCGATACCCTCTTTCTGAGTATACCCTTTTGCCACAAGCCTAACTTTGAAGGTTTCCACCTTCCTATCTATTCCTCTCTTTCTCTAGTATACCCACTTACACCCTATGCGTTTTATCCTTTCAGGTGAAGCTACAAGATCCCAAACCTGATTTAGATACATATACTCAATCTCGGCTTTCATTGCTTCATGCCATAGATTTGCATCGGCATCAGCAATAGCCTCTTCGTATCTAGTGGGGTCTAGTTCTTCATGGTCAGAGACTAGTTCAAAAGCTTCTCCTATCCATCTTTCTGGAACCCTAGACACTCTCCCACTACGATGAGGCTCCATTTGTACAAGCTCTTGAGGCAATGCCTCTTCTTGTTCCAATATCGGGTAGAAGAAGTTGCTTCCGAAGATAAGTTCTCCTCTAGTTCCAACTTAGTTAAACCTTTCGTGGTAGTACTTTGATCATCCTCTAGGTATCTAGATTGGTACTAACCAGTACTTTCTACTCCTTAGGTTGATAAAAATAACCATCATTTGTCCCTTGTGGATACCCAACAAAATAGCATAATTCTGATCTTGGCTCCAACTTGTCTCCCTTGACCAGTACATAAACTGGACAACCCCATATCCTGAGATGATTCAGACTTGGCTTACGCCCAGTCCATATCTCATAGGAAGTCCTAGGTACTGACTTGGAAGGCACCAAGTTCAGAATATATGTCGCTGTTTCCAGGGCATATCCCCAAAAGGACACTGGAAGAGTAGCATGAGACATTATACTTCGGACCATTTCCATTAATGTCCTATTCCTTCTTTCAGCTACTCCGTTTTACTGGGGTGTCCCCGATGCAGAAAGTTGGGATACTGTCCCATGATATACTATGTAGTCCTTGAATTCACCAAGGAGGTACTCTCCGCCACGATCCGATTGTAAGGTCTTGATCAATTTACCTGTCCGAGGCTCCATTTTAGCCTTATACTCTTGGAACTTGTCAATAGAGTCAGACTTGTGCCTCATCAGGTAAATGTAACCAAACCTTGTACAATCATCTGTGAAAATGATGAAGTACTTAAAACCTCCTCTAGCTAGTGTAGACAAGGGACCACACACATCAGTGTGAACAAAACTCAATACCTCCGTGGCTCTATCCGCCTTAGGGGCAAATAACATTTTGGTCATTTTTCCCATCAGGCAGGACTCACACTGAGGCCAATTTTTCAATCTCAATGAGCTCAAGGGCCCATTATGGATCAACCTCTAAATCCTGGTTGACTTGATATAACCCAACCTTAGATGCCAAAGATAAGAGTCATTGACATTGGTTTTTCTCTTCTTTGTTAAAGGTTCAGATTGAGCGCTATTTAATTGATTGTTAATAGAGTTTAAGAAAAATAGATTCACATACATGTGCCCAGTACATAAAATTTCTTTATCTCTTCTGATAGAAATACCAGAATGGAAAGATACAGAATATCCTTGATTTATTAGTTTTGTAACTGAAATCAAATTCTGTCGAAATCTAGGTACATATAGAATATCTTTCAAAACCACTATTCTATTACAATCAAATACAAGATCCAGCTCTTCTACTGCAAGGGCCGAAACTTGTGCTCCATTTCCCACACGTAGTCCATGTTCGCCCTTCTGGAGGCTTTTAATATTTCTAAACTCCTGCAAGGAGTTACAGATGTGATCAGTGACTCATGAATCAACAATTCAAGTGGAAGTTGATCCAACCATTGATATAAACTCTGGATAGAAAATATTACCTATGGGGCTTTTCTTGGCTTGAAGATCTAGACACTCCTTTTTCCAATGTCTCTTCAATCTACATTTGAAGCACTTTTCCTTGGGTTTGTCTTTGGGCTGGGTCTTGGGAAGGGCCGTTGCATTCCCCTTCTTCTTCCTGAACTTCCTAGGCTTGGGCCCAATTCTAGAAGATGAAGCTTTAGCAATCATAGCCTTAGATTGTGGCTTTATGACCTTTTCCACCATCTGGAGCTCTTTTATCAACTCAGTTAAACTCATGTTCAACTTTTTCATGTTATAGTTCAACTTGAACTGAGTAAAGGAACCCGGTAGAGATTCGAGAACCATGTCCACTTGGCTCTCAGGGTCAATGACAGCTCTTAAGATTTCTACCTCCTCGAAAGCAGCAATCATCTTAAGCATATGCTCTCTGACTGATGCTCCCTCAGTCATCTTAGTGTTAATGATGGTTCAAAGAGCCTCCTGCCTTGCGGGCTGGCTCTTATCCATGAACATTGTGGCTAATGATTGGGTTATGTCATACATAGCGGTCATGTGCTTATGTTTGGATTGGAGCACATTAGACATGGAGGCCAACATATAACAACGAGCTATTTTGTCGGCCTTCTTTCATGCCTTCTCAGCCTCACGCTCCTCAACGGTAGAACCCTCCCCGATCATAGGGCAGGTTTCGAAAATGACATACTTATACTCTTCTGCTGTGAGTATTATGTCCAGGTTCCTCTTTCAATCCACATAGTTTGGTCCCATTAGCTTATTCTCTCGGAGAATAACGGCCAATGGACTAAAATAACCTCCCACCATTTCTGAAAAATAAAAAAATAAAAGAAAAAGATTCATTTTGTAAAAACAAAACAAATATGTGCATTTTATCTTTATTATCAAAACTGATAATAATCAATTTGGTTCTTAGGAAAACTGATATTGCTTCTTGGGAAGATTAACAGTTTTATAAGCTAAGTGTGTTAACCACCACAAATTAATTTTCCTTCTAGGTAATAATCTATAAGATAACTCCATTGAGGGGATGGCCATTTCCTCTCATTTCCTATGGACAAACCTTGTACTATGACCTCCAACGAGGGGCTGACCGATCACAGTACGTGTCCCGGGTTATTAATTACATCCCTTCATTAGATCTAGATCTTTGTGGTATCCCCATCCTATACGAGTTTACTCCCAGGGTGATGTGAGGGGACCCACGATCTCTAATGAAGATCGTGATGGAAGCTATGGGGCCGTTGGAACCCTTTTCCCACTTAGTCTTTTAAAATAAGGATTTTCTGAAAAATAACCTTTTGAAAATTTCCATCAAGTTTTCCTTTAACTCAAAAATAAAATGTCTAAGTCCATAAAAATCTCTATGTCAAGGTTTATATCCTTTGAAAGTTTTTTCCATGGACTAATTTTATTTAAGTTAAAAACTTAATGATTTCAAAAAAATTTCAATTAAAACTTTGTAGAGACTTTGGTCTCAAGTTTATTTGACAAAACAATTTTTCAAATTAAAACCAAATGGCTTTCTTTTTTCACCTTACAAAAATATCTAAATCCAATATATTTTCTTTGTCAAGGATTAAATCCTTTGAGAAAATATCTAAGGATTAATTTTTGTTCAAGTTAAAATAACCATTTAATTTGTAGAAAAATGTTTTCCTTGTCAAAACATTCCCAAAGACTTTAGTTTTTGAGAAAACGTCACATAGGTACAAAAAAATAGCATACTAGAAAACAGTAGACGTTTTCATGCTGTTTTATTTTTTAAACATAAGTGCCCAGATAATAGAATTAATCATATTAATTAATTAATTAATGATTTTGTTTAATCCTAAAATCCCTTACTAATATTTTTCATGCAAAAATATTTCTTGAATATTAACTTCGCCTAGTATGGACCCCAACACCAAAAGAAATTGCAAGGAAATTACAAGGAAAATTAAAAAAAAAAAAAATTCCTTGGTCCACTGCACCCGCCGCACAGAACCAGGGCCCATGAGCAACCAGCGGGCGGACCGGTTTCCAGACCCTAGCCAGCGCCGGTTCCGGTCTGGACGGCTCTTCCCACAGTTTTTTTTCTGCGAATTTCGCCTATTTTCTTCTCAACTTCTGGTATCAATGGCTCTTTAATTTCAAACCAAATACAATGAAATCAACTAAAACCAACAATCGCCTATACCTATAAACATTGGACTTACACGATTTGCTAAGAAAAATAGTAAATTACACATCTCCAACACCTCCACCTGCGAGGTTTAACAGAGAATCTATACATACCATAAACAGTGAAAGATCACAATTTTAATCACACATATGTGTCCAGTTTTATTCATCTAGATGTATACTCCCTATATTTTTACAAAACCTTCATTCTCTTATACCAATTGAAGGCGTGAAAAAGGGAAAAGACAAGGCACACAGCGGAAGTGAAAAACAAAACAAAATTGGAAAAACTCAAGAATAGGGGAATCGGACAGAGCCGGCGCTGGCTCCGGCAGCCCTAGCTGGTGCCGGTCGTGCTCTGCACGGATTCTGCGGTTTAAAAAAAAATTCTCTTTTCCTCATTCTAAGAATTGGCTGGACCAGAATATGAGTAAGCGGGGTAGATGTGTTGGTGGAAACCACTGGTGTGATTCCTGCAAGCCTCCTACTCTGTCTTTGCATGTAGATGAATGCCAAACTCTCGGTCTTCCAGTATAGGGCCTGCCTAATTCTGTTTGGTGAACAACTTACAAGGCTATGGAACTTTCTTAGACAGAAAGAGAAAGAGACGTCTGGCAATTTTTCCACACAGAGAAGAGGCCGTCTAAAACAACATTATATCCAATCTTCCTATTTAACCTAAATAAAAACCTTAGGTTAAACTGGACTAGGCCATTGGACTATTAGTTTAACCTTTTGGGCTTAATTAATTATTCTAATTAGAACCAAATAATTGGCCTAATTAATAATTAATTTTACAGCCCAAATAAACTAATCTAATTAACAAATCTATATTAGTTTAGTCCCAAGTTAATCTTTAATTATTCAAACCGGGCCAAAGCCCTGAATAATTAAATAACCTACCAAACTAATTTAATTAATTCTCTCTCTCTATGGACCTTTATTTTATTCTAGCCTAACAATTAAATAGACTACTTAAATAAAATAAATTCCATTAAATTTAAGATCAATTACTTAGCCTGTATTTAATTAAGACTCACGGACTATATTGGGGACCAAAAGACACACCGCCTTGGCTACTAAAATGACAAAAATACCCTTACCATATAAATAGCTGTATTTTGCATTTTAAATATTTCATAATATCACTATAAGAAAATATTGACCCTAAGGACAATATTGCGTTAGCAAAGTCTCCGACCTATAGGTGTAATGACTAAAATACCCTTCTATACATCGCCGTACATTTAGAGAGGAAGAAGTGTACTAACACCTCTCTAAATGCCATCTACCATCCTTAGGCCTCTAGTCCAGTGATCCATGACTTCCTAGATTGTTTCCGCTTTCCAAGGGAGCTATCCTAAAGCAAACATCCAAGTCATATTTCCCAGGTCCCTGGATATTTAGATCATTCAAATAACCACAAGGGGCGATATAGTATAGAAACTATCTTGTATAAGTTTGTCTTAACTAACTAGTCATACATACCCAATATGCAAGTATATTAGCCCTATGATAGAACTTCAACTATAGCATATCAAAGTATATGCTTCCAACTTCGTCAGACCACCAACTCATACTCAAGTCGTAGAATACTAGTCCACGCTGTAACGATAGTAGTCTAGGTTTCTACCATATAGTACTTTTAAGAAACCACTACTACAGGTCATGTTCTACGTATTCGAAATGCACTTATGTCATGAAGTGAGTGGACTACTCACTAGCTAAAGGTAAACCATTTCCCATTTGAAATTCACAACATAATAATCTAGACATGATGAGATTCCCATTCTCATCAATCGGTTAAGAACGATGTTTATGTGTTATATAACCCATAATCTATACCTTACTGTGAAAAACCTCCATTCACATGGACTACCTTCTTAAACACAATGGGTCTTTTCCAAGCGTTATTGTGCACAAATAAAAATGAAAATTCATAAACAATTTTTGAAAATAAATTCTTTTATTAAAATATTTGATATTTACATCAGAAACTTAGTCTAAGAGGGGATATCTCCCAACATTGTGTACCAGCAAAAATGCAGTGAAGAAATTTAGGCAAACAACACAAGAAAAGACTTAAGGATTTATAGTGGTTCAATCTTTAAATGATCTACATCTACTACCTTAAGTTTCACTTAAGGATTTCAACACCACTCACTAAAACTTTTTTCCAAATCAATAATGGTAGGCAACACCAATGTTACCCAACAGGTTCACCACACTTGGTTTTACACCCGACCTCTTTGAACAAGATAATCAAGGCTCACCCAACTGAGTTTTACAATCTTAACCTGGATACAAAGTTGATTGGAGAAAGAGTATAAAAATAGCTCATAGATTGAGCAAAATATGAACAACTAAGCACTAATACCTTTTACCTTTTGGAACAATTTTATTTTACATTAAAGCATGAATAAAAAGGTAGATTTTTGTATTCTAAAGTATAAGAATGTTTCTGAGAGAGATAGCACAAAAATTTTCTTTAAAATTAAGTTTTAGAAGTTTTTATAAGAGCCAAAATTAAAGTCCCAACGGCTAGTAACGACTAAGTACTTTTGTTAGGATTTTCAGGGTTTTGGATTCACAAAGTGGAAGGATGTGCATCCAAATAGATGAGTCCAAAAAGGCATTTTAAGAAAAGAGATATATTTTGAAAAATGCTTTAGATCATTGGATGATGTTTTGGATTTAAAGGTTCATCCAAAACTACTTCAACAAAAAAAATCCAGATTTAGATATATCATTTTCTTTTGGAATCATTTTTAAGTGCTTCAAGGTAAAACAAAACTGATCATAAGGTAAAGAGACATAGAAATTTATAATTAATATGTTGATAACAATTCCTAGTCTATGATTCTTCTCAAGGGCTCATTGGTATGCAATCTCTTAAGTTTGTCTTATACTTGATCACCTATACTTGGACTCAATTACTCAAGAGTTGCTTAGAAATCTCATTAGCATGCCTTAGAAGAACTGAGGTCAAATATATCCTATCATATATAGATTATACAAGTTAGTCCTCATCAATGTTTGTCATAAATCAAAGCACGGGAGAATGCCCTTTGGGTTAACACAAAAAAAACATTTTATGGGGCCAAAATATTGTTTTTCAAAAGTTAATTCCATATCAAGGGATTTTTCTCCAAAACCATAGCATTGAAGGATAAGAAGTCCTTCCCATATCATAAAATCATCCCTCAAGGGTATTTACATAAATTATGCAAATTTAGTATACCCGAGTCCAAAGGAAATTACTTTTATCTAATCCAAAATTCTAAATCCAAAAATGGAAATAAATTTAAAGATTTCATAGTTTATTGTGCCTGAGTGCTCTAGACTAAATCATGGTTCAATAAGATAAGAAATCATAATTTCTCATTTTTTATCATAAAACATGGAGTAAAACATACTTGTGAGAGTAAAATATTCATATACTACACATATACCATAAATTTAGACATTTTACATGTGGTCAAAATTATGATAATACCCATGAAAACTCAATTTATAGCAAAATATTTGACTCATTGCACTAATCAACTTTAATTTTAAACTCATATACAAATTCTCATATTATGAAAAGTAGTCACTATCTAGAGTGAACAATTTAAAAGATATTACACTAATGGTTATTGTTCAGATATATCGCATTGTGTCAACTTGAAAAGAAGGGCTAGAAGGGGTTTAAAATCTTATGATTGCCATATTTTACCCCAGCAGCTAGTGCCTCTGGTAGCACGGACAATTTTTGCCTAAGAATGTTGTCAAAATTTTAATTGAAATTGCCACATTTTTTTAGACAGTTATGTTCAAAGGTGAATACCGAGCATAATCTTGAGCAGCTCCAAGATCACTTTGCGGTCATGTTATCTCTTTTAAAGAAGGTGTTTGTACCATGCTTCTTCAATATCATGGAGCATCTTCCAATACATTTGGCTGAAGTTACTCTCCATGCAGGCCCAGTATAATATAGATGGATGTTTCCTATTGAAAGGTAAATTTATAGTGTATTATACTATTTAATTTTTAATTAATTCCTGAACTCTAAGAACTATCACGGTGTTCCAATTTTGCTACCTAGATACCTTATGACTATGAAGAAGTACGTACATAATTGTGTTCATCTAGATAGTTCTATTGCTAGTGGGTATCTAATGGAAGAATGCATGGTATACATCTCTGGATACTTGAATAAAGTGGAGAGTAAAGAAAACAGGCTTCCAAGATATAATGATGATGGTTGTGAAGTGGGCAAGCCTCTTTGAAAAGGAGTTGATGTTACATTTGATAGCATAACATTAGTTTAAGCACATCGGTGAGTGTTGTCAAACTATGAAGAGTTGAAACCATATTGAGAGTGAGTTAATCTCCTTCAAATTAATTTGCTGACTCCATCATCTGTGTCAATTTTGAGATTATTTAATTGAGACCTTCCACAAACTTGAAATTCCTCTACTTTGTAGGCTTCATAAAGGGAAATCTTGAGACAAAATCCAAGGGATAGAATGAATGAGAGACAACGTATTCATTCTGCCACATATCACACTTGGCTAAAACAACATGTAGGTTAAAAAGCCATGAAATTTTCACACCAAGTACTAAAGTTATGTTTGTTTTGGTGAAGCTAAAGTTCAATAAACACTTGAATTATTTCCAAGTTGAGGAGATTGGGCAAACAACTGAATTATCTACAAAATTAAGTGCCTTACAAGTGGTTCTTACACACAAGGGTGGCGCTTTAAAGCTTACAATGTGAATGGTTTCGGATTTCGAACAAAAAGTTACGAGGCAAACAAGACTACACAGAATAATGGTGTGATTTGTTGGGCTGATACTACTACTTATTCTAGTGCTAAGGATAAAAATCCTATCGCGAATTGAATTTTATCCTAATATAGGGTGTTAATTGATATTATCAAAATTTGTTATAGTAATTCTCTATAGTTCACATTATTCAGGTGAGAGTTGGTAGATTTAGAGCATGGGAGGAAGCTAGATGAGTTGAACTTCACGTTGGTGAATTTTAGTCATTTGTTGTATCGTGAAAGTAAAAAGACCGATGAGCCTTTCATTTTAGCCCACTAAGCTGAGCAATGTTAGTATTCATTTTGTCCTATTGAAGGTGACTGGCATGTAGCTATACCAATGATTATAAGGGACAACTTTGATGTACATTCTAGAGACTATGAATTAGAGACACTTCTACCCCAAGATCTAGACGTAAGACCTATCATTCGAGATGTAAACCTCTCCTAGGTTAGGCATGGTATTTAAGGGGAGGAGGTTAATCTAAGTGGTGAGGGAATGCAAGTAGCCAATTGAATACACTGAATAATTGGCTATCGTTTGAATTTTCTTGTAAGCTTTTTTTTTTTTTCTGAACTTTTTACACTACTAGAAAAAAGTGATTTACCAACTAACAAAATCGGTTGGTAATTAGCTAAATTTGGTTGGTAATCATGATTTACCAACCGAATGGCACCGCATGCAAAAACCTTAGCTTGTAAATTTTTCAACCGAAATTTTTTGGAGTCAGTTGGTAATTACTAACCGCATTTCGGTTGCTACTGTAAAATCGTCGGTTAGAAATTTGACATTAAGTTTGGCATTTAAGTTGACTATTTCGCTTGGTAATGTAAAATCCTCGGTTGGAAATTTGGCATTTGAGTTGACTATTTCGGTTGGTAATTACCAACAAACATTTATGTTACCAACCGATTGTTGCAGTTGGTAATTATCAACCAAAAATATAGTTTGTAAATTTATAATTTTTGGTTGGTAAATTTGTATTGAATATAAGATTGTAATTTACTAATTTACCAACTGAAACATGTTACTACCAACCGATATATGTGTAGGTAATTTCCAACTGACTTTTGGTTGGTAATTATTATTTTTAGTTGGTAGTTTTATTTATTTACCAACTAACTTTTGGTTGGTAAATTTTCAACTATTTTAGTTATTTAAAATCTGTTGGTAATTTTTTGTTGGTAAATTACTAACCAAGTTGTTCAATTGCTAATTCTTTTTTTCCGTTGGTAGTTTTCTTTCTTTACCAACCAAATATTTAGCTGGTAATTTTCTAACTATTTTAGTAATTTAAAATCTGTTGATAATTTTTTGTTGGTAAATTACCACCTAAGTTGTTTGTTGATTGATAGTTGGTTTGAAAATTACTAACTGTTATTTAATATATTACCAACCAAATTATTTTCAATTACCAATTGAAATACCAACCGAATTCTATTCAATTACCAACTCATTTTTCAGATGGTAATTTTTCTTTAATTTGGCAGAATTTTGGTTCATCTGAACATATAACCAAGTACCTGCATTTGACAAATTCATAAAATAATAAAGCCAAAACACATCTACAAACCCAACATAAACATTATCAAATCCAACACAAACATCATTCTTCCACGACCATAAACATCATCCTTCCACAAATTCAAAGAAAATATAATTCCCTCACAAAATACCACAAATCCTAACCAAACATCATCTTTAATTAAACATAAAAGATTATCATAATATGAAAGTGAGATGAACTGCAGGTCTATGGTTTAACATTAGTGAAGGAATATTAATACAATATAGTAGCTGTGTTAGCAGCTGTTCACCCAGCAGAGAAGTTATGTTAATCTACTCCCTCAAATTGGGTTTGGGAGGCAAGTCTATAGAAGGAGGAGACTAAGGGCAGAAAGATTTAGAATGTTACAGAAAATTATAGTAGGTGTGATAAGCTACACATATCTTCCGATCAAAATAACAGGAAATGCAAACAGAATATGAAATTGAAGGCTAATACAGTTCTATTTGAAGCCTACTTTCAAAGTTCTCTAGCACCTGGAAAACCCCCTTTCAGTTGGACGGCACCAGAATCTACTTAGCTCAACTTTATCCTGGCAATAAGAATCCGAAGTCAATATGCATTTCAAGCGAATGATACAAATGACTAAACGAATTGTAAGGGTCCACTTAGTGTGGGATTTTCCAATATTACACGTTTAAGGTTTACCTCAACACCATCGTGGTAGTAATGAACAAGAAAGATGCACTTGCAGTCTTCATTGTCATGTGACTCAATTTCTTCAACTTCTACATCCTAATATGTTTCACGATCTTCATCCTTCTGAAAAGAAAACCCAAAAGGTCTATAGGTGAATAAGAGAAACAAAAATTATTCAACAAAAAATTACAAAGCAAGTTCCAATAGATTCTCTGAACTTTGCATCTACCTGTGCATTAACCACAACTGAAATTGCTAATTTTGTATTAGACACAGTAAATCTATCAAAAAATGAAAACTTTCCACTAGTGTCTTAGCCTTCTTGCAACTTCAGAATAAACCATCTCAAAAGAGAAAAAAGAGAAGCCTGTCCTAAAAGAAGAATAAAAGATTTTTAAACTCAATATGATGGAATTGAAAGCTTACCCTAAAGCATAAGAAAAGATCCCCCAACCTTTGTCTTTATACATTCTGAGGGCTCCGAAGGAATTGAACGCTGGCGCACACCCCATTTGACATTTACCCACTCATCTTCGTCCTTGCCAAAATCTTTAAATCTTATACGAACCTCCTGGTGTGCAAGAAAAATGTTTCATAAGTAATTATGAAACCTAAAACCCCAATAGTCAAACAATGCCAGATTCCATGAACGTGTTATTTTAAAACATCTTTGTAACTATGGAAGTTATTTGCTAACAATAATAAAGCAGGTTACATGAGAATAAATTTTGAAATAGCTATTAAGAAAAAATGTACTTCTGACCATTTTGACAAGACACAAAATTATAGCTGGGAAAGGGGGAGTATTGCTTAAGTTGCAAATCCAATTTCAACATTGATAAATTTAATCGAAGCAAATTGAATTATCAACATTCAATTTACTTTCTCCAATTGCATAGACAAAAATAAACACATAAACAACCATCCTTTCCGGGAATTCTCACATATTATTTAATTATTCTATGTTGTCCTTGTGATAGTTGCAAATAACTCTACAAGCCTCTTTATTTTTTCTCACCTAAAGAATGACCATGCCATGCCATTCAACAATTTAAAGGTTTCCCTAAAACACTCGTATGATTATCTATGATATTATGCAATAGACAGAAGAAAAGCTACGCCATAACTCCTTTAACAAAAAGAATACACTATGCAAATCTATTTTATCTTTTGGATTTCCAAATATAGCTTTGGGGCTAAGTAAGAAAATAGAAAAACAATAGTCTCATACTAGAGACTTCCATCCCTTTTCCTTTTGCACTCAAGTGATATATTAACAAGTGCTCTTTATTACTTTGCTTTTTTTAGGGATAATTACATGGACAACGCCTCTCGACATCTTGGCTGCTCTTTGTTCAATTCATTCTTGTGGTTATTTACTAAAATAGGTTAGATATTATCTTATTCTTGGTGCAATACTAAGGTTGCTCTTGCTCCACTATGATTCAAATTTCAAGAAAAATTATCCAATATTCTCTCCAGCAAAAAAAAAAAAAAAGAGTGCTTATATCAGTCTAGTATAGAGGCCTTATACTTATTTCTCCTTCGTTTATTTCTTTATGTAATCAAGCAGTGATTTGAGCCTAGAATTGATGCCATCATGATAATTATGCACATAGCATTGAATCGGATAGAATTAGGGGGGGGGAAACACATTTTTAATTGCTTACGAAAGGGCTAGACACATAAATCAATTTGAATCTAGTAACACAGATCAGAGCCATACAACAATGCCAAAAAAAAGAAAAAAACGAGAATAATTTAGAGTATCTGGATTACTGTCACATTATTTACATTCCTGCTTTCATAACACCCCATTTTCCCTACCAGCACCAGAGTCCAACTAATTTTACCATTATCCTATGAATTTTAGAAATTACAAGAATGTAGCAATAAATCATTCTCTCTTAATTAACGAAAATAACTCAGTTACCTTGAACTTGCAGTTTATTAACAAGTTAGTTTGAGGGATGCCCAAGCGGAGAGAGTCATCGTTTCAGCGGGGGGTGGCGGGGCAGGGATCGGCAGAATAGGGGAGGGGGGTGAGGCGGGAGGGGGTCACGGGGTGGGGGACAAGGAGAAGGGGTCCTGGGGAGAGGGGGCGCAGACCGGGGGAAGGGAGATGGGGTTGCGGGGGTGGCGGGGCGGGGATCGGCAGAAGGGGGGGTGCGGCGGGAGGGGGTCGCGGGGTGGGGGACAGGGAGAAGGGGTCACGGGGTGGGGGGCTGCAGGTAGGGAGCGCCGGGTGAGGAGATCGGGACGAGGGGGCGGAGATAGGCAAGGGGCTTGCGGGGAGGTCGGTGGGGGCTGGCGGGTGGGTTGCTGTGGGTTGGGGAACCGCGGGTGGGGGGGAGGCTGTGGATGGCTATGGGTTGCAGAAAAAGAGGGAGAGTGAAGAGAAATTATGCAAGTTTTAATTTTTTTTCAAATAAAAAGTTAAGAATTTAAAATAGTGGAAGCAATAAAATTTATATATACATAAACAAACATATATATATATATATATTTATATATATATATAGACACACACACACACACACATACCATACATATTGAAGTACAGATACACACACATACACACACACACGCACACATATACACGCACACACACACACACACACATTCATATACATATATAAATTATAAGAGAGATTAATATGACCCTCAAGTAAATGAAATGCTACATATCTACGTAATATCAATTTAAACTCTCAATTTGGCAAAAACATTACTAAATTGGTACGTTATAAATCTTAATATTTCAGTACTTAATTTATAATTTACAAAAAATGTTATGATTATCTAAGGCAGGAGGAAAGGAATAAACTATCCACCTAGATACAGGTTTATAAACCAAGTATTTTTTGTTCATGCCTTTCAAGACCTTTAATGCTTAAAAATATAATATTTAGAATATTAGATAAATAAGAATAAATAAAATACACACACATACACTTATTATCATAAATATAAATACTTTAAAATCAATTATTTTATACACACACATACATTTATTATATATGTATATTATTTTTTGCATACTAATTATATGTACTCATATGTTGTGATATATATATATATATATATATAAGTGTGTGTGTGTGTGTGTGTGTGTGTGTGTGTATGTGTACACACACACACACACACTTACTTTTTGGGATAAAAATCAAAAAGAAGAAAAAATAAAATTACTAGAACAGTTATCAAGTGTAATAATACATAATACGTATATATATATATATACATTTTGATACTTAATATATATTAAATTAAAGTATTTTACTACTTTATTTTTTATTTTCTTTAGTATTTTCTTTATTAGTTCTATCCACTTTATTCTGGGGAATTGCCATCCCTAGTTGAGAGGGAGAAGGGTGATTGATGAAAGGGACGGGTTTGAGCAAGGGGAGAGTGAGAAGAAAGGAATGTCGTTGGTATTGGGGGCATGAGGGAATGATTGAGTGAAAACTTGTGGTCCTAAGTGTTTCTTTTCAAAACTTTAGGGGCTTAGATATAATTATCTAAATGAACTAAGTTAAAACAATATAAAGATTGAAACAATTATTTTAAAAGTTTGTTTATTTAGTTTTACACTTGGCTCGTTAGTTTTCGGAAGATATTTAAAATAGGTTGTGCTTAAAAAAATTTATGGTCGCAAGGGTTTCTTTTTTAGAAACTTTAGGGACTTAAATATAATTATCCAAATAAACTAAGTTAAAAAAAATATATAGGAATTGAAGTAATGACTAAATTCATTAATAATTAACTAATATATGACCTTAAGTCTCAATATACATTCACATATAACTTGAAAATTTATAAATTTTACCTATAAGAATTATAATTTATATATGTGCATGTATACAGAAAGACAAAATGTGATATAGTAATTAAAAGTATGAATAAAAATAGTAACTTTACTATTTATTTCTACTTTTTATACGGAAAATTTTTTATTTTTTATAATATTTGTTGTAT
Organism: Voacanga thouarsii; assembly: GCA_026120185.1. Lineage (NCBI taxonomy): Eukaryota > Viridiplantae > Streptophyta > Magnoliopsida > Gentianales > Apocynaceae > Voacanga > Voacanga thouarsii. The sequence continues at coordinate 847,752 of JANUWF010002236.1, read as the reverse complement.
ATGATGTAAATTTAAAAGTTTATCAGTTTGAATATAAAATAAAAGAATCAAATTTATGAATATATTGACAATTTATATGCATTAATAAAGATAATTCTTATTTAATTTTGTATGATTTATAGTAATTACTATTTATATATGTGCATGTATGTAGAAAAATATAACTATGATGGAAACACATCCTACACATATACATGACGCCTACGTATTTATATTGTCATAAAAATAAAAGTAATAACTTTTACATTATGATAAAAAGAATAACAATTATATCTATTAATAAAATTATGAGTACAAATATAATATAATTTTTTGATTGTTAAATTTAAAACACCTAATTGATAAATTATTTAATGTCTATTTAGTTTTGAATATTTACATAATTAAAAAATTATGCACTAAGTCTTCCAAATTCGAAAGTATTTATTATATTAAAAAATTTATAACTAAGAAATTTGTTGTGTAATTAAAGGTATGAAAAAAGTGCTTACTTTTATTATTAATTCAAAAAAAATTATATCATTTAGGAATATATGTATAGAATAATTACATACTCTAATAAATAGAAGCAAATTAAAAATAAAAAATAAAAAAACAAAAGTGATAAAAAAAATTTTACTTTATTTATTTATTTAAATCAAAATTTTCAAGTTTTAAAAGTGTATTTCATATAATTGTAATATTTTACAAGAAGTAAATAAATATAACACATGCTACCAATTTGAACAAACAACGACGTAGCACAGTGGTTGGAACACTGTGCCTCCACAATGGAGATGCAGGTTCGACTCCTGGTGGCCGCAAGAAAGGCTAGATTTTCTAGCATGGCGCCACATGGCACCACGTGTAGCCACATAGTGAACTATTCTGCCACGTGGCATATTTCAAAATTTTTTTACAAAAAATTAAAATTAAAATACCAACTGTATATATTACCAACCGATACATTTCGGTTAGTAATCGGTCGATAAAATTTTTAAATTAAAATACCAACTGATTACCAACTAACTAGGTTTACCAATCGAAACATTTCGGTTAATAGTTGGTCGGTAAAATTTTTAAATTAAAATATTAACCGATTACCAACTGAATATAGTACCCAACTGATACATTTTCGGTTAGTAATCGATCGATAAAATTTTTAAATTTAATTACCAATAAAAATACTAATCAATTACCAACTAAATATATTACCTACCGATACATTTTGGTTAATAATCGGTTGGTAAACTTTTAAAATTAAAATTCCAACCGATTACCAACTAAATATATTATCAGCCGATATATTTCAATTAGTAATCGGTTGGTAAAATTTTTAAATTAAAATACCAACCGATTACCAATCGATTACCAACTGAATATATTACTAACCGATACATTTCGGTTAGTAATTAATCAGTAAAATTTTTAAATTAAAATATCAACCAATTACCAATTCAATATATTACCAACCGATTGTTATCGATTGGTAATAAGTTGGTAAATATTTTCCCGCCAAATTATCAACTAAATATATTTCCAACCGATATATTTTGGTTGGTAACCAGTTGGTAAAATTTTTTCCATTAAATTACCAATGGATAATGTACCAACTGAGTGTTATCAGTTGGTATTCGGTTGGTATATATTTTCTCGCTAAATTACCAACCGATTACCAATTGATTACCAAGTGGTTGGAAAAGTTTTAAATTTTCCCAATTTTCATTTCGGTTGGTAATTACCGACAGACGTGATCAGTTGGTAATAGTTAGTTGTTATATTGCATTTTTCTAGTAGTGTTAGTTTATCTGTTTATTTTAGCATTATTTGGTTTTTATTGTTCACTAGAAATTGTTAATGTTTGTCTATTTGCAAACTCTTATGGCTCGATTAAAACTGATAATAAATCAACCATGGCATTTTCCATTCTTTCAAGTTCATGACATTGCTTATTAGGAGAGTTTGATGAAGAGAACGAAAAGGCAGCACCTAGTTGGAAATGATTCTAGTTAATTCCATGCCTTATTGCCTAATTAGTTGCCTTCTTTATATCTTATAATTCTATTTCTTGTATTCCTTGTCTTTTTTCCTAATTAACTTCATGTACATTATAGTATGAAGATGCCAATAATGCACAGTAGTAAAAAAAATAGAATCATGGTGCAAGATAAATCACCGACCCATAGTTTGTTGAGAACACAACGGAGGCTAATTGAAAAGACAAGCCATTTGATTGGGATGCCAAATGATGGCATATGATGCATAAATTATGGGTGTATAAAAAATATAAAATTTAAATACATCACTTAGTCAAGTTTTAATTAAAACATTATTCTCAAAATACATATACGAGCAAGTATACTCATCATAAGTATAGTATAGGGTATTAATGAGTATCAATCCTCAAAAGAACAAATATACACTAGTCACTTTTCATTCATTATTTAACCGATCCAATAAAGTGATAATATAATAAAAAATAAAAAAATATGTAGAAGTCAAGGATGTAGAAATATGTAATTTAGACAACTATCCTAGAAGACATGATAATGAACCATTTAGCAACTATCTCAATTAATCATCATCTTGGCATTATGAAGGAATATAAAATAAAATTCAATCATTTCCCAAGTCATAAATCCACTTACATAGACTCCACTTCTTTCCCAATCTATGGAATCACTATCTCTTGATTAAATTAACAGATTTCCCAATCAAACCAAAACAACCAAAAGATGCATTAAACTTAATTCCTCATAGATTATCCCTATGCTCTACGTGATAATAAACATAAAATTAGTCAATAACCCTATATTGTAGGCGAAATTAAGTAATCTTTGATTACTTTGGTTTAATTCTCAACCTTCTTTTCCAATCCAGTTAAGATAACAAATATGTAGAATTGACTAAATTAAACTCAATCTAACTTCGTTTCCCAAGTCCATTAGATATAAATTTAATTCCATCAACCTATCAAATAAATTCAAGTAATCAAACACCAAGAATGATGGAAAATTGATCAAATAACTAAATTAATACAAAAAATAATGTCTAATTACAATGAAAACATTAATTACATTATTATTCTAGAAAAAGAAAACTAAGGTAAAAGAAAGCAATTATAGCAAGACTCCTTCTCATTTGAAGACTCTCTCGAACAATTCTTCTTGATTTGATGAACTCCTCCTTTAATGAATGATTTTCTAATTTGATCCTTGGATTTACACATTTTCCTTGTATTTTTCTTGTTTAAATAGGCTTCCAAGATGCCAAAATTCATTCCCTAAGAGTTCTAGGCCAGGTATAGATTGGAAAGTACCAAAACTCTTGGGAAGTTACCAAATCCATGCAAAATTGGAAAGCTCACCGACATGGAACGGAGTAGAGCTAGCACCAGCTCCGTTTGGCACAGTAGGCGCCGGCCGTGCTTTGGTCGGCCTGGTCGTACTCTATTTGTCAACCCAAAAGATCCCCTGTTCGTCTAGATCAAGGCCGGCTCCGTGGGTCACAGCTGACGGCGACAATTTTGATGTTTTTTCGTTGTTTTCTACAATAAAAGTCCAAAACACATTTCCAAGGGTAAAATATCAAATATGAAGGAATATGCCTAGTTATTGCAACAAATGTATTACAAAACACCCTCAAATAACTAGAAAAATGTAGATGAATTTTACCCCTATCACATTTCCCCATACTTGAACCTTTGCTTGTCCTCAAGTAAAGCATTTTAAAACGAAGAAAAATAAGACAATCTCTTAAAAAGTTTACTTAAAACAAAGCCACAATTACCTTTCAAACTCTAGATACGTTCTTGTTATTCTTTCAACCCTTTAAAAACACTCACATAACAAAGTACTGAAAAAAAAAACATATCAAGGCCCTTGAAGTCGAGTTAAAAAGTTTATATGCTAGTCTAAGAACATTATTTCATCCTTCAAGTAAAAACATAGGTAACATGAATCATACAAGTCAAGCTATCTACCAACTCAAGCATTACAAATCAAAAAATTACACAACTCAAGCCATGATTTAAGGAAAACATTCTTATTTTTTCTTCAACAACTTAGGAAATTAATAGCCTCAAGTGCATGGATTTCTCTTCATGCACAGTATTGGCCCCCTTATAGTTATCCCTCAACATTTTTTCCAACAATGTTTTCTATCTTTCTTTTGCTCTTTGGAATTAATAGCCTCAAGAAAGTGGATTTCTCTTTACTCTCCGTATTGGCCCCAATAATAAGCAAAAAACATTTTTCTCACCTTCAAAGACACAACAATCAACTCCTTTTTCTCCATCTTCAACTCACAATTAAATGTTTTTCCACAAAAAATTTTCGTTCCCAAAAAGAAGAAGAAAAATTCTACTAAGCCCAAAAGAGACGTGATGAAGAAGGAAGTCGCCACTAAAGTCCCATGTCATTATTGTGGCAAGATGGGCTATTGGAGACATAACTGGCAAGTCTACTTGGAGACCGTGAAGGAAAAAAAGGAGAAAGAGAAGCTTGCAAACACTTCTACTTCTACTCATAGTATGTTTATGATTGAGATTAATACTGCCTTTAAAAATATGATAAAGGTATTGGATACCAGTTGTGGATCTCATTTGTACAATAATTTGCAGGGACTAAAGGGTAGTAGAAGGCTGGAAAAGGGCAATGTGAACCTGCGAGCTGCAAATGGAGCAAAGGTTGCTATACTAGCTGTGGGGACTTATCATCTTAATCTACCTTCTGGATTAGTTTAAAAAAATACCAAAATCTTTGAAAAATTAATAAATTCGTGCTTAGGATTTCGTTTCTCCAGAGCAGACCTGGCGCCGGGTCTAGTCGACCCACTTGGCACCATGTGTGTTCTATTCTTGCAATAAAGTTTTGCTTTGTTTTTCTCTGCTTGAATCATAATGGACTTGGAGCTTGGTCCACTTGCCAGACCTTTCACCAGGTGTGGTCTGAAAATTCTCCAATTTTGCTCGAAATTAACTCAAATCTGCACAAATTTGTCAAAAATACTTTTTTACAAGCAAAATGTCAAATAAAAAGTAATATGCCTAGTTATTACATCAAAAATATCTCAATTTAACCTCAAGTAATTAGAAAAACAGCGATGATTTTAGCCCCTATCACTTACTTCCTTTAATCAGTACATAAGTTGGACAACCCCACAGTTTAAGATTATTCATACTGGGCTTTCGTTCAATCCATATCTCATAAGGTGTTCTAGGCACTGACGTGGAAGGCACCAAGTTCAGAATATATGCTAATATTTCCAGAGCATATCCCCAAAAAGAAATAGGAAGAGTTGCATGGCTTATCATGCTCTTAACCATTTCCATCAAAGTTCTATTTCATCTCTCGGCTAGTCCATTCTGCTGGGGAGTCCCGATGCAGTTAGCTAAGATACTATGCCCTGGTGTGCCAAGTAATCCTTGAATTCACCAAGGAGATATTCTCCACCACGATCCGATCTTAACTTTTTAATTAGTTTACCCGTTTGATACTCCACCTCAGTCTTAAACTCCTTGAATATATCAAGGAATCAGATTTGCACTTTATCAAGTAAACATAACCAAAATGCGAGTGATCATCTGTGAATGTGATAAAGTAATTATAACCTCCTCTAGCTGGTAAAGACATAGGTTCACAAATATCAGTATGAACTAACTCTAATATTTCCTTGATCCTTTCCTCATTTTAAGTAAAGGAAATTTTGGTCATTTTACCTTTAAGACAAGATTCACACTGAGGCCATTCCTCCAATTCCAATGAGTCTAAAGGCCCATTTTAGGTTAACCTTTGAATCCGATTAGGATTTATATGTTGTAATCTTAAATGTCATAAATAAGAGTTGTTTAATGTGGCCTTTTTCTTCTTATTATTATGTTCCATTTAAGTATTATTTATTTGATAATTAATAGGATTAATATAGAAAAGATTCTCATACATGTTTCCAGAACAAATAATATTTTCATTTCTACTTATTGAAATACTAGAATTGAAAAAAACAGAATATCCTTTATTAATCAATTTAGAAATTGAAACTAAATTCTATTTAAAACTAGAAACATATAAAATATCTTTCAAAATTAAAAACCTATTACAATCAAATAATAGCTCTAAGTCTCCTACTACTTTAGTCCACACTTGTGCTCCATTGCCCACTCTAAGTCCATGCTCTCATTTACTGAGTCGCTTTATCATGCTGAACTCCTGCAAGGAGTTATAGATATAGTCAGTGGCTCCAGAATCAACAATCCAAATGGATGATGATCTAACCATCAAAATAGACTGTAACTAAAGAGCAATACCTAAGGAGGACTTGGCCAAGAAGTCTGGACAATCCATTTTGAAGTGTCCCTTCTTACCACATTTGAAACACTTGCCATTGGAGTTGCCGCTGGGCTTAGATGGACTAGCCTTGGATGCCTTGGGCTGGGCCCTTTTATTGTTCTAAGCCTTCTTCTTTTTTAACTTCTTGGGCTTAGGCCTAGTTCTAGAAGATGTACCAGAACGAGTAACCAAAATTATTGAGTCAGGCTTCATAATTTTCTTTGCAACTTGAAGTTCCTTTATCAACTTTGGCAAAGACATACTCAACTTGTTCATGTTATAATTTAACTTGAACTAAGAGTACAATTTTGGCAAAGTCTCAAGAACTATATCAATTTAGCTCTCGGGATCAATTGTTGCCCTTAGGACCTCGACCTTTTCAAAGTGGACAATCATCTTGAGCATATGATCGAGAACCGATGCCTTCTCAACCATCCTAGTATTCATCATTGCTCAAAGAGCTTCCTATCTTGTAGGCCGATTCTTGTCAGTAAACATGGTGCACAACGAAACATTGAAGTCGTACACAGTAGGCATGTTCTCGTGCTTAGACTAGAAAATATTGGACATGGAAGCCAACATATAGTATCGAGACATTTCATCAGCATTCCTCCATACCTTCTCCACATCATGATCTTGGTTTGTGGAATCTTCCCCAATTTCAGGACAAGGATCGGTATATACTTGTACTCCTCCGTAGTAAGTACTATGTTTAGATTTCTTTTCCAGTCCACATAGTTTGGTCCAGTTAACTTATTCTCCTTGAGAATAATGGACAAAGGACTGAAACTAGACATTTCTGTTGATTAAAAAAAAAAACTTCATTCAAAAAAATGTTTGTTTTGAAAAACACATATAAAATTGCTCATTTGAAACATCATGTTATTTTCATGATATGGTTAAGATATTAAAACCATTATAAAATATATGAATAATTTGGTTCTTAGAAAAATTAACAGAACTTTGTACGAAGATTAATAATTTTCTAAGTTAAGAGTATAACCATCACAAATTAAACTTCCTTAATAAATAATGATCTAGAAATAGTTTCATCAATAGCATGGCCACAACTCTCACCACCTAAGGATAATCCAGCATTAATGCCTCCAATGATTAGCTGACCAACATTAATACTTTTCCTAAGTTTTAATTATAATTCCTCGATCAGTTTTAGATTCTTGTGAAAATCCATCTTATAGGGGGTCATCATTAGAATGACATGAGGATAACCACAATCTCTAACAGGAATTTGTGATAGAAGCCATAGGGCTATTGGATTTCCCACTTAATCTTTTGAGAAAAATAGGTTTTTAGGAAAAACTTTTCTTTTAAAAATTAATTGATTTTTATTAACTTTAGTAAAAATCCAAAAATTCAACTATTATTTTCTATGTCAAGGATAAAACTCTTTAAGAAAATAAATTATGAATTTTTTTATTTCACTACTTAAGTTAAAACCATTTTCTAGGAACTAAATTTAAATACTTAAATTTAAAAATATTCTCCATGTCAAGGATAAAAGACTTTGGAAGAATAAACTATGAATTTATTTTTAAATTACATAGTTCTAATTTAAAACGTTTTCCTTAATTATTTTATCTAGGAAAAAAATTAATTTCTCAAAAACCTTTGTGCATTTGATCACAGAATTAAATATAATAGACATGCTCCAAAAAATAAAATTTTTACATGCTATTTCTAACCTTTAATTCTTATGTGACCAAATAACTGATTAAACATCATAATAATTATCATAATAAATAAACTATTGTAAGAAAAAATAATCTCGTGTGATACGAACCCCAAAAGAAAATAAAATAAAGAAAAATAATAAAAAAAAACAAAGAACCCGCGACCCGAACCACCAAACCGTTGAACCACTGCACATTGAAGTCTTGCATTTCTTGTTTTTTTTTTTTTTCACTATGCAAGCCTTGGGAGGCTCAGTATAAGCCTCACAAGGATCAAGGCCTCATCTCCCAGGAGCTTTAGTCATGCGCGCCAGTGCTGCTCCAGGGAGACTAATCTCCTGAGCCGCTCACAGCTGGCCTTCTTGGTAGCTCTTCCCTATTTTTTTTTTTTCTCTGTACAATCTCCATTAGAGGTTTTGCGCTCAGGCACCAATTTATTTAATTATATTTATTTTGTTAAAAAAAATCATAAATAAATTGAAATATAATTTCAAATGCCTATGCCTTTCAAAACGAGGCATGCACAATTTCTACAAAAATAAAAAATAAATTACAAGTGCTTATGCTCCACGCGCGAGGTGTACACAAAATCTACCTATATCAAAATCCACAAGGGATCCATAAAATTGCAAAGATTATATTTTTATTAGTAAAGGAATCACCTTTTCTGGTTATTAACCCGAAGCATGCTCCTAGCTTTAACCTGGGCGCTAACACCACTTGAAGGATCACGGGAAAAATAAATACACAGTGGAAGATAGTAAATTAAAATTTTTTCCGAGCCAAAGTCTAGGAATACTTACTTCTAGGGAGATTAAATTTAATAACCAGAGTCAGATTTAGGTTCGATAGCGCTTGTTAAATAGGAACGTCTACTTGTTCCACATGGACACCAGCTAACTGCCAACTCCTCGCATTAAACACTTACCACGTTTGCAAGCTCTTGACCTTCCAGAGTTTTCTATAACTACTATAGACCTCTACCGATGAAAGTAGAATTAGAATGAATAAAATAGGAACAAAAACGGAAGAGATAAACGTTAAGGAAAAACGAAGGAAAAAAAAACCAAGAAAAACCGGTGACTTCGACTCTTTTCAAAAGAAAAACGAAAGCTATTTCCAATTTCCAATTTCGATAAACCCATTAATGGCACATGAGATGCCTATATAAATATTATTAGCTTTCCATTTTTTTTTAGAAACAAAATCAGCCACCTCAATTTCATTGTTTCCTTTTTCCTCTATTTCTTTTTTTCCTTTTACATGGCTACTTCCATCAAAACCCTGATGAGCCATGCTTTCTTAATTAGTCCAATGACTAATTAAATAGCTCCCTTATAAATTAATTAATTCACTTGGGCCCAATATTAAAATTACTCAAGATAATTAATTAATAAACCAATTACTTAATTAGCTCATTTATTAATTAATTAATTAAACTACTTGGGCCCAATATAAAATTACCCAAGATAATTAATTAATAAACTAATTAATTAAATTGGCCTAAATAATTATTCTAGCCGAAATAAATAAATAATTGGACTCCTAGAATAATTCTTCCAATAACAAATTCACCCAATAAGCCCATATAGTAAATAAATGTACTAAAGTTATTTGAGCTACACTGGGGACCAAAGGACATATTATTCTTAGCTACTAAAATGATCAAAATGCCCCTACTAACAAATATCTGTATTTTAATCATTTTAAATTTTCTATTTATCACCATATGAAAATATTGACTCCGAAAATAATATTGCAAGTGCAGTGTTTCTAACCTACAGGTATAATGACGAAAATACCTCTCTACTTAACACCCATCTTTGAGACAGGAAAATAGTACTAACACATTTCTCAATGACATCTACCATCATTTGATAACTAGTCTAATAATCCACGACTTCCAGTACGTATCCACTTATTACAGGGAGCTACCCAAAAGTGTACATACTTAGTCATATTTCCCAAGGCCTTAGATTATTAGATAATCCCGGACAATCACAAGAGGATGATTTCTTCATGTAATGAAGCATAGAAACACTATTGTATAAATCTGTCTTAATTAACTAGAGTCATACACCTAACATACAAGGTTATTGGCCTTATGATAAGACCTCACCCAACATACATCAAAGTGTACAAGTCCGACTTCACCAAGCCAGTAACTTATACTCAAGTCCTAGGGAACTTGTCCACGCAGTAGCTACGATAAACTAATCTTTATTTATTTTAGTACTTTACTAAAGATTATTATTGCGTGCCCCAATTCTATGTATTCCGGATACGCTTACACTATTAGTGTGAGTGGACTACTTACCGGTTAAAGGTAAACCATTCCATTTTTAGAAACCATTGTGTAATGATCTAAACCTTGGTAAAGTATCTAGCTTTATCAATCGATTAAGAACAATTTTTTTTCTGCTTATGTGTTAGTAGCCCATAATCTACAAGATAGGGGCTAAATTCATCATTATTTTTCTAGTTATTTGAGGGTGTTTTGTGATACTTTTAATGTAATAACTAAGAATATTCATTCCTATTTGACATTTTGCTTGTAGAAAGTGCTTTTGACGAATTTGTACATATTTGAGTGGATTTCGAGCAAAAAGTACAAAATTTTAGCTTACACCTGGCGCTAGGTCTAGCAAGTGCACTTGGTGCTAGGTCCACTCTGGCCAAACAAAGAAAACAGAGAAAAATTCAAGAGCAACCTGGCGCTAGGTGGGTCAAAGGGACCTGGTGCTAGGTCTATTTTGATCAATGTCAGAGAATTTTCCTTTTCCAAGCAGATTTTGGCAATTTTTGTTTGATTCTTTTGGGAACTTTTTCAATGACGGAAAAGGACTCTTGTCCACACTTTTTGGCAATTAGAACTCCTATATATATAAGAGAATAGCATTGTCCAAACTAGTTTTTAGAGTTTTCATAGTTTTCAATTCTTTAATGTAATATCTTTAGAAAGCTCCTAGAGAAACACCAAGATTTAGGAGGATCAAGGAGAACTCTTAGAGAAGAAGAGGAGGTTGCTCAAGAAAGTTTCAAGGAAGAAGAAGAAGGCTTACCTGTCTATGAGTGGTTTCTTTTTCTCTTCTTTGTAATTTATTGACAATTTGATATTAGTGTTTTAATTGTGTTTAGAGGATATTCTTTTAGATTCATAATTTTGTATTGATTTTAGTTCTTTGATCAATTTATTGCTATTCTTGGTATTTGAGTACTTTAGCATAATATCTTGTTGAATTGATTAGTTCTATTCTAATTAACTTGCAAAATGATGTTAGGAGAGAATGACCAACTAATTAATTCAATACTAGTTATTCTTAACTTGATTGAAAAAGAGGTTAAGAGTAAAGACTTAGTAATCAAAGAGTGGTTGAAGATTGTTAGAATATAGATTCATTGGTTCATTTCATGTTTTAAATCACCTAAAATATAGGGGTTTATATGAGGATTAATTTTAATGCATCTTTTGGATAAGCTGGTTAAGGCAGAATATGTCACTAATTTAACTACAAGATAGTGATTCCATGGATTGCAAACGAAGTGGGTCTAATTTAATCCTTCATTATGCTAATATAACAATTAATTGAGAGACTAGCTAGTCAATCATTATTGTGTATTCAAGGATTTCTATTTATTTACATGTCTTTTCTCCTTGTTCTCACTCTTGATTATCCTTGTGACTTTTCTTATATGACTTGATTTTCTCTAGTATATTAGGTTAGCAGGTTATTTACTTCTATTTCTTTGTTTTATTGGCTAAACAATAAAGATTTAGGTAAAGTAAGGTGGGAGCCTAAGTTCTCGTGGATTCTATACTTGCTATTCTCTATACTATACGATATGTATACTTGCTCGTATTTGTAGTTTTAGTGATTGCCATTTTAATTAAATCTTGATTGATGGTGAACTTTGTTGATAATATTTTCTACACTAAAAAATACGCATCAAGGTTTTGGCGCCATTGCCGGGGACGGGCACTATCAAAAACACTCGAGTCATGTTGATTTAACCTTTGTTGTATTTGTAAATATTACTAACTTTTGTATTTAGGTAGTTTGTGAATATTTCTAATTTTTGTATTTTTCTTTTCTTTGTTTTTCTATTATTTTTGTTTTTGTTTTATTTTTATTTTTGATTTAATTTTTGTTTTTCTTTGAGTGCGAGATTCAAAACATCATCATGGACAATTATTCATGGACACAATGTCAAAGGAGCTATAATGATGATACGTTGGCAAGGTTGCAAGCTCAGATTAACACTTTTAGTAAGCCGTCACTTGAAGTTTCAATCAAATCCTTTGTTGCCAACCCAAACACATCCGTTAGGTGGCATGAAGAAGTATCCCAATGAATGAGATCTATAAGAGCACAACTAGCTATGTTTTTTGAAGATGCCATAAAGGCTCAAATACTTGAACAAGAGAATCCCCAAGGAAAAGAGAGATGATATAAGGAATAATTGCCCAATGTGGGAAGGGAGGAATTTGATTCTACTATATGTGCTAATAATTCTAATATCTTTTTCTTACATGATTTCTTAGGTTCCTCTCCATTCTTGGAGGATAACAGTCCAAATAATGATATATGGAGTTTAACATGTCTCAAGACTTAGTAATCAAATATTGGTTGATGATTGCTAGAATATAGATTCATTGGATAATTTTATATTTTAAATCACTTAGATATAAGGGATTACATGAGGATTGATTTTAATGCATCTTTTGGATAAGTTGGTTAAGGCAGAATATGTTCACTAATTTAACTAGAAGATAGTGATTCCATGGATTGCAAACGAAGTGGGTCTAATTTAATCCTTCATGATGCCAATATAATAATTAATTGAGAGAATAGCTAGTCAATCATTATTGTGTATTCAAGGATTTCTATCTATTTACGTGTCTTTTCTTCTTGTTCTCACTCTTGATTATCCTTATGACTTTTTTTGTATGACTTGATTTTTTCTAGTATATTAGGTTAGCAAGTTATTTACTTTTATTCCTTTGTTTTATTGGCTAAACAATAAAGATTTGAGTAAAACAAGGTGGGAGCCTAAGTTCTCGTGGATTCGATATTTGCTATTCCATATACTATACGATGGGTATATTTGCCCATATGTGTGGTTTTAGTGGTTTGCATTTTAATTAAAGCGTGATTGATGGTGGACTTTGTTGGTAATATTTTCTCCACTAAAAAACACGCATCACTACACCTTACTGTGAAAGCATAACCCAACCACATAGATTACTCACTAACATACTTAGACCCTTAATGTACGAACATATGTAAACAAATAGCCGCTAATGAATGAAACTTTTATTAATTTCTAAAATATAGAAATACATAGTACATTTTGGGCATATATTCCAACAAAATTTATAGCACTGATGTTGTCACATAGAATAGGAACACACTTAAAAGTAAGACCAAAGTCGAGTAAAGTATGTTTCATCCATAAATTTTGAGCACAACAACTTCCTGCAACTATATATTTTGCTTCGGTTGTGGAAAGAGACATACAAGCTTGCTTCTTGCTATACCAAGAGACTAAGTGTAATATCCCTCCCTTTTTTGTACTTTGACTAACTACTACTCTATATAGAGTAAGAATTTAAATCAGTGGTCAGAACAAGAAATGATCAGTATAATGAGATAAACGTTTTGGTGTGATAAAAATATTTAAGGGCATTATTGGAATTTTAAAATTGTAGGGACCCAGATGGAATTTTGAGATTGTTCTACCCGTACCTTTGTACTTCAATTGGTGACTACTTTATACAGAGTGAGAATTTGGATATAAGCCCAAAACAAAAGTTGATTAGTGCGCTGAGGCAGATGTTTTGGTATAACTTGAGCTATCGGGGGTATTGTTGTAATTTTTACTGCGATCGGGATTTTGACTGCAAATTGGAAAGAATTTAACATTTAGGTTCCCACTATTGAGTTTAGTGAAATTTCGAGATTCCAATGGTAGAATAAAATATTTTTCAGATACGGGCCAGAAATATAATTATTTTCTGAAGAAATTCTAAAATGCAACCGAAATTGAGACAACCAGTGTAACATGATTGGTGGATGAAAATAAGTGTTAAAATATCATTGGAGGATTGAAATATTTGTGGGGTTATTTAATTGCAAAATTTTATTGAACAAGTTTAAGGATTAAGAGATTCAATTAAACCAACCAACAGGAAAAATGGTTGAAAATGGATACCCCATAATTTGTGACCAAATGGTCACAATTGTTGACCATATATGGCCTTTTAAGGGCTGTAAAACAGCCATAAATGTGTCCAAACAAGAAGGGAGAAGGAGAGAGAGAAAGAAAAAAAAAAAAAAGGAAGGAACATAGAGAGAAAAAGAAAAAGGAAAGAGAAAGGGTTTTCAAGGAAGAAGAGAAGGGAACCTTGGAGCAATTCAAGCTTGGAAAATCTTATACACAAGGTAAAAGTTTATGTTTCATGAATTAAATTTGAAGCATGAAGAATAACGATTGTTTTGATATAAACTTTATTGAGAAAATTCATGTGAATTTATGATTTATGTTTGAAAAATATCTATGTTTTGGGGCTGTTGTGTGTGCTGTGTATGGTGGTGCATTTGGAGGCATGTATGCTGTGTTTTATATGATGTTTGAAGATATTTTAAAGATGGTTTAAAGAGATGTTCATGGCTGCAAAAATGGAAGATGGAAATAAGATATCAAATGGTTTAATTGTTGAAGAAAATGGAATACTGTTGTTGTTATTCAAAGCTGTCAGTTTAGTTATTTTTTAAACATGAAAGATACTGATTGTGCATGACTCGAATCAAGAAGTATTATGTGATGTTTAGATAATAAACAAAGGCTTGGAATGATTAAACGACATATATATTGTATAAGAAAGAAAATAGAATGGATTATGTGAAGGAAAGGAACAAAGCCGAAATTCTGCTTCGAAGGATTTCTGAGCAGCTTTGAAGAACGAATAAACTATATAAATTGGATTGTTTTTTGGAAACTTCATACCTGAAACTTGTAGCTAAATGTCCTAGGAGCATTTTAGGACCAATTTGACATGATTTGGAGCTGTGAATAAAAATTTATGATATAAATACCAAAGGTTGTCATTTCAGTTACGGGATTGAAGTGTTGAGACATTATGGACAGAACTGAATGACATGAAAAGGGAAATGAGTATTTTATGAATTGAAAATCATCAAGGAAAGTCTTAAAGACAATTTGGAATTAGTTTGGCATCAATCGGAGTTGTGAATCAAAAGTTATGACAAGAATACAAAGGTATGCCAAGCTGAGAAAATGTAGAATTTTAGTTTAAGAAAGTAAATCTATGAGTTTATTTCATGTGAGCTATGAAAGGTATGAAGGATTAAGGATTCATGTGAAGCCCTTGAAAATATGTTTGTGGAAAAGAGTAAAAAAAAAAAAAAAAAATGGAATTGAGTTACCTCAAGAAGTATATTCCGATTTAGTATGAAATGAAGAAATAGGAAATTCGGTAATTTCCTTAGCAACATATAATTAGCAATATGTATTGGCTATGAAAGCTAGAATACTAAAGGAAGTGTGAAATAATAACCGATGTAGGTCATCTACTTTAAAGGTCTCACAAATGCTTAAGGATTGCGAATACCGTATTACGCAATAGCTCATACACGAAGTGCGTCCCACTTGGTTTACAAAATCCTGTTTTATGCTAGTGAAATTGTGATTTATTAAAGAAATGGTCTATGAATCCTTTTGGTTTCTCTGAACAAATAAATAGTTTCTCTAAGAAAGAAATGGTATCATTCCATGATTGGATTTGAATGGAAAATATGAATTTTCATAAATGGAATTATTCATAATTAGTGACTATTTTTCCTAAAGCCTCTTTGTGACAAGGTTAACGGACCATTGTGTTGTATTGAGAAAAATATAGTTTCTCTGAACGGGAAATTATTGAGGATTTTAGGAAATGGTATTTTCTATAAATAATTTTGGATCCTTTGAGTTATGAATAATTCCTAAGGATAAATATATACATGAAAGGTTTTCTTCTCATTAATTATGAGATGAAGTAATGTTTTATTCTGGGAAAGTATTAATGTTCTGTTTTATGGAAAGGATTTTTAGGAAAATGTGAGTTATGAATACTATGGAATTATAATTGGGATTTCTTGAATTGAATTCTTCTTTTGGATTATAATTATTGAATTCCTGAATAATATTCTTTTTTGAAATCGGGTATTCTTCAAATGATGAAAATATCCTTGGAAACTTATTTTATCGTACGAAAAGGACTTTTAATCATTTTTTTCTATGGTTTTGGAGAACAATCTCTCATATGAGATTAACTTTTGAAAAATGATATTTTAACCCTAAAAATTATTTTATTGGTATTCCATTGGGAATAAGATAATTAATTGATTTTGTGCGCCAATGTAATTAATCAACTTCAAGAAAATGATAATTTGGCCCCAGAAAATGTTTTATTTGGAATTCCCTGGGGAATGTGGTATTGGTACAGGGCTTGTGAACTAGTAAAGACGTTGAGTATTTAGCAAGGGCTTTGATTTTTGTACTAGCTCACGTTAGAGGTAGATGACCCCAAGTAACCTAGCTAGTTTTGGGATTTGTCTTAATCCAAACGGGGCAATAGGACATTAAGATTGTTGGATTGTATGCCCTCTTGGACTAGGTTTTTGATGTAAAATCAAATATTTTAATAAAAGAATTTATTTTCAGAAAATTTTTGTCAATTTACTTTTTTTTGTGCACAATTTCATTTGGAACAGACTCATTATGTTTAAATAAGTGATCCATATGAATGGTGGTCTTTCACAGTGAGGTATGGATCATGGGTTACTTAATACATAAACATTTGTCCTTAACCTATTGATGAGAATGAGAATCTCATCATGTTTAGGTTATTATGTTATGAATTCCAAATGGGGAATGGCTTACCTTTAGCCAGTGAGTAGTCCGCTCACTTCATGTCATAAGCATATTTCGAATACATAGACAGGACCTGTAGCAGTGGTTTCTAAAAGTACTATATGATAGAAACTTAAACTACTACCTCTACAGCGTGGACTAATGCTCTATGACTTGAGTATGAGTTGGTGGTCAGACGAAGCTGGAAGCATATAATGTGTTATAGTTGAGGTTCTATGGTAGAACTAATATACTTGTCTATTGGATATATGTGACTAGTTAGTTAAGACAGACTTGTACAAGATAGTTTCTACATTATATCGCCCCTTATGGTTGTCCGAATAATCTAAAATATCCAAGGCCCTCGGAAACATGACTCGGATATTTACTTTAGGGTAGCTCCCTTGGAAAGCGGAAGCACTCCAGGAAGTCGTGAATTATTGGACTAGAAGCCTAAGGATGGTAGATGTCATTTAGAGGGGCGTTAGTATACTTCTTCCTCTCTAAATGTACGGCAATGTGTAGAGGGGTATTTTAGTCATTTCACCTGTAGGTCAGAGACTTTGCTAATGCAGCATTGTCCTTGGGGTCAATATTTTCTTATGGTGATATTAGAAAATATTTAAAATACAAAATATAGCTATTTATATAGCAGGGGTATTTTGGTCATTTTAGCAGCCAAAGCGACGTGTCTTTTTTGTCCTCGGAATAGCCCGTAAGTCCTAATTAATTTTCGGTTGAGAAATTGGTCTCAGTTGAAGAGAATTTTATTTTATTTTATTCGGGATGTCTAATTTATTATTAAACTGGAATAAAATAAATAAATAAATAAAATAAAAAATAAAAGTTGAGATAAATTAATTATCTGGTTTAATTGGTTAATTAATTATTCAGGGCCTAAGTCCAGTTTGAATAATTAGGAAATTAACCTGTGCTTAAACTAAGGAGAAATAATTAATGTTTAATTATTTATTGGGTTATTTATATAAGCTCAGGAAATAAATAATTAATGTTTATTATTTTGGGCCTTTTGGGTCCAAGAAAAATAATATATATTATTTCGGCCTGATAGCTTGGACCGTAGGGTTTTTTCCAGATACGGTTCAGATGAGTTTAGGATTAAGCCAAACTTATTATCTGGATTACATCCGGATGTTTGAAATATAATATCTGGGGGATATGTTTATCAAATAATTGGAGACCTAGTTTTGGCTAACAATAAACAAGACTCTTGGATAGAGAAAACCCTATTATTTTTCCCTAGCTCTTCTCTCTAGCACACAAAAAAAAAACCTCTCTCTCACGTTTCTGTTAATGCAGCTCTCTCTCTCATGAGTTTTCTTTCTCTTGTTCTGGTTCTTTGCTAATCAATAGCGAGAGAACCATGGAGATTAGAGACCACTCTTCTTCACTCTAGTGTTCACCAACAAGAAGTTGAGCAGTGGCATATTCTGAGAGCTAAAAAGCTTGGCGTTCATGCAAACAAGGCAAAGTAGGAGGTTAGAGGGATTTCAACCGGAAGCTTCTTCAAATGGGCAAGGCGAAGCTATTCCTGTCGTTCAATCCACTCATACTCAACCTAGTAGGTTTAAAGCACGCAAAGGTATGATCTTAACGCTTTCGTGCAGCCATTAAGGCATGTGTTTTTTTTTCTCTCTTTTTTTTTCCCATGAAGCATGCTCCCCTATTTTCTTCCCTTCAAAATGGTATCAGAGCCACTGGTTCTTTGATCAACTTAGGGAGCATGGTAGTTAATAAAAATGGAGAAGATGATTGTTTGGTGCTTGAAACTTGTGACCCTTCGCTGTTTTGGTATGGGATAGCTTGATTGTACGCTTCACAGTGAAGCATAGGACTCTCTGTAAAAATTTTTGGCTTTGATGTTTTGATCGTGTAAACCTAATTTAAATGGGTATAGGCGGTTGTGTTTTTGTTTTGGATGAGTTTTTGTAAGTAAAAATGTCCAAAGAAGCCAAAGAAATAAGCAAAAGATGAACCAGAAGAAGCTATGCAATTTTCGCGCGAAGAAGGAAAAAAAAACGAAGAAGGAGGATTATTCCTAAGCCGCCGGCCGAGCCGAGCCGATATTTCTGTGAGGGGAGCCGCGTCCTCCGCGCCTTGGAGCCGAGCCGGATTGCGTAAAAATTGAGCCGAATTCAATGTGAAATTTGGTTTGCAATTGAAGTTCAATTTTGCACGCGGGTTAGTGGTGCACCGAGGAGGCGGAAACGGGTCCATGCGCGGATCTTGTGCGGGTCGCAGCAGAGGAGAAGCGGGCTTGGGTCGCGGGCGCGGTTGGCTCCACGGGTCGCGGCTGCATCTGATCCAGTGCGGCCGGTGCACCTGGGTCGCGGTGAACCGCTGTGCAGCTGGGCGTGGATCCGATGTATCGGGTGCAGTGAACCTCCAGTCAATTTTATTTTTTATTTTTTTCCCTTTTTCCGTTTTGGGTCCTATACCAGGCGAAGTTAATATTTTTGCAATAGTTTATATTCTTGGAATATATTTGCATGAAAAATATTAGTAAGAGATTTTAGGATTAAACAAGACTATTAATTAATTAATTAATGTGTTTAATTCTATTATTTGGGCACTTAGGTTTAAAAATAGAAAAGCATGAAAACGTTTACTGTTTTCTAGCATGCTATTTTTTTGTGTACCTATGTGCGTTTTTTCTCAAAGACCAAAGTCTTTGGGAACTTTTTTTACAAGAAAAACATTTTTCTTCAAAAAGTTAAATGGTTATTTTAATTTGCACAAAAATTAATCCTTGGATATTTTATCAAAGGATTTAATCCTTGGCATAGAAAATATATTGAATTTAGATATTTTTGTAAATTAAAATGGAGAACCATTTTGTTTTATTTTGCACTAGGAAAAATTATTTTGTCAAATAAACTTGAGACCAAAGTCTCTAGAAAGTTTTAATTGGAAAATTTTTGAAATAATAAAGTTTTAACTTAAATAAAATTAGTCCATGAAAAATCTCTCAAAGGATATAAACCTTGACATAGAGATTTTAGTGGATTTAGATATTTTATTTTGAGTTAAGGAAAAACTTAATGGAAATTTCAAAAGGATATTTTTTAGAAAACCTTTATTTTAAAAGACTAAGTGGGAGATGGGTTCCAACGGCCCCATGGCTTCCATCAGGATCCTCATTAGAGATCGTGGGTCCCCTCGCGTCATCCTGGGAGTGAACCCATATAGGATGGGGATACCACAAGGATCTAGATCTAATAGAGGGATATAATTAATAACACGGGGCACGTATTATGATCAGCCAGCCCACGTTGGAGTTTATAGTGCAAGGTATGTCCATAGGAAATGAGAGGAAACGACCATCCCCTCGATGGAGTTATCCTCTAGACCATTACCTAGAAGGGAAATTAATTTGTGGTGGTTAATACACTTAACTTAGGGAACTGTTAATCTTCCTAACAAGTTATGTCAGTTTTCTTAAGAGCCAAATTATTTTCAGTGCACAAATTTTATTTTATTTTCACAAACTAAATTCTTTCTTTTATTTTTCCATTTTCAGAAATAGTGGGAGATTCTTTTAGTCCATTGGCCGTTATTCTCAGGGAGAATAAGTTAATGGGTCCAAACTATGTGGACTGGAAGAGGAACCTGGACATAATACTCACAGCCGAAGAGTATAAGTATGTCCTTTACGAGACCTGCCCTGTTATCGGGGAAGGTTCCACCGCCGAAGAGTGACAGACTGAGAAGGCATGGAAGAAGACTGACAAAATGGCACGTTGCTATATGTTAGCCTCCATGTCTAATGTGCTCCAGTTAAAACATGAGAACATGTCTTCTGCATATGACATCAGTCAATCATTGGCTACTATGTTCGTAGATAAGAGCCGGCCCGCAAGGTAGGAGGCTCTTAGAACTATAATAAACACTAAGATGGCTGAGGGAGCATCAGTTCGAGAGTATATGTTCAAGATGATTGCTACTTTCGAGGAGCTAGAAATCTTAGGGGTTGTCATTGACCCTGAGAGCCAAGTGGACATGGTTCTCGAATCTCTATCGGGTTCCTTCACTCAGTTCTAGTTGAACTATACCATGAACAAATTGAACATTAGTTTGACTGAATTGATGAAAGAGCTCCAGATGGCGGAGAAGGTCATGAAGCCACAGTCAAATGCCATGATTGCTAAGTCTTTTTCCTCAAGAACTGGGCTTAAACCCAGAAAATTTAAAAGGAAGAAGGGGAACGCAGCAGCCCAGCCCAAAACCCAGCCCAAGGATAAACCAAAGAGCAAGTGCTTCAAATGTAGGAAGAAGGGACACTGAAAAAAGGAGTGTCTAGATCTTCAAGCCAAGAAAAACCCCACAGGTAATATTTTCTATCTAGAGTCTATATCAATGGTGGGATCAACTTTCACTTGGATTGTTGATTCAGGAGCCACTGATCATATCTGCAACTCCTTGTAGGGATTTAGAAAGATTAGAAGACTCAAGAAGGGCAAACATGGGCTACACGTGGGTAATGGAGCATAAGTCTGGGCCCTTGTAGTGGGAGAGTTGGATCTTATTTTTTATTGTAATAAGATAGTGTTTTAAAAGATATTTTATATGTACCTGGTTTTTGCCAGAATTTGATTTCAGTTGCAAAACTAATAAATCAAGGATATTCTGTATCTTTCCATTCTGGTATTTCTATTAGTAGAGATGGAGAAATTTTATGTACTGGGGACATGTATGGGAATCTGTTCTTTTTAAACCCTATTAACAACCAATCAAATAACGCTCAGTCTGAACCTTTAAATAAGAAGAGAAAGACCAATGTCAATGATTCTTACCTTTGGCATTTAAGGTTGGGTCATATTAACTCAACCAAGATTCAAAGGCTAATCCATGATGGGCCTTTGGGCTTATTGAGATGGGAAAGTTGGCCTCAGTATGAATCCTGTTTGATGGGAAAAATGACCAAAAGGTCTTTTACACCAAAGGTGGATAGAGCCAAGGAGGTGTTGAGTCTTGTTCACATTGATGTGTGTGGTCTATTGTCTACACCAGCTAGAGGAGATTTTGAGTACTTTATCACTTTCATGGATGATTGTACAAGGTATGGTTACATTTACCTGATGAGACGCAAGTCTGACTCTTTTGACAAGTTCAAGGAGTTTAAGGCTGAAGTGGAGCGTCGGACAGGTAAATTAATCAAAACCTTACGATCGGATCGTGGTGGAGAGTACCTCTTAGGTGAATTCAAGGACTGCATGGTACATCATGGGATAGTATCCCAGCTCTCTGCGCCGGGAACACCCCAGCAGAATGGAGTAGCTAAGAGAAGGAACAAGACACTGATGGAAATGGTCCAAAGCATGATGTCTCATGCTACTCTTCCAGTGTCCTTTTGGGGATATACCCTGGAGACAACGGCATATATTCTGAACTTAGTGCCTTCCAAGTAAGTACCTAGGACTCCCTATGAGATATGAACTGGGCGTAAGCCAAGTCTGAATCATCTCAGAATTTGGGGTTGTCCAGCTTATATACTGGTCAAGGGAGACAAGTTGGAACCAAAATCAAAATTATGCTATTTTGTTGGGTATCCAAAAGGGACAAAATGAGGTTACTTTTATCATCCGAATGAGCAGAAGGTACTAGTTAGTACCAATGCTAGATACTTGGAAGATGATCAAAGTACTTCCACTAAAGGGTCAACAAGGTTGGAACTTAAGGAGAAATTATCTACGGAATCAACTTCTTCTAACCCGATTGTGGAACAAGAAGAGGCACAGCTTCAAGAGCCTATACAAATGGAGCCTTGTCATAGTGGGAGAGTGTCTAGGGTTCCGGATAGATGGACTGGAGAAGCCTTTGAGCTGGTCTCCGACCATCAGGAACAAGACCCCACTAGATACGAGAAGGCTATTGCTGATGCAAATCTATGGAATGAAGCAATGAAAGCCGAGATTGAGTCTATGTATTTCAATCAAGTTTGGGATCTTATCGCTTCACCTGAAGGGATAAAACCCATTGGGTATAAGTGGGTGTACAAGAGAAAGAGGGGAGCAGATGGGAAAATGGAAACCTTCAAAGCTAGGCTTGTGGTGAAAGGGTATACTCAGAAAAAGGGAATCGACTATGGGGAAACCTTTTCCCCGGTAGCCATTCTTAAGTCCATCTGCATCCTCCTTGCTATCGCATGTCACTATAACTACAAGATATGGCAAATGGATGTCAAGACCACATTCTTAAATGGCCATCTTAGCGAAGACATCTATACGTCCCAACCGGAAGGCTTTATTGTTGAAGGCCAGGAACATATGGTTTGCAAGCTTTAGAAGTCCATTTATGGACTTATGCAGGCATCGAGAGCATGGAACATTCGTTTGATGAGACTGTAAAGTCTTATGGTTTTATTCAAAACGAAGATGAACCATGTGTGTACAGGAAACTTGAAGGCATTAATGTGATTTTTCTTGTCTTGTAAGTGGATGACATTCTACTCATTGGAAATGATGTAGGGATATTATCGTCTACAAAGGTTTGGCTGCCTAGTCAATTCAGTATGAAGGACTTGGGAGAAGCCAGCTACATTCTCGGGATTAGGCTTCTTAGAAATAGGAAGCAGAGAATATTAGGATTATCCCAAGCAACATACATTGACAAGATGTTGACCAAGTACAACATGAACTCATGCAAGGGGGCTCTAATCCCTTGCAGACATGGGTTGTCATTTTCTTCGAGGGACTGTCCTAAGTCTCAAGAAGAAAAGGATAGAATAAGTAGGATTCCCTACGCTTTGGCTGTGGGAAGTCTCATGTATGCTATGTTGTGTAGTAGGCCAGATATCTGCTTTGTCGTGGGCTTAGTTAGCAGGTATTAGTCAAACCCTGGGAAGGTTCATTGGCAAGCTATAAAGCATATTCTCAAGTACCTCAAGAGAACGAGAGACTATATGTTGGTTTACAGGGCTGATGATTTGGTTCTTACAAGATATACAGACTCAAACTTCCAAGCGGATAAGGATGAGAGGAAATCCACTAGTGGATATCTCTTCACCTTATCTGGAGGAGCAATTTCATGGAGGAGTATCAAGCATTCTTGTATTGCTGACTCAACTATGGAAGCTGAGTATGTGGTAGCATTGGAGGCGTCCAAGGAAGCAGTCTGGCTTCGAAAGTTCCTTTCAGAACTTAGAGTCGTACCACATATGGACAGGCCGATTGTGATGTATTACGAAAACACTGGAGCAATATCGCAATCTAAGGAACCTCGAAACCACAAGAAGGGGAAACACATCGAGAAAAAGTACCACCTGATCCGGGATTTCATCTAGAGACGGGAAGTCATGGTGGAACATATTGCCTCAGAAAACAATCTAGCAGAACCATTCACCAAGCCTTTGGCAGAGAGAGTCTTCAAGAGACACTTAGACGCCATGGGGTGGGCACCTATGGACTTACCTAGTCTTAGAGTGCAAGTGGGAGATTGTTGGATTGGATACCCTCTTAGATTAGGTTTCTGATGTAAAATCGAATATTTTAATAAAAGAAATTATTTTCAGAAACTTTTTGTGAATTTACTTTTTGATTGTGCACAATTTCGTTTGGAATAGACCCATTGTGTTTAAATAAGTGATCCATGTGAATGGTAGTCTTTCATAGTGAGGTATGGATCATGGGTTATTTAACACATAAACATTTATCCTTAACCTATTGATGAGAATGGGAATCTCATTATGTATAGGTTATTATGTTATGAATTCCAAATGGGAAATGGCTTACCTTTAGCCAGTGAGTAGTCCACTCACTTCATGACATAAGCGTATTTCGAATACGTAGGACAGGACCTGTAGTAGTGGTTTCTAAAAGTACTATATGATAGAAACCTAGACTACTACCGCTACAACGTGGACTAATGCTCTACGACTTGAATATGAGTTGGTGGACTGACGAAGCCGGAAGCATATGCTTTGATATGCTAGAGTTGAGGTTCTATGGTAGAACTAATATACTTGTGTATTGGGTATATGTGACTAGTTAGTTAAGACAGACTTATACAAGATAGTTTCTACACTATATCGCCCCTTGTGGTTGTCCGAATAGTCTAAAATGTCCAGGGTCCTGGGAAACATGACTCGGATGTTTGCTTTAGGGTAGCTCCCTTGAAAAGCGAAAACACTCCAGGAAGTCGTGGATCATTGGACTAGAAGCCTAAGGATGGTAGATGTCATTTAGAGGGGTGTTAGTATACTTCTTCCTCTCTAAATGTACGGCGATGTGTAGAGGGGTATTTTAGTCATTTCACCTGTAGATCAGAGACTTTGCTAATGCAGCATTGTCCTTGGGGTCAATATTTCTTTATGGTGATATTAGGAAATATTTAAAATACAAAATACAGCTATTTATATAGCAGGGGTATTTTGGTCATTTTAGCAGTTAAGGCGATGTGTCTTTTTGGTCTCCGGAATAGCCCGTAAGTCCTAATTAATTTTGGGTTGAGGAATTGGTCTCAGTTTAGGAGGATTTTATTTTATTTTATTTTATTTTATTCAGGATGTCTGATTTATTATTAGACCGGAATAAACTAATAAATAAATAAAATAAAAAATAGGAGTTGAGATAAATTAATTATCTGGTTTAATTGGTTAATTAATTATTCAGGGCCTATGTCCAGTTTGAATAATTAAAAAATTAACCTGGGCTTATACTAAGGAGAAATAATTAATGCTGAATTATTTATATTATTTATTGGGTTATTTATATATGCCCAAGAAATAAATAGTTAAAGATTAATTATTTTGGTTCATTTGGGCTCATTAATTATTTATTGGGTTATTTATATAAGCCCAAAGAAATAAATAATTAATGTTTATTATTTTGGGCCTTTTGGGTCCAAGAAAAATAATAAATATTATTTCGGCCCGATAGCTTGGACCGTAGAGTTTTGTCCGGATACGGTTCAGATGAGTTTAGGGTTAAGCCAAACTTATTATCTGGATAATATCCGGGTGTTTGAAATATGATATCCCGGGGGATATGTTTATCAGATAATTGGAGACCTGTTTTGGCTAACAATAAACAAGACTCTTGGATAGAGAAAACCCTATTATTTTTCTCTCGCTTTTCTCTCTAGCACACAAAAAAAACTCTCTCACATTTCTGTTGATGCAGCTCTCTCTCTCGTGAGTTTGCTTCCTCTTGTTCTAGTTCTTTGCTAATCAATAGCGAGAGAACCAAGGAGATTAGTGACCACTCTTTTTCACTCTAGTATTCACCAGCAAGAAGTTGGGCAGTGGCATATTCTGAGAGCTGAAAAGCTTGGCGTTCATGCAAATAAGGTGAAGTAGGAGGGTAGCGGGATTTCAACCGGAAGCTTCTTCAAGTGGGCAAGGTGAAGCTATTCCTGTCGTTCAATCAACTCATACTCAACCTAGTAGGTTTAAAGCATGCAAAGGTATGATCTTAACGGTTTTGTGCGGCTATTAAGGCTTGTGTTTTTTTTTCTCTCTGTTTTTTTCCCGTGAAGCGTGCTCCTATTTTCTTCCCTTCAAAGATTAGCCATCTTGGCTAGCCATTTAGCACCTGGCAATTGTATGTGCCTTGTGTGTGCTTTAATTTGGGTTGCTCACGGAGTTGGGCAAAGACACCTAGTGTGTTCAACCCCTTACCGCC
Source organism: Voacanga thouarsii (assembly GCA_026120185.1). NCBI lineage: Eukaryota > Viridiplantae > Streptophyta > Magnoliopsida > Gentianales > Apocynaceae > Voacanga > Voacanga thouarsii. The sequence goes on along the minus strand of JANUWF010002236.1, from coordinate 821,199 downwards.
TCGATGGTGATTGATGTCAAGATTAGGACACTTGGGCTTATGGTGGCAAGTAAAATATTCTTTTGCTTTGGTATTATGACCTTACTATAATAAGACTGTGATGTTGAAGGCGAAGCCTTGTGAGCTTTGCACGTGAGACAATCTTCTATTGAGAGAAGTGCTTGCTTGTTCTTAAAATGGGACAGTGATATTGAGTAAAACTCATTTTTCCAAATATGACTGAATTTTTGAATAAATACTCCTGTAGCAATTTGCAAACTTATTTTTTGTAGACAAGTGTAATTTTTTCCTGCAATGGTCTTATAAAACAAAAGTTGATAATACTTTTGTCTATTTGATTTATAAAAAACTAGCACACATGAGACTCATTGAGTGATTTTCACTCACATGCATAGTATTTCGAAAATTTTAGGGATCAGAGGCGCAACGAAAGTATGGTAGACTCCCAGAGGCTCATTCCGTATCTCGAATCTGTTGTATTTTAAACATGGTATTAGAATACAGACTTTATGTATCTTATTAAGTTTAAATAAAAGCATTTTGAGCAATATTTCCGCTATGTACTAAGTTAAGTCCGTTATAAAGACTCTTGTCAGGGCAACTAGATGGGGCGATATCCCACAAAAGTGAAGCCCACTACGCTATGGAAAGGTGGGGTGTTACAATTGGTATCATAGCATAGCAGAACTATAATAAAGTTTCTGGTGGAGAATAGCTGAGCCTTTAACGTAATATAATGGAGTCCATCATAGTATGTAGACTTATAGAGACATTAATTTTTGTAGGGTCAGATATTGAAGCAATTGGGATATATGAATTTGAGGTACAAGTCAGATATAATCCCTTATGATGAGTAGAAGAACAGAAAGTTGAGTTGATTCTGATATTTTTGGAAAGAGCTTGTGATCCCAATTTGGATGACCGTAAAAAGATTGACGACAGGAATGCCTTAGAATATATATTGATATACTGACCTTGAATTTCTAATTTTGGGGTCAGTGGTGATGAGATGATGAGTAGAGAATTTTATACTCAAGGACCTTGTATATGCAATATGATGTAAATTGTGCAGATAAAGATATGCACACTTATACTCTAGTAGTATATTTCGAACATTAGAAACCCCGTATTATCATAATACACGGAAGGGTGCGATCATACCGGTACTAGTGCACCGGATCCCATCAGAATTCCGAAGTTAAGCATGCTTGGGCTAGAAAAATCCTAGAATTGGTGACCTCTTGGGAAGTGATTATATGAGTTGAAAGGAAATGATTTGGAGCAATTTAAGGAAATGAAATGAGAATTTATATGAATAACAATGTAAAAATAGAAGAATTAGATAGAGGTTATTTGAGAAAGATGAATGTGAAAGTGTATTGTTAGAGTAAAAGGATACATGACTTCTTAGAAATACCTGTTTACATACATAAAGTAGAATTAATCTTTATTTATGTTATACATATATAGAAATTATTGAGATGTGTGTGTGTGTGTGTGTGTGTGTGTGTGTGTGCACACACACACACACACACACACACACTTATTTGGTATCTTTTGAAGTAGCTCTGAGGAGGAAAAGGAATACTATAGAAGGTTACCTTTAGTATTATTGGGAATTGAGAAAAGGGAACGTAGCTTCTAGTACTTGATATATTACTCCTAAAATGGAAATGCAACCTCAAGGGAATGAAATGACACAAGCATTACAAAATATTGATGCAATACTTCAACACATGATCGGAACTTCAAAACAAACGGACCAACGTTCAAAAGCAGAAGTGGACTACATTGTAGATCAATTTCTAAAGTCTTCTCCTCTCCAATTTCATGGAGGAATGAATCAAGGACGAAGGGCTATGGTTTAGATGGATAACATGGAGAATCTCCTTACAGTTCTGGAACATATGAAGGAAAATGAGGTATATCTTGCTCTCTCTAGTCTATAAGGACCCGCTCGGGATTGGTGGATCAGGAAAAAAGAAGAGAGAGAGTTGGAACATAGAGAATGGACTTGGACAGAATTCTGGGAAGAATTTAAAATGGAATTTGTACCCTGCCGGGTAATTGAGCAAAGAAAAAGGGAATTCCAAAATTTTAAACAAGTAGAGAAAACAATTGGAATGTATGCTACTGACTTTGCACGATTGTTAAAATCTTGTCCCTTAATGGTACAAACTGATTCAGATCAAATCCGACTCTTTGTAAAAGGACTACGGCCTGAACATAGAAATGACGTAGATATTCTAGCTCCAACTAGTTATAATATGGTTGTTAAAATGGCCTCCCTAGTGGAAAAGAGGATCGAGAGCAATATAGGTAAAATTGAGAGGAACTATCGAAGCAGGAAAAACAAAATTTCAAGAAAGATTTAAGGAAAAACGAATTAGCGCTTGAAAAAAAATGGGGGCATTGTGCCTTTTTGTCGTAAAGAGTGAGCATATGCATGAGCAATACAAGAAGAGACTTAGAAAATGTTACAGGTGTGGAGAAGAAGGGCATGTGGTAGCTAATTGCCAGCAAAAAAAAAAAAAAAAAAAGGATAAGATCCTATACACCTTGCCAAAATGGACAACAAAGGTAAAAGAAAATTCAAGGGAAATAAGCAGAAAGGACAATCTAGTATAGGGAAAATTGAAGCATGTGAAGCCTCGAGTCCCAAGATAGTGCTAAAAAAAGAAGAGTTGGTGATACTAAAGAATCATGCATAGAAGGAGTAAATATCATAATGTTATATGAGTATTGTAGAATATTCTATGAAAGTATGGTGGGAAATATGTAAGGAAAAGAAGAACGAATGTAAGGTATGATAACATGAGAATGGATGTAATATATATGTAAGATATATGTGTATGTTTATACGAGAAGGTCCTTGTGAGATAAGTTGTGGTTTTCTTCATATGCTACAGGACATTTTAACATCATCTTACGGATGAATAGGTTGTTCAATATCATGCTAAAGGTGATTATCATAATAAGATAGTATGATTCTGCAAGTCTGAAAGGCTGTTCTAAGACTTATAGAAGACTAGAAAAAGGAACCTGATTACCTGATATCAGAAATCAAGGCACAAAAAAAAAAATTGTAAAAGAAAAAAGTGAACTTTGAAGAAATGATGTAAGGACTCTCCGTATTGGAAATTGATATGATGTGTTAAGAAAGGAAGTTAACTGAATAGAGTATCTCTTTGTAACACCCCACCTTTTTACTTCCAATTGGCTACTATTTGTAATAGGATGAGAATTTGTACTAATGTCCAAAACAAAAGTTGATCGGTGTAATGAGATGAATATTTTGGTAGAATAATATTTTGTCGGGACCCAGATCTAATTATTAAATTTGTTCTACCCATACCTTAAATTTTTGAAAAGCTATTATTATTAACAAAATAAGAATTTAAGGGTACTCTGAAAAAAGAAATTGATCAGTGCAATGAAACGCACATTTTGGTGCGAATTATGCTACTCGGGGTATCAGGGGCATTTTCGTCATTTTAACTGCACCCGCCACTTTGACTGTAAATTTGACCAAGTAGAGAGAGAATTGGAGAATTTAAGTGTTACCAATGGATTCAGTGAAATTTTTGGAGTTGAATAGTGAAATAAAATATTTTTCCGTTATGGACCCGATTTTAGTTATATTTGAAAAAAAATAGAAAATCGCGGTTAAAAATGGACGTGTGGCATTGTGTGAATGGTGGATAAAAACAAGTGTTAAAATACCATTGGAGGAGTAAAATATTTGTGGGATTATTAAATTGCAAAAGCTTATTGAATAAGCTTAAGAATTATCCATTTAAATTAAATCCACCAATAGGAATTTAGCTTTAAAATGGATATCCCACAATGTAATTAGTGTTGGTTGACCTTGGACACTAGAATGGCGGTGGAGGGGCTGTAAAACAGCCAGAAATTCATCCAAGAGAAGAACAAAAGGAGGGAGAGGAAGAAAGGAAAGAAAAGCTAGAAAAAAATAGTAAAAAATGGGAAAAAGTGAGAGAAGAAGAGTTCTTGGAGAGAAAAAGGGAAACTTGAAGCATTTTTCAGCCGAATCAAGCTACAAACAAGGTAAACACGAAAGCTTCAAGAATTAAAGTTGTAGATTAAAGCATGAGGATTACTTCCATATAAATTTTGTTTGTAAATTCATGCTATTTATGAATTTTTCTCAAGAATTCAAGTTTGTTTACGAGGTTGTGTGTGTGTAGGTTGGTGAGGAGGATTTTATAGTATTTTTTATATGGTGATTAAAGATGTTTTCATGACAATTTTAGTGGTGGATCATGGTTGCAAAAGAATCATGAGAAATAGGAAGGAAAGCCAGACTAATTGTTAAAGGAAAATGAATAGTTATTGTTGTTGTTTGAGAATGTTAAATTTGGTATTGGAAAATATGGTTTACTGAGCTAAATATGTCTGAAAATCAAAGGTATGAAGGCTGTTTTAGTAACATTTGAGGAGGATTAAGTGATATATAAGTGTTTGGATTGAAGGAGAACAAAGGAAAACATGAATAGTGAAATTAAGGTAAAACTACTGGGCCTGTTTTTGCCCAGTACCATGCCTTGGAAACCAGAATTCTGGAAAAGGGCTTATACAAAATTAAATTTAAGAGTCTTACAGTCATTTTGGTATATCATATAGCCAAAACGGAGTTGTGAATTGATAGTTATGTCCAAAACAAAATCATGTGTCAAAGCTGCAAAATTTCAGAATTTTGCTTAGAACATAAACGAATTTAAGGATGATTAATTGTGTGATTTTGGATGAAATAATTGGAAAATATGAAGTGAATCCCTTGTTTATGAAGGGAGAAAGGATGGGCAAAAATGAAAATGAAAGAATCGAACAAGCGACGGGAAAACAATGTGAACAAAAGTTGAACGTTTTCCTTAATTGTCGGCCCTGTCGGCTAAACGTCGGTTGAATGTCGGCTAACCGTTGGGTATGTTGGCTAGACGCCGGCTACCCGTCGGGCACGTCGACTATTTTTCAGCCGAACATGATTTGATCCGAAAATGAAGTTTGGTGTAGATTTGTCGGTAAATAACCAAAGGAACGTTGAAAACGATGAAAACGATGGTTGAACGGGTGTGAACAGAAAGAGTTTAGTTAGAACATGAGGTAAGTCCCTTTGATTTCTAAAACCTTTTGAAAGCTAGTGCACTTCACTTTTCCATGAAATGCCATGTTATCCATTTTGGAAATCCTTGAATATTTTTAAGGTTTATCTGAGCAAGAATTATTTTATGCCGTTTTAGGCTCGATTGAACATCATAATTGGCTTGGAAACCTTACTGGATGATTAAAGTATGAATTTTTTGAATTTAGTCCTTTTTGGGATTAAATATTTGGGATTTTCAGAAAATGGTAAACTTTGGAATCGGGTATTCATAAATTAACCAGAATGCCCTTATTGGAACATTTTATGGAAATTTGTTGGAAACTTTGAATTTAATTATCTTTTTGGATTAGAATTCTGGATTTCTTGAAATGAGTTCCTTTTGGAATCAGGTATTTGGAAAATAATCCAAATATCCTTATTGGAATATTTTGTCGGGACCCAGATGTAATTATTGAATTTGTTCTACCCGTACTCTAAATTTTTGAAAAGCTATTATTATTGAAAAAGTAAGAATTTAAGGATATTCTAAAAAGAGAAATTGATCAATGCAATGAAATGCACGTTTTGGTGCGAATTATGCTACCTGGGGTATCGGGGGCATTTTCGTTATTTTGATCACGCCCGCTACTTTGACCGCAAATTTGACCAAGTAGAGAGCGAATTAAAGAATTTAAGTATTACCAATGGATTCAGTGGAATTTTTGGAGTTGAATAGTGAAATAAAATATTTTTCGTTACGAACCCGATTTTGGTCGTTTCTGAAGAAAATAGAAAATCGCGGTTAAAAATGAACGTGTGGCATTGTGTGAATGGTGGATGAAAACAAGTGTTAAAATGCCATTGGGGGAGTAAAATATTGGTGGGATTATTAAATTGCAAAAGCTTATTGAATAAGCTTAAGAATTATCCATTTAAATTAAATCCACCAACAGGAATTTAGATTTAAAATGGATAGTCCACAATGTAATTAATGTTGGTTGACCTTGGACGCTAGAATGGTGGTGGAAGGGCTGTAAAACAGCTAGGAATTTGTTGGAAACTTTGGAATCGGTATTCATAAATTGACCGAAAGGCCCTTATTGGAACATTTTATGGAAATTTGTTGGAAACTTTAAATTTAATCATCTTTTGGGATTAGTAATCTGGATTTCTTGAAATGAGTTCCTTTTGGAATCGGGTATTTGGAAAATGATCTAAATGTCCTTATTGGAATGTTTTATGAAAACCTTTGGAATCGGATATTCGGTAAATGACCGAAATATCCTTATTGGAACTCTTATGAATATTTTTCAAATCGAGTAAGGGTAAAATGACCTGAATACCCTCGAAATGTCGTTTGGAATCGGGTATGGGTAAAATGACCTAAATACCCTTGGAAAAAGGCTTTTGTGATCAAGTACAGTGGAAATGACTCGGATACTCTTGGAAACTTGTTTTGATGCGTGAACAGAACTCTTTATCCTATTTCAACATGATTTTGGAAAATAATCTCTCGTGATGAGATTGACTTTTAGAAAACGACCTTTTGATCCCTAAAGTTATTTTATTGTCCTGATCTGCCATGGAATGAATTGATTGGCTCGGCGGAGTCTATGTGAATGATGATTTGACTTGCGAGTCAGTGGGATCAAATTCTGGAAAATGTTTTTTTGCCCCAAAAATGTTTTGATTTGAAAATCTTGCGAGATCAGATAACCCTCTAGCCTGATCAGTCAGACGGGGTTGGTATTATTAACGTTGTGTACTCAGTAAAGACTTTGATCTTTGTACTAGGTCATGTTAGAGGTAGATGACTCCAAGTAACTTAGCTAGTTCTGGGGATTGTCTTACTCCAAACAGGGTGACAAGATATTGAGATAAGTCGTCCTGGCTAACCGTTTAGCACCTGACAATTACCTCATCTGCAGGCACTTCTTATTTTGAGTCATTCGCTGGATACCAGGCGAGGACACTTGGTGTGTTTGACTCCTTGCCTCCTCGATGGTGATTAACGTCAGGATTGGGATCCGTAGCTTATGGTGACAAGTAAAGGATTGTATGCTGCGGTATAACCGAGTAGAAGTATGCTATGGTGTATTTATTCCGGTAATGCATGGTTGAGTACTAGAGGATGCGGTCTCAGTACAATGATATGTGAAACCAAAGGCAAGGACTGCGGGACTTGCATGTGGATCCATGCCGACCTTTTATTGGAGAAGTGCCTGTGATTTGAAAACTGAGGCAATGATTTGAAATTTGAAATAAAGTTTTCCAAAAATGATTGAGTTCTGAAAAAACTCTTCATTAAAGAGTTTTGGAATTGTTTTCAGTGAACAAATGATATGCTATTCCACAAAAGTTTTATGTACTCTATCTCTTTGATAAAGCACTAGCACACACGTAACTCATTGAGTGATTTTTCACTCATACGTGTCTTTTATCTTACTTTTTTGTTGGATCCGAAGTTGAGCGGACCTACGGATAAAGGACGATACTACAGTGACAGCTGAATAGGTCCGGACGTTTCCCTTTTGGATAATGTTCCTTATTACTAATGTTGAATGGAAATTTTCATGTATGAGATTCTTTATTATATATGTGCATGTGACCATCAGTATGGGTTGTTGTATGGATCTGGACCTTACATATTTTGTTAGTTTTTCGTTATAAAGACCCCTTGTCTAGGTAACTAGACAGGGCGATACCCGGTGTTGATATGCTTCTACTATTACCTTTAGTAGGGGTGTTACATTCTTAGTATTATGCGTAATCATAATTCAGGATTCATCTTAAAATTTGGAAGAAAAGTACAACAATTATAGAAGATGATATCGAAGTTCAGTACTATAATACTCTGCAGACTGATAAACCATTGGAACAAATAATTTGGAATTTTGAGGATATATTGTGAGCACAAACGCCGAATTATGGAACTAAATGGATTGATAGCTTGACATGTACGAAGTTTGTGTGTAATGACAGTTATTGATAAATGTTTGGAACAGTTCTATTTGAGATTTTATATCGAAAAAGTGCCAGTCATTCCTATATTTGGAATGCTTAAGGCAAAATAGAGCACTCCAGACATTATGAATCTTGAGAAAGAATGACAAAAGGTAGAATTGATCAAAGCAAAATCAGAAAACTGCACATGTCAGTAAGGAAATTAGTTTAGACAGTACAAGAGAAATTTGGAAATTATAGACAAAAACCAAGTATTTTTAAGTTGGACACTAAAATGTCTGGTGGAAAAATAAAATATAGAGGATGAAATAGGCATTTTGGACATATTAGAACTCCGATCCTAGAAAAGATCAAAAGTAGAAAATTGGAAGCATTTACCTATAAAATTTTGGGGTGACAGCGAAGTATTTATATTTCTTAACTTTGGAATAGAAATAAAGTGAGAACAAGAGCAAAAAGAGTAAACTTGAGAGGAATTTTTGGGAGAATTTAGAAATGAATTTATACCTCGCTAGGTAATTAAAAAGAAAGAAGAAGGATTTCAAGGTCTTAAGTAAGGAGAAATGATTGTTGGAAAATATGTTGTCGAATTTATACAACTTTCAAAATATTGTCTTTTATTGGTACAAGTTGGATATCATCAAACTCGGCGATATATAAAAAGGTTACGACCTTAAACAAGGCGGACAATGATTACTATAGCTCTGACCAATTATAATGTTATTGTGGAGGTGGCCTCTTGCCTAGAAAGGGAAGATCAAGAGCAGGCTAGACAAGAATGGGAACAGGTAGTAAGACTAGATAAACAATTTATAGAGCAGTCATTTACAACGGAAAAGTAGAAATAAACGGTGCACATTTTACTATAAAAGAGGACATTTATACAAAGGTTGCCAGAGAAGACTCAATAAATGTCACATATATGGAAGAAGGGGACATACAACCCTTAAATAGTGGAGACAGACAAGGAAACATGAATCAGAAATTATGGAGCTATTATCCTAAATAGATATAGCATGGGAGATTGGAATGAAGCAACAGAAAAGTTATTCAGAACTTTTACAAGAAAAGCTTAATCTTGAGAATCAGTTCAATTTTGAGGACGAAATTTCTTGAAGGAGGGGAGATTGTAATATCCCTCCCATTTTTGTACTTTGACTAGCTGCTACTCTATATAGAGTAAGAATTTGAATCAGTGGTCAAAACAAGAAATGATCAGGATAATGAGATAAATGTTTTGGTGTGATAAAAATATTTAAGGGCATTATTTAAATTTTGAAATTGTACGAACCCATATGGAATTTTGAGATTGTTCTACCCATATCTTTATACTTCAATTGGTGACTACTTTATACAAAGTGAGAATTTGGGTATAAGCCCAGAACAAAAGTTGATTAGTGCGATGAGGTGGATGTTTTGGTATAACCTAAGCTATCGGGGGTATTATCGTAATTTTGATCGCGATCGGGACTTTGATAGCAAATTGGGAAGAATTGAGAAGGAACTGAGAATTTAGGTTCCCACTATTGAGTTTAGTAAAATTTATAGATTTCATTCATAGAATAAAATATTTTTTAGATACGGCTAGAATTATAGTTATTTTTTGGAGAAATTCTTAAATGTGACTGAAATTGAGACAAGCATTGTAACATTCATGGTGGATGAAAATAAGTGTTAAAATATCATTGGTGGAGTGAAATATTTATGGGATTATCTAATTGCAAAAGCTTATTGAATAAGTTTAAGGATTAAGATATTTTATTAAATCAACCAATAGGAAAAATGGTTGAAAATGGATAACCTACAATTTGTGACCAAATGGTCACGATTGTTGACCATATATGGCGGTGGAAGGGCTGTAAAATAGCCAGAAATTCATTCAAACAAGTAAGGAGAAGGAGAGGAAGAAAAAAAAAAGAAAAGGAAGGCAAATAGAGAGAAAATAGGAAGAAAAAAAAAAGGAAAGAGAAAGGGTTTTCAAGGAAGAAGAGAAGGGAAACTTGTAGCAATTCAAGCTTGGAGAATCTTATACACAAGGTAAAAGTTTATGTTTCATAAATTAAATTTGAAGCATGAAGAATAAGGATTATTTTGATATAAATTTTATTGAGAAAATTCATGTGAATTATGATTTATATTTGGAAAATATCTATCTTTTGGGGTTGTTGTGTGTGCTGTGTATGGTGGTGGATTTGGAGGCATGCATGCTGTGTTTTATAAGATGTTTGAAGCCATTTGGAAGATGGTTTAAAGAGTTGTTCGTGGCTGCAAAAATGGAAGATGGAAATAAGATATCAAATGGTTTAATTGTTGAAGAAAATGGAATATTGTTGTTGTTATTCAAAGTTGTTAGTTTAGTTATTGTTTAAACATGAAAGCTATTGATTGTGCATGACATTACAAAAAGGGGGGGCAAATATGACGGTCACAAAACCGTCGTGATAGACCCCTTTATACGACGGTTGTATAAGCATCATATTAGTTAGGGTTTATACGATGGTTTAATCCTAACCGTTGTATTAGTTCAAACAAATATGATACCTCAACTAAACTAACGTAATAGATTAGAACTAATGCAATTGTTTCCCTACTGTCGTATTAGGTTAAGCTCTATTACAACGGGTCTGTTTAACTGTCGTATTCGATTGAAATAATATTATTTTGAAATTAAATTATAACCTTTCTACAAATACCATGGTTTTTCAACCATCGTATTAGGTCAAAAGTACTGTCATTTATACTTATATAAAACCATGGTTATGGCAGCCGTTTTTTTCTAGATTATAACAAAATCAATCAAAAGTAGTTTGAATTGTATCTGATTATTTTCAAATCTTGTCACAATACTTTTGGTAATGATTTTAACAAATCTATGAACTTGTTTTAACTTTGTAAATATATCTAATGGTTAGATCATTGAATTTTCAAATAAATTTTTGTTTACATCTTAAGTTTTCGTATATTTGTTTTAAAGAGCTTGAATTTCATTTTATTAGTTATTCTATTGAATGTTTATGTGTGTGTGTGTGTTTATATGTAGTATAACATATCCTTAATAATTAGAGAGTATTAGATTAATATGTTACATAATATAAAGAATTTTAATTACAAACATACATAAATGTGTGTGTATCTATGTACATGCGCGCGCGCGCACACACACACACACACACACACATATATAGTATACTATCTTAATTATTACATTCATTCATACATATACATTCTATGTATAATTATTATTGTAACAGTAAAATTTATGTAATTTTAATTGTAAAAGTAAAACGTTCTCGTTGTTTGGCTAGATCACGCCTTCAAATTGAAGAAGATTTTTTTTTTTTTTTTTTCAGAAAGGTGGAAGAAAGTATTATTCTAACCTATTTGTGATTCCTTTTAATGCATAAGAGTGATCCTAGTTGTCTGGAATTCCTATTTTCCTTTGTTGCATAAAACATGTTTTGCATGGGGAATTCCCGCAGTGGTATCAAAGCCCCTTTCATGCGTTAATGGGTCGTATCTTTGGCCATGAAATATGTTTCATTGTAGTCTCTGTGAAAATTGTTTTTCATGTGAGCATGTTTTACTGAAAACGTTTCAGCACGTTTCTTGAAATTGTTTGAAGAAATTTTGAGTTTTTCTTATGACTGAAAATCGTTTCATGTATAAGGATGAATTATTGAAATTGTTTTCGTTATTGTATCCTACGAATTTCGTATCATGTTTGGGTCTCTGTTTTATTCTGAAATTGTTCAGAATATAGGCTATTTGTGAAAGGAAAGATAACGATTCTGCGGGCTTTGGTTGCAACAAACATGGATCCTGTAAAAATTACAGGAGATGTTTTTATAACAAGAATTAACACAGGAAAAAAGAAAAATGGTTTTTTCTGGGCGTGTTGTGTTCTGTAACTTAAAAGGGAAATCTATTTTCTAAAATTGTATCTTGTTCTTTTTGTTCTATTTTTGATTTACTGAATAGAATTGAATGAGTTCATAGAACGAAAAAAAAAGTGGAATGTCTCAGAGAATTGTTGCAAAAATCTTGAAGGTTTTTTTTTTTTTTTCCCAGAAATCGTTTTTGGGGAAGACGAATTAGAAAAATGAAAAAAAAAATGTTTTGTTTTGCCCAAGCTGTGGCTTGAGGCACTAAATTTCCCAAGCAGCGGCTCCACCGGGTTTAACTCCTAGAACTTGTGGCTTGCTGGGATTTGTCTTTGCAATCCTTTGGAGGCTTATACAAACCTCCCCAGGATGCAACTCCTATTATAAATAATTTTTTTTCATTTCTTTTTCCCTTGTTTCATATTCTAGTGAGTTGGCCCACGGTTCATTTTTTTGTTCTTTTCATCTTGTGCCCATTATTTCCCAAAGTTTATACTTTGGGACTAACACATATTTTTTCAAAAAATCTTGTTTTTGGAAAATAATATATTTTTTAAAATAATGATTTTAGATTATATATTATTTTAATTCCTAAAATATGATTTTAGCAATTAATATATTTTCTAAAATAATGATTTTAGATTATATTATTTTAATTCCTAAAATATGATTGTAGAAATTAATATATTTTCTAAAATATTAATTTTAGATTATATATTATTTTAGTTCCTAAAATACGACTTTAGCAATTAATATATTTTCTAAAATATTGATTTTAGAATTTATTCTATTTTTCCAAAATATTGATTTTGGAATTAATTTTACGAATTAATATATGTTCTAAAATATTGATTTTAGATTTTATTCTATTTTTCCAAAATAGTGATTTTGGATTTAGGAATTAATATATGTCCTAAAATATTGATTTTAGAATTTATTCTATTTTTTCAAAAAGTAATTTTGAAATTATTTGCTATATTTAATTTTATTTTGAGCATAAAATTAGCATGGTGGTTTGGTTATGGACTATGGACCCAATTAAATTAGTCATGCATTTTATCGCTTTAGTTTTGAATTAAAATAGGGCCTGTGAGTCCTGCCTTCTCTATTTTTCTTGTGTAAATTTCTTTTCTCATCTAACTCCCCTAGAATATAACTCGATGTTTCTTTATTAGAATTTTATGTAATTAGATTACATAGTATAGATAGAATAGAATTTATTACAAGTTCAGGAGAAGATGATCAAGACCAAAAGGAGGATAGTAAGGTTTTCTTCCTATATCATTCATGTACACTTAGGATTGGCCAAATTAATTTTCTTAATTTGTGGCTCAAAGAAACTGATTTAGTAAAGTCCATAACCAAACCACGTTATTAGTTTGCAGTGTATGGATATGATGATATTATGCATGCTATATGTAAGACGCAAATATCGCAAATCTCTCAATTAAAAATTAAACCTAATGCCTTTCATTAATGTAGTAAGAACGAGAGTCCTTTTTTGAGATCAGGTTGTCGGGTTAACCTAAGCCTACTTAACATTAGGCATGTTCAAGCCATAAAATTTTAAATTCCTAATTAATAGGCTAGGTTTAACTAATTTCTTTATCTTGGTTGGGCTAACTCAAGCATAAAGAAAATTAGACACAAGATTGGGTTAGCTTAAAAATTTTAAGATTAAAAGATGTTAACCACCCAATGATCTGGTAATTACATATAATGTAATTGGTATTGGATACCTACCATTGAACTTAAGGGTGGCTTGTTGGGCTAACCCAAGTTCATTCTTGAGGAATTTGGATACTGGTCCACTAGGAAAGCTTCCAATGGGCTTTCTCGAATCAATAGTGGGGGCTATTGATTTGACTAAAATAGTGGAATAATAATGTGCTTAAATAAAGACCTAATTATTGTGCATATACAGTTAGCTAATTTTCCCTATCTTTATATCTAGGTCATCTATATCATGTCGACCAACCTAAACCTACGTAACATCTTGGAAACCAACAAACTAATTGAAATAAACTTTGTCGACTGGCATAGAAACTTGAGAATTATTTTCAAGTCAAAAAAGTTGCTCTATATGTTAGAGGCTCCTATTCCAATACCACCAGCTCAAGATGCTCATATTGATAAGCATGCTGTCCACAAGAAGCATAAAGAGGGTAGTAACACGTAATCCAGTGTGATGTTGGCGTTAATGACCTCTGAACTGCAAAAACAGCATAAGCATATAGATGCTTACTTGATTATATTACATCTTCAAGAGCTGTTTCATGCCTAAGCTAAAATGAAAAGATATGAGATATCAAAATAACTGTTCTGTTTGAAGATGGCTGAGGGTACTTCTGTGGCCACTCATAGGCTAAAGATGTTGGCCTTAATTGAGAAGCTCGGGTCTATTGGTTTTGTGATGGACAATGAATTAAGTATCGATTTAAATTTACAATCTTTACCAAGTAGTTTTTCACAATTTGTGATTAACTACCAGATGAATAAGATTGAGTCCACTATACCCGAGTTGATGACTCTACTCAAAACTGTGGAGTCTTCCATGAAGAAGGAATCCAGTGCAGTTATGTTGGTAGAATTTTCTTCTTCTAGGAAGAAAGTTCCTAAGAAGAAGAAAAAGGCTTCTACTAAGCTCCAAAGGTGGTGTGAAAAAAAGGAGGTAGTCATCAAAGGCCCATGCCATCATTGTGGAAAGATGGGTCATTGGAGACACAACTACAAAACCTACTTGGAGACCGTCAAAGAAAAGAACTAGAAGGAGAAGCTTGCGGGAACTTCTACCTCTACTACTAGTATATTTATGATTGAGATTAATATTAATTTTAAAAATGAGATATGGGTATTAGATACTGGATTTGGATCTTATTTATGCAATAACATGCAGGGACTAAAGGACAATAGAAAGCTTGAGAAGGGCGACATGGACCTATGTACTGCAAATAGAGCAAATGTTGATATACTTGCTTTGGGAATATACGAGCTACAGCTGCCTTCAGAATTAGTTTTAGAACTGCAAAAATATTATTATGTACTATTTTTATTGAAAAATATTATCTCAATTGTGTGTTTAGACTTGTATGAATTTCATTTAATTTTTAAGAATATGTTGTTCTTTTTCATTGAATGATATTCATTATGGTTCTGCAACTTTGGTTAATAGTTTATATGTTCTATACATGGATAATCCAATCCTCAATGTAAGCAATAAGAAACCAAGGATAGATAATTCAACCTTATCTTATTTATGACATTGTCATTTAGGCCATATAAATGAGAATCGCGTTCCTAAGTTACACAAGCTAGGTGACTTAGGGTCATTTGATTATAAATTATATGGCACATGAGAATCTTGTTTACTTAGAATGGCTAAAGCCACTTTTTCTTGAAAAAAGAGAAATGGGTATTAGCACTTATACATTCTGATGTATGTAACCCAATGTCTATACAATCAAGAGGAGGTTATCACTATTTCATAACCTTATATCGATGATTATTCACGATATGGGTATTTTGTATTTAATGAAATACAAATCTGAAGTTTTTGAAAAGTTCAAAGACTTCAAGAATGAAGTAAAGAAATAATTTGGGAAAAGTATTAAGATTCTAAGATCTGATCAAGGAGGTGAATACTTAAGTCAAGAGTTTCAAGATTATCTTAGAGATGATAGGGTATTATCTCATTGGACTTCACCACATACACTTCAATATAATAATGTATCTAAGAGAAGGAATCGAACCGTTCTAGATATAGTACGGACCATGATGGTTTCTGTAGATTCGCCAAAATCGTTTTGGGGTATGCACTAAAGTCTTCTGTTTATGTTCTAACCAGAGTTCCATAAAAAATGGTTGATATTACCCCATTTATTTGGCAAGAAACCAAAGTTATCTCACTTAAGAGTATAGGGTTACCCTGCCTTTGTCAAAAGGCCGCAGTCAAACAAACTAGATAGTAAGTCTGACAAGTGTTTGTTTGTAGGTTATCTGAAAGAATCTTTTGGATATTACTTCTATATCCCGTTCGAAAAGAAAGTGCTTATTTTGAAATATGCTGCCTTATTTGAGAAGGAGCACATGCATAAAGGGGACAATGGGAGTAGTGTTGAATTGAGTGAAGTTCAAGAAGAACAAATAAACAAGGATCAATCATCTAATCCCACATTTATTTAGAGAATAGATGAACTTTCAACTACACAAGAACCTCATAGGTTGAGTAGGATACGTGTAGCACATGAAATATATAGATTTCTCATTAGTAACCACAATGACGTATTGCTCATAGATGATGATGAGCCTACTACTTACAAGGAGGTTCTGAATAGTTTAGAATCTGACAAATGGCTTGAAGCCATAAAATCATAGATGGATTCCATATATGACAACCAAGTATGGACTTTGGTTCATCCACCCAAAAAAATTAAACCTATTGGATGCAAATGGATTTTTAAGAAGAAAACCGACATAGATGGTAACCTAGTTACGTATAAAGCACAACTGGTGGCTAAGGGTTATCGTCAACAACATGGTATTAACAATGATGAAACCTTCTCACTAGTTGCTATACTAAAATCTATCAAAATACTCCTAGCCAACCGCTCATTATGATTATGAGATCTAGCAAATAGATGTGAAAATAGCTTTCTTAAAAGAAAACTTGACTGAGGAAGTGTATATGACACAACCAAAGGGTTTCTCATCCAATGATAGCACAAAAGTGTACAAGCTGCAAATGTCTATTTATGGACTTAAGCAAACTTCTAGAAGTTGGAATATCCATTTTGATGAAACAATCAAAGTGTTCGGTTTTATTCAAAACATAGATAAATCTTGTGTATACAAGAAGGTTAGTGGGAGTGTAATTGTTTTTCTATCATTTTATGTAAATGACGTATTGCTAATAGGAGATATTGTCTCTATTATTCAATAAGTAAAAAGGTATATTAATACCAATTTCCAATCTAATAATAATGATTGTTAGAATTCGTGGACTCCTAAACGCGAAAAACATCCACGAATCCTTTCCGAAGACCCAAGTAAATGATTAAGAAGACCTAAAGTTTACAAAATTACCTCTGTTCGGCGTAATCAAGATCATTCGATTCTGATTGTACTGTCGTACGTGCAACCCGAATGATCACTAGACGCTGCAGTGTGCGAACGTCCTCTATTGGATACACACGGTGAACTAACTCGTTACCTCGAGAGTGGTAGTGCCTAGGGTTTGAGAGGCTTATTTTTCTGATGAGTGGAGGTATGAATATTTTTAACAGAACGGCTCTACTGAGAATACGGCTAGGGTTTTCTTAAAAAACCCTTCCGAACCTCTTAGAGTCCAACTCTGATAATATCTTATCATATTTTATTTTAAATTTAAATTAAATTAAAATTGAAATGATAAGATTTTGCTATTATCTCGGTAATTTAACTAATTAATTTATCGAGTCAGATTCTTACAATTTGGACATCATTCAGATACATCGAATGTGGACATATTTTCAGATTCATTGTATCTGGTAAATGTTCTAGGTTCGATTAACTTAGACATATTTCCAATTTCATCGAATCTGGTTACCAGAAAAAATAACCTATCAAGTTCGCTTATTATGTGACCCTATAGGTTCATTTAATACTGGCAGTATGTCTAAATCACATTTAAATAGCCCACTAGTTATAAGTGGTTTTTAGCAAAACATTATAACTATCCAGGTTAAAAGAAGATCAGTGATCTCTTTGAACCAAACCATAATTTTATATTTAATCCTTTTGTCACATGATATCCAGATTATGCATAAGGCACAGAGTATGTCATCCTTATCAAGCTTAATAAATTATTTCTTGATCTCATAGTAGACTGTTCAAATAAATGATATTAATATCTTAGATTGATATATTTGAGCATGGCCATGCATTTTAACAGTCTAACTTATCAAGGGGCCTATGGATATCTCTCCCATAATTGAGATGGACAAATTCCTTCACTATCAATCATATTCCTCTCATTGATTGATTCTATATCCAACAGTAGTCTAATTTATTATCTGGTTAAAGACAATTTTATAGAACGTCAAAATATAGAATTTATCAAGTAGGAAACTATGATAAATTTAGGTTGAAAGGCTTTTAATATCATTATGGCTAGAAAGTACTTATGGCATGTTCCATGAAGTACTCTCACAGTAAGTCATGTCCAATACAATGTCCTCTAACATTTATTTATATTTTGACTTGATAGCACATATATCTATGACTAGTAAAACATAGCTATCAAGTCACAAATATACTAATCTTAATTTATTATTATTCCAGTAATAATAATTGACCAGGGACAGTTTAAGAATAGTCATTGTATTGATTGTAGGGTTTTACTATCAAGTCATATACTTGATGATCACAAAACTAAATGCACTATTCATAAAAAGAAATGTCTCGTATTATTACATAATACATAACGACAATTGTATAAGTATAAATTAACTGTAGGGCATATCCTTAACAATCTCCCACTTGCACTGTTTGACATAAACCGTAATCCCATTGAGCTAGTTTGACTATCATGTTTAGATGATGGGAGAGGCTTTGTCAATGGGTCTACAACATTGTCATCAGTTGATACCTTGCATACTTTGATATCTCCTCTATCAACAATTTCTCAAATGAGATGAAAACGTCTAAGTATATGTTTGGATCACTGATGTAATCTTGGTTCCTTAGCTTGTGCAATGGCTCCATTATTGTCACAATAAAGATCCGCTGGGTTCACAATACTAGGAACTACATCTAGTTTTGTAATGAACTTTTTAATCTAAACTGCTTCTTTAGCTGCAGCTGAGGCAGCTACATACTCAACTTCTGTAGTCGAATCGGCCATGGTGTCTTGCTTCGAACTTTTCCAGATTACAGCACCTCCATTCAAACAAAATAGAAAACCTAATTGCGATCTGTAATCATCTATGTCAGACTGAAAACTAGCATCAGTGTAACCATTTAAACTAGCTCGCCTTCTTGTCCTCCAAAAACTAAGAACATGTCTTTAGTTCTTCTTAAGTACTTTAGTATGTTCTTGACAGTAGTCTAGTGTGGCTCTCTAGGATTTGACTGGAACCTACTCATCATGCTCAATGCATATGACACATTGGGTCTAGTACATAACATGGCATATATAATAGACCATATAGCGGAAGTGTATGGTATCTTGTTCATGCGCTCTTCTTCATTCTTCGTGGAAGGACTTAGAGTTTTGCTGAGCTTAGTGTCATGTGACATTGGCAAGAATCCTCTCTTAGAGTCTTGCACACTGAACCTTTTTAGTACCTAGTCAACGTATGCACTTTGACTTAGTCCAATTAGCTTTCTAGATTTATCTCTATGGATCCTTACACCTAAAATCTAGGCTGCTTAACCTAAGTCTTTCATTGCGAAATAATTTCCCAACCATATCTTAATACTTTGTAGAGTTGGAATGTCGTTTCCAATGAGTAAGATATCATCAACATAAAGTACCAAAAAGACTATTGCATTTCTATTTGTTTTCTTATAGACACAAGGCTCATCTTCATTTTTGATAAAGTTAAATTCCTTAATTGCTTCATCAAAACAAAGATTCTAGCTTTGAGATGCTTGCTTCAATCTATAAATGGATCTTTGAAGCTTGCACATTTTATTAGAATTCAAAGGATCATCAAAACCTTCAAGTTGTGTCATGTACACATGCTCAAGTAAGTTTCCATTAAGGAACGCGGTTTTGACATCCATTTGCCAAATCTCATAATCATAATATACTGCTATGGCAAGAAGAATTATAATAGATTTAAGCATTACAACTGATGAAAAGGTTTTATCATAGTCTATACCATGAGTTTGTCTATAACCTTTTGCTACCAGTCGTGCTTTATAGGTATGCACATTTTCCTCCATGTCTGTTTTCTTTTTGAAAACCCATTTACACCCAATGGTTTTTGAACCTTTAGGTGGATTAACTAAAGTCCAGACTTAGTTATCATACAAGGATTGCATCTCAGACTTCATAGCCTCTAACCATTTTCCAGAGTCAAAACTCTTAATGGCTTCTTGATAGGAAATGGGCTCATCATTAACCATAAGCTCCACATTGTGATCGTCAGTGATGAGGAATCCATATCTCTCAGGTTGTTGACGAACCCTATCAGATCTTGAGATGTTGGGTATCTCAGGATCATATCCTATACAGCGCAGCGGAAAATAAATGAGATACCATCCCAGGACCTGCCTATGTGTGGAAAATAAGACATAAAGATAATAAATGTAGCAGCTTTTTACCTTTGTTTGATCGTCTGAAGAACAAAATTTCTTCTTCAAGTCGAGGCGTGATCCAACAATCCTCGTGATCAACCTCCACATGAGTTGAATGTCTAACCACTATAATCACAGTGTGTGATTATCTCTAATAGTAATCCACACAGAGGAATACTCAAGTACCAAACTTTTCTGTGCTAGCAGAAAAAGATGGCGGCTAGGGCTGTTTTCGTTTTCAGAAAAACGAGAGAGAGAGAGAGAGAGAGAGAGAGAGAGAGAGAAGAAGAAGAAGAAGAAGAAGAAGAAGAAGAAGAAGAAGAAGAAGAAGAAGAAAAAGACGATTGTGGCTGTATTTTTCGTATGTTTAAATCCCAGCTAGGGTTTCATGTGACCTATAATATATGTCACACGAAAATTCCTTCCAAAACTGAGAATTCTAATCTTATTAGAATTCCCTAATTGTAATTAGAAACATCAAGTTCTCACAATTACAACTTGGACCACAGATTATAACTAATTATAATTTGTCCACAATAACTTCTCTTTCTCTCAATTAACCATACTATGTTATCAAATAACATCTTGAGTATATAATCCTCTATTGTGTGTGACCTATTAGGTTTCCCGGTCAATTGGTAGCGAACATGAATTAATCCAAACGTCTTTGAGATTAATAATCCATAATTAATTAGAATTAATCCTATTAATTCTAATCAGGATTGATTTATTAATTCATCACTTAAAAAATCCATATTCCCATATCATGGGCGGTATCTAGCAACACATCATGACCACCTAAGAGTCTAGGAAGTTAAGTAGCTTGACATGAACCCTTCAATAACAAATTTCAGTGCAATTAACTCCTTTAACCATACAATATCTCATTCGGTTCGGAGTACGAAATTAGTGACAACTCTCTCTAGAATTAATTCTTGCCTGAATACAATAATACTTGTACCAGGAACCCACTACTCTAGATGTGTATCAATTGGAACTATTTTCAATACACAATCGCCATGGCCAAAGATTTCTCGAGTAGTAATTCCTACAAGTAGTCGTGAGATATTCGCCCCTACAATTAGGAGTGGTGAATCCTTTATTGACCCTCTCAACTACTTTCGTTTACCTCACAATATACCCAATATCCATCCCATAGGCGGCCCTCGATTGAGCTCCAGAGATTGAAATCAAAGTACAAAGCTTAGCAAACAAAGTACCTTGGAGATTTCAAGTCTAAGGATACTTGCACGTTTGCCATATTGAGATTATATCACTGGTACTAAATAGTTATCCATGTGATTATCTCAAAGCTAGGTCATCCAATGAACTTGTTTCATTAACAAGTATTATCATGTGTTAACTTTAAGTATCTTAATACTCATGGTTATGAGAACCACCGCCTGATCAAATCAGGAAGTCTAACACATGCTAGTCTTAACGCATTAATAATGTCCTGTCTCATTAATACTATGACTAGGGACTATTTAAGTACTAATACCATCCAATGTAGTAGGAATCTCATATCATGATCTCTATCATAATTTCCTTAACACAGCGTTTTACTAGGGACTTTATCTAATAGTTATTTTACACAAAAGTATACAAAAGGAAATGTAAGATAAATAATGCCTATTATTAAAATAAAATGTGACATATACAATGTACAAGTGATTGGCTCTACGACACAACACTAACATAAGGTCCTTATTCTATTGAAATAGGCTCATCTTGGACTTGTGAGCCATCTAATCGAGGTTCATCATTTGGTTCAGGTACTAATTGTGGCTCTTAAATCTCATCAAGTTGTATTTTATTGCCACTGATTCTTTTGGAAATAAATTCCTTTTCAAGAAAGAATCCATTTCAAGCAACAATTACTCTATTTGGAGATAAAATTGATATCCTTTAGTTTCTTTAGGATACCCCACAAATATGCATTTATCCGATTTAGGTGAAAGTTTATCAGATAATAAATGCTTTAGATAAACTTCACGACCCAAAATCTTGAGAAATAACAAACTAGGCTGTCTCCCAGCCCAAATCTCATATGGCGTTTTCTGAACCGACTTAGATGGAACTCGATTTAGTATGAATGCAGCGGTCTCTAGGGCATAACTCCAAAAGGAGATTGGAAGATCAGTTTGACTCATCATTGATCGAACCATAGTTAATAAAGTCTGATTTCTCTGTTCAAATACACCATTCCATTGAGGTGTTCCAGGTGGAGTTAATTGGGAGATAATTCCACAATTCTTAAGACGCTCGTCAAACTCGTGACTTAAGTGTTCACCACCTCGACCTGATCAAAATGTTTTGATACTTTTACCAAGCTGATTTTGTACTTCATTTTGAAATTCTTTAAATTTCTGAAACGATTCAGATTTGTGTTTCATCAAATACAGGTTGCCATATCTGCTAAATCATCTGTAAATGTAATGAATTACTGAAATCCTCCTCTAGCATGTGTATTCATTGGTCCACATACATCAATATGTATTAGGCCCAATAAATCAGTTACCCTTTTTATTTTGTCTCTTAAAAGGTGCTTTAGTCATTTTGCCTAATAAACAAGAATCACATATTTCGTAAGATTCTAAATCAAACGAATTTAGAAGCCCATCATTATAAAGCCTTATTATGCATTTCTAATTTATATGGCCCAAATGACAATGCCAGAAGTAAGTCTGATTTAAATCATTAGATTTCAATTTCTTAGTATTAATATTATAGATAGATTTGTTCGAAGATCCACGAAGATTGAGAATATAGAGCCCATTTGATAATGAGGCATCTCCATAAAAAATGCCATTTTTATTAACAGGGCAAATGTTATTCCTAATAACAAATTCAAAACATTCTAAATCTAAACAAGAAACTGAAATAATATTCATACTCATAGCAGGAACACAAAAATAATCATTTAGTTCTAAAACAAGTCCACTGGGCAAAATTAATTCAAAAGTTTCTACAGCTACTGCAGCAACTTTTGCTCCATTCGCAACTCGTAGGTCCACCTCACCTTTTACCAAGGCTCTACTCCTTTTTAGACCCTGCACATTTACATAAATGTGAGATCTATAACCGGTATCCAATACCCATAAATCAGAAGTAGATAAATTAATTTCTATAACATAAATACCTGAAGTGGCAGTCTCACTGTCCTTCTTCTTCTTTGCTTCCAAATAGAGCTTGCAATTTCTTAACTAATGTCCTTGTTCTCCACAATGGTGGCAAGCTCCCTCCTTTGGTGTCTTGGCCTTAGGTTTGGGCTTGAACTTGGACTTAGCCTTGTCCTTGACCTTACTAGCCATGACTTTGCCCTTTTGGTTGTTCCTTTTTCCTTTCCCTTTTTGAACCATTAGAACACTAGGAGTATTCTTCTTAATGTTTAGTTCAGCTTGTTTCAGCATCCTATGCAATTCAGTAATGGATTTCTCCATATTATGCATGTTAAAATTCATGACAAATTGATCATATTCAGAAGGTAATGAGCCCAAGATCAAATCTGTAGCCATGTCACGATTAACAAGAGTACCAAACTTTTCAAGATGATCAAGATAGCCCTTCATTTTAAGGACATGAGTACTTACCGAGGTGCCACAAACCATCTTACATGCATTTTTTGCCTTATGAGTTTCAAATCTCTCTTGTCGTGCTTACTCTTGGAACATTTGCTTGAGATGCACAACCATGTCATATGCCTCTGCTTTTTCACACTGTTTTTGAAGTTCAAAGTTCATGGTTGCTAGCATGAGGCAAGTAACATCATTTAAGTCATCTTTATGCTTACTATAAGCATCTTTTTCAGCTTTTAGGGCGTTATTTGTTGGAGCAGGGGGAATAGGATTTTCAAGAACATAAAGCTTTTTTTCTTGCTTAAGTTGCGTGCCCAATCAAGAAAGTTAGTCCCACTAAGCTTATCTTTCTCAAGCATAGATCGTAATGAGTTATTCCACCTGTTTGTTGACATTATCTACATATAAAATATGCAAAGTAATTAATTTTGAGGCCTTAATGAAAAACTCCCACTAAAAGCATTTAAACTTTTGAAACTTCAACATTTTGATGTTTCTTAGTGGGTAAAAAAAAAATATTCATTAAAATTTTATTTTAATCATAAGTAAGCTTTGACTTTAATCTTATAATTAAATACAACTAAAATTTTAAATGAGTTAGGCATCAAATGTCCCAACTAAAATCTCATATAATGCCCTAGGCCCAAAACTATTTTGATAGCCCAGTTAAGTCAAACAATATCAAACATATGGAAACTTATTTTCCATCTTGTCTCACTTAGATAATCAAAAGCATCCTACTTTGGTAGGAATGACCATATGATGATCCAAGTAATAACAAGTGTTTGATTTTGGAAGGCATTTAGCACTTAATTTTTTTTAAATAAAATTTTGATTGTAGTAAGATTGAAATAAACATATCAAATATGCATGCAAGACATAAATAAAAGTGACATAGCATGGCTCATAACCTATGTTGACCATCACGAGCAAAGTGAAGACCAAGGTGGTCAATCTAGGTATATGAACTCCTTAAGCATTCTCTAATGCCTTGAGCATACTCCTCCTTGGTTATAAATGTAGGCTGCAGTCTTTTTTTACATTAGATAGTAAAATTAATATAATTCCTATTCTAGGAAAGCAATACAGTTTTACAACAATGAAAAACGACACGTAGGCCGTATTTAAAATTACAACTTAAAATAACCAGAATGTAACCTGCAATCACATTGGGGTAAAACGGGCCATGCTATGCACTATTTAAAATAATCCACAACTACAATAAAAAACACTAATGAATAACACACAATGAACAGTTAGTTGGGGTTCCAAGGGGCAGCGCCCCCGGATGGAAAAATGATTTTTCCTTCTCTCATTGAATAAGATTTCGCCTTCCAATTTTCGAATATTAATCAAATTAATGTTCGGACCCCTTAGTAACCATCACCGTGAATTTTTATGTTACAGACAATCTGCATTCCCTTTTAACCATATTGGTACAGATAACAGGTTATCATGGCAGATTAATACAAACAATTTCCAACATAGAACGATGGATAGTATGCTCAAAATATCATATTAAAACAGACCAATTTACAGATAATCTATAAATCATCTGGTCTCTGTTCAAACAACTAAGATGCACAGATTAAACCTAATTCAGGCAGTCTGCATACTAAGTATTCTAAAAATTATAATCATGTGAACATGCTGATATACACCATTTAAATTCACATATATCATACATATATTCGACAATACAATTAACACAGATGAATCACCTAATCATTTAGCAAGTTGCTCTGATGCCACTGTTAGAATTCATGGACTTTTAAACACGAAAAACATCCATGAATCCTTTCTGAGGACCCAAGTAAACAATTAAGAAGATCTAAGATTTACAGAATTATCTCTGTTTGGCGTAATCAAAATCCTTCGATTTTGATTATGTTGTCATATATGCAACCCGAACAATCACTAGACGCTGCAGTGTGTGAACATCCTCTATCGGATAGACACGATGAACTAACTCGTTACCTTGAGAGTGGTAGCGCCTAGGGTTTGAGAGACTTATTTTTCTAGTGAATGGAGGCACGAATATTTTTAACAAAATGGCTCTATTGAGAATACGGCTAGGGTTTTCTTAAAAAACCCCTTAGAACCTCTTAGAGTCTAACTCTGATAATATCTTATTATATTTTATTTTAAATTCAAATTAAATTAAAACTGAAATGATAAGATTCTGCTATTATATCAGTAATTTAACTAATTAATTTACCGAGTCAGATTCTTACAATTTGGACATCATTCAAATACATTGAATGTGGACATATTTCTAGATTCATTGCATTTGGTAAATGTTCTAAGTTCAATTAACTTAGACATATTTCCAATTTCATCAAATCTAGTTACCAGAAAAATAACCTAACAAGTTCGCTTATTGTGTAACCCTTTAGGTTCATTTAACATTGGCAGTATGCCCAAATCACATTTAAATGACCCACAAGTTATAAGCGATTTCTAGCAAAATATTATAACTATCCAGGTTAAATGAAGAACAATGATCGCTTTGAACCAAACCATAATTTTATATTTAGTCCTTTTGTCACACGATATCTAGATTAAGCATAAGGCACGGAGCATGTCTTCCTTATTAAGTTTAATCAATTATTTCTTGATCTCATTGTAGTCTGTTCAAACAAATGATATCAATATCTTAGATTGATATATTTGAGCATGGCCATGTATTTTAACAGTCTAACTTATCAAGGGGCCTATGTATATCTCTCCCGTAATTGAGAGGGATAAATTCCTTCACTATCAATCATATTCCTCTCCTTAATTTATTCTATATCCAACAATAGTCTAATTTATTATCTAGTTAAAGACAACTTTAGACAACATCAAAATATAGAATTTATCAAGTAGGAAACTATGATGAATTTAGGAGGACTTTTAATATTATTATGGTGTACTTATGACATGTTCCATGAAGTGCTCTCAAAGTGGGTCATGTCTAATACAATGTTCTCTAACATTTATTTATGTTTTGACTTGATATCACATATATCAATGACCAATAAAACATAGCCATCAAGTCACAAGCATACTAATCTTAATTTATTATTATTTCACTAATAATAAAGAATCAGGGATAGTTTAAGAATAGTCATTGTATTGATTGTAAGGTTTTACTATCAAGTCACATACTTGATGACTACAAAACTAAATGCACTATTCATGGAAAGAAATGCCTCATATTATTACATAATACATAACAACAATAGTATAAGTATAAATTGACTCTAGGGTATATCCCTAACAATGACTACGAGTCACAATCAAGCAACGTGTTCAATTTGAGTGCTATCACTTAATTTATGAAATCATTGATAGAAAAGATGTAAAAGATGGAGAAAGTTCCCACGGATGAGAACATAGCTGACCCACTTACAAAAGCACTATCCCAAAAGAAACATGATATACATGTTGAGTCATTTGGTACTAGATACATGAATGATTAGATCTAGTGCCAGTTGGAGTTTGTTAGTGTTATGCCCTAGAGACAATCACATTATTCTGTATATCGTGCATTATTAATAAAACAAGGTATTATTTATCTTTTAGTTTGTTTTATTTATGATTTCATGTAAAATAACAGTTAGATAAAGTCCCAAGTAAAACACTGTGTTAAGAAAATCATGATAGAGATCGTGATGTGGGATTCTTACTCAACTGGATAGTATTCGTACTTAATAATCCCCAATCATAGTATTATTGAAATAGGACATCATTAATACGTTAAGACTAGCACGTGTTATACTTTCTGATTTGTACAGGCAGTAGTTCTCACATCCGTGAGTATTGTGATACTCAAAGTTAACACGTGGATGCTTGCTACCCGAACAAGTACATCGGATGACCTGACTATGAGATAATCATATGGATAACTATTTTAGTGCTAGTGATAAAATCTTATCATACCAAATGTGCAAGTATCTTTAGACTTGAAATCTCCAATGTACTTTATTTGCTACGTGTTAAACTTTGATTTCAATCTCTGGAGTCCTGACAAGACCACTTATGGGATGGATATTAGGTACAACATGAAGCAAATGTAAGTAGTTTAGAGGATTAATAAAGGATTCACCACTCCAAATAGTAGGGGCGAATATCTCATTAACACTTGTAGGAATTACTACTCAAGAAGTCCTTGGACAAAGCGATTGTATATTGAAAATGGTTCTGATTTTTACATATGATGAGTAGTGGATTCCGTGAACAAGTACTAAAATATTCGGGTCAGAATTAATTTATTATTCTAGAAGGACTTAGCACTAATTCCGTACTCCAAACTGATTGAGAGATTTTATGATAAATGGAGTTTATTGCACTGTTATTTGGTATTGAAAGGTTCATGTCAAGCCACTTAACTTTCTAGACTTTTAGGTGGTCATGATGTGTCGCTAGATACCACTCATGATCTGCTAAATATGAATTTATGAATTAGAGAATTGATAAATCAATCATTATTAGAATTAATAAGTTAATTCTAAAATTATGAAGGATTATAAATATTGAAGATGTTTAGATTAGTTCATATTTTGCTACCAATACCCTAGGAAACCTAATAGGTCACACACAATAGAGAATTGAGTGCACAAGATGTTATTTGAGAACATTACAGGGTTGATTGTGAAAAGAAAAAGTTGTTGTGGTTAAATTATAATTAGTTATAATTTTGAGCTATATTGTAATTAACAATAATCATAATAATTATTGGTAATTAAGAATCCATATACATTATGGATTCTGATTACCAAAATTGATACATAGATATATATCATTATATAGTTTTCTGTGGGAATTATGATTTATGAATTACAGAGGTTTTTTTTTTTAAAAGACCGAGAGCCATCTCTTCATCTTCTTCTTCTGGAAAAACAACATAAAACTCTAGCTACCAGTTTTAGTTTTGCTAGCACAAAATTCTAGTGTTTTGAGTGCCATTCTCGTGTGGACTATATTGGAGGCAATCCTATACTTAGATTGCAGTGTTTTGACGGAACAAAAGAGAAAACATTCTCATTGTTTTACTGGATCGTGCGTTCAAATTGAAGAGAAATTTTTTATTTCACTGAGGTGGAAGAAGGTATTATTCTCACCTGTTTGTGATTCCTTTTAATGCATAAGAGTGATCCTAGTTGTCTAGGATTCCTATTTTCTTCCGCTACGTAAATATTGTTTTGCATAATGAATTCCTACATAACCATCATGTTTACTGACATTTAAGATGATGGTTAATGATTAACTGTTGTATTAGTTACATTTAATACGACAATTAATGATTAACTATTGTATTAGTTACATTTAATATGACGGTTAATCATTAACCATCATATTAGGTACATTTAATACAAGGGTTATATATAACCGTCGTATATGGCCTTCATAACTCCTTCTTCTTCAATTTTAGCCTCATTTTCCCCTCTTCTTCTTTTGCGGCAGCCTGCATTTTTGGTAAAGAACTTCGACGCTGGTCTTTCTTCTCCGATGGGTTGTTAGCTGTTCTTCTCCGCTGGTCTTTCATCTCTGGTGCCCTCTCTTCTCCATAGCAGGCAAAGCTTCCTCTCTTCTCCATGGCATTTCAGCCCTCTTGTGTCTGGTGTCGACTTTGACTGCATATTTGGGCTGCTGCATTTTGTATCCTTTGCACTCTAAAGGTACGATCTGTGCTTTAACTGAATGCTATTTCCAATCTGTTTAGGTTTGAAGTTCAAATCAGTAAAATTCGTAGTAAATTAATTGCAATCAATAAATTAATTTACATTATTACAATTTGTGGTACATTGTTCACATTATTGCAATTGCTAAAATAATTTACAATTGTTCAAATTCTTCCAGCATTTCTTTAAAAATCTGATTGAAATTGAACTTCCAGCATTTCTTTAAAATTCTTGTTTTTGATTAAAAAGGAAGAAAGAAATGACATAAACACAATTTTCAAACTCATGTGAAATATTACAAAAAACATAAATTGGAAAGCAAGAAGCAAATTTTCAAAATCAAAGCATGGGGATAAAAATGCTTTTGTATTCATTGCCATCATGTTGCGATGATACTCCTTCAGAATGTTGTCAACGACTAAGCTAGGTTTCCTGATGTATCCTTAGTGGCTAAATAGGTAAACAATAAGATAGAATGATATCATTAAAATGGTTGGATCTGTGATTATGTCTAAAGAAGATAAGTTGTGTTAGGTACTTTTTAAAATGAAATTACAGTTAAATTATTCTTAAGAACTCCATAATTTCTATTTGATTATTGATATAATTTCATAAGAAAAATTAAGTAGAATTAATTTGAGTGGAATAACCCAATAACCAAACAGACTATTCTTCTCAATTCATTTAAATGTTTACCAAGCAGAGTTGAAAAAATTATCTTGGAGGAAAGGTCATAACAAAAGAATGTGTGTGCAATTTTGTATTGTCAAAAGTTGTTTTAGCTTCTTTTGCTTCCAAACATACTTTCCAAGACTGGACTCTATGAACCTTTTGTCAAGCCTAAATTAGGTTGCAAATGGGCTATTCCAATACCTGTCACTTAAACCTGCTCTAATATCTTAACCAGATTAGGTTGCAAATGGGCTATATTCTATCGATGCTTAGAAATGAAGACCTTCTACAAGTTTCCAAGGTTAACACACAACTGAGAACTCTAACCATTGAAAATTTTATGGTATGCAAGGATGGGTATTTTTATCCCTACAAAATTTTATTACCACAGTATCTCGCGGGAATTAAAACATTGTGCATAAACAGATCTAATTCTTTTAATTAGATTATCAACATCAAGAGAATAAACTACAAGTCTACAAGGATTTTTTTTTTTTTAAGTTATTTTCTTAGAAGGAACTTTTCTATATATAACAAGACACCATGTAATTTTGCTTACATAATTAAGATTGAAAAATTAGTGGCGTGAACTTTTTATGGAGAGAAAAGATAAGATAATATAGTTAAATTATAACTATTTAGATTATAATAAAATAAATGGCATATCTTAATATTTTAAAAATACTTCAGTTTCGTTATTATTGAAGAAAAGTCATTTTTTATTTACTCACAAAACTTCTGTCACACCAACCCTACCTATTTAAATTAAAATTTGAAATTTCCTTTCATTCGTGAAGTCCAAATTAAAATGACTTTCAATCCAAAGTATATAGGATTTTTATATCTGTCTTTACAGTATTTCGTGAAGAAAATTTATTATACATTCTCGTGAGTGCAACTGAAACCATATTAAACCACGACAATATGTTAATATGGTGCTTATAAAATTTCCCATGACCAAGAGCTTTCGTAAGAGAAGACAATTACTTGTATATAAATAAACTTAGTTATCTAAAGTTCTCTCAATTAGATGTCTGTCCCATATGCTAAATGTAAGATTATGGTAAATTGTAAAAATTGGAATGATGTTGTTTAAGTAAATGATTCACAGTGTAAAAAATTATCATATGTCTAAAAACATATCTGAAACTTATTGTCATATTTTAACTGGAAATTAGTTCAGTTTTGATCTCAAAGCCAGTACAATAATAATGCCTAGCAATGCATTTTTGCTAATAAATCAAAATTCCTCCCTTTAATAATGTGCCTTTATTCTTTTTTTCTTCTTAGTTTGACTAATTAAGTAGCATTTGACATGTGTCACAGGTTAAAGACACCGTTGTTTATTTGACTGTCCAGAAGAGCATTAGTAAGGTAAGAAATCATTTTTATATTTCATTACTGGATCCCCATAAGTGATGGATGATCATTCTCCGTGAGTGATGGATAATCACTTTCCATTGGTAATGGGTGATTACCCTTAAGTTAATTTTATACTATATAGACTTAAAATAGTTTTATTGAATGATTGGATTACTTTTATGAGTTTTTTGTTGGTTGAATTGCATAATTGCGCAGTTTGAGATGGCCTAGTGTCTGGAAAATATTCAATTTATAGGGGAAACTCTGTCAAAAAATTTTCAAAAAAATTTACAAAGAATTTGAATAAAATAGTTTTATGAGAATAATTTTTACAAATAATTCTTACCCCATGAGAATAATTTTTAGGAGTATATATGATAAGATTGTTTCATGGACTAGATTTGAAACCACAGTTCTGTAAGGATTAAGAGTAATCTTTACTCACTAATGTGATGTAACAATATTATTTTTTTAATTTATTAAGAGTATTTTAGAGTATTTAATAAAAATTTACTAAATGAAATTTTATTTCCCTCTATTTCCATTCATTTTTTAATATGTTTATCATAACAAAACTTGTAGATTGACTGAAAATATGGATAAATAAATAGGAAGATGGACTGATCGTGGATCGACTTACACACGACTGTTTATGTGATGAATATAGTAAAGGTTTGGATGCCTTTGTAGAATTTTCATTAAGAGACAAACCTGATAGATCCAAAATCCATTATCCTTGTTTGAAGTGTCAGAATAGGTATCTTTATAGTAAAATAGTGGTCAAACAACATTGCTAAGTGTGGTATTTCATGCGTTAGTACAAAAAATGGAGTGTTCTTGGGGAAACATACCTATCTTCTAGCAATACAGATAGCAATATTCCTTTAACTGAAAACATACAACGGGATGATATGGTTGGGATGGTTCAATATGCTACTAGCATTAGTGATTTCGGTAATCTAATTGAAGAGCCTAAAGATTTGAGGGAGATACTTAAATTGTTAGAAGAGGTAAACGTAGAGTTGTATCCAGGATGTACTAAGTTTTCTTCACTGTCATTCATTATGAGATTATTACACTTAAAAGTCCTCAATGGGTGGTTGAATAAGTTTGTTGACATATTACCTGAGCTTCTAACAGATGCATTTAGTAAGATAGGAGTGAAAATTGCCAAAAATTACTACGAGACTAGTAAGATAATGAATGTGCTGGGAATGGAATACAAAATCTAGGATGCTTGTCCAAACAATTGCATGATATACAGGGGAGTAAATGAGGCCATTACTCATTATGGGGTATGCAATTCTCCGAGGTACAAGAAAGAGGGCAGTACATTTACATGTAAGCGTGTTAGGTACTTTTCATTGACTCTGAGGCTGAAGTGATTATTCATGTCTCAAAAAACTTCATCTCTTATGAGGTGGCATGAATAATGTCGTGTAAAAGATGGCATTTATAAACACCCAGCTAATTCTAGGAATTGGAGAAAGTTTGATATGGACCATTTGGAATTTGCAAGTGACTGCTGGAATGTTAAGCTTGGACTGGCATCAAATAGATTTAGTCCATTTTCAAATATGCACATACTATATAGTACATGGCTTGTAGTCTTAATACCGTACAATTTTCCACCCAAACTATGCATGAAGTAGCCTTATTTTATTTTATCAATTCTTATTGATGGCCCCAAGAGTCCAGGGAACAAGATTGATGTTTTTATACAACCATTGATCAAGGAGTTGAAAGATTTGTGGCACGACGGTGTGATTACTTATGATGCTAGGATAAAAGTGTTAGGTATCTCATGCATATCATATATGGCGCAGCAGAAAAATAAGAACAAGATACTATCCCAGGATCCGCATACGTGTGGAAAATAAGACATAAAAAGAACAAAGGTAATGGTTTTACCTTTACTTGAGCGTCTGAAAAATAAAAATTTTCTTCTTCTTGTTTGACGATTATGGTGTGATCCAGCAATCCTCTTGATCAAACACTACGAGAGTCGAATGTCCAGCTACTACAATCACAGTGTGTGATTATCTCTAATAGAAATCCACACAGAGAATCACACTCAAGCACCAAGACTTTCTGTGCTTGCAGAAAACAAGAATGGCGGCTAGGGTTTTCCTTCTTGTTTGCTCAAGAACGATGAGAGAGAGAGAGAGAGAGAGAGAGAGAGAGAGAGAGAGAGAGAGAGAGAGAGAGAGAGAAGAAGAAGAAGATGAAGAGAAGGGTTTTTCGTAAATCACTCTCCAATTAAGTTTGGTGCATATCTCACATATATCACCAAAAACGAACCAAAAATCCTTCATCTTAGGATTCTAAAACAATTAAAATTCCCTAATTGTAATCAAAAACATTAAATTCTCACAATTATAATTTGGCCCATAAATTATAACTAATTATAATTTAGCCACAACTATTTCTCTTTCTTGCAATAACCCCACTATGTTATTAAATAATATCTTGAGTGTATAATCCTCTATTGTGTGTGACCTATTAGGTTTCCCAGTCAATTAGTAGCGAACATGAATTAATCCAAACGTCTTTGAGATTAATAATCCATAATTAATTAGAATTAATCATATTAATTCAAATCAGGATTGTTTTATTAATTGATAAATTAATAAACCCATATTTCGCAGATCATGAGTGGTATCTAGCAACACATCATGACCACCCAAAAGTCCAGGAAGTTAAGTGGCTTTACATGAATCCTTCAATAACAAACTACAGTGCAATTAACTCCTTTCACCATACAATATCTCATTCGGTTTGGAGTACAGAATTAGAGCCAACTCCCTCCAGAATATATTAATTCTGGCCCGAATATAATAGTACTTGTACTGGTACCCATTACTCTAGATATGTATCAATTGCAACTTTTCCAACACACAGTCGCCTTGGCCAAGGACTTCTCGAGTAGTAATTCCTACAAATAGCCGTGAGATATTCGCCCCTAATATTAGAAGTGGTGAATCCTTTATTGACCCTCTAAACTACTTTCGTTTACCTCACAGTGTACCCAATATCCATCCCATAGGCAGCCCTTGATCTGGCTCCAAAGATTGGAATCAAAGCATAATGCTTAGCAAACAAAGTACCTTAGAGATCTCAAGTCTAAGGATACTTGCACGCTTGCTATATTGAAATTATATCAATGGAAATAAATAGTTATCCATGTGATTATCTCATAGCTAGGTCATTTAATGAACTTGTTCCATTAACAAGCATCCACGTGTTAACTTTGAGTATCTTAATACTCACAGATATGAGAACCACCGCCTGATCAAATCAGGAAGTCTAACACATGCTAGTCTTAACGCATTAATGATGTCTAGTCTCTTTAATACTACCACTAGGGACTATTTAAGTGCTAACACTATACAGTGTAGTAGAAATCTCATATCATGATCTCTATTATGATTTCCTTAACACGGTGTTGTACTAGGGACTTTATCTAATAGTTATATTACACAAAAGTAATCAAAAGAAACTATAAGATAAATAATATATTTTATTAAAATAAAATGTGTCATATACAACGTTCAAGTGATTGCCTCTAGGGCATAACACTAACAAACTCCCACTTGCACTAGAGCCAATCATTCATGTATCTAATACCGAATGACTCAACATGCTTATCATGTTTCTTTTGGGATAGTGCTTTTGTAAACGGGTCAACTATGTTCTTATCCGTGGAAACTCTCTCTATCTTTACATCATTTTTATCTATGATCTCCCAGATCAGATGATATCATCGGAGTACGTGTTTGGATCGTTGGTGAGACCGTGGCTCCTTTGCTTGTGCAATAGCTCCGTTGTTATCACAATACAAAGATATTAGACCAACAACGCTAGGAACCACACCCAGTTCCGTCACGAACTTCTTGATCCAAACAGCCTCCTTAGCTACTTCAGAAGCAGCTATGTACTCAGCTTCTGTCGTAGAGTCGGCAATAGTCTCTTGTTTGAAACTTTTCCAACTTACTGCCCTTCCGCACAACGTAAACATGTAGCCTGATTGTGATTTGAAATCATCTTTGTTAGATTGAAAACTAGCATCAGTATACCCGTTTATTTTTAAATCACTTTCTCCATATACTAAGAACACATCCTTAGTCCTTCGTAAGTACTTAAGGATGTTCTTTACAGCCGTCCAATGACCCTCACCAGGGTCAGATTGTATCTGCTCGTCAAACTGAGAGCACAAGATACATTGGGCCTTATACATATCATAGAGTACATGATAGATCCAACTACCGAAGCATATGGAATCTTACTCATGTGATCCCTTTCAACTTGTGTCTTGGGAAACATCGACTTTAAAGGCTTACACCATGTCACATGGGTAAGAATCCCTTTTTGAATTGATCCATGATAATCCTCTTTAGCACTTTATCTATGTATGTAGACTGTGAAAGACCTAGCAACCTTTTAGATCTATCTTTATAGATCCTTATTCCAAGAATATTGGTTGCTGCACCAATGTCTTTCATGGAGAATTGTTTGGACAACCAAATTTTAACCATTTTCAAGACAACTATAACGTTTCCTATTAGCAATATGTTATCTACATAAAGCAATAAGAAAACGAATGTGCTCCCACTGACCTTCTTGTTTACACAAGGCTCATCCATATTTTGAATAAAACTAAACTCTTTGATTGTTTTATCAAAACGGATGTTCCAACTCTTAGAAGCTTGCTAAAGTCCATAAATGGACCTTTGCAACCTATACACCTTTATGTTATCATTGGATGTGAAACCCTCAAGTTGTTCATATACACTTCCTCAGTCAGATTTTCGTTTAGGAAGGCTATTTTCACATCAATTTGCTAAATCTCATAATCATAATGAGCAGCAATGGCTAGGAGTATCTTGATAGATTTTAACATGGCTATTGGCGAGAAAGTTTCGTCATAGTTAATACCATGTTGTTAACAATAACCCTTCGCCACTAGTTGTGCTTTATAAGTAACTACATTATCATCCATGTCCGTTTTCTTCTTGAAAACCCATTTGCACCCAATAGGTTTAATTCCTTTGGGTGGATCAACCAAAGTCCATATTTAGTTGTCGTACATGGAATCCATCTCTGACTTCATGGCCTCAAGCCATTTGCCGATTTCTGAACTGTTCAAAACATCCTTATAGGTAGAAAGCTCATCTTCATCTATGAGCAATACGTCGTTGTAATCACTTCTGAGAAATCCATATCTCTCAGGTGCCACACGTATCCTACTAGACCTACGAGGTTCTTATGTAGTAGAAGGTTCATCTATTCTCTCAATAGGTATGGAATCAGACGGTTGATCCTCGTTTGTTTAATCTTCATAAACTTCACTAAGTTCAATTTTACTCCCACTGTCCCCTTTGAGCATGTGCTCTTTCTTTAAGAAGACGACATGCTTCGAAATAGACACTTTGTTTTCAAAAGGTAGGTAGAAGTAATATCCGAAAGATTCTTTCGGATATCCCAAAAATAAACACTTATCAGACTTACTATCAAGTTTCTCTGACTGTGGCCTTTTGACAAAAGTAAGATAACCACATACTCGCAAGTGAGATAACTTTGGTTTCTTACCAAAAAACATCTCAAATGGGGTAGAATCTACCGATTTTGTCAGAACTCTATTTAGTATATAAACAGAATCTCTTGTGCATACCCCCAAAACGATTTTGGTAGGTCTATAGAAGTCATCATGGTCCGTACCATGTCTAGAAGGGTTCGATTCATTCTCTTAGATACACCGTTATATTGAGGTGTATATGGTAGAGTCCATTGAGATAATATTACATATCTCTAAGATAATTTAGAAACTCTTGGCTCAAGTATTCTCCTCCTCGATCAGATCTTAGAATCTTAATACTTTTGCCAAGTTATTTCTCTATGTCATTCTTGAAGTCTTTGAACTTGTCAAATGCCTCAGATTTGTATTTCGTTAAATACAAATACTCGTATCGTAAGAAATCATCGATAAAGGTTATGAAATAGTTATAACATTCTCTTACTTGTATTGACATTGGGCCACACACATTAGAATGTATAAGTTCTAATAACTCCTTGGCCCATTCTCATTTTCCTGAAAAATGAGTTTTAGCCATTTTACTTAGTGAACAAGACTCGCATGTGCCATATGATTCATAATCAAATGACCCTAAGTCACCATGTTTGTGTAACTTAGAAACACGATTTTCGTTTACATGGCCTAAACGACAATGCCATAAGTAAGATGTGTTAGAGTTATTTATTTTAGGTTTCTTTTTATTTATATTGAGTATTGGATTATCCAAGTCTAGAACATATAAGCCATTAACCAGAGTTGCTGAACCATAATGAATATCATTCAATGAAAAGGAACAACATTTATTCTTACATATCAAATGAAATCTATTTAAGTCTAAACACGTAACTGAGATAATATTTTTCATTAAACCTAGTACATAAAAACATTTTTGTAATTCTAGAACTAATTCCAAAGGCAGATTCAGCTCGTACGTCCCCACAGCAAGTGCAGCAACCTTTACCCCATTTGCGGTACGTAGATCCACGTCTCATTTCTCTAGCCTTCTACTGCTCTTTATTCCCTATAAGTTATTGCACAAATGAGATCTACATCCGGTATCTAATACCCATATCTCATTTCTAAAGGCAATATTTATCTTAATCATAAACATACCAGGAGTAGAAGTAGAAGTGCTTGTAAGCTTCTCCTTCTGCTTCTTGTCCTTAATAGTCTTTAAGTAGGCCTTGCAATTGCGCCTCCAGTGGCCTATCTTGCCATAATGATGGCATGGGCCCTTGGTAGCAGCGTCCTTCTTCTTCACACCACTTTTGTGCTTTACGGGAGCCTTCTTCTTCTTCTTTTGAACATTCTTCTTAGAAGAAGAAGATTCTACCATTAAAACTTCATTGGAATCCTTCTTCATGGAGGACTCCACAGTTTTGAGAAGATTGATCAACTCAGGAATAGTGGACTCAATCTTATTCATCTGATAGTTAATCACAAATTGTGAGAAACTATTAGGTAAAAATTGTAGAATTAAGTTAATACATAAGTCATGATCCTTCGCGAACCCGAGAGATCCAAGCTTCTCTATTAAGCCCAGCATCTTCAGCCCATGAGTGGCCACAGAAGAACCCTCTGTCATTTTGCAACAGAATAGTTGCTTTGAGATCTCCTATCTCTTAGTTCTGGCTTGGGCGTCAAATAGCTCTCGAAGATGTAGTATAAGCGATTTAGCATCCATATGCTCGTGCTGTTTTTGCAAGATGCTACGTGGAGTCATAGATGCCAACATAATACATTATGCTATATCACTATCCTCCTTGTGCCTTTTGTGGACAGCATGTTCATCATCATGAGCATCTTGAGCTGGTGGTGGCAAAATAGGAGCATCTAGCACGTAGAGCAACTTTTTCGATTTGAGAACGATTCTTAAGTTTCTATACCAGTCGAGGTAGTTTGATTCGATTAACTTATTGGTTTCCAAGATGCTACGTAGGTTTAGGTTTGTAGACATGATGCAAATGTCCTAAATGTAAAGATAGAGAGGATTAGCTACTGTATATTCACATGAAATGCAAATAATTAGGACTTTAATTAAACGTATTTTTACTCCACTATTTTACTCAAACCAATAGCCCCCACTACTGATTCGGAAAAGCCCATTGGAAGCTTTCCTAGTGGACCGGTATCTAAATTCCTCAAGAATAACCTTGGGTTTGCCCAATAAGCCACCCTTGAGTTCATTGGTAGGTATTAAATACCAATTACATCGTATGTAATTACCGGATCATTGGGTGATTAACAACTTTTAATCTTAAAGCCTTTTAGGCTACCCCAACTTTTCCTCTAAATTTCCTTATGATTGAGTTTGCCCAACTGGGATAAAAAATTTAGTTAAACCCGACCTATTAATCAGGAATTTAATTCCAAAAGAATTTAATTCCATAGCTTGAACATGCCCGATGTCGTGTAGGCTTGGGTTTGCCTAACAACCTGATCTCGAAAAAGGATTCTCATTCTTACTATATTAACGAAAAGAATTAGGTTTAATATTAATTGAGGGATTTGTTCCTTTTAGTGATTTCAATAAATGACATGCACAAAAATCAATAAATCACAAAATTGATAATCATGGTAATAAAGCGATTACGTGGTATGGTTATGGACTTTAACCTAAATTAATTTCTTTGAGCCATAAAAGAAATTAATATAGTTAATCCTATGTGTTTATGCATGATTTAAGTAGAAGGTCTTACCTCCTCACCTTGTTTTGGTTGCTATCTCCAAAATAAAATAATTCTACTCCTATCTAACCTATGTAAACTAATTACATAATTTCCTAAAGAGAGAAAACCTTGAGTTACATTCGAGGGGAGTTAGATGAGAAAAGAATTACACAAGAATTCAAGAGAAAACAGGACACGCAGGCACTATTTCATATAAACCAAAACTATAAAATGCATGAACAGATATAATTGGTTTTAGTCCATAACCTGTTAGTGTTATGCCCTAGAGGCAATCACTTATACGTTGTATATGTCACATTTTATTTTAATAAAATGCATTATTTATCTTACAGTTTTTTTTGTTTACTTTTATGTAATATAATTGTTAGATAAAGTCCCTAGTACAACACTGTGTTAAGGAAATCATGATAGAGAATATGATATGAGATTTCTACTACACTGTATAGTATTAGTACATAAATAGTCCCTAGTCGTAGTATTAATGAGACAGGACATCATTAAAATGTGTTAAGACTAGTATGTGTTAGACTTCCTGATTTGATCAGGCAGTTGTTCTCAT
This sequence comes from Voacanga thouarsii, assembly GCA_026120185.1. Classification (NCBI taxonomy): domain Eukaryota; kingdom Viridiplantae; phylum Streptophyta; class Magnoliopsida; order Gentianales; family Apocynaceae; genus Voacanga; species Voacanga thouarsii. The sequence goes on along the minus strand of JANUWF010002236.1, from coordinate 780,871 downwards.
ATCCATGAGTATTGAGATACTCAAAGTCGACACGTGGATGCTTGTTAATGGAACAAGTACATTGGATGGCCTAGCTATGAGATAATCACATAGATAACTATTTAGTACCAGTGATATAATCTTAATATAGCAAACGTGCAAGTATCCTTAGACTTGAGATCTCCAAGGTACTTTGTTTTGCTGAGCATTGTGCTTTGATTCCAATCTTTGGAGCCAGATCGAAGGCCGCCTATGGGATGGATATTGGGTACATTGTGAGGTAAACGAAAGTAGTTGAGAGGGTCAATAAAGGATTCACCACTCCTAATAGTAGAGGCAAATATCTCACGGCCACTTGTAGGAATTACTACTCAAAAAGTCCTTGGCTAAGGTGATTGTGTATTGGAAACAGTTCCAATTGATACACATCTAGAGTAGTAGGTTCCTGGTACAAGTACTATCATATTCGAGCTAGAATTAATATATATTCTAGAGGGAGTTGGCACTAATTCCGTACTCCAAACCGAATGAGATATTGTATGGTGAAAGGAGTTAATTGCACTGTAGTTTGTTATTGAAGGGTTCATGTGAAGCCACTTGACTTCTTGGACTCTTGGGTGGTCATGATGTATTGCTAGATACCGCTCATGATCTGGGAATATGGGTTTATTAATTGATGAATTAATAAACTAATCCTGATTAGAATCAATATGAATAATTATAATTAATTAAGAATTATTAATCTCAAAGACGTTTGGATTGATTCATGTTTGCTACCAATTGAATGTGAAACCTAATAGATCACACACAATAGAGGATTATATACTCAAGATGTTATTTGATAATATAGTGGGGTTAATTATGAGAAAGAGAAGTTTTTATGGCCAAATTATTAGTTATAATTTATGGGCCAAATTGTAATTGTGAGAACTTGATGTTTCCAATTACAATTAGGGAATTCTAACTTTTTTAGAATTCTCAGATAGAGTATTTTTTAGCAGGATTTTTTCGTGATATATATAGGATATATGCACTAAATAATGGGGAAAAAACACACGAAAACACTCCAAAACCCTAGGGCAACTCACAACATTCTCTCCTCTTCTCTCTCTCACTCTCATTTTTCTGAATAATAAGAAGAACCCTAGCCGCCATTGTTGTTTCTACTAGCCCAGAAAATCTTGGTGCTTGAGTATGATCCTCCGTGTGGATTTCTGTTAGAGATAATCACATACTATGATTATAGTGGTTGAACATTCAACTCTCGTGGTGTTTGATCAAAAGGATTGCTGGATCCCGCCTCGACTTGAAGGAAGAAAAATTTTGTTTTTCAAATGCCCAAGAAAGGTAAATCTATTATCTTTGTTTTCTTTATGTTTTCTTTTTCACACATATATGGATCCTGGGTTGGTATCTTGTTCTTATTTGTCCACTGTGCCATATATGATATGCGTGAGATACCCAATATAACCATCCACCATGCCATTAATTATGCTTAAACAAAATAAACATATAATTTTTATTATTCCAAAATCACTATTTTAGAAAAATAAAATAAATTCTAAAACCAATATTTTAGAAAAATACATTAATTTTAAAATTTCAAAATCATTATTTTGAAAAAATAAAATTGTTTGTCTCAAAACTAATTTTGAGAAAATGCTTTTGGGTCCCATCTCTGGTAGAGAAAATTTTATTTTACCGCCTCTCATCAAATGAGATTTTTTCCCTTCAAAATTCTATTTTAGAAAATTTATTAATTGCTGGAATGTCACGAAACAGGACCGAACCGGCGCCAGTTAGAAGCCCGAGACAGCGCCAGCTGCAATCTGGCTTTAAGAAAATTTTTCAAGAAACAATTTCTAGACGTTCGCGAAACAGCACAGAACCGGCGCTAGTTAGGGGCCAGAGCCAGCGTCGGCTGCAGTCGGGAAGAGGCGGCGGGTTTTAAAAAAAAAATTCCAGAAACAATTTCTGGACCCTTTATCTTCTGCAATGGTTTGGTGATAACAATTCTCACCAGAATTTTCTGTTTTAAAACTCAAAACAACAACCAATTTGTTAGTTTAAACAAAAACAAAATAGAAAATTAGGATGAAACAGAAGGCAACAACCATGTTCAAGAAAACGTTTTTCTGAAAAAAAAAAATTTGCAGCACATAAAGAAAATATTTTTTTCGAAATATGCTGTAACTATTACACAATCATATTGTACTACGGACTTAACCCACAATGCTCAAAACAATTTCGACTAGAGTGAAAACATTTTTTCATAGTGAACTGAGACAAACACGAATACATGAAACTAGCTTTCATGCAAAAAAAATGTCTGCAAACCACACATAGTACGGCTCTGATACCACTATTAGGTATCTCATGCATATCATATATGGCGTAGCAGAAAAATAAGAACAAGATACCATTCCAGGATCTACATACGTGTGAAAAACAAGACATAGAGAGAACAAAGGTAATGGTTTTACCTTTCTTTGAGTGTCTAAAAAATAAAAATTTTCTTCTTCTTGTCTGACGATTGTGGTGCAATCCAGCAATCCTCTTGATCAAACACCACGAGAGTTAAATTTCCAGCCACTACAATCGCATTGTGTGATTATCTCTAATAGAAATCCACACAGAGGATCACACTCAAGCACCAAGACTTTTTGGGCTTGCAGAAAACAAGAATGGCAACTAGGGTTTTCTTTCTTTTTTGCTCAAGAACCACGAGAGAGAGAGAGAGAGAGAGAGAGAGAGAGAAGAAGAAGAAGAGAAGGGTTTTTCGTGAATCACTCTCCAATTAGGTTTGGTGAATATCTCACATATATCACCAAAAAGGAACCGAAAACCCTTCATCTTAGGATTCTAAAACAATTAGAATTCCCTAATTGTAATTGGAAACATCAAGTTCTCATAATTACAATTTGACCCATAAATTATAACTAATTATAATTTGGCCACTATGTTATCAAATAACATCTTGAGTGTATAATCCTCTATTGTGTATGACATATTAGGTTTCCCAGTTAATTGGTAGAGAACATGAATTAATCTAAACATCTTTGAGATTAATAATCCAAAATTAATTAGAATTAATCATATTAATTTAAATCAGGATTGGTTTATTAATTCATTAATTAATAAACCCATATTTCGCACATCAGGAGCAGTATCTAGCAACACATCATGACCACCCAAGAGTCCAGGAAGTCAAATGGCTTGACATGAACCCTTCAATAACAAACTACAATGTAATTAACTCATTTCACCATACAATATCTCTTTCGGTTTAGAGTACAGAATTAGTGCCAACTCCCTCCAGAATATATTAATTCTGGCCCAAATATAATAGTACTTATATCAGGAACCCACTACTCTAGATGTGTATCAATTGGAACTATTTCCAATACACAGTCACCTTGGCCAAGGACTTCTCGAGTAGTAATTCCTACAAGTGGCCGTGAGATATTTACCCCTACTATTAGGAGTGATGAATCCTTTATTGACTCTCTCAACTACTTTCATTTACCTCAGAATGTTCCCAATATCCATCTCCTAGGCGGCCCTCGATCTGGCTCTAGAGATTGGAATCAAAGCACAATGCTAAGCAAACGAAGTACCTTGGAGATTTTATGTCTAAGGATACTTGCACGCTTGCTATAATGAGATAATATCACTGGCACTAAATACTTATCTATGTAATTATCTCATAGCTAGGTCATCTAATGAACTTGTTCCATTAGCAAGCATCCACGTGTTAACTTTGAGTATCTTAATACTCACGAATATGAGAAACATCGCCTAATCGAATCAGGAAGTCTAACACATGCTAGTCTTAATGCATTAATGATATCCTATCTTATTAATACTACGACTAGGGACTATTTAAGCACTAACACTATACAGTGCAGTAGAAATCTCATATCATAATTTCTATCATGATTTCCTTAACACAGTATTGTACTAGGGACTTTATCTAACAGTCATTTTACACAAAAGTAAACAAATGATACTGTAAGATAAATAATGCCTTTTATTAAAGTATAATGTGTCATATACAATGTACAAATGATTGCCTCTAGGGCATAACACTAACAAAAAGAGATGTTCTGTTTATGTGCAGCTATTATGTGGATGTAAGTGATTTTCCAGCTTATAGCAATCTATCTTGCTACAGTGTCCATAACGATAGGGCTTGTCCAATATGTAGTATTGATTATTTGCCTTACCGATAGCCTGATAGTGGTAAATATTGCTTCTTATATCATCACAGATTTTTTGAACCGTCATATAAGCTATGTAGGGACAATGTTTCTTTCTACGATGGAATTTGAAATATGACAAGCACCAAAAAAGAGCATGGGGACAGAAATATTAATACAACTTGAGGGTTGTGTAACAGAATTTGCAGTAGATGATATGAAAATCAGAATGCAATCTGACTATGAACGAAAGTTTGGTATAAATCCATATAATTGGAAGAAGAAGTGTATTTTTTGGGACCTGCCATATTGGGAGAGCAATTTGATGAGGCACAATCTTGATCCAATACATATAGAGAAAAAATTTACAAATAATCTATTGTATACAATATTGGGTGACAGTAGTTCTTTGAAAGATAACTCCAAAGCTCATCAAGACTTGCAAGTAATGAATATTAGAAAATCTTTACATCCAATTTTAAAACCCTCAGGAACTGGATATAATTTGCCATTGACCCCTTATACAATTAATAGGTCAGAAGTTGAAGTTTTTTTTAATAGTATTATGTATTGAAAGTTCCTGATGGCTATTGTTCTAATATTTCTCGACGGGTGAATATGATGAGAAAGACTTTGGGAGGTTTGAAGAGTTATGATTCACATTTTACTCCAACAATTAATCCCATTGGCTGCCCGCACAACGTTGCCCAAAAATGTAGTGCAGCTGTTGATTGAGATTGCTTTATGTTTTAGGCAGCTATGTTCCAAAGTTAACAAAGAGAGGCATCTTGAGAATCTTTGAAACTATTTCATAGTTACAATATATGAAGGCATTCATCCCAAGTTTTTTTTATATAATGGAATATTTACCAATACATTTGGACAATGATACATTGTTAGTTGGCCCAATTCAATGTCGATGAATGTTTCTAGTTGAAAATACTTGAAAACTCTCAAATGTTATGTGCACAATCATGCTCGGCCTGAAGGTTTGATTGCTAGTGGGTATTTAACGGAAGAATGTATGACATTTGTGTCGAGATATTTAGATGATGTTAAGAGTAGAGAGAATAGACCCCTGAGATATATTGATGATGATAATGAGATGGGTAAACCAATTGGAAAGGGGACTAATATAATATTTAATCATGTTACATTGATGCAAGCACATTGGTGGGCTCTAGCTAATTCTGACCTCCTCAAACCATATAGAGAGTCAATTTTACTTTGAATCTTTTTATTTCTTTTTGTTGGATTGTATGCCCTCTTAGACTAGGTTTCTGATGTAAAATCGAATTATTTAATAAAAGAATTTATTTTCAGAAATTGTTTGTGAATTTACTTTTTGTTTGTGCACGATTTTCGTTTGAAACAGACCCATTGTGTTTAAATAAGTGATCCAGGTGAATGGTGGTCTTTCACAGTAAGGTATAGATCACGGGTTATTTAACACATAAACATTTGTTCTTAACCTATTGATGAGACTGGGAACCTCATCATGTTTAGGTTATTATGTTATGAATTCCAAATGGAGAATGGCTTACCTTTAGCCAGTGGGTAGTCCACTCACTTCATGACATAAGCGTATTTCGAATACGTAGAACAGGACCTGTAATAGTGGTTTCTCAAAGTACTATATGGTAGAAACCTAGACTACTACCGCTACAGCGTGGACTAGTACTCTACGACTTGAGTATGAGTTGGTGGTCTAGCGAAGCTGGAAGCATATACTTTGATTTGTTGTAGTTGAGGTTCTATCATAAGGCCAATATACTTGCATGTTGGGTATGTGTGACTAGTTAGTTAAGACAGACTTATACAAGATAGTTTCTGCATTATATCGTCCCTTGTGGTTGTCCGAATGGTCTAAATTATCCAGGGCCTTGGGAAACATGACTTGGATGTTTGCTTTAAGGTAGCTCCCTTGGAAAGCGGAAACACTCCAGGAAGTCGTGGATCATTGGACTAGAAGCCTAAGGATGGTAGATGTCATTTAGAGGGGTGTTAGTACACTTCTTCCTCTCTAAATGTACGGCGATGTGTAGAGGGGTATTTTAGTCATTTCACCTGTAGGTCGGAGACTTTGCGAATGCAGCATTGTCCTTGGGGTCAATATTTCCTTATGGTGATATTAGGAAATATTTAAAATGCAAAATACAGCTATTTATATAGTAGGGGTATTTTGGTCATTTTAGCAGCCAAGGCGAAGTGTCTTTTTGGTCCTCGGGATAGCCCGTAAGTCCTAACTATTTTTGGGTTGAGGATTTGGTCTCAGTTGAAGAGGATTTTATTTTATTTTGTTTTATTTTATTTTATTCAGGAAGTCTAATTTATTATTGGACTGAAATAAAATAAATAAATAAATAAAATAGGAGTTGAGAGAAATTAATTATCTAGTTTATTTGGTTAATTAATTATTCAGGGCCTAGGTCCAGTATGAATAATTAAGAAATTAACATGGGCTTAAACTAGGGGAAATAATTAATGTTTAATTATTTATTGGGTTATTTATGTTGGCCCAAGAAATAAATAATTAAAGATTAATTATTATGGTTCATTTGGGCTCATTAATTATTTATTAGGTTACTTATGTAAGCCCAGAAAATAAATAATTAATATTTATTATTTTGGGCTTTTTGGGTCCAAGAAAAATAATAAATATTTATCTGGCCCAATAGCTTGGACCTTAGGGTTTTTTCCAGATACGGTTAAGAGGAGTTTAAGGTTAGGCTAAACTGTTTCTCAGGATAACATCCGGATATTTTGAAATCCCGGGGATATGTTTATCAGAGATTGAGAGACCTAATTTTGGCTAAATATAAACAACTCTTTGAAAAGAAAAAAACCCTAATTTTTTTTTCTTCCCAAGAAAAGACTCTCACGTGAGTCTCTCTTTTCCTCTCTCAAAAGGTCTCTTCTTCTTCTTTTTGATTTTTCTCTTGTTCTTTGCTAATCAATAGCGAACGAACCAATGAGAATTGAGACCCTTCCTCTTCACCATAGTGTTCATCGACTAGAGGTTAGGCTGAGGAATATCCCGAGAGCTGGAGAGCTAAGCGTTAATGCAAACAAGACGAAGTCGAAGGCTAGCGGGTGTTCAACCGGAAGCTCTTTCAACTGTGCAAAGCGAGGCGATTCCAGCCGTTCAATCTGTTCCTACGCAACCTAGGAGGGTTAAGGAACGCAAAGGTATGATCTTCACACTTCCGCATGGCCTTTATGGCTCGCGTATAAATTTTTTTTGGTCTCTGTTTTTATCCGTCCATGGCTCCCTGTGCTGCGTTTTGTCCATCAAAGTGGTATCAGAGCCATTGGTTTTGATCAATATAGGGAGCATGGTAGTTAATAAAATGGAGAAGATGATTATATGTGTGATCCTTCGCTGTTTTGGTATGGGATAGGCTTGATGTAAGATTCACAGTGGAAGCATAGGACCCTCTGTAAATTTTTTTTGGCTTTGGTGTTTTAATCGTGTAAACCCAATTTTAATGGGTATAGGCGGTTGTGGTTATGTTTTGGATGAGTTTTTATAAGTAAAAATGTCCAAAGAAGCCAAAGAAGGCAGAAAAAAATTTTCTGTTAAAAATTCACGCGGGTGGAAAAACGGAGAAGAAGAAAACTGTTCATAAGCCGCCGACTGGAGCTGAGCTGCCGAGCCGAGCCGCTTCTGTTCTGTGAGTGGAGCCGTGCTTCTGGAGCCGCGAAGCCGAGCCAATCGCGGTTGGATTGAAGCCGAATTCAATTGCAAAATTTGCAATTGAATTCGTTTGATTTTCGGGTTCGCGCGCGGGTCAGAGAAGGTCCAACCGGGGCAGCTCGCGGGCTGGATCACGGGTCGGCAGCAGAGGAGAACCGGGCGCGGGTCGCGGGTCGCGGGTGAGGGCGTAGTCCACGGGTCGTGGCTGGCGTGCGATCTGGTGCGGCGCGGTGCACTGTGGCTGCGGTGGACCGCAGGCCATTCTGGCGCGGATCCTGTGCGTCCGGTGCAGTGGACCGCCAGCCATTTTTTGGCAATTTTTTTATTTTTTTTTCTTTTTCGTTTTGGGGTCCCATACCAGGCGAAGTTAATATTTTTGCAATATTTATATTCTTGGAATATATTTGCATGAAAAATATTAGTAAGGGATTTTAGGATTAAACAAGATAATTAATTAATTAATTAATGTGTTTAATTCTATTATTTGGGCACTTAGGTTTAAAAAATAGAAAAGTATGAAAACGTTTATTGTTTTCTAGCATGATATTTTTTTATGTACCTATGTGTGCTTTTCCTCAAAGACCAAAGTCTTTGGGAACCTTTTGTTTTGGCAAGGAAAAATATTTTTCTTTAAAAACTAAATGGTTATTTTAATTGGTACAAAAATTAATCCTTGAATATTTTCTCAAAGGATTTAATCCTTGACATAGAAAATATATTGGATTTAGATATTTTTGTAAATTAAAATGGAGAGCCATTTTGTTTTGTTTTGGACTAGAAAAATGATTTTGTCAAATAAACTTGAGACCAAAGTCTCTAGAAAGTTTTAATTGGAAATTTTTGAAATCATTAAGTTTTAACTTATATAAAATTAGTCCATGGAGGAAATCTCTCAAAGGATATAAGCCTTGACATAGAGATTTTATTGGACTTAGATATTTTATTTTTGAGTTAAGAAAAACTTAATGGAAATTTCAAAAGGATATTTTCCAGAAAACCTTAATTTTAAAAGACTAAGTGGGAGAGGGGTTCCAACGGCTCCACGGCTTCCATCACGGTCCTCATTAGAGATCGTGGATCCCCTCGCGTCACCCTGGGAGTGAACCCGTATAGGATGGGGATACCACAAGGATCTAGATCTAATGGAAGGATGTAATTAATAACCCGGGGCACGTACTATGATCGGCCAGCCCACGTTGGAGGTTATAGTGCGAGGTATGTCCATAGGAAATGAGAGGAAACGACCATCCCACGATGGAGTTATTCTCTAGACCATTACCTAGAAGGGAAATTAATTTGTGGTGGTTAATACACTTAGCTTAGGAAACTGTTAATCTTCCCAAGAAGCTATGTCAGTTTTCCTAAGAGCCAAATTATTTTCAGTGCACAAATTTCATTTTGTTTTCACAAACTAATTTCTTTCTTTTATTTTCGATTTTCAGAAATGGTGGGAGGTTCTTTTAGTCCATTGGCCGTTATTCTCAGGGAGAATAAGTTAACGGGTCCAAACTATGTGGACTGGAAAAGGAACCTGGACATAATACTCACAGCCGAGGAGTATAAGTATGTCCTTTACGAAACCTGCCTTGTTATCGGGGAAGGTTCCACCGCTGAAGAGCGAGAGGCTGAAAAGGCATGGAAGAAAGCTGACGAAATGGCACGTTGCTATATGTTAGCTTCCATGTTTAATGTGCTCCCCAGTCAAAACACGAGCACATGGCTTCTGCATATGACATAAGTCAATCGTTGGAAACTATGTTCGCGGACAAGAGCCGGCCCGCAAGGTAGGAGGCTCTTCGAACAATTGTAAACACTAAGATGGCTGAGGGAGCATCAGTCCGAGAGCATATGCTCAAGATGATTGCTGCTTTCGAGGAGGCAGAAATCTTAGGGGCTGTCATTGACCCCGAGAGCCAAGTGGACATGGTTCTCGAATCTCTACTGGAGCTCTTTCACTCGGTTCAAGTTAAACTATAACATGAACAAGTTGAACATGAGTTTGAGTCGAAGCGATGAAGGAGCTCCGGATGGCGGAGAAGGTCATGAAGCCGCGAGTCTAAGGCCATGATTGCTAAGGCCTCTTCTTCAAGAAGCTGGGCCTAAGCCCGGAAAGTTCAAGAGGAAGAAGGGGAATGCGGCGACCTGACCCAAGAACCAGCCCAAGGATAAACCAAAGGGCAAGTGCTTCAAGTGTGGAAAGAAGGGACACTGGAAAAAGGAGTGTCCAGATCTTCGAGGCCAAGAAAAACCCCACGGGTAATGTTTACTATCTAGAGTCCATATCAATGGTAGGATCAACTTCTACTTGGATTGTTGATTCGGGAGCCATCGATCATATACGTAACTCCTTGCGGGGGTTTAGGAAGATAAGAAGACTCAAGAAGAGCGAACATGGGCTTCGAGTGGGTAATGGAGCACAAGTCTGGGCCCTTGCAGTGGGAGAGCTGGATCTTATTTTTTATTGTAATAAGATAGTGGTTTTAAAAGACATTTTATATGTACCTGGTTTTCGTCAGAATTTGATTTCATTTGCAAAACTTATTAATCAAGGATATTCTGTATCTTTCCATTCTGGTATTTCTATCGGTAGAGATGGAGAAATTTTATGTACTGGGCACATGTATGGAAATTTGTTCTTTTTAAACCCTATTAATAACCAATCAAATAACGCTCTGTCTAAACCTTTAACTAAGAAGAGAAAGACCAATATCAATGATTCATACATTTGGCATCTGAGGTTGGGTCATATTAACTCAACCAGGATTCAGAGGCTAATCCATGATGGGCCTTTGGGCTCATTGAGATTGGAAAGTTGGCCTCAGTGTGAATCCTGCCTGATGGGAAAAATGACCAAAAGGTCTTTTACACCAAAGGCGGATAGAGCCAAGGAGGTGTTGAGTCTTGTTCACACTGATGTGTGCGGTCCATTGTCTACACCAGCTAGGGGAGGTTTTGAATACTTCATCACGTTCACGGATGATTGTACGAGGTATGGTTACATTTACCCGATGAGACGCAAGTCGACTCTTTTGACAAGTTCAAAGAGTTTAAGGCTGAAGTGGAGCGTCGGACAGGTAAATTAATCAAAACCTTACGATCAGATCGTGGTGGAGAGTACCTCCAAGGTGAATTCAAGGACTACATGGTACATCATGGGATAGTATCCCAACTCTCTGCGCCGGGAACCCCCCAGCAGAACGGAGTAGCTGAGAGAAGGAACAGGACGTTGATGGAAATGGTCCGAAGCATGATGTCTCATGCTACTCTTCCAGTGTCCTTTTGGGGATATGCCCTGGAAACAGCGGCATATATTCTGAACTTGGTGCCTTCCAAGTCAGTACCTAGGACTCCCTATGAGATGTGGACTGGGCGTAAGCCAAGTCTGAATCATCTTAGGATTTGGGGGTGTCCAGCTTATGTACTGATCAAGGGAGACAAGTTGGAACCAAGATCAGAATTATGCTATTTTGTTGGGTATCCAAAAGGGACAAAAGGAGGCTATTTTTATCATCCTAAGGAGCAGAAGGTACTAGTCAGTACCAATGCTAGATACTTGGAAGATGATCAAAGTACTTCCACTAAAGGTTCAACGAGGTTGGAACTTCAGGAGAAGTTATCTATGGAATCAACTTCTACTAACCCGATTTTGGAACAAGAAGAGGCACAGCCTCAAGAGCCTGTACAAATGGAGCCTCGTCGTAGTGGGAGAATGTCTAGGGTTCCGGATAGATGGACTGGAGAAGCCTTTGAGCTGGTTTCCGACCATCAGGAACAAGACCCCGCTAGATACGAGGAGGCTATTGCTGATGCCGATGCAAATCTATGGCATGAAGCAATGAAAGCCGAGATTGAGTCTATGTACCTCAATCAGGTTTGGGATCTTGTAGCTTCACCTGAAGGGATAAAACCCATTGGGTGCAAGTGGGTATACAAGAGGAAGAGATGAGCGGATTGGAAGGTGGAAACCTTCAAAGCTAGGCTTGTGGCGAAAGGGTATACTCAGAAAGAGGGTATCGACTATGAGGAAACCTTTTCCCCGTTAGCCATGCTTAAATCCATTCGCATCCTCCTTGCCATCGCCTGTCACTATGACTACGAGATATGGCAAATGGATGTCAAGACGGCATTCTTAAATGGCCATCTTAGCGAAGACATCTATATGTCCCAACCGGAAGGCTTCATTGCTGAAGGCCAGGAACACATGGTTTGCAAGCTTAAGAAGTCCATTTATGGACTTAAGTAGGCATCAAGAGCATGGAACATTCGTTTTGATGAGACTGTAAAGTCTTATGGTTTTATTCAAAACGAAGATGAACCATGCATGTACAGGAAACTTGAAGGCATTAATGTGGTTTTTCTTGTCTTGTATGTGGATGACATTCTACTCATTGGAAATGATGTAGGGACATTGTCATCTACAAAGGTTTGGCTGTCTAGTCAATTCAGTATGAAGGACTTGGGAGAAGCCGACTACATTCTCGGGATTAGGCTTCTTAGAAATAGGAAGCGAGAGAATGTTAGGATTATCCTAAGCGACATACATTGACAAGATGTCGGCCAAGTACATCATGGACTCATGCAAGGGATCTCTAATCCCTTGCGGACATGGGTTGTCATTTTCTTCGAAGGACTTGTCCTAAGTCTCAAGAAGAAAAGGACGGAATGAGTAGGATTCCCTACGCTCGGCGGTGGGAAGTCTCATGTACGCCATGCTTGTGTACTAGGCCGGATATCCGCTTTGTCGTGGGCTTAGTTAGCAGATATCGGTCAAACCCGGGGAGGTTCATTGGCAAGTCGTAAAGCATATTCTCAAGTACCTCAAGGGAACGAGAGATTATATGCTTCGGTTTACTGGGTCGATGATTTGGTTCCTACGGGATACACGGACTCGGACTTCCGGGCGGATAAGGATGAGAGAAAATCCACTAGTGGATATGTCTTCACCTTGTCCGGAGGAGCAATTTCATGGAGGAGTATCAAGCAATCTTGTATTGCGACTCAACCATGGAAGGCGAGTATGTGGCGGCTTCGGAAGCGTCCAAAGAAGTAGTCTGGCTCCGGAAGTTTCTTTCAGAACTTGGAGTCGTACCACATATGGACAGGCCGGTTGTGATGTATTGCGACAACACCGGAGCGAGTGTCGCAATCTAAGGAGCCTCGGAACCACAAGAAGGGGAAACACATCGAGAGGAAGTACCACCCGATCCGGGATTTCATCCGAGAGACGGGAAGTCGTGGTGGAGCATATTACCTCGAGAAAACAATCTAGCGAGACCCATTCACAAAGCCTTTGGGCGAGAGAGTCTTCAAGAGACACTTAGACGCCATAGGGGTGGGCACCTACGGACTTACCTAGTCTTAGAGTGCAAATGGGAGATTGTTGGATTGTATGCCCTCTTAGACTAGGTTTCTGATGTAAAATCGAATTATTTAATAAAAGAATTTATTTTCAGAAATTGTTTGTGAATTTACTTTTTGTTTGTGCACGATTTTCGTTTGGAACAGACCCATTGTGTTTAAATAAGTGATCCAGGTGAATGGTGGTCTTTCACGAGTAAGGTATGGATCACGGGTTATTTAACACATAAACATTTGTTCTTAACCTATTGATGAGACTGGGAACCTCATCATGTTTAGGTTATTATGTTATGAATTCCAAATGGGGAATGGCTTACCTTTAGCCAGTGGGTAGTCCACTCACTTCATGACATAATCGTATTTCGAATACGTAGAACAAGACCTGTAGTAGTGGTTTCTCAAAGTACTACATGGTAGAAACCTAGACTACTACCGCTACAGCGTGGACTAGTACTCTACGACTTGAGTATGAGTTGGTGGTCTAGCGAAGCTGGAAGCATATACTTTGATTTGCTGTAGTTGAGGTTCTATCATAGGGCCAATATACTTGCATGTTGGGTATGTGTGACTAGTTAGTTAAGACAGACTTATACAAGATAGTTTCTGCACAATATCGCCCCTTGTGGTTGTCCGAATGGTCTAAATTATCCAGGGCCCTGGGAAACATGACTTGGATGTTTGCTTTAGGGTAGCTCCCTTGGAAAGTGAAAACACTTCAGGAAGTCGTGGATCATTGGACTAGAAGCCTAAGGATGGTAGATGTCATTTAGAGGGGTGTTAGTACACTTCTTCCTCTCTAAATGTACGGCGATGTGTAGAGGGGTATTTTAGTCATTTCACCTGTAGGTTGGAGACTTTGCAAATGCAGCATTGTCCTTGGGGTCAATATTTCCTTATGGTGATATTAGGAAATATTTAAAATGCAAAATACAGGTATTTATATAGCAGGGGTATTTTGGTCATTTTAGCAGCCAAGGCGATGCGTCTTTTTGATCCTCGGGATAGCCCGTAAGTCCTAACTATTTTTGGGTTGAGGATTTGGTCTCAGTTGAAGAGGATTTTATTTTATTTTGTTTTATTTTATTTTATTCAGGAAGTCTAATTTATTATTGGACTGAAATAAAATAAATAAATAAATAAATAAATAAATAAAATAGGAGTTGAGAGAAATTAATTATCTAGTTTATTTGGTTAATTAATTATTCAGGGCCTAGGTCCAGTATGAATAATTAAGAAATTAACCTGGGCTTAAACTAGGAGAAATAATTAATGTTTAATTATTTATTGGGTTATTTATGTAGGCCCAAGAAATAAATAATTAAAGATTAATTATTATGGTTCATTTGGGTTCATTAATTATTTATTGGGTTACTTATGTAAGCCCAGAAAATAAATAATTAATATTTATTATTTTGGGCTTTTTGGGTCCAAGAAAAATAATAAATATTTATCTGGCCCAATAGCTTGAACCTTAGGGTTTTTTCCAGATATGGTTAAGAGGAGTTTAAGGTTAGGCCAAACTGTTTCTCAGGATAGCATCCGGATATTTTGAAATCCCGGGGATATGTTTATCAGAGATTGAGAGACCTAATTTTGGCTAAATATAAACAACTCTTTGAAAAGAAAAAAACCCTAATTTTTTTTTCTTCCCAAGAAAAGACTCTCACGTGAGTCTCTCTTTTCCTCTCTCAAAAGGTCTCTTCTTCTTCTTTTTGATTTTTCTCTTGTTCTTTGCTAATCAATAGCGAACGAACCAAGGAGAATTGAGACCCTTCCTCTTCACCATAGTGTTCACCGACTAGAGGTTAGGCTGAGGAATATCCCGAGAGCTGGAGAGCTAAGCGTTAATGCAAACAAGACGAAGTCGAAGGCTAGCGGGTGTTCAACCGGAAGCTCCTTCAACTGTGCAAAGCGAGGCGATTCCAGCCGTTCAATCTGTTCTTACGCAACCTAGGAGGGTTAAGGAACGCAAAGGTATGATCTTCACACTTCCGCATGGCCTTTATGGCTCGCGTATAAATTTTTTTTTGTCTCTGTTTTTATCCGTCCATGGCTCCCTGTGCTGCGTTTTATCCATCACTTTTTATATGCTTCTTTTATTATTTTTAAATTTTCATATATGTCTGCATGTAGTCTTCATATGTCTGTCATAAATAGAGAGTATCCCAGATCTCGATTACATGAAAGACAACATATTCATTCTCAAATGTTTCACACTTGGCTCAGTCATTATGTAAGTACAATATATGTAATATAAATCATAGTTATTTAGAATATATAAAGCAAATAAAACATATATTTTTTATATATTGATGAGAATGAAGAATGTCCTAAAATTCTGGTTGAAGTTAAAAAGCTTGCAAATGGTCCTTTCAACCATAGATTGCGTTACAATACATGCAACATGAATGGATTCCAGTTTCATACAACAACGTATAAGGCTAATAAGTCCACTCAAAATTCTAGTGTTGTGTATAGAGTTGATACTACATTATTCTAGCCCCAGAGATAGGAATCCCATAGCAGTTAGTGTCAATTACTATGGAGTGCTTACTGATATTATAAGGATCAGATATAGTAACCAACTAAAATTTCTATTATTCAAATGTGATTAGGTTTATGTACATCGAGGTGTTAAAGTTGATGACCTTAAGTTTACTTTGGTGAATCTGGATCATTTGTTGTACCGAGAAAATAGAGAGATGGATGAACCATTCATCCTAGAATATCAAGCGGAACAAGTTTGGTATTCTCGTTGTCCCGGAGAAAGGGACTAACATGTCATAATGCCAATGACGAAAAGAGATAATTATGATGTGTATTCAAGGGACTATGATCTAGAAACTTTTCCCTCACAGCAGCTAGATTCTCATCCTGTTTTGCTTGAAATAGATGTTGTATGGGTTAGAGATGGCATTTCTGGGAAGGAAGTAGATTTAGAAGGAAGATGAATACACCCCACAACCTAATGTAGTTAATCACTCTCCACTTTACTAAATGTGCTAGAATTGTTATATTCTTTTCTCAATTGATTTTTTTGGCCAAATTTCTTTGACTTTATTTTTCTATGCTTTTTTGTGTTTTGTAGATGGTTACCAAACATTCTCGACGTGCATTGATCCAGAATGCCATAGCCGCCTCAAAATCAAGGGCTAGTTCCTTACAAGGTACTGAGATACATACAATAGTACGGAGGTTGGCCAGAGATTGGGTATAGTTGTCTAGATGGGCTCTCGAGATCAGAGGTCCAATCAAGAGATGGCTGCACCTGCTTCTGCTGTAGGTCCTAGTTGCTCGGGCCCTAGCGCCTCAGGTTTGCTAAATTGTTAGGAAGTAATTTAGGAGAAATTGATTTATGGCTATTAAAATCATATTAAGCTTTTGTCTTTCTGTTTAATGAATTATACTTACAGACTGGGCTATTTTGAATTAATTTTTTATTGATATTTTATTAGTTCAATGTCAAGAAGTTCTTGTGGGGACGGAAGGTTACCCTCCCAAGGTTACCCTCCGGATGGGGTGAGCTGGGCTTTCGAAAGTACGAGATTAGTATGAACCAATACGGAGATCTTATATGAGTGGATGCATCTTGTTATAGTTTAGTGGTGCCCTATTTTGCACGTCTAAGTAGCAGACTATAGGAATTCCCCGTGCAAAAATAGATTTACGTGGCAGAAGAAAAACAGGAATTCTAAGCACGAAGATCACTCTTATACGTTAAAGGGAATAAAAAATAGATGAAGAAAAATACCTTCTAGTGTCTCAATAAAACAAAAAAATTTCATCTGAAGGCGCGATCCAGCCACAACAAAGAAAATGTCTTCTCTATTGTTTTGTCAAAGCACCACAATCCAAGTGTAGGATTGTCTTCAATATAGTTCACACGAGAATGTCACTAAAAAACGCAAGAGTTTTGTGCTAGAAAAAGTAAATATGGCTACTAGGATTTTCTGTGATTTCCAGAAGAAGAAGAAGACGAGAAGGCTCTCAGTTTTTTTTTTCAAAAAAAAAACTTTTTGTGTAAATTCAGGAAAATATCATAATCCCATGGCATCTATACAATAATATAAATCCGTATGAATTTTTGGTAATCAGAATCCATGATAAATATGGATTCTGTAATTGACAATTAATATTATGAAATTTTGTTAATTATAATATGGCCCACAAATTATAACTAATTATAATTTTACCACAACAACTTCTTTTCACAATCAACATGTAATGTTATCAAATAATATCTTGAGCACTCAATCCTCTATTGTGCATAATCTATTAGGTTTCTCAGTCTATTGGTAGCAAAATGTGAATTAATCTAAATATCTTTAAGATTAATAATCCTTAATAATTTTAGAATTAACTTATTAATTCTAATAAGGATTCATTTATTAATTTTCCAATTAATAAATCCATATTCAGCAGATCATGAGCGGTATCTAGCAACACATCGTGACCACCCAAAAGTTCAAAAAGTCAAGTGGTTTGACATGAACATTTTAATAGCAAATAACAGTGCAATAAACTTTATTCACCATACAATATCTCATTTGGTTTGGAGTACGAATTTAGTGCCAACTCCTTCCAGAATAATTAATTCTGGCCCTAACATTTAGTATTTGTTCTTGGAATCCACTACTCGTCATCTACATCAATTGGAACCATTTCCAATGTACAATCACCTGAGCCAAAGACTTCTCGAGTAATGATTCCTACAAGTGGTCGTGAGATATTCGCTCCTACTATTAGAAGTGGCGAATCATTTATTGATCATCTCAACTACTTTCATTTGCTTCATGTTGTACCCAATTCCATCCCATAGGCAGTCTTGTCAAGACTCCAGAAATTTGAATCAAACTCCAACACTTAACAAATAAAGTACCTTAGAGAACTCAAGCCTAAGGATACTTGCACATTTAGTATGGTGAGATTCTATCACTGGCACTAAATAGTTATTCATGGGATTATCTCATAGTCAGGTCATCTAATGTACTTGTTCAGGTAACAAGCATCCACGCATTAACTTTGAGTATCACAATACTCACGGATGTGTGAACCACAACCTGATCAAATCAAAAAGTATAAAATGTACTAGTCTTCAGGCATTAATGATATCCTATCTAATTTATTCTATGACTAGGGATAATTTAAGTATGAACACTATCCAGTATAGTAGGAACCTCACATCATGATCTCTATCATGATTTTCTTAACATAGTGTTTCACTTGGGACTTTATCTAACAGTCATTTTACACGAAAGCATAAATAAAACAAATTGAAAGATAAAGAATACCTTGTTTTATTTTATAATACACAATATAGATAATACATGTGATTGTTTCTAAGGCATAACACTACCAAATTCCTACTTACACTAGAGCCAATCATTCATGTATCTAATACTGAATGACTCAACATGTCTGTCATTTTTCTTTTTAGGATAGTGATTTTGTAAGCGGGTCAGCTATGTTCTCATCCGTGAGAACTTTTTCTTTTTTTATATCTTGTCTATCTATAATTTCATAAATTAAGTAATAGCATTCAAATTGAACACGTATCCTGATTGTAACTCGTAGTCATTATTATCATATTGGAAACTGGTATCAATATACCTCTTTACTTATTGAAGAATAGAGATAATATCTCCTATTAGCAATATGTCATTTGCATAAAGTGATAGGAAAACAATTGCCCTCCCACTAACCTTCTTATATGCACAAGAATCATCCATATTTTGAATAAAACCAAACACTTTGATTATTTTATCAAAATAAATGTTCCAACTCCTAGAAGCTTGCTTAAGTCCATAAACAGACCTTTGTAGCTTGCACACTTTTGTGCTATCATTAGACGTGAAACCCTCAAATTATGTCATATACACTTCCTCAGTTAGAAAAGTTGTTTTCACGTCTATTTCCTAAATCTCATAATCATAATGAGTGCTAATGGCTCAGAGTATTCTGATGGATTTCAGCAAAGCAACTGATGAGAAGGTTTCACCATCATAGCCAATACCATGCTGTTGACGATAACCTTTAGCCACCAGTCATGCTTTATAGGTAACTAGGTTACCATCCATGTTGATTTTCTTCTTGAAAACCCATTTGCACCTAATAAGTTTAATTCCTTTAGGTAGATAAACCAGAGTCCATACATGGATGTCAAACATGAAATCCAACTTTGATTTCATGATTTCAAGTCATTTGTCAAATTATGAACTATTCAGAACTTCGTTGTAAGTAGTAGGCTCATAATCTATTATAAGCAATATGTCATTGTGGTCACTAATGAGAAATCCATATCTCTTAGGTGCCACACATATCCTACTCGACCTACAAGGTTCTTGTATAGTTAAAGGTTCATCTATTCTTTGAATAAATGTAGGATCAGACGGTTGACCCTTATTTGTTTGTTCTTCTTGAACTTTACTAAATTTAATCTTACTCCCACTGTCTCCTTTAAGCATGTGCTCCTTCTCTAAGAAAATAGCATTTTTCGAAACAAACACTTTGTTTTCAGAAAAGAGATAGAAGTAATAAAAGAAAGATTCTTTCATATAACCGACAAATAAACACTTGTCAGACTAATTGTCAAGTTTATCTAGCTGTGGCCTTTTGACAAAGGCAGGACAACCTTATACTCTTAAGTGAGATAACTTTGGTTTTTTACAAAAGAACATCTCAAATGAGATAGTATCAACCATTTTTTATGGAACTCTGTTTAGGACATATACAGAAGTCTCTAGTGCGTACCCACAAAACGATTTTGGTAAGTCTGCAGAAGCTATCACGGTCCGTACCATGTCTAGAAGGGTTTGATTCCTTCTCTCAAATACACCATTATGTTGAGGTGCATGTGGTAGAATCCATTGAGATAATTGTTAGGAAATATACCCTCTTA
This sequence comes from Voacanga thouarsii, assembly GCA_026120185.1. NCBI lineage: Eukaryota > Viridiplantae > Streptophyta > Magnoliopsida > Gentianales > Apocynaceae > Voacanga > Voacanga thouarsii. Next base: position 760,740 of record JANUWF010002236.1, on the reverse strand, counting down.
GACTAGGTTTCTGATGTAAAAATAGAATGTTTTAATAAAGGAATTTATTTTCAGAAATTGTTTGTGAATTTATATTTTATTTGTGCACAATTACATTTAGAAAAGACCTATTGTGTTTAAGTAAGTGGTCCATGTGAATGGAGGTCTTTCACAGTAAGGTATGGATCACGGGTTACTTAACACAAAAATTTTCACTCTTAACTGATTGATGAGAATGGGAATCTCATCATGTATAGGTTATTATGTTATGAATTCCAAATGGGGAATGGCTTATCTTTAGCCAGTGAGTAGTCCACTCACTTTATGACATAAGCGTATTTCAAATACATAGAACAAGACCTGTAGTATGGTTTCTTAAAAGTACTATAGGTAGAAACCTAGACTACTACTACTATACCATGGACTAGCACTCTATGACTTGAGTATGAGTTAATGGTCTGACGAAGCTGGAAGCATATACTTTGATATGCTATTGTTGAGGTTCTATCGTAGGGCCAATATACTTGCATGTTGGATATGTATGACTAGTTAGTTAAGATAGATTTGCACAAGATAGTTTCTATGCTATGTTGCCCCTTGTGGTTGTTTGAATAATCTAAATATCCAGAGCCCTAGGAAACATGACTTGGATGTTTGCTTTAGGGTAGCTCCCTTGGAAAGCGGAAACAATCCAGGAAGTCGTAGATTATTGGACTAAAAGCCTAAGGATGGTAGATGTCATTTAGAGAGGTGTTAGTACACTTCTTCCTCTCTAAATATACGGTGATGTATAGAGGAGTATTTTAGTCATTACACCTGTAGGTCAGAGACTTTGCTAACGCAGCATTGTCCTTAGAGTCAATATTTCTTTATGGTGATATTAGGAAATATTTAAAACATAAAATACATCCATTTATATGACAAGGGTATTTTGGTCATTTTAGTAGCAAGGCGGTGTGTCTTTTGGTCCCCAGTATAGACTGTGAGTCCTAATTAAATACGGGCTAAGGAATTAATCTTAAAGTAAATGAAATTTATTTTATTTAAGTAGTCTAATTTAATTATTAGGCTAGAATAAAATAAAGGTCCATGGAGAGAGAGAATTAATTAAATTAGTTTGATGGGTTAATTAATTATTCAGGGCTTTGGCCCAGTTTGAATAATTAGGGATTAACCTGAGACTAAACTAATATAGGCTTGTTAATTGGACTAGTTTATTTGGGTTGGGAAAATTAATTATTTGTTGGGCCATTAATTTGGTTCTAATTAGAATAATTAATTTAGTCCAAAAATGTTAAACTAAGAGTTCAATAGCCCAGTCCAGTTTAACCTAGGGTTTTATTTAGGTTAAACAGGAAGATTGGAAACAACGTGTTATTTTTGACAGACTCTTCTCTGTGGAAAAAGAAACACATCTCTCTCTCTCTCTCTCTCTCTCTCTCTCTCTCTCTCTCTCTCTCTCTCTAGAAAATATTCCATAGTTCTGTTAGTTGTTCACCAAACGGAATTAGGCAGGCCATATACTGGACGATCGAGAATTTGGCATTTACATACATGCAAAAACGGAGTAGGAGGCTTGCAGGAATCGCACCAGAGGCTTCTACTAGCACACCTACACCGGTTGTACACATTTTGGTCCAGTCAATTCTTAGAATGAGGAAAAGAGGTAAGAAATTTTTAACCTTGGAGTCTGTACAAAGCGCAACCAGAGCCGGCGTCGGCTCTATTCGGTTCCCCTATCTTCAGTTTTTCCAATTTTTTTTGCTTTCGCTTCTGCTGCGTGCTCTGTGTTTTTCCTTCTTAAGCCTTCAATAATACCCTATTATCTCTGAGATAATCCTGAAACTCTTGGCTTAAGTATTCATCTCTTCTATCAGATCTTAGAGTCTTAATACTTTTTTCAAGTTATTTCTCTACTTCATTCTTGAAGTCATTAAACTTTTCAAAAGCTTCAGATTTGTATTTTATTAAATACAAATACCCATATCGTAAATAATCATTGATAAAGGTTATGAAATAGTGAAACCTCCTTTTGATTGTATAAACATTGGGCCACATATATCAAAATATATAAGTGCTAATGACTCTTTGGCCCTTTCTCCTTTAAAAAAAAAAAAGTACTTTTAGCCATTTTACCAAGTAAACAATATTCGCATGTGCCATATGATTCATAATCAAATGACCCTAAGTTACCAAGCTTGTGCAACTTAGAAACACGATTCATAATCCCACAGCAAGTGAAGCTCGTAAGTTCCCAGAGCAATTGCAGCAACCTTTGCTCCATTTGCAGTATGTAGGTCCACGTCGCCATTCTTAAGCATCTATATAATAATATATATATATTTGTATGAATTTTTGGTAACTAGAATCCATGATAAATATGGATTCTTTAATTACCAATGAATATTATGAATTTTTGTTGATTGCAATATGGCCCACAAATTATAACTAATTATTTTACCACAACAACTTCTTCTTTTCACAATCAATCCTATAACGTTATCAAATAACATCTTTAGCACTCAATCCTCTATTGTGTGTGACCTATTAGGTTTTTTGGTCTATTGGTAGCAAAATATAAATTAATTTAAACGTCTTTAAGATTAATAATCCTTAATAATTTTTGAATTAACTTATTAATTCAAATAAGGATTGATTTATTAATTCTCTAATTAATGAAACCATATTCAGCAGATCATGAGCGGTATCTAGCAACACATCATGACCACCTAAAAGTCTAGAAAATCAAGTGGCTTGACTTGAACCTTTCAATAGCAAATAACAGTGTAATAAACTCCTTTTACCATGTAATATCTCATTCAATTCGAAATACAAAATTAGTGCAAACTCCTTCTAGAATAATTAATTCGGGCCTAAACATTTTAGTACTTACTCCCATAATCCACTACTCATCATATGTATCAATTGAAACCATTTCTAATATACAATCACCTTGTCTAAGGACTTCTCAAGTAGTGATTCCTACAAGTGGCCGTGAGATATTCGCTCCTTCTATTAAGAGAGGTGAATCCTTTATTGATCATCTAAACTACTTTCATTTGCTTCATATTGTACCTAATATCCATCCCATAGGTAGTCTTGTTAGGACTTCAGAGATTGGAATCAAAGTCCAACACTTAGGAAATAAAATACATTAGAGATCTCAAGTCTAAGAATACTTACACATTTACTATAATGAAATTCTATCACTGACACTAAATAGTGATTCATGTGATTATCTCATAGTCAAGTCATCCAATGTACTTGTGTAAGTAACATGTATCCACGCGTTGACTTTGAGTATCACAATACTCATGAATGTGAGAACCACCGCCTGATCAAATTAGCTAGTACAACACGTGCTAGTCTTAACGTATTAATGATATCCTATATCATTAATACTATGACTAGGGTTAATTTAAGTATGAACAATATCCAGTGTAGTAGGAACCTCATACATGATCTCTGTCATGATTTCCTTAACACAATTTTGCATTTGAGAACACGAAAGCATAAATAAAACAAACTAAAAGATAAATAATGCCTTATTTTATCTAATAATGCACAATATACAGAATATATATGATTTCTTCTAGGGCATAACACTAACACAGGCTCCCTCTAAATTTTTGGGATTGGCATTCCGTACCTATGAGACTTAAAGATAAGGATTAGAAGAAATACAGGTAAATAAATTTATTCTAAAACATACAAAAAAAATTTCTCCATAAGATAAAATTTTAAATAATTGTTTGTTTGTTTAACGTCCAAGGACAACACCACTATGCCACCAGAAGGACGTAGCATTACAATGAAGATGCTATGCGCTGCTTAGAAGGATTATAAGTCTAAGTTGAAGCAGAGATATTTACACTCCCTTCCAGATTAGTACAGAGGATATTCTTTGTGGAGATATGTGAGTTGATGAAAATCAATGGAGAATGTTAGTTGATTTTTGGCGCTTGGAGAATATGCAGGTTATATGTATAAAAGTTGAATATTTTTCCCTATCATAAATGTGTGCATATACGTGATAATTATTATACACTTTTTTGTTATATTAACTATTTTAGATACACACAGGCGGAGGCCGAGTGAAACAGATAAAATCGATCACATATTATATATCCACCGATCACAGGAAGAATGCCACATTCTGTTATACAGGATCAAGTATTCATTTTCTCTTATATACCATTCATTTGAATATTATTTACTTTGCTTGAACATTCTCAAAAATCTTTGCAGATAGCCTCACAAGGCCAACCGACATTACAATATAATATGTTTCTTGTGACATGAAGGTGGTGTGGTTGGTAGGCTGATGGTTTGATGTAGAGTTTATTGTAAGGAATTATTAAAGATTAATTTTCCTGAATTATTAAAATATGACAAATACAATTCATTTACCTAATTTTAATTTGATATATTGTTTCACAATTTTGTAGGACCAATTAGAGGAAGAGTGGTAGGCACTGCCTAAGTCTGAGCACACTGAGGAAGCGAAGGATCAAATTTTCCAACGCTTGTCCGGTCCTAATATGAGAGGTCGTGTAAGGTGTGAGGGAAAGGAACCAACACCAACCTTAATCAGTTAATCATCCACTTGTGCAAGTAATATTAAGGAGGTTATCCAAGCTCAGGTTGATGGGTGTATTCAAAGTATGCAAGAAATTATGCAAGCTTAGATGCAAAATGAGTGAGAGGTTTACAAGTCATGTATAGTAGCGCTTCAGACTACCATGGAAGCATTATCTCGTAGATTTGATGTAGGTGAATTTGCTATAGCTCCTATACCACCATCTAGTACATCTACGGGATCTCCGTGTGTTGTTCCTCTTCTTGACCCGTTGGATCGTGTGACTGACGAGACTGCTCATGATGACTAACATATTCTCATTTTCTTCTTGTTTTACATGTACTATTGTTTCTAATACATTCCTTGGCATTTCCTATTTGCCATATATGTAGTATTACTTCTCTTGTGGAGTTCAAGGATTATTTATAATTTCAATGTTCAAGAAATTGATTTTGTTTTGTTCGTCATTAAGCAGATTGTATTTTATTATGATTAGTATTGAATGAGTTAAATTGATTGTATTTGGTTTGAAATTGCAGGTGGATAGAGATAAATACCAACCAACTATTTTTTAAAATAAAATTGAATAATCAAATACGACGGCTAGAACTGTCACATTTGGGAAAAATCTAAAAATGTTGCATATGATCAACCAAATACGAGAGCCAGGAACTATCATTTTTTTATGAATATACGATAGTTTGGACTATCGTATTTGTTAATCAATATGACGGTTCCAACAGTCATATTTGTTATCAAATATGACGGTTCCTGGCGGTCGTATTTGCTAACAAATACAACGGTTTGGACCATCGTTTTCTCTAACAAATACAACAGTTCGGGCCGTCATTTTAGGTAGCAAATACAATGATTTGTTCAGCTATTAGGATGGTTACCGAACTGAGTTTTTAAACCATTCACACTGATTTTATACAATGCTTTTATAGAGCCATCATATTAGTTAAATACAATGGTTTTGTAGCCGTTGTTGAACAAAAACAACAAGACTTTTTACGACGGTCATAGAACCGTCGTTTTTGGCTAATACGATCGTTCTTAGGCCGTCGTATTTGATCTTATTTTTAGTAGTGATTATGTGATGTATAGATGATAAACAAAGGCTTGTAGTGATTAAAATACATATATATTGTATAAGAAAGAAAAGAGAATGGATTATGTGAAGGAAAGGAACAAAACAGAAATTTTGTTTTAAAGAATTTCCGAGCAGCTTTGAAGAATGAATAAACTCTATAAATTGGGTTGTTTTTTTGGAACCCAATGACCTGAAACTTGTAGCTAAATGTCTTAGGATCATTTTGGGACCAATTTAACATGATTTGGAGTTGTGAATAAAACGTTATGATATAAATACCAAATGTTGTTATTTCAGTTACGGGATTGAAGTGCTGAGACATTATGGACAGAACTGAATAAAATGAAAAGGGAAATGAGTATTTTGTGAATTGAAAATCATCAAAGAAAGTCTTGAGAAAATTTTGGAATTATTTTAGGATCAATCGAATTTGTGAATCAAAAGTTATGACAAGAATACAAATGTATGCTAAGGTGAGAAAATGTAGAATTTTAGTATAAGAAAGTAAAGCTATGTGTTTATTTCATGTGAGCTATTAATGGTATGAAGGATTAAGGATTCATGTGAATACTTTGAAAATATGTTTGTGGAAAAAAGTAAAAAAAAAAAAAAAAAGGAATCGAGTTACCTCAAGAAGTATATTCCGTTTTAGTATGAAATGAAGAAATGTGAAATTCGGTAATTTCCCTAGCAACATGTAATTAGCAATATGTATTGGTTATGAAATCTAGAATACTAAAGAAAGTGTGAAATTATAACCAATGCAGCGTATCTACTTCAAAGGTCTCACAAAGGCTTAATAATTGCGAATACCATATTATGCAATAGCTAGGACACGAGATGAGTCCCACTTGTTTTACAAAATCCTATTTTATGCTAGTGAAATTATGATTTGTTGAAGAAATATCTATGAATCCTTTTGGTTTCTCTAAACAAATAAATAGTTTCTCTGAGAAAGAAACAATGTCATGCCATGATTGGATTTGAATGGAAAATATGAATTTTCATAAATGAATTATTCATAATTAGTGACTAATTTTCCTAAAGCCTATTTGTGACAAGGTTAATGGACCAGTGTGTTTTACTGAGAAAAATATAGTTTCTCTGAACGGGAAATTATTGAGGATTTTAGGAAATGGTGTTTTCTTTAAAGAATTTTGGATCCTTTGAATTATGAATAATTCCTAGGTATAAATATATACCTAAAAGGTTTTCTTCTCATTAATTATGAGATAAAATAACGTTTTATTCTGGGAAAGATCAATGTTCCTTTTTATTGAAAAAATTTTTGGAAAAATGCGAGTTATGAATATTATGGAATTATAATTGGGATTTCTTGAATTAAATTCTTCTTTTGGATTATAATTCTAGAATTCCTGAATAATAATTTTTTTTGAAATCGGATATTCTTCAAATGACAAAAATACCCTCGGAAACTTATTTTATTGTACGAAAAGGATTTTTTATCATTTTTTACTACGGTTTTGGAGAACAATCTATTGGTATGAGATTAACTTTTGAAAAATAGTATTTTAACCCCAAAAATTATTTTATTTGTATTCATTTGGGAATAAGATAATTAATTGGCCTTGTGAACTAATTGGATTAATTAACTAGTCTTGTGAGTCAACAGGATCAACTTTTGGAAAATGATATTTTGGCCCTAGAAAATGTTTTATTTGGAATTCCCTCGGGAATGTGGTATTGGTACTGGTTCTGTGAACCAGTGAAGATGTTGAGTACTTAGCAAGAGTTTTGATCTTTGTACTAGTTCATGTTAGACGTAGACGACCCCAAGTAACCTGGCTAATTTAGGGGATTATTTTAATTCAAACGGGGTTATAGGACACTGAGATTAGCCGTCCTGGCTAGCCGTTTAGCACCTGGCAATTGCCTGTACCTTATATGCACTTTGATTCGAGTTGTTCACAAAGCTGGGTGGGGACTCTTCGCGTGTTCAACCCCTTCCCGCCGCAATGGTGATTGACATCAAGATCGCGACCCCTAGGCTTACGGTGGCAAGTAAAATATTCTTTTACTTCAGTATTGTGACTTTAGTATAATAAGACTGTGATGTTGAAGGTGAAGCCTTATGAGCTTTGCATACGAGCCGACCTTCTATTGAGAGAAGTGCTTGCTTTTTCTTAAAATGGAGCAGTGATAGTGAATAAAACTCAGATTTCTAAATATGACTGAATTTTTGAATAAATACTCCCGTAGCAAGTTGTAGACCTATTTTCCGTAGACAAGTGTAATGTTTTCTTGCAATAGTTTTATAAAACAAAAGTTGATAATACTTTTGTCTGTTTGACTTATAAAGCACTAGCATAAATGGGACTTCCTGAGTGATTTTCACTCATAGCATAGTATTTCACTTTGAAAATTTTAGGGATCAGAGGCGCAATGAAAGCGTGGTAGACTTCCAAAGGCACATTATGTATCTCGAATCTATTGTACTTTAATTATAATATCAGAAGACAGAGTCCATGTATCTTATTGAGTTTAATTAAAAGCATTTTGAGCAATATTTTCTTTGTGTACTAAGTTAAGTCCATTATAAAATGTTAGGGATATGCCCTAAAATAATTTGTACTTATACTATTATCGTTATTTATTATGTAATAATACGAGGCATTTCTTTCCATAAATAGTACATTTAGTTTTGTGGTCATCAAGTACGTGACTTGATAGTAAAACCCTATAACAAATACAATGACTATTCCTAAATTGTCACTGATCAATTATTATTAGTGGAACAATAATAAATTAAAATTAGTATGCTTGTGACTTGATTGCTATGTTTTACTGGTCATGGATATATGTGATATCAAGTCAAAACACAAATAAATGTTAGAGAACATTGTATTGGACATGACCCACTGTGAGAGTACTTCATGGGACATGTCATAAGTGCTTTCTAACCATAATGATATTAGAAGTCCTTCGACCTGAATTCATCATAGTTTCCTACTTAATATATTCTATATCTTGATGTTGTATAAAGTTGTCTTTAATCAGATAATAAATTAGACCACTGTTGGATATAAAAATAAATTAGGGAAAAGAATATGATTGATAGTGAAGGAATTTGTCCCTCTCATTCTTGGGAGAGATGTCCATGGGCCCCTTGATAAGTTAGACTGTTAAAATGCATGGCCGTACTCAAATATATCAGTTTGAGATATTGATATTATTTGTTTGAACATTCTACTATGAAATCAAGAAATAGTTTATTAAGCTTAATAAAGATGACATGCTCCGTGCCTTATGCTTAATCTAGATATCGTGTGACAAAAGGACTAAATATACAGTTATGGTTTAGTTCAAAGAGATCATTGATCTTCATTTAACCTGGATAGTTATAATGTTTTGCTAGAAATCACTTACAACTTGTGGGCCATTTAAATGTTATATGGGTACACTGTCGGTGTTAAATGAACCTATAGGGTCACACATTAAGCGAACAGGTTAGATTACTTTTTTGGTAACCAGGTTCGATGTATCTGGAAATGTGTCTAGTTTAATCGAACCTAGAAAGATGACCAGATACAATGAATCTAGAAATATGTCCACATTCAATGTATCTGAAGGATATCCAGAATATAAGAATCTGACTTGGTAAATTAATTAATTAAATTATCGAGATAATGGCAAAATTTTATCGTATCCTTTTTAATTTAATATAAATTTAAATAGGATATGATAAGATATTATGAGAGTTGAACTCCAAGAAGTTCATGTGATTTTAAAAGAAAACCCTAGTCGTGTTCTTGTTGGTGACTTCTCATAATAATTTCCGTGCCTCCAAAACCAGAAAAAATTAGCCTCTCAAAACCCGAGGCGTTAGCGCTCCCAAGTAACGAGCTAGTTTTGTCATGTGTATCCGATAGAGGACGTTTGCACATTACAGTGTTTGGTAATCGTTCGAATTACACGTACAACTAGAAATCTGAAAGCAAAAGTCTTGCTTACGGCGATACAGAGGTAATTCTGTAACCCCTAAATCGACCTTAATCATTTGGCTTTGGTCATCGGAAGAGATTCGTGGATATTTTCCGTGTTTAGGAGTCCATGAATCCTAACATAAAGACCCCTTGTCTAGGTAACTAGATGGGGCGACATCGCTCAAAAGTGAAAACCGCTACGCTATAGAAAGGTGGGGTGTTACACTAAGGAGTGTCTAAGAAATTGACAATGCCCACTTGTGCACTTTTTTTCAACTTTACAACCAGCACAATCTGTATTCGTATATCCTATAAAATTAAAAGAATGTGTTCGAGGATACCATAAACCATAATCATATGTCCCAACCAAGTATCTAAAGATACATTTTACAGCACACAAGAGTGATTCTTGGGGACAAGATCGGAATCTTGCACAAAGATAAATTGAGAACATGATGTCAAGACGGCTAGCAGTGAGATATAAGAGACTTCCAATCATACCTCAATACTTTGATTCATCTACGTTCTTACCATCTTCATCTTTGTCAAGCTTTAATTAAGTGCTTATAGGTGTACTGATTTCCTTTCCTTGTTCATTTCAAACCTTTTGAACAGTTCTTTAGCATATTTGCTTGATTTAGAAAGATCCCATCTTTGGTTTGCTTAATTTGTAAACCGAGAAAAAGTTGAGTTCTCCTATCGTACTCATTTCAAATTCTTGTTGTATAGTCTTTGCAAACTTCTTACATAAAGATTCATTAGTACAACCAAAAATAATATCAGCAATATATATTTGAACAATTAAGAAGTCATCAGATTTTTCAGCTTTGATAAATAATGTAGTGTCAATCAAACCTTTTGAAAGAAGAAAGCTATTAAGTTTTTCATACCAAGCATGTGGAGCTTGTTTTAAACCATAAAGAGCTTTAGAAAGCTTGTAAACATGATTTGGAAAGTATTCATGAATAAAACCAGGGGGTTGCTCCACATATACTTTTTCTTCAATAAAGCTATTTAAAAAGGTGCTTTTAACATCCATTTGATAGAGTATGAAAACTTTGAAAGATGCAAAAGCAAGCAGTATTCTAATGGATTCTAATCTAGCAATAGGTGCAAATGTCTCATAATCAATGCCTTCATCCTGATTGAATCATTGGGCAACAAGCCTAGCTTTGTTTCTAATAACAACATCATGCTCATCAAGTTTATTTCTAAATACCTACTTAGTACTAATCATGAGATGGTCAAGTAGTCTAGGAATATGTTTCCAAACTTGATTTCTTTCGAATTAATTTAATTCTTCTTGCATGGCCAGAATCCAAAAATCATCGTACAAAACCACATCAATGCAATTAGTTTCAATACTTAAAAGTAAGGTGAAATTATCAATAAAGTACCGTCTAGTTTTGACACCACAACTCAGATCTCTGATAATTTGCTCTTTTGGATGTCCAATTTTGTACTTCCGTTCTTTTGGTTAGCTTTTATCAACATGATCTTTAGTTCTTTACTCACTATCTTCAGCTTATTGTTCCTCCAATGTTTCTTCTTTAGCATGGTTGTCAAGTGATAGAGCTTTGTGATGTTCAATGACATTTTCCTTTGAAGTACTTATATCATCATCATCTTTTCTAGAGGAATACATGTTACATTCATCAAATACAACATGCACGGATTCTTCCACACGTATAGTTCTTTTATTGTACACTCTATATGCCTTTTTGTTGGAAGAGTATCTAAGAAATATAGCCTCATTTGATTTACTATCAAATTTGTCAAGATTATCTCAAGTGTTGAGAATAAAACATTTGTATCCAAAGACTTTAAAATATGAGATACATGGGACTTTATCAAACATGAGTTCAAATGGTGTTTTTCTAAGAAAAGGCCTTAGCATGGATTAGTTCACAATATAACATGTTATATTCATAGCTTCTACCTATAAATATTTTGGAACGGAATTTTCACAAAGCATTGATCTTGCCATTTCTTGCAAAGTTCTATTTTTTATCTCAACTACACCATTTTGTTGAGGGGTTCTTGCAGCTGAAAAGTTATGAGAAACACCATTCTCATCACAAAGTTTTGTAAACTCATGGTTGCAAAATTTTCTACCATTGTCACTTCTAATTGAAATCAATTTGCACCCAAGAAAATTTTGAACACGGTTGAGTCATTTTGAAATTTCAAAAAATGCTTCATCTTTTTGTGCAAGAAATAGGGTCCAAGTAATTCTTGAAAAATCATCTACTAATACATAAGCATACCTCTTACCACCAAGGCTAGTGGTCCTCATAGGTCCAAATAAATCCATATGTATAAGTTCAAGAGGTTTTGAGGTTGAAATCATTTTCATGGGTTTAAAGGATGTTTTGGTTTATTTTTCAAATTGGCAAGCATCACACAATCGGCATTTATCAAATTTCATTTTAAGCAGTCCTCTAACTGATGCTTCAAAAACTTATAGAAGCCATCCATGCTATAAATTGAACTAGAAAAAGTACTAGACACAGCGCAGTAGAGGCAAAAAAAATAATACATTTGCGTGTCTTTGGTCTGTTTGGCTGAAAAGAAGAGGTACGAACCACTGGTGTAACACCCCACTTCCTATGCCCCCATTAGGGTTCGGATGTCGCCCCGTCCGTAGGATAAGGGGTCCTTATAACTAGGACACACAAAATAAATAAAAGACATAAATCAAAATTAAACTTATTACAACCCAAGTAATACATGAACAAAATAAAAAATAAATGTCTGCTACTGTCTTTCAAAAGAAATACATAGGAAAAATAACAACGAGTCTTCAAAATATAGGCAATTCTCTAGCTAATAACCTTCACAACAGGATTGATCTGAAAACATGGTATAAAAGGTGGTGAGATAAAAATCTCAGTAAGCCCATGTGTGCTTTGAGTGTCTCAGGTAAAACAGTTCATATATGCAAATTGTAAAAGTTTCATAAAAGAAAATGCTGGCAAGCCTTAAATAAATTTCATAAATGAAGAGTGGTGTTTTACTTTCCAAAACATACATGTGCATAATAAATACAACCATCCCAAAAGAGGTAGTCATGGCACCACACTTTGTGCACCATAACAATATAATGATCAGAAATGCCACACGTTAAGATACTGACACAAGGTAGGTGTACAGCCTATTGGGTGAGATACTCCTCCATCTCTACACCCAAACTTACTGGTTGTCCACTCCGGAAACACACAATCCACTTGACTGAACTTACTAGCTCGGACCGGTATGACCTACAGGACTGACATCCTATCCGGGAAGGACTCATCCCTTAAAGGTGGCCACCTACTGAGAGACTTACCTTAACCCTTCAAAGACTAGTCCTAGTAGTCTACTCTTATTGAGTACTCAACGTTGTTTGTCCTGCTCGAGAGGAAAAAGCCCATACAATGATTCACTTGAAAATAGCAATTATGGTTTCTAAAATTCTTGCCAAAGTTAGGTTTTTAGGAAAAGTTTAGCGTTTGGTGTGAAATTGCTTGTTTAGTTTTAAATGATTTTCTTGACTGAACGAAAAAGGAAAAACTGTCCATAATTGCCTTTACAGTACAAATACTCGTATACATTGAGTTTGACTTGCCACAATAACTTTGGTCTTCAAATGGTTCCATGCAGGAACTTACCTGATCTTTTGCTCTTCTTGGATTCAAAAGTCTTCCAAGGTCAATCTAACCCCACCTGGGGTAAACACAAGGTATAAGACAATATTCAGACCATATTTGTCTTAAATAAATAATTCCTAGTTCAACTAGTCACAACCACAATTAACCATGACCATAATGTCTTAGGCTTTAATACTAGTTGAGAAAATATTTTATAAAATAAACTAGCTTAACGAGTTAAAATAAATGGGTGTTATAATTTAAATAGTAATAAGTTATAGTTTCAACTAATAAATAATGAGTAATATTGCTAATAAATAAATTTAAAGAATAAATAATAATAAATCCTAAATAACATTGGTAATTAGTAACATTTAAATAGTATTATTATTATAAATAATAAATTACGAATAATTGTTAATTAATAATTAATAGATAATAAATAACCAATAAAATTAATAATAAAATGAATTTTACTTAATTTTTAATTAATAATTAATAAATAAATTTTAATATAAATAATATTTATGGATATAGATAAAAGTTTTAGTAAGGCTAACTAATATTATTAATATGGTCCACAAGGTCATTTGATATTAATTAATTTTAATATTTTATTATTTATTTTTAATAAAATGATTTTATTTATTTAACTAATAAAATAATAATATTTTTAAATAATACTCTATTCCACACCTACCTAATGTTTTCCGAATTTCATGAATTAAATGGAATAATAATTCTAATTAAATTAATTACAATAATGTTACTAAAATAATTCTAGAATTAATAGAAAATAGTTTTTCCAATAATTTTCTATTGTTATAGAAGATCTATGAACATATACTCAAATAACATAATAATCTATCTATGAACAAACATTTGAATCAACATGTACTAACACATGGCTAATCTCCTACTAGGCATAATCATTATCTATGGCTTTATTGAAAAATAAGAACATAAAGGCCTAATCACCAATGGTGTCATAATATCTAACATACATCACAACATCCATAAATCTCTTTAATCATGATGAGCATATATTGATTCAAAAGAAAAATCCATAAGTCCTAATCACACATTCCAACTCTCATGTCCTAGTTCCATCCCATTCACCCACATACATATACTCAATCCCTACCTTATTTAATCATCCTATCAACATCTAGGAGTCTTGATTCAAAATTAAAAAGAAAGATTTAAGGAAAAATAGTTGATGGATGATCGCTTGATGAAGGATTTTCCTTGGTTAGTGAGAATCCTCATGAGCTTGATGGTCTTTAGTGGTCCGGAAGTAGCCATGGTTGATCATCACCATTTCGTCCAAGAGAGAGGGAGAGAATGAGAGGGAGATGAATAAGAGTATAGAATATTAGAAGTTGAATAGAAGAGGAAGAACAAGGAGGTTGTTCTTATTTTACCTTTTGGTGTTCTTGGAACCTTTAACAAAAAAGGTTGGTTTTGATCCATTTAGAAATTCCACTTTGCATGATTCAGTGTTATAAAGGCCAGAAATAAAGATTATAGGTTGAATATGGATGATCTAGAGTGCTTGGGACTGATTGGAGGTGTTTAGGATTGGTTTAGGCTTGAAGATGAGAAGTGTGTGTTCTTGGTATTCATGGTGTTTTATTGAGAGAGTTTGAGAGAAAATGGATTTTGAGAGTTGCTAGAATTGTGATGGCCGAATGGCCTAGTGTAGAAGGGAGTTTTGGCTATCAAGAATGAGAGAGAATGTTTTTAGATTTTTTTGAAATTCAAATGGAGAAAAAGGCGGAGTTGTTTGAGGTATAAGATTAGTTAATGGAGTTTGTTCATGGAAGGCCTCTTGTTCTTCAATGGTGTAAGGCTGAATTAGCTAGGTTTTAATCAAAGAATGGAGGGTTGTTCAGTACCTAAGGCTGGCCAAAAATACCCTTATAATGGCAGAGGATTTTCTGGTTTAATCACTTAGCTATAGGTATGTTTTAATTGAACAAAATCTTAAATTTAGTTTGAAGTTTGAATAAGTTTTGGATAGAGTAATCTTAGGAGCTTTTTGAGGTATGATCATGGAGTCCTAGCATTCAAGATTGGTGTGGAGGCCAAGATGTTCAGTCCATGGCTGAACAAGGTCTGAATTGTAGTGGTTTTAAGTGAAGAATTTCGGCCTTAGCCTTGAGGAGACAAACTAGAAATTTTCTGGAATTTAAACTTCAAGAATACTTGGAATTGAGATGTTTTTGGTGAAGAATTTTCTGTTCTCTTTGGCACGATTTTGAAGCTGATTCTTAAGGTTGTTTGAAGGTCTTCTAATGGTGGTTTTCCAGCCTTCATCTTGAAGACAAACAGAGGAAGTTCCAGCTGTTCTTATGTTCTAACGGTGGCTTCAAATTCCATGTTTAATGTGGCTAGATTGCTGAAACAAAATTCTGGTTTTAGGATGTTTGTACAGTCCGAAAATTCACTGAATTCTTATATAAAATGTCTATTTTTCTTGCAGAAATTGGGTAAGAAAGCTGGTTGAAACTTTCGAAAACAGCCTTGAAAGAAATCTAGAAAATTTTCCAAATTTTTCTTTACCAAACATGAACAAGATGAAGATGGAGTTTGAAGGAATAGCTATGGTGGTTTCTTTTCTTTGGAATCCCTACCTAATTCTCGTCCCTATTTTCGGCCATCTCTATCCCACAAGAGCTGATTTTTGAATTCTAATGCTAGGGATTTATCACATAATTTTTATGATTAAAAATGGATTAATGAATTAAGGATAGTTTAAATTTCAAAGATGTTAGGACAAGGCTGGCAAAATTAAAAAGGACAAGAATTCTTCTAAAATTCTTTTTAGGACAAGACCACATGGTCAAGATATTACCATCATGTCTCCCTTAAGATAACATTCCTATCTTTAAGGAATGTAAGAAAATCGAAAATTCAAACATGGTTAAGATAATTATGAATAAAACTTAAATGATGTGATTTGAACTCAAGACCTTAGAGATTAATTTACAAAGCTCTAACCACTTAACCACACTAACTCTTGTTCTTATTTTATCACCCAAATATTCTTCTTATCTAAACCTCAAGCCATCTTCCTATTTTGACCTCAACCAAAATTACCTTTTTACCATTTCTACCCGATAAGCATAAACAAGACATTTAACCTATAAACCACAATTCTAAGGCACATAAATTCATTCAAAAAGGTATATTTTATGCATGATGACATGATATGCATCCCATCCCCCTTACTCTAAGGTTGGCTTCAGGTGGGGTTTCACAACTGGAGTGGCTTCTTGTCTCGTCGATGACTCCGGTTGAAAACTAGCAATCTGCCTACTCTTCCAGGGCATGAACGCGAAGCCTTTGCTTCTCAAAATATTCCACTGTCGAATCTATGTTGGTGAAATAACTTAGGCGAGGAATGACACTTCTTGATCCTTTGCTATTGATTAGCAAAATGAAGAGAACAAATAGGAAGAAAACCAATGAGGGAGATGAGAAAAGAAAGGAAAAATAAACTTAGAGAGTTTTTTACCTCGTGCGTTTGTGTGTCTCACTCAACCGAGACCTACGGCTTCTTCACAATATCAGATAACCAAAACATCGGGGTTTTGACATTTCAAAACTCCTAGAGGCTATCAAAATAAACCTTAACTCTTCTGTTTCGTGAATCAAAATAACCCTTTTGTCCAGGCTATTGGGCCAAAAATAATTTATTATTTTCCTTGGACCCAATGAGCCCAAAAATAATAATAATAATTTATTTATTTTTTGAACCTACTAAAATAACCTAATAAATAATTAATGAGCCTAAATGAACTAAAAATAATTATTTAAGCTTTTTATTAACTAGTTTAAGCCCAAGTTAATTTTTTAAATTATTCAATCTGGGCTTAAGCCCTGAATAATTAATTAACCAATTAAATTAGATAATAAATTTAATTTCTCCCATTCTTTTATTTTATTCTAATATAAAAATAAATTAGACTCTCTAAATAAAATAAAATCCTCTTTATTGTGACCATTTCCTCAACCTAAAATAATTAGGACTTACTGGCTATTCCGAGGACCAAAAAGACACTTCGCCTTAGCTACTAAAATGACCAAAATACCCTTACTATATAAATAGTTGTAGTTTATATTTTAAATATTTTTTAATATCACCATAAGAAAATATTAACCCCAAGGACAATGTTGCATTAGCTATGTCTTCGATTTACAGGCAAAATGACTAAAATACCCCTCTACACACCGCCATGCATTTAGAGAGGAAAGAGTATACTAACACATCTTTAAAAGACATCTAACATCCTTAGACTTCTAGTCCAATGATCCATGACTTCTTAGAATATTTTCTCTCTCCAAGGAACTACCCTAAAACCAATATCCAAGTCATGTTCCCAGGGCCCTGGTTAATTAGATCATTCAAACAACCACAAGGGGTGATATAGTGTAGACACTATCTTGTACAAGTCTGTCTTGACTAACTAGTTAGATATACCTAACATACAAGTATATTGGTCCTTTTAAAGAACCTCAACTATAGTATATCAAAGCATACGCTTCTAGCTTTGTTAGACCACCAACTTATACTCAAACTCTAGAGTACAAGTCCACATTATAGCAGTAATAGTCTAGGTTTTATCACATACATTTAGAAATCACTGCTACAGGTCATGTTCTATGTATTCGAAATACACTTTTGTTATGAGATGAGAAGACTACTCATTGCCTAAAGGTAAGCCATTCCCTATTTAAAATTCATAACACAATAATCTTGCCATGATGAGATTCTCATTCTCATCATCCAGTTAAGAACAGTAGTTTATGTGTTAAGTTTCTCATGGTCCATACTATCAAAGACCTCCACTCACATAAACTGTTTACTTAAACACAATGGGTCGTTTCCAATAAAACCATGCACAAATATAAAGAAGATTTCACAAATAATTTTTGAGAAAAATACTTTTATTAATACAAGTTAAAATTACATCAGAAACCTAGTCTAAAAGGGCATACTTCTCAACATTAACAAGCTCTTTTAAAGGTAATCTATTTAGTAAATCAATAGATACATGGCCTAGCCTTCTATGCCAAAGGTAGCCATTATCATCATTTATGGAAAGGCATTTTATATCATGAGCAATAAGATCATTAATATATAACACATAGACATTACCATTTTGGTTGGCAACAAAAATAATTTCATTACTAGAATTATCAATAATAGTGCATGAATCTTTTTTGAATTTAACCTTACAACCATTGTCGCATAATTGGCTAATGCTAAGCAAGTTGTACTACTTCAATCCATCAATTAACTGTACTTTTTTAATAATAGTGGAAGATCCCTTACCAATATTACCTATACTGAGCATTTTTCCCTTTTTATTATCTCCAAATGTGACATATCCATCATTTGTAGGTTGAATGTCTTCTATTAGTGATGCATTTCCCGGCATGTGTCTAGAGCATTCACTATCTAAAAACCACTTTATGGAACTCACCTTTTGCAGTAAATGTACCTATATACAAGATGAAAAAATGACTTTTGGTACCCACATTTTCTTGGGTTCACTGGGGGTTAGTAATGGTTCCTTTAATTCTCCACACTATTTTCACACCGGATTCCACTTTTTTTCTAACATGACACCTAGATACTTTGTATCCAAGTTTGTCACAATATGTGCAATAAATATGTGTCATATATGAAGAACTAGCTTTCACAAAATAAGATTTGTAATTTCTAGCTTTGTTCACATGCCCATACTGTTAGGAATTCTCCATGCAAAAACATAGTTACATAGTGGAAGAAATGAGAATTCAACAACAAGGATCACGTTTATGCATTAACAGGAATCAAAATCAGAGAATAATATCTTACGGTGAAGCCTATGTGAATGAAAAATTTTTCCTTTGATTAATTTTTTCTAAAGGCGCGATCCAACTAAACTAAGAGAATGTCTTCTCTTTTGTTCCGTCAAAACACCACAACCCAACATAGGATTGTCTCCAATATAGTCCACACAAGAATGGTTCTCAAGAAACACTAGAATTTTTGTGCTAGGAGAAACAACTGGTGGCTAGGGTTTTCAGAAGAAGAAAAATACGAAAGAAGCTCTCGGTTTTATTTCCAAAATCAAACCTCTGTATGTATATTCTTAAAAACCATAAAACCTACGAAGAGTATATATCATATCTATATTGCCCTTCGTCATTTTGGTAATCCGAATCCATAGCAAACATGAATTCTTAATTACTAATTGTTATTATAATTTTTATTAATTATAATATGGCCCATAAAATATAACTAATTGTAATTTGACCACAACAACTTCATCTTTTCACAATCAACCCTATAATGTTATTAAATAACATCTTGAGTACTCAATTCTCTATTGTGTGTGACCTATTAGATTTCCTGGTTATGGTAGCAAAATATGAATTAATCTAAACATATTTAAGATAAATAATCCTTAATAATTTTAGAATTAACTTATTAATTCTAATAAGGATTGTTTTATTAATTCCATAATTAATAAATCCATATTTAGCATATTATGAACGGTATCTAGCAATACATCATGATCACCAAAAAGTCCAGAAACTCAAGTGGCTAGACAGAACTCATTCGGATTGGAGTATGAAATTAGTGTCAACTCTTTCCAAAATAATAAATTAATTATGGCTCTAATATTTTAGCACTTGTTCCTAGAATCCACTACTCGTCATATTTATCAATTGGAACCATTTTCAATATACAATCGCGTTGGCCAAGGACTTCTCGAGTAGTGATTCTTACAAATGGCCATGAGATACTCGCTTCTACTATTAGGAGTGGTGAATCCTTTATTGATCATCTCAACTACTTTCATTTGCTTTATGTTGTACCCAATATCCATCCCCAAGGCGATCTTGTCAGGATTCCAGAGATTGGAATCAAAGTCCAACACTTAGCAAATAAAGTACCTTGGAGATCTCGAGTTTAAGGATACTTGCACATTTGCTATGATTAGATTCTATCACTAGCACTAAATAGTTATGCATGTGATTATCTCATAGCTAGGTCATCCAATGTACTTGTTCAAGTAATAAGCATCCACGTGTTAACTTTGAGTATCACAATACTCACAGATGTGAAAACCACCGTCTGATCAAATCAGGAAGTATAACGCGTGCTAGTCTTGACGTATTA
Organism: Voacanga thouarsii; assembly: GCA_026120185.1. Classification (NCBI taxonomy): domain Eukaryota; kingdom Viridiplantae; phylum Streptophyta; class Magnoliopsida; order Gentianales; family Apocynaceae; genus Voacanga; species Voacanga thouarsii. The sequence goes on along the minus strand of JANUWF010002236.1, from coordinate 740,336 downwards.
ATAATGTCCTATCTCATTATACTACGACTAGGGATAATTTAAGTACAAACACTATCTAGTGTAGTAGGAACCCCACATCAAGATCTATATCATGATTTTCTTAACACAGTATCGTACTTAGGACTTTATTTAACAGTTATTTTACACGAAGCATAAATAAAAAAAAAATTAAGAGATAAAGAATGCCTAGTTTTATTTAATAATGCACAATATACATAATATATGTGATTTTTTCTAGATCATAACACTAACAAACTCCTACTTGCACTAGATCCAACCATTCATGTATCTAATACCGAATGACTCAATATGTCTATCATGTTTCTTTGGGGATAGTGCTTTTGTAAGTGGGTCAACTATATTTTCATACGTGGGAACTGTCTCTACTTTACAACTTGTCCATCTCTGATTTCCCTAATCAAATAAAAATGGCTAAGTACATGCTTGGATCGCTAGTGAGACCTTGGCTCTTTTGCTTGTCCAATAGCTCCATTGTTATCACAATATAAAAATATTGGTTCAGCAACATTGGGAACCACTCCAAGCTCCGTCACTTACTTCTTGATCCAAACAGCTTCCTTAGCTACTTCAGAAGCGGCTATGTATTCAGCTTCAATCGCTGAGTCTGCAATAGTATCTTGTTTGAAACTCTTTCAACTTATTGCCCCTCCACACAACGTAAACACGCTGCCATACTTTGATTTGAAATTATCTTTATTAGATTAAAAATTGGCATCAGTATACTCGTTTATTTTCAAATCACCTCCTTCATATACTAAGAATACATCATTAATCCTTCGCAAGTACTTAAGGATATTCTTCACAGCTGCCCAATGACCCTCACCAGGGTCAGATTGATATCTACTCATCAAACTAAGAGCATGAGATACATCGAGCCTGATACATATCATAGCATACATGAGTAGGATTCCATATGCTTCTATGGAATCCTACTCATGTGATCCTTTTCAACTTGTGTTTTTGGAAACATCGACTTGGAAAGGCTAATCCCATGGGATATGAATAAGAATCCTTTTTTGAATTGATCCATGCTAAACCTCTTTAGCACTTTGTCTATATATGTAGACTATGAAAGACCTAGCAACCTTTTTGACCTATCTCTATAGATTCTAATTCCAAGAATGTTGGTTGTATCTCCAAGGTCTTTCATGGAGAATTTCTTAGACAACTAAACATTTACTTATTGAAGGACTGGTACAGTATTTCCTATTAACAATATGCCATCTACATAAAGTAATAAGAAAGTTACTGGACTCCCACTAACCTTCTTGTATATATAAGGTTCATCCATGAATTAGTTAACCAATAAATATTGGAATATCTATCCTAAATTAGTTTCATTACACAATTTGGCACGTTCCTTGTTGAAGCAGATAGCCAATGCCACCATCACAGATATACCAAGGAATGAGAATTAGGAGGCCAACGATTTAGCATAGACATGACCTAGTTTTAAGCTCAATCCCAAAGGGCAACTAATTGCAAATGTAGGTGATTGAGCAGACAATAATTGGAGGATAGATACCATCTAATATCTCAAGGATCCTTCGGCTAAGACATCCAAGATGGTCAGGCTTAAAGCTTTAAATTATATTTTCATTTAGGAGGATCTTTTCAAAAGGAGTCACGACAGTCTGTTGTTGAAATGTCTAGACAAGGATTATGCCGCAAGAGCTATGGCCGAGGTACATGAGGGATAGTACGGTACATATCAAGCCGGTCCCAAATTACGATGCTTTTTTAGCCGAAAATTATGACTGACTATTTCAAGTATGCTAAAGGGTGTGAGGCTTGTCATAGACATGTTTAGTTGCAAAGGCTTCCAGCTAAAAATTACACTGGATTCTTAAGTCTTGGCCATTTTGTGGATAGGTATTAGATATGATCAGTAAAATACATCCACTGTCGTTATAAGGCCATTGTTTCATTTTGGTGGCCACCAATTTCTTCACCAAATGGACATAGACTAGACCTCTTGCCAAAGTGACTCAACATGATGTTATTAAGTTCATTAAAAACCACATTATTTATAGTTTTGCCATATTGAAGTCTTTAATAATTGATCAGGGAACTATGTTTATTGGCTACAAGTTAATAGCTTTTGCCAATCAATTTCACATCAAAATGATATACTTTATGCCCTATTATGCACAGGCCAATGGGCAGGCAGAGGCAACGAATAATGTGTTAATCTATTTGATAAAGAAAGTTGTAGAGGATCAACCTAGAGGATGGTATGACACTTTGAATATAGTATTGTGGGCTTACAAAAATTCGGTGAGGATGGCTACGAGATTTTCTCCTTTTCATTTAACTTATGATCAAGATATTGTTCTTCCATTTGAAATTGCAGTACAATTGGCAAGGGTTTCACAACAACACCAGCTGCTACCAGGTGAGTACAATCAAGCCATGAATAGGAGTTAGATAAGCTAGATGGAGATAGGTGGTCAGCTTAGAAATGTTTGCGTCTGAACGAGGAGAGGATCACTAGGTCATACAATAAACATGTCAGACAATAGGTATTTAATAAAAGTAACATAGTATGAAAGATTGTACTCCCAACCGATCTGAACAATCCTAAGTTTAGAAAATGGTCTCCTATTGGGAAGGGCCTTTTCAAATGTCTCAGGTAATTCTTGGTAGAGCCTATTGGCTTTGGCAACCAGATGGACCATGGTATAAAAGTATTAATTGCAAGTATTTAAAGAAGTACTATCCATCTTCTTGGGAAAGATTGCAGCATAATTGAAATTATATTGTTCAGCTACAAGCCAACTATTAGATGACCGAAATAAACTATTAAAATAGAACAGTTATAGCCTAGCGGATCAAAAGCCTTGAATTTGGCAAATTAAAGATTTAGTTCACCTTCGCTACCTTCTTGGTTAGGTGCAAATGGTGCAATATTGGCTAGGTCAACCAGAATGTTAGGGATAATAGCCTTAGCATCTTCTGGGGAGTGGTACTTGTTGTTGCAGTGGGATCACTATTTGAGGGGAGCTCAGAAGTTTTGGGATGGTCAAAGAAGGATACACAGTTGCTAGAGGTTGCGGCTCCACAAGTACAATTGTATTTAGATTAGACAATTAGAGGTTTAGACTACTAGTAGATCCTTCTCTCAAAGTAATGACTAGAATTAAGGCAGTAATGATGGTGACTATGGGAAGTGGTTCTACAGCAGGAGAATTGCCTTTCATTATCATTTCTTAATATTTCACGGTTACTCAGGTGGCTTGAAGAGGTTTTTCAGTTGCTCATGAATTTGTATCTAGTTTTCAGTACTTTTTTTAATTCGTACTCGGTGATATCCTTGTCTATTATCAGCTGCTGCAGCTAGCTATCCAGGTTGGCCATCGTTCCTATTATTTTCTGAGCATCGATAAACTACTGAGTTATTAGCTGTTCAAATTCTTGTTTCTGCTTTTGATCTTACGTCATAGAGTCTTCTATGGCAAACAAGTCAGCTTGAAGTTTGGCTATTTCACTACGGAGGAATGCAGCTTGGCTTTGGTTCTTTCCCAAATTCTCAATTAAACAGTTGAGTTTCAAAAAGGCCACTAAGTACTTTAAAGAAAGGATTTGGTCCAAGGCAGTCAAGAAAGTTAGCTCATTTAGCTGGCTAGTTGATTGAGACAATTGAGCTTTTAAATAAGAATCCTTAAATAACAGAGCACCTAAGCACATTTGAAAAATCGGCTAAAAATAAGACTAGAGCAGTAGACATAATAGCAGGATCATATATTCGACCAAGCATAGTATTACTTTCTATCAGGCAATCCTGAATCTTCTTTTCAGTTGAAAATGGACATGATAGCTTGCTTGTTAGAAATTCCAAGTATTGGGCAGGAGATCACAGTACAGGCTTTAAGGAGGAGAACGAAAAAGGCCTCTAGCTCTGTTTTAAACAACCATGGGAAAGAAAGATTAGGAGAAGGAGAGTGCTTGGCCACACCGGGTTTGAAGGCTTTTTCTTTTATCAAAGCTCTGTTATCAAATTTGCTTGTCTCACATTGTTTTGATTTTTTTACCTAATATAGTTTACAGAAATGGTCAGGTGACATCAAATGTGGTATGAAAAGGCATTTAAAGTTTTTAGTTGTACCTTGGGAGAAGTTGGGGTGCATGGCAAATTCTTTTCGAAACGTCTGGGTGCATCTTTGCTATTTGGGATGTCATCAACATAAATTGGCTCAGTTAGCCCACCTGCCCTAAAGAATAAGTATTTGTGAGTATAGTTAGAGGTAGGAACTTGGCCAGAAAAAAACTGAAGTACCTGTTATAGGGGGCTTAAGGGCTGCAAATAGCTTAGAGGATGATTCTTCTTCAGCTAATCTAATAGGGTCTCCTTTTTCTTCCGCTTCCTCACTTACTAAGTCACCAAATTTTGAGAGGAATGCCTCCAAAGGTAGATGAAAGTAGAGTTTCACCACTCTATCCCACAAAGAGAATCCTATAATAACCTCTATGCATGAGTTAAAGGCTTGAAAGAAAAAAAAAAAAATTAGACGTTCCTGCATTTGGCTAATCCTTTTTGCCAACTGCAGGTCTAAATATAGCCATTATGCAAATGTGGTGTCATGATGAGGATCAACTGGGATATCTTGAGCAAGGCCAAATTGGTGAGTAAAGCAATTAGAGTTGTACGAATATGAGAAGGCATTACTATAATGAGTAGCTGACTGGGTCCCACTTCGCAACTTGTGAGTCACCAATACAATGCCCCAGGCTTCTTTGAGAGTCATGTAGTTACTAGTGGTCAGTTCCAATCTCACCATACTGGCTCGAACAATCTGGAACTATAAGGTTGCTAGTAGGTTAGCTGGCCTGGATCGGGTGCCATAAAAGAATGAGGTAATCTCACTACTCTTACCATCTCAGTCCTCCTACCAGTACTTACATGGCTTAGCACTGAAAAGGATATAGCTGGTTGGTACTTACATGTCTTGGCACCGAACGAAGGATATAGCCAACCATTGTACCTATAGGAATTTCTCTTGCGGCAATATCCAACTAGAACAAACTAAATTCAGGAAGGTATTGGTACAACCACAAGGGGTGGATCTATAATGGGCCAGGAAGAAGAAACATTTTTCCCCTTTAGATACATTTTTATACAACAGGTATAGTGAACAATAGATAGAAGACAAGCTCAAGGCGGCAAGACCGATTGTCCGGTAAGACAATAACAAGGAATCATAATACGAAAATCCGTTGACGACCCCGAAGGAAGTAAAGCAGACTATGCACTTACAATCTGCTATAGGAGGAAGCAAGCACATTCATCCATTCTTACTACCCTATTTTTCTATTCGCCTTCACAAATTTGTTGTAGTCACCATATTTTTATGAACATTATTCTAATTAGGAACATGAGTAGTGCCATAATTTGGTATTTCTTCTTCATTCAGGGGTAAGTCCAGGATTATAGCAATCCCAAAAGGAAACATAAAACCATTGATAGTTGGTGACCAGAAGAGGAGAACCGCCCGCAACAGTGGTCGGTTTAGACAGTGGTTGAAAGTAGATATGTGAATTGCGTCAAAAAAGCCCCATTCTTTTCATTAATTGCCAAAGCCAGTAGAAACCGTTTTCAACCTGATATTATATTCTAGTTCATATGGTCAACTCTTGAACTTAGGTGGCCATACATTTGAGGTCCACTCGGGTTTATTGAAGAGCAGGTCAAAACCATTGGGCCTTATAAATTTCGACCGATTTACTGGATCCCCGTTGGGGGGTAAGAAATGCCCTAAATCGCACCAGTTTACAGATTCAAAAAAAAAGAAATTAGAGTGCACTGGTCGGTTGAGGCTGCTAGGGTTTCTTCTGAAGGACGTTGAACATTTGGGTCGGAAGAAGAGTTAGTGTTGCTAGACATTTTGGATGAAGGAAAGGGAAGCATGTGCAAGAGTTTTCTGTGGTTTAGATGTCTCATGAAGAAGAAGATAATGTGATTAAGTGATAAGATCTGGGGTTTGGCCCCTTAAATTCAAATTGAATAGGAAATGAGTCAAAGCCACACCGTTTGAAAGAATGAGTCATCAAAAGCGGAATAAGCTGGTAAGGAAGCGTGGTGGACCTATATTTTATTATTTTTAAAATAGTTATTTTGCATCTTTAATTCTTTCTTTGTGAAGATATAACAATTATAAAAATAATTTTTGAAGATAATATGAATACTCCTATTTATTTACCTCTAATTTCTGTAACTGTCCCTGGATATGTAATATGGTTTCTGATAGCAATATCTTCTTTTAATATTAGCGTGTTGGACCATATTTTTTTATTTTTGAAATAGTTGTTTTGCATCTTTAATTCTTTCTTTGGGAAGATATAACAATTATAAAAATGAATTTTGAAGATAATATGAATATTCCTATTTATTTGCCTCTGATTTTTGTAACTATCCTTGGATATAAAATATGATTTCTGATAATAATAACTTCTTTTAATATTAGAATCGATATTTTTGTGCTATTTGATTTCGTTTCATCACCCCCTCTTTTAATCGTATCAGAGAAATCAATCCCAAGAAATAGAAAAGTCTTACAAGGAGATTAATAAAATATTAAATAATATAGGAAAACTTATTCTTAGTTAATATCTTTAGAAGATAATTTAGACTATAAAAAAATGCCTTTTAGAATTAAAAAGTATCATTTAGACTCTTTAGGCTTTACTGACTCTTAGGAACATCAAATTCAGATAATATATACCCAAGATAAAATAATATACAGATAACATTATTAATTAAAATATGCGAAAATTTAGATAATATAGAAAAACGATTAGTAGCTTTAAGTTTAGAAAAAGAAATAGATAAACTTATAGATAAATTTAGTAAAGTCCCAATAGATAGAAAATAGAAAACAAGTAACTTATAAATTTGGATATTTATCTTTAGAAAATACCCGTAACTTATAAATAGAAATCATGAGACGATTTACAGGACCTAGTAAACTTTAAATGAAAATAATATAGTAGAAACATCTGTCCTAGATTGAATTAGACACCCTAGAGAAAATAGAAAAACTTAGTTAAAAAAAAGTTATAGATGTAAATAGAGATATAGAAATTTATAAAACTAATAATATAGATTTATTAAATCCAAGAAGATATATGCTTCTAGGATTAATAGTAATAGGAATTAAAGGATTAGCAAGATCAGGACTAGGAACTAAAGTTCTTTTAACAATATTAGAGAAAAGATGGAAACACGTTTAAAAAGTACTAATAGCAACCATAGAAGTAGCTATGAATGAAAATAAAAGAATTTTTTATTGTAGTCCAAATTTTTTAATGACCTTAGAAGATTTAGCCAATAATACAGAAATAGGAATCCAAACTAAAGGCTATGAAGATTTTAGTTGAGAAAATTCAATAGTAAGTCTAGGTTTTATAGGATCGAGAACAAATGGATCAAGAACTAAATATAAAATAGAAATAAAACCCATTATAGAAGCTATGGCTAACAAAGAAATATAAAACCAGTAAAAGTTAATCTAGAAATCTTAGCAAGAGAAGAATGGAATCTTAGCAAATTTTTAGATTCAAATACCCTTTTAGTACCTAGAGATAGTATAATGTATCAAAATAATGGAGGAGAAACTAGTGTTAGATTTTTAAATTACTCAAATACAAATGCAAAACAAAAGAAGAAGAAGAAGAAGATATAGAGTCCTTAAGGTAAGGAATAGAAAATGTATACATAGAAATTATGGAAATAGAAAATAGAATAATATATACTAAAGAATTAGGCTTAGAATTATCATAAGAGAATTTAGTGAGTTTAGAAACAAAATTAGAAAAGCAAGGTCAATTAAAAAGATACTAAATATTTATATTATGACATTGATAGAAATATAAGAGTAAAAACAAAATAATAAATTGAAAAAATAGAAGAAGAAAAGAATAAATATGTAGAATATATGGATACTGCTTCTCTCTCTATTGCATCTAGTAATCCTTATCTTCCATCCCAACAATTTCATCCACAACTAGTTGTTCGACATTATGGCCCGGGAAATGTACCTAGAATGTCATATAGTGATTATAGAGAAATGCACTAGGAAACAACACCTAGGGGAAAAAGACAGCTTCTAGAAACAATAGATAATGGTAGAATGTTAAATTTAGTATCTCATTACCCACAATTATGGGAAGGAGTAATAGACACTTAGAAATATTTAGTAGTACAACATTATATTCCATAAAATTTTGATCATATAGTAGAAGAAATGTATTGTTATTTGGAACAACATGGGGAAAATATAATGAAAGTTTTCTAATGGAATTAGCAAATGATTTAGTTTTAGGACCAAATCCACATTATTTTACAAATAAAATTCAATTAATACTAACAGCCCAAAATCCTAATTATGGTAGCAAAATACAACAAGAAGAAGCCGTTAGAAAATTAGAATAATTGTCCATAAAAGATTGAAAATTCACTAAACTATTTTTGCAATATTACTATTATTATACAACATTAACAAGTTGTTTTTATGAAGAATCAATTTTAGAAATTTATTTTTACAATTACTAGGACCTTTATGAGAAGAAATATATACGAGTTATAAGTCATATGATTGGAATATAACATATAGAAAAAATATAACAACTTGTATAAAATTTATGGTCATGAAGTTAGAAGAAATTATATATTTATACAAATATAGAAACAATTAAAATGAGAATATAGTTTTTGTAAAAATATTTATACTCGTCAACATTATAGACAACAAAATACTAGAAAAATACATAGAAAACCAAAGGAGAAGTATTTAAGGAAAAAGTATTACCTTAGAAAATCCTTAGGCAGAAAACCTTATTTCAATAAAAATAGGCATGTTAGAAAATTTAGTGAAAATAGAACTTATAAAAATAAATTACATTGTAATCATTCAGCAAGAGATTGTCCTAGATAAAATAATTTATGTAATAAACAAATAGCATTAGTAGAAAGTGTAAATAAAGCTATTATTAATGTAGATGAATATATGTCAAATTTAGAAAGTATATATAGTATAATATCCATTGATGATGTAGATTACCAACAACCTGAGTCAGATGACGGCATAGAAGATTTAGATTTTTTCGAAGAAATATTTAATACTCGTTTTCCCACCAACCAATTACCTTGTCCCAATTAGATAATATAGAAGAAGCTCTTCAAGAATTATTCCTTGTAGATTGTGAATATGATTGGATACATAGAAAATGATCAGATATTAAACCTTGTTATTTATGTCAAAAATATCCCTCTTTAGCACTTAGATGACAATATAGTAATTGTTTACAAGAAGCTTGTAAGTCTTGTTTAGAAAAATAAAATATAAAATTAAAAATAATAGGAAAAGAAAAAAAAAAAAAGAAGCTCCTGTAGAACATCATTTATGTAACTCCCCTACTAAAGACAATAACGGAAGCATATCAACACCAAGTGTCGCTCCGTCCAGTCTCCTGGACAAGGGGTCTTTATAACGAAAACAACAGAGTAAATACATATATATGGTCCAAACTCAACAAAATCCCACACTGATGGTCACACATATACAAATATCAGAGAATCTCATACATGTCATCTCTATCTATAACAGAATATAGTACATGATCAAAAGGGAAGCTGTCTAGACCTAAACTGCCGACTCTATGGTATCGTCCTTCTATCCGTAGGTCTGCTCAGCTATAGATCCTACAAAAGGTAAGATAAAAGACACGTGTGAGTGACAAATCACCCAATGGATCCCGTGTGTGATAGTGCTTTATAAATAATAGGGTACATAAAACTTTTGCGGAATGGCTTGTCATTTGTTCACTGGAAATAATTCCAAAACACTCTAAAGAAAAGTTTATTCAGAATTTAATCATTTTTGAAAAACTTTATTTCAGACTTCAAATCATTGCCCCAGTTTTCAAATCACAGGCACTTCTCCAGCAGAAGGTCGACTTGTATGCAAGTTCCGCAGTCCTTGCGTTTGGCACCATGTATCATTGTACTGAGACCGCAACCTACAGTACTCAACCGTGTGTTGCCGAAATAAGTACATCGCAGTGTATTTTTGCTCAGCCATACTGCAACATACCTAGTGTACCGCAGTACACTCTTGCCATCATAAACCAGGGGTCCCAATCCTGACATCAATCACCATCGAGGCGGTAAGAAGTCAAACACGCCGAGTGTCCCCGCCCAACATCCAGCGAATGACTCAAAATCAAGAAGCACCCGTAGATGTAACAATTGCCAGGTGCTAAATGGCTAGCCAGGACGACTTATCTCAATATCTTGTCACTCCGTTTGGAGCAAGATAATCTCTAGAAGTAGGCCAAGTTGCTAGGGCCGCCTAACTCTAACGTAGGCTAGTATAAAAATCAAAGTCCTTACTGAGTACTCAACGTTAACAATACCAACCTCGTTTGATTGATCAGGCCAGCTGGTTATCTGATCTTGCAAGATTTTCAAATCAAAACATTTTTGGGACAAAATCACATTTTCCAGAACTTAATCCCACTAACTCACAAGTCATATCATCATTCACATAGGCTCCGCAAAGCTAATCAATTCATTCCATAAGCACATCAGGCCAATAGAACAATTTCAGGGATCAAAATGTCATTTTTCAAAAGCTAATCTCATATTGAGAGATCATTTTCCAAAACCATGTTGAAACAGGGTAAAAAGTTCTTTTCATACATTAAAACAAATTTCCAGGAGTATTCGGGTCATTTTTCCTGTATTCGACCACAAAAATCACTTCCAAGGGTATTCGGATTATTTTACCCATACCCAATTTTCAAAAGACTTTCCAAGGGTATTCGGGTCATTTTATCCTTACCCGATTTGAAAAGTATTTACAAAAGTTCCAATAAGGGTATTTTGGTCATTTACCAAACACCGATTCCAAAGGTTTTCATAAAATATTCCAATAAGGACATTTTGGATCATTTTCCAAATACTTGATTCCAAAAGGAACTTATTTTAAGAAATTCAGAATTCTAATCCCAAAAGAGGATTAAATTCAAAGTTTCCAAACACATTTTCATAAAAATGTTCCAATCAGGGCATTCCAGTCAAATTATGAATACCTAATTCCACAAATTACCATTTTTTGAAAATCCGAAGTATTTAATCCAAAAAGAACTAAATTCACAAAATCCATGCTTTAATCATCCATTAAGGTTTCCAATCTAATTATGAAGTTCATTCAAGCCCAAAATGGTATAAAACAAATCTTGTTCAGATAAATCTTAAACATATTCAAGGATTTCTAAAACGGTATAAAATGTAGCATTTCATGGAAAAAGAAAGCACACTAACTTTCAAGAGAGTTTTAGAAATCCAAGGGACTCACTTCGTGTCCTAAGTAACTATTCCTGTTCACGGCCGTTTAGTCACTGTCTCTACTGTTTTCGATGTTCCGTTGGCAGTTTACCACTAAACCTATACCAAACATCGTTTTCGGGTCAATTCGTGTTCGGCCAAAAAATAGCCGATAGTTAGCCGATGGTTAAGGAAAACGTTCAATTTTCGTTCTCGTCGTTTTTTTGTCGTTTGTTCGATTCTATCATTTTCCTTTTTTCACATCCTTTCTCCCTTCATAAAAAAGGGGTTCACTTCAAATTTTCCAATTATTTCATCCAAGATCACACAATAAATCATCCTTAAGTTCATCTACATTCTAAGCAAAATTCTGAAAATTTGCTACTTTGACACATGATTTTGTTTTGGACATAACTTTCAACTTACAACTCCGATTTAGCTCTATGATATACCAAAATGACTGTAAGACTCTTAAATTTAATTCTGAGTTGACCCTTTTTAGAGTTCTAGTCCTTGTGACTCGTTACTGGGCTAAAATAGCCCCAGTAGTTTTCTGGTTTTTAATCCATTTTCACAAAACAACTTCACCTACTTGTGCTTCTTGATTCATAACACCTATATATCCCTTAGTCCACTTCATTTCCCATAAAAAAAACCTTAATTCTTATGGTTTTTAGGTTTAAGAAACCCACTAAGTTCTTATGCAAATAACATATAATTAACATCAACGTTAAAAAACAATCATAATCCATTTTCTTTAACGTTTAACCTCATTTTTATCCCATCTCTACCATCTTTCTTCTCAATCATGGACCCCCCCCCCCCTTATTCACCATACAAATATATCCTATGAATCCTTCATCAAACTGGTACACACACTTGCACACACAAAGTCTCATATAGTACACAATAATCATTTTAATCATCACAAATCTCACGTTTTCATGTTATAATTCATATCAAAACAATCACCGTAATGAAATCTACAACTTTAATTCTTGAAGCATAGGATTTTACCTTATGTATGAGGTGTTATAGCTTGAATTTAATCCAAGAATCTCCAACTTCTTCAAGAACAATAGTTTCTCTCTCTTTTTTCAATTTTTCCTTGATTTTCTCAACTTTTTCTTCCTTATTTCCTCTCTCTCTCTCTCTCTCTTTTTTTTTCTCTTCTCTTCTTCTTATGCTGCTGCCCCCCCCCCCCCTAAGTCCACCGCCATTCTTGGTCAAAATAATGACCAATAGGATTTTGCTCAATTAAATGAATGGTGGCTACTTTACATGTGTCGCGATCTCGTTTTTTTTTTTTTACTTTTTTCTTAATTATTTTGCAAAGCTTATTTAAGAAGTCTTGCATGCATGAATATTTCATGCATCATTTTATTATTTGACACTTCTCCTTGGCCACCAATCACAAGAAGCCAAAATCGCATTTTCAATCGCATTTTCCTATTTTCTTCAGAAATAACCAAAATCGAGTTTGTAACGGAAAAATATTTTATTTCACCATTCAGCTCCAAAAATTCCATTGAATCCATTGGTAACACTTATATTCTTCAATTTCTTCTCCACTTGGTCAAATTTGCGGCCAAAGTCGCGGGCAAAGTCAAAACGACGAAAATGCCCCCGATACCCCGGGTAGCATAATTCACACCAAAATGTGCATTTCATCGCACTAATCAATTTCTCTTTTCAGAGTACCCTAAAATTCTTATTTTTTTTTTATTAATAATAGCCTTCCAAAAATTTAGGGTATGGGTAGAACAAATCCAATAATTACATCCAGATCCTGACAAAATTTCATTTCACTAAAATATTCGTCTCATTACACCAATCAACTTTTGTTTTAGATATCAATACAAATTCTCATCCTATTACAAATAGTAGCCAATCGAAAGTAAAAGGTGGGGTGTTACAATTTAGATAGAAGAATTAGAATAATAGAACAAAAAGTGGATTAATTAGAAGATCATGTTTATAAAACAAATATTGAACAAGTAAAAATAAGCCAAGATTCTTATAATCCCGTCATAGAAATATTAGATAGAAAGAAAAACAATCAACCTTATAGTATAAACATTCTTGTACTTATTAAAATAAGAACTCTAGAATTAGAAGTAATAGCTTTAATTGATACTAGATGTAGTAATTCTGTCCCTAATAGTACCATAATCCCAGATGAATATCATACACATGCTAGTATTATAGCAAAAGCAGCCCAAATGGATGATAAATATATAGATACACAAAATCTGTAAAACATTTGGATTTTCATTTCAAAATCTCTTCTTTCTCTTACATTGAACCTTATTAATTATATCCTTGAAATTTATATTAGGCCTACTCATTATAAATTAATTATAAAATTAGATTTTATGCTTCATTATTATCATGGCTTAGTTCTTCCTTGTAGTGGTATTCAATTCCTAAAAAGTAGTAGTTTACCTTGCAACACATCAAAGTGTGCTAAAAAGTATTGTAGTCCCCTTCAACCCCTGCCTAAAAACTGTATAGAAATAGAAAATCCAAAGAAAGGAGACTTAGAAAATTGCAAGTGTAGAATAAATGGTGAATGCAAACAAAATAAAGTAGATTATAGCCTTAGACATAGAACAAATTGAACTTTTGGAAGAAATAGACTCTCAATTAGAATGGCTAGATCAAGAAATAAAGTTAAAATGTGCACATACAAAAAAATTATATAATCTCTTAGAAATAGGAATTAGTGATATTGATAATATAATTAGTAAACTAGAAAAAAGAAGAAATAATTGGAGAAAGTCCCATAAAATATTGGGAAAAGGATAAATTATATTGTAAACTAGAAATCTTAAATATGAATTTAAAAATTACTACGAGTAAGATTGAAGCTAGTAATGATGAAATAAAGGAATTTGAGACACATGTAGGAGATCTATCAAAATTAGAAGTTATTAGAAAAAGTAATAGTCCGCATAGAAGTGCTGCCTTTATTGTTAAGAAACATAGTGAAATTGTTATAGAAAAAGGTAGAATGCTAATAAATTATAAAAGATTAAATGATAGTACATTAGAAGTTAGTTATAGTATACCTTATCAAGATCAATTAATTAATAAATAGAATTTAGGATATTATATATTTAGTAAATTTAATTGTAAATCAATATTTTGGCAGCATAGAATGCACCCAGATAGTATAGTATGGACTGCTTTTGCTTGCCCATTAGGACATTTTAAATGGTTAGTAATGCCCTTTGGTTTTGAAAAACATGCACATGCAGTGTTTCAAAGAAAAATGGATATAATTTTTAGTAAATATAGTCAATTTGTCTTAGTATATATAGATAATATTTTGGTGCTTTCTAAAACTAAAAATGAACATATTAGTCATCTGAAAATTGTTTTGTCTAAATTCTTAAAACATAGAATTGTAATTAGCAGTAAAAAGCCTAGCTATTTAAAAAGTATATAGAATTTTAGGAACAAAAATTGGTCAAGGAAAAATAAAGTTACAACCCCATATTAGTAAAAAGGTACTAGAATTTTCTGATAAAATAGAAGATAAAAAACAATTCTAACAATTTTTAGCACTTTTAAATTATGCAAGACCATTTGTAAAAGATCTTGGTAAAATAATAGGACCTTCATATAGCTAAACTAGTCATAAAGGACAAAACTATTTTAACAAAGAATATATAGAACTAGTAAAACAAATAAAAAAAGAGTAGAAAATTTTCCTAACCTTAGATCACCTTTAGATAGTGATTGTTTAATTACAGAAACAGATGGATATGACAAGGGATGGGAAGCTATGATAGGAATCAGCTTAGCCAAGAGGAACCAGCTCAAGAAGAGGAAGAAGAAGAAAAACAAAGCCTACCTGGTCTATTGACGAGAGCCTGTACCAAGCAATTCCAACACAACCTTCAAGTGTACTTGAATGCACATTTGAAATAGGAAGGCTTATGGACAACATTGGAAGAGTCATAGGAACAGATTTTTTTTTTTTTTTAATTCATATGAAAAGGCCAATCGGGTATTATGAAACCCCACCTAAAGCCTACCCTAGAGTAAGAGAGATGGGATGCATATCAATCATCATGCATGAAATATACCTTTTGAATGATTTTGTGTGCCTTAGAATTGTGGTTTATAGGTTAAATAATTTATTTGTACTTGTTGAGTAGAAATGGTAATTTGGTAAATTTGCTTGGGGTCGGAATAGGAAGATGTCTTGAAGTTTAGACTTGGTTGAGAACATAAAAACAAGAGTTGATGTGGTTAAGTGGTTAGAACTTTGTGAATTAATCTATAAGGTCTTGAGTTCAAATCCCATATTTAAGTTTTATTCATATTTATCTTAACCCATGTTTGAATTTTCCTTTTCTTACTTTCCTTAAAATAGGAATGTTGTCTCAAGGAAGACACAATGGTAATGTCTTGACCATATGTTCTTGTCCTAAAAAGAATTCTAGAAGAATTCTTGTCCCCATTAATTTTGCAAGCCTTGTCCTAAAAATTCTGAGATAATTCCCTAGCTTAGAATTTCAAAAATCCCAGCTCTTGTAGGATAGAGATGGCCAAAAGTAAGAAGGAAAAATAGGTAGAGGTTCCAAGAAAAACACCATAGCTATTACTTCAAAACTCCATCTTCATCTTGTTCATGTTTTAGTTAAAAATCTGAAAATTTTTCCAGATTTCCTTCAAGGCTGTTTTTGAAAATTGTAGCAAGCTTTACTACCCAATTCTTGCAAGAAAACCAACCATCTTATGTGAGGAAGAAGGCTGGAATACCTTGAATTTTCGGAGCTTTACAAACAATGCCAAACCAGAAAATTTTTCCAGCAAACTAGCAACATTGAACATGAACTTGAAGCCACCCATTAGAACACATGAACAACTCGAACTTCCTCTGTTCTTCTTCAAGATGAAGGCTGAAAAACCACCATTAAAAGACCTTCAAACACCCTTAAAATCCAGCTACCAAAAATTCTGCACCGAAACCATTTCAATTTCAAGTGTTCATGAGCTTCAATTCTAGAAAATTTTCCAACTTTGTCTCTTCAATGCTAAGGCCGAAATTCTTTAGAAAACCTCACTGAATTTCGGCCCTTGTACAGCCATGAGTTGAACATCTTGGCTTCCCCACCAACCTTGAGTAATAGGACTCCATTATCATACCTTAAAAAGCTCATATATTCACTCTATCCAAACTTGTTCAAACTTCAAATTAAAATTTCAAATTTTGTTCCGTTAAAACACTTCTTTAGCTAATTGATAAAACCAGAAAATCCTTTACCATTTCATAGCTATTTTTGGCCAGCCTTAATCTAAAACAACCCTGCATCCTTTGGTTGAAACATAGCTAGTTCAGCCACACACCATTGAAGGACAAGAAACCTTCCAAGAGCAGATACCATTACCCAATCGTATACCTCAAACAACTCCACTTTTTTCTCAATTTGAATTTTAAAAAAAATCTGAAACTCTCTCTCTCATTCTTGGATAACCAAAAGCTCTCCTTAGACTAAACCATTCGGCCATCACACTCACAACACACATGAAATTCATCTCCTCTCAAACTCTCTCAAAAATACCAAGAACACGCACTTCACATCTTTAAGCCTAAACCACTCCTAAATACCTCCAATCACTACCAAACACCCTAAACCATTAATATTCAACCTATATTCTTCATTGCTGCACTTTATAACACTAAAACACATAAAAGTAAACTTTCGAACAGATCAAACCACCCTCTTTGTTGAAGATTCGAAGAACACCAAAAAGGTAAAATAAGAACAATCTTCTTGTTCTTCTTCTTTTATTCAACCTTTACTCTTTCCATCTACTCTTATTGTTCCTCTCTCACTCTTTCCCTCTCTCTTGGCCAAAATGATGATGATCAACCATGGACCATTTTCAGATCACCAAAAAAAGCCATCAAGCCTAAGGATCTTCACTAAGCAAGGCGAACCCTTCACCAAGCAAGGATCAATCAAGTATTTCTTTCTTAATCTCCTCTTTACTCTTGCGAAATCAAGACTCTTAGATGTTGATAGGTTGATTGAATAAAGTAGGAGTTGAGAATATGTATGTGGGTGAAGAGGATAGAGTTAAGACATAAGAGTTGGAATGAATGTTGTGCGTTATGGATTTTACTTTAGAATCACTATATGTTCGTTATGATTAATGAGATTTATGGATGTTTTGGTACATGTTAGATATTATGCCACCATTGTTGATTAGGCCTTATGATATTATTTCTCAATGAAGCCATAAATAATATTGCGCCTGGTAGAAGATCATCCATATTGTAGTATATGTTAATTTAAGTCTATGTTCATGGATAGATTAACATGTTATTTATTGTATCCTTGTATGTAAGAGTATGTTCATGGATCTTCTCTAGCAATAGAAAATTATTGTAAGAACTATTTTTATTAATTCTAGAATTATTCTTACTATCATTATTACTGTTAATTTAATTAGTACTATTATTAAATTTAATGTACAAAATTTGAAAAACATTATGTAGGTTTGAAGTAGAAGATTATTTAAAATATTATTTTATTAGTTAAATAAATAAAATCTTGTTATTAAATATAAATAATAAAATATTGGAATCAATTAATATCAAATGACTTTGTAGACCATATTAATAATATTAGTTAGCCTTACTAAAACTTTTATCTATATCCATAAATATTATTAAAATTTATTTATTATTTATTAATTAAAAATTCAGTATAATTCATTTATTATTAATTTTATTAGTTATTTATTATCTATTAATTATTAATTAAAATTAAGTATAATTTATTATCTATAATAATACTATTTAAATATTACTATTTACCAATATTATTTAGGGTTTATTATTATCCATTCTTTAATACTGATTTTATTTATTAGCAACATTACTCATTATTTATTATTTGAAACTATAATTTACTATTAATTATTTATAACACCCATTTATTTTAACTTATCTAGCTAAATTTTATTTTATAAAATACTTTATCAACTAGTATTAAAGCTTAAGACATTGCGGTCATAGTTAGTTATTGTTGTGGCTATTTGAACCAGGAATTATTTATTTAAGGCAAATATGGTCTGAATATTGTCTTATACCTTGTGTTTATCCCAGGCGGGGTTAGGTAGACCTGAACTACCTTGGAACACTTTTGAACTCAAGAAGAGCAAAAGATTAGGTAAGTTCCTGCACGAAACCGTTTGAAGACCAAAGTTATCGTGGCAAGTCAAACTCAATGTATACGAGTATTTGTACTGTAAAGAAAATTATGGACAATTTTCCTTTTCGTTTCAGTCAAGCAAACTATTTAAAGTTAAACAAACAATTTTACAAAAAACGCTAAACTTTTCCTAAAAACCCAACTTTGGCAAGAATTTTGGAAACTATAATTACTATTTTCAAGTGAATCATTGTCTGGTCTTTCTTCTCCCAAGTGGGACAAATAATATTGAGTACTCAATAAGGGTAGACTACTAGAACTAGTCTTTGAAGGGTTAGGGTAAGTCTCTCAATAGGTGGCCATCTCTGAGAGGTGAGTCTTTCCTGAATAGGATGCCAATCCTATAGGTCATACTGGTCCGAGTTAGCAAGTTCAGTCAAATGGATTGTGTATTTTCGAAATAGACAACCAGTAAGTTTGGGTGTAGAGATGGAGGAGTATCTCACCTGGTAGGCCGTACATCTACCTTGTGTCAGTAGAAACAAAGTGTGGCATGCTGAACGATATTTTGTCATGGTGCACAAAGTGTGGTGCCATGGCTACCTCTTTTGAGTAGTTATATTTATTGTATACATGTATGATTTAAAAGGAAAACACCACTCTTCGTTTGTGAAATTTATTTAAGGCTTGCCAGCATTATCTTTTATGAAAATTTCTCAACTTGCATACACGAACTGTTTTACCTGAAACACTCAAAGCACATATGGGCTTACTGAGATTTATGTCTCACCACATTTTATACCATGTTTTCAGGTCAATCTTGCAGTGAAGGCTATAAAATAGAGAATTGCCTATGTTTTGAAGACTTGTTGTTATTTTTCCTATGTATTTCATTTGAGAGACTTTAGCAAATATTTATTTTTAGAACTTGTTCATGTATTGCTTGGGTTATAATAAGTTTAATTTTAAATTATTCCTTTCATTTATTTTGTGTATCCTAATTATAAAGACCCCTTGTCTTGTGGACGAGGCGATATCCCCAGCCCTAATAGGGGCATAGGTAGTGGGGTGTTATAGGTATTGTTCATCTAAAGGAGAACCAGCATCGGTGTAACACCCCACATATTTTCAGTAGTAGTGGGACATGTTTTCATGACATGTCATCCCATCTAAACTCCCAAACAAGGGGTCTTTATAACAGATTAAAACTTAACACAGCAAAATTATACTATAACCTTAAATGAACATGGCATTCAATTGAACATAACTTTGAAAGTACGTCTCAACTCTTTTACAATATATCTCCAACAAGACAAACCAATAAGAGTTTCTTCATGGTATGGCTCTTGGAGGATATTTATCAAGTGAATTTCGTGGCAAAATTAAAGGCAAATTCAAGGAACAATTGTAAGAACCAAATCATGGATTTTGGTGGCCAAAAGAAGAGTAGAAAAATTACCCAACCCAAGGCTTGCAATCCTAAGATAACTAAGTGATGGACAGGAAAACAGAGGAAGCATGTAGTGACGGTAAAAACAGAGGAAAAAAAATCGCAAGCCTTAAAGGCCGCACGGAAGCGTGAAGATCATACATTTGCACTCCTTAAGCCTTCTAGGTTGAGTAGAAGTGGATTGAACGACGGGAATTGCTCCACCTTACCCACTTGAAGAAGCTTCCGGTTGAAAACCCGCTAGCCTCCTACTTCGCCTTGTTTGCATTAACGCCAAGCCTTTCAGCTCTCAGAATATTCCTCTGCCTATCCTCTAGTCGATGAACACAACAGAGAAGAAGAACGGTCTCAAATCTCCTTGGTTCTCTTGCTATTGATTAGCAAAGAAACAAGAAGAAACCAGGGAAGAGGGAGGCGTGAGCAAGAGAGAGAGACATGAGTCTTAGTTGTGTTAGGGAGATTAGGGTTTTTCCTTCTACCGGAGACTTGTTTATTGGTCAGCCAAAACTATGTCTATCATTATCTGATAAACATATCACTGGGATATCAAATTTCAAACACCCGGATGTTATCCTGAGAATAAGTTTGGCTGAACCATAAACTCCTCTTAACCGTATCTGGAAAAAACCCTACGGTCCAAGCTATTGTGCCGAAATAATATTTATTATTTCTCTTGAACCCAAAATAATAAACATTAATTATTTATTTTCTGGGCTTATATAAACAACCCAATAAATAATTAATGAGCCCAAATAAACCATAATAATTAATCTTTAATTATTTATTTCTTGGGCTTATATAAATAACCCAATAAATAATTAAACATTAATTATTTCCCATAGTTTAAGCCCAGGTTAATTTCTTAATTATTCATACTGGACCTATGCCCTGAATAATTAATTAACCAATTAAACTAGATAATTAATTTCTCTCAACTCTTATTTTATTTATTTATTTATTTTATTCCAGTCTAATAATAAATTAGACATCTTGAATAAAATCAAATAAAATAAAATCCTCTTGGACTGAGACCAATTCCTCAACCCAAAATTAGTTAGGACTTACGGGTTATTCCGAGGACCAAAAAGACACATCGCATTGGCTGCTAAAATGACCAAAATACCCCTGCTATATAAATAGCTGTATTTTACATTTTAAATATTTCCTAATATCACCATAAGGAAACATTGACCCCAAGGACAATGCTGCATTAGCAAAGTCTCCGACCTACAGGTGAAATGACTAAAATACCCCTCTACACATTGCCGTACATTTAGAGAGGAAGAAGTGTACTAACACCTCTCTAAATAACATCTACCATCCTTAGGCTTCTACTCCAATGGTCCACGACTTCCTGGAGTGTTTCCGCTTTCCAAGGGAGCTACCCTAAAGCAGACATCTAAGTCATGTTTCCCAGAGCCCTGGACATTTTAGACTATTCGGACAACCACAAGAGGCGATATAGTGCAGAAACTATCTTGTACAAGTCTGTCTTAACTAACTAGTCACACATACCCAACATGCAAGTATATTGGCCCTACGATAGAACCTCAGCTATAGCAAATCAAAGTATATGCTTCCAGCTTCGCCAGACCACTAACTCATACTCAAGTCGTAGAGCACTAGTCCACGCTGTAGCGGTAGTAGTCTAGGTTTCTATCATATAGTACTTTTAGAAACCACTACTACAGGTCCTGTCCTACGTATTCGAAATACGCTTATGTCATGAAGTGAGTGGACTATTCACTGGCTAAAGGTAAGCCATTTCCTATTTGGAATTCATAACATAATAACCTAAATATGATGAGATTCCCCATCTCATCAATAGGTTAAGAACAAATGTTTATGTGTTAAATAACCTGTGATCCATACCTTACTGTGAAAGACCACCATTCACATGGACCACTTATTTAAACACAATGGGTCTGTTCCAAACGAAAATTGTGCACAAACAAAAAGTAAATTCACAAACAATTTCTGAAAATAAATTCTTTTCTTAAAATATTCGATTTTACATCAGAAACCTAGTCTAAGAGGGCATACAATCCAACACTAAAGACATAGAACCTCAAAAGTATTGTAATTAGATCTACTATATCAATATCTAAGAATCTTAGAATCAAGATTGATTTAAGAACCCTCAGAATAGAGAGATCTAATCACTCAATTTGAAGCCAAACTACAACCTTAGAACAATAAGAAACCAAGACCTTAGCATGAGCGATAACTTGAATTATCCTTAAGGGTTTAGAGACTTGAACTTAGGTAGGACTCAACCTAAGAATTGGTTTGATATTTAAGGGAAGAACCCAGAGGAATCACCTCTCAAAGATGAACTTTAATCTTAAATTATATCACATTGTTTCTATAAAAATGATATAACATGATATATGTAGGCATCCCATTAACCTATTGTAATTAAGATTAAATCTCAGTGTTTGGATGCCAAAAATAAGCTAAAGGCAACATAAAAGCTGTGGGAATTACAATGGAAGTTAACTAAGCTACTACATAGAAAAAAAATAGCTGAATTGAGGAAATCACAAAAGTAAGTCGGCACCTGTTTGAAGCTTGCAGTCGGTGTCGGTTAGCATCTGTTTTGATTTCCTTGTTTTGACCAGAGTGGAGCCGTGCCGTTTCAATACTACCATCCGGCGCCAGTCCTACACTATTTTGGCTCCCCAACTCTTCGTGAGCATCTAAAATTACACAAACATCAATATTTAGTCCTTTGTTCTTTCAAATGCCATATAAGATTCATTCCATCTCCAATATGCCAAGCTAGCCTTCATAGATCCTTGAAGACCCTCTTGGAATTTCTTGAGCCTAACCCTTGTCAATGGTCCTTGAATATTTGGTAGATTGATCTCTGCTCCTTCTTGAACTTGAGCTCATGATGGGATGGATTCTGATCATTTCTCCCTTTTTAAATTGGATTCGTCATCGAATCATCATTTTCATGACTTACATCAAAGGGAGACAAATCACTAACATTAAAGGTAGCACTAATATTGAAATCACTGGGCAAGTCAAATTTACAAGCATTATCCCTATAGTTTGCAACCACTTGAAAAGGGTCATCTCCCATAGGATCAGGTTTTGTCTTTTTTTGTATTAGAAGCCTTTTCTTTTGAAAATGTACCCAAACCCAATCTATGGGTTAAAATGTTACTTTCTTGCGTCTTTTATTTCGCTTCAAGTAAGTTCTTCAATCTTCTTTGCAATGTTAGCCTAAATCTTGGCATGGAATTCTTTAATCTTTTTAGCCTTCTTTTCTCTGTCATTGCTCACTTGATCACCTAATAGCAAAGGCAACACATCCAAATGTGTTATTAGATTAAAACCATGTCCACTTCAAAACGAGAATGCAAAGTTGTGGAATGTATAGAACGGTTGTAGGTAAATTCAATATGAGGTAGGCAGTCCTCCCAAGTCTTCAAGTTCTTTTTGATGATTGATCTTAGAAGTTGCGTGAGTGTCATATTCACCACTGTTACTAGTTAAAGAAGCATATGAGGGAGAGTTAATGGGACACTTTAGTACAGCCAAAACCCTTGATATTCTACAAGAACATTTCTTTTGGCCCAAGATGAAAATGGATGTTGAAAAATATTGTGGATAATGTACTACTTGCAAGAAAGCTAAATCTACTTCCCTACCTCATGGACTATATACTCATTTACCTATTCGTCTTACACCTTGGGTTGATATCTCCATGGACTTTATTTTGGGTTTACCAAGAACCAAGAATAGAAAGGATTCAATATTTGTTGT
Organism: Voacanga thouarsii; assembly: GCA_026120185.1. Lineage (NCBI taxonomy): Eukaryota > Viridiplantae > Streptophyta > Magnoliopsida > Gentianales > Apocynaceae > Voacanga > Voacanga thouarsii. The sequence continues at coordinate 716,593 of JANUWF010002236.1, read as the reverse complement.
GGTAGACCATTTTTCCAAGATGGCACATTTTTTATCTTGCTCAAAAACTAATGATGCTTCTTATATTGCAAATTTGTTCTTCAAAGAAGTGGTGAGATTACACAGAAATCCAAAGACCATTGTCTTCAATAGAGATTCTAAATTTCTTAGTAAATTTTGGCATGTTTTGTAACATAAAATTGGTACTAATCATTTATTTTCTACAACTTGCCACCTAAAAATAGATGGCTAAACGGACCTAATTAAAATCTTAGGCACACAAAGCTTTCTTTCTTTAAATAAAAATCCCTCATACTTATAAAATTTCTCAAAGGCACCCTTTTCACAAGCAAGAGATATGTGACTAAAATCCTCATCATTTACATACAAGTCTTTCAACAACGAAAAATCAAGTAGCTTAACATCAAAAGAGTTAAGCAAAGTATACCTTCATGAGAGTGCATCTGCCACTACATTTTCCTTATCTTTCTTCTACTTAATGATATATAGAAAGCTGCTATGAATTCCAACCATCTAGCAAGTCATTTGTTCAATTTGTGCTACCCCTTTAGGTGTTTAAAAGATCCATGATCGGTGTGAATGACAATCTCTTTGGAAAAAGGTAATGTTGCCAATGGTTCAAAATTCTCACTAGGGTATAGAGTTATTTGTCATAGGTTGACTAGTTGAGTATTGCCCCAGAGAGTTTCCCACTAAAATAGGCAATTGGTCTTTGGTCTTGAGTAAGCATGACTCTTATTCTAACCCTACGTGCATCACATTCTATTTCAAAGGCTCTCTGAAAATTTGGTAAGGATAGTAGAGGAGCTTGGCTTAATTTCTCTTTAAGGGTGGTGAAGGCTTTTTCTTGGCTATCCTCCCACTTAAACCCAATGGAGTTCTTAACAATTTCAATCAATAGAGTGGCTATAGTGCTAAAGTTCCTAGTAAACCTTCTATAGAAACTAGCAAGGCCATGGAAACTCATTACTTTAGTTATTGTGGTAGGGTTGACCATTTTTTAATAGCTTTCACCTTTTCCTTTACCACTCCAATTCCTTGTGAACTCACAACATAACTAAGAAAATTTATTCTTTCCAAACAAAAAGAATATTTTTCAAGTTAGCATAAAGTTTCTCCCCACGAAGAGCCACAAGAACACTTTTAAGATGCCCTAAATGATCCTTAAATGACGTACTATAGATCAAAATATCATTAAAGTAGACAACCACAAACTTTCCACTGAATTCTTTCAACACATAGTGCATTAAATGCATAAAAGTACATAAAGCATTGGAAAGACTAAAGGACATGACAAGCCACTCATATAATCCTTATTTTGTTTTGAAAGTGGTTTTCCACTCATCACCCTCCCTTATTCTTATTTGATGATAACTCGATTTAAGATAAATTTTAGAAAACACACAAGCACTATGAAGCTCATTAAGTAAATCATCAAGTCTTGGAATTGGGTAGCGATACTTTACCGTAATGTCGTTAATTGCCCTACAATTAACGCACATTCTCCATGCCCCATCATTCTTGGACACCAACAACACCGGAACTGCACAAGGACTTAAACTCTCCCTAACATGTCTCTTTGCTAGTAACTTTTCCACTTGTCATTGAAGTTCTTTCGTCTTCTCTAGATTGCTCCTATAAGCTAGCCGGTTTGGAATGATAGCTCCAAGAATAAAGTCCATTTGGTGTTCTATTTCCCTTAGTAGTGGCAAGCCTCTGGGTGTCTCTTTTAGAAAGACATCTTCAAACTCTTGAATGATAGCTGCAATTACTTGTGGCAAAGAAGAAAACAACTCATTAGTAGAAAGAGTGTTATTAGTAGCAGAAAATGCCCCTTTGAACACAAGAAGTAAAATGAATTCCTTTACTTCGATAGCCTCTACAATTTCACTCTCTTTAGTAAAGAAATTCACTCTTCTTTTCCCTCCACTCTCTTTTTGTTCACTCTTGTCTTTGATGAGCAAATGTTTTTGCCTTTCTAATTTTGCTCTCATCACTTTTTCCTTCCTATCAAGTTCTCTTCTCTCCCTTTTTGGCTTTTGTTTTTCACTCTCCACACTCTTCTTCTGTTCCTTTTATGTCATAATCATTTGATCATTGTTAACTTTCCTTGGCATCAATAGAAACAAAGTATACTTCACTCCCTCCTTGTTAACCACATAGGTATTCCTTCTCCTATTATGTTTCACATGCCTATCATATTTCTAAAGTCTTTCTAGAAGTAGGTGCCCTGCTTGCATGGGTACAACATCACACAATACCTCATCTTTGTATTGCCCCATATCAAATGACACTAGCACTTGCTTGTTCACCTTCAACTCCCCACTATCATTCAACCAATGGAGTCTACAGGGCTTTGGGTGCTTCTTTGTTTCCAACCCCAATTCTTTTACCAAACTCATATTAATGACATTGGTGCAACTTCCACTATCAACTATGGCACTACGAGGCATGTTGTTAACTAAAAATCTTGTATAGAAAATATTTTCCCTTTATTAGTTTTCGACCTCTTCAATAGCTTGGGAACTCAAAGACCTTCTAGCAACACCTACCAATAAACAATTTTGTCCTACTACAACTCCATAATCACTTATTCCAATATTTTCTTCCTCCTCTTGATCTTCACACTTTCTATCCCCTTCATCCTCTTCTTCGATTGAGACTTCCCCAAAGTCATTGGTATACATACTCATTTTACTTGGACATTTATGGGAGATATGTTCATAGCCAAGACACTTGAAACACTTGATATATCGATTTATTTGAGGTTTCTCTTGAACCTTCCCTTTCTCTTTGTTCTAACCCTCTCTTAGTTTATTCACTTCCCTTGATGGTGGTTTATGAATCTCTTCCTTTCTTGGAGTTGGTTTACTTATAGTACTAGTATTATAATTAGTATGTTTCACAACTGATCTCCTCTTTACTTATTTTTCAACCTTTATTACTATATGAACAATCTCTTTTAGAGTACTATATATAACTCCACTACATTTGCAATCTCCCTATTCAAACCACTCAAGAATCGTTTAATAGTAGCTCTAGGATCTTTATTTATATTGGCTCTCATCATAGTGATCTCCATCTCCTTATTTATGAGACTCTCTTAAAAAGCCTTCACATCATTAGATCCCTCTTAAGCCATTACTTTGGTAACTAGAAAAGATTTCAAGTAGAAATGCTTAGGAATTAAAAGAAATCCTTACAAATCACTCCCTCGCGTGTTTCACTCAAGCAATGATCACACAACTCTCATGTTTAACTCTTCTCAAGGCTTTTGTCAATATAGTCTTACACTCGTGCTTTTTCCCAACTCTCAATTACCTCCAAAAGTTCTTTTCACAAAACCTTCCCACTTTATTAGGTAAGTAATCCTATTAGTTCAAACTAATAAACTCCCCAAGACAAATAAGTAGGTGGTCTTAGTTGAGGCCAACAAAAGTTAAGGAATGCTACAAGACATAGCAAACATATATATGATCACAAGACAAGTAAAAGTAAGTAAGTCCAATTTTCAACAAAATAGGAGTGCTTTTAAGAGTCAATCAAACAAGAATTGCCAAGGATAACAAGAGTCTAAAAAGAATTAGAATGCCTAGTACAATTTATTAGTTAAATAAAACAACAATAAATAAGAACATTTGATCAACACAATTGTTCATAGAATTTCATCTCGGAAACATGTGTAGAGCATAATTTTTTCAATGAAATAGAGTAGAAAGACCAAGGATTCCCACAGCCAAGAAAATTCAACTTATACCCATCAACAAGACTTTCATTAAACACATAAGGTCCAATTTTCGGAGTTCAAGATATCCCATAATTTTGTTTTTTCAAATTGAGTGGTAATCAACCATAATAAACAAGAAATTTTCATTCCCCAAGGTCATATACATATCATATATCAATGTCCTCAAGTAATTTTCTAGAAAAACAAGTTTTTGGTGACCTTTTTGAAGCCACAAATTGAATTGCGGGATTGCTCTGTTTTGGAGCCTTTTTTTGCACGCAACTTTCTTGATCAACACCTATTAATAAGAATAAACACTTTCTAAAGCTCTGATACCAAGTTTGGTGTGGCCTTTGGAGGATATTTATAAAGTGAATTTTGTGGCTAAATCAAAAGGCAAATTCAAGGAACAATTGTAAGAATCAAATTAGGGATTTTGGCGGCTAAAAGAAGAGTAGAGAAATTACCCAACCTAAAGCATGCAATCCTAAGATAACTAGGAACTTAGAACCTTAAAAATATTGGAATTAGATCTACTAGATCAATATCTAAGAACCCTAAAATCAAGATTGATTCAAGAACCCTTAGAATAGAGAGATATAGGCACTCAATTTGAATCCAAACTACAACATTGGAACAATAAGGAACTAAGACCTTAACATGAGCTACAACTTGAATTATCCTCAAGGGTTTAAAGACTTGAACTTAGGTAGGACTAAACCTAAGTATTGGTTTGATATTTAGGGAAAAAATCCAAAGGAATTACCAAAGATGAACTTTGATTTTAAATTATATCACATTATTCCCTAAAAAGTGTTATAACATGATATACATGGGCATCCCATTAACCTATTGTAATCAAGATTAAATCTCAGCCTTTGGATTCCAAAATTAAGCTAAAGACAACATAAAAGTCGTGGAAATTAAAATGGAAGTCAACTAAGCTATTACATAGAAAAAATCTACTGAATTGAGGAAATCCTAAAGTAAGTCGGCGCTTGTCTGAAGCCTACAACCGACGCTGCTTAGCATCTATCTTGATTTCTCTATTTTGACCGGAGTTGAGTCAGCGTCATTTTAATGCTACTATCCGATGGCTCCCCAACTCTTCGTGAGCATCTAAAACTTGTGCAAACTTCAATACTTGGTCCTTAGTTCCTTTAAATTCCATATAAGGTTCGTTCCATCTCCAGTGTGCCAAGCTAACCTTCATAAATGCTTGAAGTCTCTCTTGGAATTTCTTGAACCTAGCCCTTATCAATGGTCCTTGAATGTTTGATAGATTGATGTCTCCTCCTTCTTGAACTTGAGTATCATTATGGGATGGATTCTCATCACTTCACCATTACGCTTCTATTGTGCACTCTAATTACCAACCTGTACAATAGCCCCTAAAAACATATAAGAAAATGTGTGAGTGCAAAACATTCAGTGAATCCCATGTGTGCTCATGATTTTTAGATAAAAACGGGTTTCTTCCAACAAGAAAACTTGTAAACATTCATAAGATCTCATACTTGACACAAAACAGTTATTTGCTCACATGGATATTAGTGGTTCCTCACAGGAATTATATTCTCAAAATGTGTTCAATAAACAAAATCACATTGTGGTCTCATTACTTAGAAGGAACTTTAGTGTATCTAATAACATAACATAAACACTATAAGAATATAATCCTATAAGTATGATAACATATTCGGACACAAAAGCCGGAGATCAATGCAATGTAATATTTTCCAAACCAAACCCTTTTCCAAAATTGACTTCCTAGAGTAACTCACAAAATCCACGTTTTCATAAAACCATCACATAGGCATATATATTTTAAGAAAATCACTAACCAAACAATTTTTATAAAATAAAAGGGAACTCACCTCATCTAGCTATTTTCTCAAGTCAAGCTCACCTAAATTAATGAGCAAAATCAATATCATTAATATCACTGCTTCTTTATCTTTCTCTCTTTCTTTCTCTCCCTCTTCTCTCTTTCTCTCCTTCTTTCTTTTTCTCTTTCTCTCTTCTCGGTTTTCTTTCTTTCTTTCCTTTTTCTTTCTTCATCCTTCCTTTTTCGGTTGTTCTCTCCCTCTTGACCGAAACTCCTTCTTCTCTCTTATGCTTTGTTCCTCCCCTTGTCCTTTATTTATAGATGCTAGGAAACTTTATAAGAAGCTTATGTAAGGGATTATGTAAGAATCTTATAGAAACTTGTAGAAAGCTTAGGGAGTAATCTCTAGATTGTCTTGGAAGATGACTCACCATCTCTAGAACATAGTGGAAGCTTATGGAATATTTTAGAAAAGTATAGAACATTATGAAAAATGAAATAGTCACATGATTTCTCTTTAGTCAAACACTATAGGCTACTTTTATAAATTTAAAATAATAATTTAGAAAATATCTTAGGATGATTAAATCAAAATAGGCCACCTCGTAATTTATAATGGCCTAGTCATCATAAATAGAATAGTGTAGAAACTTACAGATTTTTATGGAAATAAATAGAATAATATAGAATACTTTCGAAACTTATTGAGCATGGTGGAAGTTTGTGGAATATTATAGAAGACCTAAATTAACATTTAATAATAGAATTAATATGATAACTATCTAAACTTTATAAATGTTGTGGGTTCCACATATAAAATATCAAGAACTTTATTAAAGGTTATGGGGACCTATATCCTATCCACAATTATAGGGCCCAAATGGTTGCGGAGATCGCCGCGTCTAAGTGATAAGGGGTCTTTATAATGAAACAACTAAATAAAGTTAGAAAGTGTAAATAAACTCCAAAATAGGGTATTTGATTATAAACTTAGAAATTTGCCTATAAAAGCCTTTAGGACATATCTTCATGTACAGAAAACCCTAGTATAAAACATTAAGTATCCTAAAATGTATCAACTATCTTCTTTTTAGGTCTTAAGTCTAGGTAATACTGGAATTCATGTAAGTCTGGCTAAAAAGTATGAATAAAACCGTATAAGACATAATCTCAGTAAGTCTCATAGTGTGTCATATGAAATTTTAAAAATATCTGCTTTCATGGTGCATGATTAGAGTACTTGGAATAACTGAAGAAATTACTCATTCATCTTGTAATGTGCACAACAAGAAGTTTATAAAAACTGTCAACTAAAACTCATGTAAGCTTTTCAGGAAAATATATGCCATTATGATAACGTATAATATACTAGCACTATATGTGTATGTGTGTGTGTGTGTGTGTGTATAATCATATCGTTCCTTCAAGATACATTTATAATCATATATATATTATGAAGAATACATATTGCAAGAAAAAGAATGATTTTCTAGAAAAACTACAAGGCTTCGATTGCAGCAGTTCTGTGTTAGTTCTAGATTTGACTACATAGAGTTTGTGAATTTGTAGCTGAAGATCTTAGGAATATTTTTGGCACAAATTTGAGGCCATTTGGACTTATGGATCAAAAGCTATGATGAAAACACGAAAGCATGTCATAGTGTAAAATACAGGAATTTGATAAGAGGATATAAAGTTCATGTTTTATTTCCATTGGACTTAATGGATAAATGAGATGTTGAAGAAGTCACATAAATGACTTGCAAACATGTTGGATGAAGGGATAAAGAAATGGAAATATAGAGAAGATAATATTTCCTTGATCACTTCAAGTGATTCCTTTCCATTTCTAATAGGAAATTAGAAATTCATTGGTAATATATTTTGTTAGTAATATAGTAGTTAAGAACTTTAGATGCTAAGAGAAGTATAGAATAATCTTTAATGTAGGTGTGTCTACAACAAAAATTTCGTGAATTTAAGGACAACTACATAAGGTGAGTCCATCAGCTTTCTAAACCTCATTGTAGCTAAGTGTTTTCCTATTACAAAGCTAAAATGTTTCTCGTTATATTTGGACATGAATATTTTATCTACATAACTTGAGAACTTTTACATTTTATGCAAGTCCCACTATTTTAAAAGTACCATTTAGTTGGTGTTTTGTATGATATTACATATACACATTTCTCTTCTATAGTTTGTAGAATTATGAACAATTATGATTTCTAAAGAATATATTCATGATATGGATGCTTTCTTACTAAATGATATGAGGTCTTATAGTATTTTCTCTAATTTCATTTAAAGCATCTTGTGCATCATATAAAAGGCATGTTACTTTCTATATTCAATGAACCTTGAAAATTATTACAAGAAATATGACAAACATTTGGAAAATAATCCTTTGGCCCCAAAAATGACTTTCTTATGCTTAGGAATAAGGTTATCTTTTGGGAAAGAAAATATTTTGGAAAAAGGGTTTGGTAGCATTGAACTATGTTGAGATATTGTGTTGATCTTTTAGCTTTATGCCATATTATCCTTGAGTACACAAGAGGGACTATGCACTTATACTAACTTATACTGGTTCGAGAATTCTATCCAATTGGCGGCTACCTCCAGGTAGTTATTTATTTTTTTGCGGAGTGTCAATATTTGATAGTTAGCCATCCTTAACTAGCAGCATATTTTTCCAAAGTAAAAATAGAGGACGAGCATGAGCACCTAGGCTATTGTAGCAAATCAAGACGATAGGATTATAGATCCTATTCGAATCATTGTGACAAATTAAAGATGATAGGATTACAAACCTTATTCAGGCCATTATGGCAATTTAAAGATGATAGGATTATAGATTCTATTTGGGTATTGTGACAAATTAAAGACGATAGGATTATAAATCCTATTCGGGCCATTGTAGCAGAATTTTTTTAATAGGACGTGATCCTATCAGTTAACATATATTGCTTTGAAATATGGAATTCTATTTGGAAAATGTATCTTGAAAGTACGGTATGAGTTATAATTTTAAAGCTCACTACCTATATATAATAGTTAATGAAGTTTTAACTATAATGTTTAAAAAGTTATTTTTCAGTGGAAAAGCACGATAAAATCTTTTTATGTATTTTCTAAGGAAAAATATTAACACAAATGGGACTCACTAAGTGTTTTGCACTCGCACGTTTTCCTATATATTTTTAAGCTCTATTGTATAGGATCGTAATCAGAGTGCACAACGGAAGCATAATGGTGAAGAAACTTTTATTGGATGGTCTTGTTAGAGATATATTGTAAAAGACTGGAGATGTACTTTCAAAGTTATGATTAATTGAATGACATGTTAATTTAAGGTTATAGTATAATTTTGATGTACATTAAGTTTTGATTTGTTATAAAGACCCCTTGTCTAGGAGCTCGGATGGAGCAATATCCTACAAAAATATGGCCCACTACGACTGGAAATATGTTAAGTGTTATAACCGGTCCAACTACCAAACTTGGTTTCTACTAGTGCAACTAAGATGAGCTGAATGTGTAACATGGTTATTGTTCCTCCAGACTTGAACTGAATGGCCTCACTACACCGAATTGGTGTTAGGTCACCACTGGAAGGCTTTAAGAATTGTCTTGTTTGTACTATTTTGGGCCATTTTGTAATATTAAAAACTTAATTAGTCTAGGGACTAAGACTTTTCTTTTATATACCATTTTCCAAGCTTGTAAGAACAACATATCATATTCTCTCACAAAATGAATGAAGAAGTATTCTTCTTGAAGGCTTAAACTATGGAGTTCTATCTCAAATCCAAGACTAACCTACGGGCTTAGTCTACTCTTATGTAAGTGTCTCCAAAACTTAAAGGATAATTCAACTTGGAGGGTTCAATTTTCTTGCTCATCTAGGGTTCTTGTTTGTTACTAATTTGAGTGTAATGCCCCGCACTTTTGCCTTCGATTGGCCACTACATGTAATAGGATGAGAAATTATATCTGTTAGTATTATGCTCTAGAGGCAATCACTTGCAAATTGTATATGATACATTTGTTTTATAATTAAAGGCTTTATTTATCTTTTAGTTTATTTTCTTTACTTTTATGTGAAATAATTGTTAGATAAAGTCCTTAGTACAATACTGTGTTAAGAAAATCATGATAGAGATCATAATGTGAGATTCCTACTACACTATATAGTGTTAGTACTTAAATAATCCCCAGTCATAGTATTAATGAGATAAGGACATCATTAATCTATTAAGACTAGCACGTGTTAGATTTCCTAATCTGATCAGGCAGTGATTCTCATATCCGTAAGTATTGAGATACTCAAAGTTAATACATGGATGCTTTTTAATAGAACAAGTACGTTGGATGACCTGACTATGAGATAATCACATAGATAACTATGTAATGCCTGTGATAGAATCTCGCTATAGCAAATGTGTAAGTATCCTTAGACTTAAGATTTCCAAGGTACTTTGTTTGTTGAGTATTGTACTTCGATTCCAATCGCTGGAGCCAGATCGAGGGCCGCCTATGAGATAGATATTAGGTACAATGTGAGGTAAACGAAAGTAGTTGAGAGGGTCAATAAAGGATTCACCACTCCTAATAGTAGGGGAGAATATCTCACGGCCACTTGTAGGAATTACTACTCGTGAAATCCTTGGACAAGGTTATTGTGTATTGGAAACAGTTCCAATTGATACACATGTAGAGTAGTGGATTCCTGGTATAAGTACTAATATATTTGGGCCATAATTAATATATATATTCTGGAGGGAGTTGACACTAATTCCATACTCCAAACCGAATGAGATATTGTATGGTGAAAGGAGTTTATTGCACTGTTGTTTGTTATTGAAGGGTTCATGTCAAGCCACTTGACTTCTTGGACTCTTGGGTGGTTCATGATGTGTTGCTAGATACTGCTCATGATCTATTGAATATGGGTTTATTAATTGATGAATTAATAAACCAATCCTGTTTAAAATTAATATATTAATTCTAAGTTCTTTTTAAGGATTCTTAGTCTCAAAGATATTTAGATTAATTCATATTCACTACCAATATATTGGGAAACCTGATAGGTCACATACAATAGAGGATTATGTACTCGAGATGTTATATGATAACATTGTGGGGTTAATCATGAGAAGTAGAAGTTATTTGGGCCAAATTATAATTAGCTATAATTTCTTAGCCAAATTGTAATTATAAGAACTTAAAGGTTCCAATTACAATTTAACGAATTCTAATTTGATTAGAATTCACATAGGAAGTTTTTGACGTGAGGTTCTTCGTTTTTTCCTGAGAATGTGGGTGATTGTTTTTATCCTTTTAAGTGACATAGAAGGAGTTTTTGTTGGCTCTCTCTAGTGAAAAAAAAAAAAATCACAATAAATCTTCTTCTTCTCTTATCTGTTTTACCCTAGCCGCCACTCTTCTCTGCTAGCATAGAGATTATGTTTGGCTTCTTGAGTATCCTTTGTGTAGATATTGTTAGAGGGAGTTCTACGCTTGGACTCCAGTGGCGATGACGAGGATCTTTGGTATTGCTGGATCGCACCTCAACAGAAGGAAGAAATTTTGAACGACAGAGATATCATTGAAGGAATATCTCCTTGCTTTTGATTCGTTTATTTCACATGCATGCAGTCATCTTGCATAGAATCCTTAGTTTCCGTTGCGTAGTGCATATATGATGCACCTGTGGATTCTTACAATATCAAGCACCAGAACAAACGATGATTGGTGTAATGAGACGAATATTTTGGTATAATAATATTTTGTCGAGACTTGGATGTAATTATTGGATTTGTTCTACCTGTACCCTAAATCTTCAAAAGGCTACTATCGTTAATAAAATAAGAATTTGAGGGTGCGATGAGAAGAGAAATTGATCAGTGCGATGAAATGCACGTTTTGGTGTGAATTATGTTATTCGGGTTGTCAGGGGTACTTTCGTCATTTTGACCGCGCCTTCGAATTTGACCATAAATTTGACCCAATAGAGAAGGAATTGAAGAATTTAAATGTTACCAATAGATTCAGTGGAATTTTTAGAGTTGAATGGTAAAGTAAAATATTTTTTCATTTCGGACCTAATTTTGGCCATTTCTGAGAAAAATTGAAAATATGGTAAAAAATTTGGACGTGTGGCATTTTGTGATTGGTAACCTTGGACATGTGTCAATTTATGAGAGGTTGTATGAAGAATTCATGCAAGATGCATGGAATTAAAGAATTACAAAATAAATAGAAGAATTATGTGTGTTTTTATGATTGGAGCACATCATTTGTGGGCCATTTAATTACGGTCTTGTACAATTTAATTGGCCAATATTTGGACTGTGAAAAGGTGGTTGAATGGCTGAAAATTAGCCAAGAAGGTAGGCAGCCTCAATAGAGAAAAGAAGAAGACATTTTGTGGAGGAAAATTAAGGAAATGGTGTGTAATTTTTCAATTGGAACATACCTATACAATAGCTACCATACAATGAATTGAATTAAAATTCTCTTAGCCTAAATTTGAAGATAAATGACGGTTGGAAGGCTATTTCACAACCTTAATTTTGGCAGCTACAAGGAAGGAAAAACAAGAGAAAAAGAAATCAAAGAAATTAGCAAAAAGAGAGAGAAAAGATAGCTAGTGCGTGTTCTTGGTGTAGTATGTGTTTTCTTGAGAGATTCTTAGAGCAAAATACACCAAGGAGTTCTAAATACAAGGTAAAACCCTACCTTGCTAGAATTAAAGTTTTTATTGGGTGAATGGTGATCATTTTGATATTAATTTTAACATGAAAACATGGTTTTCATGTCTTGATTTTGGATCAAAAGCTAAGGTTTACAAACTTTGTTGATGAACTCTCTATGTATCTACGTGTTTTGGTTGCCTAGAAGCTTTATGGATATTGTTTTGTGTAAGGAAGAACTGAATATTCATGGTAGTTCGAAGGATTTCTTTTGGTTGAGGAGATGATATCCAAAGTAGAATGAAAATGGAAGTTACTTGGTTGGAAAAATGGATCATACTAGCTTTTGATTAAAAAAGGTGAATTTGTGTTGAATAAGTATGACTCTTGTGAGCTAATGGAATCTGGAAATCATAGAATTAAGACGATTTGAAGAAAAATTGAATGAATTAATATTCCCAAGGTGTCAAAGGCTAAAGGAAAACAAAGGAAAACATGAATAGTAGAATTGAAACAAAACTACTAGGGCAGTTTTTGCCCGATAGAATATTGTAGGAATCCGAAATCTAAAAAGGGCTTATACGGAATTAAAATTAAGAGTCTTGAATATTGTAGGAATCCGAAATCTAAAAAGGGCTTATACGGAATTAAAATTAAGAGTCTTGCGGTCATTTTGGTATATCATAAAGTCAAATTGGAGTTGTGGATTGAAAGTTATGTACAAAACAAAATCATGTCTCAAGGAGTGAAATTCCAGAAAAATAAGTCCGAAAATGCATGAAACTAAGGATGATTAATTGTGCGATTTTGGATGAAATAAATGAGAAATATGAAGTGAATCCCTTGTATATGAAGGGAGGAAGGACGTGGAAAAAGAAAAATGAAAGAAACAAATAAAAAAATGATGAAAAAACGACATGAATAGAAGTCAAACGTTTTCCTTAACCGTCGGCTAACGATTAACCATCGGCCCCACAGCTAACCATTCGCTAAATGTTGGTTGGACGGCAGCTACCCGTCAGGCACGTCAGCTGGAAGTCGGCTAACCGTCTTCTATTTTTCGACCAAACACGACTTGACCCGAAAACGATGATTGATGTAGGGTTATCGATAAACGGCTAATGGCTCGGTGAAAACGGTAGAAACGGGAGTCGAACGGTCGTGAACGAAAAAAGTTCATTAGGACACAAAACGAGTCCCTTGGATTTCTAAAACCTTTTGAAAGCTAGTGTACTTTATTTTTCCATAAAATTCTATGTTTTATACCCTTTTGGTAATCCCTGAACATATTTAAGGTTTATTTGAGCAAGAATTATTTTGTGCCATTTTGGGCTTGAATGAACTTCATAATTGGCTTGGAAACCTTAATGGATGATTAAAGCATGAATTTTGTGATTTAGTCCTTTTTGGATTAAATACTTGGAATTTTTAGAAAATGATAAATTTTGAAATCAGGAATTCATAAATTGACTGGAATGCCCTTATTGGAACATTTTATGGAAATGTGTTTGGAAACTTTAAATTTAATCCTCTTTTGGGATTAGTATTCTGGATTTCTTGAAATGAGTTCCCTTTGGAATTGGGTAATTGAAAAATAATCCAAATGTCTTTATTTGAATGTTTTATGAAAACTTTTGGAATTGGGTATTCAGTAAATGCCCAAAATATCCTCATAGGAACTCTTGCAAACACTTTTCAAATCGAGTAAGGGTAAAATGACCCGAATACCCTCAGAAAGTCCTTTGAAATCAAGCATGGGTAAAATGACCCAAATGCCCTTGGAAATGACTTTTATGATCAAGTACAGGTAAAATGACCCAAGTACTCCTAAAAACTTATTTTGACATGTGAAAAGGACTCTTTACCCTGTTTTGACATGGTTTTAAAAAATGATCTCTCGTGATGAGACTGACTTTTGGAAAACGATATTTTGATCCCGAAAATTATTTATTGGCCTGATGTGCCTATGGAATCAATTGATTGGCCCTGTAGAGCCTATGGGAATTATGATCTGACTTGTGAGTCAGTGGAATCAAATTCTGAAAAATGTTATCCTGCGAGATTAGATAACCCTCTGGCCTAATCAATCAGAAGGGGTTAGTATTGGTAACGTTGAGTACTTAGCAAGGACTTTAATCTTTGTACAAGCTCATATTAGAGGTAGATGAGCCTAAGTAACCCGATCAGTTTTGGGGATTATCTTACACAAATAGGGTGACAGAACATTGAGATGAGTCGTCCTGGCTAGCTGTCTAGTGCCTAGTAATTGTCATGCCTTATGTGCACTTTGTGATTTGGGTTGTTTAGGGGCTAAGCTGGACACCTAGTGTTGTTCAACCCCTTGCTACCACGATGGTGATTGAAGCCAGGATTAGGACCCCTGGCTTACGGTAGCAAGTAAAAGATTTAGTATGTTGCATGCATTTGTTGATTATAGTACGCTGCAGTTTACTTATTTTCCAGCGACGCTAAGATTGAGTATTGTAGGCTGCAGTCTAAGTACAATGATACGTGTAAGTTGGTGTACTTTTCTAGCATCGCATGAATTGAGTATTGTAGGATACAGTCTCAATACAATGATACGTGGCACCAATGGCAAGGACTGCAGGCTTTGCATACAGGCCGACTTTCTGTTAGAGAAGTGCCTGTAACTTGGAAATTGGGACAATGATTTGAAATTGAAATACAATTTTTCAAAAATGATTGAGTTCTGAATAAACTCTTCTTTAGAAAGTTTTGAAATTGTTTCTAATGAACAAAATTAAAAAATTTTCCCCCCAAAAGTTTTTTGTACTCTGTCTCTTTACTAAAACCCTAGCACACACAAGACTCACTGGTGATTTATCACTCACAAGTGTTTTTATCTTACCCTTTTGTAGGATCTAGAGTTGAGTGGGCTTACAGATAGAAGGACGATACCAAAGTGTCAGCAGATAGGTCTGGACAACTCCCCTTTTGATTATGTACTTATTACTGTTGTAGTTTGGGATAGCATATATAAGATTCTCTTATATATATATGTGTGTGTGTGTGTGTGTGTGTGGCCATCAGTATGGGATATTATCTGAGTCTAGACCTTGTATACTCTCTTGCTTTCGTTATAAAGACCCCTTGTTTGGGAAATTAGACGGGGCGACACTCGGTGTTTATATACTTTCACTGTTATCTTTAGTAGGGGTGTTATAATTGGTATCAGAGCCAGATTTTATAGAACTATGGTATCGTAATAGGAATTGATAGAACTCTTTTATTGTGGAGGTATGACGGATAAGAGTGATAAGGGCAAACGCCCAATGGATGAGTAGAGCAATGATGGGAAGAAAGAGATAGGCATGGACTCGAGTATGAAAAGATTTGGGAAGATTAGGATGATCTATTGAGTAGGTGTACCAGGACGTTTTATTCGGACAGGACCTGACCCTAGCCGCCGTTATGCAAGTACCCCGTCTCACCGGGAGCTGGTTTGACCTGACAGTTCCTATTATTACTCCATTTGTGTGAGACCTTAGTCTGGAGAGGACACTTACTCTCGAGAGGACATCCTCGCCACAAAGTCAGATAGAGAAGATAGGTGGCGATTCTGATAAGGTTGATGGCGATATTGAACTATGCCATCATGATGACGATAAAAAGGATAGTATCCTTGATGGTGCAGTGTTGTTTAAGGATGATGAGGAGGTATTTAGCTGGGATATTCCGGGAGTATTAGAGGAAGAGATACTAGGACTGGAGGTTGTTGAAGCTGGAGGAGATCAGGAGGTACCCGAGGTAGTGATGCCTATGCTCGAGCTCGAGGAGCTCAAAGAGGAACTAGAGATAGACCCAGAGATACTAGCTTGGCTGCACCTTGATATGGATGGAGATGAGGGATTTAATGCAGCCAAGTCCTATACGATTTCTACTGATTTAGGACCCCTCATTTTGGATAGCGATGATGATGAGCAGGAGGATGATATGTGGTAGCAAGATATGTACAGTTCGGCTAGTGTATATGACTGTATGCTCAACACACAAATTTTGTACTGGCTTTGTGTTTAATGAGAATGAGTATATGTTATGATTCTGCTATGTGCGCTATAGTCCTTTTGTGCCTGCTCTTAAGTTATGTTATATCATTTTACCTACAAAATCGTATGAACTGTACAAATGTCTCCTAAATGAACTTTTGGACGATCATCGCGAACTACTTAAAATAACACTAAGCCAATGGTGGAGGAACCGCATGTAGAAGGTCCCCACTTTATAACTTTGAACAATCCTATGTTCCAAATCTTCTAGAAAATGGTTGGTACCATTCAACAGTTGACTGAGACTATCACTACAATCAATGAGAATGCTAGAATAAATGAGAATATGAGTAGGAAAAATTGAAATGGACTTCGGGGTATGTGTCAGAGAAGATTTGGAGACCCCGATGGCAAAAGAAAGGCAAGATGTAAAGGAGGGGAGGCCTGACTAGAGGACAACCCTCTTTTACATGCTTTAATTATGGGAAGATAGGGCATAAAAGATTCAATTTCCCTCACTCTCGAAGGATAAGGAGGATGGAGTCGACCGAGAAAGAAATAATCAGGGGCAGAGGTCAAGACTAGAAAAAGAAAACCTATGACAATCTTTTATCTCTAGACCTGGACCAGCTAAATCACAAGTGAATGTTCAAATGGTTTCATTGGAAAAGATGGATAATCATGCCACAGTAGTGGAAGGTATACTACTTATCTTGAATCATGATGCTAAAGTATTAGTAGATCCCATCCCGATTCTACGTATTTTTTTGCTGTCAATGTATTTCTTGATGCTATAAGGATAAAAAGGGAAGAAACTTTATATGATATGCTTATAGTACCCCATTGTGAAAGTAAATGAACAGTGAGAAAGTACATAAGGGATGTAAGACTTTAGTGGAGAAAGAAAATTTGGGAGGAGACTTGATAAGTCTGCCCATAAAAGGTTACGATGCTATCTGAGGCATGGACTAGCTATCCCAACATTATATTCAAGTTGATTGTAGACACAAAGTAGTACAATTTTATTGGTCTGGGAAACCTATATTGAAATTTGTAGGTGAGACTGAAAGGAAAAGTAATGCTTTCATATTGGAACTCAAGGCCCGAAAAATGATTAGGAAAGGGTGTACTAGATACTTGGCTTATGAAATTAATAAGCCAGGAAAGATTAAGAAACACAAAGATGCCCCTGTGGTGAATGAGTATTTAGATATTTTTCCAGCAAAATTGAAGGAGTTGCCACCGGAATAAGAAGTAGGGTTTTTCATTGATTTAGTGCTATCGACAGAACTAATTTCAATGACTTCGTAGAATGGCACCTATGGAGTTACAGGAGCTCAGGAAACAATTACAGGAATTAATAGAGCAAAGGTTCATTCGACCAAGTACTTCACTATGGGGGGCACATGTATTGCTTGTTAAGAAGAAAAATAGGTCATTACGAATGTGTATAGATTATCGAGGGTTGAATGCAGTGACAGTAAAGAATAAATATCCATTACCTAAGGTTGATGAACCATTTGACTAGTTACAGGGAGCAGGATGTTTCTCGAAATTAGACCTGAGGAAAGGATATTACTAAGTTCAGATTCGAGAAGAAGATATACTGAAAATTACATTTAACACGCGATATGGTCATTTTGAGTTTATAGTGATGCCTTTTGGTGTTATTAATGCTCCTGCTGTTTTCATGGACTTGATGCATTGAACATTTCGACCATACTTAGATAATTTTGTGGTTATATTCATAGATGATATCCTCGTGTAATCCAAAGATCCTCAAGAACATGAACAACACCTTTGGAAAGTATTGGAAATATTAAGAGAGGCTAAATCATATGCAAAATTCAGTAAGTATGAGTTTTTGGCTAAAAGAAGTAGCATTCTTGGGACATGTGATATCCAAGGACGAAATTACAGTAGATCCTGCAAAAGTTGAAGCGGTGACTAATTGGAAATGTCCTGAGACTCCAACAGAAATACGAACTTTTCTGGGATTAGCAAGATATTATCAGAGATTTATTGAGGGATTTTCTAAGATAGCTTCACATTTGACTCGATTCACCCAAAAGAAAGTTCCTTATGTCTGGACCGAAAAGTGTAAGAGAAACTTCCAGGAGCTGAATAAAAGGTTAAGTTCTACTCCTATTTTGGTATTGTTGATGATGGAGAAACCTTATAAGGTGAACATAGATACATCAAATGAAGGATTGGGAGGAGTATTGATGCAGGAGAAAAAGGTGATAGCTTATATCTCTAGGAAATTGACATCCCACAAGGAGCATTACCCTACACATGATTTGGAGTCAGTTGCTATTATGTTTGCCCTTAAGAAGTGGAGACATTATTTGTATGGAACTGCGTTTGAGGACTTCACCAACCATAAAAGTTTAAAGTATGTTTTACTTAGAAGGATTTGAACCTAAGGCAATGTCGGTGGATGAAAATTTTAGAAGAATTTCGGTGTCCAATTAAGTATCATCCTGGAAAAGCAAAGACATTAGTAGATACCCTTAGTAGGGAGGCAAATTTATCAGCTCTCTGGATATTGTGAATTCCAGAACTGAAAGAAATTGTGGTAGATGAAGAAATAAGAATGAGTGATATCTCTATTCAACATGTTTCCTTACAACAGTAAAAGGGAAAGCAAGATAAAGATGAAGAGTTACAAAAGTTGATGAAAAAATGAGGTGAATAAAGGAGGAGATGGGTTTTGAAAGGACAATAATGGAATTATTTATTACCAGGGTCGGTATTGTATTCCAAAACAGCCTGTGATAAAGCAAGGCATTTTAATAGAAGCACATCGAAGTAAGTATACTATCCATTCAGGAGCAGTAAAGATGTATCATGATTTGGAGTCAGTTGCTATTATGTTTGCCCTTAAGAAGTGGAGACATTATTTGTATGGAACTGCGTTTGAGGACTTCACCAACCATAAAAGTTTAAAGTATGTTTTACTTAGAAGGATTTGAACCTAAGGCAATGTCGGTGGATGAAAATTTTAGAAGAATTTCGGTGTCCAATTAAGTATCATCCTGGAAAAGCAAAGACATTAGTAGATACCCTTAGTAGGGAGGCAAATTTATCAGCTCTCTGGATATTGTGAATTCCAGAACTGAAAGAAATTGTGGTAGATGAAGAAATAAGAATGAGTGATATCTCTATTCAACATGTTTCCTTACAACAGTAAAAGGGAAAGCAAGATAAAGAAGAAGAGTTACAAAAGTTGATGAAAAAATGAGGCGAATAAAGGAGGAGATGGGTTCTGAAAGGACAATAATGGAATTATTTATTACCAGGGTCGGTATTGTATTCCAAAACAGCCTGTGATAAAGCAAGGCATTTTTATAGAAGCACATCGAAGTAAGTATACTATCTATTCAGGAGCAGTAAAGATGTATCATGATTTGGAGTCAGTTGCTATTATGTTTGCCCTTAAGAAGTGGAGACATTATTTGTATGGAACTGCGTTTGAGGACTTCACCGACCATAAAAGTTTAAAGTATGTTTTACTCAGAAGGATTTGAACCTAAGGCAATGTCGGTGGATGAAAATTTTGGAAGAATTTCGGTGTCCAATTAAGTATCATCCTGGAAAAGCAAAGACATTAGTAGATACCCTTAGTAGGGAGGCAAATTTATCAACTCTCTGGATATTGTGAATTCCAGAACTGAAAGAAATTGTGGTAGATGAAGAAATAAGAAGGAGTGATATCTCTATTCAACATGTTTCCTTACAACAGTAAAAGGGAAAGCAAGATAAAGATGAAGAGTTACGAAAGTTGATGAAAAAATGAGGTGAATAAAGGAGGAGATGGGTTCTGAAAGGACAATAATGGAATTATTTTTTACCAGGGTCGGTATTGTATTCCAAAACAGCCTGTGATAAAGTAAGGCATTTTTATAGAAGCACATCGAAGTAAGTATACTATCCATTCAGGAGCAGTAAAGATGTATCATGATTTGGAGTCAGTTGCTATTATGTTTGCCCTTAAGAAGTGGAGACATTATTTGTATGGAACTGCGTTTGAGGACTTCACCGACCATAAAAGTTTAAAGTATGTTTTACTCAGAAGGATTTGAACCTAAGGCAATGTCGGTGGATGAAAATTTTGGAAGAATTTCGGTGTCCAATTAAGTATCATCCTGGAAAAGCAAAGACATTAGTAGATACCCTTAGTAGGGAGGCAAATTTATCAGCTCTCTGGATATTGTGAATTCCAGAACTGAAAGAAATTGTGGTAGATGAAGAAATAAGAATGAGTGATATCTCTATTCAACATGTTTCCTTACAACAGTAAAAGGGAAAGCAAGATAAAGATGAAGAGTTACAAAAGTTGATGAAAAAATGAGGCGAATAAAGGAGGAGATGGGTTCTGAAAGGACAATAATGGAATTATTTATTACCAGGGTCGGTATTGTATTCCAAAACAGCCTGTGATAAAGCAAGGCATTTTTATAGAAGCACATCGAAGTAAGTATACTATCTATTCAGGAGCAGTAAAGATGTATCATGACTTGAAATGGCATTATTGGTGGATTAGTATGAAGAAGGACATTTTAGACCTTGTAGCTTGATGCTTAATTTGTCAGCAAGTGAAAACCGACCAGCAACGGCCTAGAAGGTTACTACAACCATTACCTACTCCATCGTGGAAATAGGATGAAATTATTATGGATTTCATTACAGGATTACCCCTAGCAGTAGAACAGCGAGATGATATATAGGTGATAATGGATTGACTATCTAAGTCTGCTCATTTCATCCTCATTAACCAACGGGATTCATCAGAGAAGTTAAGTAAAATATATATGGAAGAAGTAATCAAACTACGTGAGCATCCTCTAGTATTGTGTTAGATTGAGATTCTAGACTTACCTCAACGTTGGACTAAGCTACTGTAGAGGTATGGGACCACAATAAATTTCAGCACAGCAGCACACCCACAAACGGATGGACTGACAGAACGAGTGAATAGATTTTGGAAGACATATTGCAGGCTTGCGCTTTAAATTTTGGAATTAATTGGATTGATAATTTAGCGAATACAGAATTTGCATACACCAGTAGTTATCAATCAACAATTAGAATGCCCCATTTGAAGCTTTATAGGAAAGAAAATGTAGTTTAGGACAAAGGACGGGTGAATAAGATGCCTTCGATCTTGAAAAGTTCGACAGGCTGTGGAGATGATTAAAATCAAGCTAGAGGCAGTTCATAGTAGACAAGAAAGTTATGTGGATTGACATAAGAGAGATTTGGAATTTGCAGAAGGAGATCGTGTATTCTTGAAGTTAAATCCACAACGACAATTGGAAATTAAGGGACCAAGAAAGAAGCTAGCACCTAGGTACATTAGAACATTCCTTATTGTTAAGAGGATTGAGAAGGTAACTTATCGATTAGAGTTACCAATATAGCTTCAAAGTATTCCCGATGTGTTCTATGTTGCCCAACTTCAGAAATATGTAGCTGATCTCGCACACATTTTGAATGAAGAGCCTATTGAGATAACTCCAAGCTTGAAGTATAAGGAAGAGCCTATTAAGATCGTTGAGCATACTGAAAAGGGTGTGCAGAATAAAGAAAATTTTACTTGTAAAAGTATTGTGGAATCAGAGCAATAATTGTAAAAGGGTGTGCATACCTACTCCATCGTTGGTGCTATTAGTTGGATTGAGATCCTTCCTGTTGAGATTGCTCTGTGGTTTTGAATATTAAAATCATATTTTAAAAATACGGTATAGTTTATCATTAAAAGCTTAATACAAACATTATAAATGGTGCTAGATTACTATGTGTTATTAATATTAGCATATTTTTCTTGAAAATAAAAAAGACCTACTTCATTTAAATGTGGGGCCTCAATTTTTAAAAGACCATACTTTCAAAATGTGCATGAACTCTTTTGATAACAGTTGACTTGGTTTTCAACTTCAATGTTTAAAGAGTTGTTTTCAATTGAAAAATACAATAAAACACTTTTATCTATTTTTCTATGGAAAAACACTAGCACACATGGAACTCACTAAGCACAAACTCACATGTGTTTCATTTTCTCTCGTTTTCTTAGAACTCAGAGCTGGAGAAATGAGTAATGATGGCAATATCACTTTGTTGGCCTAATCTAGTGAAAGTTTTCTAACTTTGCTATGTACAGACTGTAGATCTATATGTAATAAGTATTTTGGGTCTAACATATATGTATCTACCTTAACTAGTACGCTAGTATAATGAAATAACATATTTCTATTTATCTACTTTATATTTTGATCCATTATAAAGACCTCTTGTATGGGAGTTTAGACGTGGTGACATCCCACAATGACAAGGTCCATTACAAAAAAATATGTAAGGTGTTGCTAAAGGGGGATCGCGGCCAAGAAGCATACATAAGTAACGAAAAATGGCAAAAAGTAATAGCAGAAGCTTTTTTAATTAATGATATAACTCTGCAATTACTTTTGTTTGGTTGCTTAGGCTAAGCCAAAGAAGTTGGTGTTAATAGAACACCTCTTAGTTAGTTCGTGGATTCCTTTAGACCGAAGTCACTAAGTGTTTATTGGCCTGATGTGCCTATGGAATGGATTAATTGGCCCTATGGAGCCTATGGGAATTATGATCTGACTTATGAGTCAATGGGATCAAATTCTAAAAAGTGTTATTTTGCCCCGAAGATGGTTGTTTTGAAATTCTTGCGGGATCAGATAACTAACTGGCCTGATCAGTCAGAAGGGGTTAGTATTGGTAACGTTAAGTACTCAGTAAGGACTTTGATCTTTGTACTATTTCATGTTAGAGGTAGACGACCCCAAGTAACCCGATCACTTTTAGGGATTGTTTTACTCAAACAGGGTGATAGAACATTGAGATGAGTCATCCTGGCTAGCTGTCTAGTGCTGGCAATTGCCGTACCTTATGTGCACTTTATGATTTGTGTTGTTCACGGGCTGGGCTGGACACCTAGCGTTGTTCAATCCTTTGCTACCTCGATGGTGATTGATGTCAAGATTGGGACTCCTAGCTTACGGTAGCAAGTAAAAGATTTAGTGTGTTACATGCACTTGTTGATTATAGCATGCTGCGGTGTACTTATTTTCTAGCGACACACGAATTGAGTACTGTAGACTGCAGTCTAAGTACAATAATACGTGCAGTTGGTGTACTTTTCTGGTGACTCATGGATTGAGTACTATAGGCTATGGTCTTAGTACAATGATACGTGGTGCCGTAGGCTAACACAGGCTTTGCATCCAGGGTGACCTTCTATTGGAGAAGTGCCTGGGATTTGGAAATTGGGACAATGATTTAAAATTGAAGTACAGTTTTTCAAAAATGATTGAGTCTGAATAAACTCTTCTTTAGAGAGTTTTGGAATTATTTCCAATAAACAAATGAAATGTTTTTCTCCACAAGAGTTTTATGTACTCTGTCTCTTTACTAAAGCACTAGCACACACAGGACTCACTGGGTGATTTGTCACTCACACGTGTCTTTATCTTACCCTTTTTTAGGATCCAGAGTTGAGTAGACCTCCGGATAGAAGGACAATACCACAGTGTTAGCAGTATAGGTCTGGACGACACCCCTTTTGATTATGTACTTATTGTTGTTGTAGTTTGGGATGGCATGTATGAGATTCTCTAATATATGTATATGTGTGGCCATCAGTATGGGATATTGTATGAGTCTGGACCTTGTATACTCTGTTGTTTTTGTTATAAAGATCCCTTGTCTGGGAAACTGGACAGGGCGACACCCGATATTGATATGCTTCCACTGTTATCTTTAGTAGGGGTATTACAATGAGTGCCCAAAATTTCCTATCCTTCTTATTCTGTGAGTCAAGGGTATTGAGGTGTTATTGTGGTGGGCCTAGATCTACTAAATCTTGCATTCTAATAACCATATCTATCAGGGTTCTTAGTTTGTGGGAAAGGTATTTATCTTGTTTTCTTTTTCTTGTACTCTATATGTTTAATATCTTTTTTTTGGGTTCCCTTTTGTTATTATCTACTACAACAAGCCACAAAAAAAAAAAGAAAAAGAAGAAAATATCCTAAGAAGATTCTTCCTCAAGCTCATATTAAGCTATTCTAATATTTAAACCTCATAAATATGGAAATATATTAAAAGAACAAATTTATAGATATAGCAGTGGAAAATATAGAGAAAATGGTAATATTATTAGCATTGATGTAGAATTATTAGCAATTTGTTATGCCTTAGATAGTTTTTAGCTATTTTAAATAAACAAGAATTTACAAATAAAACTGATTATGAAGCAACAGTAATATTTATTAATAAGAAAAATAAAAAACGTAGTTCCCAAAGAAGATGGTTAAATTTAATGAATAGAATTTTATGTCTAAGTAAAGGACATCATATTGACTGAAACAATGGAAGAGGGGGAAAGATTTCAAGTGAATTAAATTCCTTAGTGAACTTTCTAAAAAATCACTCTAGCTAGGTTCATTTCCCTTCATGCTTACAACTGAAATTTCTCAGCTTTGTGTGCCTTCAAGGTGACAAAATTCCTAACCATTATTCCCTCCCAAATGCTGCTAGAAAATGGCCCTTTTGATCAGCTTGAAATCTGAATTTTCCTGGCCATTTTCAGACTGCACAAATACTGTGCAAAACCAGAAAAATTTCTGGGCAAATTCGCAGCTTTGGAGGTCCGAAACCAAGCTGTTTTCTTCCAATTTTTGCTCAGCGTCTTAGCCACGGTTTTCCTCCATAAAGTAGGCTGGAAACCAGCTATGGAAGACCCCAGAAATCTCCTTCAAACTCCTTGCAAGCTAGCTAGAAGTGGCAGCCGAAACTGCCCAAGGAAAATTCCAGCAAGGGCAAAAATCCTGTGCAGGATTTTATTTCCAGCTTTGTTCCTAGTTCTATCCTAGCCGAAACTCCATCATTTTTTTGCACAAACCACCCTTAAACCTCCATTAACTGAACTCCATTGTCCTCCCTAAGTTCTGCACGAAAATCCAGTCATGGCTGCCAAAAAGATTTCCAAAAGAATTCTGCAATCATGCCTTGATTTGGATACCAAAATTCCAGCCACCATGATTTAATAACTTTCCATAAAATATACCTCAAACAACCAGACCATCCCTTCACCATTAGACTCCTTAATTTCAGTCACCATTAGCCTCCTTCAACCAGCTTTCGTTCAGCTAAAACACTGCTTAGAAATTCGTCCATGGCAGACTTCCAAAAGCTCTCCAATAATCAAAGATCTCCTTGAATTTTTAGTTTCCGAAATTGCTTCCCAAAAATATTCTTCAAGGATTTCAACAACTAGCCTTTCCTTTTTCCTTCCAAAAAAAATTAGCAACCCTAATCCTCATAGAATTTCGGCAGCCTCCATCCAAAAGCTCTCTACTCTCTTCAACCTTCAAGAACACATAGTACACCAACAACACCTACTCCTTCCTTTCACCTAATACCTCTCCAAATCACTTCAAACTACCTCTAAAAATTCCAAATTTCATCTATTCATTGCTGTGAGTCCATCCGTACCATTTTTAACATCAAACTCCAAAATCCAACTTGCATTTTTGGATCAAAAACTAGAAATTTTGTGAAGGCTTAATAACACCTTCAACGTAGGATTATTCAATCAACTTCATCTTCGCTAATCTTTAATCTCTAATGAACATATATGTGTTTAAGAATGCTAATGATCTTTCTTCTTCTTCTTCTCTCTTTCTCTCTCTCTCTCTCTCTCTCTTGGCCGAACCACTCACTTACTTGGCCGAATGGTTTCTTCTCTATGGCCATACTTCCTTCACCTTCTTTGGATGGATTTAGGCATATAGGGGTTGAGATTCATTCGAAACTCCTTCAAGGAATTCAGCAATCAAGTAAGCCGTTTTAACCCTTCTTTTAAATTCTAGATTCATGTCTCTAGGATGATGTTGATAGAAGATGGATTGCGGATAAGGTTTGAGTATATATTGTTGAGGTTGAAGCATGAATGCATGTATGAATATGAAGGAGATAGGATTTATGCATGGATGGATTATCTTGGTTGATTGTATGATGATTTGAGGTTTTATGCATGCCTCCATGTCATAGGTAGTATTTGTGATGAAGTATGCTAGAGATTATGTCACCTTTGGTGAATAGGATTTATATTCATGTTGGATTGTTGAAGCCATGATCATATTTATGCTAGTAGGGGTTAGATCATGTCTTGATAAATTTAGATCTATGCTTATAACATGATTTGGATAATTTGATGCATTGAAAGATTGTATATGTCCATGATTGTGGTTAGCTTTAGAAGTATGATCATGATCTAATTGTCCCTAAGCTAATTTTTATTTCATGAATAAAATATTTCATAATATGATTTTGCTAGTAATTTTCAAAAAACCCTAGGAGGGTTAAATTTGGATTATTACATATAATAAGGACATTTTAGTCAAATAAATAAAGTTTTTGCTAGAAAAATAATATATATATTATTTAAAATAATAAAATCAATTAAAACCTTTTATGGAAATAATTATAATTAGTAAAATATTTATTACTAAAAATTTAATTATTGTCTTTTAATCTAACCCATTAAAAAATTATTTATTATTTTTCAAGCAAGACACATTAAATTTATTTTCACTTAATTTTAGTTATCAATTATTTTCTAACAACTAAATTATTAATAAATCATTATTTTACCTAATACCACCTAGGACTCTTCATCAAATAAACTCTAAATTTTTTTTAGCAAGATTTAAATCTTCAACTTATTAGTACCTATTTCCCAAACATTAGTTATTTTAATATCAAACTAGATTTATTTTATAAACCCTTTTATTTATTATCGAGCTTTAAAGCTTGGGAAACTAGGGACATTATTGTAGTAAGTTGAGTTAGTTTTATTTGTGAAAGTGAATCTTTGGCTTGAGTTTGATTGTTGTTTGTATTTACCCCATGCGGGGTTAGGTCAGCTGTTGGAGACCTTTGTTGTGAGCATGGATCAGGTAAGCTCTTGCATAAAACATGTTTGATGAAAAATGATTTTTTTTTATGGCAAGCCAAATGTAGAGTGCATGAACACTCATTTCTGTAAAGGTAATTGAGGAATATTTCCATTCTCATTTCAGACAAATAAATTATTTGCAAATCAAGGGGCGGTTTTACTCAAAACCTAAAACTTTTTCTAAAACCAGTTTTGCCGCAAACTTTGGAAAACCTTAATTGCCATTTTAAGTGGAACTATGTTTTGTTCATTTTTCCCAAGTAGGATACGTACGTTGAGTATTCAACAGGGGTAGACTGGTAGTACTATTTTTGAAGAGCAAGAGTGAGTCTTCTGGCAGGAGGCAACCTCCAGAAGATAAGCTTAACTTAGAGAAACGTCAGTACTACTTAGTCATGCCGGTCCGAGCTAGCGGTTTTTATTTCAGTCAAGTGACTGTGTTTTGCCGGAATGGACACCCGGTTGTTGTTTGGGTATTGAGAAGGAGGAGTATCTTGCCCGGTAGGCTGATCACTTACCTTTTGTCAGTCTGCACAAAGTGTGGCATTCTGACCGGCAGTATGCACAAAATGTGGCATACTGACCATGTGGACATGGGGCTCAACGTGTGGTAACCCACGACCACCCTTTTTGAGTGGTTGATTTTATTGTGCACTTTTGATTATGTATGCTTGGAAAAGCCAAAACACCACTCTTGTTTTTTGACTAATGTTTATTGCTTTCCAGCAATTCTTTTGTAAAGATTTTATACTTTGCATTCACAAACTGCTTTCACTGAACACCCAAAGCACACACAGACTTACTGAGATTTTTGTCTCACCACCATTTTACTATGATTTCAGGTCGATCCTACTGTGGGGATGAGTAGCTAGTGTTATCTTTCTTGGAAGAGAATGTTGTCTTTTTTTTTTTTTATGTATTGCTTTGGGGAGTTGAGAGTGGATGATTTCATTTATGGATTTGTTTTTCTTTTAGGAAGTCTTGGATTTAATCTTGTATTTATTCTGGGGTTGTAATAAATTTTAAGTAAATTATTATTTTTATTTTGCTATTTTATTTGTGTGACCTAGTGTTGGGGATATGCCCTAGAGTCAATTTGTACTTATACTATTGTCGTTATGTTTTATATAATAATATGAGGCTTTCCTTTTCGTGAATAGTGCGTTTTATTTTGTGGTCATCAAGTACGTGACTTGATAGTAAGACCCAACAATGAATACAATGACTATTCTAAATCTGTCACTGATCGTTTATTATTATTGGAACAATAATAAATTAAGATTAGTATGTTTGTGACTAGATGGCTATGTTTTACTGGTCATGGATATTTGTGATATCAAGTTAAAACGTAAATAAATGTTAGAGAACATTGAATTGGATATGACCCACTGTGAGAGTACTTCATGGAACATGTCATAAGTACTTTCTAGCTATAATAATATTAAAAGTCCTTTAGCCTAGATTCATCATAGTTTCCTACTTGATAAATTCTATATTTTGACAATGTCTAAAGTTGTCTTTAATTAGATAATAAATTAGACTACTGTTGGATATAGAATAAATCGAGGAGAGGAGTATGATTGATTTTGAAGGAATTTGTCACTCTCAATTATGGGAGAGATATCCATGGGCCCCTTGATAAGTTAGACTGTTAAAATGCATGGCCGTGCTCAAATATATCAATCTAAGATATTGATATCATTTGTTTGAACAGTCTACTATGAAATCAAGAAATAATTGATTGAGCTTAATAAGGATGACATGCTCCGTGCCTTATGCTTAATCTTGATATCATGTGACAAAAGGACCAAATATAAAATTATGGTTTGGTTCAAAGAGATCACCGATCTTCATTTAACTTGGATAGTTATAATGTTTTCCTAGAAACCACTTATAACTTGTGGGCCATTTAAATATGATTTGGGTACACTGCCAGTGTTAAATGAACCTATAGGGTCACACAATAAGTGAACTTGTTAGGTTATTTTCAGGTAACTGGATTCGATGAATCTGGAAATATGTTTAAGTTAATGGAACTTAGAAAATCTACCAGATACAATGAATCTGAAAATATGTCCACATTCGATGTATCTGAATGATGTCCAGATTATAAGAATCTGACTCGGTAAATTAATTAGTTAAATTACCGAGATAATGACAGAATCTTATCATATCAGTTTTAATTTAATTAAAATTTAAATTAAAATAAGATAAGATATTATTAGGGTTGAACTCTAAGAGGTTCGGAGTGGGTTTTTAAGAAAAACCGTAGCCGTCTTCTTGGGGTGTGCCAATTCTGTTGTAAAATTCATACCTTCATCCACCAGAAAAATAAGCCTCTCAAAAACCCTAGGCGCTAGCACTCCCCGGGTGACGAGTGAGTTCACGGTGTGTATCCGATAGAGGACGTTCGCACAACTGCAGCGTCTGGTGATAGTTCGGGTTGAACGCACAGCAGCACAATCGGAACTAAATGATATCGATTACACATAACAGAGATAAATCTGCAAACCTACGATCCTTTTAATCATTTACTTGGATCCTCGGAAGGGATTTGTGGATGTTTTCCCCGTTTAGGAGTCCACGAATTCTAACACCTAGTTATAAAGACCCCTTGTCCTTTGGACGGGGCGACATCCCCGGCCCCGAGCGGGCCTAGGTAGTGGGGTGTTACAAGTGGTATCAGAACACTAGGTTTAGGCAATCAGTTGATTTTCTAGATTTTTATTTCCTTAAGTATTTTGATCTGGTGCTAATCCTTGCGTTTTGGTTATAGGATGGTCAAAAGAGTTGCATCGGCTGTCAGAGACTGGCCCGCTGGTTGCGGGAACCCACCTGCCCCATTACCTGTAGCAGATACACCCTCGTCTGAATCAGAGACGGAGCCTGAAGGAGGTTGGTTTTTGAGTGAGGACGAGATAGAGCATGAGCCGCCAATGCTAGATGACCCGGTTGCTGAGGCAGGGATGGAGGTTGATGGGGGCGTAGGTGAGTACGATGGGGATGATGAGGGTGAGGTAGATGAGCTTGTTAGTGAAGGTGAGGGAGATGAGGAGATGGCTGAGCTGAGTGAAGGGGAGGTAGACGAGTTTGGGAATGAGGGTGATGATGAGAGTGAGGAAGAGATGCATGGGATAGAAGAGGAGGATGAGGATGCGATGGAGGCTCCCCGGACCCCAAAGATAGGTGAGTTTGTTAGGACTTTTACTTGCTATGACCTCAAGGAGTCTAGTGATGAAGGTTATAGGCTGAGGGATGGAGTTACCCCGGCATTAAGGGAGCTTAGGCAGCCCGCTTTTGGAATGAAAGATAAGGGGAAAGGGAAGCTAGAAGAGAGACCTAAGAGGAGCGGACTTCGATATGGACTGGGTGTAGATGCTAAGTTGAGGAGAAAGGGATTGTTTGACCTGTACGACTCGGAAGACGAGAGGCCTGCACCTAAGGGTGCGATTAGATTAGCTTTGGATGAGTTTTATGAGGCAGCCATGAGAGCTAAGAGGGGCAATGAGGGTGATTTTGGTCAGCTAAGTGAGAGTGCAGGTTTTGCGAGGGATTATGTGGGGAAACCCGATAGCTTCGTGGGGTGGCTCGTGGAACCAGTCTCTGACGATCCAGATGCCTCTGCTGACTCTAGCGGCGAGTAGAGTATAGAAGATTAGCAGCATTTGCTCTCTCTCTCACACACACACTCTCTCTCTCTTTTGGGATTTGCATTCTTTTGCTCATCTATTCTTTCCGAAGAAGCGGGTTGCTGGTAGGGTTAGATTATTTTACCGAAAAAGAAAAAAAAGGGTATCACGTGTCATAACCCCTTCTTTATGAAAGTATGATTTTATGAAAAGCATGAGTTTTATTTATTACTTGGTTTTCCCCAAAATAACATCACCAACTTTACTTTTAAAATGAGTAGATATCATTATTATTATCTGATCATGTACAAAAACTTGCATCTGATTCTCTTTTACTAAAACCTGAATATGAATGCATGCTCAAAATGTTTTAAACTTGAATTCATACACTCATTATCTGGGCATGGTTGAGAATGGCACCCAAGCGCTGTGTAGCCACATTAACGGAAGAGTTCCGGCAGCAAAGCCTATAGCACCGGAGTTTGAGATGACTCAAATGCCGTCACCTAATCGGGGGGATGAGAACGAGCTAGATTCGGAATGGGGGTCTAAAGCACCAGATGATGTGTCGATGGCACAAGCATTCAGTAAGATGGCGGAGGTTCTGCAAACCTTGACGGAGCAGAGGGTCCCTAAGGGAGAAGATGAGGCATTAGAGCAGTCTTTGAAGTTTCAGCTGCAGTCTTCTTGGACGAAGTTGAGTAAGATCAGAAGGCAGAGCAATGGATCGAGTAGATGGAGGATATATTTGCATCGCTCCAATACATCGAGGAGCGGATGGTTAAATTTGCAGCATTCCTTTTGAGAGGCCCAGCTGGAGCATGGTGGCAGCAGATTCAAGACTACGGGGAAATGGTCGAGTAGGAAGGGACGTAGTCCAATTTCGTTGAAGCCTTCAGAGCTGAGTACATCCCTCAGTGGATAGTGGAAAAGCGAGAGGACGAATTTTAGAATTTGTAGCAGGGAGGCATGTCAGTGGCCTAGTACGCATCATGGTTTACCCAGCTGTGGAAGTACGACAAGAGGTTAGTGGACACCAAGCAGAATAGGACAAGGCAGTTTGTTAAAGGATTGAGGCCGGAATTAAGGAAGGCGTTGGCACCTTCTCCTCCAACGACCTATTCAGGGCCTGTCAACGCAACTACCCAGATAGAGAATGAGGACTGCAGTAGAATGGCAATGAGGCCTTTCCAGCCGCCAAGGCAACCGCAAGGACTTTTCCAGAGGCAGCAATCCAACAAGCGCCCTACTAACCTGGAGTAGGAGACCCGGGAAGGCTAACATTGTTGCTGATGCACTGAGCAGAAAAGTCGGTATGGCCACTCTAAGAGTGTAGGAGATTCAAGTGGCTCAGGATGTGTTGGATAGAAGTGTGGAAAGTTGAATTTAAGGTATTTGAGGCCATTCCTGATAAAGGAAAGGATTGGACCGGTAGCATACCGACTCGACTTGCCAGATAGGTTGACGGGAATTCATGACGTGTTTCATGTGTCACAATTGAAGAAGTACAATGCCGGTCTCGGTCATGTTCTGAATAATGAGCCGTTGGTGTTGCAACCCGATCTGAGCTATGTGGAGAAGCCCGTGCGAATATTAGACTGCAGTATCAAGAATATCCAGAACAAGCAGATACCGATGGTAAAGGTTCAGCGGGAGCATCTTGGCACGTGAGATGCCACATGGGAATCAGAAGAGTGGGTTAAGCGGAAGTATCCCGATCTGAAATAGAAGTACGCCTGAATTTCCGGACGAAATTCTTCTAAGGAGGGGAGGATGTGAAACCCTAGTCAAAACCAACCTTAGAGTAAGGGGGTTGGGATGCATATCATATTTTATTGCATGTTTAAATATATTTTTATATTATTTTATGTGCATTGAATTTGTGTTTTACAGTCTAGAGGGCTTGATTATGATTATTGAGTGAGAAGGGCAAAATGGTAATTTTTGCCTGAGGTGAAAATATGGAGATAGCTTGGGAATTAAATAGGAAAAGCATTTTAGAGAGGAAATAAGAACAAAAGTTGTTGTGGTTTAGTGGTTAGAGCTTTAGAATTAATTCTTAGGGTCCTGGGTTCAAATTCCATCATAGGAGTTTTAGCTTGGTTAAATTTTATTTTTGCTTGGGAAGTATCATTTTCGGCCTTAGTGGTGGTTGGAGTAGGGTAGAGATGTTGCCCTATGAGAGACATGATAAGAGTCTTCAAATCCTACTCCTTTGCTCTATACAAAATTCCTAAGGGGAATTCATTTCCTCTTGATCCTTAATTTTTCCTATTTCTCAGTTCATTAGTTTGTTCAATTTGTTCAAACAAATTTTATTCTAGGAAATTCCAGCAAGGTGCTGTGGCTTGGAAGGTTCAAAATGTCTTAGTAAAGGACATCATATGGACTGAAACAATGGAAGAGGAGGAAAGATTTCAAGTGAATTAAATTCCTTAGTGAACTTTCTAAAAATTCACTCTAGCTAGGTTCATTTCCCTTCATGCTTACAACTGAAATTTCTCCAGCTTTGTGTGCTTTCAAGGTGACGAAATTCTTAACCGTTATTCCCTCCCAAATGCTGCCAGAAAATGGCCCTTTTGATCAGCTTGAAATCTGAATTTTCCTGGCCATTTTCGGACTGCACAAATACTGTGCAAAACCAGAAAAATTTCTGGGCAGATTCGCAGCTTTGGAGGTCCGAAACCAAGCTGTTTTCTTCCAATTTTTACTCAGCATCTTTGCCACGTTTTTCCTCCATAAAGTAGGCTGGAAACCAGCCATGGAAGACCCCAGAAATCTCCTTCAAACTCCTTACAAGCTAGCTAGAAGTGGCAGCCGAAACTGCCCAAGGAAAATTCCAGCAAGGGCGAAAATCCTGTGCAGGATTTTATTTCCAGCTTTGTTCCTAGTTCTATCCTAGCCGAAACTCCATCATTTTTCTGCTCAAACCATCCTGAAACCTCCATTAACTGAACTCCATTGTCCTCCCTATGTTTTGCACGAAAATCCAGTCAAGGCTGCCAAAAAGATTTCCAAAAAAATTATGCAACCATGCCTTGATTTGGATACCAAAATTCTAGCCACCATGATTTAACAACTTTCCATAAAATATACCTCAAACAACCAGACCATCCCTTAACCATTAGACTCCTTAATTTCAGTCGCCATTAGCCTCCTTCAACCAGCTTTCGTTCAGCCAAAACACTGCTCAGAAATTCATCCATAGCAGACTTCCAAAAGCTCTCCAATAATCAAAGATCTCCTTGAATTTTTAGTTTTCAAAATTGCTTCCCAAAAAAATTCGTCAAGGATTTCAACAACTAGCCTTTCCTTTTTCCTTCCAAACCAGAAAAACCATCCACCTAAACCCCACAAAAAAATCAGCAACCCTAATCCTCATAGAATTTCGGCAGCCTCCATCCAAAAGCTCTCTACTCTCTTCAACCTTCAAGAACACATAGTACACCAAGAACACCTACTCCTTTCTTTCACCTAATACCTCTCCAAATCACTTCAAACTACCTCTAAAAATCCAGATTTCATCTATTCATTGCTGTGAGTTCATCTGTACCATTTTTAACATCAAATTCAAAAATCTAACTTGCACTTTTGGATCAAAAACCAGAAATTTTGTGAAGGCTCAAGAACACCTTCAACGTAGGATTATTCAATCAACTTCATCTTCGCTAATCATCAATCTCTAATGAACATATATGTGTTTCAGCAAGCTAATGATCTTTCTTCTCCTTCTTCTTCTCTCTCCCTGTCTCTCTCTCTCTCTTGGCCGAACCACTCACCTACTTGGCCGAATGGTTTCTTCTCTATGGCCATGCTTCCTTCATCTTATTTGGATGGATTTAGGTATCTAGGGGTTGAGATACATTTGAAACTCTTTCAAGGAATTCATCAATCAAGTAAACCGTTTTAAGCCTTCTTTTAAATTCTAGATTCATGTCTCTCTCTCTCTCTCTCTCTCTTTTGGGATTTGCATTCTTTTGCTCATCTATTCTTTTTGAAGAAGCGTGTTGCTGGTAGGGTTCGATTATTTTACCGAAAAAGAAAAGAAAAAGGGTATCGCGTGTGATAACCCCTTCTTTATGAAAGTTTGATTTTATGAAAAGCATGAGTTTTATTTATTACTTGGTTTTCCCCAAAATAACATCATCAAATTTTCTTTTAAAATGAGTAGATATCATTATTATTATCTGATCATGTACAAAAACTTGCAACTGATTCTCTTTTACTAAAACCTGAATATGAATGCATGCTCAAAATGTTTTAAGCTTGAATTCATACACTCATTATCTAGGCATGGTTGAGAATGGCACCTAAGCGCCGTGTAGCCACATTAACAGAAGAGTTCCGGAAGAAGAGCCTGTAGCACCAGAGTTTGAGATGACTCAAATGCCGTCACCTAATCGGGGGGATGAGAACGAGCCAGATTCGGAATGGGGGTCTGAAGCACCGGATGATGTGTCGATGGTACAGGCATTCAGTAAGATGGCGGAGGTTCTGCAAACCCTGACGGAGCAGAGGGTCCCTAAGGGAGAAGATGAGGCATTAGAGCGGTCTTTGAAGTTTTAGCCGCAGTCTTCTTGGGCGAAGTTGAGCAAGATCAGAGGGCAGAGCAATGGATCGATTAGATGGAGGATATATTTGCAACGCGCCAATACATCGAGGAGCGAATGGTTAAATTTGCAACATTCCATTTGAGAGGCCCAGCTCGGGCATGGTGGCAGCAGATTCAAGACGACGGGGAAATGGTCGAGCAGGAATGGACGTGGTCCAGTTTCGTTGAAGCCTTCATAGCTGAGTACATCCCTCAGTGGATAGTGGAAAAGCGAGAGGACGAATTTCAGAATTTGAAGCAGGGAGGCATGTCAGTGGCCTAGTACGCATCACGGTTTACCCAGCTGTGGAAGTAGGACAAGAGGTTAGTGGACACCGAGCAGAATAAGACAAGGCAGTTTATTAAAGGATTGAGGCCGGATTTGAGGAAGGCGTTGGCACCTTCTCCTCCAACGACCTATTCAGGGCCTGTCGACGCAACTTTCTGGATAGAGAATGAGGACCGCAGTAGAATGGCAACGGGGCCTTTCCAGCCGCCAAGGCAACCGTAAGGACCTTTCCAAAGCCAGTAATCCAACAAGCGCCCTACTATCCTGGAGTAGGAAACCCGGGAAGGCTAACATTGTTGCTGATGCACTGAGCAGAAAAGTCGGTATGGCCAGACTAAGAGTGTAGGAGATTCAAGTGGCTCAGGATGTGTTGGATTGCGGATAAGGTTTGAGTATATATTGTTGAGGTTGAAGCATGAATATATGTATGAATATGAAGGAGATGGGATTTATGCATGGATGGATTATCTTGGTTGATTGTATGATGATTTGAGGTTTAATGCATGCCTCCATGTCATAGGTAGTATTTGTGATGAAGTATGCTAGAGATTATGTCACCTTTGGTGAATAGGATTTATATTCATGTTGGATTGTTGAAGCCATGATCATATTTATGCTAGTAGGGGTTAGATCATGTCCTGATAAATTTAGATCTATGCTTATATACATGATTTGGAGGATTTGATGAATTGAAGGATTGTATATGTCCATGATTGTGGTTAGCCATAGAAGTATGTGCATGATCTAGTTGTCCCTATGCTAATTTTTATTTCATGAATAAAATATTTCATAATATGATTTTGCTAGTAATTTCTAAAAAACCCTAGGAGGGGTAAGTTTGGATTATTATATATAATAAGGATAAATTAGTCAAATAAATAATAGCTTTTTCTAGAAAAATAATATATATATTTTTTTTAAAATAAAAAAATCAATTAAAGCTTTTTATGGAAATAATTATAATTAGTAAAATATTTATTACTAAAATATTAATTATTATCTTTTAATCAAACCCATTAAAAATTTATTTATTAATTTTCAAGTAAGACTCATTAAATTTATTTTCACCTAATTTTAGTTATCAATTATTTTCTAACAACTAAATTATTAATAAATCATTATTATACTAAATTTTATCAAATAAACTCTTCATCAAATAAACTCTAAATTTTATTTAGCAAGATTTAAATCTTCAACTTATTAGTACCTATTTCCCAAACATTAGCTATTTTAATATCAAACTAGATTTATTTTATAAACCCTTTTATTTATTATCGAGCCTTAAAGCTTGGGACACTAGGGACATTATTGTAGTAAGTTGAGTTAGTTTTATTTGTGAAAATGAATCTTTGGCTTGAGTTTGATTGTGGTTTGTATTTACCCCATGCGGGGTTAGGTCAGCTGTTGGAGACCTTTGTTGTGAGCAAGGATCAGGTAAGCTCCTGCATAAAACCTCTTTGATGAAAAATGGTTTTTTTTATGGCAAGCCAAATGTAGAGTGCTTGGACACTCATTTCTGCAAAGGCAATTGAGGAATATTTCTATTCTCATTTCAGACAAATAAATTATTTGCAAATCAAGAGGCGGTTTTACTCAAAACCTAAAACTCTTTCTAAAACCAGTTTTGCCCCAAACTTTTGAAAACCTTAATTGCCATTTTAAGTGGAACTATGTTTTGTTCATTTTTCCCAAGTGGGATACGTACGTTGAGTACTCAGCAGGGGTAGACTGGTAGTACTAGTTTTAAAGAGCAAGAGTGAGTCTTCTGGCAGGAGGCCACCTCCAGAAGAAAAGCTCAACTTAGAAAAACGTCAGTACTACTTAGTTATGCCGGTCCGAGCTAACAGTTTTTATTTCAGTCAAGTGACTGTGTTATGCCGGAATGGATACCCGGTTGTTATTTGGGTATAGAGAATGAGGAGTATCTTGCCCGGTAGGCCGTTCACCTACCTTTTGTCAGTCTGCACAAAGTGTGGCATTCTGACCGGCAGTATGCACAATGCGTGACATACTGACCATGTGGACATGGGGCCCAACGTGTGGTAACCCACGACCACCCTTTTTGAGCGGTTGATTTTATTGTGCACTTTTGATTATGTATGCTTGGAAAAGCCAAAACACCACTCTTTTTTACTAATGTTTATTGCTTGCCAGCAATTCTTTTTTAAAGATTTTATACTCTGCATTCATGAACTATTTTCACTGAACACCCAAAGCACCCACGGACTTACTGAGATTTCTGTCTCACCACCATTTTAGCATGATTTCAGATCGATCCTACTGTGGGGATGAGTAGCTAGTGTTATCTACTTTGGAAGAGAATGTTGTCTTTTATTTTTATGTATTGCTTTGGGAAGTTGAGAGTGGATGATTTCATTTATGGATTTGTTTTTCTTTGAGGAAGTCTTGGATTTAATCTTGGATTTATTCTGGGGGTGTAATAAATTTTAAGTAAATTATTATTTTTATTCTGCTATTTTATTTGTGTGACCTAGTCATAAAGACCCTTTATCCTTTGGACGGGGCGACATCCTCGGCCCCGGGCGGGTCTAGCTAGCGGGGTGTTACAAGTGGTATCAGAACACTAGGTTTAGGCAATCAGTTGATTTTCTGAATTTTTATTTCCTTAAGTATTTTGATCTGGTGCTAATCCTTGCGTTTTGGTTATAGGATGGTCAAAAGAGTTGCATCGGCTGTCAGAGACTGGCCGGCTGATTGCGGGAACCCACCTGCCCCATTACCTGTAGCAGATACACCCTCGTATGACTCAGAGACAAGCCTGAGGGAGGTTGGTTTTTGAGTGAGGACGAGACGGAGCATGAGCCGTCTATGCTAGATGACCCGGTTGTTGAGGCAGAGATGGAGGTTGATGGGGGCGTAGGTGAGTACGATGGGGATGATGAGGGTGAGGTAGATGAGCTTGTTAGTGAAAGTGAAGGAGATGAGGAGATGGCTGAGCTGAGTGATAGGGAGGTAGATGAGTTTGGGAATGAGGGTGATAATGAGAGTGAGGAAGAGATGGATGGGATAGAAGAGGAGGATGAGGATGCGATGGAGGCTTCCCGGACCCCAAAGATAGGTGAGTTTGTTAGGACTTTTATATGTTATGACCTCAAGGAGTCTAGTGATGAGGGTTATAGGCTGAGGGATGGAGTTACCCCGGCATTTAGGGAGCTTAGGCAGCCCGCTTTAGGAATGAAAGATAAGGGGAAAGGGAAGCTAGAAGAGAGACCTAAGAGGAGCGGACTTCGATATGGACTGGGTGTAGATGCTAAGTTGAGGAGAGAGGGATTGTTTGACCTGTACGACTCGGAAGGCGAGAGGCCTGCACCTAAGGGTGCGATTAGATTTGCTTTGGATGAGTTTTATGAGGCAGCTATGAGAGCTAAGAGGGGTAATGAGGATGATTTTGGTCAGCCAAGTGAGAGTGCGGGTTTTGCGAGGGATTATGTGGGGAAACCCGATAGCTTCGTGGGGTGGCTCGTGGAACCAGTCTCTGACGATCCAGATGCCTCTGCTGACTCTAGCGGCGAGTAGAGTATAGAAGATTAGCAGCATTTATTCTCTCTCTCTCTCTCTCTCTCTCTCTTTTGGGATTTGCATTCTTTTGCTCATCTATTCTTTTCGAAGAAGCGTGTTGCTGGTTGGGTTCGATTATTTAACCGAAAAAGAAAAGAAAAAGCGTATCGCGTGTGATAACCCCTTTTTTATGAAAGTATGATTTTATGAAAAGCATGAGTTTTATTTATTACTTGGTTTTCCCCAAAATAACATCATCAAATTTTCTTTTAAAATGAGTAGATGTCATTATTATTATCTGATCATATACAAAAACTTGCATCTGATTCTCTTTTACTAAAACCTGAATATGAATGCATGCTCAAAATATTTTAAACTTGAATCCATACACTCATTATCTAGGCATGGTTGAGAATGGCACCTAAGCGCCGTGTAGCCACATTAACAGAAGAGTTCCGGAAGCAGAGCCTATAGCACCGGAGTTTGAGATGACTAAAATGCCGTCACCTAATCGGGGGGATGAGAACGAGCTAGATTCGGAATGGGGGTCTGAAGCACCGGATGATGTGTCGATGGGACCGGCATTCAGTAAGATGGCGGAGGTTCTGCAAACCCTGACGGAGCAGAGGGTCCCTAAGGGAGAAGATGAGGCATTAGAGCGGTCTTTGAAGTTTCAGCCGCAGTCTTCTTGGGCGAAGTTGAGCAAGATCAGATGGCAGAGCAATGGATCGAGTAGATGGAGGATATATTTGCAACGCTCCAATACATCGAGGAGGGGATGGTTAAATTTGCAGCATTCCGTTTGAGAGGCCTAGCTTGGGCAGGACCGCAGTAGAATGGCAACGAGGCCTTTCCAGCCACCAAGGCAACCAGAAGGACCTTTCCAAAGCCAGTAATCCAACAAGCGCCCTACTAACCAGGAGTAGGAGACCCGGGAAGGCTAACATTGTTGCTAATGCACTGAGTAGAAATGTCGGTATGGTCATATTTAGAGTGTAGGAGATTCAAGTGGTTCAAGATGTGTTGGATAGAAGTGTGGAAAGTTTAATTCCAGGTATTTGAGGCCATTCCTGATAAAGGAAAGGATTGGACCGGTACCATACCGACTCGACTTGCCAGATAGGTTGACGGGAATTCATGACGTGTTTCATGTGTCACAATTGAAGAAGTACAATGCCGGTCTCGGTCATGTTCTGAATAATGAGCCGTTGGTGTTGCAACCCGATCTGAGTTATGTGGAGAAGCCCGTGCGAATATTAGACTGCAGTATCAAGAATATCCAGAACAAGCAGATACCGATGGTAAAAGTTCAGCGGGAGCATCTAGGCACGTGAGATGCCACATGGGAATCAGAAGAGTGGGTTAAGCGGAAGTATCCCGATCTGAAATAGAAGTACGCCTGAATTTCCGGACGAAATTCTTCTAAGGAGGGGAGGATGTGAAACCCTAGTCAAAACCAACCTTAGAGTAAGGGGGTTGGGATGCATATCATATTTTATTGCATGTTTAAATATATTTTTATATTATTTTATGTGCATTGAATTTGTGTTTTACAGTCTAGAGGGCTTGATTATGATTATTGAGTGAGAAGGGCAAAATGGTAATTTTTGCCTGAGGTGAAAATATGGAGATAGCTTGGGAATTAAATAGGAAAAGCATTTTAGAGAGGAAATAAGAACAAAAGTTGTTGTGGTTTAGTGGTTAGAGCTTTAGAATTAATTCTTAGGGTCCTGGGTTCAAATTCCATCATAGGAGTTTTAGCTTGGTTAAATTTTATTTTTGCTTGGGAAGTATCATTTTCGGCCTTAGTAGTGGTTGGAGTAGGGTAGAGATGTTGCCCTATGAGAGACATGATAAGAGTCTTCAAATCCTACTCCTTTGCTCTATACAAAATTCCTAAGGGGAATTCATTTCCTCTTGATCCTTAATTTTTCCTATTTCTCAGTTCATTAGTTTGTTCAATTTGTTCAAACAAATTTTATTCTAGGAAATTCCAGCAAGGTGCTGTGGCTTGGAAGGTTCAAAATGTCTTAGTAAAGGACATCATATGGACTGAAACAATGGAAGAGGGGGAAAGATTTCAAGTGAATTAAATTCCTTAGTGAACTTTCTAAAAATTCACTCTAGCTAGGTTCATTTCCCTTCATGCTTACAACTGAAATTTCTCCAGCTTTGTGTGCCTTCAAGGTGACGAAATTCTTAACCGTTATTCCCTCCCAAATGCTGCCAGAAAATGGCCCTTTTGATCAGCTTGAAATCTGAATTTTCCTGGCCATTTTCGGACTGCACAAATACTGTGCAAAACCAGAAAAATTTCTGGGCAGATTCGCAGCTTTGGAGGTCCGAAACCAAGCTGTTTTCTTCCAATTTTTACTCAGCATCTTTGCCACGTTTTTCCTCCATAAAGTAGGCTGGAAACCAGCCATGGAAGACCCCATAAATCTCCTTCAAACTCCTTACAAGCTAGCTAGAAGTGGCAGCCGAAACTACCCAAGGAAAATTCCAGCAAGGGCGAAAATCCTGTGCAGGATTTTATTTCCAGCTTTGTTCCTAGTTCTATCCTAGCCGAAACTCCATCATTTTTCTGCTCAAACCACCCTGAAACCTCCATTAACAGAACTCCATTGTCCTTCCTATGTTTTGCACGAAAATCCAGTCAAGGCTGCCAAAAATATTTCCAAAAGAATTCTGCAACCATGCCTTGATTTGGATACCAAAATTCTAGCCACCATGATTTAACAACTTTCCATAAAATATACCTCAAACAACCAGACCATCCCTTAACCATTAGACTCCTTACTTTCAGTCGCCATTAGCCTTCTTCAACCAGCTTTCGTTCAGCCAAAACACTGCTCAGAAATTCATCCATGGCAGACTTCCAAAAGCTCTCCAATAATCAAAGATCTCCTTGAATATTTAGTTTTCAAAATTGCTTCCCAAAAAAATTCGTCAAGGATTTCAGCAACTAGCCTTTCCTTTTTCCTTCCAAACCAGAAAAACCATCCACCTAAACCCCACAAAAAAATCAGCAACCCTAATCCTCATAGAATTTCGGCAGCCTCCATCCAAAAGCTCTCTACTCTCTTCAACCTTCAAGAACACATAGTACACTAAGAACACCTACTCCTTTCTTTCACCTAATACCTCTCCAAATCACTTCAAACTACCTCTAAAAATCCAGATTTCATCTATTCATTGCTGTGAGTTCATCCGTACCATTTTTAACATCAAATTCCAAAATCCAACTTGCACTTTTGGATCAAAAACCAGAAATTTTGTGAAGGCTCAAGAACACCTTCAACGTAGGATTATTCAATCAACTTCATCTTCGCTAATCTTCAATCTCTAATGAACATATATGTGTTTAAGCATGCTAATGATCTTTCTTCTTCTTCTTCTTCTTCTCTCTCTCTCTCTCTCTCTCTTGGCCGACCCACTCACCTACTTGGCCGAATGGTTTCTTCTCTATGGCCATGCTTCCTTCATCTTCTTTGGATGCATTTAGGCATCTAGGGGTTGAGATACATTCAAAACACCTTCAAGGAATTCTTCAATCAAGTAAACCGTTTTAACCCTTCTTTTAAATTCTAGATTCATGTCTCTACGATGATGTTGATAGAAGATGGATTGCGGATAAGGTTTGAGTACATATTGTTGAGGTTAAAGCATGAATGTATGTATGAATATGAAGGAGATGGGATTTATGCATGGATTGATTATCTTGGTTGATTGTATAATGATTTGAGGTTTAATGCATGTCTCCATGTCATAGGCAGTATTTGTGATGAAGTATGCTAGAGATTATGTCACCTTTGGTGAATAGGATTTATATTCATGTTGAAGTCATGATCATATTTATACTAGTAGGGGTTAGATCATGTCTTGATAAATTTAGATCTATGCTTATATACATGATTTGGATGATTTGATGAATTGAAGGATTGTATATGTCCATGATTGTGGTTAGCCATAGAAGTATGATCATGATCTAGTTGTCCCTAAGCTAATTTTTATTTCATGAATAAAATATTTTATAATATGATTTTGCTAGTAATTTCCAAAAAACCCTAGGAGGGGTAAATTTGGATTATTATATATAATAAGGATAATTTAGTCAAATAAATAATAGCTTTTGCTAGAAAAATAATATATATTATTTAAAATAATAAAATCAATTAAAGCTTTTTATGGAAATAATTATAATTAGTAAAATATTTATTACTAAAAAATTAATTATTATCTTTTAATTAAACCCATTAAAAATTTATTTATTATTTTTCAAGCAAGACTCATTAAATTTATTTTCACCTAATTTTAGTTATCAATTATTTTCTAACAACTAAATTATTAATAAATCATTATTTTACCTAATACCACCTAAGACTCTTCATCAAATAATCTCTAAATTTTATTTAGCAAGATTTAAACCTTCAACTTATTTGTACCTATTTCCCAAACATTATTTATTTTAATATCAAACTAGATTTATTTTATAAACCCTTTTATTTATTATCGAGCCTTAAAGCTTGGGATATTAGGGACATTATTGTAGTAAGTTGAGTTAGTTTTTTTTGTGAAAGTGAATCTTTGGCTTGAGTTTGATTGTGGTTTGTATTTACCCCATGCGGGGTTAGGTCAGCTGTTGGAGACCTTTGTTGTGAGCAAGGATCAGGTAAGCTCCTGCATAAAACCTGTTTGATGAAAAATGATTTTTTTTATGGCAAGCTAAATGTAGAGTGCTTGGACACTCATTTCTGTAAAGGCAATTGAGGAATATTTCCATTCTCATTTCAGACAAATAAATTATTTGCAAATCAAGGGACGGTTTTACTCAAAACCTAAAACTCTTTCTAAAACCAGTTTTGACCCAAACTTTGGAAAACCTTAATTGACATTTTAAGTGGAACTATGTTTTGTTCATTTTTCCCAAGTGGGATACGTACGTTGAGTACTCAACAGGGGTAGACTGATTGTACTAGTTTTGAAGAGCAAGAGTGAGTCTTCTGGAAGGAGGCCACCTCCAGAAGATAAGCTCAACTTAGAAAAACGTCAG
This sequence comes from Voacanga thouarsii, assembly GCA_026120185.1. Taxonomy (NCBI): domain Eukaryota; kingdom Viridiplantae; phylum Streptophyta; class Magnoliopsida; order Gentianales; family Apocynaceae; genus Voacanga; species Voacanga thouarsii. The sequence goes on along the minus strand of JANUWF010002236.1, from coordinate 672,259 downwards.
TACTACTTAGTCATTACGGTCCGAGCTAATAGTTTTTATTTCAGTCAAGTGACTGTGTTATGCCGGAATGGACACCCGGTTGTTGTTTGGGTATTGAGAAGGAGGAGTATCTTGCTGGGTAGGCCGATCACCTACCTTTTGTTAGTCTGCACAAAGTGTGGAATTTTGACCGGCAGTATGCACAATGCGTGGCATACTGACCATGTGGACATGGGGCCCGACTTGTGGTAACCCACGACCACCCTTTTTGAGTGGTTGATTTTATTGTGCACTTTTGATTATGTATGCTTGGAAAAGCCAAAACACCACTATTCTTTTTTTACTAATGTTTATTGCTTGCCAGCAATTCTTTTGTAAAGATTTTATATTTTGCATTCACGAACTGTTTTCACTGAACACCCAAAGTACACACGGACTTACTGAGATTTCTGTCTCACCACCATTTTACCATGATTTCAGGTCGATCCTGTTGTGGGGATGAGTAGCTAGTGTTATCTGCTTTGGAAGAGAATATTGTCTTTTATTTTTATGTATTGCTTTGGGGAGTTGAGAGTGGATGATTTCATTTATGGATTTGTTTTTCTTTTAGGAGGTTTTGGATTTAATCTTGGATTTATTCTGGGGTTGTAATAAATTTTAAGTAAATTATTATTTTTATTCTGCTATTTATTTGTGTGACCAAGTAAAGACCCCTTGTCCTTTGGAAGGGGCGACAACCCCGGCCCCGGGCGGGCCTAGGTAGTGGGGTGTTACAAGTGGTATCAGAACACTAGGTTTAGGTAATCAGTGGATTTTCTAGATTTTTATTTCCTTATGTATTTTGATCTGGTGCTAATCCTTGAGTTTTGTTTATAGGATGGTCAAAAGAGTTGCATCGGCTATCAGAGACTGGCCCGTTGGTTGCGGGAACCCACCTGCCCCATTACCTGTAGCAGATACACCCTCGTCTGACTCAGAGATAGAGCCTGAGGGAGGTTGGTTTTTGAGTGAGGACGAGATGGAGCATGGGCCGCCTATGCTAGATGACCCGGTTGTTGTGGCAGAGATGGAGGTTGATAGTGGCGTAGGTGAGTATGATGGGGATGATGAGGGTGAGGTAGATGAGCTTGTTAGTGAAGGTGAGGGAGATGAGGAGATGGCTGAGCTGAGTGAAGGGGAGGTAGACGAGTTTGGGAATGAGGGTGATGATGAGAGTGAGGAAGATATGGATGGGATAGAAGAGGAGGATGAGGATGCGATGGAGGCTCCCCGGACCCCAAAGATAGGTGAGTTTGTTAGGACTTTTACTTGCTATGACCTCAAGGAGTCTAGTGATGAAGGTTATAGGCTGAGGGATGGAGTTACCCCGGCATTAAGGGAGCTTAGGCAGCCCGCTTTTGGAATGAAAGATAAGGGGAAAGGGAAGCTAGAAGAGAGACCTAAGAGGAGCGGACTTCGATATAGACTGGGTGTAGATGCTAAGTTGAGGAGAAAGGGATTGTTTGACCTGTACGACTCGGAAGACGAGAGGCCTGCACCTAAGGGTGCGATTAGATTAGCTTTGGATGAGTTTTATGAGGCAGCCATGAGAGCTAAGAGGGGCAATGAGGGTGATTTTGGTCAGCCAAGTGAGAGTGCAGGTTTTGCGAGGGATTATGTGGGGAAACCCGATAGCTTCGTGGGGTGGCTCGTGGAACCAGTCTCTGACGATCCAGATGCCTCTGCTGACTCTAGCGGCGAGTAGAGTATAGAAGATTAGCAGCATTTGCTCTCTCTCTCACACTCTCTCTCTCTCTCTCTTTTGGGATTTGCATTCTTTTGCTCATCTATTCTTTCCGAAGAAGCGGGTTGCTGGTAGGGTTAGATTATTTTACCGAAAAAGAAAAGAAAAAGGGTATCGCGTGTGATAACCCCTTTTTTATGAAAGTATGATTTTATGAAAAGCATGAGTTTTATTTATTACTTGGTTTTCCCCAAAATAACATCATCAAATTTTCTTTTAAAATGAGTAGATATCATTATTATTATCTGATCATGTACAAAAACTTGCATCTGATTCTCTTTTACTAAAACCTGAATATGAATGCAGGCTCAAAATGTTTTAAACTTGAATTCATACACTCATTATCTGGGCATGGTTGAGAATGGCACCCAAACGCCGTGTAGCCACATTAACAAAAGAGTTCCGGAAGCAGAGCCTGTAGCACCGGAGTTTGAGATGACTAAAATGCCGTCACCTAATCGGGGGGATGATAACGAGCCAGATTCGGAATGGGGGTCTAAAGCACCGGATGATGTGTCGATGGGACAGGCATTCAGTAAGATGGCGGAAGTTCTGCAAACCTTGACGGAGCAGAGGGTCCCTAAGGGAGAAGATGAGGCATTAGAGCAGTCTTTGAAGTTTCATCCGCAGTCTTCTTGGGCGAAGTTGAGCAAGATCAGAAGGCAGAGCAATGGATCGAGTAGATGGAGGATATATTTGCAACGCTCCAACACATCGAGGAGCGGATGGTTAAATTTGCAGCATTCCGTTTGAGAGGCCCAGCTTGGGCATGGTGGTAGCAGATTCAAGACGACGGGGAAATGGTCGAGCAGGAATGGACGTGGTCCACTTTCGTTGAAGCCTTCATAGCTGAGTACATCCCTCAGTGGATAGTGGAAAAGCGAGAGGACGAATTTCAGAATTTGAAGCAGGGAGGCATGTCAGTGGCCTAGTACGCATCACGGTTTACCCTGCTGTGGAAGTACGACAAGAGGTTAGTGTACACCGAGCAGAATAGGACAAGGCAGTTTGTTAAAGGATTGAGGCTGGAATTGAGGAAGGCGTTGGCACCTTTTCCTACACCGACCTATTCAGGGACTGTCGACGCAACTACCCGGATAGAGAATGAGGACCGCAGTAGAATGGCAACGAGGCCTTTCCAGCTGCCAAGGCAACCGTAAGGACCTTTCCAAATGCAGCAATCCAACAAGCGCCCTACTAACCAGGAGTAGGAGACCCGGGAAGGCTAACATTGTTGCTGATGCACTGAGCAGAAATGTCGGTATGGCCAGACTAAGTGTGTAGCAGATTCAAGTGGTTCAGGATGTGTTGGATAGAAGTGTGGAAAGTTGAATTGGAGGTATTTGAGGCCGTTCTCGATAAAGCAAAGGATAGGACCGGTAGCATACCGACTCGACTTACCAGATGGGTTGACGGGAATTCATGATGTGTTTCATGTGTCACAATTGAAGAAGTACAATGCCAGTCTCGGTCATGTTCTGAATAATGAGCCGTTGGTGTTGCAACCCGATCTGAGCTATGTGGAGAAACCCGTGTGAATATTAGACCGCAGTATCAAGAATCTCCGGAACAAGCGGATGCCTATGGTAAAGGTTCAGTGTGGCATCATGGCATGTGAGATGCCACATGGGAATCAGAAGAGTGCTTTAAGCGAAAGTATCCCGATCTGAAATAGAAGTACGCCTGAATTTCGGGACGAAATTCTTCTAAGGAGGGGAGGATGTGAAACCCCAGTCAAAACCAACCTTAGAGTAAGGGGGTTGGGATGTATATCATATTTTATTGCATGTTTAAATATATTTTTATATTATTTTATGTGCATTGAATTTGTGTTTTACAGTCTAGAGGGCTTGATTATGATTATTGAGTGAGAAGGGCAAAATGGTAATTTTTGCCTGAGGTTAAAATATGGAGATAGCTTGGGAATTAAATAGGAAAAGCATTTTAGAGAGGAAATAAGAACAAAAGTTGTTGTGGTTTAGTGGTTAGAGCTTTGGAATTAATTCTTAGGGTCTTGGGTTCAAATTCCATCATAGGAGTTTTAACTTGGTTAAATTTTATTTTTGCTTGGGAAGTATCATTTTCGGCCTTAGTGGTGGTTGGAGTAGGGTAGAGATGTTGCCCTATGAGAGACATGATAAGAGTCTTCAAATCCTACTCCTTTGCTCTATACAAAATTCCTAAGGGGAATTCATTTCCTCTTGATCCTTAATTTTTCTTATTTCTCAGTTCATTAGTTTGTTCAATTTGTTCAAACAAATTTTATTCTAGGAAATTCCAGCAAGGTGCTGTGGCTTGGAAGGTTCAAAATGTTTTAGTAAAGGACATCATATGGACTGAAACAATGGAAGAGGGGGAAAGATTTCAAGTGAATTAAATTCCTTAGTGAACTTTCTAAAAATTCACTCTAGCTAGGTTCATTTCCCTTCATGCTTACAACTGAAATTTCTCCAGCTTTGTGTGCCTTCAAGGTGACGAAATTCTTAACCGTTATTCCCTCCCAAATGCTGCCAGAAAATGGCCCTTTTGATCAGCTTGAAATCTGAATTTTCCTGGCCATTTTCGGACTGCACAAATACTGTGCAAAACCAGAAAAATTTATGGGCAGATTCGCAGCTTTGGAGGTCCGAAACCAAGCTTTTTTCTTCCAATTTTTGCTCAACATCTTTGCCACGTTTTCCCTCCATAAAGTAGGCTGAAAACCAGCCATGGAAGACCCCAGAAATCTCCTTCAAACTCCTTACAAGCTAGCTAGAAGTGGCAGCCGAAACTACCCGAGGAAAATTCCAGCAAGGGCGAAAATCCTGTGCAGGATTTTATTTCCAGCTTTGTTCCTAGTTCTATCCTAGCCGAAACTCCATCATTTTTCTGCTCAAACCACCCTTAAACCTCCATTAACTGAACTCCATTGTCCTCCTTATGTTTTGCACGAAAATCCAGTCAAGGCTGCCAAAAAGATTTCCAAAAGAATTCTGCAACCATGCCTTGATTTGAATACCAAAATTCCAGCCACCATGATTTAACAACTTTCCATGAAATATTCCTAAAACAACTAGACCATCCCTTAACCATTAGACTCCTTAATTTCGGTCACCATTTGCCTACTTGGGTATAGAGAAGGAGGAGTATCTTGCCCGGTAGGCTGATCACCTACCTTTTGTCAGTCTGCACAAAGTGTGGCATTCTGACCGGCAGTATGCACAAAGTGTGGCATACTGACCATGTGGACATGGGGCCCAACGTGTGGTAACCCACGACCACCCTTTTTGAGTGCTTGATTTTATTGTTCACTTTTGATTATGTATGCTTGGAAAAGCCAAAACACCACTCTTATTTTTTAGTAATGTTTATTGCTTGCCAGCAATTCTTTTGTAAAGATTTTATACTTTGTATTCACGAACTGTTTTCACTGAACACCCAAAGCACACACGGACTTACTGAGATTTCTGTCTCACCACCATTTTACCATGATTTCAGGTCGATCCTGCTATGGGGATGAGTAGCTAGTTGTGAGTGGATGATTTCATTTATAGATTTGTTTTTCTTTTAGGAAGTCTTGGATTTAATCTTGGATATATTCTGGGGTTGTAATAAATTTTAAGTAAATTATTATTTTTATTCTGCTATTTTATTTGTGTGACCTAGTTATAAAGACCCCTTATCCTTTGGACGGGCGACATCCCCCGCCCCGGGCGGGCCTAGGTAGCGGGGTGTTACATCATGACCACCCAAAAGTCCAGAAAGTCAAGTGGCTTAACTTGATCCTTTCAATTACAAACATCAGTGCAATAAACTCTTTTCACCATACAATGTCTCATTCGGTTTAAAGTATGGAATTAGTCCCAACTCCCTCCTGAATATTAATCAATTGTGGTACTTGTTCCTGGATTCCATTACTCATCAAGTGTATCAATTGAAACTATTTCCAATACAGAGTCGCCTCGGCCAAGGACTTCTCAACTAGTGATTCTTACATATGGCTGTAAGATATTCGCCCCAACTATTAGGAGTGGTGAATCCTTTATTAATCCTCTCAATTACATTTATTTACTTCATGTTGTACCCAATATCCATCCCATAGGCGGTTTTGTTAGGACTCCAGAGATTGGTATTAAAATACTATGTGTAGCAAACAAAATACCTTGAAGATCTCAAGTCTAAGGATACTTGCACATTTGCTATGATGAAATTCTATCACTAGTACTAAATAGTTATCCATGTGATTATCTCATAGCTAGGTCATCCAATATACTTGTTCTAGTAACAAGCATCCATGTGTTAACTTTGAGTATCACAAACCTCATGGATGTGAGAACCACCGCATGATCAAATCAGGAAGTATAACACATGCTAGTCTTGATGCATTAATGATGTCCTATATCATTAATACTATGACTAGGGATAATTTAAGTATAAACACTATCCAGTGTAGTAGGAACCTCACATCATGTTCTCTATCATGATTTCCTTAATATAGTGTTACACTTGAGACTTTATCTAACAATTATAGTTACACGAAAGTATAAATAAAATAAATTGAAAGATAAAGAATGCCTTTTATTATTAAATAAATATGTAATATACAAAATACATGCGATTGCCTCTAGGGCGTAACACTAACATTAAATTCTTTATTAACCTTAACTGTAGAAATGATATGAATAGAATTTCTACTCAAGTTATAGAAGCACCTAGCATTAGTAATCCTCTAGAAACAAAACAAGATAATAAATTAGAATTTTGTAAACATTGGGATACATTGCTTAGAAATTTTAGATTATTAAATGATTAGTGCAAATCTTACAATGGGGCAGTTAACTCTCAAAAAGAATTAATTAACTCATTGTGACAACAGCAAAAGTTGCATACGAGCATGATTGCTTCTCAAAATGAAGAAACTATGTAAGTTATAGCAAGCTAGAAGAATGTCAAAAAAAGAGTTAAAGATAGCATTTATTCCTAAAAAATCAGAAGACTCCAAACCTTTTGAACTCCATATACCCAAACTATTTATTAAACCCCATCAGCTTTATCAAAATTCCATGAACCAATGTTAGAAATAATTTCTAAAAAAGCAAAAGAAAACATTTTAGAAAATTTTACTCTTTTGCAAGATTGGCTTCGTAACACTACAAACACCATATAACCCTTTATCCTATATGTTTTAAAAATTCTACAAGAACTTGTAAACCCGACTGTACAGCACATATATTCGATTTTATCACTTGTGGTTGTCAATTAGAATATTTGATATTAATAGCAAATATCAATTTAGCGTATTTTCCAAATTTTAGCTTAACATTGGACAATAGAGATTTGTTTCTATTCACACCACATCCTCTTCTGGATTATGGCTACCTTAACAAGGTCATCATTACAAATATGGAGCAAACAGACATTTTTAGTAGACAGTTAGCTCCTACGATTTTGAAAGAATTTGAAATAGCTGGTGTAATATCTTGTATTCTTACCTTTCAGAAAATGACTACTTTGGATAGGATGAGAATTTGTATGTAAGCTTAGAATTAAAGTTGATTAGTGCAATGAGATGAACATTTTGGCGTAGATTGAGTTTTGGGGAGTATCGTCGCAATTTTGACCGCAACAAGAGAAAAATTGAGAGAGAATATCAAAATTTTGACTCCTACCATTGTGATCAGTAAAATGTGTAAATTCCATTGGTGAAATAAAAAGATTTCCCAATTGGAATATTTACTGACCCAAATTTTAGTTCATTCCTGAGAAAATTATGAGGAACGGCCAAAAATTGGGACATGTGGCACCATATGATTTGTGGGTGAAACAAGTGTCAAAATTTTATAGTTGAATGAAAAATTAATGCATTATATTTCATAAAGCTTATTAAACAAGTTTATGAAATAAATGGGAAATTTACATGTGGATGGATTACCACAATTGCATTTAATGAATTATGACCAAATTGGTCATAGCTTGACTAAGGTGTGGCAGTGGAAACCATGAAAACCAGTGGAAAGAAGAATAAAAGGAAGAAGAAAGGAAAAGGAAGAGAAAAAAGGGGGAAAAAGCAAGAAAAAATTAGGGAGAGAAAAATGGAGAGCGAAAGCATTTCCAAAGAAGAAAGGAAGGAAGCTTGAAGCATTTCAAGCTTAGAGTAATCAAAAAACAAGGCAAAGTTTATGTTTCATGAATTAAAGTTATAGCATGAAGCACAAGGATTGTTTTGGTATAAATATTGTTGAGAAATTCATGAGATTTTATGGTTTTCTTTGGAAATTCGTTATGTTGTGATGTGTTTGTGTGTGCTGTGTGTGTCAGCAACTCAGAGGAATTATGTGCCATGTTTTATATGGTGTATGAAGGGGTTTTCATGGTGGTTTAATGGGTAGTTCATGGCTGCATAAGAAGAAGAAAGAAATGGAATGGAAAAAGGGTTTAACTGTTGAAAAAAATGGAATAGTGTTGTTATTGTTATGGTTGTTGTGTGATGAAAATATGAATTTGCTGAGTTAGTTATCTCTGAAAATCAGAGAATTGGAAGAATTTATATTGGGAAATCAAGTGGATTAAGTGTTGTATAATTGTTATAATTAAGGGAGAATAAAAGAATAATGATTTTTTTGTGAAAATAATGTTTAGAACAAGAAAGCTGGGACTGTTTTGCCTTAGCAGTACTGCAATGGCTTTAAGGCTGTGCAAATGGAATTCATAAGATTGTATTTGAGTGTCTTACAAATGTTTTGGCACAAATTTGAGGTTAATCGGAGTTATATGTGAAAAGTTATGCAAAAATCAAGATTGAGTATTAAAGTTCAAAATGCAGAATTTGTTTTCAACAAAGTGGACTTAATTGTTATTTCAACGATATTCAATGATGAATGAAAGGTTGAGAAGACTTATGAAAGTCTTGTATTCATTTAGAGAAAAGGGATAAAGGAGTGAATAATGGGTTTCACTATGAGAAGAAATGATGTTTCAAGAAGAAATAGGAAAATTAGGAAATTAGCAATTTCCTTATATTAGTAACTGTTAGTTGTGAACTTTAGTTACTAAGTTAAGAATGGAATGATCTTTAATGTAGGTTACCCACATTAGAGATTGGGTGAAAAGAAAGAAGCAATATACCTACAACTATGTCGATATAGGATACAAAGTGAGTCCCTTTGATTTTTGTTGAAGTAATAAATGCTAGTGAGCATTTTATTTCATAAAGTAATGCTTTATGAATTGTTTTGGTTTCTTTGAACAATATATGGTTTCTCTAAGGAAGATATGGTATTATGCCATGTTAGATTTGAATGAAAAAGGTGCATATTTCCTAGGTATAAATGTATACCTTAAAGGTTTTCTTCTCATTAATTATAAAATAAAATTGTATTTTATCTTGGGAAGGCATTTTATTTCCTTTTTAGGGAAAAGATTTTGGAATATGTGAATTATGACTTTTATGGAATAATAATTTGAATGTCTTGAATTTAATTCCTCTTTTAGGATTAGAATTCTAAAATTCCTAGATAAAATTTCTTTTGAAATCGGGCATTTGTAAAATGACAAAAATACCCTTGAGAATGTATTTTATCACCAAAAAAAAAAACTTTTATCCTTTTTCAATACGATATGGAACACAATCTCTTAGTATGAGATTAATTTTTGGAAAACAATATTTTGGCCCCAAAAAATATTTTATTTATATTACTTTGGGAATGGAATATTTGATTGGCCTTGTGAGCCAATGGAATTGGACTGGTCTTGTAAATCAGTGAATACGCTAAGTACTCAGTAAGAGCTTTAATATTTATACTAACTCTCCTTAGAGAAAGACGATTCCAAATAACCTAGCTAGTTTTGAGGATTGTCTTAATCTAAACGGGGTGATAGGACATTCAGATTACCCATCCTGGCTAGCCGTTTAGGGACTAGGAACTGCGTACATCTTGTGTGAATATTATTTTGGATTGTTCACGATTGCTTGGCGAGGATACCTGACGTGTTTAACCCCTTGCTGCCTTGATGGTGATTTTCATTAGGATTGGGACCCTGGCCTTACAGTAGCAAGTAAAAGATGTTGATCTCTCTGTATTGTACTAGTATGCACTTACCGGTCCAACAATGCATAGTTGAGTATTGTAGGCTTGCGTCCTAACACGATAAGACTGTGATGTCGAAGGCAAAGCCTTGTGAGCTTTGCACATAGGCTGACCTTCTATTTAAAGAAGTGCCCATATTTTTGAAATAGGGGTAACGATGTTGAATTAAACTCAGTTTTCAAAAAAATGATTAAATTTAAAATAAACTCCCTCCTAGTGAATCGTAGAGTTATTTTTAGTGGAAAAATATAATGTTTTCCTATAATGGGTTTTGAAACAAAAACCAAAAATACATGTGTCTATTTGTTTTCGTAAAACACTAGCACACATAGGACTCGCTGAGTGATTTTCACTCACACGTGTCTTTTACTCTATTTTCTTAGGATACAAAACTAAAGGACAACGTGAATAGAAGATGATACCATAATATAGGTTTGCATACTATTTCTTTTGTTCATGTATATTATGTTACTGCCTCGCACACATGATAGTGTATATTAAGCTTTATTTTGAGGTTGTATATTACCGCAGTATGACTTTAATATATCAGTATTAGAGCTTTTTTTGCTCATATTAGTTCTATTCGTTATAAAGACCACTTGTTTGGGAAATCAGACTGGGCGATCCCCAAACTTATTACACGCTTCCAATATTATTTCTAGTAGGGGTTTTACAATTGGTATCAGAGCATAGTGATTGTGGTATCCTTATAGGAATTGATAGGATCCCTATATTTTATAGGTATGTCAAGTAGAGACGATAAGAGTAAAAGGTTGGTGGATGATCATGATAGAGATGAGAAGATAATGGTGAAAGTCGAGAGCTTGGGAATGAAGAAAATTAGGAAGATTTGGTTGGAATCAAGACCTTATTACCGATCATTGACAGGACTGGGCCCTGGACACCGATGTCAGCCTTCATCCTCTGTGGCCCGATCTAGTCCTCTATCGACACCTTCTTGAGATTCTTTCCCAAGGAGACACCATCACAAATTAGTGGCTCAGGTGCGATCGACAGTGTTTCTAACAATATAGAGACACAGCTAGATGATGATAAGATATTTGGAGAGGCTAGAGAGGATAGTGTAGAGGAGATCGAGGGGGTTAGTCCTGGTGAGATTGAGGCAAAGGCAGAGGCAGAGGTAGAGTAAGAGGCTACAATTATAGAGAAAGTTATGGTAGAGTCAGACTCAGATATAAATGAGGCCATGGATAATGACTATAAGTTTGAGGACCTTGCAAATAGGGTTGATCTGGATATGTTTGATTATCATGTGCCTGATATACCCGAATCCTATACGGTCTCCTTAGATTTAAAACCTCCTGTCTCAAATAGCAGCGATACCGATAGGTAGGATACTATATGTGTAGTTTCTGTGTATAGTCTAGTATACGTATATTAGCTATATCGGCAGGTTAGATGTGCAATGCACACAATTTTGTTCTAATACTATGTTTTGACAGTGATGGATATATATATATACTATGTTTTTATCATTTGCATTATTTCTACTTTTATACCCTACCTGAGATACGTTGTGCCTATTTTTTTAGTAAAATCCTATGGAACTTACAGATGCCACCCAAACACACTACTCAACATCATCCTGAAGTTTCAGTCGAGAGTCTCTCAACAAAAAGGACACAACTTACAACTATGGATAATGCTATAATACGAACTTTTCAAAGGATGACTAATACACTATAGCATCTAGTTGATAATTCTGGTCGAAGGGATGGAGGAAAGAATGAACTTAAGTCTGATCAAGCCTTTGAACGCTTCTTAAAGTTTCACCCTTCTCAATTCCAAGGTAAACCCGATCAAGAACAAGAAGCTGAGGCTTGGATTAAGCAGATGGAGAAAATTTCTGCTACTCTGAACTATTCGGAGCAACGGAAGGTGAAATTCCCAACATTTCAACTACAAGGACTAGCGAGGGACTGGTGAAATCGGGAGAAAGAACGCCAAGACTATTGGATTTCGATCATGCAAACCAATTTACACACAATAGAAAAATAAAACAAAATCCACTTAAAAAATCACTCGTATGTAATTAAACATCTCAAGAGAAGGGAAGAAAAATTAATTACCTCAAAAACGCAGCTTTTTAAAATTTTTCATCCATGCGAATCCTCTTCAAAAGTCGATCCAATCAAGCCACCTGATAGGGCCTAAATTAGTCATATTTTTTTGTAATTATTTGAGGCCATTTTGTAATACATTTTGTGAAATAATTAGTCATATTCCTTCATATTTGAAATAACTTTTTGTAATTTTATGCAAAAATAAGAGAAAATTAAAGCAAATTGTGTGATTTTTCAGAATAGGACCAGCACCAGCCCAGAAAGTGGAGCCGGCACCGGTTAGCTACTGGCAGCACAGGAAGAAGAAATTGAATAAAATAGAACATTGAAATTGGAAATTAAAGAAAGGAAATTCGGTCAAGGAAACAACAGCAAGAAGAAAGAAAAAAAAGATAGATTTCGGACAGCAAGAAAATGACAAAAACAACAAAGTAAAAAGGATAATTTCAATAGGGCCAAGGAGGAAACAAAGTCAACAAAGGCTACTAAATTGGGTGATGGCAAGGAAATGGCTCAATTGAGCCGACAACAAAGCACAAACAGAAAGCAACAATTCGGATGGTGGCTCAGCGAGCCAATTGCAACAGTAAGCCGACGCAACAACAGATAAGACGAAACAGCTTTGTGCGGCGCATCAGTTTCGGATGGTGGCTCAATTTAGCCAACAACAATGGGAAATCGCTTCAGAATTTTGGTGGGTTCAGCAAATTTTGGAAGGCTCAATTAGAAGCCAAATTAGACAATTCCAATTACAAATGACAAACATCAATTGAAGGCTTCGGCAATTCTAATTCAGCAAGAATTGTCCACCAGCACAAAATGACAAAATCCAATCCAAATTGATTTCCAATTTTCCAAATCTCAAAGTCAAAGGCGGTGGACCTTGTTTTATTTAGGTTTTTGTTTAGACTTTTATTACTCCTTTTTTGTTTTGGATTATTTTTAGGTAATATCTTCTTCTTTACTTAAGACTCTTTTAGAAACTTTATAAGCCTATAAATAAAGGCCAATTTACCCGAGAAAAGAGAGGTACACAATGTAGAGACTTAGATATATTTTGGAGTGCATCACCAATATTTTCTCGAGATAAATAATTCAAGGAGGATTGTGTAAGAAGGTCTACGAAAGAAGAAGAAGAAGAAGACTTGTCTATGAGTATCAATTTCTTTCATTTGTTTTCTTTTTCTTGAACAATGATATATTAATTGTTTTATTGTAGTTTGGCATTGGTTTAGGTATTCATGATTTTTAGGGCTATTTGATCTTTTGATTAATTAATTGTTATTCTTGGTATTTAATTATTTGTGCGGATTACGAGATTAATTAGTTGTTTCTTCTATTGACTTGCTTGAAAAAGGGGTTGATGGTGGTTTCAATTTGTTAATTTCGTATTTGTTGTCTCTTAACTTGCTTGAGAAATGGGTTAATTGCTAAGAATAGGGTAATTAAAGGTTAATTGATGTCTGCTAGAGTATGGATTCATTGGTTAATTTCATGTTTTAAGTTTGCCAGAGTATGGAAATTTAATCAAGGACTGTGTTTAATGCATCTTTTGGGTAAATTAGTTGAGACAGAGTATGTGATGCTAATTTGTCTAGAAGATAGTGATTTTATGGATTAGGAAAGAAGTGAGTCTACTTTCATCCTTCATTATGCCAAGAGAATAATTAGTTATGATAATGATTGGGTTCTTTAAGATTATGTTTGTCTAAATAATGGCTTGGGCTACATAATTGTTCATCCTTGACATGTATATATTCTTTTATTTTATTTTATTTTATTTTTATTTTATTTTTCACTTTATTGAGTCGGTTAAATAATGAAAGAAAAGTAATTAACGTATACTTGTTCCTGGAGGATCGACACTCGTTTGAACCCTATGCTCTGTTAATGATGAGTACGTATGCTCATATGTGTAATTTGAGGTTAACGTTTTAATTTAAACTTGATTGAGAATGTGCTTATTTTTATATGATTTTTATACCCAAATGAATACACATCAAATTTTTGGAGCTGTTGCCGAGGAACAATATCATGAAAGCTTAGATTTTGTTTATTTAACCATGTAAATATGCAAATAGGTAAATATGTAAATTTGTAAATTGATCATTTTGCAAAAAGTGCCATATTTTGTTATTTGTATAAGTGTATTTTAATTTCACTATATGTTGTAAATATGTAAATAGGTATATACATGTTCATAATAACTAACTTGTCTTTGTATGTTTGTATTTATTATATATTTGGTATTTAATTTTACTAACCTAATGTTAATATGGAATATATGTAATCTTTTTATTTTAATTTTTTTATTTTTACGTCTATAATTTTGAGTCAATACTAACTCTTCTTATTTTCAAGTTTGGACTTTTGCTAACACGATATTTTAGACGGGTTAAAGTTATTTTATTATTTGTTTCTTTCTTTATAATTTTTTTAATTTTATTTTAATTTAGGAATTCTTGTTTTACATGTATTGTGGTCATGCATTCAATTAGGAAAGTTTAAAAAAAAAAAAAAAAGAGAAGTCAGACCGGAATCGGCGCCAGCTACGGCCTGGAACTGGCGCCGGTTGTCCTCTGTCGGGAATTTTTTTTTTTCATTTGTTCCCTTACCCTATTTCTTTTCTTCCCAAATTTTTCTTCTTGTTTTCTTTTTCTTTGATTTTCTTGTCTGTTTTTCTTATTTGTCTTGTTCTTCTATTTTTCTTTCTTCTTTTATTTTTTTTCTATTCCCCTAGAATGATACTTTTATTCCTTCCTTTCATCTTCATTTTCCCCTTCTTCTTCTTCACATTACTTTTCTTCTTCTTCTAATTATCCCCCGTGGATTAAACTTTTTTTAAAAAACTTATACGTTAGGGAACATAGTGGTGTAAAACTTTCTCGATTTTATTTTCTTGAATTGTTTTGGCTTTATGCATGTGTTTTTGAGGAAAAATTTATTAAACATGGACAAATCATTGTTGAGTTTATTTGATGATAGAAGAATGCATATAATGAATTTTAAGTCTTGTGATTGCTTCTACACATTTGTTGTGTATTTTTCTGGAATTTTTGCAAATATGGAGAACCTGGCCAATTGAACATCCTTGTGCTATTTTGTTTATTGATGGAAGATTGGTTGACATTATGCTTGTGCTATCTACGTTTTATATTATTCTTATTTTCTTGAGTATCAAAAATTTGGAAAAGTTCTTCACTACAAAAAGAACCAATTGCAAAGTGTGAGACAAGAAGAGAATCTCATGAACCCTTTGGAGGTTATGGAGTCTATTTGGTGGTGCTATTGGATAATTTGGAGACATGGAGGACTCTACTTCGAGAGGGACTTAAAGGCCTTGACTTTCTATCTTTCATCTCCCTTAATTTTTATTTTGTTTCAATTACTCTTTAAGCTTTTATTTAGATGTTCATCTATCTATTTGTAGGTTGAAGTTCACGGGCGATAGTTCTTTCAACTTCATGAAGAATGAACTTATCATATCTTGGAGCTAATCTACACTTGAGGAGTATTACTTAAACTTTCTACCCCTTTTCAATTTTGGTCCTGTTGGAGATGCTTTATTGTGTTTATTTTTTCCCCATGAGGACATGGTCCATTTTAAGTGTGGGGGAGTGGTTTGGTGATATTCTTAGTCCAAGTTTTTATCAATTATCTTGATGTTTTCTTGTTGTTAAGTTACTTTGGAATGTGAACTTTGGACAACCATTTTGCTATCTTCTTGAAAAAAATCATCTTTTGAAAAAAAAAAAAATCATCTTGAACAATTTAATTTCTTTGAAAATTTGAAAGTTTGATGATTTGGAGCTAAATTGAGTTTATTTGTTTATAATGAAGATATGATTTCATTTTTAACTTTGGATATAGATTTGTCATTCGTTATGGTAGGATTTTATTAAAAAGGTAAACTTGTGTATTAAGTTAGATTTTGCTAAGTCTTGAGAATTTAAGTTAACCTTGGTTATATTTGGTATTTGAGTTTTATTTTATTCTTTTAGTTTGAATATGGGTGATATGATGAAATATGGGAAGAGTTGTTGATTAATTCTTGTGTTATGGATTTAAAATTTGCTTAACTTTGAGTTTTGAATAAGGAATAAGAGAAAAAAAATTGGAGTAAAAAAAATAATATAAAATAAAATATGGGAAAAAAATTAAGTTGAGAAAAAAATGTCTAATTGTTTTATTTTTGAAGACCTTTTGCTGAAAAGGGGGTCAATCTGGGGAGAACTAACAAGTGTATTCGGTGCACTCTCTTGAGGCTATCCTGAAGGCAAAAAGGCAAGAAAGAGCAAAAGAGAAAAAATGTTGAAAAATTATGAAAGAAAAAATGATGAGTGATGACTGTAAAATGGGCCAATATGGTATGTGAAGAGAAATCTATGCACTTGAGGCTATCAATTCCTAAAGTCCTTGAAAAAAAGAAGAGTGGAGTGTTTTCCTTATTTCACCAACTCGAGTTTGGTAAATTTGAGTTTATAATACTTGAATTGGTTAAAAGACTTGACTTGTATGATTTATATTATCTATGTTTTTGCTTGAGAAGTGGAATAATTTTCATGTACTAGATATAAGCTTATTTAACTTAACTTTGATAGCCTTGGGATTATTTGATTTAATGTATGAGTTTACAAAGGTTTTTAAAGGGTGAATAAATGACAATTTTGTGTCTAAGGTTGGAAAGAAATTATGCCTTTGTTATGGATGAATATGAAAAGAAATAAATTATTTTAAATGCTTGGTTTAAGTATTTACTTGAGGACAAGTAAAGATTCAAGTGTGGGGGAATGTGATAGGGCCTAAATTAGTCATATTTTTTCTAGCTATTTGAGGCTATTTTGTGATACATTTTGTTAAATAACTAGTCATATTCCTTCCTATTTGATATTTCCCTTTAAAAAAAATACTTTTTTTGTAATTTTATGCAAAAATAAGAGAAAATTAAAGCAAATTGTGTGATTTTTCAGAATAGGACCAGCACCAGCCCAGAAAGTGGAGCCGGCACCAGTTAGCTACTGGCAACACAGGAAGAAGAAATTGAATAAAATAGAACATTGAAATTGGAAATTAAAGAAAGGAAATTCGGTCAAGGAAACAACAGCAAGAAGAAAGAAAAAAAAGATAGATTTTGGACAGCAAGAAAATGACAAAAACAACAAAGTAAAAAGGATAATTTCAATGGGGCCAAGGAGGAAACAAAGTCAACAAAGGCTACTAAATTGGGTGATGGCAAGGAAATGGCTCAATTGAGCCGACAACAAAGCACAAACAGAAAGCAACAATTCGGATGGTGGCTCAGCGAGCCAATTGCAACAGTAAGCCGACGCAACAACAGATAAGAAGAAACAGCTTTGTGTGGCGCATCAGTTTCGGATGGTGGCTCAATTTAGCTGACAACAATGGGAAATCAGCTTCAGAATTTCAATGGCTCCGGCAAATTTTTGATGGCTCAATTAGAAGCCAAATCAGACAATTCCAATTAGAAAGTACAAACATCAATTGAAGGCTTCAGCAATTCCAATTCAGCAAGAATTGTCCTCCAGCACAAAACGACAAAATCCAATCCAAATTGATTTCCAATTTTCCAAATCTCAAAGTCAAAGACGGTGGACCTTGTTTTATTTAGGTTTTTGTTTAGACTTTTATTACTCCTTTTTTGTTTTGGATTATTTTTAGGTAATTTCTTCTTCTTTACTTAAGACTCTTTCAGAAACTTTGTAAGCCTATAAATAAAGGCCAATTTACCCGAGAAAAGAGAGGTACACAATGTAGAGACTTAGATATATTTTGGAGTGCATCACCAATATTTTCTCAAGATAAATAATTCAAGGAGGATTGTGCAAGAAGGTCTACGAAAGAAGAAGAAGAAGACTTGTCTATGAGTATCAATTTCTTTCATTTGTTTTCTTTTTCTTGAACAATGATATATTAATTGTTTTTATTGTAGCTTGGCATTGTTTTAGGTATTCATGATTTTTAGGGCTATTTGATCTTTTGATTAATTGATTGTTATTCTTGGTATTTAATTACTTGAGCGGATTACGAGATTAATTGGTTGTTTTTTCTATTGACTTGCTTGAAAAAGGGGTTGATGGTGGTTTCAATTTGTTAATTTCGTATTTGTTGTCTCTTAACTTGCTTGAGAAATGGGTTAATTGCTAAGAATAGGGTAATTAAAGGTTAATTGATGTCTTCTAAAGTATGGATTCATTGGTTAATTTCATATTTTAAGTTTGCCAGAGTATGGAAATTTAATCAAGGACTGTATTTAATGCATCTTTTGGGTGAATTAGTTGAGACAGAGTATGTGATGCTAATTTGTCTAGAAGATAGTGATTTCATGGATTGGGAAAGAAGTGAGTCTACTTTCATCCTTCATTATGCCAAAAGAATAATTAGTTATGATAATGATTGGGTTCTTTAAAATTATGTTTGTCTAAATAATGGCTTAGGCTACATAATTCTTCATCCTTGACATGTATATATTCTTTTATTTTATTTTATTTTTATTTTCTTTTTCACTTTATTGAGTCAGTTAAACAATGAAAGAAAAGTGATTAATGTATACTTATTCCTGGAGGATCGACACTCGTTTAAACCCTATGCTTTGTTAATGATGAGTACGCATGCTTATATGTGTAATTTGGGGTTAACGTTTTAATTTAAACTTGATTGAGAATGTACTTATTTTTATATGATTTTTATACCCAAATAAATACACATCACCACCAAATTCCAAGGATAGGAATTTCTCTAATATTAATCTACACAAGGAGCACTCAATAACAAGGAAATTGTTTGCTAGCAAAATTCAAAAAGGAGTTTAGGTTGGTTAAAAGCAGAAGAACAGAAGAAAACTAATTTTTCTTTTGCAATTTTCAGTTTTGACTATACCAAAAAAAAAAAAAAAAAAAATCATCACCATCGCAACACATATATATCAATATATATGTCCACATGAATAGGAAACCAATTCCTTCAAGAATTGGAATTCTACATGTTGTAATTAGAATTGAAATTCTTCTAATTATAATATGGCCCGTGAATTATAATTAACTATAATTCGACCACAACAACCTTTTCTTTTCATAACTAATCCCGTAATGTTGTCTAATAATATCTAGAGTACTTATCCTTTGTTATGTGTGACCCATTAGGTTTTTCTAGTCAATTAATAGCTAATATGAATTAATTCTATCATAATAGAATGAATAATCCATTTATAATTAGAATTAATTTATTAATTCTAATTAGGATTAAATTTGTTAATTCACTAATTAATAAATCCATATTCAGCAGATCATGATCGATATCTAGCAACACATCATGACCACCCATAAGTCCAGAAAGTCAAGTAGCTTGACATGAACCTTTCAATAGCGAAACGTCCATGTAATAAACTCATTTCACCATAAAATACCTTATTCGGTTTAGAGTATGGAATTAGTGCTAACTCCCTCCAGAATATTAATTAATTCTAGCCTGAATATTTTATTACTTGTTCTCGGAATCCATTACTCATCATGTGTATCAATTAGAACTATTTCCAACACATTGTCACTTTGGCTAAGGACTTCTTGGGTAATGATTCCTATAATTGGCCTTGAGATATTCGCTCCTACAATTAGGAGTAGTGAATCCTTTATTGACCCTCTCAACTACTTTCGTTTATTTCACATTCTACCTAATGTCTATACCATATGCGGTTTTGTATGGACTCCAGAGATTAGAATCAAAGTACAATGCTTAGCAAACAAAGTACCTTAGAGTTCTCAAGTCTAAGGATACTTGCACATTTGCTATAATGAGATTATATCACTGGCACTAAATAGTTATCCATATAATTATCTCATAGTTAAGTCATCCAATATACTTGTTCAAGTAATAAGTATCCACATGTTAACTTTGAATATCACAATACTTATAGACGTGAGAACCACCGCTTGATCAAACCAAGAAGTATAACACGTGCTAATCTTAACGTATTAATGATGTCCTATCACATTAATACTATGACTAGGGATAATTTAAGAACAAACACATTCTAGTGTAGTAGGAATCTCACATCATGATCTCTATCATGATTTCCTTAACACAGTATTATACTTGGGACTTTATCTAATAGTTTATATACATAAACATATGAAATAAAGAAATTCAAAGACAAAGAATGTCTTTTATTAATTTAATATGCAAAATACATTGTATAAATAATTGCTTCTGGGGCACAATGCTAACGATCTCCCACTTGCATTAGACTCAATCATTCATGTATGTAATACCAAATGACTGAAAATAACCATCATATTTCTTTTGGGATAATGCCTTTGTAAGTGGATCAACTATGTTCTGATCAGTAAGAACTCTCTCTATTTTTACATCTTTTCTATCAATGATTTCTCTAATCAAGTTATAGTGCCTAAGTACATGTTTAGATCGCTGATAAGACCATGGTTCCTTTACTTATGCAATAGCTCCATTGTTATCACAATACAAGCGTATTGATCAACAATGCTAGGTAGCACACCTAGTTCTGTAATTAACTTCTTCATCCAGACTTCCTCCTTAGCTGCTTCGAGAGCTACTTTGTACTCAGCTTCAATGGTTAAGTCGATAGTTGTATCTTGTTTGGAACTTTTCCAACTAACTGCCCCACCTACAAAATGAACACGCATCCTGATTGGGATTTGTAATCATCCTTATCAGATTAGAAACTGGCATCAGTATACCCTCTAACTTGCAAGTCACTATCTCCATATATCAAGAATACATCCTTAGCACTTCTCAAGTACTTAAGGATACTCTTGATAACCACCCAATGACCTTCATTAGGGTCTGATTGGTAGCTACTCGTCAAACTAAGAGCACAAGATACATCAGACCTAGTGCATATCATAGCATACATGATAGAACCAATTGCCGAAGCATATGGTATCTTATCCATGTGATCTCTTTCATCTTATGTCTTAGGACACATAGATTTTGAAAGGTTTACCCCATGAGTCATGGATAAGAATCCCTTATTGGATTGATCCATACTAAACCGTTTTAACACTTTTTCCATGTATGTAGGCTATGAAAGACCAAGTAACCTTTTTTATCTATCTTTATAGATCTTTATTACTAGAATATCGATTACATCTCTAAGGTCTTTCATGGAGAACTTTTGGATAACCAAATCTTCACTAATGGTAGAATAGAGACATCATTCCCTATTAACAATATGTCATCTACATATAGTAATAGGAAAATAATTGCAGTCCCACTAACCTTCTTGTAAACACAAGGTTCATCTATATTTTGTTTGAAATTGAATTCTTTAATTATTTCATCAAAACGAATGTTCCAACTCCTAGAAGCTTACTTTAGCCCATAAATGGACCTTTGCAGCTTACACACTTTAGTGTGATCTTTGTATGTGAAACCCTCAGGTTGTGTCATGTACACTTTCTTAGCCAGATTTCCATTAAGGAAATGTGTTTTTACATCCATTTGTCAAATCTCATAATCATAATGAGTGGCAAGTGCTAGGAGTATCCTAATGGATTTTAGCATTACTATTAGTGAAAAAGTTTCATCATAGTCAATACCTTGTTTCTGATTGTAACCTTTTGTAACTAATCTCACTTTATAGGTAATCATTTTACCATCAATGTCGGTTTTCTTCTTGAAAATCCATTTGCACCCTATGGGTTTTTTCCCTTCAAGTGGATCAACCAAAATCCAAACTTAGTTGTCATACATGGAATCCATTTCTGACTTCATAGCTTCAAGCCATTTTTCATATTTTAAACTATTTAGAACTTCTTCATAAGTGGTAGGCTCATTTTCTTCTATGAGCAATACATCATTGTGGTCAGTGATGAGAAATCTATATCTCTCAAGTTCCACGTGTATCCTATTTGATCTGCAAGGTTCTTGTATATTAGATAGTTTATCTATTTCATTAATAGATTCAAGATTAAATAGTTGATTGTTTGTTTGTGCTTCTTGAACTTCACTAAGTTCAATTTTGCTCCCATATCTCCCATAAGCACAAATTCCTTTTCTAAGAAAATAGCATGCTTTGAAACAAACACTTCAGTTTTAATAGAGAGATGGAAATAATATTCATAGGATTCTCTTGGATATCCAACAAACAAATACTTATTAAACTTATTCTCTAATTTGTCTGACTTTGTCCTCTTTACATAAGCAGGACATCCCTAAATTCTCATGTGAGTTAGCTTTAGTCTTTTACCATAAAATAGCTCAAATAGGTAGTGTCAACCATTTTTTATGGAACTTTATTTAGTACATAAACAACAGTTTCCAGTGCAAATTCCTAAAACGATTTTGGTAGATCAACAAAATCTATCGTGGATCATACCATATCTAATAAAATTCGATTCCTTCTCTCAAATACATTATTATGCCGAGGTGTATATGGCGGAGTCCATTAAGATAATATCTTATTATCTCTAAGATAACTTAGAAACTCTTAGCTTAAGTATTTTCCTCCTTGATCGGATCTTAGAGTTTTAATAGTCTTACCAAGTTGTTTCTCTACTTCATTTCTGAATTCTTTAAATTTGTCAAAGGCTTCAGATTTGTATTTCATTAAATACAAATACCCAAATTGAGAATAATCATCGATGAAGGTAATGAAGTATTCATAACCCCTTCTTGCTTGCAATGTTATTGGTCCACATACATCAGTATGTATTGGTTCCAATAATTACTTAGCCCTTTTCCCTTTCTTAGAGAAAGA
Source organism: Voacanga thouarsii (assembly GCA_026120185.1). Lineage (NCBI taxonomy): Eukaryota > Viridiplantae > Streptophyta > Magnoliopsida > Gentianales > Apocynaceae > Voacanga > Voacanga thouarsii. The sequence continues at coordinate 649,594 of JANUWF010002236.1, read as the reverse complement.
GATTTTAGTCATTTTTCCTAGTAACTTAGAAATGACTAAATCACCACAGTTATGTAACTTAAAAATACGATTCTCATTTACATGGCCTAAACGACAATGACATAAGTAAGATGGGTTTGTGTTATTTTTTCTTGGTCTTTTATTGTTTATATTGAGAACTTGATTTTCCATTTCTAGAACATATAAACCATTTATCAAAGTTGCAGTACCATAATGGATATCATTTAATGAAAAAAAAATAACTTTTATTTTTAAAATTTAAATGAAATCCAAGCAAATCTAAACAAACAACTGAGATAATGTTTTTAAATAAAACTAGTACATAATAACAGTTTTGTAGTTCGAGCATTAATCCGGAATGTAGGTGTAGATGATAAGTCCCCACGGCAAGTGCAGGAACTTTTACTCTATTTGTTTCACGAAGGTCCATATCACCTTTCTTCAGCTTCCTACTACTCTTTAGTCCCTGCAAATTATTGCACAAATGAGATCCATATCAGGTATCTAATACCTATATCTCATTATTAAAGGCAGTATTGATCTCAATCATTAATATACCAGGAGTAGTAGTAGAAGTGTTTGCAAGCTTCTCATTCTGCTTCTTTTCTTTAATAGTCTCCAAGTAGCTTTTGCAATTGTGCCTCCAATGGCCTATTTTCCCACAATGTTGACATGGGTCTTTGGTAGCTGTCTTCTTCTTCTTTACAATGCCTTTAGGTTTAGTTGAGTTCTTCTTCATTTTTTTAGAAACATTTTTTTTCTTAGAAGAAGAATCAACAACAAGACTGCATTTTTTTCTTTCTTCATAGAAAACTCTACAGTCTTAAGAAGGTTGATCAACTTAGGTGTTGTGGTCTCAATCTTACTCATCTGGTAGTTCATCATAAATTGTGAAAAACTAGATGGAAAAGATTAAAGAATTAAGTCTATACGTAATTTGTGATCCAAAGTAAAACCCAAGTGATCTAAGCTTCTTAATTAGCCCTAGCATCTTAAGTCCATGAGTGGCCACTGAAGTGCCTTCTACCATCTTAGAATGGAATAACTATTCAGAGATCTCATATCTCTCTATCCTTGCTTGCTTATTAAAAAGCTCTCTTAGATGGAAGATAATAGTATGATCATCTATATACTTATATTATTTTTGAAGCTCAGTGGTCATTGATGCCAGCATGATAAAAGATATCATGTCACTATCCTCTTTATGCTTCTTATGGACTTCATACTCTTAAGCAAAAGCATCATCAGTTGGTGGTGGTGAAATTGGAGCATCTAACACATATAGCAACCTTTCTGATTTGAGAAATATTCTCAAATTTCTATGCAAGTCTAAGAAGTTTGATTCGATGAGCTTGTTTGTTTCCAAAATACTACGTAAGTTCAAATTTGTTGTTATGATACAAATGGCTTGATGAAATATAAGAGATACTAGACTATGTATATGCACATGAAATGCATTTAATTAGGTCTTTAATTAAACGCGTATTTAACCCACTATTTTCTTCAAATCAATAGCCCTCACTATTGACTCGGGAAAGTCCATTAGAAGCTTTCCTAATGGTCCAATATCTAAATTCTTTAAGAAGGACCTTGGGTATACCCAACAAATTATTCTTAAGTTCAATAGTAGGTATTCAATACCAATTATATCAAATGTAACTACCAGATCATTAGGCGATTAACATCTTTTAAACTTAAAGCACTTAGTACTACCCTAACTTAGCCTCTAATATTCTTTATTCTTGGGTATGCCCAACCGGGATAAAGATATTAGTTAAATCTAACCAATTAATCATGAATCATATTTCATAACTTGAACATGCTCAATGTCGAGTAAGCTTGAGTATGCCCAACAACCTAATCAAGAAAAAGAACTCTCATTCTTACTATATTAACGAAAGGCTTTAGATTTAATATTGTTTGAGGAATTTTAATTATTTAATTAATAGTCTCATTGTTTGGCATGCAAAATATCAACACTTTGATATAATTGTAATAGACTCAATTACATGGCTTAGTTATAGACTTTTCTAGATTAATTTCCTTGAGCCAAGAAGGAAGTTAATTTTGGTCAAAACCTATGTGTTTATGTATGTTTTAAGAATAAAGTCTTGCCATCTTCTTGCTTTGCCTTGGTCACCATCTCCATAAATTAGTAAAATAATTTCTAATCTTATTTAACCTATGTAATCTAATTACATAAATTCCTAGATGAAAAGAGAAATTATACAGAGAAAAGCAAGACATGCAGGCCCTATTTATTCAAAACAAATAGATAAAATGCACGACACAATTTAAATTAATCAAATTAATTTAGTATAAGTCCATAACCAAGCCAACATGACAATATAATGCTTAAAACATATTAAGTAAAAATAAATATATATAAATTCTAAAATTCTAAAATCAGTATTTTAGAAATTTAATTAATTAATCCCAAAATCAAATTGTGGGAAAAAATCTTGGGGTCCTATTGGAATAAAAATATTTCAGTGGGTCCTTGAAGAAAAATTAGTAAAATAGGTGTTAAAACGTGAGGATTGAAAAAAATTTATATATTAATTCTTTGATTGGAGATAAGAAAACAATTTCCAAGCACCTGCGCACTCACATGGCGGTGTGCGGCTATGCCATAGCCACGCATGGTTTCAATAAAAAAATTAATTTTTAAATAAAATAATAATAATAATAACAGGCACAAGCCTTGAGGGGAGGAAAATTAACCATTTTAGTCCCTTAACTTTTTCGTTTTAGAGAGTTAGGTTCCTCTTCTTTATTTTAAACTAGTTAGGTCCCTTAACAAAAATTTTCTAACTGAAAAGGTCCTTTTGACCGTTACTATCACTACCCTGGTCAAAAGGCAAGGGTAATTTTGAAACTTCACTTTTCAAGTCACACTCGTGCACCTCACGTGTCCGTCTTCGACCACCGAAATTTCCCAAACCGATTCCACTTTCAATTTGAGAGTGAAGTGTCTAAAGCCTTAGTTGTCCCGTCTCTCCTTCATCTTTGAACACTGTCTCTGAAGATATTTGTTCTCCTCTCATCTCATGTGTTGCAGACTGGTGGATTCAAGTTCCAGTTAGTGGTTAGGGGAAAAAACAAATATCATGTCTTCACTGTCTTTAGTTGTGCAAAACAGAGCTTTCAATTTAAATCATTCTTCCAATTGCTTCTGTAAAAGACCAGTAATAATGTTAACCTCTTGGACAGATGCTAATCCCGGAAGGCGATTCCTTCAGTGAGAGCTACCTCAGGTATATACTGCTTCTATCATTATTAGAATGAAAAATTTCATTCGGTGCGAGCTACCCCTTTTTTTGGCTTCCTTCACTACAGGCAAATGGTGGCTGTCGGTTCTGGGTTTAGGTTGATCTAGAAATATTTGACAGATCTAAGGTGGTGATTCTTGGATTATTAAGGAGGATTAGAAGGCTTGAAGGGGAAATGAGTGACCTAACGAGAAACGAGAAAGTTTCTTGTTGGAAGAAGACATTGATGATCTTGTCTTGCATTGTGTTGTTAATAATTTTTTAGCAGGAGTTCTTGAATTCATAAGGGTGGTTAGATCCTAAAATTAGTAGTTTGAAGATGTCACTGTGAGAGATGTGCTGGCATCTGTGCCTTGCTGGATTGTTAGTGACTTTTTTATGAGTTTTAGATGGATTTAGACATGTAAAATCTTAATATCATTACTCTCCCATTTTCTAAGTTTTTGTGTTTTTGGATAATGCTCAAATGCATGCATTTTATTATTTTTTTTCTTGTTTGCAAATTTTTTCAAAAATGCAGTGTGATATTTGAAATGTTGATTGCTCTACCTCTCGTATACTACATTTTGTTGGGGCTATGAAGAAGTAATCGATTTTAATTTGGGGAGCCTTGAAGATTTAGAAGTATAAACCAGTAGTAGATTTATCTAGCTCTAAAGTTGTAGAGATTGGAAATTAATGGATTCCAAATGAAAAAAGAACAGAAAAAGACCCTTTACTTTATTATCCAATGAATCTGTAAAATCTTCTTTGTAGTTGATTAATCAGAAGAAGCAATTTGTAGTTTCATTTTACCTCATTCTCTAGTTTCATTGTGCATTTCGAAGTAAAGTCTTGATGCATTGTATTACAAAACAAGCATATAAAAAGATTGTAAAATATTACAATTATCCATTAGATTACGAATGAGAATGGCAAAAGAAAAGATTTGTTGATGTGATAAACTGACCATTTTCCTTCAATATTTCCTTTCACTGCAGCTAATTTGTAACTAAAGCTAAAGGGTAAAGGAACCTAGGAATCAAAGACTAGAAGAGCATATAAAACTGAAAAGTTTCCATGGATCTTGTTTTGGCAAAATGATCTATCACAAGTTAAATGCATCTCTCTTTCACCTGGGAAAACTAACAGTAGGACATAACATACAACAGGATATCTGGTTTCACAAATACAGAAGAATCTAGCAATACCACGAAAACCAATACAACACTCAAAAATGAAAATTCCAGCAGAACATTAGCCATCACAAATTCCAATAGGCAACACAAATTCCACTAGCCAACACAAATTCCATTAGGCAGCAAAAAATCTGAAGTCAATAGCTGCTACACATAGGTAATAAGCAACTCAAAAAACCCCCAGCTACTTCCAAAAACACCCCAATTAACATATATACACACTAACATCATTAGAGGCAAGGTTGTTATGACAACAAAAAACTTGAAGTCAATAGTTGCTTCTACATAGGGTATAAGCAACTCAAAATAATATTACTTCAAAAAATAGGCCAATTAACATATATACACATTGGCATCATTACACAACCCTAGAACTATGAATTTTAATCTTTAGTTTCCCTTCATTGCATTCCTTCAACAACCCAAAATACGAACTGTAACCTCCAATTCCCCTTTGCTGTTGTTATCTTCTTTCTTGGAAGGTGTTTAAATGGAAGTAGTAGAAGTAGAGTCCCAAAAAAAAATTTAAAAATAAAAAGTCAACATCGAGGATAATAGCAAAAACCATGCTTAAAATGAGTATAAAGTCAACAAGCTACCTTAAAACTAGGTGATTGGCTACATAACTTCATGCATTTTAAATAGATTCCTTTTCTACTTCATGGTCATGTGAACCTTTATGTTTTGTAGTAGAAACTCAACCATTACATGACCTTCTATTATGGCCCAACTATCTACATCTACCACACTTATTCAAGTTTTGGGTACGTTGATTGTGCTGGACTCCACCATCCTTTTCACCATTGTTCTTTTCTATGTCTTTGTCAACATTTTTCTTGTTTATGACTTTTTGTAGGCACTTTCTAACATTATGACCAGAATAGCCACAACACCTACATTTCAGTTTCCCAAAACCTGCTCTTGAAAGCTTTCTTGCACCAGTAGTTGTAACTTTACAAGCCTTCTCCCCTTGTTCTAACTTTCTCTTCTTCTTAGGTCTACTGGGAAGCTTCAAGGCCATAGAAGGCTTTAATTTTGGTAATTTGCTTGTTGGCCAATTATTTGGACCACTGCAAGGATTTATAACTGGCTCATAAGCCTTTCTATATGAATCAATGCTATAACATCCATCAACATAGTCTTCTGGGTCATTACCTTCACACCCAATAGCTGAAATACCATGCTGGCAAGGGATACCGGAAAGTTCCCATTTCCTACAAATGTAACATTGTTTTTTTGTGTCGATCAAAAATTGATCTGAAGTTTTGGTCTCATTAACTTGGAACTTGTAACCACCGGCATAGTCAGCAATACAATGGGTTAACTCCTCAACTAGCTTCTCAAGCCTCTTTTTAATCCGTGGGCAGATCTTGCCCTTTTACCTTTGAACCCACGACCTTCTCGATTGAAGTCTTAACATCAAGTACACACGGACTCTTTCAAGTAAACTAAGTATGGGTTTGGACCTTACATTCAATATTTGCATATTGAATGTCTCGCTGTGGTTGTTCAATAATACATCACACTTGGTTTATGTTTGGAAGTAGGATCTACTCCAACATCTAAGGTGTGTATGCTTACACAACCAAGCTTAAGCAGCTTCATCAAACTCCTTCAACAGTTACATCTGACTCTCAAACTTGTTAGGGTATGTTGCCTTTGCACATTTTCATATTATGTCCTTCAAAGCATCTCCCGAGTGTTTTTGCTTGAAATTATTATATAGATGCCTAACATAGTGTCTGTGTTCTATATAGGACAATAGTTTTGCAATAGCTTGGCCTAATCCCAGAAAAATAACAAAACAAAAACTAAAAAATAAAGTTAGTCTCTAAACTGTTTGATATACTTTTCTATCAGTAAATTTAAATGGAAAAGTACCTTTTGTCTATCGGATATGAAGCACCAATCCTCTTGTTTATGAATGCTCAAATCTTCAATTAGTCCCTCTACGAACCAAGCCCAAGATGAGCTGGTTTCAGCCTCCACAACGGCATGAGCAATAGGATAAATACCATTGTTTGCATAAACTCCAACAACAGTCAACAAAATTCCTAGATATATAGGGACCTTTCAAAAAAGTCGCATCCAATCCAACTAGCCTTCTACATGCTCTTAAAAAACCCTCCCTTAATGCTGCCAAACACACATAGATTCTGTGAAAAACTCTTTCACCTATGTGTTCATCCTCTTTAATGTCAATGTAAATGGTGCTACCCGAGTTACTTTTCCTAATCTCCTCATAATAGTTATTTAGAAGCTTGTACTGGTTCTTAAATTTCCCTTCAATCAGCAACTTAACTTCTGCCTTAACTTTATAAACCTTGTGTTGTGAAATGTTCAAATTCAGCTACTCATGCACCTTTTCTTGAAATTCAACTGGATTCACACCCTGTTCACTTCTGAAATCATCAATATATTTCATTGCAATAAACTTTGCAGAAACAACGGTATGGCATGTAGATCTTGCACATGAATGCTTGGACTGCAGTGTTCGGATTTGGAAGCTTGAAGTTTCTTCCACCCTATGTGCATATAATAGCCAATCACAGTTTTTTCCTTTGCAAATAGCCCTCACTCTAACCTGGTTATTTTTCTTGAACATAATTCTCCTACCCCATTTAACCCCATGATGTATGATAGAACCTTTTAATTCTCCCTTTGTCTTAAAAATTAAACCTTCTACAAACTGAGGGTCCTCCATATCTCTTGCTGCATAGAATACTGGCCACTGGTTAATGTACTCCTCAATAACCTCCTCATCATTCAATGATTGTGGTTTGAAGTATTCCCTGTCCGAATAATCACTGCCATCACTAGAACAATGCAATTGTTCAGTAACGTTGCCAAATTCCCTTTGTTCTTCAGCCAACTCATCTGGATTCAATAAATATGCTTTTCAAGCCATCCGTAGACCTCCTCTCTTGTTTGGTTTGATGCCAGGTTGTTGAACGTCACTAGATCTTGAAGAAAATGCATCAGTTAATCTATACACTTGTGTTTCCACTTGACCCTCTTGTTGAGTCAGCTCTTCTATAATACCCCGCCCAAAACCACCTTTGACTATGGGAAAAAGTCATGCATTCCATAGCATCTTGCATTTTATGTGGTAGCTAGAATAATTTTATTTGCATGGATGCATGTGAATTTTTCCGTTGCTCTTGCATTTGAATTAATTGATGTGAAATAGTTGTGTTGTTAAAGATTTGGATAAGGGAGGTTTGGTCGAAGATATGGAAGGATGAGTATTGGGGTGGTAAGGACTTCTTGTAGAAAAATTAGTATTGGAGTTGTTTTGGAATAGCGGGGAGGTTGGTGATTACCTTTGGTGACCCAAGTTCGAATCCTACCTTTTGTGAAGTTAGTTTCTCCTCTTGAAATTCTTTTTCCTTAAACCATTTCTTGTCTTGGCCGAAAAAGAATCTAGCTATCCTAGAGAAATTTTAGTATTTTTACTCCAAGGAAATAAGTCTCTATATTTATTTCCTAAATTCAAAGACTTTGATGTGAATAAAGTTCACCTTTAATTTTCAGCTTGTGTTCCTTAGGATTTTTGAAAAAACCCTAGCTAGTAATTAAAATATTAGCTTGATTTTAGCTAGATAGATGTTGCCATGGATAGGTGGAATTAATGAGTCCTTTTCCTAATAGGAAATCTTGTTGATTTTAATCCTAGAATGTTAGCTAAAAATCTAGAAAAAAATTCCAGCAAGTGCCACCACTTCTTGGAGGACTTATAGCTCAATCCAAACTCTTCTAGGACTAGAGAAAATCCTATCCAAATCCTTGATAAAATCAGATTTTATTTCAATCCAAATTCAACTAGGATTTTCTTCCTTTTCCTAGCTGAATTTCGGCAGCTTTGTATCAACATAAGCTGTCTGAAATTCCAGCCCATCTGAGCTACAATCCAACTCTATAAATCCTAGCTCAAAACACCTAAATATTCCTCATCAATTCAGGGTACCTTAGCTGCACAAAACCTAAATTTTATTCACACAAAAACACTGAAATTCGTCCAGCTTATGCACAGGAATTTCGGCAGCTTGGTGCAGGAATTTCGGCCAGCTGTTGTGTTCCAAATCCAACCGAAATTCTGCACACATAACCCACTGAAAAACCCCAGCTGATCAAGCTATTTTCAGTACCCAAAACCCTCAATTTTCCTCTGGAAATTTCGATAGAATTACAGCAGCCAAAACAGTCCAAAACTTGTTACTCTTGCACAGAATTTTCGCACCCCTTGCACAGGATTTTTCAGTCATCAACATCCATACAAACTCTTCCTTGTTTGGCCCAAAATTCTGAACACATTCAGCCTTCTTTTGACAGTATTTTGGCCAGCATAGAGGAGCAAATCGCAGAATATTTTCCTCCACTACACCCTCCCAAATTCGGCCAGCATCAAAGGGCACAACAAGCTGAAATTTCGCCCTTGTTGTCCAAGAAACCTAAAGCCATTAGGAGTCTTTCTAAACATCACCATCTAACCCTAAACCAATCTTCTCCAACTCTAAAGCATAGCAACCGTCTACCCTCTCCATTCTACACGAAAATTTCAGCAAATTCTCTCTACAAAATTTTTGAAAATTCAAGAGCTATTCCAAGCAAAAGTCGAGCACACCTTAAGGTAAGCACAAATCCTTTCAACTTCTTGATGCCGTTTTCTCTAACGATTCTTTTCTCTTTCTTCTACCCTTAAATCATGCCCCATAGAGGCTGATTTCATCTTCTTCCTTAATTTTCGATCAAGAGAAGTAAATGAGGTAGCTTCTCTCTTCTTCTCAAGCGAACTCGGGACGATCACCATAGGAGCATTGAGACCTCATTACCCGGTAGTTGCAAGGTAAGGGAATACCCTCCCTTGATGCCGAAAGTAAAGTTTAATGGTGTTTATTAGCGAGATAAACATGTGGTCGTAGTATATGATCTATGGGGATTGAATAGTTTATTTGGAATTAAATAGGGGATTGCGAATTGTTGTGAAAATAAATGGGATTAGAGCGTGTTTGAATTAATTGAGACCCTGATCATGATATTATATGGTTTAGATCAGGTGGATAATTGAGGAAAGCCAGCTGTGAATTTGTCACGTTTATCTGAGGCATATCAAGTAAGTCCTTGCATAAACTCTTTTATTAAACGTTGTAATGGTAAGACCTTATATAAACTCTTTTGTTAAATGTTGTGATGGTAAGTCTATGTTGTGAAGCTTTGTAAAGCTATTGTTAAACTATGTTTGCTTGGGTTGTAAACATGGACATTTATTCTTTAAACGGTTTTGTCAAACTAACAATTTTAGCAAGAAAGCTATTCTTTTCCTTAAATTTTTAGAAATCTCTTTTAATGAAAACCACGTTTTACAAAGCCATGGTTTGGAAATATTTTGAATCAGGAATTGACGTATATGTTCGTTGAGTACTCAATAAGGGTAGGCTAACAATACTAGTCTTGGAGGGCTAGCGTAAGTCTTCTGGCAGGAGGCCACCTCCAGAAGATGAACTCTGCTTGAAAAGGCGACAGTGTTGGTCGGTCAGGCCAGTTCGAGCTAGCATGTGTACCTGGTATGGTATTTATATTCCCGGCATGGACACTCGGATGGTTTTGTTGGGTGTAGAGATGGAGGAGTATCTCACCCGGTGGGCTGTACACTCACCTTGATCAGAACGACCAACGTGTGGTAATCTGGTCCGGATAAGGTGCACAAAGTGTGGTGCCTTGGCCAATTTGTTCTCATGGAGCCCAACGTGTGGTGACATGACTTTTATTCGAGTGGAGGATTTATTTTGTACAAAGTGTGACAATGAGAAAAACCCACTCCTTGCGAAAAGAGATTGTTTATGACTTTCCAATTGTTTTCTACAAATGTTTTACACTTTGCATACACGAATTATTTAAAACACCATGTGCACACACAGGACTTACTGAGATTTATTCTCACACCGTTTTGCATCATGTTTTCAGGAGATAGACTGTGCTGAGTCAGCGGGGCATGTAATAGTTGAAGCTTTTGCTATTTTCTCTATCCGCTCTAGGAGACATTTGTTGCTTATACTTCTAAACAATATTTTGTTTTATTCCGTTTTACTCCAAGTTGAGCCTGATGTAATAAGAGTATTTCTTTATTTATCTAAGTTGATCCTTTTAGATATTGCCTTTATATTTTATACCTCGTTCTAAAGACCTCTTGTCCTATGGGACGGGGCGACATCCCCGCCCTTTTAGGGTACGTAGTCGTGTGGTGTTACAAGTGGTATCAGAGATATGGTTTAGGCAATTACTTGACTTATGGGGTTCTATTTTCTTAAGTATTTTGACCTGGTGCTAATTTTTATCTTTTGTTTATAGGATGGTCAAAAGAGTTGTATCGACTGTCAGAGACTGGCCCGCTGGCTGCGGGAATCCACCTGCCCCACTACCCGTAGCCGATCCACCCGCGTCTGATTCTGAGAGAGAGCGTGAGCCGTTAGTGTTAGATGACCCGGTGGTTGTGATGGAGATAGAGGTCGATGAGAGCTTAGGGGAAGATGAGGGAGATGAGGAGACGGCGAAGTTGAGTGAGGGAGAGGTAGACGAGCTAGGGAATGAGGGAGACGATGAGAACGAGGGAGAGATGGTTGGGGTAGAAAGAGAGGACGAGGAGGTAATGGAGGTTGTCCCGGGAGAGATAGACAGTAGGCAGTCAGCTCTAGGAGGGGTAGATAAGGGAAAGAGGAAGCTAGAAGGGAGTCCTAAGGGGTGTGGACTCCGATATGGACTGGATGTAGATGCCATGCTAAGGAGAAAGGGGTTGGTTGATCCATCTGACTTGGGGAGTGAGAGGCCTGCGCCTAAGGGTATAGTTAATTAGATTAGCATTGGATGAGCTCTATGAGATGGCCATGAGAGCCAAGAGAGGCCGAGAGGGTGAGTCAGGGCAGCCAAGTGGGAGCATTGGTTTCGCGAGGAACTACATAGGGAGACCCGATAGTTCCGTAGGGTGGCTGGTGGAACCGGCCTCTAACGACTCTGATATCTCTGTCGAAACTAGGGAGAGTCGAACATAAAAGGCCAGTGGCTTTTACTTTTTTTTCTTTGGAATTTGCATACTTTTGTTTGTTTATCTTTTTTTTTTTAGGGAGCATGTAGCTCATAGGGCCTATTTATCATTCTAAATAATAAAGGTATCGTATGAGATGACCCCTTCTTTTCTGCAAAGAATGGTTTATATGACAAGCATGAGTTTTGTATATTACTTGATTTATCTCTGCACGTTATCATTACATTCTCTCTTAGATGAGTACATTGCTATCAACTGACCATGCATCTAAGCATATTCTTTTCCCTCTTGATAACTAACTGACCCTGAGTGAATGTGATTAAGATGGCACCAAGATGCCGAACAGTTGTGCATAGCAGAACGGTGCAGGAGAGTGCATCCTCCACCCCAGAGTTTGAACAGATGCATCGTTCCACCCCCGATGTGGAAGAGCACCTGCCAGGAGAGCAGGAGATAGCTTTGGAGAGGTCACGGGATGTGACCATGGGTCAGGCTTTCAACAAGATGGCCTCGATCCTACAAAACTTGACCGAAAGAGTGGACAAGGTGGCCAGGAAACCACCACGGGGAGAGGATGAGGCTTTGGAGCGTTTTCGGAAGTTCCAGCCTCCCACATTCCAGGGGGAGGTGGAACAGGATGAGAAAGTCGAGCAATGGATTGAGCAGATGGAGGACATCTTCGCTACTTTGCAGTACTCGGAAGAGAGGATGGTGAAGTTCGCTGCTTTTCAGCTGAGGGGACCATCCCGAGCATGGTGGCAGCGGGTACGGGGTGATTGGGATAAGGAGGAGTAGGAATGGACCTGGGACGATTTTATAGAGGCTTTCCGGGCCGAGTACATTCCTCGATGGGTGGCTGAGAAGAGGGAGGACGAATTCCAGACCCTTAGGCAGGGAAGCATGACCGTGGCCCAATATGCAGCCCGATTCTTGCAGCTGTCCAAGTACTGCAAGTGCTTGGTAGACACGGAGCAGAAGCGCACCCGGCAATTCGTGAAAGGGCTAAGGCCAGATTTGAGGAAGGCGTTAGTTCCATCACCGCCAACGTCGTACACTGCCGCTATGGACGTAGCTTCTCAGACGGAGAACGAAGATCGGCATCGACCGGTGAGCCAACCCTTCCAACCGAGTTGTCCACCTATGAGGCCTTCGGGCAATAAGAGACCTGCGGGTTCTATACCGTGGGGAAATCGGGGTAAGCAGCCTCGAGTGCCTATAGCCGGATCAATGTAAGGCAGCCTGAACTGCCGACTATGTGGGAAGCGAGGCCACACTGAGAGAAATTCCTGGGCTAGCGGGGGTGTGAGAAGGTGTTTCAACTGCGGAGACCCAGGACATCTGAGGAACTTCTGCTCCAAACCCTTAAGGACTAAGCAGACCGCGCCGACCCAGCCAATGGGAGACAATAGAGGTGCCGCTGCTGGACCAGCCGGAGCGGGAGGCCTGAAGCCCCAGGTGAAGGCCAAAGTTTTTGCCCTGAACCAAGAAGAAGTCGGAGCGGACGCCGCCGTGATCGAAGGTAATCTTTCTATCCAAGGTTGTCTTGTTAATGTTCTGATAGATCCAGGATCTACACACTCTTATGTAAGTAAAGTATGTGCTTCACGTCTGGGCTGGGAAGAAAGTGAGTTACCTTATACCCTAGTAGTTAGTTCCCCCTTGGGAAAGGTGGTGGAAACAGGCAAGAAAATGGGAAGTTGTGGAGTTGAGGTTGGGAAGGAGATTCTGGAGGCCGACTTTATAATCCTGGCCATGGATGGTTAAGACTTGATCTTGGGCATGGACTGGTTGTCGAAGCATGGAGCTCGTGTGGACTGCAAGATTAAGACGGTGCAGTTTGTGAGACCTGGACGGGATGTAATTTAATTCAATGGCAAGTGAACGAAGGAACTGAAATTTCTCATTGCTGGAGCTAAAGCCCGGAAGTTGCTCAAGAAAGGATGTGCGGGATACTTGGCGTATCTCCTAAACAAACCAAAGGACCAGTGTACCTTGGAAAGTACGGAGGTAGTGAAAGACTTTTCGGATATGTTCCCTACGGAGCTCACTTCCCTACCCCCTAAACGGGAAGTTGAGTTCACCGTGGATCTGATTCCCGGAGCAGAACCGGTATTCAGAACCCCTTACCGGATGGCACCGACAGAGTTGAAGGAGCAATTGGAGGAATTGCTAAAGCAAGGCTACATTCGGCCGAGTACGTCACCGTGGGGAGCCCCGGTGTTGTTTGTCAAGAAGAAAGATGGTACCTTGAGGCTATGTATCAACTATCGGGGACTGAACAATCTAACGATCAAGAATAAATACCCTCTACCCTTGATCGATGAGTTGTTTGATCAACTGCAAGGCGCTGCTTATTTTTCGAAATTGGACCTACGGCAAGGATACTATCAGGTGAGGATCAAAGAAGAAGACATTCCTAAGACTGCATTCAACACGCGGTATGGCCACTACGAATTTGTAGTAATGCCGTTCGGTGTAACCAACGCACCGGCAGTATTCATGGATTTGATGCATCGTATTTTTCAACCATACTTAGACAAGTTCGTGGTTATATTCATTGATGATATTTTGAGCTACTCCAAAAATCCGGAGGACTATGCGGAGCACTTAAGGATGGTCCTAGAGAAGCTAAGGGAATTCAAACTTTACGCTAAGTTCAGTAAGTGTGAGTTTTGGCTGAGCTCAATGTCTTTCCTTGGTCACGTGATATCCAAGGAGGGGATCAAAGTGGACCCTGCTAAGGTAGAAGCCGTAGCTAATTGGAAACAACCAGAGAACATTACTGAGATACGAATTTTCCTTGGGTTGGCCGGGTACTATCGGCGTTTCATTAAAAACTTCTCTACTTTAGCTTCACCGATGACACGACTGTTGAAGAAGGATGTCGTTTTTGCTTGGAGTGAGAAGTGCGAGAAGAGCTTCCAAGAACTTAAGAGGAGGTTGATTTCAGCACCCGTATTGAGTCTGCCCGAGGCTGATAAGCCCTATGCACTCTATACAGATGCATCTAAGGAAGGACTAGGAGTGTGCTGATGCAGGAAGGGAAAGTCATAGCTTATGCATCTAGGAAGCTAAAGCCGCACGAAGTTAATTATCCCACGCATGACCTAGAGCTAGCAGCTATAGTGTTCGCCTTGAAGAAATGGTGACATTACTTGTATGGTGCGCAATACGAGGTTTTTACGAACCATAAGAGTTTGAAGTACATCTTCACGCAAAAGGACTTGAATCTCCGGCAATGTAGGTGGATAGAGTTCCTGGAAGAATATTAGTGCCCTATTAACTATCATCCGGGTAAAGCGAATGTGGTAGCAGACGCTCTAAGTCGAAAGGTGAAAATGGCACACTTGAGAATACAGGAGGTGTCGGCAGTCCAGGATATCCTGGAGAAAGAGGCACAAGTGCAAGAGAGGAAGATCTGCGTGAGCAACCTGACCCTGAAACCTGATCTAGACCAGGAAATTGTATCAGGTCAACAGGGCAGCACAAGATTTCAACTTTCAGGGAGAAAGAGATCGCGAGAGGAGGAAGCGATTTCCGAACCGACGAGAAGGGAGTATTATACTTTCGGGACTGGATTTGTGTACCGGACATTCAAGACTTAAGGAAGAGGATACTGGACGAAGCACACAAGAGCGAATACACCATACACCCTGGGGAGGTAAAGATGTACCAAGACTTGAAGAGGAAATATTGGTGGGCTGGAATGAAGAGGGATGTAGTTCAGCATGTGTCCACCTGCCTGACGTGCCAGAAGGTTAAGATGGAGTATAAGAAGTCTGCAGGTTTACTGCAACCGTTACCAATTCTCGAATGGAAATGGGAAGAGGTGACCATGGACTTTGTGACTGGCCTTCCGATGACCAAGCTACACAAAGATGCGATCTAGGTGGTAGTGGACCGATTGACCAAGACAGCACACTTCATACTGGTAAACGTAAGGGACTCGATGGAAAAGTTGGCTCAGACATATACCCAAGAAATTGTAAGGTTGCATGGTGTACCGTCGAGCACCGTGTCGGATAGGGACCCTAGATTCACTTCAAGGTTCTGGGATAAGTTCCAGGAGTCCTGAGGCACGACCCTAAAATTCAGCACTTCTACTCATCTGCAAACAGACGGTCAATCCGAAAGAGTCATTCAGATGCTGGAAGACGCCTGATAGCTGTTGTTATATGCTAACTCCGCATGCGGTAAAGAGTCATTCAGATACTGGAAGACATGCTCCGAGCATGTATCTTGGACTTTGGAGATAAGTGGATTGAGTCTTTACCGCATGCGGAGTTAGCATATAACAACAGCTATCAGACGTCGATCGGAATGGCGCCGTACGAAGCACTGTATGGGCGAAAATGCCAAGTACCGATATACTGGGGATGGACAGAAGAAGGGAACGTTAAGCAGACTGGTGAAGTATGCATTCAGGAGATGACGGACAAGATTAAGTTAATTCGGGAAAGGCTAAGGGCAGCGCAAAGCAGACAGAAGAGTTATGCAGACACTAGGATGAGGGAATTGGAGTTCCAAGTAGGTGACCGTGCATTCTTGAAGTTGACTCCTAGTAGAGGAATCCTGAAACATCCGAGAGGAGGGAAGTTGAGTCCTAGGTATTTGGGACCATTCCCGATATTGGAGAAAATTGGACCGGTTGCCTACCGATTGGATCTACTTGATGGTCTAACCGGGATGCATGACGTATTCCATGTCTCTCAGTTGAAAAGGTACAATCCCGATCCAAGTCATGTACTCAATGAGGAACCGTTGGAGTTGCAACCCAATCTGAGTTATGTGGAGAGACCCGTTAAGATCTTGGAGCGGAGTATTAAGACACTCCGAAACAAGCAGATACTCATGGTGAAGATACTTTGGGATCATCATGGAGCACAGGATGCAATGTGGGAAACGGAGGAATGGTTAAGACGGAAGTATCCGGGTATGCTCGAAGGGTATGAAATCTGAATTTCAGGACGAAATTCTCTTAAGGGGGAGGGGATGTAATACCCCGCCCAAAACCACCTTTGACTATGGGAAAAAGTCATGCATTGCATAACATCTTGCATTATATGTGATATCTAGAATAATTTTATTTGCATGGATGCATGTGACTTTTTCCGTTGCTCTTGCATTTGAATTAATTGATGTGAAATAGTTGTGTTGTTAAAGATTTGGATAAGGGAGGTTTGGTCGAAGATTCGGAAGGATGAGTATTGGGGTGGTAAGGACTTCTTGTTGAAAAATTAGTATTGGAGTTATTTTGGAATAGCGGGGAGGTTGGTGATTACCTTTGGTGACCCGAGTTTGAATCCTACCTTTTGTGAAGTTAGTTTCTCCTCTTGAAATTCTTTTCCTTAAACCATTTCTTGTCTTGGCCGAAAAAGAATCTAGCTATCCTAGAGAAATTTTAGTATTTTTACTCCAAGGAAATAAGTCTCTATATTTATTTCCTAAATTCAAAGACTTTGATGTGAATAAAGTTCACCTTTAATTTTCAGCTTGTGTTCCTTAGGATTTTCGAAAAAACCCTAGCTAGTAATTAAAATATTAGCTTGATTTTAGCTAGATAGATGTTGCCATGGATAGGTGGAATTAATGACTCCTTTTCCTAGTAGGAAATCTTGTTGATTTTAATCCTAGAATTTTAGCTAAAAATCTGGAAAAAAATTCCAGCAAGTGCCGCCACTTCTTGGAGGACTTTTAGCTCAATCCAAACTCTTCTAGGACTAGAGGAAATCCTATCCAAATCCTTGATAAAATCAGATTTTATTTCAATCCAAATTCAACTAGGATTTTCTTCCTTTTCCTGACTGAATTTCGGCAGCTTTGTATCAACATAAGCTGTCCGAAATTCCAGCCCTTCTTAGCTACAATCCAACTCTATAAATCCTAGCTCAAAACACCTAAATATTCCTCATCAATTCAAGGTACCTTAGATGCACAAAACCTAAATTTTATTCACAGAAAAACACTGAAATTCGTCCAGCTTATGCACAGGAATTTCGGCAGCTTGGCGCAGGAATTTCGGCCAGCTGTTGTGTTCCAAATCCAACCGAAATTCTGCACACATAACCCACTGAAAAACCCCAGCTGATCAAGCTATTTTTAGCACCCAAAACCCTAAATTTTTCTCTGGAAATTTCGGTAGAATTACAGCAGCCAAAACAGTCCAAAACTTGTTACTCTTGCACAGAAATTTCGCACCCCTTGCACAGGATTTTTCAGTCATCGACATCCACACAAACTCTTCCTTGTTTGGCCCAAAATTCTGAACACATTCAGCCTTCTTTTGAGCAGTATTTTGTCCAGCATAGAGGAGCAAATCGCAGAATATTTTCGTCCACTACACCCTCCCAAATTCGGCCAGCATCAAAGGGCACAACAAGCTGAAATTTCGCCCTTGCTGTCCAAGAAACCTAAAGCCATTAGGAGTCTTTTTAAACATCACCATCTAACCCTAAACCAATCTTCTCCAACTCTAAAGCATAGCAACCGTCTACCCTCTCCATTCTACATGAAAATTCCAGCAAATTCTCTCTGCAAAATTTTTGAAAACTCAAGAGCTATTCCAAGCAAAAGTCGAGCACACCTTAAGGTAAGCACAAATCATTTCAACCTCTTGATGCCGTTTTCTCTAACGATTCTTTTCTCTTTCTTCTACCCTTAAATCACGCCCCATAGAGGCTGATTTCATCTTCTTCCTTAATTTTCGATCAAGAGAAGCAAATGAGGTAGCTTCTCTCTTCTTCTCAAGCGAACTCGGGACGATCACCATAGGAGCATTGAGACCTCATTACCCGGTAGTTGCAAGGTAAGGGAATACCCTCCCTTGATGCCGAAAGTAAAGTTTAATGGTGTTTATTAGCGAGATAAACATGTGGTCGTAGTATATGATCTATGGGGATTGAATAGTTTATTTGGAATTAAATAGGGGATTGCGAATTGTTGTGAAAATAAATGGGATTAGAGCATGTTTGAATTAATTGAGACCCTGATCACGATATTATATGGTTTAGATTAGGTGGATAATTGAGGAAAGCCAGCTGTGAATTTATCACGTTTATCTGAGGCATATCAAGTAAGTCCTTGCTTAAACTCTTTTATTAAACGTTGTGATGGTAATACCTTATATAAACTCTTTTGTTAAATGTTGTGATGGCAAGTCTATGTTGTGAAGCTTTGTAAAGCTATTGTTAAACTATGTTTGCTTGGGTCGTAAACGTGGACATTTATTCTTTAAACGGTTTTGTCAAACTAACGATTTTAGCAAGAAAACTATTCTTTTCCTTAAATTTTTAGAAATCTTTTTAAAAGAAAATCACATTTTACAAAGCCAAGGTTTGGAAATATTTTGAATCAGGAATTGACGTATATGTTCGTTGAGTACTCAATAAGAGTAGGCTAACAATACTAGTCTTGGAGGGCTAGCGTAAGTCTTCTGGCAGGAGGCCACCTCCAAAAGATGAACTCTGCTTGAAAAAGCGACAGTGTTGGTTGGTCAGGCCAGTCCGAGCTAGCATGTGTACCTGGTATGGTATTTATATTCTCGGCATGGACACCCGGATGGTTTTGTTTGGTGTAGAGATGGAGGAGTATCTCATCCGGTGGGTTGTACACTCACCTTGATCAGAACGCCCAACGTGTGGTAATCTGGTCCGGACAAGGTGCACAAAGTGTGGTGCCTTGGCCAATTTGTTCTCATGGAGCCCAACGTGTGGTGACATGACTTTTATTCGAGTGGATGATTTATTTTGTACAAAGTGTGACAATGAGAAAAACACACTCCTTGCGAAAAGAGATTATTTATGACTTGCCAATTGTTTTCTACAAATGTTTTACACTTTGCATACACGAACTATTTAAAACACCATGTGCACACACAGGACTTACTGAGACTTATTCTCACACCATTTTACATCATGTTTTCAGGAGATAGACTGTGCTGAGTCAGCAGGGCATGTAATAGTTGAAGCTTTTGCTATTTTCTCTATCCGTTCTAGGAGACATTTGTTGCTTAATCTTCTAAACAATATTTTATTTTATTCCGTTTTGCTCCAAGTTGAGCCTGATGTAATAAGAGTATTTATTTATTTATCTAAGTTGATCCTTTTGGAGATTGCCTTTATATTTTATACCTCGTTCTAAAGACCCCTTGTCCTATGGGACGGGGCAGCATCCCCGCCCTTTTAGGGTACGTAGTTGTGGGGTGTTACATCTTCTTCCCCCTGTGTAGG
This sequence comes from Voacanga thouarsii, assembly GCA_026120185.1. Classification (NCBI taxonomy): domain Eukaryota; kingdom Viridiplantae; phylum Streptophyta; class Magnoliopsida; order Gentianales; family Apocynaceae; genus Voacanga; species Voacanga thouarsii. The sequence goes on along the minus strand of JANUWF010002236.1, from coordinate 629,877 downwards.
CAAAACATGTTGTCTCCGAACTTCCAACTTCACATTTATCTCAAAATTAGCCATCCCCTCATCAACAATCAATATAAGTAGCTCCTCATTTTCCTTATCAGAAAGATCATAATCATAGTCCAAAAAGTGTTCATCTACATCAGCCTCTTCATCTGCATCAAATGCATCAATATAACTCCCTACCTAACATGCTTAAACTCAACTAGTCAACAACAATCTCCAATTATGATAATAATTTTTTAGGAGCTCTAAAATTAATTGATAAGGTATTTTAGGATTTATTATTAATTTATAGAATAAGAATAATTTAATATAACAATACTGATATGTGTCATAAATAATAAATAAGTATAGATAAAAGTACTAGTAAGAATAACAATAACAATATTAATATAAAAAGGTATTAATTTTAATTAATCCCAATATATTATTATTTATTTATTTATTTATTATTTTTTATATTTAATAATGTTTAATAAAAATATCACTATTTGTTTGTTTAATAAAATAATAATATTAAAAGTAATTTTTAATTTTGAAAATGTTAATGTTGACCGAAATCAATAAATTAACTCAAATAATGGTACTAATAATATTAATAATACTAACAATAAAAAGAGTAATAATAGTAGTAGTAAAATATATCACTAATAATAATTTTTAATGACCATAGTGATATTACTAGTATTAAAAATTTAGAAAGGGTAATGCATATATATACATACATATATAAATACACACACACACACACACACACACACATTCAATAAATAAAAGGTTGATTTGTGGAAAACTAGACTTGCAATAGTCTTCGTCACAACAAGGGTGGTACTATAGTAATAATAATATTAGCAAGGTATTTGGTGTCAAAAATAATATCATAGTAGCATAAGCAAAGCAATGGTTGTAAAATCTCCATCATTCACCAAAACATCCATACTAGTGATATAAAGCCTCAAATCACAATGTACTAATGAGCATATAATAATCATAAATCTCAAATCGTAATCTAACAATAATTCATAAACCTCAACGCCCATTTTGATTTTCATATCTTAAAATTATTCTCTTCATACCCACATTCATGTCTCCATCCCAACAATATTAAATCAACATATCAATTCCATCATCTAGTAGTCTAGAGTTTGAAAATAAGAAGGTTATAGCAAAATACTTGTTTGATGATCGTTGGAGTTGAAGGTGTTGTCTTGTCAAATGTAAACCGTTGAGTGCTTTGATGAGTCCTCTAATGATTGAGGTTGTCGAAGGGTGGCCACCAATGGTTCGGCCAAGAGAGAGAGAGAGATTAAGATTGTGAAGAAAAGAAGATGAAAAAGAGAAGAATAATAAGATGATTGAACCTATTTTACCTTTTTGGTGTTCTTCTTCTCTTGAACAAATAAAACCTGTTTGATTCGAATGAGGATCAACTTTGGTTGTTTTAGTGTTATGGAGTATACTAAGGGTGAGTATAAATTGAATCCTAGTTGATTTGAGAGATTGGAAGTGATTTGGGATGATTAGAAGTGGCTAAAGGTTGAAGAAGTGTAGTGTGTATTTTTTGTGTTCTTGGAATTACAAGAGATGGTTGAGAGAAGAAGGTAAGTGAGTTTTGGGTGAGTGATGGCTGAATGGCCATACTAGAGGGGAGAGGTTTCTGTTAACAAAGGGAGAAAGAGACTAGAGCTAATTTGAATTTCAAAATGAAAGAAAGTGAATGTTTTTGAGGTATAGGATTTGCTAATGGTGATTTCCTCTTGAAAGCCTCTAGTCCTTCAATGGTGGTTTGCTAGTTTAGCTAAGTCTTGATTGCTAAATGAAGAATTATTCTAGCCTTAGTGCTGGCCGAAAATGGCTATGCAAGAGGAGTAAAAATTCTGGTTTACTACCCTAGTTAAGTGAGAGTTTAAAGGAGCAAAAGATGGGATTTAACTTCTCAAGTTTGAAATGTTTTGAATGGAGTGAAGTTAGGAGAGGTTTAAGGTGGTTTAATGGAGCTCTAATGGCCAAGGTTGATGAAGAAGGCAAGGTGTTCGGCCATGGTTTCAAGGTGGCCGAAATGATGAAGGGAATGGAAGAAGAAAACTGGTTTCTACCTTTGCTATCAAAGCTGGAAAAAATTCTGGAATTTGTAAGAACTCATAGAATCTAAGATGATTTGGCAAAAGTTTGAATTATTTTGAATGGATTTGTATCTTTAAAATAGGAGTGCTTCAAGGTCTATTAATGGTGGTTTTCCAGCCATCAACTTGAAGAAGAAAGAAGACAACTTTAGATGGTCTTATGCATAGGTTGAATGCTCCATTCCTATGGCTAAAACACCTTGCACTTTGCTGGAAAATTTTCTAGTTTGGTGAAGCCATAATAGCTGTGAATTTCCAAGGAATTTTCAGCTTCCTATTTGCCAGCAAGAAAAGGATAGGTAAATTTGCTGCATGTTTTAGGAAATCTAGCCAAGAGGAAGAGCTAGAAAAAATTCCAGCTTTGTACCAAAACAAGAACAAGCAAAATATAGTTCTTTGGAGAAAAAGCTATGGTAATTTAATTGGAAAACAACTAGCTATTTCCCCTCCTAGATTTTGGTTATCTATCCTCCCACGAACTAGAATTCTCTTTCAAAAATTCAAGTCCAAGATTATCCAAGACATTTTATAGGGAAATTTGAAGAATTAAAGAAATAGGTATATTTTAAATTCAAATAGGCTAGGACATGGATTACTAAAATGATGGAGATTAAAACTCTTCCAAATTTTCTTTTAGAATAAGATCACATGGTTAGAATATTATCATTGTGTCTTTCCTAAAACAACACTCCTAGTTTCATGCAATGCAAGAAGAAAAATTCAAACATTAGTTAGGATAATTAAAAATAATACTTAGTTGATGGGATTTGAACTCAAGACCTTAGGAATTAATCACAACGCTCTAACCACTTAACCCTATTAATTCTTGTTCTTATTTTCCCAACCTAATTCTCTTCCTTTCTAAATATCAAGCCTCTTCCTAATTCATCCTCAAGTAAAATTCCTTAAATACCCTCAACACTCAACAAGCACAAATAAACCTTGTAACCCACATATAACAATTCTAAGGCACACAAATTCATCCAATAAATATATTTTTATGCCATATGTCATGAAAGGCTTCCCATCCCTCTAATTCTAGGGTAGGTTTAGGTGGGGTTTTACATTTTATATGGTGTATGATGGGGTTTTGATGGTGGTTTAATGCATAGTTCATGGCTGCATAAGAAGGAGAAATAAATAGAATGGAAAAAGGGTTCAATTGTTGAGAAAAATAGAATAGTGTTGTTGTTGTTATGGTTGTTGATTTTGTGTGATGTAAATTTACTTTTGGCTGAATCAGTGAATTGAAGGAAGTTATGTTGGGAAATCAAGTGGATTAAGTGTTGTATAACTATTATAATTAAGGGAGATAAAAAGAATAATGATTATTTTGTGAAAATAATGTTTGGAACAAGAAGTTGAGACTGGTTTTCCTCAGTAGTGCTGCAACGGCTTTAAGACTATGAAAATGGAATTCATAAGATTGTGTTTTAGTGTCTTACGAGAGTTTTGGCGCAAATTTGCGGCTAGTCGTAGTTTTATGTGAAAAGATATGCAAAAATCAAGATTGAGTAATAAAGTTGAAAATGCAGAATTTGTTTTCAACAAAATGGGCTTAATTGTTGTTTCAATAATATTCAAGGATGAAAGGTTGAGAAGACTTATGAAAGTCTTGTATTCATTTGGAGAAAAGGGATAAAGGAATGAATAATGGGTTTCATTATGTGAAGAAATGATATTTCAAGAAGAAATAGGAAAACTAGGAAATTAGCAATTTTCGTATATTAGTAACTATTAGTTGTGAATTTTGGTTACTAAGTTAAGAATTGAATAATCTTTAATGTAGGTTACCCATATTAGAGACAGGTAAAAACTAGAAGTAATATACCTATAGCCACATTGATATAGGACAAAAGATGAGTCCCTTTAATTTTTGTGAAAGTAATAAATGCTAGTGAGCATTTTATTTCATTAAGTAATGCTTTATGAATTTTTTTTATTTCTTTGAACAATGAATGGTTTCTTTAAGGAAGAAATGGTATTATGTCATGTTAGACTTCAATGAAAAAGGTGAATATTTCCTAGATATAAATGTATACCTAAAAGGTTTCTTCTCATTAATTATGAGATAAAATTATGTTTAATCTTGGAAACGCATATTATTTCCTTTTTATGGAAAGGATTTAGGAATATGTGAATTATGAGTTTTATGGAATCATAATTAAAATGTCTTGAATATAATTCTTCTTTTGGGATTAGAATTTTGGAATTCCTAGATAAAACTCCTTTTAAAATTGGGTATTTTTAAAATGACGAGAATACCTCGGGAATGTATTTTATGACGCAAAAAGAACTTTTCTCCTTTTTCCCTACAATATGGAAAACAATTCTCGATATGAGATTAACGTTTGGAAACGATTTTTTTTCCCCAAAAAATGTTTTATTTATATTCCTTCAATAATAGAATATTTGATTAGTCTTGTGAGCCAATGGAATTGGATTGGTCTTGTAAACCAGTGAAGACGTCGAGTATTCAGTAAATGTTTTGATTTTTATACTAGCTCTAGTTTGAAATAGATGACTCCAAGTAATCTAACTAGTTTTGGGGATTGTCTAAGTCCAAATGAGACGATAGGACATTGAGATTAGTCATCCTAGCTAGCCGTTTACTGCTTGACAATTGCCTATGCCATGTGTGAATATTATTTTGAGTTGTTCATGGTTGCTTGGCGGGGACACCTAGCGTGTTCAATCCCTTGTCGTTTCGATGATGATTGTCGTCAAGATTGGGACTCCTGAGCTTACAATGGTAAGTAAAAGATGTTGATCTCTCAATATTGTGCTAGTGTGCACTTACTACTCTAATAATACATAATTGAGTGTTGTATGCTTCCATCCTAATATAATACGACTACAATATCGAAGGCGAAGCCTTGTAAACTTTGCACATAGGCCAATCTTCTATTGAAAAAAGTGCTTGTATTTCTGAAATAGGGACAGTGATGTTGAATTAAACTCAATTTTTTCAAAAATGATTGAATTTGGAACCTCCTAGTGAATTGTAGAGATATTTTTAGTGAAAAAATATAATGTTTTCCTGTAATGGATTTTGAAATGAAACCCAACTATACCTGTGTCTATTTGTTTTCATAAAACACTAGCACACGCGAGACTCACTGAGTGATTTTCACTCACACGTATCTTTTACTCTGTTTTCTCAAGATCCGGAATGAAGAACCATGCAACTAGAAGACAATACCATAATATAGGACTGCAAACTATTTCTTTTGTACATGTATATTATATTATTGCCATATCACACATGGTAGTGTATGTTAAACCTTATTTTTGGGTTGTATATTACTACAGTATAACTTTAATATATCAGTATTAGTACTTATTTTGTCTATATCAGTTTTGCTTGTTATAAAGACCCCTTGTTTGGGATACTGGATGAGGCGACCCTCAAACTTATTACACATTTCCGATATTATTTCTAGTAGGGTTGTTACAGCTAGACCACTTGTACAGGTAGAAGTTGTATCAGCTCTACCAGAATACTGTGAAATAGAAATCTACCCTACAATCCATCATATATGGGTTACCTCAACATGGACATTATTGATTAAACCAGAACAAGCATTTTTAAGAAGACGAATCTGTTTGAAAATCATCTCAAGATAGCTTTGCCATTAGAGATTGAAAACTTGAGCCTTTAAGTATAAGAAAAATCATGAAGATAGGCCAAGGTTTCCATCTATTTTCATAAAAGCATATTCAAAAAATCTATTTCCAGCATCTATATTTCCTGGCTAAAGTGAAATTTGAAACAAAGACAAGATTCTAAACATTTGGAAATTTTACCTGGATCTTTATGAAAAAAGCCTCAAGAAGAAGAAGAAGGATTAGGAATTTAAATAATTAGAACTGAAGATAACAACGGAGAAAATTTTGAAGACAACATGGTCTTGAAGGAGATAGTAATTTATAAAATTTGATAGAAGATTGAGACACTCATCAAACACAACTCCTCTCAAAGGACAATCCTGATCTTTACAAACAAATAAATCATTGTTGTTGTCTAGAATAGACAAGCAAAGACCAAAAGTCTTTACAATATGACTATATGAATCATCAACACTTCCAAATGACTAAGCCTCAAGGACAATAGATTCAAAGGGTTTACCAAACTTTTTTAAATAACATCTACTTTTTACTTTTGTGCTATAAACTATATTCATGCTTTGTTGCACATCTAGCAAGTAGGATATTAGATCCTCAAGTCAGTATAAAAGCATGAGTCCCAGAGCTATTAGAGACTATGCATGTAAACTTATATATAGCAACCTTTTGTAAGCATCCCTCACTACATTGTGAATAAACTTCCTTTTTGCAAAACGTTTGCCTCTAGCAATATTTAGTTTCTAAATTCTCAACAGTTATGGGTAAGAAAAAATTGAAGAAAACTTTCACAGTTATTTACTACATGTTCTTAGTAGCTATAGGCAAAAGAATTAAACTACCTATTTAGCCATGAAGCCATTGGAAAGGCATTGAAGACATTCCAAGAAAAGAGGCGTGAATGAAAGAATAAGTGAATACACTATTAGGTGGATCTCAAAACTCCTTTATTATTTCTTAGTAGCTATATATATATAGTTATATATATTTCATATATATATGTAAAAATATATAGTTATGTATATCATGTGTGTGTGTGTGTGTGTGTATGTGTGTAAAAATATATTTATATAAAATGTCTAATAGATTCTTTGTCTAATTTATTGACTGTGGCTACTATCCTCATAGCTATTTCCTAGTTATCTATTGCTTCTTCTGTATTAGAAATACAATCTAAATCTAAATATATTCCAGCAAGTAGGATAGTAGATCCTCAATTCATTATATGCATGTATCGAACAAGGATATGCTTTTCCCAATTGAATAAAGTGAAAAGCAGGATATCTTTCTTCTTCAAAGAAATCAAGACCAGCTGAGATAAATTTCAAGTATAGAATATCTTTTGGAGAAACTGTTGGATTATTAAGATAAAAATCTTTGACACCTTCTTGTACCCATAACGGTAATTGAGATATCACTTCAAATTTTGGAGGAGATAAATATATCATATTTATGGCACTGAAATTGTACCAATATCATATTTCTCTTAGAGAAGAATCTTGAACATAATTTATCCTGGGATATAATCCAGGTATCTAGTGTCAATATTTGAGAGACTATAAAATTCTCTCATTATGTGTTGTTGTATCTCCACAAGTAGAAGTATAGATGAAGAAATCTTTTAGGAGAATAATATTGATTTTTCTTTCTGGGGTCTAAGAGATATTTCTTCTTCTCTTTTATCTTCCTTAGGAGCTATTGAACAAGATTCTAATGTATCCTTTTTATCTAGCTGCTTTTATCTAAAACATTTTTTACAAGTTTTCTAGACACTTCAAAATTTATTCTAGTTTTTATCGTTTGGCCTTTAGAAAATAATAAATATGCAACTTCTTTTCCCATACCTGGTAATTGGCTAATATCAATAATAGTTGAGGCATTATATTGAATGCTTATGATTTGCTTCTCCATATCTTCTAAGAACTTATAAATATTGACTTTTGCACTGGCCATCTCTGGTTAAGAAATCTCCTAAGATGTTTTTATTACTATTAATAACTTCAATATCAAAATAATATTCAGCTAATAAAGTTTGCCATCTAATTAATCTTCTGTATTCTAGTTTAGAGGGTAAATTATTTCTAATGAATGCTTTAACTTGAGTATTATTTATTCTTAATAAAAAAAATTTAGGTAATAAGAAATAATAAAATTTTTGACAACTGCTAATAATTCTTTTTCATAAATATGATATCTTTTTTGTGCCCCATTAAATGTTCCAGAACTATGTTGACAAACAAGTTCTTTTTCTTCATCTTTCTTTTTTAAAATTCCACTCCAATAATTTTCAGAGGCATCCATTTCTAGTATTACATCATCTATATAGAAGGTAATTGTAATTTAGGTAATGTAGAACTAATTTGTTTTATCTTTTTCACATGTTGTTCCTTTATAGAATCAAAACTAAATATCTTATTTTATTTTTTGTTTTAACAAATTTTGTAAAAGTTATTTTAAACTAGCAAGATTTTCTATAAAATATGAAGCATAGTTTAATACTCCTAGAAAGCTGATGGTCGATTTTGCGTGCATTGGAAATAGTATAAACAATCCACAAAAATCAAGCTTTAAATTAAAATGCTAATCACCAAAACCACACACTAGGGAAAGCATACCCATCACATCGCAAGTATCAAATCCACAGGAACTTAGCAATTACCACTACTTTGCTCTTATCTCATTATCTAGCCAAATTAAATATGTGAAAAGTGAATAATTACACTACATTAGGAAACCTATCATTTTTTCACTCATAGAAGAGTCACAAGTTCATTAAGAGATTCGAAAGAGAGAAAGGCCATGTAACAATGAGAATTCCCCCATTAAACACCTAAAAAATGAGTACCCCTTAGATCCATAAATCTCAACTCTATGCACTGGTGTGAGTTACAAATCAATCTCGCTCTCTCTCGAGTTGTGAGATCCTTAATCCCTAAATTCGATCAATTGGTATCTCTACCTAATCAATCAAACCCAAGGAGGCATTAAACATCACTCACAATCGCAAACTATCTGGAAGCCACGAAACCCCGATCTTTAGGCGATTTCATAAACGCATTGATTATTGGCCCTAATCCACAACCTCCCTCTTAGGTTAATTGAAGGTGGCAAACATTAAATTAGTTAAGTAGGTGTTCAAACCTTAACCCCATTTCTTAAAATCATTAAGGAAGAACAACTAATTGAAGGAAATCAATTAAAACTCATACAACTAAGATAACACAAGAAATCTAAATAACCAAATGCCATAGAGATAAAATCATAGATCCAAGAAGAATACACCATCCCAAAGTATAAAAATAGGGTACAACCCTTTATTACAATTAAAAACCAAATCTTAGAACAAAAATTACAAAGTAGATAACAAAGAAAATGGTTAGAAACACTCATAGACAAGAAATTTCTTCCTCCTCCTTGAGAGCTCCTTGCAATCCTCACTTCTTCTTCCTTGAATCCCTTGCTCCTTCAATTCATTTTTGAGAGAAAAATGACTTCCTAGAGGATCTCTGGGATGCTATCCAACCGAGCATGAATGTTTAGGGTTTATACAAGTCTATTTATAGTGTACTGATAGGGCCTAAATTTGTATATATTTTTCTAGTTATTTAAGGATATTTTATGATACTTTTGATATAATAACTAGTCATATTTTACGTATGAAAATATTTTTCTAATATTTTATGTGAAAATAGGTGAATTTGGAGTAAAACTGGAGAAGTTCCAGTGAAGACCCGGCACCAGGACAAGTCTGGAGAATGAACGAGAAATAGAGAAAATCGAGATCAGCTGAAACAAAACAACACAGTCGTGGAAGAGTCACTTGTACTGATTGTGAGTAAAATATGAAAACATCCTTGGGAGGATTCAACAAAGAGAAGCCGTGGCTATAGAAGCCGCAGCTCGACTAGCCACGGCTCAACAAGAAAACAAAGAAAGGAAATGCCGGGTTCATGGTCACTGAACAAAAGAACAAGCAGACAAAAGAAAAAAAACAAGAAGGTATGTGAAACCCCAGCCAGAACCAACCTTAGAGTAAGGGGGTTGGGATGCATATCATACTTAATTGCATGTTTAAATATATTTTTATATGATTTTATGTGCTTTGAATTTGTGTTTTATAGTCTAGAGGGTTTGATTATGATTATTGGGTAAGAAGGGAAAAATGTTAATTTCTGCTTGAGGAGGAAATAGGGAGACATCTTGAGGATTAATAGGAAAAATATTTTAGAGAGAAAATAAAAACAATAGCTATTGTGGTTTAGTGGTTAGAGCTTTAGAATTAATTCTTGAGGTTTTGGGTTCAAATTCCATCGTGGAGTTTTAGTATGGTTAAATTTTATTTTTGCTTGGGAAGGGGTATTTTCGGCCTTAAGAACCTTAGCATAGGGCAGAGGTGTTGTCCTAGGAGAGACATGATAGGACTACTCTAATCCTATTCTTGTGCCTACTTAAAATTTCCTAAGAGAATTCATTTCTTCTTGATATTTAATTTCTCTTAATTATCAATTCATTAGATTGGTCAAATTTCCAATTTCATTCCAGAAATTTCAGTAAAGTGCTGTGGCTTTGAAGGTTCAAAATGTCTTGGTGAAAGACATCTTATGGTCTGAAAATGTGGTAGAGATGTGGGAAATTCCAAGAGAATAAATCCCTTTAGTGAACCTTCTAAAATTGCACTCTAGCCAGGTTCATTTTCCTTCATGGCATAAACTGAAAATTTTCCAGCTTCTTGTGCCTTCAAGGTGTCGAAATTCTTAGCCATTATTCCCTCCCAAATGCTGCCAGAAAATGGCCTTATGATCAGCTTGAGATTTGAATTTTTCTAGCCATTTTCGAATTGCACAAATGTTGTGCAAAACCAGAGAAATTTTTGGTTGAGTTCGCAATTTTGGAGGTCCGAAACCAAGCTGTTTTCTTTCAGTTTTTGCTTAGAATATTAGCCACATTTTTCCTCCATAAAGAAGGCTGGAAACCAGCCTTGAAAGACCCATGAAATCTCCTCCAAACTCTCTGCAAGCTAACTGGAAAATGGCAACCGAAACTGTCCAGAAATTCCAGCACATTGCAAAAATTCTGTACAGGAAAATTTCCAGCTTTTTTTCCTAATTCATCCCTGGCCGAAACTTTAGCTTTCTTCTTCACAAACCACTCTTAAATAGCCATGATTAGAACTCCATTGTCTTCCCCAAGCTCCTGCATGAAAATCAGACATGGCTGCCCGAAAATCTCTCTAACAAATCTCTGCAATCATGCTTTGATTAGATACCAAAATTCCAACAACATTAATTTAGTAACCTTCCATAAAATGGTCCTCAGCCAACTAGACTTATTCTTCACCATTTCACTCCATCTTTTCAGCCACCATTGCCCCTCTTCAATCAGCTTTCATCTAGCGGAAACACTGCACAACAATTCGGCCATAGCAACTTCCCAAAAGCTCTCCAATGATCTAAGATATTCTTGCTATATTTAGTTTCCAAATGTGATTCCTTAAGATATTCTTTTAGGATTTCAACAACTATCCTTTCCTTTTCCCTTCCAAATCAGAAAATCATCTACCAAAACCCTACAAACAATTCGACCGGCCCTAATCCTTCAGAATTTCGGCAGCTTCAAATCAAAACCTCTCTACTCTCTTCAACCTTCAAGAACACATAGCACACCAAGAACACATACTCCTTCCTTTCGCCTAATACCCCTCTAAATCACTTCAAACTTCTTCTAAAAACTCTAGAATTCTTCTACTCACTACTGTGAGTCCATCCATACCATTTTTAACATCAAACTCCAAAATCTAACTTGCTCTTTTGGATCAAAAACCAGAATTTTTGTGAAGGATCAAAAACACCTTCAAGGTAGGTTTGTTCTAACAACTTCATCTTCTCTAATCTTTGATCTCTAATGAATGTGTATATGAATAAACATGCTAATGGACTTGCTCTCTCTCTCTCTCTCTCTCCCTCTCTCTCTTGGCCGAACCTCTCTCCTTCTTGACCGAATGGCTTCTTCACCAATGGCCATGCTTTCTTCATCTTCCTTGGACGGATCTAATCATCTAGGAGTTAAGATCCATTCGAAAATCCTTCAAGGTATTCATCAATCAAGTAAGCCTTTTTAACCCTCCTTTTAAATTCTAGATTCATGTCTCTAGGATGATGTTGATAGAAGATGGATTATGAATAGAGTTTGAATATGTATTGTTGTGATGAGTTGAGATTGAAGCATGAATATATGTATGAATATGATGGAAATGGGATTTATGCATGAGTTGATTATCTTGGTTGAATGTATGGTGTTTTAGGGTTTAATGCATGCCTCCAAGATTAAGTATGCTAGAGATTATGTCAACTATGATAAATAGGATTTATATTCTTGTGTGATTATTAAAGCCATGGTTATATTTATGCTAGTAAAGGTTAGATCATGCCTTAGTAAATTTGGAGCTATGCTTATATTCATGATTTGGATGATTTGATAATGTGAAGGGGTGAACATGTTCATGATTGTGGTTAGCAATAGAATTATGATCATGACCTAGTTGTCCCTAAGCTAATTTTTTTTCTTCAATAAATATTTAATATTATGATTTTTTGCTAGTAATTTCGAAGAACCCTAGGAAGGGTAGATTTGGATTATTATATATAATAAGGATATTTTAGTCAAACAAATAATAGCTTTTGCTAGAAAAATAAAATATATAGATATTATATAAAATGATGAAATCAACTAAAGCCTTTTATGAAAATAATCATAATAAGTAAAATATTTATTATTAAAATTTAATTATTATCTTTTAACCAAAACCTATTAAAGTTTATCTATTATCTTTCAATCAAGACTCATTAAAATTTATTTTCAACTAGTTTTAGTTATCAATAATTTTCTAGCAAATAATTATTAATAAATCATTATTTTACCTAAAACCACCTAGGGCTCTTCATCAAATAAACTCTAAATTTTTCTTAGTAAGATTTAAACCTTCAGCTTATTAGTACCTATTTTCCAAAATACTAATTATTTTAAATATTAGATTAGCCTTAACTTATAAACACTTTTTCCTTTATTATTTGGCCTTAAAGCTTGGGACACTAGGATCATGGTAGTAGTGAGTTGAGTTAGTTTTTAATTGAGAAAGTGGATTTTGGTTTGAGTTTGATTGTGGTTTATATTTACCCTATGCGGGGTTAAGTCGGCTGTTGGAGACCTCTTATTGTGAGTAAGAATCAGGTAAGCTCCTGCATAAAACCTGTTTGATGCAAAATGTTTATTATGGCAAGCCAAATGTAGAGTCCATGGACACTCATTTCTATAAAGGCAATTGAGGATTGATTCATTTCTTATTTTAGTCAAACAAATTATTTGGAAATCAATAAGTAGATTTACTCAGACTCAAAACTCTTTCTAAAATTGATTTTGACAAAGACTTTGGAAATCCTTAATTGCCATTTTCAAGCGGAACTATGTTATGTTCATTTTCCCAAAAGGGGGATACGTTACGTTGAGTACTCAATAGGGGTAGGCTAGTAGTACTAGTTTTGAAGAGCAAGAGTGAGTCTTCTGGCAGGAGGCCACCTCCAGAAGATAATGTCAAGTTAGAGAAACGTCAGTACTACTTAATTATGCCGGTCCGAGCTAGCAGTTTTATTTCAATCAAGTGACTGTGTTATGCTGGAATGGACACTCGGTTGTTATTTGGGTATAGAAAAGGAGGAGTATCTTGCCTGGTAGGCCGATCACCTACCTTTTGTCAGTCTGCACAAAGTGTCGGCATTCTGACCGGTTATGGGGCTCAACGTGTGGTAACCCATAAACCTTTCTTTCGAGTGGTTGATTTTTATTGATTATGTGTGGCTGGAAAAGCCAAAACACCACTCTTGCTTTTGACTAATGTTTATTGCTTGCCAATTTTTCTCTTATAAAGATTTCACACTTTGTATCCACGAACTATTTTCACTGAACACCCAAAGCACACACAGACTTACTGAGATTTCTGTCTCATCACCTTTTTACCATGATTTCAGGTCGATTCTGCTATGGGGATGAGTAGCTAGTGTTATCTACCTTGGAAGAGAATGTTGTCATTTATTTTTATGTATTGCTTTAGGAGTTGAGAGTGGATAATTTTATTTATGGATTTGTTTTTCTTTTGGGAATTCATGGATTTATTTTTAGGATGTAATAAATTTTAAGTTAAAGTATTATTTTTTATTTCGCTATTTTATTTGTGTGACCTAATTATGAAGACCCCTTGTCCTTTGGACGGGGCGACTTCCCCGGCCTTGGCGGGCCTAGGTAGTGGGGTGTAATAAGGTAGCCTTGGGAGGATGTAACAAGACAAGCCGTGACTAAAGAACAAAGAAGAGATCGGCTCAAGTGAGCTAATTTCAGAAAAAGAAAAGAGTAAGCCACGGCTCAGCAAGAAAAAAAAAAAAAAGAGGAAGTCATCAGCTTCGTAGCTCACAGAAGAAAGAAAGGGGAAATGGCTTCATAGCTTGAGAAGCGGCTCGGTTTGGCTTCACAGCTCGAGTGAGCCAAATTCAAGAAAGAAGAAGAATTGGGCTCGAGTTTAGCTTGATCAAAGGAGAAAAAGGAAATGGCTCACACATGACTTTAGCTTCATGGCTTTAATCAAAAGAATGGCTTTATGGTTCAATTGAATAAGAGAAAGAGATGGACTTTGTGGCTTGGGATCGGCTCAGTGAATTAAGTTGGTGGACTTGAATTTGTGTAGAATACAAAAACCTCTTAGGAAATTACTTCTTTGTATTTTATTAGTTTTAAGAAATCTTGGTGGTTATAAATAATGTCCATTCACGTATGTAAAAGGTGTGCACACATGGAGAGTTAGACAAATATTTAGAGTGCACCACCATTAATATTTTGTCTAGAGAAATCATTCAAGGAACATTGATCTAGGAGGAGCTTTCATTGGAAATTGAAGCGCTTATCTATGAGTACCTATGTCTTTCCTTTGTTTTCTTTTTCTTGAACAATGATGAGTTTAATTCTGTAATTGTATTTGAATGTTACTCTTAGATTTATAATTTTGAATTAATTTAGTCTTTTGTTCAATTGATTTTTTTTTTTTTTGTATTTGATTACTTGTTTTAATTAAGGAATTGATTGATTGATTCTTCTTGTTAACTTCCTTGAAAAAAAAGTTGATAATGGTTTTAATTTAATTAATTTTATATTTGTTATCTCTTAACTTACTTGAAAAATAGGTTAATTTCCAAAAACTTGAGTAATCGAAGATTAGTTGATGATTGCTAGAATATAGATTCACTAGCTAATTTCATATTTTAAATCTCCTAGAAGATAGGGATTTATATGAGAATTAATTTTAATGCATCTTTTGGGTAAATTAATTAAGAAATATGTTCACTAATTTAACTAGAAAATAGTAATTCCATGAATTGCAAATGAAGTGGGTCTATTTTAATTTCCTCATGATGTCAAGATAATAATTGATTGTGATATATGTTGGGTAATTCTTGGTCATGATTTCAAGAATATTTATCTAATTACATATTATTTCTCCTTGAGTTCTATATATTTTTATCTTTACTTTTCCTTTTTATTATGTTCTTATTTTATTGGCCAAACAATAAGATTTGGGAAAAGTAAGTTGGGAGCCAAAGTTCTTGTGGATTCGATACTTACTATTTTCTATACTATATGATAGGTATACTTACCTGTATGTGTGGTTTTAATGATTAGCATTTTAATTAAAGCTTGATTGATTGGGGACTTTGTTAATAATATTTTATACACTAAAAAAATGCATCATGTACAAGTGAAAGAAATGAAAGAAAAATCACAAAAATTTGCATTCTGCATTTTTCCTCGCTTGTGGGCGGTTCCTGGGCCTCTAAGTTTTCCAAAACCAAGGCAGCCTAGCCCTAGGCTTCCAGGCTTCTAGCCTGGTGTGCCAAGGAAATGAACTAGGCAGCCTAGGCATATTATTCTTCCCTAGGCCGCCACCTAAACAATACAACATACATATATATATATTTATATATATATATACAATTGAAGTAGGAGGCCTAGGGTACTTAAACTTCCCTAGGCTGCCATGTTGAACACACGACATGCACTAGGCGGCCAAGGGAAATTGATGTTCTCTAGGCTGCCAACTTTCTGGACATACATATATATACATTATACACTAGGTGGCCAAGGGAAGTGATAGCTCCCTAGGCCGCCAACTACAACACACACACACACACACACACATGATACTAGACGACCAAGGGAACCTAATATTCCCTAGGCCACCACCTACTAAACATAATGCACACATAACATTACAACATTACACTAGGCGACCAAGGGAACTTAAGCTTCCCTAGGCCACCATTTGCTAAGCATACATATATACAAAATAAAATAGGAGGCCTAGGACAGTGGCCGCCAGGCTTCTGGACAAATACAAAACAAAAATATGCTAGGCGGCCTTTACTTCTTGCTTCTATGTGCTTCTTCATTTCTCTTCCATTTTTGCTCCATTCTTCTTCCTTTTCTTCATTTTTATCTCCAATTCTTATTTTCTTTATTGCCTACAAAATAAGATGAAAATGGTGTGGTGAGTAGTAATTAAACAAGGATTTACTACAATTAAAGTACAAAAGTACTAAAAAAGATGTATGTGATGAGCCCTCATCAAAAGCTTTGAACTTATTTTTTATCTATCAGTTTATCAGGAAAACTATTTAACTTTTCTAAAATATAAGGTTGCAATTCTATTCCTTTACTATCTATCATCATACCTAAAAATTCTATTTTTTTTTCTTGCATTATTTTGCTTTCTTTTCTGATAATGCTAATCCATTTTTTATACATAAGTCACTAAAAATATTTAAATGCTTAATATGAGATTCTATGGTATTAGAAATAATTAATATATCATCAACGTACGCAAATATAAAATCATAATTTTTAAATATTATTATCCATCTTTCTTTGAAATTCTAAGGTGTATTTTTTAATCCAAAAGGCTTTATAAACCATTCATATTGACATTGTGATGTAGAAAAAGATGTATATTTAATACTATCAGGATCCATTTTAATCTGCCAGGATCCACTTTTACAATCAAATTTAGAAAATATCTTTTTATTTCTTATCCAATTTATCAAACTTTTTTTATGTGGGTAAAAATATCCACTAAAAATAGTATTATCATTTAATTTTTTATAATTAATAACCATTCTAGCTTTTCCTCTAACAATCTCTGTATGTTTTCTTACAATAAATCTTGGAGAACTGTGAGGAGAGTTACTTGCATGTATCAAGTGCGCATCTAAAAATTCTTTTATTTGTATATTAAATTCTTTTTATCTTCTTCATTATATCTCATTAGTTTTTCTCTAATAATTTTATCTTTATCTATCATTTCCAATTTTGCAGTAAATTTATTTTTATCCCAAAATTGTAAAGGATTATCTAATATAACATTGTTTTAATTTATTCTTTATATTTTCTATATCTAAATATAATTTTCTTAACTCAATTTGATATTCTAATACAGGTGTTCCTTTGGGGAAAATTAGTTTTTTAATATATCTAATATCACCACACTTAGCTGCGAAGCATAAAAGAAATAGGAAAGGGTTTAGCATAGACTTTTTTAAGTCTTTTGACTATAATCAAATGATGACAAGAAGTTTTAAAATGTATCTAATAAGCTAAAGTATCAAAAATAACTTTAGTAAATAGTTGTAAGAAATTAGTTCCAAGTAATATATCTAATCCAATATTATAGAAATAAAATGGTGGACATTTCATGAGAAAAGATCCTAATAAAATTATAGGTTGTTCTATTCTAGCTGATATTTCAATAAGATTATTAGAAATGTCTTTTCCTTTTATGGGTTTTAGAGTTTGATGATATTTTTTTGGAAAGCAATTTGCTTTACATAAGCATGATCCTGATCCAATATCATGAAAGCTTGAATTTCATTGATTTAACAAAAAAAAAAAAAAAACTTTTGCATAAGATTTGGGTATATAAAAATCATACAATTTTAAATCTATCTCTAGCCAAGTTTTAATTAAAACATTAATCCCCAAATTACATATCTGAGCAAGTCTATTCATCGTAAGTATAGTATAGGGAATTAACAAGTATCGATCCTCAAGGAACAATTACCATTAGTTACTCTTCATTCATTATTTAACCGACCCAATAAAGTTATAAGAGAATAAAAAGGAAAATAAAGAAAAATATATACAATTCAAGGATGAAAGAATATGTAATTTAGACAAATATTCTTGAAGACATGATCATGAATTACATAGCAATTATCACAATCAATTATTATCTCGGTATCATGAAGGAAATAAAATAGAATCCAATCGTTTCCCAAGTAATAAACTCACTATTTCATGATTAAATTAGCAGATTCTCCAATAAAACCAACATAACCAAAAGATGCATTAAACTCATCATTCAACAACTATCCTTATACTTTAGGTGATAAGGAATAAGAAATTAGCCAATAACCCTATACTTTATGTGAAATCAACTAATCTTTTATTATCTTAATTCTTTGTTCTTAGCTTTGTTTTCCAAGTCTGTTAAGAGATACCAAATATTAAATCAATGAAATTAAATCAACTCTTAGTATCATTTCCCAAGTCAATTAGAAGCAAATCTAAATTTATCAACTCTCTAATAGTAACAAATAATCAACTACCAAGAATGATAATAAATTGATCAAATCACTAAATTAACCCAAAAATCATGAATCCCAAAATAATATCAAATTACAATGGAAACATTAATCACATCATTGTTCTAGAAAAAAAAAAGTAAAGATAAAAAAAAGAACTCATAGACAAACCACTTTCTTCCTCCTTGAAGACCTTTTTGAACAATGCCCTTTGAGTGATGAATCTTCTCTTGAATGATTGATTTGTAGCTTTAATCCTTGGATTCATATCTTTATCTTGTGTTTTCCTTGCTTAAATAGGCTCCTAAGATGTTAAAATTCATTCCCTAAGAGTTCTAGGCCGAGTACAAGTTGAAAAATACCAAAACTCTTAGGAAATTCCCAAATCCGGGCACAAAAAAGAGTCTTCACCACCTCTGAACAACATAGGGCCGGTGCCGGCCCACCCTCACGCATCGACGTTGCTCGGTTTTAGGCCTTTTTTCCCTACTTTCCAAACTAGCGTGCACTAGTACGGTGATGGATATTTGCCTTTTTCTCATCAATACTGCATAAAAATACCAAAATACCTTTACAAAGGCAAAATATCAAATATGAAGAAATATGACTAGTTATTGCATCAAATATATCACAAAATAACCTCAAAGAACTAGGAAATTACCAATCTTGATCCACTATTTATATATGTTGCGTAATATTTTGCTTTATAATCTTTATAGGTAATTCCAATAGGAATATATTGATGGAAAACGAAAAACAGGGGAGCATGTTGTACGTAAAAAAAAAAATTGGAAAAAAATAAAACGCGAGCCTTAAAGGCTATGCGAAGCGTGAGGATCATACCTTTGCGTTCTTTAACCCTCCTAGGTTGCGTAGGAACAGATTGAACAGCTGAAATCGCCTCACTTTGCACACTTGAAGGAGCTTCCGGTTGAACACCCGCTAGCCTTCTACTTCGCCTTGTTTGCATTAACGCTTAGCTCTCCAACTCTCGGGATATTCCTCAGTCTAACCTCTAGTTGGTGAACACTATGGTGAAGAGGAACGATCTCAAAACTCCTTGGTTCTTTCGCCATTGATAAGCAAAGAACAAGAAGAAATCACAAAGGAAGGGAGGGGGAAAAACGTGAGTTCCCAGAGAGAGAGTGACGTGAGTGTCTGAGGCTAGGGAAAAAATTAGGGTTTTATTTTCCAAAGAGTTGTTTATTAGTTCGCCTAAACTAGGTCTCTCAATTTCTGATAAACATATCCCCGGGATTTCAAAACACCCGGATGTTATCCTAAGAATCAGTTTGGCCTAACCTTAAACTCCTCGTAACCGTATCTGGAAAAAACCCTAAGGTCCAAGCTATTGGGCCAGAAAAATATTTATTATTTTTCTTGGACCCAAAAGGCCCAAAATAATAAATATTAATTATTTATTTCCTGGGCTTACATAAGTAACCCAATAAATAATTAATGAGCCCAAATGAACCATAATAATTAATCTTTAATTATTTACTTCTTGGGCCTATAAAAATAACCCAATATATAATTAAACATTATTTATTTCCCTTAGTTTAAGCCCAGGTTAATTTTTTAATTACTCATACTGGACCTAGGCCCTGAATAATTAATTAACCAATTAAACTAGATAATTAATTTCTCTCAACTCCTATTTTATTTATTTATTTATTTTATTCCAGTCCAATAATAAATTAGACTTCCTGAATAAAATAAAATAAAATAAAATCCTCTTCAACTGAGACCAATTCCTCAACCCAAAAGTAGTTAGGACTTACGGGCTATCTCGAGGACCAAAAAGACACATCGACTTGGCTGCTAAAATGACCAAAATACCCCTGCTATATAAATAGCTGTATTTTGCATTTTAAATATTTCCTAATATCACCATAAAGAAATATTGACCCCAAGGACAATGCTGCATTTGCAAAGTCTCCGACCCACAGGTGAAATGACTAAAATACCCCTCTACACATCGCCGTACATTTAGAGAGGAAGAAGTGTACTAACACCCCCCTAAATAACATCTACCATCCTTAGGCTTCTAGTCCAATGATCCACGACTTCCTAGAATGTTTCCACTTTCCAAGGGAGCTACCCTAAAGCAAACATCCAAGTCATGTTTCCCAGGGCCGTGGATAATTTAGACCATTCGGACAACCACAAGGGGCGATATGGTGCAAAAAATATCTTGTATAAGTCTATCTTAACTAGCTAGTCACACATACCCAACATGCAAGTATATTGGCCCTACGATAGAACCTCAACTACAGCAAATCAAAGTATATGCTTCCAGCTTTGCCAGACCACCAACTCATACTCAAGTCATAGAGTACTAGTCCACGCTGTAGCGATAGTAGTCTAGGTTTCTACCATATAGTACTTTGAGAAACCACTACTACAGGTCATGTTCTATGTATTCGAAATACGCTTATGTCATGAAGTGAGTGGACTACCCACTGGCTAAAGATAAGCCATTCCCCATTTGGAATTCCTAACATAATAACCTAAACATGATGAGGTTCCCAGTCTCATCAATAGGTTAAGAACAAATGTTTATGTGTTAAATAACCCGTGATCCATACCTTACTGTGAAAGACCACCATTCACATGGATCACTTATTTAAACACAATGGGTCTGTTCCAAACGAAAATCGTGCACAAACAAAAAGTAAATTCACAAACAATTTCTGAAAATAAATTCTTTCATTAAAATATTTGATTTTACATCAGAAACCTTGTCTAAGAGGGCATACAATCCAACAATCTCCCACTTGCACTCTAATACTAGCTAAGTCCATAGGTGCCCACCCCTATGGCGTCTAAGTGTCTCTTGAAGACTCTCTCAGCCAAAGGCTTGGTGAATGGCAATATGCTCCACCACGACTTCCCGTCTCTGGATGAAATCCCGGATCAGGTGATACTTCCTCTCGCTGTGTTTCCCCTTCTTGTGGTTCCGAGGCTCCTTAGATTGCGATACTACTCCAGTGTTGTCGCAATACATCACAACCGGCCTGTCCATATGTGGTACGACTCCAAGTTCTGAAAGAAACTTCCGGAGCTAGACTGCTTCCTTGGATGCCTCCGAAGCAGCCACATACTCAGCTTCCATGGTTGAGTCAGCAATACAAGACTTCTTAATACTCCTCCATGAAATTGCTCCTCCAGACAAGGTGAAGACATATCCACTAGTGGATTTTCTCTCATCCTTATCTGCCTGGAAGTCTGAGTCTTTGTATCCTGTAGGAACCAAATCATCAGCCATGTAAACCAGCATATAATCTCTCGTTCCCTTTAGGTACTTGAGAATATGCTTTACAGCTTGTCAATGAACCTCCTCTGGGTTTGACTGATATCTGCTAACTAAGCCCACGGCAAAGCAGATATCTGGTCTAGTACATAGCATAGCGTACATGAGACTTCCCACAGTCGAAGCGTAGGGAATCCTACTCATTCTATCATTTTCTTCTTGAGACTTAGGACAGTCCTTCGAAGAAAATGACAACCCATGTCTGCAAGGGATTAGAGCTCCCTTGCATGAGTCCATGCTGTACTTGGCCAGTATCTTGTCAATGTATGTCGCTTGGGATAATCCTAACATTCTCTACTTCCTATTTCTAAGAAGCCTAATCCTGAGAATGTAGCTGGCTTATCCCAAGTCCTTCATACTGAATTGACTAGACAGTCAAACCTTTGTAGATGACAATGTCCTTACATCATTTCCAATGAGTAGAATGTCATCCACATACAGGACAAGAAAAACCACATTAATGCCTTCAAGTTTCCTGTACACACATAGTTCATCTTAGTTTTGAATAAAACCATAAGACTTTACAGTCTCATCAAAACGAATGTTCCATGCTCTTGATGCCTGCTTAAGTCCATAAATGGACTTCTTAAGCTTGCAAACCATGTGTTCCTGGCCTTCAGCAATGAAGCCTTCCGGTTGGGATATATAGATGTCTTCGCTAAGATGGCCATTCAAGAATGCCGTCTTGACATCCATTTGCCATATCTCGTAGTCATAGTGACAAGCGATGGCAAGGAGGATGCGGATGGATTTAAGCATGGCTACTGGGGAAAAGGTTTCCTCATAGTCGATATCTTCTTTCTGAGTATACCCTTTCGCCACAAGCCTAACTTTGAAGGTTTCCACCTTCCCATCCGCTCCTCTCTTTCTCTTGTATACCCACTTGCACCCAATAGGTTTTATCCCTTCAGGTGAAGCTACAAGATCCCAAACCTAATTGAGGTACATAGACTCAATCTCGACTTTCATTGCTTCATGCCACAGATTTGCATCGACATCAGCAATAGCCTCCTCGTATCTAGTGGGGTCTTGTTCCTGATGGTCGGAGACCAGCTCAAAGGCTTCTCCAGCCCATCTATCTGGAACCCTAGACACTCTCCCACTACGATGAGGCTCCATTTGCACAGGCTCTTGAGGCTGTACTTCTTCTTGTTCCAAAATCGGGTCAGAAGAAGTTGATTCCATAGATAACTTCTCCTAAAGTTCCAACCTCATTGAACCTTTAGTGGAAGTACTTTGATCATCTTCCAAGTATCTAGCATTGGTACTGACTAGTACCTTCTGCTCCTTAGGATGATAAAAGTAGCCTCATTTTGTCCCTTTTGGATACCCAACAAAATAGCATAATTCTGATCTTGGTTCCAACTTGTCTCCCTTGATCAGTACATAAGCTGGACATCCCCAAATCCTGAGATGATTCAGACTTGGCTTATGCCCAGTCCACATCTCATAAGGAGTCCTAGGTACTGACTTGGAAGGCACCAAGTTCAGAATATATGCCGCTGTTTCTAAGGCATATCCCCAAAAGGACACTGGAAGAGTAGCATGAGACATCATGCTTCGGACCATTTCCATCAACGTCCTGTTCCTTCTCTCAGCTACTCCGTTCTATTGGGGGGTTCCCGGTGCAGAGAGCTGGGATACTTTCCTATGATGTACCATGTAGTCATTGAATTCACCTAGGAGGTACTCTCCACCACGATCCGATCGTAAGGTTTTGATTAATTTACCTGTCCGACGCTCCACTTCAGCCTTAAACTCTTCGAACTTGTCAAAAGAGCCAGACTTGCGTCTCATCAGGTAAATGTAACCATACCTCGTACAATCATCCGTGAACGTGATGAAGTACTCAAAACCTCCCCTAGCTGGTGTAGACAATGGACCGCACACATCAGTGTGAACAAGACTCAACACCTCCTTGGCTCTATCTGCCTTTGGTGTAAATGACCTCTTGGTCATTTTTCCCATCCGGCAGGATTCACAATGAGGCCAACTTTCCAATCTCAATTAGCCCAATAGCCCATCATGGATTAGCCTCTGAATCCTGGTTGATTTAATATGACCCAACCTCAGATGCCAAATGTATGAATCATTGATATTGGTCTTTCTCTTCTTAGTTAAAGGTTTAGACTGAGCGTTATTTGATTGTTTGTTAATAGGGTTTAAAAAGAACAAATTTCCATATATGTGCCCAGTACATAAAATTTCTCCATCTCTACTGATAGAAATGCCAGAATGGAAAGATACAGAATATCCTTGATTAATAAGTTTTGCAACTGAAATCAAATTCTGACGAAAACCAGGTACATATAAAATATCCTTTAAAACCACTATCTTATTACAATAAAAAATGACATCTAGCTCTCCCACTGCAAGGGCCCAGACTTGTGCTCCATTTCCCACTCGAAGCCCATGTTTGCCTTTCTTGAGTCTTTTTATCTTCCTAAACCCCTGCAAGGAGTTACAGATATGATCAGTGGCTCCTGAATCAACAGTCTAAGTGGAAGTTGATCCTACCATTAATATGGACTCTAAATAGTAAACATTACCTGTGGGGTTTTTCTTGGTTTGAAGATCTGGACACTCATTTTTCCAGTGTCCCTTCTTCCCACACTTGAAGCACTTGTCCTTTGGTTTGTCCTTGGGCTGGTTCTTGGGCTGGGCTGCTGCATTCCCCTTCTTCTTCTTGAACTTTCTGGGCTTAGGCCCAGTTCTTGAAGAAGAGGCCTTAGCAATCACGGCCTTAGACTGCGGCTTTATGACCTTCTCCGCCATCTGGAGCTCCTTCATTAGTTCAGTTAAACTCATGTTCAACTTGTTCATGTTATAGTTTAACTTGAACTGAGTGAAAGAGCCCGGTAGAGATTCGAGAACCATGTCCACTTGGCTCTCAGGGTCAATGACAGCCCTTAAGATTTCTGTCTCCTCGAAAGCAGCAATCATCTTGAGCATATGTTCTCGGACTGATGCTCCCTCAGCCATCTTAGTGTTCACAATAGTTCGAAGAGCCTCCTGCCTTGCGGGCCGGCTCTTGTCTGCGAACATAGTTGCCAATGATTGACTTATGTCATATGCAGAAGCCATGTGCTCGTGTTTTGACTGGAGCACATTAGACATGGAAGCTAACATATAGCAACGTGCCATTTCGTCAGCTTTCTTCCACGCCTTTTCAGCCTCTCGCTCTTCAGCGATGGAACCTTCCCCGATAACAGGGCAGGTTTCGTAAAGGACATACTTATACTCCTCGGCTGTAAGTATTATGTTCAGGTTCCTTTTCCAGTCCACATAGTTTGGACCCGTTAGCTTATTCTCCCTGAGAATAACGGCCAATGGACTAAAAGAACCTCCCACCATTTCTGAAAATAGAAAATAAAAGAAAGAATTTAGTTTGTGAAAAGAAAATAAAATTTGTGCACTGAAAATAATTTGGCTCTTAGGAAAACTGACATAGCTTATTGGGAAGATTAACTGTTTCCTAAGCTAAGTGTATTAACCACCACAAATTAATTTCCCTTCTAGGTAATGATCTAGAGGATAACTCCATCGTGAGATGGCCGTTTCCTCTCATTTCCTATGGACATACCTCGCACTATAACCTCCAACGTGGGCTGGCCGATCATAGTACGTGCCCCGGGTTATTAATTACATCCTTCCATTAGATCTAGATCCTTGTGGTATCCCTATCCTATACGGGTTCACTCCCAGGGTGACGCGAGGGGACCCATGATCTCTAATGAGGACCGTGATGGAAGCCGTGGGCCCGTTGGAACCCCTCTCCCACTTAGTCTTTTAAAATAAAGTTTTTCTGAAAAATATCCTTTTGAAATTTCCATCAAGTTTTTCTTAACTCAAAAATAAAATATCTAAGTCCAATAAAATCTCTATGTCAAGGCTTATATCCTTTGAGAGATTTCCTCCATGGACTAATTTTATTCAAGTTGAAACTTAATGATTTCAAAAATTTTCCAATTAAAACTTTCTAGGGACTTTGGTCTCAAGCTTATTTGACAAAATCATTTTTCTAGTCCAAAACAAAACAAAATGGCTCTCCATTTTAATTTACAAATATATCTAAATCCAATATATTTTCTATGTCAAGGATTAAATCCTTTGAGAAAATATTTAAGGATTAATTTTTGTACCAATTAAAATAACCATTTAGTTTTTAAAGAAAAATATTTTTTCTTGCCAAAACAAAAAGTTCCCAAAGACTTTGGTCTTTGAGAAAAAGCACACATAGGTACATAAAAAAATAGCATGCTAGAAAACAATAAACGTTTTCATGCTTTTTTATTTTTTTAAACCTAAGTGCCCAATTAATAGAATTAAACACATTAATTAATTAATTAATGATATTGTTTAATCCTAAAATTCTTTACTAATATTTTTCATGCAAGCATATTCCAAGAATATAAAAATTGCAAAAATATTAACTTCGCCTGGTATGGGACCCAAAACGAAAAAGAAAAAGAAAATAAAAATTTTGACTGGCGGTCTACTGCACCGGCCGCACCGGATCCGCGCCCGCGTGGCCTGCGGTCCACCATCCTCAGCAACCCGCCAGCCGCAACCCGCCCACCCGAGTGCCAGCGCCCGCGCCCGGTCCTCCTCAGCTACCGACCCGCGTGTTGGCCCGATAACCCGCGCGCCACCCGGCCTCCAATTGCAATTCAATTGCAAATTCCAGATGCGAATCGGCTTGAATTCTCTGCAATCGACTCGGCTTACGTGGCTCCAGCAACACGGCTCTACTCACAATTTCGGCAGCGGCTCGGCGGCGGCTCGGCTCGGCTCGGCTCATTGGCTTAGGAATAGTTGTCTTCTTCGTTTTTTCATCTTTCTCGCGCGAAACTTGCGAAGCATTTATCCTGCGACCTTTTGCTCATATTTTTGGCTTCTTTGGACATATTTACTTACAGAAAACATCCAAAACAAAAACACAACCATCTATACCCATTTAAATTGGGTTTACACGATTAAACTTCAAAGCCAAAAAATATTACAGAGGGTCCTATGCTTCCACTGTGAATCTTACAAAACCATCTATCCCATTCCAAAACAGCGAAGGATCGTAGGTATAATCATCTTCTCCATTTTATTAACTACCATGCTCCCTATATTGATCAAAACCAGTGGCTCTGATACCACTTTGATGGAAAATGAAAAACAGGGGAGCATGCTGTACGTAAAAAAAAAAAAAATTGGAGAAAAATAAAACGCAAGCCTTAAAGGCTATGCGAAGCGTGAAGATCATACCTTTGCATTCCTTAACCCTCCTATGTTGTGTAGGAACAGATTGAACGGCTAGAATCGCCTCGCTTTGCACACTTAAAGGAGCTTCCGGTTGAACACCCGCTAGCCTTCTACTTCGCCTTGTTTGCATTAACGCTTAGCTCTCCAGCTCTCGGGATATTCCTCAGCCTAACCTCTAGTTGGTGAACACTATGGTGAAGAGGAACGATCTCAAAACTCCTTGGTTCTTTCGCTATTGATTAGCAAAGAACAAGAAGAAACCACAGAGGAAGGGAGAGGGAAAAATGTGAGTTCCCAGAGAGAGAGTGACGTGAGTGTCTGAAGCTAGGGAAAAAATTAGGATTTTATTTTCCAAAGAGTTGTTTATTAGTTCGCCTAAACTAGGTCTCTCAATCTCTGATAAACATATCCCCAGGATTTCAAAACACCCGGATGTTATTCTGAGAATCAGTTTGGCCTAACCTTAAACTCCTCTTAACCGTATCAGGAAAAAACCCTAAGGTCCAAGCTATTGGGCCAGAAAAATATTTATTATTTTTCTTGGACCCAAAAGGCCGAAAATAATAAATATTAATTATTTATTTCCTGGGCTTACATAAGTAACCCAATAAATAATTAATGAGCCCAAATGAACCATAATAATTAATCTTTAATTATTTATTTCTTGGGCCTATATAAATAACCCAATAAATAATTAAACATTATTTATTTCCCCTAGTTTAAGCCCAGATTAATTTCTTAATTATTCATACTGGACCTAGGCCCTGAATAATTAATTAACCAATTAAACTAGATAATTAATTTCTCTCAACTCCTATTTTATTTATTTATTTATTTTATTCCAGTCCAATAATAAATTAGACTTCCTGAATAAAATAAAATAAAATCCTCTTCAACTGAGACCAATTCCTCAACCCAAAAGTAGTTAGGACTTACGGGCTATCCCGAGGACCAAAAAGACACATCGCCTTGACTGCTAAAATGACCAAAATACCCATGCTATATAAATAGCTATATTTTGCATTTTAAATCTTTCCTAATATCACCATAAAGAAATATTGACCCCAAGGACAATGCTGCATTCGCAAAGTCTCCGACTTACAGGTGAAATGACTAAAATACCCCTCTACACATCGTCGTACATTTAGAGAGGAAGAAGTACACTAACACCCCCTAAATGACATCTACCATCCTTAGGCTTCTAGTCCAAAGATCCACGACTTCCTGGAATGTTTCCGCTTTCCAAGGGAGCTACCCTAAAGCAAACATCCAAGTCATGTTTCCCAGGGCCGTGGATAATTTAGACTATTCGGACAACCACAAGGGGCGATATAGTGCAGCAACTATCTTGTATAAGTCTGTATTAACTAACTAGTCACACATACCCAACATGCAAGTATATTGGCCCTACGATAGAACCTCAACTACAGCAAATCAAAGTATATGCTTCCAGCTTCGCCAGACCACCAACTCATACTCAAGTCGTAGAGTACTAGTCCACGCTGTAGCGATAGTAGTCTAGGTTTCTACCATATAGTACTTTGAGAAACCACTACTACAGGTCCTGTTCTACGTATTCGAAATACGCTTATGTCATGAAGTGAGTGGACTACCCACTGGCTAAAGGTAAGCCATTCCCCATTTGGAATTCCTAACATAATAACCTAAACATGATGAGGTTCCCAGTCTCATCAATAGGTTAAGAACAAATGTTTATGTGTTAAATAACCCGTGATCCATACCTTACTGTGAAAGACCACCATTCACTTGGATCACTTATTTAAACATAATGGGTCTGTTCCAAACGAAAATCGTGCACAAACAAAAAGTAAATTCACAAACAATTTTTGAAAATAAATTCTTTCATTAAAATATTCGATTTTACATCAGAAACCTAGTCTAAGAGGGCATACAATCCAACATATATCTACTATATGGGCCTGTCATTTTGGTATGTATATTAATTTTACAGAGAAAACCCAATTCCTCTTTTGAACAATTAGTCAGATTTCATTCAGGGATTTGGCTTTCAAGTCAAAAGAATTATAGCACCATTAAGAAAGAAATTCTTGCCATTGTTTTATGCATTTCAAAATTCCAAGACGATTTGATATATCAAATGTTTTTGCTCAGAATTAATTGTAAGGCAGCAAAAGACATTTTGCAAAAAGATGTAAAAAACCTTGTGTCTAATCAGATTTTTGCCAGATGGCAAGCACTCCTTTCCAACTTTGATTTTGAAATTGAATTTATCAAAGGCGAAAACAATTACCTTCCAGATTTCTTAACCAGAGAGTTTTTGCAAGGAAAACCATGACTTTAACGCAGTATTCAACACTGTGATGAGTACCGCTTTAATGCTGGAGCTCATTCATTTTGCCTATAAATACCAACCTCAATCAGCACCACTTGGCATCGATCAACAACCAAGATTTCGACCACCACAAGGTAATCGTTTTACAGTCCTCAATTCTTTCCCATCTCTTACATCTAATTCTGTGAGCAAGTCACCGCTCACAATAGATCTTTTTAACCCAGTTTCTTCAAAAAAAAAATCACTGAGACACAGAAAACAGATCTATCCTTCTATATAACACCTATTCCTACTTCCTTTAAGGAAGCAGTTGTTCCGAAAACACCAGTAAAACCAGAAAAACCAACCCTTTCTGCAACAAAAGAGAAATTTGAATTTCTCCCAAAAACAGTTATCCCAATATTGGCTCTTCCCAGAGAGTTAACAACCCTTCCAGAAAGAGAACTAGTTACCAAACTTCATCCAGAGGCTTATCGCCAATCCAGCCATATTTTTAAATCAGAACCCCAGAAATCCCGTCTCTATTATGAGCACATTCTTTTTGCAATAGGTTCAATTGAGTTTGAACATGAAAGGAACTTAAACAGAGCCGACAAAGGCATAGCCTATTCTAAGTGCAGGATTATGAAAATCCTTGATCTCAACACTTGGCCAGTTACAGGTATCTATACCCCTATTCAGTTCAAAACATCTTTCAAGCCACCTACATATAATTTCATGGATTACATAGATGCCTGGTACAATTTCATGTACCTCAGAGATCTCACACATACCTGGTTTGTCAAATATGGCAAAGATATCATTACTCCTATACCAAGATGGTTCTACGCTTGGTGGAAAACTTTTGGTGGAAGCAAATCCACATTATCCAGTCAGAATTTGCAAAAGTTTAATCAGTTTGTAATAGAGAGTCAAATTCAGGGATTAACCCTGAACAACCAGCTTTGTAAATTTTATGTTGAAAAGAAAATATATTTTGTATTAGGATGGGGCTACAAGCTCGATCAGATTGAAAATGTAAAATATCTCTGTAAGGAGATAAGAGTTAAGGGATGGACTCCAGTCCCTAAGCCAGACCAGAAAGAATCAGATGCACAATCCTCTTCAAGCAAAGGAAAGAAGAAAATCAGCAAGACAGAATTGTAACTCCAGTTGCAACTTTTACAACAACAGCTTCAGCAAGCAGATGACGATGAAAGTGAATCAGAGTCTCAGCCAGAATACAGCTTGTATGACAACGGAGATATGGACAACCCTTCTGGTATTGCTCAAGCATACCTTTGTCAGAGTCCATAAATGACACGGCTCCACTCCAAAAGAAAAAGAGAGAAAAGGACCTTACAGCTTTATCAACAATCGAAAAGACTACACGATATTACTCAGACATACTTCAAAATCATTCAATTAACAGCATCACATGGTGGACTCCTCCACTCACAGAGACATTTGGAGCCATTCTTTATAATGGTCGACAACATTATTCCATCCTCCACCCAAGTGGACCTCACTACAATAATGTAGACTTCAATCAGAGAAACTTACTCCCTCGCTGCCTATATAAGGCAACTCGTGACTGAAGACATGAATACTCATTCACCCTTGAATCCTTCTGAGTGTGAAGCCTCTCTCTATCTAGACATTTGTAGCACTTGTTTTAGTTTTCGTACCCTTGTACTTAATCAGATGTGTAAACATTTTAACATCTTGTAAAACTCAACAATTTTATTCAGCAATATATCCTGGTCTAGACATTTGTAGCCAATTTGGACCAGGATATATTGCTGAATAAAACTGTTGAGTTTTACAAGATGTTAAAATGCTTACACATCTGATTGAAGTATAAGGGTACGAAAACTGAAACAAGTGCTACAAATGTCTAGATAGAGAGAGGCTTCACACTCAGAAGGATTTAAGGGTGAATGAGTCTTTGTTGGCTCTAGTAATTACATTAACTTGATTAGTCGAGTTATTAATCATAAAGAGTTCTCCTATTGCACAAGTACATAAACCGGTGCAATCACAAGAAGACTGTTCACTTGAATCTGATTCAGAGGAATTTTCTTGGATTTCAAATATTTCTTCAGATTCACTATCACTATTATCTGTTGAAGAATCATTCTGATCAAGAATTTGGTTAATCTGTTCTAAAGTATTTTTTGATAAAGAAAGTTGATTTACCTTTTTCTTCTTTTTAGCTTTCAATTTACATTCGTCTGCTTTATGTCCTTTTTTTCCACAAAAGTAACACTTATTGGTGTTATTAAAAGATTTATCTTTCCTTTTAAATGGTTTAGAAGTTCTTTCTTTCTTTTCCCTTTTAAATCTTCTTTTTTTTTTCTTTAACTTTTTGGACGGTGGAGTTATTGGTGAAAATCCGAATATTTCACAATAGTTTCTTAATTCCTTTTTAGATTTCTTATGATAAGATTCCATCTGGTTTTTGAGTTTTAGATCTGTGCAGAGATCTACACCTGCTTGATTCACATAACTGATTAATTGACCATATGCCAGATAGTCATAAGGAATTTAATTTCCAAAATCTAATTTTAACTTTTGTCTAATCTTTTCAGCAAATAAGGGAGGTAATCCTGAAATAAATCGTTCTTTCCAAAACACATGATGGCAATCTATTCTAAGCATGACCTTTTGTAAAAACATATCTTTATACCATCTGAAATCATGAAGTTTAGGGCAGGTTAAGTTGGTTAGGATTTCTGAACTTCTATCTGCTAATTGTTGAGGATTTCCTACAAAATGCTGAGTTAGGGTGAACATGAAGGTGTTTAGACAATCAAAAGTTGTCTCAGATACTTGAGTGGGTTGACCGTTAGCATTTGGAATTATTTTTGTTAGGACTTTGGTGGCGTTTAAGATTTCTTGGCGTTGTGGTTCAGTGAGGTAGTTGTTCTTTTTTTCCACAAAAGTAACACTTAATGGTGTTATTAAAAGATTTATCTTTCCTTTTAAATGGTTTAGAAGTTCTTTCTTTCTTTTCCCTTTTAAATCTTCTTTTCTTTTCTTTCTTTAACTTTTTGGACGGTGGAGTTATTGGTGAAAATCCGAATATTTCACAAAAGTTTCCTAATTCCTTTTTAGGTTTCTTATGATAAGATTCCATTTGGTTTTTGAGTTTTAGATCTGTGCAGTGATCTGCACCTGTTTGATTCACATAACTGATTAATTGACCATATGCCAGATAGTCATAAGGAATTTCATTCCCAAAATCTAATTTTTACTTTTGTCTAACCTTTTCAGCAAATAAGAGAGGTAATCCTGAAATAAATCGTTCTTTCCAGAACGCATGATGACAATCTGTTCTAAGCATGACCTTTTGTAAAAACATATCTTTATACCATCTGAAATCATGAATTTTAGGGCAGGTTAAGTTGGTTAGGATTTCTGAACTTCTATCTGCTAATTGTTGAGGATTTCCTACAAAATGCTGAGTTAGGGTGAACATGAAAGTGTTTAGACAATCAGAAGTTGTCTCAGATACTTGAGTGGGTTGACCTTTAGCATTTGGAACTATTTTTGTTAGGACTTTGGTGGCGTTTAAGATTTCTTGGCATTGTGGTTCAGTGAGGTAGTTGTTCCACCACCCCTGAAGAACGCCAGTAAAACCAGTGGTAAGAATATGAAGGATTGATTGATCTGTATTATTAGGATTCTTACATTTAATGGCGGTAATGGCCATGGACATTTCTTGAATAATATTGAGAATACAGTGTTCAGACATTCCGTCGATATTCCATTCGGTAATGTCTTCACCAGTAAAAGCTGCTCTAGTATCTAGATGACGTTCTTCAAACTGAACATCAGGAAAGGATGGCCTAGGATAATAATTCCTAGTGTAAGGATTGGCAAATCGAGGGTATTTGGTTTTGGAAATTCTTTTATTACCACCTAATTTATTAAGCTGTTCTGGGGAAGGATCAATATCTATTAGAGAGACTGGTTGACTTATAGTTTGGAGATGTGTTTTAGAACTTGATTCTGGTTCATCGCTTGTTTTTAGATTCTTTAAACTTTCATTTATTTCCTTAATAAAATCTACTGCCTCTATGTTCATGGTTCCTTTATTAAGTTTAATATTCTTAGGTTCGTATATTATAGGTTTGAATACTGGATTAGGGTCAACAGACTGTTTTGGATTAAACTGTGGAATTTCTCGTACAGAGGATTTATTGTCTAGTTGTTCTACTTTATTAGCCATAGTAACTAGCATTTGATTAGTATAATTATTCTGTTGTATTACTTTATTTAAATCTTTATTAGTTACGTCGCCATGTTTATCTAAATTTTCTAATTTAAATGGAGAAGCTGTTATAACCTGATTTTCTATTGGGATTTTGATCTCTTCTGCTGGAGGAAAGACAGACTC
This sequence comes from Voacanga thouarsii, assembly GCA_026120185.1. Lineage (NCBI taxonomy): Eukaryota > Viridiplantae > Streptophyta > Magnoliopsida > Gentianales > Apocynaceae > Voacanga > Voacanga thouarsii. The sequence goes on along the minus strand of JANUWF010002236.1, from coordinate 596,195 downwards.
TTTAACTTCATTTTTGGATATATACCATTTTTTGGTAATAACATTTAAGACATTCTTTTTCTGATATTTAACTAATTCATACCAATCGAAAAAGTCTAAATACTGTTTCATTCTTATTTGATCTGAATAATACTTTTGTAAGAGTCTTGCTCTTTCTGGTTCAGGAACAGTAGCAAAGTACCATTTACATTTTAGTTTGTTGCATGGCATATTCCATAATTTTCGAAGGTAAGCTTTGTCAAGAACAAAATCATTTGTAGAGGTTAAAACCATTAAGGTTGAAGGCATATGCATTTCTGATTGAGTAGGACTTCCTAATTTGACACTAATGTTTTCTTCATAGTTTACTTTAGGTATTTCTCCACTAAAGTCAACATTATTTACTTTGGGATTTTCTCCAAAAAATTCTATATTACCAAATCGTCTACTACTAAGTGATCTGGGTAAAGAGAATGATGAAGAAAGGATTGAAAAAGATTTCTTCTGAATTCTAGTTCTATGTGGCCTGTTGAAGTTTCTGTTATTTTCCCTAATGTTTTAGATTCATAATGCTTCTTGGGATTAATAATGTTATCAAAGTTCCAAATAGGGTTTGTAGAACATTATCCCACTTAATCATTCGAGGGACAAAGGTATTAGATCTTTTAAAATTTGTTTCTAATAAACAAGTTTCTTTAGGGTTTCCAGTGTGCTGTTTGGCATTAGGATTAATCGTGATTTTCATTACTTTATAGTAAACTCGATATATTAAACCAAGAGGTTTTGATCCTAATTCATATTCTAAATTTTTTGTTTGAATATTTAAAGTTAAGGTTATGAGAATGTGTGGATCTGTTAAATCTATGGTAAAGTTTGGATAATGGTTAAAATAGACGAGACCATTAACTGTATTGGATTCAAGAACTACTAGCAAGCTGTTTTGAAAATCTAGATGTCTACTATCGCGTAGTAGAAGGCAGATTGGGGCATCGATTCCTAATCGATAAAGAGGTTTAATTGCTACTTGAACTAATCCAATATGAAAATATCGATATTTATTCTTTTTATGCTGTTCTAGGGTAACTGGATTTAGAAGCTGGATAGTACTATAAGGCTGATTGATAGAAACTGTTTTCTCAGTTGCTTTGGTAGTGTAACTTTGAACCAAATCAAACATTCATTTTTCATAAATCTTATCAAAATTTTCTATTGGTAAGTTCCAGTTCATTAACCTAGATTCAACTTTATCTAGTTGAGTGTTGATTTCTAAATCCTTAACTAATCTACGTCGATATCTGAAAGATTGGATGTCATGGGTGAGTAGGGGGATTACTTTCTCTCTATTTGTCTTTGCAATAGTAGTTAATACGAATTCTATTGTTCCTTAGAATTATATCTTGATCTACATTGCTTTAATTATCCTTAGGACACACCTATTTTCCTTCGGACACACCTAGGATTCCACTATGCTTATGGTTGGCAGCTACGGGACCACCCCCAGGTCCGGGCTTATCGCACTCTCCTACACATTATAGCCTAATCTAATGGTTCTGGGCTAACCATCGTACTAGCTGCTTTCACAGGTGACTAACCAACCATCATAGGTTAAGGATAATATTTAAGCAACATACAAGAAGATATAATAATTAAGAACAAGAGAAAACGGATTAAACTACATCATGTAAGACTTAGAGAAAGAAAGTAAAAGGACATACTTGGACATGATTTTGCAAATCATAGATGTTTTCATGATGATGCAAAATGAGCACGTGGCTCTGATACCAATTTGGACCAGGATATATTGCTGAATAAAATTGTTGAGTTTTACAAGATGTTAAAATGTTTACACATCTGATTGAAGTACAAGGGTACGAAAACTGAAACAAGTGCTACAAATGTCTAGATAGAGAGAGGCTTCACACTCAGAAGGATTCAAGGGTGAATGAGTCTACAAGTCTTCAGTCACGAGTTGCCTTACATAGGCAGCGAGAGAGTAAGTTTCTCTGATTGAAGTATGCATTATTGTAGTGAGGTCCATTTGGGTGGAGGATGGAATAATGTTGTCGACCATTATAAATAATGGCTCCAAATGTCTCTGTGAGTGGAGGGGTCCACCATGTGATGCTGTTAATTGAATGATTTTGAAGTATGTCTGAGTAATATCGTGTAGTCTTTTCGATTGTTGATAAAATTGTAAGGTCCTTTTCTCTATTTTTCTTTTGGAGTGGAGCCGTGTCATTTATGGACTCTGACAAAGGTATGCTTGTGCAATACTAGAAGGGTTGTCCATATCTCCGTTATCATACAGGCTGTATTCTGGCTGAGACTCTGATTCACTTTCATCGTCATCTGCTTGCTGAAGCTGTTGTTGTAAAAGTTGCAACTGGAGTTGCAATTCTGTGTTGCTGATTTTCTTCTTTCCTTTGCTTGAAGAGGATTGTGCATCTGATTCTTTCTGGTCTAGCTTAGGGACTGGAGTCCATCCCTTAACTTTTATCTCCTTACAGAGATATTTTACATTTTCAATCTGATTGAGCTTGTAGCCCTATCCTAATACAAAACATATTTTCTTTTCAATATAAAATTTACAAAGCTGGTTGTTCAGGATTAATCCCTGAATTTGACTCTCTATTACAAACTGATTAAACTTTTGTAAATTCTGACGATAATGTGGATTTGCTTCCACCAAAAGTTTTCCACCAAGCGTAAAACCATCTTGGTATAGGAGTAATGATATCTTTGCCAAATTTGACAAACCAGATGTGTGTGAGATCTCTGAGGTACATGAAATTGTACCAAGCATCTATGTAATCCATGAAATTATATGTAGGAGGCTTGAAAGATGTTTTGAACTGAATGGGGGTATAGATGTCTGTAACTGGCCAAGTGTTGAGATCAAGGATTTTCATAATCCTGCACTTAGAATAGGCTATGCCTTTGTCGGCTCTGTTTAAGTTCCTTTCATGTTCAAACTTAATTGAACCTATTGCAAAAAGAATGTGCTCATAATAAAGACGGGATTTCTGGGGTTCTGATTTAAAAATATGGCTGGATTGGCGCTAAGCCTCTGGATGAAGTTTGGTAACTAGTTCCCTTTTTGGAAAGGTTGTTAGCTCTCTGGGAAGAGCCAATATTGGGATAACTGTTTTTGGGAGAAATTCAAATTTCTCTTTTGTTGCAGAAAGGGTTGGTTTTTCTGGTTTTACTGGTGTTTTCGGAACAACTGCTTCCTTAAAGGAAGTAGGAATAGGTGTTGTATAGAAGGATAGATCTGTTTTCTGTGTCTCAGTGTTTTTTGAAGAAACTGGGTTAAAAAGATCCATTGTGAGCGGTGACTTGCTCACAGAATTAGATGGAAGAGATGGGAAAGTATTGAGGACTGTAAAATGATTACCTTGTGGTGGTCAAAATCTTGGTTGTTGATCCATGCCAAGTGGTGCTGATTGAGGTTGGTATTTATAGGCAAAATGAATGAGCTCCAGCATTAAAGCGGTACTCATCACAGTGTTGAATACTGTGTTAAAGTCATGTTTGTCCTTGCAAAAACTCTCTGGTTAAGAAATCTGGAAGGGAATTGTTTTCGCCTTTGATAAATTCAATTTCAAAATCAAAGCTGGAAATGAGTGCTTGCCATCTGGCAAAAATCTGTTTAGACACAAGGTTTTTTACATCTTTTTGCAAAACGTCTTTTGCTGCCTTACAATCAATTCTGAGCAAAAACTTTTGATTTATCAAATCGTCTTGGAATTTTGAAATGCATAAAACAATGGCAAGAATTTCTTTCTTAATGGTGCTATAATTCTTTTGACTTGAAAGCCAAATTCCTTAATGAAATCTGACTAATTGTTCAAAAGAGGAATTGGGTTTTCTCTGTTTGAGTATACCACCATAACCTATGTCTGATGCATCTGTTTCAATAATCATGAATGCTGTTGGATCTGGGATTCCTAAACAAGGAAGTTTTTTGACTATCTGTTTGATTTTTTTAACAGTTTGGGTTTGTTCTAGACCCCAAGGGATTGGATCTTTTCCTAATCTCTTGTATAAAGGTCACAGATGATTCTTAGGTTAGAAATAAAGTCTGATATGTAATTTAAGCATCCTAAAAATCTCTGAAGCTGAGTTTTATCTTTAATCTCATCTAGGAATTTATCTGCAAATTTAATTGCTCTACAGATTGGTTGATATGTACCCTGAGTTAAATTATGACCTAAAAATCTGATTTTTGTTTGGCAAAGTTTGAGTTTGGAAGCACTTACTACCAGCCCATTTTTCGTGATTATTTTACGAAAAAGACATAAATGTTTAAGATGTTGTTCAAAAATTAGAACAGATTAACCAAATTCTTGATCAGAACGATTCTTCAACAGATAATAGTGATAGCGAATCTGATGAAATATTTGAAATCCAAGAAAATTCCTTGAATCAGATTCAAGTGAACAGTCTTCTTGTGATTGCACCGGTTTATGTACTTGTGCAATAGGAGAACTCTGTATGATTAATAACTCGACTAAACAAGTTAATGTAATTACTAGAGCTAACAAAGAACTCTTCTTTGAACTATTAGATCACATTCAGGATGAAACAGTTAAAAGAGAATAACTATTAAAAGTTAAAGATCTAGTTCTCAACCCAAAAGTTCAAGTAGAACCTTATAATTTAAAGGAAGTATTTGAAAATTTTAAAGGGAAACAAAAAGAACCTACTAACTCTTTACAATTATGCCAATATCTTAATGCAATTTAACAAAACTTCTTGATATAAAATGTCTAATAGATTCTTTGTCTAATTTGTTAACTGTGACTACTATCCTCATAATTGTTTCCCATTTATCTATTGCTTCTTCTGTATTAGAAATACAATCTAAATCTAAATATATTCCAAAGTAATTAATTGGTTCAGCTCTAATTTTTTTTACAGTTGTATATTTATCTGCTTATTGCATAACTGAGCTTAATCCAGCATAACCCCTAATTGGTTTATCAAAAGCTTGTGAGTTACCTAAAGGATTTGTACTTATACTAGGTATATCTAAAATATTAGGATTGAATTCTAGTTTAATCTCTGATATCTCTAGTTTTAAATTTATAAAATTATCTTTTATATCTAAATCTCCTATCTTATTAAATTTTCTACATCTGAAGGTATACCGTCTTTTTCAGAACTAATCATTTCCTTTATATCCTTTTTGTATTTTCATTATTTCTAAATGTGCTAATATTGGATGTTTCTTTATATCTAAGGTTATTTTAGGTTCTGTTTCTGAACTAACAGTTAACATTTCTTTGCCTTTTTCTTTATCTTTTTGTTGTATCAAAGTTCTCATTAGAGTTCCTACTTTATCTATTTCTAATATTATTTGTTCACCTTAATAAATTATCATTTTTTGAAGTTCTATTAAATCTTTATCAATTTTAGTAGAAATATCCTGCTCCACTAACATAGTAAACTTTTGTTATCCATTTTAAGTGTTCTATTTTATAATGTTATGCTAAAAGTTTGTGAGTTTTAACTTGTTTTTGTTTAACTATTTGATAAGTTATTATTGAATCTTCTAAGAGTTTTTGTATTTCTTTTATTGCTAACTTATGTGCGCCTATTATCCTTGAATAATGTAAATGATAAGAATACCATTCTTTTTGTGATTTTAAATCTTTTACTTGAGCATCTAATATATGAATTTGGTTTAATAGTTCATCACAGATTTCACAATCCATTAATCAGATCTATATCCCCAATCAGTATCCTCTATTTGGTTATCATCCGAATACAATCTTATTGGATTATCGGAATTATTATCCCATTCTTAAGTATGTCTATGTTCAAATTCTGTGAAATCTTCATTAGATATATCAGGAGTATCATAAAATGTTATATGAAAATCTAAAGAGGTTACTAATTCTATCAACTTTATATCTTGATTATCTAATTCCAATAGGGCTCTGATACCATTTTCTGTTTCAAAAAATTGTCAGTTCAAAAGAAGTATATTTCTAGGGATTCCATCTTAATAATCCAATAGTTTCTTCAAAAGATATTCTATACTTGAAATTTATCTCTGCTAGTCCTGACTTCTTTGAAGAAGAAAGATATCCTGCTTTTCACTTTATTCATGTGGGAAAAGCATATCCTTATTCGATACGTACAAATAATGCAAAAGAATATAGAAGATTTCAAGAATCAGCCATTCATTATAGAAGAGCTATTGGCATTAGAGTTGTACTACAAAGTATGGAATGCACATTCAAGAAAGGATTTCGTACATATGGAGGAAAAAAATATGCATTCATCGGTTATGATAAGTCCAGCCAAAAGGACACGTCCAAGTGCAGAAAGATATTTTCAAACAAAGATAAAGTTTCTGGATAAATGAATCATTTAATCAAGCCCACAGGCTCAGGCAAGGATCTATTTCTTTTCCAAAGCTCTAAACACTACACCACAACACCTTTTGTTTTTATTTTCTCTCCTAAATATTCTTCCTATTTACTCCTCAAGCTATTTCTCTATTTTCACTTTAAGCAAAATTACCATTTTACCCTTCTTACTCAATAAGCACAATTAAGCTTGGTAGACTACAAATCTCAATTCCAAAGCACATAAAATCATTCAAAAATATATTTCTGCATGCAAGAAAATATGATATGCATCCCGACCCCCTTACTATAGGGTTGGTTTTAGTTGGGGTTTCACATTCTCCCATCCTTAGGAGAATTTTGTCCCGAAATTCAGGCATACCTCTATCTCATATCAGGATACTTCTGCTTTACCCACTCTTCTTATTTCCATGTGGCATCTCGCATTCCATGATACTCCCACTGAACCTTTATCATCGGTATCTGTTTGTTCCGGAGAGTCTTGATACTATGGACCAATATTCGCACAGGTTTCTCCACATAGCTCAGATCGGGTTGCAACACCAACGGCTCATTATTCAAAACATGATCGGGATCAGCATTGTACTTCTTCAGCTGTAACACTTGAAACACATCATGAATTCCCGTCAATCCATCTGGCAAATCCAATCGATATGCTTACGGCCCAATCCTCTCCTTTTTCGGGAACGGTCCCAAATACTTCGGATTCAGCTTTCCACCTTTTGGATGCTTCAAGATTCCTCTATTCAGTGTCAATCTCAGGAATACACTGTCTCCTACTTGAAATTCCAACTCTCTCCACCTATTGTCTGCATAGCTCTTTTGTCGGCTCTGAGCTGCCTTCAATCTTTCCCTAATTAACTTAACTTTGTCCAACATTTCCTGAACACAGACTTCTCCGATTTTGCTTATGTGTCCATCTTCTGACCAACTCTAGTACAACGGTACCTGACACTTACGTCCATACAGGGCCTCATACGGAGTCATCTCAATTGAAGCTTGATAACTATTATTATACGACAACTCTGCATACGGCATACTTGCGATCCATTTATCCCAGAAATCTAGCACACAGGCTCTCAGCATATCCTCTAATATCTGTATAACCCTTTCTGACTGCCCATCGGTTTGCGGATGTGCTGTCGTACTGAACTTCAGACTCGTCCCCATTGATTCTTGAAACTTGCCCTAAAATCGAGACATAAACCTCGGGTCTCGGTCAGACACAATGCTTAAAGGCATTCCATGTAGACAGACTATTTCTAGCACATAGGTCTGAGCCAACCTCTCCATGGAATCTCTTACATTCACTAGTATGAAATGTGCTGATTTGGTCAGTTGATCCACTACCACCTATATGGTGTTCTTTTGGGTCCTTGACATAGGAAGTCCGGTGACAAAGTCCATGGTCACTTCCTCCCACTTCCATTCAAGTACTGGCAACGGCTGTAACAGTCCTGCTGACTTTTTGTGCTCTGCTTTGACCTTCTGACAGGTGAGACATGTCGAGACATATTTAACCACATCCCGCTTCATTCCGGGCCACCAATAGGCCCTTTTCAGATCCTAGTACATTTTGACTTCCCCCGGATGAATGGAGTACTTGCTCTTATGCGCTTCTTCCAATATCCTGTCCTTCAACTGATGCTCCTCGGGCACACATAACCGATCTCTGAAATGCAAAATTTCCGCTGCATCTTGCCGGAATTCACTGCCTTGCCGTCTAAGCTCCTTGTCTTTGACAAGCTGGAATTCTGCATTACTTTGCTAAGCTTCCATAATTTCCTACCTTGGATCTGGTGTCAACTTCAAGTTGCTAACAACAATTTTCTTCTCTTGCACTTCCACTCTTCTGTCCAACACATCCTGAACCACTTAAATATCCTGCACTCTTAGTCTGGCCATACTAACTTTTCTACTCAGGGCATCAGCAACAACATTGGCCTTCCCGGGATGATAGTTGATTGGACAACGGTACTCTTCCAAAAATTCCATCTATCTTTGCTGTCTCAAATTCAAATCCTTCTGGGTAAAGATGTACTTCAGGCTCTTGTGGTCAGTGAACACTTCATATTCTACCCTGTATAGATAGTGTCGCCATTTCTTTAGAGCGAACACAATGGCTACTAGCTCTAGATCATGCATGGGATAATTGACTTCATGAGGCCTCAACTTCGAAGAAGCATAAGCGATCACTTTCCGGTCTTACATTAATACTGCCCCCAAACCTTCTTTCGAGGCATCGGTATATAGTGCGCAAGGCTTATCTCCCTCCGGTAGACTCAACACTGGTGCTGTCATCAATCTTCGCTTCAGCTCTTGGAAACTTTTCTCACATTTTTCACTTCAAACAAATAGAACATCTTTCCTCAGCAATCGGGTCATAGGCGATGCGACCGTTGAAAACCCTTTGATGAACCTCCTATAGTAACCAGCCAATCCCAAGAAGCTTCAAATCTCAGTGATGTTTTCCGGCTGCTTCCAATTTGCAACTGCTTCAACCTTTGCTGAGTCTACCTTAATTCCATCCTTGGTCACCACGTGTCCAAGAAATACCTCACTATCCAGCCAAAATTCACACTTGCGAAACTTGGCGAAAAGCTTATGCTCCCGTAGCTTCTCCAAAACCAACTTCAGATGTTCTGCATGCTCCTCTGGACTCTTGAAATAAATTAGGATGTCGTTAATAAAGATCACTACGAACTTGTCCAAATATGGTCGGAATACTCGATGCATCAAATCCATAAATACTGCTGGTGCATTGGTCACCCCGAACGGCATTACTACGAACTCATAATGACCATATCTTGTGTTGAAGGCTATCTTGGGAATATCCTCCTCTTTTATTCTCACTTGATAGTACCCTTGCCTGAATTCCAGTTTGGAGTAACAGCTGGATCCTTGCAACTGGTCGAACAGCTCATCAATCAGCGGTAAATGATACTTATTCTTGATCGTTAAATTGTTCAAGCCCCAATAGTCAATGCTCAGCCTCAGAGTCCCATCATTTTTCTTCACAAACAACACAGGTGCTCCCCAGGGTGACGTGCTAGGTCTGATATAACCTTGCTTCACTCTTCTAGCTATTCCTTCAGTTCCTTCAGCTCTGCCAGTGCCATCCGATATGGAGTCCGAGACACTGGTTCCGCTCCCGGAACTAGATCAATGGTGAATTCAACTTCTTAGCTGGGAGGTAGAGAAGTTCTGCTAGGAACACATCGAGAAAGTCCTTCACTACCTCAGTGTCCTACAGAGTGTATTGGTCATTTGGCTTGTTTATCACATAAGCCAAATACCCTTGACATCCTTGCTTCAACAACTTCCGGGCCTTAGCCCCAGCTATCAAATACTTTAATTCCCTTACTCTCTTACCGTTGAATTCCTACACATCACACCCTGGCCTAATGAACTGAACCGATTTATTCTTACAATCTACCCTAGCCCCATGCTTCGCTAGCCAATCTATTCCCAATATCAAATCGTAATCATCAATAAGAAGCACTATCAAATCCCCCTCCAAGCTTTCTCCCCACTTCAATTTTGCAATTTCGCACATACCGATCTGCTTGCACCATCTTCCCCAAAGGTGTACACACCAACAAAGAAAAAGGTAGTTATACTCCATTCTAACCTAAATAACATGCACATTCTTATTTAAATAGGAATGGGTAGATCCAGGATCTATCAATGCATTAATGGGACGTCTTTAGATAGTAAACGTACCTTCAACTACTGCCGCATCAGTTCCAACCTCCTCTTGGTTGAGGGCGAATACCTTTGCTTTCACTTGAGGCTTTGGTGCTCCACACCCAAATGCTCCAGTGGCATTGGTTCGATTGGCCCCTGGATTCTGGGCCGGATTTCCTTGCCCGACTTGGTACAGTTTAGGGCAGGCGTTCCACAAGTGGTTCAGGTCCTCGCAGTGGTAACATTTCCGCTCACCTCCCTTGGACCAACAGTTCTTCTCTATGTGGCCTCTTTTTCCATACTACCGGCATGATGGAAGGTTCTGCGTAGGGCCAGCCGGTGCTGTCCGACCTTGCATTCCCCGATTCTGCCACTGCTAGTTGGCGGGGCTCTTATTAGGTTGCTGTCTTTGGAAGTGTCCTTGCGGTTGTCTTGGTGGCTGAAAAGGTCTCAACGCCATTCTGCTACGGTCCACATTTTCCGTCCGGGTAGCTGCATCTACGGCCTCGAATAGGTCGTTGGTGGAGAAGGTGCCAACGCCCTCCTCAATTCCTACCTCAGCCCCTTAACAAACTACCTTGTTCTATTCTGTTCGATGTCCACTAGCCTCTTGCAGTACTTTAATAATTGGGTGAACAGTGCTGCATATTGAGCTACTGTCATACTTCCCTGCTTGAGGTTCTGGAACTCGTCTTCCCGTTTCTTCACTATCCACTGAGGGATATACTCAGCTCTGAACGCTTCCACAAAATTAGCCCACGTCCATTCCTGATCAATCATCTCCCAGTTGTCTTAGACCCGCTGCCACCATGCCCGAGCCAAGCCCCTCAAACGGAAAATAGCAAACTTCATCATTCGCTCCTCATTATACTGGAGCATAGCAAATATGTCTTCCATCTGTTCTATCCATTGTTCAATTTTCTGATCTTGTTCAGTTTCACCCAAGAAGACGGGCGGTTAAAATTTCAAAAACTGCTCAAATGCTTCGTCCTCTCCCTTGGGATTCTTTTGCTCAATCAAAGTCTGCAGAATCTCTACCATCATGCTGAATGCTTACCCCATCGTCACCTCAACAGGTGTTTCAGACCCTATTCCCAAATCTGGTTCACTTTCGATTCCCCGGTCAGGTGACAGCATTTGGGTCACTTTAACCTCTGGTGCCACAGTTCTGCCTCCGGAACTCTCCTGCCTGATGTAGTTGCACGACGCTTAGCTGCCATTCTAAACTATACCCAAATGATGAGTTTATGCATTCAATGATTGGATCATTTTAGTTGGGCATGCATTCACATTCAAGTGTAAGTAAAAGAAAAACAGATGCGTTCACATTCTCTCAAGCCTTAGAGTACTCAAGTACTCCTATTTGCATAAATTTAAAACAGTAAACAGAAATGAAATTCTTAACATAGAAGTCTACGAAAAGCAGTAAATAAATATCTTGATCATAACAGCTCTCAATCCCTCTAGTCCTCATCAGAATCTTCAAAGTCTGCCTCATACAACCATCCCCCAGAATTCTTAGTGATATCTATCCCCGCCCCACTTGTAAACCCCTCCATTGGCTCTTTCTGGGGTCACCTAAAACTCTCCCCAGTCTCAACCCGGTTGGGTGGAGGTATGAAAGAAGGTCTGGGTGGAGATTCATAATCTATCTCTCCCGGGTCATCACTATCAGCTGACAAATCAATTACGGGACTAGGAGGGTAAGGAACATATTCCATATCAATCTCCTCATATTCACTGTCGGAACTCAAGTCTATTACAGGTGTTGGGGTGGCTCATTGATCGGGACCTCATCGTCACTACTATCCTCCAAGGGAATAACTGGCTACGGTGTAGGCTGAGGTGCATGTTGAGGCTCTGGTAGGTCTTTTGGGTATATAGGGATAGGAGGATGCCATTGTTGCCCCTTCCTCGCGGTTGTAAGCATTCTAACCATCCTACAGCATAAACAAGATAGGTTAGATACAAGATTTAAACTTAATAAGACAAAACATATACTATCAATATTTGCCTAAACCTAGTCTCTGATACCACTAGTAACACCCCACTACCTAGGCTCCAAAGGACAAAGGGTCTATATAAATAAGTCACACAAATGAGAATAAAATAATACTTTAAAATTAAATTTTATTACAATCCAAGAATTCAAGACAAATACATAAATATATTGATTACTCTCATCTCTCAAAACAATACATAAAGAAAATAACACAAGGTCTTCCAAGCAAGCAACAAACTATCTACTCATCTCCACAGTAGGACCAACTTGAAAACATGGCAAAAGGGTGATGAGATAAAAATCTCAATAAGTCTGTGTGTGCTTTAAGTGTTCAGGTAAAACAGTTCATGAATGCAAGTTGTAAGACTTCATAAGAGATAATGCTGGCAAGCAATAAAGAAGGTTAAAATAAAGAGTGGTGTTTTTTTCTTTTCAAAACATATAAGTGCACAATAAACACAACCACTCAAATGGGCGGCCATGGGTTACTACACGTTAGGTCCTATGTCCATATAACGGTCAGAATGCCACACTTTGTGCAGACTGACAAAAGGTAGGTGTACGGCTGACCCGGTAAGATACTTCTCCTTTTCTACACCCAAACAAATCGGTTGTCTATTCTGGCAACACATAGTCCACATGACTGAAAATTGCTAGCTCGGACCAGCATAACCTACTGGACTGACATCTTATCCCTGAAGGACTTACCCCTCAGAGGTGGCCACCTACTGAGAGACTTACCCTAATCCTTCAAAGACTAGTCCTAGTAGTTTATCCTTATTGAGTACTCAACGTTGATTGTCCTACTTGGGAGAAAATAGATAAAACATTGCTTTACTTGGAAATAGCAATTAAGGATTTCTAAAATTCGTGTCAAAGTGGGTTTTAGAAAGAGTTTAGTGTTTGAGTAAAACTGCATGTTTGATTTTCAAAAGATTTATTTGACTGAACAAGAAAGAAGCAGTCCTTAATTGCCTTTACAAAATGAGTGTCCATACACTTCACGTTTGGCTTGCCCCAGTAACCTTTTGACATCGAATAAGTTTATGCAGGAGCTTACCTGATCCTTGCTTGAGCTAAATCAAAAATCTTCCAAAGCTGGCCTAACCCCGCCTGGGGTAAACACAAGCCATAATTAAACTCAAGCTATATTTTCTTCCATAAATAATCCTAGCTCAACTTATTACAATCATGACCTAATGTCCTAAGTTTTAAAGCTAGATGATAAATGTTTTATAAATAGGTCTAGCTTGATAACAAGATAACTAAGGATTGCAAAATAATTACTAATAAGTTATAGGTTTAAAATATAAACCTTTGATATTAATAGATAAACTAGAGTTTATTTGATGAAGGATCCTAAGTCGTAGATGTTATTATTAAAAATAATAACTTATACTATTCTCTTAATTAATAATAATTAATAGTTAGAAAATAATTGATAAATTAATAAGTAATTATATATTTTGATTAAAAGATAATAAATAAATTTTAATAGTATTTATGAATATAAGCCTTATAAGATTAATATTTTATCTATTATGATTATTTATATAAAAGGCTTTATTTAAATTATTATTATTATATATATAATGTTTATATATTTTATTTTTAATAAAGATATCATTTATTTGGCTAAAATTTCACTATTTCATATAACAATCCAATTCCAAATCTCCATAGGGTTTTCGAAATCATTGGGAGGAAATATAGTATTAGTAATAACATTTGGTTAATCAAAATTGCTTAGGATCAACAAGGTCATGATCATAATTCTCCTATTGCCAACAATAATCAAGAACATAAATTCTAACACTAACCATTCAATTCATGAATAAAGGCTTAAATCCATAGCTACCATCACATGATCTAAACTTCACTAAGCATAATCACAATCATGGCTTCAACAAGAATACAAGAACATAAAACCCTATTCACCAAAGGTGACATAATATCTAGCATGCTTAGCCATCCAACTCACTCAAGACATGAAAAACATGCATCAATCCACAAGAAATACTATAGCACTTAATCTTGGCAAAACATCCTCATGCTCAAATCTCAACTCCTTCATTCACAAGCATATACTCAACCCCCAAACATATTCCATCCTTTTCCAACAACAACTAAGAGACATGGATCTCGAATTTAAAGAGAAGGTTGAAAAAGCATACTTGAATGATGACTACCTTGAAGAAGTCTCAAGAGAATCCTCACGCTTGGAAGGCTTGATTCGGCCAAGGAGGAAGAAGAAAAATGGCCATGGTTGGAACAACCATTTTGGCCAAGAGAGAGAGAGAGAGCATTAGTACTTTGTTTTAAAGATTGAAAAGGAAATGGAAGATGAACATAATCATTCATGGTCACCTTGAGAAAGTTCTTGAATCACCAAGAAAAATTCTGGTTTTTGATCCGATAGAAGAATTTTGTTTTCAGTGTTTGATGTTTTAAAATACAGAAATGGACTCTAGAGGGTGAGTAGACATGATCTGGAGTTTTTAGGAGAGATTGGAGGTGTTTAGGGTGGTCTTAGGCTTAAAGAGTGGTAGTGTGTGTTCTTGGTGAAATGGAGAGAATGGAGAGAAAGTTGGACGAATTTTGCTGAAGGGGTTGGCCGAATGGTTAGGGGATTCTTGTGATTGAATTTTCAGATTAGGGAGAAGAGGGAAAGCTGGTTGTTTGAAATTCAAGAGAAGTAATTTAGGTAGTGAATTAAGGTAGAAGATATGGTAAGAATGGCTTGGTTGATGGAGGTCTTTGGGAGCTTCAATGGCTGACTGGTTTAGCTGGGATTTTGCTGAGATGAATGATGTTTGAATGGGTTATAGGATCGCCGAAATTCAGAGTGTAATGGTAGAAGATTTTCTGGTTGTTTGAAGCTTAATCCAAGAAGTTTTCATGGAGTAATTTCCTGCAATTTTGAATTTTAATTGGAGGCTTGATTGTAGTGATTGATGGAGTGATTTAAGGAGTAGCCATGAGCTTCATTCATGCAGATCAATAGAGGGGGTGAAGGAGTTCAGTTCATGGTTGACTTATGTTAGTTTCACAGAAATTTGGTGTGGTTTTTTGGACAAGGTTGGAGAAGGAACAAGGCTGGAATTTCTGGTTGTCCATTCGAATGATTTGCTGGAATTTTTGTGCAGATTTTTCTGCAATGTTCCAACCGACTTGCAGAAGGTTTGAAGGGGTATTGGAGGGTCCTTTAAGGCTGGTTTCTAGCATTCTTTATGGAGTAAAGATAGAGATGAATTACTGGTTTGAAGGCTAGAAGAAACAGCTTGGTTTTTGGACTGCTATGTTACGAATTCTGCCCAGAATTTTTTTCTAGTTTCCATAGCTTTGTGCAGTCCAAATTTTGGCCAAAGTTTTCAGTCTTCAAGCTGAGTAAATTGGCTATTTTTATGGCAGTATTTGAGTGAGAAATGTGGTTGAAGATTTCAAAAGTTGGACTAACCAAGAAGCTAAAATTTTTTTTTTCAGATTACTACATGAAGAAGATGAACACTTATCGGGTGGAGTTCGAAGGTTCAACCATGGAAATTAATTCTCCTGGGAACCTTCCTTAACTCTTTCCCTATTTTCAGCCAAAACTCTATCCTCTAAGAATTATTTTCGAGATTCCAAGGTTAATAATCCTTGCTGAAATTTCTGGAAATAAAAATGGCCTTGGGATGAATTGAACAACTTAATTGATAAAGAATTAAGGTAGGCTAGAGAGTAGAAGGACATGAGTCCTTTAAGAATTCTTGCAGGGCATAAGAATAGGATTAGGACACTCCTTTCATGCCTCCTCTAGGACAACACTCTTATTTATATTCATGGAGCATAAGGTCAAAAATCCCAATCCTCAAGCAAAAATAAAATTAATCATGCTAAAACTTAAATGATGGAATTTAAACTCAAGACCTCAAGGATTAATTCCAAAGCTCTAAACACTACACCACAACAACTTTTGTTTTTATTTTCTCTCCTAAATATTCTTCCTATTTACTCCTCAAGCTATTTCTCTATTTTCACTTTAAGCAAAATTACCATTTTACCCTTCTTACTCAATAAGCACAATTAAGCCTGCTAGACTACAAATCTCAATTCCAAAGCACATAAAATCATTAAAAAATATATTTATGCCTGCAAGAAAATATGATATGCTTTCCGACCCCCTTACTCTAGGGTTGGTTTTAGTTGGGGTTTCACATCCTCCCATCCTTAGGAGAATTTCGTCCCGAAATTCAGACATACCTCTATCTCAGATCGGGATACTTCCTCTTTACCCACTCTTCTAATTCCCATGTGGCATCTCGCATGCCATGAGGCTCCCATTGAACCTTTATTATCGGTATCTGCTTGTTCCGAAAAGTCTTGATACTGCAGTCCAATATTCACACAAGTTTTTTCACATTGCTCAGATCGGGTTGCAACAGCAACGACTCATTATTCAAAACATGACTGGGATCGGCATTATACTTCCTCAGCTATGACACATGAAACACGTCATGAATTCCCATCAATCCATCTGACAAATCCAATTGATATGCTACCGGCCCAATCCTCTCCTTTATCAGGAACGGTCTCAAATACCTCGGATTTAGCTTTCCACCTTTCGGATGCTTCAAGATTCCTCTATTCGGCGTCAATCTTAGGAATACACTGTCTCCTACTTGAAATTCCAACTCTTTCCACCTATTGTTTGCATAACTCTTTTGTCGGCTCCGATCTGCAATGTTTTTGTTCTTCAAATCATTAAGTTTTTTTTTTTTTTTTTTTTGCTTCCACTACGTGCTTTGCTTCCTCCCTTTAAATCTTCACTACATTCAATTCTTCTGTTGAAAATTGAAGTCCT
The DNA here is from genome assembly GCA_026120185.1 of Voacanga thouarsii. Classification (NCBI taxonomy): domain Eukaryota; kingdom Viridiplantae; phylum Streptophyta; class Magnoliopsida; order Gentianales; family Apocynaceae; genus Voacanga; species Voacanga thouarsii. The sequence continues at coordinate 579,307 of JANUWF010002236.1, read as the reverse complement.
GATTTTGCACATAGTAGCATAACAATCTAAAGGTGAATTTGAATAAATGCAAAATCACTAGCTTACTCTTTCAAAATATGCAGAACAGTGATGGGATTTGTATGATACTTAAATTTATATCCTTAAATTAAGAAATGTTGTCACAGAAGTTTAGATGAAAAATATATATCTATTTTAGAATGATTGAAGATACATATATATACACATTCGATTAGATGGAGGGATTGTATAATTCTCAAAAGGATTGTTTACTATTTTTCTTTGAGTTTTAGCAACAAATTGATTGTCAAAATTGATATTAATTGCTGAAAAATTCTAGAAGGTTAGATATTGATCAATTAGAGAAAAAGTTGAAATTTAAAAATAATAATATTAGAAAACCATATAATTTCGGATGACAAACTGGACTTTTTCCATTTCAGGAACTTGGTATGCTTAATATACTTCCATTGTTGCCCAAGTAAACATGAATATAGGCTATATTCAAATGACAAAATATTATTGTGTACATGTTGACCTTATGTTGACTGAACTGTTTAATATATTAATTCTTTGGACATGTTGACCCCACTTTGAAAAAAATAAAAAGCATAACCACCCCGCTAGCCATTTCAAATGGGAAATTCTTAGGTGCACCTAGTGCACAGCCCCACCTGTGCACCGGGTGGGCCCAGATACCCTCAGCACGCGACACCTGTCCACTTGGAATAAAATATTCCAAAATTCAATTCTAATCAATTTCCTTCTTCTTTTCCATTTTTCAGATCAACCATGGTTAACCATGGTTTGTGAAATTTTGAATTGCCCGTCATCACATCAAATCCACACATACTCTCTCTCTACTGCTCTCTACCACTCACCCCTCTCCCTCTGGGGGTCTCTCCCTCCTGCACCTCTCGCGCCTCTACCCTCCCCGCCATCATAGACCACACTCTCTGGTACTGCTCTCTACCACCCACCCCCTCCTCCCTCTGGGTCTCTCCGTTCCACTCCTCTCGTGCCTCTACCTTCCACCTATACTCCGCCATCACACTCTAGAACAGTAGCTCCGCTTAGATCTGATTTCGTCTTGGGTTGCTTAAGGGTGGCAGGTTGCTTACTAAATTTGGGGGAAACGAAGGGAGGTATAGAGAATTTCCTCATTTCTATTCATTCATTGTCCCCCAAAAAGCCTCCTTCCATTTCCTCAAAAATAAAAAATTTCTCAAAAATATTCTCTTTCTATATATATATATATATATATATATATATATATATTGTTCATAAAACTAGAAAATGTTATTAATATCTTTCTTAGAGGCATTCTCAAAAACCAAAAAATATTCATAATAGCTGTATTTTTTTGTATATATTTTTTATTAATGATTTTGTGTTCAAATATGTTGATTTTGATAAATGATTTTTTTTTTTTTTTTTTTGCATTTTTCTTCAATTTGCATTTTTTTTTTTCTTGAATCTTGATTACTCTTTTCAGTTTGCATAGCCATTTTGTTAAATGTGACTTTAGCTAATAAGTAGTAGTTTTATAGGTGGGTGAAAATTTCTTTGTTTGATGATTTGATGCTTGAGTTATAAGGTTTAAACTGGAATCTCTCTTAAGTGCCTAATATTTGTGGGTCATTTATTCATGAGAAATTATTTTTATTTTTTAATCATTTTGCCTCGTATAACTTCTCTGTTTTTCTTTATTGTCATTATTCTTTTTGGCAAAGGAGGGGAGGATTTGGATTTCAGGCTGCAAAATGATAATAGACCTTATAATAACCGTGCTTCTCATTTGATTTTGTTCCCTTTTAGGACTTGTTGTTCCAAATGTCCCACTGGAAGAGACTGAGATCTTGAGAAAGGAAGTTGTTAAGAATAAGCTTGAATTAGTAGGTTCTAAATTGGGTTTCTTTTTAACTTTGTTCTCAAATTTTAGAATACCTTGATGTTCTGGATAATGGTTGAGCTAATTAAATGTCTACATTGATGAATCATTTAGAAGTGGCAAACTTGGTTCCTTGCCATGAGGGTTTTATTTTTATTTTTGTTAGCTATTCATGAATGTTGAGTCCATAACTTGGGTTTTCGGAATGATTTGTAATTTGAGAGTGGATGTTATCACTCTTTCCATTTTTCCAAAAGCTACATATGAAATTTGGTTTCATGATTTGTGATTTTTTCTTTAATAATGAGAAATGAATTGTTAAGCAAAGGAATGAGGTTTGAGTGTCAAATTTTGTTGGATAATCTTAAAATCCTTGATAATCTTATTTCATGGTTTGAATGTTTGCTCTTTCTGTGCTTGTAATTGTTCAATGTTCAAGTTTTTTGATATATGAATTTCCATCTTGAGGTAGGCAACCAATGTTTATGGGATATTGCATGGACTTTGAGTGACATCTTGTCAATTAATGCTCCAGAAACATTTTCTTTTGGTTAAAGGAAGATAATAAACCATTTTTCTTTGAATGATTTTTTTTGCAGACAAAGACTGCTTGTATATGACTACTATAAAATGGGACGCTTCATGAAGCACTGCACTTTGATCTAAAAAATCCACATAAGACTACCATGGAATACCCATGTCCGCATGGCTCTTTAAGTTGCTAAAGCCCTAAAGTGAGTCAACTAGTGTAAACTGAATCTGAGATAGTGAGATGATAAATTTTTTCTTGTACTTTTTAAGTCATTTTACTAAGAAAAATGCAAGATCTATTTGTTTGGCTTGTTTAGATTTTCCAAACCTTGTATTCATTTTCACTTGTTCCACCCTTCTCTAATTTCAAACTAATTGATATGCTCCATTTTGTGATGTTGTTCATTTTGAGGCTAAATGTTTTTTCCTGTTTCATTGTGAAAGTATTTATATGAAGTTTGTCAACCTCCTATCGTTCACAAAAATTTCAAGTCTACTAACATTGTTCTAGATGATGAACTTACCATGTGTTTTAGATTCCAATTTCGCTCCTCTACTGGCTCAGGTAACATTTCTCATAACATCTTTGAATATTCCGGCTGAAGAATAATTTGATCGAGTGTCAAATCTTTCCCATAGTTCTATATTCTTGTAGACTAGGGAAAGGCTCAAGACTTAACATAAATGAACTGGCTTTTGGGTGTAATTTTGTTGCAGCAAATTGAAAGAAGCTTCTTCAAGTATGTACTAGCTGCATACTTTCTGGATGTTGTATTTGTAGCTTTTCACTGACTTCTGTAAACATATCAGTTGCAAGGTTGTGGTTATCGTGCCTTTAAACTTGAATGGGGAAGTAATACATATCAGAGTGATTTTTACAACTTTGGTGTTGTCATGTCAGAACTTCTCACAGAACAAAAAACATATGACAGGTTAGTTGCCCCCATTAAGACATTAAAATTGAACAAGATTTTCCAAATATCAAGAACTTTGTAAAAGCCATCGTTAATGTTCTTATAAAGTTCCATAGATAAGATTCAAGAAGTTAATATAGTGCCTTGATCTTTAACTTTGGGCAGCCGGAGCCGAAATTTAGACCACCATTGTCAGAAATCGTCCAGAACTATTTACAAATGGTACAAAGGGATCTCGAAGAGAAACGTGAGAGCCTGATGAATTTGTAGTATGGAAAGGGTGATGATTTTCAATCTACAGAAGCATGATTTGTTTGCTAACCAGTGATTTCTTGTCACTTGTATTATATGACGTCTTGCTTTGATAGATAGCTCTATTATACTCTCTCCAGATGAATGCTAGTTTTGTATGCCAAAGCCCTATTTGGTGTTCTAATCCAATTCTTTATTTATTTATTTACTTTTTCAAGCTTTTTTAAAATCATTTTCTTGTCGATTGAAGCATGAATGAACCAATCTCAGTGGTTTGATATTATTTTTTAGATATCTAGTAGGCATGACTTTTACTTGGTAATTAGTACATCTTAATGAAATTATAAACTTACCATAATATCAAAATTAATTTAACAAAGCCTAATGAGGACCAAAAAAAAAAAAAAAAATGCAACCTTTGTTTACATAGGAAACGTTGATAGCATACGAGGGATTATTAGCCCTAGAATTCTTTCTTCCCATTTGTGGTATCTTTTCCCAATGCAAACATTCCTATTTGAATTTCACACACACAAAAATTCAGAAATGTTAAGCGTACTATGTGTAGTGAGTAAATTACCAACTCATGTATTTTTTTACAAAAAATGAAGACTTTTTTAGTATTCTAGCTTGTCAACCCAATAAAAAGCTATACTACTAATGATAAATAGCAAGGAAGATGCGTTGCTCCATATTAGATAATGTAGCCATCTAAATCTTGGAAGTGTAGTATCCAAACACTTCCTGCTAGTTGAGCTTTTGTGCTGGATCACACACCTGCTTCACATGCTTAGCGCTTGATATTCCAAAACCAACTATGATTGGCTTATTTGTTGCCAGTAAAAGGCTTGATTAGTGCAAGGCATATATCATAGACTTCAGTAATCATTTTATATTTTAGAACTCTAAGTTAAGATCTACCCTTTAAGGACCATTCTAGACCAATCGATACAGCAATTAGTTAGGAATTGTCTACACATCTTGGATTTATAATTCAACATTCTCCCAAAAAAGCTAGGGTGAATACATATTAGTCCATTAATAGGGATTTGTTACATTTATAAGGTGCCTAAGCAATAAAAAATGCACCACCACCCCCTCCCAAAAAAAAAAAAAGTGATATTAGTCTAAACCACAAAAACATATGAGAAAAAAGAATGAAGTAAAGACTTCAGAAAGGGACAATAATGATAACTATACTATGTATAATAGACTAACCTCTTTAATATCCTTTAGTAGAGATTGCATGTTTCCACTCATAGATGCTCGAGCTCCAATTACCCTAACTGAGCTCACTTATATAGCAAAAGAACATATGCTTTAATTGGTAGACACAGTACAACAATAATTTTAACCTGTAGAACTCTAATATCATCCTCATGACCTTGTCCCCTCCATTCTTCCAAAATCACCAATATTAATATCTAAAATCAACCAAACCTTAACCAAGCAGTCAAATATCATATAAAAGATTGAGCAAAAAGGAGACAAGTCTTTGTTAGATGATGTGAAAAGTAAACAAAATTCCAAAGATGCATAAGATATCTTACAAGGTATACAAATCCTTCTGCAGACTCAACAATTGCTTTCATGCGAGCAGTTGGGGTCATTCGAGTTGTCAGCAACGCCTTAATAAAAAATAAAGAAAATAAACCAGAAAAGCAATCAACCATACAAGAAATTCACTTGGAAAAATGGAAAGTATGATAACATCCACTCTCAAATTATAGATCAATAAGAAAACCAAAGTTATGGACTCAACATTCAAGAATAGCTAACAAAAATAAAAATAAAACCCTCATGGCAAGAAAGCAAGTTTTTCTAAATGATGCGTCACTAGTAGACATTTAATTAGCTTAAATATTATCCATAACATCAAGGTATTCTAAATTTTGAGAATAAAGTTAAAAATAAATCCAATTTAAAACCTACCAATATAAGCGTGTTCTTAGCAGCTTCCTTTCTCAGGATCTCAATCTCCTCTAGAGGGACATCTGGAACAACACGTCCCAAAGAGGAACAAAATTAGATGAAAATATAGTTATTATAATGTCTATTATCATTTAATAGCCTGAAATCCCAATCCCCTCATTCCTTACCAAGAACAACAATGATAATAAAGAAAAATAGAGAAGTTATACCAAGAAAAATGATTAAAAAATAAAAATAATTTCTCGAGTGAAAGAATAATCAAGATCCCAAATATATAGCGGATTAAAGAATAACGCAAAACGATCATTTATCAAAATCAACATTTCTAAACAAAAAATCATTTATCAAAAATGTATACCAAAAAAAAAAATAGATATTATGAACATTTACTGGTTTTATGAACAAAAAAATATAGAAAGTGAATACCACTGAGAAATTTCGGGTTTTTGAGAAAACGAAGGGAGGCTTTTTTGTTTTGGGAGGGGGGGGAGGGGAGGAAAATGAATGAATAGAAATGGGAAATTCTCTATACCTCCCTTCATTACCCCCAAATTTAGTAAGCAACCAACTACCTTTAAGTAATCCAAGATGAAATCAGAAGCAGAAGGGTAGCCGACGAGTTCAAATCTAAGCGGAGCTACTGTTTTAGAGTGTAATGGCGGAGCAGGGGCAGAAGGTAGAGGTGCAAGAAAGGTGGAACAAAGAGACCCAGAGGGAGGAGGGGGTGGGTGGTAGAGAGCAACACAAAAGGGTGTAGTGATGGCAGGGAGGGTAAAGGCGAGAGAGGCACAGGAGGGACAGACCTAGAGGGAGGGGGCGTGAGTGGTAGAGAGCAGTAGAGAGAGAGTATGTGTGGATTTGGTGTGATGGCGGGCAACTCAAAATTTCACAAACCATGGCTAACCATGGTTGATCGAAAAATTGGAAAAAAGAAGAAAATTGATCAAAATTGAATTTTGGAATATTTTATTCCAAGTGGACAGGTGTCACGCGCTGAGGGTGTTTGGGTCCACCCGATGCATAGGTGGGGCCGTGCATCGGGTGCACCTAAGAATTTCCCCATTTCAATAGGAAGACCAAACTATTGGAAATCGGAGAATTTATTAAAGACAGATTTGCCCACTTTGTATTGCCATTCTCTATGCAACATTGAGAAGCATCTGCTACATTTTGAATAGCATGTAATCATGCAAAGTAAGGCTCTGATTGCTCTTGTCTTTCTTCTATTCTTAGTTTCAACATCAGTAGTCTCTCCCGCAAACACAAGTTTGTAAACCAGTTAGTTGCTTTCATTATCTACTGAAATTTCTCTTGCAATTCGATCACTGGTTTAGATTACTTGTTTATTCTTGTTTTCTGTAGATACTTCCACAAATATTGCTTCAGCTCCCTTTATGAATGAAGAAATACATCCTGGAGATCACGGATCGCCGGGAGGGAATGGTCCGGGGAACCAGAACGGTCCGGTGACTCCGTAGCTATGTTGCCGTTGAAAGCAAATGTTGCTCTAAGTTGAATAAAAGTCTATGTGCCGTTGGCAAATATCTGTTTATGTTGTCAGTTAATTATATACTATTCCAAAATAATGTTTTATGTTTTTTATTAACAAAGTTAAATTGATTGTTAGTACAATTTAAGCTATTTCACTTTCTCTGTCAACTAATAGTATATCTTAATGTAAAATCCACATAAAAATTTAACAAAGAGGACAATTTATGTTTGTCTTCTAAAGATCTGAGAGTGGCCAAGCACAAAAATCCTTCTACAACACATTATTACTAATAGAAAGACCCAAATGTAGTATATAAAGGTGACCATATCTAAATCTAGATTTCAATAGACCACTCAAGAGAAAGAGAAAAATGACACATAAGACTCACTATAAGAAATAGTGGTTTTTGCGAACATAACATTTTCGGTCTCTAAAAGTGTCCTTCACGACCAATTAACATTTGAAAACGTAGCGGTCACTAAATTGATCAAGAAAAATGGATACAAGCGTTGGAGCCAATATGTGCACAAATATTGGAAATTGAATACTAACGTATTAGCGATGATCTCTATAAAATTTCTGACTCTTTATTGTTAAAATAATTTTTAGTAGTGGTCACAAATTCGACGTTGCAAATTTGTCCTTCACTAATTAACAACGAATTTGTGACTATTATTAAGATATGTATTTTTAAAAAAATATATACAGTGGTTAATGTGTTATTGATTAGGAATTAGTAACTACTATTAAAATATATATTTTTTAAGTTTTTTCTATTTTGTATAAAAATAAATTAAAAAAAGTTACATGGTGTAGGATTTATCATATCTGCTATTCATAGACACTTCTAATTTTTTATTTTTATTTGTCTATGGAAATCACTTTCTTTTACCTCACTAAATCCCTTCGTGAGCCAGTAAGTGCTTTAGTGTTTTCTCTTGGGAAAGAGAGGAAAAGGGTTGGTGAGGAAATCATTTTCCTATTACCTATAGACAAATTGTGGGGCCTAAAGGAATAAGTGGCGTAAGATTACCGGTGGGTTTTGTGTGTTAAGTGGTTTGATGTGTATATTATAAAAACTCGCCCTGACCCTGGGCCAGAGAAGAATCGACACTGTGGCTTTCTCCACTCTTCCTTTAGTACTTCTGCTGATTTTGTCATGTTCACTTAGAGGTGCCTCTGCTTCGGCAGCTGAGGCTGTGGCCCTTTCTAAATGGAAAGCGAGTTTTGCAAACCAAAACAATCATATGCTTACTTCTTGGAATTCTTCCCACATATCAAATGCCAGTTCAAGATGCCAGTTCAAGCCCATGCTCCTAGTATAGCGTTTCATGTATTGACGGAAGTATGAATCAATTGAACCTAACATATTCCAGTGTGGACGGTATACTTCAAAACTTCCCATTTTCATCTCTCCCAAATCTTGAATATCTAGACCTCAGTATGAACCACCTAAGTGGGAACATACCCGCTCAAATAGGAAATCTCTCCAAGCTTCTCTATCTTTATTTTTCCATTAACCAATTTTCAGGACGCATTCCCCCAGAAATTAGTCAATTAACAAATTTGCAGACCTTGCACATATTTGAAAATCATTTAAATGGCTCCATTCCTAAGGAGATTGACATGTTAAGTTCTCTAAGAGATCTTGTTTTATATAGCGATCATCTCAGTGGCCATATTCCGGCTTCTTTTGGTAACCAGAGAAACTTGACTGATTTACATCTGTATGACAATCAACTTTCTGGCATCATTCCCCCATAAATAGGGAAGCTTTCCAACCTTATTGTTCGTTTTCTGGAAGCCAACCATCCAACCGGTCATATCCCCTCCTCGTTTGGCAATTTAAGCAATCTAATGAAGATAACCCTTTATCAAAATTAGTTATCTGGTGTTATTCCTTCTGAGATTGGAAACTTGAAATCACTTAAACTTCTGAGCCTATATGGAAACAACGTTAGTGGTCTAATTCCTGCATTACTTGGAAATTTGACCAATTTATCTATTTTCCACCTCAATGGTAATCGACTTTCGGGTTCTATTCCCCAAGAGTTAGGTAATTTGAAGCAGCTTGTTAACCTCAATTGAGTACGAGTCTACTTACAGGTTCCATTCCTACTTCACTGGGTAATTTGAGTAGCTTAGAAGTTCTCTTTCTTCGGCAAAACTATCTCTCAGGCTCCATTCCTAAAGAGCTTGGAAATTTGTCGAATGTGATTGTCCTACAAATGGATACAAATCAGTTTTCTGGGTAGTTACTTGAACAGCTATGCAGAGCTAGAGCACTTAAAAATATCACAGTGAGCTACAACATGCTCACAAGTCCTATCCCAGGAAGCTTGAGAAATTGTTCCAGTTTATTCATAGCCTCTTTCAACAGGAACCTTCTCACTAGAAATTTATCAGAGATATTTGGTGTCTATCCAAACTAAGAATTCCTGGACCTTAGTAGCAAAACTTCCACGGAGAAATTTCGGGCACCTGGGGAAGATGCAGAAATTTGACAACACTATTGATTGCAGAGAACAACCTCTCAGGTAACATACCTCCAGAACTCGAAAATTTAACTCATCTTCATAGACTTGATCTTTCTTCAAATCAGTTGGTTAGGGAGATTCCTAAGTCTTTTGCTAAGCTGACTTCTATGCTAAATCTACACTTGCAAAAAAAAAACAAACTTCGTGGTAGCATTCCTCCTCAATTGGGATTACTAAGAGATTTGCTTGATCTTAACCTTTCCTCAAATCGCCTGAATGGGCCCATACCAGTGGGTCTAGGAAATTCCAAGCAACTGTTCTACTTGAACTTGAGCAATAACATGTTAAGTGATCGAATTCCAGTTAATATAGGCAACTTGATTCGTCTTTCTCAACTTGCCCTTAGTCATAATTTCTTGATAGGATCAATTTTACCTGAATTTAATAGCTTGAACAACTTCGAAATCCTGAATCTCTCCCATGACAACCTATCTGGTTTTCTCCCGAATAATTTGGGCCAAATGTCTGGCTCATTATATTTTGACATATCTTTCAATTACTTAGAGGGACCAATACCAAACAACATGCCTTTTTTTGAATATGACAATAGAAGAATTAAAGGGAAACAAAGGTTTGTGTGTATTATGAAACTTTAACAGTATTAGAATAAATTCTACGCACAATAAATCTCTAACATTATTTGCACAAGAATTTTTTCAAAATTCTCTCTATCTTTTTTCTCACAATTTTTTCTAACAATTCTCTCACAATTAGTGTATTTTTCAAGCTTAGGAAAAAGCTTTATTTATAGAGCTCTTATTAATGAAATTCATCATCTTCCACTAATATATATTAGTAGTGTCTCCACTAACTCTTAATGGTGGACATCCATATCAACTAATGAAATTAGTGGAGCTTCCACTAATTCTTTAATAATTCATAAAACTCCCCTTTAGATGTCCATCACATAAAGACTATGTCTCGTTAAAACCTTAGTAGATAAAAACCTAGTGAAAAAAAATCTAATAAAAAAAAAGAGTACACTATTCTATATGTTTGCTTATTACTCCCCCTAATAAGATGATTCCTTTAAATCTTTGAATCAACGCATACCGATTTTATATCTCAACCTCTCAAATGTTGCAATAGGTAAATTCTTTGTGAAAATATCTGCTAAGTTGTCACATGACTGAATTTGTAGCACATCAATTTCACCTTTCTTCTGGAGTTCATGAGTAAAGAAGAATTTTGGTGAATTATGTTTTTTCCGATCTCTTTTAATATATCCTCCTCGTAATTGAGTTATGCAAGCTGCATTGTCTTCATAAATAGGAGTTGAGATATCTCTGATAGATGATAATCTACAACTTTCTCAGATATAATGAATCACTGATCTTAACCATACACATTCTCTACTTACTTCATGAATGGCTATAATTTCAGCATGATTTGAAGAAATAGCTGGTATAGATTGTTTTGTAGAACGCCATGATATAGCAGTATTTTCAGAAGTAAATAAATAGCCCGTTTGAGAACGTACTTTGTATGGATCAGATAAATAGCCAGCATCTGCATAACCTATCAATGTTGGGCTGGTTTTATTTGAATAAAATAAACCAAGATGAATTGTACCTTGGAGATATTAAAGGACTTGTTTAATTCTATTCCAATGTCATCGTGTTAGTGAAGAACTAAATCTTGTTAAAAAAGTGAGAGTAAATGCAATATCAGGTCATGTATTATTAGCAAGATACATCAATGCACAAATTGCATGAGATATGGTACTTCAGGACCAAGGAGTTCTTCATCATCTTCTTGAGGTCGAAAAGGATCTTTGTTCACATCTAATGACCGAACGATCATTGGAATACTCAATGGATGTTCTTTGTCCATGTAAAATATTTTTAGAACTTTTACTATATATGTTGATTAATGAATAAATGTTCCACTTTCCAGATGTTCAATTTGTAAACCAAGGTAAATTTTAGTTTTACCAAAATCCTTGATTTCGAATTCTCTTTTTAAATAATCAATTGCTTCTTGGAGCTCTTCTGGAGTTTCAACAAGATTAATATCATCAACATATATAATTAATATCACAAATTTAGAACCATATTTCTTAATAAAAACACATGGACATACCTGGTCATTTGTAATCCCGCTTTCAATAAATATTCACTAAGATGATTGAACTACATGCGCCCAGATTATTTCAGGCCATATAATAATTTCTGCAACTTAATGGAGTAATTTTCAAGAGGATAATGTTTATATGCTTCAGGCATGCGAAATCTTTCAGGGATTTTCATGTAAACATCATTTTCTAAATTTCCATGCAAGTAACCAGTGACAACATTTAATAGGCGCATATCTATATTTTCATGTACTGCCAAACTGATAAGATATTAGAATGTAATAGCATCAACAATAGGAGAATAAATTTCATCATAATCAATACCTGATCCTTGTGAAAAACTTTGTGCTACTAACCGTGCTTTTTATCATTCGATTTTATTATTTTCGTTGCGCTTTCGAACAAATATCCATTTGTAGCCAATAGGTTTTACACCTTCCGGTGTTCGGACTGCAGGCCCGAAGACTTTACATTTTGTAAGTACATTTAACTCCGATTGAATCGCATCTTTCCATTATAGCCAATCTTTTCTATGCCGACATTCATCAACTAATATTGGTTCAGGATCACCATTATCATGTGTAACATCAAGAGATATATTGTATGTAAATATATTATCAATAACTATTTCTATCTGATTCCAACTTCTACTAAAAGTGGTCTAATTGATAGAAATTTCAGCGTTACTTTTATCAACTTCTGGTTCTTTGTCATCAGTTCTCTCTTGGTCTTTATCATTTTTTTCTTCAATATGATCGTCTGGATTATTTAATCCTCTTTTCTTTTAAGGATTTTTATCTTTAGAACCAAGAGGTCGGCCACGCTTCTAGCGTGCTTTTGACTCAGTAACTATAGGTATAATCTTTTATTCTGTTGGAACTTCAATTCGAATAGGAGTATTTATAGCTGGAATATGCTATTTTGTTACTCTTCTGGAGTCAACAAAAGCATCTAGTATTTGATTTGCAATGCTTTGCAAATGAATAATCTTTTGAACTTCGAGTTCACACGCGCTTGTGTGTGGATCAAGATAATTTAATGATGTTGTCCAAACAAGATCTTTTTTATGCTGTTTATGTTCTCTCCCTAATTTAAGGAATAATGATTCATCAAAATGACAATCAGCAAATCTTGCTGTGAATACATCTCCTGTCAGGGGTTCAACATACCTGATAATAGAGGGAGAATCATATCCAATGTATATCACATTTCTTCTTTGAGGACCCATCTTTGTACGTTAGTTTGATGCAATTGGAACATATACAGCACACCCAAAAATTCTTAAATGAGCAGTATTTAGTTCTAACCAAAAGTTAATTGTAAACGAGAGAATTTGTGATAACTAATTGGCCTTATGCGTACAAGTACTGCAGCATGTAAAATAGCATGTCCCCAGGCAGATGTTGGGAGATTTATTTTTATTAATATTGGACTAGTAATTAATTGTATTCTTTTAATAAAAGATTCAGCAAGACCATTTTGTGCATGAACATGAGCTACAAGATGTTCAACATTAATCCCAATTGACATGCAATATGCATCAAAAGCATGTGATGAAAATTTACCAGCATTATCCAAACGGATATTTTTAATTTGATGGTCAAGAAATTGTGCTTGTAATTAAATTATTTGAGCAAGCAATCTCACAAACGCCAGGCTGCGAGTAGATAATAAACACACATGTGACCATCGGGATGATGTATCAATTAAGACCATAAAATATCTGAACGGTCCACATGGTGGATGAATAGGTCTACAAGTGTCTTCGTGAATCCATTCAAGAAATGTAGGACTTTCAACTCCTACTTTTACTGGTAATGGTCTAATAATTAATTTTCTTAGGGAACATGCAATACATGAGAATTTTTCTGATGTCAATATCTTTTTATTTTTTAAGGGATGACCATGTGTATTCTCAATTATTCTTCTCATCATGGTAAATCCCAGATGACCCAAACGGTCATGCCAAATGCTAAAAGTAGTATGATAGTAAACTTCTGGTTTACTAGATGATGAATTTCACTTGTACATATTTTTGCAAAATATAGGCCAGTAGAAAAAGATGGTAGTTTTTCTAATACAGATTTCTTACCCAAATTAATTTGAGTAATATAAAGATGCTCAATACCATTTCCTCATTTGTTTCAACATGATATCCATTTCTGCAGATATGTTTAAAACTCACTATATTTTTCTAGATTTTGAGAAAAATAGTGCCTTATCAATATTAATTGTTGTTCCTTTAGGCAACAATATACTAGCTCTTCCGAATCCTTCAATCACATTTGTACTACCGTTTATAGTATAAATATTTATTTCTCCCATTTTGAAATAAGAAAAATATTTCTCATTTTTTAGTATAGTGTATGTAGTTCCACTATCAATAATACATACATTATCATTAACAACAGCCATCTGAACAAAAACATGTATATGCAAAAGTAAATATTATTATAATATAATGAAAATTCAAAAATATCAGGGTGATTCATTAGTTCTTCTGGACACTGTCATCACCAAGTAAATGGTCTATCCTACCATCTGGATGTTCGAAAAAAATCAGATACATCCATATGGATAATATTGATATTAAGATTTTCTGAATCAATATCATCGTCCTCAGCATCATTCACTAGATGTTGAGAAAAATTTGCTTCAACATTTTTATTTTTCTTTTTCAGTGAATCTTGATATAATTCCACTAAATGCTTGGTCGTACGATAGTTACGTGACCAATGACCTTTCATGCCACATCTATAACACTTATCCTCATAATTTTTTTATATTTCTTTTTCTTTTCCCTTATTATCTTTTCTTTCCCACTTCAGGTGGCCTGTATTTCTCATAGGTTGATTATTACTGTAATAAGGGAAATATCGAGCGTGTCCACGATCATAACCACAGCAACGGCTACGGCTACGACTATAACTTCTGTTGGAGCCAACAACATTCACTTCTAGGAGTGCTGTTGAGCCAGTTGGCCTGGCTTCATGATTTCTCAATAATAACTCATTATTTTTCTCTGCAATAAGGAGGCATGAAAGGTGGAGAATGTCTTCTCCAGCATATCTTCATCAGTAACTTTTTCATCACATAATTTTAATTGAGATGTAATTTTATACATGCTGAAGCTATATTCATTCACAGTTTAAAATCTTGCAACCTCAGGTGCAACCATTCATTTCGTGTAGTGGGTAATACGACCATCTTCAGGTGATCAAATCTTTCTTTTAAATTTACCCACAAGACATATGGATCTTTTTCGGTAAGATATTCTATTTTCAAATTTTTGTCGAGATGACAATGGATAAAAATCAAAGTTTTGGCCTTTTGTTGTGCAGATGCAGTATTGTTTTCTTTAATAGTTTCACTAAGACCTTCAACATTTAGATGCATTTCTACATCGAGAACCCATGAAATATAATTCTTTCCAAAAAATATTAAGGGCTACAAATTCGAGTTTAGTAATGTTAGCCATAGAGATCAATAAATGCGTACCTATCTTCTGGCTTTTGTAACGGTAGAGACTCATGCTTTAGTCTTCTGGCTTTTGTAACGGCAGAGACTCATGCTGATAACGTGTTATGAAATTTTGATAGTATTAGAATAAAATCTACACACAATAAATCTCAAACTATTATTTGCACAAGAATTTCTTCAAACTTCTCTCTTTCTTTTCTCTCACAATTTTCTCTAACAATTCTCTTACAATTGGTATATTTTGCAAGCTTAGGGAAGTGCTCTATTTATAGAGCTCTTATTAGTGGAATTCATCATTTGCCACTAATATGTATTAGTGGTGTCTCCACTAACTCTTAATGGTGGACATCCGTATCCACTAATGAAATTAGTGGAGCTTCCACTAACTCACTAATAATTCACAATAGTGTGGGAATATTACAGGCCTATAACATTGTGAAGGTCTTGATTTCAGTGAAAAGCCAGCAACCAAGAAGAGGAAGAAACTTATTCTCACAATTGTACTCCCACTTCTAGGAGCAATTTCACTTCTCTGTCCATTTGCTGGAGTTCTATGTTGGCATGGGAGAAGGAAAAGAAATCTGAGTGCCAAAGATACTGGTGTCATGAAAGCAAATTTGTTTTCAATATCAATATTTGATGGCAAAGAACTGTACAAAGACATTCTAGAAGCCACAGAGGAGTTTGAAGAAATGTTCTACACAAAGACATCCTAGAAGCCATAGAGGAATTTGAAGAAATGTTTTGCAACGGGGAAGGTAGCTATAGAAAAGTTTACATTGCAAAGCTTGCTTCAGGAAACATAGTTGTTGCAAAGAGAATTCTGTAATAACCCATCTTATATAAAGAATTTGCATAGGGTAGTCTTGCTTAAAATAAGAATACATATAAAAGGAATTAATGATATATTTTTTCTCCCTATTATTGGTAGTATTATTAAGGCTATGAATTGATAATATTATTCTTAGTGCTATAGTATAGTTATCACTAGTGCTATTGTTGTTGTTGTTGTTGTTGTTGTTGTTGTTTAATAATATTATTACTATTACTATTATTTTATATTTATTATTTAATACCAATATCTCTTGGCGATATTAAATTATAATATTATTATATTCAATATTTTATATTACTTTATTATATTACTATTATTATTATACATATAGATAATACAATTAATACCCTAAATATCTTAGTTATACTCATATTATATAAAAAGATATTTTAGAGGGCCCACAAGAAATAAATAAGAATGGTCCACAAGCATGAAAATCTTGACCAAGTTGGACCACTTTTTTGACTTCATTGGACCAAGTTTAATTAAGCTAATCTTGATTACAGCAAGTTAACCATGGTTGATTATGCATGGCCATGCAAGATTAGAAAATATCTATTAGTTCTTGAGAATTCTAGGGATTTCTACAAGATTCACCAATGCTCTTAATTCCAAGACTTTCTAGGATATTCTACAATTTTCTTTTAAATTCTATAAATATCTAAAGGCTTCTAGAGTTGCCAAATCACCATAAACTTCTTTTACTAAGACCAAAAACAAACTATATAAATAAGGGCAAGGGGACGAAGGCTTTGGCCAAGAGGAAAGCTGGAAGAGAGAATAGAAAAGTGAGGAAAAGAAAGAAAATAAGGAAGAAATGAGGGGAAGAAAGGAAGAAGGAAGAAGAAGGCATCCAAGTCTAGCTAGCAATCTTAAATAAGGTAAGGTTATTTTAATATAAAGAAAGCTATGAGTAATAGAGATTTATTTTAAGCTATGATATATTTATTTCTTGGATATTTAGAAGGAAATGAAATAGGATTGTATGTATAGTTGGTATTTGGAGAAAACAAAATAGAAATTATATATCTAAGGTGTCTCATGATAGTCAATCCCATGGGTTTGAGTGTAACCCTTGGCCACCAGTCTAGCCTTATACCTTTTAACTGTCCCATCTGACTTGTATTTCACTGTAAACACCCACTTGCATCCTACTGTCCTCTTCTCCCATGGCAACTCTACCATCTCCCAAGTAGAATTTTTTTGAAGGGCCTTCATCTCCTCTTCCATAGCAATCTTCCACTTAGAGTCTCCAAGGGCTTCCTGAAAATGACTAGGAATAGACACAGAAGACAACTGAAGAGCAAAAACTAGATGAGCCTTAGACAAACGGTGATAAGAGATAAAATCATAAATAGGATAAGTGACATTAAAAGATGACTTGGAAAAACCCAACCTATCAGGTTCTCTACGTTCACGAAGGGGATATCTTCTACCATGATCGTGATCCATAACTGGTAGAGTCAAAGTAGTAGAATCTATCTCTGAAGTTGAAGTGGGAAGAGAAGAAACACATACCTCAGGGTTAATAGTAGAAGAGTCATCCGATGGCATGGTAGCATCATCAAGAGGGGCACTAGAATCAAGAGGAGGCATAACAGTGGTATTCTGTTTTCTTCTTGTATAGCCTTTTTGAAATAACCTAGCTGGTCTTTCATCCTTTTCTTTAAATTCAGACTCAACCTCAGCTGAACAAGTATCATCTAAAGATTCCTTATTCTCCATAATAGCTGAGTTCTCCCCCTTACTCGACATCCACAACTTCTTCTCTTTTAACCATAACCGTTCCTCTTCCTTACTACTAATCTCTCCCTGAAGAGGAATCATAGAGACATCTCCAGAAAAATACGACTCTTGTTCACAAAACTGAACATCCATGGAAACATAATATTTACCTGTAGGAGGATGAAAACATTTATAGCCTTTTTGAGAATTAGAGTAACCAAGAAAAAAAACATTTAAGAGCACGTGGATCATGCTTATCCCGATATATAGAGTGGACATGAACATAGCACACACAACCAAAGACCTTAGGACAAATATTTAGAACAGAAGGGATAGAGTGAAATTGTGACAACATCCGTAAAGGGGTTTGAAAATTAAGGATACGAGTGGGCATGCGATTAATAAGAAAGACAGCAGTCATGACAGCCTCAGCCCAAAAACGTTTAGGAACATGCATAGTAAAGCTCAAAGCCCGAGCAACGTCAAGGATATGATGATTCTTACGCTCTACTACCCCATTTTGTTGTGGTGTGTAGGCACAAGTTGTTTGGTGGAGGATGCCATGTTCTAGGAAGAACTGGGTAAGAGATTGATTTACAAACTCACGACCATTATCAGAATGAAAAACTTGGGCCTGAGTATGAAACTGTGTGACAATCATTTTGTAAAATTGAGGAATCACTTGTATACCATCACTTTTAGATTTCATCAAATATACCCAGCTCACTCTAGTGCAGTCATCAATAAAAGACACAAAGTATTTATGGCCAGAAGCAGATGGAGTAGAAAAAGGACCCCATACATCAGTGTAAACACACGAAAAAGGAATAGAACTCTTATTGAAACTAGTTTTGAAAGGAACGCGATGGTTTTTAGCATAAATGCATTGTTCACATCTTAAACGAGAGATAGCAACATTGCGAAACAATTTTGGAAATAAACGCTCTAAATAAGGAAAAGATGGATGCCCTACATGACATTGCCATAAAAGAATCTTCTCTCTGTCAAATGACTTGCTCTCTACTTGAAGGCCATGGCTAGGTTCAGATTGAAACTGCGTAGCCCCCTCTAAGTAATAAAGACCGCCTCTTTCCCTACCAATGCCAATCGTCCTCTTCGTACGTTTGTCCTGAAAGATACAATGAGTGGAATCAAATATTGCAGAACAATTAAGACTTTTGGTAATCTTACTAATGGAAAGAAGACTATTAGAAAGAGCAGGTGCAAGTAAGACAGATGACATGGAGAATGTAGGAGAAATTGAGACACTCCCGACTCCTGTAATTGGCATAGAGGTCCCATTAGCAACCTGTACAGACTTGACAGGTGAAGACATTAGAGAGGCAAGGATAGAAAAATTACTAGTCATATGGTCAGTGGCCCCTGAATCAATAACCCAAGTGTTAGAATTACCTTGGTGAGCGACACTTGAGAGACATGAGAAGCAGAAGGTGGAGAAGTATCAATAACAACAATCTGAGCAGATTTCTTATTTTTCCTCTCAACTTGCTTAAGTTTATACCACTCCGGATATCCATGCTTCTTCCAACAAACCTCTATGGTATGCCTGGTACTATTGCAATGAGTGCATAAGTGAGAATTAGAAGCGAAAGAATTCGCAGGGACAGAATGAGTCAACTGAGAGGTGCTCTTTTGAATCGTTAGAGCTGAAGCTTCAGAATGATTTTCTGTTCCCATAGTGACCTGTCTCTGCACTTCACGACGAACTAAAGAGTAGGCTTCTTCCAAGCTTGGTAGAGGGGAAGTAGCCAAAATACGACTACTAACTTGATCTAAATGGTGATCAAGACCTGCAAGAAACATATAAATGCGATCCTCTGCAATACGCTTCCTTTCTTTCTCAATACCAGCAACACATGTCATGTCATTGGGCCTACGATAATAAAGTTCCATGAAAATTGAATTCAACTCGTTGTAATATTCCGACAGAGGTCGACCACCCTGCCGCAATTGGAATGACCTTTTCATCAGTTCATAGACTTGAGAAGAGTCAGACACATCAAGATAGCTCCTCTTAACCGCATCCCAAACTTCTTTAGATGTCCCACACTGAACAAAGTGTGATATCAGATTATCAGTCATGGAATTAATAAGCCAAGACTTGACAAGAGCATCTTCAGCTTCCCATTCATCATAACCCAGATCATCTTCTGCAGGTGCAGCCTTTCATCCAGTAACATAACCCTTCTTCTTTCTGCCAGCAATATTCATCTCTAAAATCTTTGACCAAACACGATAATTAGTACCATCCAATTTAATATGGATTGGAGAAGAGGTTTCATGAATGGTCACCGTCGAGAGTTTCTTGCTATCGGGGATCTCTTCATTGTCAGTTCTGGTAGCCATGATAGATGATAACTAGCGCAATTCGCTACAGTACCCGCGCTACAGTGTTGCCGCCGCTACAGTGTCGCCGCCGCTACAGTGTCACCACAGTGCCGTGTTGGTTTTGGAAGAGAAAATGATGGCTAGGGTTTGGGAAAAGGAGGCAGCGGAAGTCTTTTCTTTGGCTCTGATACCAAATTAATAATTGGCTGAAAAACACTCTTGTGTTTATTCTATATATCTCAAGGTATTTATACAAGATACCTAGACCTATTTAAGGTAAGTTAACTATACATTACAAATATAGAAACAATTATAGGAAATAATTATAGCTATAATTCCTAAATATGTGCAGCTATATATGTTAAGTTTATTTTATATGTACTCGGTTTTAGACAGAATTTGATTTCAGTTGCAACGCTAATCAATCATGGATATTCTATTTTTTTCCATTTTGGAATTAATATCAGTAGAAATAGAGAAGTTTTATGTACAGGGCACATATATGAAAACATATTCTTTTTAAATCCTACAAACAATCAAATACATAACGCTAAATTTGAACCTTTAAGTAAGAATAGAAAGACTAATGTCAATGATTCATATCTTTGGCATCTAAAGATGGGTCATATTAACTCAATCAAGATTTAGAAGTTAATCCATGATGGGCTCTTGAGCTCATTAAGATTGGAAAGTTGGCCTCAGTGTGAATCCTGTCTTATGGAAAAAATGACCAAAAGGTCGTTCACCCAAAAGGCTGATAGAGACAAGAAGATATTGGGTCTTGTTCATTCTGATGTGTGTGGTCCTTTGTCTACACAAGCCAGAGAGGGTTTTGAGTACTTCATCACTTTCATGGATGATTGTAGAAGGTTTGGTTATGTTTACCTGATTGTTGGAATATATGCCCTCTAGACTAGTTTATCTGATATAATTATCGAATTTATTAATAAAAAAAATTTATTTTCAAAATTTATTTGTAAATTTACATTTTATTTTGCACAATTTCATTTGGAAAGGACCCATTGTGTTTAAGTAAATGATCCATGTGAATGGTGGTCTTTCATAGTAAGGTATGAATCACGGGTTACTTAACACATAAATATTTGTTCTTAACCGATTGATAAGAATAGGAATCATGTATAGGTTATTATGTTATGAATTCCAAATGGGGAATGGCTTACCTTTAGCCAGTGAGTAATCCACTCACTTCATAGCATGAGCATATTTCGAATACGTAGAATAAGAGCTGTAATAGTAGTTTTTAAAAGTACTATTTAGAAGAAACTCAGACTATTACTGCTACAGCATGGACTAATACTCTACTACTTGAGTATAAGTTGGCGGTCTGACGAAGCTAAAAGCATATACTTTAATATAATGTAGTTGAGATTCTCTCGTAGAGCCAACATACTTGTATGTTGGGTATATATAACTAGTTAGTTAAGATAGACTTGTACAAGATAGCTTCTATGCTATATCGCCCATTGTGATTATTCAAATGATCTAATTGTCCAGGGCCCTGGGAATATGACTTGGATGTTTATTTTAGGATAGCTTTCTTAGAAAAGGGAAAACATTCCAGGAGTTGTGGATTATTGAACTAGAGGTATAAGGATAGTAAATGTCTATTAGAGAGTTGTTAGTACACTCCCCCTCTCTAAACGTACGGCGATGCGTAGAAGGGTATTTTAATCATTACACTTGTAGGTTGGAGACTTTGCTAAACGCAATATTATCCTTGGGGTCAATATTTCCTTATGATGATATTAGGAAATATTTAAAATGTAAAATATAGCTATTTATATATCAAGGGTATTTTGGTTATTTTAGAAGCCAAGGCGATGTGTCTTTTGGTCCCCGGAATGGCCCTTAAGTCCTGACAGATTTGGGTTAAGGAATTGGTCTTGATAATTATGGTTTTATTTTATTTTATTTAAGTAATCTAATTTATTATTGGACTAGAATAAAATAAAAGGCCCGAGAGAGTATATATTTTATCTAACTTACTTAGTTAATTAAATATTCAGGGTCCAAGGCCCTGATTGAATAATTAGAAAATTAATTTAGATATAAACTAGGTAAAAGACTTGATATTTTATATTGGTTTGTTTAGACTTGTTAATTATTTATTGGGCTGTTTAATGAAGTTCAAAAAATAAATAATTGAAATTTATTGTTTATGGGTGTTCAAGTCCAAAAGTAAATTATTTTATCTGGCCTAATGAATAAGATCAAGGGTAAAATACATTTTTAAAAAATTAAATTAAATTAATTATTAAATTAAATAATTAATTAAATTTAAAAAAAAACATGGGATGGATCCCGTATTGTTTTACCTGAAGGATAACAAAAAGCATGGACGCTTTCTGTTTTCATGCGGTGGGTTTCTCTCTCGGGGAATTTGATGAAATGAATCGAAAATGAATTGAAGTATGCTGCACTTCATAGTTCATCATTCATAGAAACCCAATGACTCACAAAAGGCTTGAGAAGCTAAGCTAAACCCACATCTTTGAGCTTTCACCGGCAGTGTTACGTGTACCATTTCGAAAGATCAAAAGTTTCATGTGAACGAGACGTAGTCAATGTTTACAAGGACATAATCCAATAGTTTCAAGCATCCTTGTATAGACATCTTAATGCGAAAATGGTCATTCAATCACAGAGGTAAATTTTTCATTTTGTAAGCATGCTTTCGATTTGATGATTTTTGCCATTTTAAACTTTCAATTGGTATCAGAGCCATGGTTTGGCAAATGTAGGAAGCATGCTAGGCTTAATTAAAATAAAAAAATATATTTGTTTTGGATGAAATTTGTGATCCTTCGTATTTTCTGGTATGGGTAGTTTTATTGTAAGCTTTGCGAGTGGAAGCGTAGAAACACTATATTTTGATTGCTTTCATAGATATCATGTAAGCTCAATATTTTTATGGGTATAGGCAGTTGTTTGGATGAGTTTTAATCCAAAACAGTGGAAAAATCGCTTCCAGAGGCGTCTACAATTCATAAAGAAAATTGGAAAAGAAGGACCGAGCCATGAAGCCGAGCCGAGCCAATTTCTGTGAGAGGAGCTGCTGAGCCGAGCCTCCAAGTCGCGCCCCACGAGGACAACTTCCTTGCAAAAGCTACTGCTTTCTCGCGCTGCGTGAGGAAACATTCCTCGCGGAAGCTAGGTTCCCAGAGGAAGTGCAATTGCAATTTTGCATTGTGCGGTCAACAATTTTGACCCCACAGCTGGGTGGACCGTGGGCGGGTTGCGGGAACCCCACCAGATCGCGGCCGATGTGTTTTCCCATGGGCCAGGATCCAGTGTGGCGGGTGCACTGGACCCGAAATTAAATTTTTTTAAAAATTTTTTGCCTATATTAGGCGAAGTTATTTTTATTGCAATAATTAATATTCTTTGAATATTTTGCATAAAAATAATAGTAAAGAAAAATTTAGGATTAAACAATATCATTAATTAATTAATGTGTTTAATTCTATTATTTAGACATTTAGGTTAAAAGAATAGAAAATCATGAAAACATTTAAATTTTCTAGCATGCTTATTTCTTTTTGTACCCTATGTGAGCGTTTTCTCAAAGACCAAAGTCTTTGGGAATTTTTGACAAAGAAAAATATTTTTCTTAAATCAAATGGTTAATTTTAATTCGAACAAAAATTAATTCTTTGTTATTTTCTCAAAATATTTTATCCTTGACATAGAAAATATTTTAGATTTAGATATTTTTGTGAATTAAAATAGAAAACTATTTTGATTGAATTTTAACAGAAAAATTATTTTTGTCAAATTAAACTTGAAATCAAAATCTCTCAAAAGTTTTATTGGAAATTTTTTTATATTATTAAGTTTATTAACTTAAATAAAATTAATCTATGAAAAAATTTCTCAAATGGTATAAACCTTGACATAGGAATTTTTATAGATTTAGATATTTTATTTTTGAGTTAAAAGAAAACTTAATTAAAATTTTTAAAAAATATATTTTCCAAGAAAACTCCTTGTTTTAAAATGCTAAGTGGGAGAGGTGTTCTAACGGCTCCACGGCTTCCAACATGATCTTCATTAGAGATCGTGGGTCCACTCGCGTCACCCTATGAGTGAATCCGTATAGGAAGGGGATACCAGAAGGATCTAGAACTAATTGATAGATATAATTAATAATCCGGGACATGTACTATGATCGGCCAGCCAATGTTGGAGGTTATAGTGTGAGGAATGTCCATAGAAAATGAGAAGAAACGGTCATTCCACGATGGAGTTATCTTCTAGATCATTACGTTGAAGGAAAATTAATTTGTGGTGGTTAATACACTTAGCTTAGGAAACTGTTAATCTTCCCAAGAAGCTATGTCAATTTTTGTAAGAGCCAAATTAATCATATTAAAGATAATAGGGTTAACTATTATCGGATTTAATATGGGTATATAGTCACAATTTTTTTTTTCACAAACTGAATTTTCTTTTATGTTCGATTTTTCAGAAATAGTTGGTGGAGGTTCTTTTAGTCCTTTGCACGTTGTTCTCCGTGAGAATAAGCTAACGAGTCCAAATTATATGACTGAAAAAGGAACTTGGACATAACACTCACTACTGAAGAGTATAAGTATGTCCTCTTTGAAACCTGTCTTGTTATCGGGGAGAGTTCTACCACTGAGAAGCGCGAGGTTGAGAAAGCTTGGAAAAAGGCTAACGAAATGGCTCGATACTACATGTTGCCCTCCATATCTAATGTGCTACAGTCTAAACACAAGCACATGGCCACTGCGTACGACATTAGCCAATCACTAGCCACGATATTTGTAGATAAGAGCCGACCCACAAGGTAGGAGGCTATTAGGACGATTATCAATACTAAGATAGCTGAGGGAGCATAAGTCAGAGAGCATATACTCAAGATGATTGCTTCTTTCAAGGCAGTAGAAGTCTTAGGGGCTGTAATTGACCCCGAGAGCCAAGTGGACATGGTTCTCGAATCTCTTCCAAGCTCTTTTACTCAGTTCAAATTAAATTATAACATGAACAAGTTAAACATAAGTTTAACCGAGTTAATGAAAGAGCTCCAAGTGGTAGAGAGGGTCATGAAGCCACAGTTCAAGGCTATGATTGCTAGGAATTTTTTCTTCCAAAATTGGACCCAAGCCCCGAAAGTTCAAGAAGAAGAAGGGAAATGCACCGGCCCAACCCAAGAACCAGCCTAACAAGCCCAAAGAAAAATGCTTCAAATACGGGCAGAAGGGACGCCGGAAAAAAGAGTGTCCAGAACTTTAGGCCAAGAAAAATCCTACAGGTATTGTTCTCTATCTAAATTTAATTTCAATGGTTGGATCAATTTCTACTTGAATTGTTGATTTTGGTGCCACTGATCATATCTGTAACTCCTTGCGGAGGTTTAGGAAGATAAGAAGACTCCAGAAGGGCAAGTATGGACTACGAGTAGGAAATAGAGCACGAATATGGACCATTGCAGTGGGAGAGCTGGATATTATTTTTTATTATAATAAAGTAGTTATATTAAAGGATATTTTATATGTACCCGATTTTAGACAGAATTTTATTTCAGTTGCAACACTAATAAATCATGGATATTCTATTTCTTTCCATTCTGGTATTACTATCAGTAAAAATGGAGAAGTTTTATGTACAGGACACATGCATGGAAACTTATTTTTTTAAAATCTTACAAACAATCAAATAAATAACACTCAATCTGAACTTTTAAGTAAGAAGAGAAAGACCAATATCAATTACTCATATCTTTGACATCTAAGGTTGGGTCATATTAACTCAACCAGGATTTAGAAATTAATCCATGATAAGCCCTTGGGCTCATTAAGATTAGAAAGTTGGCCTCAGTGTGAATCTTACCTTATGGAAAAAATGACCAAAAGGTCGTTCACCCAAAAGGTTGATAGAGCTAAGGAGATATTGGGCCTTGTTCATACTGATGTGTGTTGTCCTTTGTCTACTCAAGTTAGAGGGGGTTTTGAGTACTTCATCACTTTCACAGATGATTGTACATGATTTTGTTATGTCTACCTGATGAGACGCAAGTCTAACTCTTTTGACAAGTTCAAAGAGTTTAAGGCTAAAGTGGAACATCGAACAAGTAAACTGATCAAAACCTTACAATCAGATCGTGGTAGAGAATACCTTATCGTTGAGCTCAAGAATTACATAGTACATCATGGGATAGTATCCCAACTCTCTGAGCAGGGTATACGCTAGCAGAATGGAGTAGCTGAGAGAAGGAACAGGACATTAATAGAAATGGTCCGAAGCATGATGTCTCATGCTACTCTTCCGGTCTCTTTTTTGGGATATGTCTTAGAAACAGTGACATACATTCTGAACTTAGTACCTTCTAAGTCAGTACCTAGGACACCCTATAAGATGTGGATTGGGCGTAAGCCCAGTCTAAATCTGTTAGGGATATACCCTAGAGTTAATTTGTACTTATACTATTGTCGTTATGTATTATGTAATAATACGAGGCATTTCTTATCATGGATAGTGTATTTAGTTTTGTGGTCATCAAGTATGTGACTTGATAGCAAAACCCTACAATCAATACAATAACTATTCTTAAACTGTCCTTAATCGATTATTATTAGTGGAACATTAATAAATTAAGATTAATATGTTTGTGACTTGATGACTATGTTTTACTGGCCATGAATATATGTGATATCAAGTTAAAACATAAATAAATGTTAGAGAATATTGTATTGGATATGACCCATTGTGAGATTACTTCATGGAACATGTCATAAGTACTTTCTAGCCATAATGATATTAAAAGTCCTTTGATCTGAATTCATCATAGTTTCCTACTTGATAAATTCTATATTTTTATATTGTTTAAAGTTTTCTTTAACTAGATAATAAATTAGAGCACTGTTGGATATAGAATAAACCAAGGAGAGGAATATGTTTAATAGTGAAGGAATTTGTCGCTCTCAATTATGGGAGAGATATCCAAGGGCCCTTTGATAAGTTAGACTGTTAAAATGTATGGTCGTGCTTAAATATATTAATTTGAAATGTTGATATCATTTGTCTAAATAGTCTACTCTGAGATCAATAAATAATTAATTAAGCTTAATAAGAATGACATGCTCCGTGCCTTATGCTTAATCTGGATATCGTGTGACAAAAGGACTAAATATAAACTTATGGTTTGATTCAAAGAGATCACTGATCTTCATTTAACCTGGATAGTTATAATGTTTTACTAGAAATTACTTGTGAGCCATTTAAATATGATTTAGGCACACTGGTAGTGTTAAATGAACCTATAGGGTAACACAATAAGCGAACTCGCTAGATTATTTTTCTGATAACCAGGTTCGGTGAATCTAAAAATATGTAAGTTAATCGAACCTAGAAAATTGATTGGACACAATGAATCTAGAAATATGTCAACATTCGATATATCTGGATGATGTCCAAATTGTAAGAATCTGACTCGATAAATTAATTCGTTAAATTACCGAGATAATGGCAGAATTTTATCATATTAATTTTAATTTAATTTGAATTAAAATAAAATATGATAAGATATTATCAAAGTTGGACTCTAAGAGGTTTGGGTGGTTTTTAAGAAAACTCTAGCCATCTTTTCAAAGGTGCTCTCTGTTAAAAATATTCATACCTCCATTTACCAGAAAAAAGTTAAGCCTCTCAAACCCTAGGCGCTAGCATTCCTGGGGTAATGAGTTAGTTCCCCATGTGTATCCAATACAGGGCGTTCGCACATTACAGCATCTGGTGATCGTTCGAGTTGAACGTACGACAGCAAAACCAGAATCCAAGAAACTTGATTATGCCAAATAGAGATAATTCTATAATTCTTAGATCGTCTTAATCGTTTGGCTTGGATCCTCGGAAGGGATTCATGAATATTTTTCGCGTTTAAGAGTTCATAAATTCTAACAAAATCATCTCAGGAAATGGGGTTGTCCAGCTTATGTACTGATCAAGGGAAACAAGCTAAAACCAAGATCAAAATTATGCTACTTTGTTGGGTATCCAAAAGGGACAAAATGAGGTTACTTTTATCATCCCAAAAAGCAGAAAGTACTGATAAGTACTAATGCTAGATACTTGGAGGATGATCAAAGTACTTTCACTAAAAGTTCAACAAGGTTAGAACTCAAGGAAAAGTTATCTTTGGAATCAATTTCTTCAGACCCGATTATGGAACAAGAAGAGACACAGAATCAAGAACCTGTACAAACGGAGCTTCATCATAGTGGGAGTGTATCTAGAGTTCCAGAAAAATGGATAGGAAAGGCTTTCGAGCTGGTTTCTAACCATCAGGAACAAGATCCCACTAGATACGAGGAGGCTATTATTGATGCTGATGCAAATTTGTAGCATGAAACAATGAAAGTTGAGATTGAGTTTATGTACTTCAATCAAGTTTGGGACCTTGTAGCTTCACCTGAAGGGATAAAATTCATTGGGTGTAAGTGACTATACAAGAGGAAGAGAGGAATGGATAAGAAGGTGAAAACCTTCAAAGCTAGGCTTGTGGCGAAAGGGTATACTCAAAAAGAAGGAATCGATTATGATGAAACCTTTTTTCCAGTAGCCATGCTTAAGTCCATCCATATCCTCCTTGCCATTGCATGTCATTTCGACTATGAGATATGGAAAATGAATGTCAAGACGGCATTTCTTAATGGTCATCTTACCGAAGATATCTATATGTCCCAACCGGAAGGTTTTATTGCTAAAGGCTAGGAACATATAGTTTGCAAGCTTAAAAAGTCTATTTATGGTCTTAAGCAAGCATCTAGAATATGGAACATTCATTTTGATGAGACTGTAAAGTCTTATAGTTTCATTCAAAATGAGGATAAACCATGCGTGAATAGAAAATTGGAAGGCATAAATGTTATCTTTCTTGTCCTATAAGTGGATGACATTCTACTCATTGAGAATGATGTAGAGACATTGTCATCTATTAAGGTTTAACTATCTAGTCAATTAAGTATGAAGGACTTGGGGGAAGCCAGTTACATTCTCAGGATTAAGCTTCTTAGAAATAAGAAGTAGAGAATGTTATGACTATCCCAAAAGACATACATTAACAAGATGCTAGCCAAGTTTAGTATGGACTCATGCAAAGGAGCTCAAATCCCTTGCAGACATGGGTTGTCTTTTTGTTCTAAGGACTGTCCTAAGTCTCGAGAGGAAAAAGACAGGATGAGTAGGACTCCCTACGCTTCGGCTGTGGGAAGTCTCATGTACGCTCTGCTGTACACTAGGTTAGATATCTGCTTTGCCGTAGGTTTAGTTAGCAGATATCAGTCAAACCCTGGCGAGGTTCATTGGCAAACTGTAAAGCATATTCTTAACTACCTCAATGGTACGAAAAATTATATGCTGGTTTACTTGGTTGACGACTTGGTTTCTGTTGGATACAAAGACTCAGATTTCCAAACAGATAAGGATGAGAAAAAATTCACTAGTGGATATGTCTTCACCTTGTCTGGATGAGTCGTTTCATGGAGGAGTATCAAGCAATCTTGCATTGCTGACTCAACTATGGAAGTTGAGTCTGTGGCAGCTTCAGAAGCATCTAAGAAAGAAGTCTGGCTCCAGAAGTTTCTTTCAGAAATTGAAGTTGTGCTATATATGGACAGATCGATTATGGTTTATTGTGACAACTCTGGAGCAATCTCACAATCCAAAGAATCTAGGAACCACAAGAAGGGGAAGCACATCCAGAGGAAGTACCACCTTATTCGGGATTTCATTCGGAGACGAGAAATCGTGGTGGAACAGATAGCCTCGGAGAACAACCTAGCAGATCCCTTCACTAAGCCTTTGGTTGAGAGAGTCTTCAAGAGACACTTAGACGCCATAGTGGTGTGCATCTTCGGGCTTTCTTAGTCTTAAAATGCAAGTAGGAGATTGTTAGAATATATACC
This sequence comes from Voacanga thouarsii, assembly GCA_026120185.1. Classification (NCBI taxonomy): domain Eukaryota; kingdom Viridiplantae; phylum Streptophyta; class Magnoliopsida; order Gentianales; family Apocynaceae; genus Voacanga; species Voacanga thouarsii. The sequence goes on along the minus strand of JANUWF010002236.1, from coordinate 549,369 downwards.
CTCCAGACTAGTTTATCTGATATAATTATTGAATTTATTAATGAAAAAAATTTATTCTCAAAATTTATTTATGAATTTACATTTTATTTGTACACGATTTCATTTGGAAAGGACCTACTATGTTTAAGAGACACTTAGATGCCATAGGATTGTGCACCTACGTGTTAGTGTTATGCCCTAGAGGCAATCACTTGTACATTGTATATGACACATTTTATTTTAATAAAATGTATTATTTATCTTACAGATTCTTTTGATTACTTTTATGTAATATAACTGTTAGATAAAGTCCCTAGTACAACACTGTGTTAAGGAAATCATGATAGAGATCATGATATGAGATTCCTACTACACTGTATAGTGTTAGTACTTAAATAGTCCCTAGTCATAGTATTAATGAGACTGGACATTATTAATGCATTAAGACTAGCGTGTGTTAAACTTCCTGATTTGATCAAGTGGTGGTTCTCATATCCGTGAGTATTGAGATACTCAAAGTTAACATATGGATGCTTGTTAATGGAACAAGTTCATTGGATGACCTAACTATGAGATAATCGCATGGATAACTATTTAGTGCTAGTGATGTAATCTCAATATAGCAAACGTGCAAGTATCCTTAGACTTGAAATCTCTAAGGTACTTTGTTTGCTAAGCATTGTGCTTTGATTCTAATCTCTGGAGTTAGATCGAGGGCCGCCTATGGGATGAATATTGGGTACATTGTGAGGTAAACGAAAGTAGTTGAGAGGGTCAATAAAGGATTCACCACTCCTTATAGTAAGGGCGAATATCTCACGGCCACTTGTAGGAATTACTACTCAAGAAGTCCTTGGCCAAGGCGACTGTGTATTAGAAACAGTTCCAATTGATACATATCTAGAGTAGTGGGTTCTTGGTACAAGTACTATTATATTCGGGTTAGAATTAATATATATTCTGGAGGGAGTTGGCACTAATTTCATAATCCAAACTGAATGAGATATTGAATGGTGAAAGGAGTTAATTGCACTGTAATTTGTTACTGAAGGGTTCATGTCAAACCACTTGACTTCCTGGATTCTTTGGTGGTCACGATGTGTTACTAGATACCACTCACGATCTGGGAGTATTGGTTTATTAATTGATGAATTAATAAACCAATCCTGATTAGAATAAATATAATTAATTCTAATTAATTATGAATTATTAATCTCAAAGACGTTTGGATTAATTCATGTTCTTTACCAATTGACTGGGAAACCTAATAGGTCACACACAATAGAGGATTATATACTCAAGATGTTATTTGATAACATACTGGAGTTAATTGCGAGAAAAAGAAGTTGTTGTGGTCAAATTATAATTAGTTATAATTTATGGTCCAAATTATAATTGTAAGAATTTGATGTTTCTAATTACAATTAGGGAATTCTAATTTTTTTAGAATTCTTAGTTTTGGTAGGGTTTTTCGTGTCATATGATGATATGCACAAAACCTAGTCGGTGAGGTGATTAACGAAACCAACTCTCCAAAACCCTAAAGGATACACGATTCTTTCTCTTCTCGTCTCTTCTCTCTCTCTTGTGGTTCTTGAGAAACCAAGAAAAACCCTAGCCGTCATTGTTGTTTCTGCTAGCACAGAAAATCTTAGTGCTTGAGTGTTCCTCCGTGTGGATTTCTGTTAGAGATAATCACACACTGTGATTATAGCGGTTGGATATTCAACTCTTGTGGTGCTTGATCAATAGGATTGTTGGATTGCGACTCGACTTGAAGAAGGAAAATTTTATTTTCCACACGATCAAATAAAGGTAAAAAGTTGTTACCTTTATTTTCTTTATGTCTTGTTTTCCACACGTATGCGGGATCGTGGATTGGTATCTCGTTCTTATTTTTCTGCTGCACCATATATGATATGCGTGAGATACCCAACACTATGGGCTTTCTTAGTCTTAGAGTGCAAGCAAGAGATTGTTGGAATATATGCCCTCTAGACTAGTTTATTTGATGTAATTATTGAATTTATTAATAAAAGAATTTATTCTCAAAATTTATTCGTGAATTTACATTTTATTTGTGCACACGATTTCGTTTGGATAGGATCCATTGTGTTTAAGTAAGTGATCCATGTGAATTGTGGTCTTTCACAGTAAGGTATGAATCATGGGTTACTTAACACATAAATGTTTGTTCTTAACCAATTGATGAGACTGAGAATCTCATCATGTATAAGTTATTGTATTATGAATTTCAAATGGTGAATGGCTTACCTTTAGCCAGTGAGTAGTGCACTTACTTCATAGCATGAGTGTATTTCGAATACGTAGAATATGACCTGTAATAGTGGTTTCTAAAGTACTATTTAGAAGAAACTCATACTAATACTGCTAGAACGTTGACTAATACTTTACCACTTAAGTAGAGTTGGTGGTCTGACGAAGTTAGAAGCATATACTTTGATATACTGTAATTAAGATTCTCTCGTAGAGCCAATATACTTATATGTTGGGTATATGTGACTAGTTAGTTAAGACAGACTTGTACAAGATAGCTTCTGCACTATATCGCCCCTTGTGACTGTTCAAATGATCTAATTGTCCAGGGCCTGGGGAACATGACTTGGATGTTTACTATAGGGTAGCTCCCTTAAAAAGTGGAAATATTCTAGGAGTCGTGGATCATTGGACTAGAGGTCTAAGGATGGTTGATCTCTATTAGAGAGATGTTAGTACACTCCTCCTTTCTAAATGTATGGCGATGCATAGAAGGGTATTTTAGTCATTACACTTGTAGGTCAAAGACTTTGCTAACGCAACATTATCCTTGGGGTCAATATTTCCTTATGGTAATATTAGAAAATATTTAAAATGAAAATTATAACTATTTATATAGTAGGGATATTTTGGTCATTTTAATAGCCAATGCGATGTGTCTTTTGGTCCTCGGAATGGCCCTTTAAGTCCTGATAGATTTGGATTAAGAAATTGATCTTGATAATAATGAGTTTTATTTTATTTTATTTAAGTAGACTAATTTATTATTGGACTAGAATAAAATAAAAGGTCCGAGAGAGATTATATATTTTATCTAGCTTAATTGATTAACTAATTATTCAGAGCCCAAGGCCTAGATTGAATAATTAAAAAATTAATCTGGATATAAACTAGATAAAAGGTCTGACATTTTATGTTGGTCTATTTGGCTTGTTAATTATTTATTGGGCTGTTTAATGAAGTCTAAAAAATAAATAATTGAAATTTATTGTTTACGGGTATTCAAGCCCAAGAGTAAATAATTTTATCTACCCCAGTGAATAAGACTAAGGATAAAATAAAATTTAAAAAAATTTAAATTAATTAATTAATTAAAAACAACATGTGATAGATCCCGCATTGTTTTGCGTGAAGGATAAAAAAAAGTATGGATACTTTCTGTTTTCATGCAGTTGGTTTCTCTCTCAGAGAATTTGATGAAATGAATGGAAAATGAATTGAAGTGTGCTGCACTTCGTAATTCATCATTCACAGAAACCCAGTGACTCACAGAAGACTTGAGAGGCTAAGCTAAACCCACATCTTTAAGCTTTCACCGGCAATGCTACGGGCACTATTTCGGAAGATCAAAAGCTTCGCGTGAATGAGACGCCGTCGACGTTTACAACGACATGATCCAATAGCTTCAAGTATCCTTGTACAGACATCTTCTTCAGTGCGAAAAGGGTCATTCAATCACTGAGGTAAATTTTTCGTTTAGTAAGCATGCTTTCGATTTGATGATTTTTTCCATTTTAAATCTTCACTGATAGGACGCAAGTCTAATTCTTTTAACAAGTTTAAAGAGTGTAAGGCTGATGAGGAGCGCCGGATAGGTAACTGATCAAAACATATGAACCGGTCGTGGTGGAAAGTACCTCCTCGGTGAGTTCAAGAATTACTTGGTACATCATGAGATAATATCCCAACTCTCTATTTCAAGTACACCCCAGCAGAATGGAGTAGGTGAGAGAAGGAACAGGACATTGATGGAAATGGTCTGAAGCATGATGTCTCATGCTACTCTTCCGGTCTCTTTTTGGGGATATACCTTGGAAATAGTGGTATACATTTTAAACTTAGTGCCTTCCAAATTAGTACCTAGAACACCCTATGAGATATGGATTGGGCGTAAACTAAGTCTAAATCATCTCAGAATATAGGGTTGTCCAACTTATATACTGATCAAGGGAGACAAGTTAGAACCAATATCAAAATTTTGCTATTTTATTGGGTATCCAAAAGGAACAAAAGGAGGTTACTTTTATCATCCCAAGGAGCAGAAAGTACTGGTAATTACTAATGCTAGATACTTGGAGATTTATTTAAGTACTTTCACTAAAGGTTCAACAAGATTGAAATTCGAGGAGAAGTTATCTTCGAAATCAACTTCTTCAGACCCGATTATGGAACAAGAAGACGCACCGCCTCAAGAACCTATACAAACAGAGTTTCGTCGTAGTAGAAAGGTATCTAGAGTTCCAGAAAGAAAGACAAGAGAGGCTTTCGAGCTAGTCTCTAACTATTAGGAATAAGATCCCACTAGATACGAGGAGGCTATTGCTGATGCCGATGCAAATCTATGGTAAAAGCAATGAAAGCCGAGATTGAGTTTATGTACTTCAATCAGGTTTGGGATCTTGTAGTTTCACCTAAAGGGATAAAACCCATTGGGTGTAAGTGGCTATACAAGAGGAAGAGGGGAGCGGATGGGAAGGTGAAAACCTTCAAAGTTAGGCTTTTAGCGAAATGGTATACTCAAAAAGAGGGAATCGATTATAAGGAAACCTTTTCCCCGGTAGCTATGCTTAAGTCCATCCGTATCTTCCTTGCCATTGCATGTCATTTCGACTACGAGATATTGCAAATAGATGTCAAGACGGCATTTCTTAATGGCTATCTTAACGAAGACATCTATATGTTCCAACTAGAAGGTTTTATTGCTAAAGGCCAGTAACATATGGTTTGTAAGTTTAAGAAGTCCATTTTTAGATTTAAGTAGGCATCTAGAACATGGAACTTTTGTTTTGACGAAGCTGTAAAGTCTTACAGTTTCATTCAAAATGAGGATGAACCATGCGTGTATAGGAAATTAGAAGGCATAAATGTGATTTTTCTTATCCTATATATGGATGACATTCTACTAATTGAGAATGATGTATGAACATTGTCATCTATTAAGATTTGGCTATCTAATCAATTCAGTATAAAGGACTTGGGGAAAGCCAGTTTCATTATCGGGATTAAGCTTCTTAGAAATATGAAGTAAAGAATGTTAGGATTATCCCAAACGACATACATTGACAAGATGCTGGCGAAATTTAGCATGGATTAATGCAAGGGAGCTCTAATCCTTTGCAGATATGGGTTGTCTTTTTGTTCTAAGGACTGTCCTAAGTCTCAAGAGGCAAAAGACAGGATGAGTAGGATTCCCTACATTTCACTTGTGGGAAGTCTCATGTATGCCATGCTGTGCACTAGGCCAGATATTGGCTTTATCGTAGGTTTAGTTAGCAGATATCAGTCAAACTCTGAGGAGGTTCATTGGCAAGTTGTAAAGCATATTCTCAAGTACCTCAATGATACGAAAGATTATATGCTGGCTTACAGGGCTGACGACTTAGTTCCTACTAGAAATACAGACTCAAACTTCCAGGCAGATAAGAATGAGAGAAAATTCACTAGTGGATATATCTTCACCTTATCTGGAAGAGCTGTTTCAAGGAAAAGTATCAAGTAATCTTATATTGCAGACTCAACCATGGAAGCTGAGTATGTGGCAGCTTTAGAGGCATACAAGGAAGCAGTCTGGCTCCAAAGTTCCTTTCAAAATTTAGAATTGTGCCACACATGGACATACCGATTGTGATATATTGCGACAACTTTGGAGTAGTCTTGCAATCCAAAGAACCCAGGAACTACAAGAAAGGGACGCACATCGAAAGAAAGTACCACCTAATCTGGGATTTCATCCAGAGATGGGAAATTATTGTAGAACAGATAGACTCAGAAAACAACTTGGTAAATCCCTTCACCAAGCCTTTGGCTGAGAAAGTCTTCAAGAGACACTTAGACGCTATAGGGGTGGGCACCTATGAACTTTCTTAGTCTTAGAGTGCAAGTGGAAGATTGTTAGAATGTATGCCCTTTAGAATAGGTTTCTTATGTGATTATCGAATTTATTAATAAAAAAATTTATTTGTGAATTTACATTTTATTTGTGCACGATTTACTTTTGGAAAGGATCTATTGTGTTTAAGTAAGTGATCTATGTGAATGGTGATCTTTCACAGTAAGGTATGGAACACGGGTTACTTAACACATAAACATAATGTGAATCTCATCATGTATAAGTTATTGTGTTATGAATTACAAATGGAGAATGGCTTACCTTTAGTTAGTGAGTAATCCACTCACTTCATAGCATGAGCGTATTTTGAATACGTAGAATAGGACCTGTAATATTGTTTTCTAAAAGTACTATTTAGAAAAAACCCAAACTATTACTACTACAACATGGACTAATACTCGTTGGTAGTCTGACAAAGCTAGAAGCATGTACTTTGATATGTTGTAGTTGAGGGTCTTTCGTAGAGCCGATATAATTGTATGTTGGGTATATGTGACTAGTTATTTAAGACAGACTTGTGCCAAATAGTTTTTGCCTTATATCACCCCCTTGTGACTGTTCAAATGATCTAAATATCTAGGGCCCTGGGGAACATGACTTGGATGTTTGCTTTAGGGTAGCTCTCTTGCAAAGCGGAAATATTCCAGGAGTCATGGATTATTGAAGTAAAGGTCTAAGGATGGTATATGTCTTATAGAGAGGTGTTAGTACACTCCTTCTCTCTAAATGTACGACGATGCGTAGAGGGGTATTTTAATCATTACACCTGTAGGTTGGAGACTTTGCTAAACGCAATATTATCCTTGAGGTCAATATTTCCTTATGATGATATTAGGAAATATTTAAAATGTAAAATATAGCTATTTATATATCAAGGGTATTTTAGTCATTTTAGTAGTCAAGGCGATGTATCATTTAGTCCCCGGAATAGCCTTTAAATCCTGACAGATTTTGGTTAAGGAATTGGTCTTAATAATTATGGGTTTTATTTTATTTTATTTAAGTAGTTTAATTTATTATTGGATTAGAATAAAATAAAAGGCTCAAGAGAGAGTATATATTTTATCTAATTTAATTGGTTAACTAATTATTTAGGGCTCAAGGCCTATATTGAATAATTAGAAAATTAACCTAGATATAAACTAGATAAAATGTCTGATATTTTATATTGGCCTATTTCGGTTTGTTAATTATCTATTAGGTTGTTTTATGAAGTCCATAAAATAAATAATTGAGGCTTATTATTTATGGGTTTTCAAGTTCAAGAGTAAAGAATTTTATCTGGCCCACCAAGGAAAAAATAAAATAAAATAAAAAATAACACGAGATGGATCTCATATTGTTTAGCGTGAAAAGATAACAAAAATGAGATGGTTTTTGTTTTCACGTATTTGGGCTCTCTCTGGCAATTTTTTTTTTTTTTTAAGAAGAAGAAAAGAACCAAGACCATGAGGAATCTAAGTCTCTGTAGCTTTCACCGGCTTTAGGAGAAAACAGTGGCTATATTGCGGAAGTTCAAAAGCTTCAGGTGAATGAAAAGGAGTAGACGGCTTGCAAGAGTGTAACCGAAGGTGTTGGGAGAGCCAGTGGCTTCAAGCATTTAGAGAGAAGTGATCCAGACATCTCTTTCAGTGCCTATAAGGTCATTCAAACACAAAAGTAAACAACTTCCATGTGATGCTCTATATTTATTTATTTAATTAATTTTGTTCATTAAGCATGCTTTCGTTTTCATACTTTTTGCTATTTCAACCTTCAAAAGTAAGGTGAAAAGAACTTCAAAAGGAATTTTGATAAACACAATAGCATCATCTAGATCATACCCCACGACATTGTGTCATAACTTGAAATTTAGAATCAAAGTACTGGGACTAATGACCCTGTACAGTCCACTACCAACGACATTGTACAACTGTAGAGTTTCAAAAGTTTCAAACAGCTAAGAACTGACAGCGCTGTGCATAGCATTTTGGATGCCGCCGTGTAGAGTACATCACACTGCTAAGGTCACGTTACATGATGCCGTGAGAAAGCTAATCTATTAATATAAAGCATGTACAACGCTTTGTAGAGTACCTTGGACGACGCTGTGCAACATTGCAATCAGCCCTTGTTCTGCAAATTTTAGAGATCTTCAAGAGGAAACTACAATTACCCTTCATTTTGGACATTTCTAAGAGAGCCACGTGAGATATACATTTGAAACCCTCTTGGAAACATTAGGGAGGGTGAGGGGAGAAGATCAAAGCAAGATTGAAGGAATATAGGAGCATACCAAAGAAGAACCCAAAGTAGAAGAATGACAATTATCTATAGGTTTTGCTTTACTTGTACTTTGTAATTTTGACTTGGTGATATTTATATTACTTAGATCTAATTGCAATTAAAATGTTGTATCCTAATTTGATCTTGTATTGGATTATTATTTAACTAATTGAAGCTTATTTGAGTAATCTATCACTTGTGCTTATTTGATTGAATTGATTGATTGGGTTTCTCTCTTGTATTGACTTTGAAAAAATGATTTATGATATGGATTCCCATTTATATTGGTTCAATAGATTTGTTTTCCCTCGATGAACTTGAAAAATGATTTGAAGAATGAGAATTGTATGATAGATAGAGTTGTTTGGTCACCTAGATATTGGGCTTTTACACGTTTTAGTTTTAGATTTATGGGTATTTGGTTGTAATGTTTAAAGAGCCAAATATTATAAAACAAAATCTAAAAGCTAAAAGGCCAAATAATATTAAATGGAGTGAGTATTTTCTTCATTATTCTTTACTTAATTAAGAGAGAGGTGGGAGATGTGAAGGAGAGAATTGAAATAGTATAATGTAATTAATAAGATAAGGTTTTATTAAAATTAAAAAAAAAAGGTAAAATAGACATTTTAATTCTTTTTGCTATAAAATTCTACGATTCCTTAATATGTGTGATTTTGATAATTAGACCACTTATCTTTTGACAAAGGGAGTACTTTTAAAAAAAGATATTTTAAAATTTTTTATAAAATTATTAACTTTTAGAATTTATTCCACAGTTTTAGAATCGTAATGAAAAAAATCATAATAAAAAGTCTCTAATACAAATACTTATTAATTCTTTTTAAAACTTTTTAAAATGTTCATTTTTAATTTTTCTCCATAGTTTTAGAACCGGGAAAAAAATACCATGGTAAAAAAATATCCAATTAAAATATTTTCAAAAAATTATCTTTATACTTCCTAACATTATATTTATTTTTGAAAAATTTTTCCAGCAGCAAAAATATCATAGTAAAAAGTCTCCAATGGAATTACTACTGATAATTATGTAATAACCCTAAAACCGTGATAAATTTGTGAAAAATACTTTTTTCAATTGTTTGGGAGATATAGCATTTGTTTTTAGCAACATGCATAATTCCAACACCCCTGCAACCGTAGTAAATCATCACACTTGAGAATATGCATTCAGCACAGATTAGGTATCATATATATATATATATATATATATATATATATATATATATATATATATATATACATATATATTTATATACATACACACACTCACTCTGTCTTAAATTATTAGTCCACTTTCTAACTTAATTTTTGTCCCAAATTATTTATCCATTTAGGAAATTAAGATTTAATTTTTCAAATTTAAACCTTTTTAATTGCATTGTATTTTTTAAACATATTAAAATATAGTCAAAAACTCATTTTACGAGCTCTTTTATTCATACTTATCTCGTTAATTCTTAAGAAATATCAATAATAATTTGGAGAGGGAATTAAATACTCAACAATATTTTGACCCATTTTCTAGTAAGAATTATATACTTAGAAGAGATAAGTTATTTGAATTTATATAAAAGTTTTGGAGTTTGTGTATTTCTTAATATAAAGAGAAATACTTATCATTAAATTTTAAGGATAAAAATAGAAGAAAAGATTTAAATAATTAAAAATTTTATTTTTTTTAATCCTTGCGTAATCGGTTAAAGTTGATAAATAATTTAGAATAGAGAGAGTTTATATATATATATATATATATATATATATATATATATATATATATATTGTTATCGTTTCTCTCTTTGCGTGCAACCCACCGAATTTAGAACAGAGGGAGTATATATAAAAAGGACCTTCAACTACCCTTGCAAGGTGGATCCAGTTGTAGGAGATGTGGTGATAGTCGTTTTATTGCCCGTCACAAATGGCGATTGAGAAGTGGGAATAGATTGTACAGACATTTTTAGTATTTAATAATTATATTTGAGGATTATTTTGATATTTTAAAAATAATTTAAAGATGATAATAGATCGAACTAAAATTTAAAGATGCAAATGGTATTATGGTATTGTTACAAAAAATAGTATTATACAAAAAATTTGAGGACTATTTGAATTAATTTTTTAAATAAAAATTTTAATATATTATATTCTGAATAAAGTTAAAATGTCCATTATAAATTACTTTTTTATTTTTAAAATTTTGATATAAAATATTAATTAAAATACATTTTTTTTTTATAATTTATTATAATAAATTGCTATTTTGAATTTAACAAACAAATTTGGTATTGCATAACTTTTACGACTTTTGGGTTTTGGCTAAAGGCTATGGATGGGGCTAAAGGCTCATGTCCAGAATATAATTCTGGTCAGATATTTAGCAAATATGTATAGTTAGATAATAATTAATTCTATTAGTTTTGTACATGCCTTCATGACGCAGACAAGGAAAATATTTATATAAATTTTAAGGCAAATGGCCTCAGCTCCAAGTCTTCACTTGTGAGGTTGGGTTCAAATTTCTCAGGAAGAAGATGTAAAATATTGCATTGAAGCGAATACTGTAATATAATATTTAAAAAATTATAATATTATCTTTATATTATTTTATATAATTGATCCTCTTAACTCAAAATTTTTATTTTCGTTCCTATTTCTTGACCTTTGCATATTTAAACCCTATCTAACTCAAAGTCTTGTTTCCTTCTCCAGTCTCCTCCAGCATTCAAAGAATATGTATGCTGACATTAGTCAATTCCATAATGCACCAAGTAGTTTGGTTATGAGCAGAGAAATTAAACATTTTAGGGACATAAACAACTTTAAAGAAAGACTTACATTCTGAATTAATGGTTTTGCCGGTCTTTGCACTCAAACAACTTTAAATTAGTCAATCATAAAAAGAAGTTTCGACAATTTGACGGACTTCTTTTAGTCATTTTTCGACCAAAGATATTCTACAATTTGAACGTAGAATTTTGACCTCATTTCCACAATGCAGTGTTCACGTTATTCATGGTCAGACTATGGTGACGGACTTGGTTTCTTCCTCAGTGGATGGGCCGGCCACGGAGACAAAGAAGTTAATCAACTACAGACGAGTGGTGAAAGAACATTAATTTCTCAGTACATTAAATTAATTATATTTTCACTATATTTTTATTACTGTTTTCTAATTTAAATTGGGGTTTATTGATTAAATTATTATGATTTTAATTTGTCTAAGTGGAATAAATAAAAATATATTTAATAAGGATTAATTGAGATATTTTTATTTATAGAGTATAATTTAATTGACTTAAATTATATTTTGTTACTTAGGAATAAAATGGTAAATGGTGCAAATGAGAGAATGAATGAACAGGAGAAAAGGACAAAATCTCGCAGCAAAAGGAATGAAAAAAAAGAAAAAAGAAAAAAGAAAGAATCAATAAAGGATTGGCCCAAACATTCTACCGCTGAGTTATGTCTCTTCCCTTCCCTGCTCGCATCGAGAAATAAAATTGACTAATTCTAAGCATTAATTCAAATTAATTAATTTTTTTACTTTAATTATAAAAATTAAACTCCAAAAAATACTTTGTGATGAAAATAGAAGAAAAATCTAATTGTACCTACCATGATGCTCCTATACAGAGGGACTCTAGGTGGGGGACGAAAAGAAGAAAAAGGAGCAGAAACAGAAGGAAACAGAGACAGAAAAACAAAACAGAGGCACGGGCGGAAACGGAAATAGAGGCTTCAATTAGACTTCTTCTCTACTTATAGAGCTTTATGTAGTTTTATTAATTAAAATCATGGGCCACTGGGCAGAATGGACCTGGCGCTTGGTCTATTAGGCCCTCTTGGCACCGGGTCAGTTCTGTTTCTTCAAAACCTTCGGCTGGGCAGAGTGGACCTAGCGCCTGGTTGGATTGGGCCACCTGGCACTGGGTATGTTCTGGAGTTCACCGATTTCTGGAAAAATTCTACTTTTTAGCCATTTTTTGCCCCTCAACAATTCCAGCAATCACGTTCTTCAACCTCAAAATTTACAGGTTTAAAAATAACGCCAAAACCAGGCATAAAACCATGCCTTTACAAGTACCTATACCACTAACCACGAAACGTACATGGCAAAACTAGAAAAACAATGGAAAAACTATTAGAATACATTATCATATGCCTCTAACCATTAAGTGTACATGAACTCTAGAAACCAATGTATGAGGGATCACATGAATTAACAAAAGATTCATTTTTAATAGTAAAGGAACCTCCTTTTCAAGTTTTTAACCCTAGTACATGCTCCTAGACGAAAAGCGTGGCTCTGATACCACTTGAAGGACCAAAACGGAAAACATTGAAGAAAATGCAGTGGAAAATTTTTCAGTTTTCCAAGCCACATGTAGGAAAGAGTACTTACTTTTCTTTGTTGGTCACGGATTAATCAACAAAAGGCCAAGTTGCACTGGAATTTGCGTTGGAAGGGGAGAAGGAGGCACCTGCAGTTCGATTGGTATTCCTGCCAATCTTCTACTTCTGTGCATCAAGCGTCTTCAAGCTTTCTTTCTTCGTCTTCCGGAGTATAACTCTACTTTATTCTTGGGATACCTTGGTGAAAGCTCCTTCTTTGGATAATCAAGATACTCTCCAAGAGAGAAAGAAGAGAAGGGCGAGAAACAAGAGGAAGAGACGACACACATAGAGAGAGAGAGCTCAGGAAAAATTATGTTATTTTTCCTCCCTCTCTTGCACCTTAATTTCGGCCAGCCCTAGGGCTTGATGAAGTCCTAATGGCTCAAAAACACTAAGCCCTGATGGGCTTGGTGTTGTGCTCATAAATCAGTCCAAGACTGACCCAATCTTCTTAATTAATTAATTATTTTTTTGGGCTTCATTAAATACCCAAGACTAATTATTTAATTCTATTTGGACTCTTAATATATGTCAACATATATCAGCCAATTAATTCATTTATTCCAATCCAATTCTTTTAATTAATTAATTATCTTTTTTGGGCCTTATAAAAAACTCAAGACTAATTAATTAATTCTAATTGGACTCTTAGAGTAAATTTTGTTTTCTTCCATATAATTATCCATTAAGCCCAGATTGTATCTAAATAACACCAAGGTAACTTGAGCTACCCATTATTCATAGCTATTAAAATGACCAAAATTCCCTTACTATTAAATAGCTGCATTTTACCATTTTAAATATTTTCATTTATCACCATATGAAAATATTGACCCTAAGAACAATATTGCTAAAGTGATGTCTCTGACCTATAGGTATAATGACGAAAATATCCCTCTATGGAACACCCATCAATGAGACAGGATAAATGTATAAATACCTATCTCAATTACATCTACCATCCTTAGATCTCTAGTTCGATAATTCATGACTTACTTGAATGTACTTGCTTATCATTGGAAACTATCCAAAAGCACACATTCTAAAGTCGTGTTCCCATTGGATTATTAGATTATCCTAAACAATCACCAGGGGGTGATTTGACTTCACTAAGTGAAGCATAGAAACTCTGTTACATAAGTCCGTATTAACTAACTAGAGTAATACACCCAACATATAAGGATATTGATCTCACAAAAGAAATCTCACACAACATATATTAAAGTATAAAATCCTAGCTTTGCTAGAACGCCAACTCATACTCAAGTATGAAGGTATCCATCCATGTTGTAGCAGTAATAGTCTAGTCTCTACAATTATAGTACTTTAAGAGAGACCAATACTACTGGTCCAGTTTTACGTATTCGAAATACATTTATACCAATGATATGAGTGATCTACTTACTAAATCAAGGTAAACAATTCCTCATTGAAAATCATGACATAATAGTCTTACCTTGATGAAATGCCCAGTTCCATCAAATGATTAAGAATTCAATTTTACTTGTATGACAAGTACCCATAGTCTATAACTTACTGTAAAGAACGACCCAATACATAGACCATTACTTGTCATACTTAGACTTTAAATGTGCAATAATGTAAGAAACATACTAAATTGAATGAATAAACTTTTTATTGCAATATATTTACATAGAATACACAGTCTTTGAGGGCATACTTTCCAACAGATTTATTTAGATTATCTTGGATAATCGCAAGAGGGTGATATCTTTACTAAGTGAAGCGTATAAACTTTATTGCCATCTTAACTAATTAGAGTCATGCTCCCAACGTACAAGGTTATTGGCTTTGCGTTAAGACCTCACCCATTATACATCAAAGTGCACAAGTCCAACTTCACCAGACTACTAACTTATACTGAAGTCTAAAGGTACTCATCTACGCAATAGCGGCGATAAACCAATCTTTACTTATTATAATACTTTTATAAAGATTATTGTCGTGTGGTCTAATTCTACATATTCTAAATACACATACACTATTGGCGTGAATTGACTATTCACTAGTCAAAGGTAAACCATTCCCCGATTAGAAGTCATAGTATAATTATCTAAATCTTAACAAAGTATCCAACTTCATCAATTGATCAATAACATTTTTACTTGTACGTTAGTAGCCTATGATCTACACTTTTCTATGAAAGCGCAACTTAATCACTAGATCACTTACTAACAGACTTAGACCTTATATTTTATTAATTTCTAAAATATAGAAATATATAGTTAATCTCTCACTTGTACTAAATGGATTATAACAATCCATATGTGCCTACCCCTATGATATTTAAGTGTCTTTTGAAACCTTCTTGGTCAAGGGATCCGTAAGATTACTTGAAGAGGAAATCTGATAAGCCACTATCTCCCATTTCTAAATGAACTCCCGAATCAGGCGATACTTTCTCTCAATATGCTTACCCTTCCTATGGTTTCTTGGTCCCTTACATTGTGACACAGCTCCAAAATTGTCACAATATATAATAATGGCTTGTCTATTTATGGCACTTCCAAGTTCTATGAGGACCTTACAGAGCCAAATCACTTCTTTTGAAGCTTCTGAAACTGCCACATACTCAGCTTCTATGGTGGAATAAAAAATACAAGATTGTTTAATACTCCTCCATGAAATAGCCCCTCCAGATAAAGTGAAAACGTATCCACTAGTGGATTTCCTTTCATCCATATCCGCTTGAAAGTCTGAGTCAGTATAACTAGTAGGAATTAAATCATCGCTCTATAAATAAGCATATAATCTCTTGTTCCCTTCGGATACTTAAGTATATGCTTCACAACTTGCCAATATTCTTCTCCTGGGTTTACGTGAAACCTTCTAACATTCCTATTGCAAAATAGATATCTGACCTTGTACAAAATATAGCATACATGAGACATTCCACTACCAAGGCCTAGGAAATCCTTCTCATCCTTTCCTTTTCTTCCTGTGTCTTCGGTGATTATTTTGAAGATAAGATCAATCCGTGTCTAAAAAATACGATTACACCTTTACATTGCTCCATGATAAACCTAGCTAATATCTTGTCAATATAAGTAGATTAGGATAAACTTAATATTATTTGCTTCCGATCTGTAAGAAACATTAGACTAAAATGTAGCTAACTTCACCCATATCTTCATACTAAATTGACTTGATAGCCAACCCTTTATAGATGAAAATGTCCCTACATTATTTCTAATGAGTAGAATGTCATCTATATGAAGAGCCAAAAAAGTGAAGGAATCACAAAAAACTATCAAAGGAAAAATGCAGTGGAAATTTTTTTATTTTTCGAGCCATATCTAGGAGAGAGTACTTACTTTTCTTTATTGGTCGCGGATTAACCAATGTGAGGCCAGATTACATTGGAACTTACATTGGAAGGGGAGAAGGAGGCACCTACTATTCAACTGGAACTCCCACCAATCTTTTACTCCTGCGCATTAAGTGTCTCCAAACTTCTTCTCTTCGTCTTCCCGAGTATGACTCTACCTTACTCTAGACATTAGCTTGGTAAGAGCTCCTTTCTTGGATAAAATTACTTTACCAGAGAGATGGAAGAGAAAGAACGTAGAAGAAAAAACCAAGAGAAAGCGGCACACTCTGATTAAAAATTTACACCACACTTGTTTTTTTTCCCTACATATTTCTGCCAGCCTTAGGGCTTCCAATGCCCTAATGGCCGAAATCACCAAGCCCAATTGGGCCTGGTATTGTGCTAAAAAAATAGCGTAAGACTGACCCAATCATTTTAATTAATTATCTTTTCTGGGCCTCATTAAATACCCAAGACAAGTTAATTAATTCTAATTAGACTCTTAATATATGTCAATATATATCAACCTAATTAATTAATTTATTCCAGCTCAATTCTCTTAATTAATTAATTATCTTTTCTGGGCCTTATAAAAAAATCCAAGACTAATTAATTAATTATAATTGGACTCTTAGAATAAATTTTATTCTCTTCCATATAATTATCCATTAAGCTCAGATTGTGTCTAAACAACACCAAGGTAACTTGAGCTACTCTGGGGATCAAGAGACATATTATTCATGGCTACTAAAATGACCAAAATACCCTTACTATTAAATAGCTGCATTTTACCATTTTAAATATTTCTATTTATCACCATCTATAAATATTAACCCCAAGAACAATATTGCTAAAGCGATGTCTCCAACCTACAAGTGTAATAACAAAAATACCCCTTTATGCAATACCCATCAATGAGACAGGATAAATGTACTAATAGCCATCTCAATGATATCTATCATCCTTAGATCTCTAATCCGATAATCCATGACTTGCTTCAATGTACTTGCTTATTATTGGAAGCTATCCAAAAGCACACATTCTAAAGTCACGTTCTCAGGGCCCTGGATTATTAGATTATCCTGGACAATAACAAAGGGGTGATTTAACTTCACTAAGTAAAATATAGAAACTTTGTTGCATGAGTCTGTCTTAACTAATTAGAGTAATACACCCAACATACAAGGATATTGATCTCACAAAAGAAATCTCACCCAACATATATCAAAATATAAAATCCTAACTTCGCCAGACCACCAACTCATACTTAAGTATAAAGGTATCCATCAACACTGTAGCATTAATGGTCTGGTCTCTACAATTATAGTACTTTAAGAGATACCACTACTACATGTTTTGTTCTATATATTCAAAATACGCTTATGTTTATAATGTGAGTGAACTACTCACTAATTCAAGATAAACCATTCCTTATTGAAAATCAGAACACAATAGTCTTACCTTGATGAAATGCCCAGTTCCATCAAACAACTAAAGAACTTAATTTTACTTGTATCACAAGTACCCATGGTCTATACCTTACTGTGAAGAACGTCCCAACACATAGACCATTACTTACCATACTTGGACCTTTAAATGTGCAATAATATAAGTAGCAAACTAAATTGAATGAATAAATATTTTATTGCAATATGTTTGCACAAAATACATAGTCTTCGAGAGTATACTTTCCAACAATCTCTCACTTGCACTACAAAGACTAAGAAAGTTTATGAATGCCTACCGCAATAACATCTAAGTGTCTGTAAACACCTTTTTTGTCAAAGGATTGGTAAAGAGATCTGCCGGATTGTTGACAGAGGAAATCTAATCGACCATAATCTCCCATTTTTGAATGAACTCCCGGATAAGGTGATACTTCCTTTCTATGTTCTTTCCCTCATTATGGTTTCGAGGTTCCTTGTATTATGACATCGCTCCAGAGTTGTCACAATAAATGGTGACAGGCCTATCCATATGTGGTACTACTCCAAGTTCTATGAGGAATTTCTAGAGCCACATAACTTCTTTAGAACCTTCTGAAGCAGCAATGGTAGAATCAACAATGCAAGATTGTTTAATACTTCTCTATGAAATAGCTCCTCCAGATAAAGTAAAAATATATTCACTAGTGAATTTTCTTCCATTTTTATCTGCTTGAAAGTCTGAGTCTGTGTAACCAGTAGGAACCAACATAGCATATATGAGACTTCCCACAGTCGAAGCATAAAGGATCCTGCTCATTTTCTGCTTGTCTTCTTGTATTTGAGGACACTGCTTGGAAGATAAGGATAATCCATGTCTAAAGGGTATAATAGCCCCTTTACATTGATCCATGATGTACTTAATTAATATCTTGTCAATGTAAGCAGACTGGGATAAGCCTAACATTATTTGCTTCCTATATTTAAGAAGCTTAATGCTAGAATTTCATGCTCGGCAGTAAGCACTATGTTCAGGTTCCTCTTTCAGTCCATATAATTTGGGTCTGTCAACTTATTCTCATTGAGAATGATTGACAATGAACTGAAACTAGATATTTCTAAAATATTGCAAAAAAACATTCGTTTAGTTTGCAAGAAATACAATACATATTCTTTATATTATTTCTTTGATAATAGATAACTCTTAAAATCATTACCAATAATATAAACATTTTGGTTCTTAGAAAATCTAACAGAGCTTTGTAGAAAGATTAATAGTATCCTAAGTTAAGTGTATAACCATCACAAATCATAACTTCCTAATATAGGTAATGGTCTAAAAAAAGTTCCATCGATAGGATGGCCACTAATTCACATCACCTACGGGCAATCTAATACTAGAAACCTCTAACGTGGGTTGGTCAACCCTAGCAAATACCCTAAACTTTTAATTTTACTCTTCCATTAGTTCTAGATACTTGTAAAAATCCATCCTATAGGGGGTCATGCTCAAAATGATATGAGAAAATCTACTATCTCTAATGAGAACTGTAATAGAAGCCATGGGGTCATTGAAACTCCTTTTCCACCTAATCTTTTATTGAAAATAGAGTTTTTAGCCCAAAACCATTTTTTTTTTTAATCTTATGGTTTCATTAACTTTAGTAAAAGTCTAAAATTCAATATTATTCTCTATGTCAAAGATTAAATCCTTTGAGAAAATAAACTATGAATTTATTTTACTATTCTAAGCTTATAACCAAGTAAAACTTTTAAAAAATAATTAACCTTAAGTTTAACATTATTCTCTATGTTAAGGATTATACCCTTTAAGAGAATAAACCATGGACTCTTTTATTTTTAAAGTTTCTTAGATTAAAATTTTTTTTTTCAAAAAACCGTCCTATTTAGTGAGACTTTGGTCTCACAAGAACTCGCGCATTTGATAAAAAATACGAAATAAGCATGATAACAAAAGTAAACTTTTTCATGCTCAAACTATTCATTTATTCCTAAGTGACCAAACAATGGATTTAACATCATAAATTAAAAATTAACAATCTTGTTTAATCCTAAGGTAGTTCCATCTTTACTGTTCATTTTCATGCAAATTATTCATTTATAGGTAAATAAGACTATTGCAAAAAATTAACCTCATACAATGGTTTCAAAACATGATTGCATCAAGGAAAATTTGAGGTGAAAGCAGTGCTCTCTTTTTTCTTGGAAAAAATTGCGCGCGTCTGCCTCTGGGCAGAATGGACTTGGCGCCTGGTTCGTTGGGCCCGCCTGGCACTAGGTCTGCTTTGAAGTTCGCCGATTTCTGGAAAAATCTTTCTTTCTAGCCACTTTTCACCCCTCAACAATTCCAACAATCATGTTCTTCCAGTCCCTAAAATTTACAAGTTAAAAGAATATAAAGAAACATAAAACCAGTCATAAAAACATGCATTTACAAGTACATCTGCTTCTAACTGATGCGTAAATTTTGGGTGTATAAAAATCATCAAATTTAAATCTATCATTTAGTTAAGTTTTAATTAAAACATTAATCTAAAAATACACATACGAGCAAGTATACTCATCGCAAGCATAACATAGGGAATTAATAAGTATTGATCCTCAAAAGAACAAGTACACACTAATTACTTTTCATTCATTGTTTAACTGACCTAAATAAAGTGACAAAATAATAAAAAGAAAAATAAAAAATTATATAGAACTCAGGAATGTAGGGATATGCAATTTAGACAATTATCCTAGAAAACATGATTATGAACCAACTAGTAATTCTTTCAACTAATTATCATCGTGGTATTATGAAGGAATATAAAGTAAAATTCAATCATTTCTCAAGTCATGAATCTACTTAGATAAATTTCACTTTTTTTGTTAATCCATGGAATCACAATGTTTTGATTCATATTCACAGATTTGTCAATCAAGCTAATATAACCAAAATATGCATTAAGCTCAATTTTTTATAAACACTTTGGTCGAGGTGAAATCAACTAATCTTCGATCACTTGCTCCTATAATCGTAACTTTGTTGTTCAAGTCTATTAAGATTTAACAAATACGAAATCAATGCAATGAAACTTCTAACATCATCTTGTTAAGTCAATTAAAAGAACTCGCATCAATAACCAATTATAACAAGTAATCAAACACCAAGGATGATATGAGCAAGGTGCTATCAACTCGATCAAAAGCTACATTTGTCAGTGGGAACGCATACCCTTCTCATATACACCCATAGTCGCAGGACCGGGCTTGTACCACTACAAGGGTTGCCCAACAAGCTAGCCCTTTCAAGAGAAGGTTCGACCTCAAACCTTAGACAATATTAGAAAGAGTTCCACCTGGGAGTCAAACCCGTGACCTAGTTCTGATACCACTTTGATATGATCTTATATGCTCTTATACCACTTTGATACGAGCTAAAAATTAGGAAGCCTCTTGATTTTTTAAGAACCCTAGAGTTGGTCACCCAACTCCCTACCAAATTCACATACACAAATGAACTAAATGCAAATGCATTTAACCCAATAAGAATTGGTGAATCTAGCCTACTTCAAAATACCTAAATACCCTAATCTATCAAAAGATTAGAACAAAAAGATGGGATTTGAAGTCACCCAAACACTCAACCTATCAAGAACACTAGAGAGAACATTAGCAACCAAGAATAGAGAAAGAGATTTAGATTATCCTTTTGAAGTTTAGAAATATGAAATCAAAGGTGGAACTAAGCCCTTTAATTTAGTCTTGAAATAGGAATCACCCCTTACACACTCTCCTCTAGGGAGAATTTAGTTTCTCTACCAAAATATTCTATTTCTCAAAAAAACTTCCTATTACAAGAGTAAGGAGGCATATATAAAGATAACAAACTAAACCTAGAAAATGGGAGATGTAATCTCAGTAATTCATCTCCTAAGTAAGTCTAAAATATACCTATTACAAGTTAAAAGACGTGAAAATTAAATTCAAAACAAAAAAAAACAAGAAAAATTAGCGAAATAGGGAATTACCCGAAGTGATCTGGCGCCTAGTCGACTAGATGGGCCTAGCGCTGGGTTGGTGCTGTCCAAACTAGCTAACGGGCTAAGAGGGCTTAGCACTAGATAAGCTTACTGGGCCTGGAACGCGAGCCTGCACTGTTCTCCATACAGTCGTCTTTTCTTGTCTTTTCAGCCTTCTTTTGCATTCTTTTAGCCCTTTATGCCAATTATTGTCCAAGCTTCGATTTTCTTGGCCCTTTTTTAATCCTCCATTGCTTGACAACCTTCTTCATCCTTGGCTTAGAATCTTGAAATACACCTTAAAGTCTCTTGAAAAGAAGCTTCACCTATGGAGGCGTGTGTTATACCTTTGTCCTCCTTCCCCCGTCTTTAGAATAACCTTTATGCTTGGGACGATTCCTATCATTTCTCCCTTCTTTGTGATCATTCATCCTTGAATGGTTATCTACATAAAAATTCAAACAAGAATTTTTGGGTGAAGGCAAAAATGTAGTCTTTTAAACATTGCCATGCTTTTTGTTATCTCCTTTCACCACCCACATTTTTCTTCTCTTTTTACCTCCACTCTCTTTGTTTTTCTCACCTTCTTGTTTGTCACTCATTTTTTTATCTCTCAAATTTGAAGAAGTCACTCTATTTTATTCTTTTTCTCCTTTCCCTTTTTCCACTTATCCCCAACCTCTTCTTTTGTTTTCACCTCTTCTTCTTTTCTCTCAGCTTCTTTTCTCTCAATCTTTTTCCCTTATTTCTTCTCTCTCCTTTTGTTTTCATTCTCTCTCAAAATAGTTTGATCTTTCAAAACCTTACTAAGGGATAAGGGAACTAAAGTGAACTTTTTTTTCATCCTTCTTCTATTGGAAAATATGCTTTCTTAGACTAGGTTTCTGATGTAAATATCGAATGTTTTAATAAAAAAATTTATTTTCAGAAATTATTTGTAAATTTATATTTTATTTGTGCACAATTACATTTGAAAAAGGCCCATTATGTTTAAGTAAGTGGTTTATGTGAATGGTGGTATTTCATAGTAAGGTATGGATCACGGGTTATATAACACATAAACGTTCGTTCTTAACCGATTGATGAGAATGAGAATCTCTTCATGTCTAAGTTATTATGTTTTGAATTCCAAATGGGGAATGGCTTACCTTTAGCTAGTGAGCAGTCCACTCACTTCATGGCATAAGCGTATTTTGAATACGTAGAACAGGTCCTGTAGTAGTGGTTTCTAAAAGTACTATATGTTAGAAATCTAGACTACTACTGCTGTAGTATGGACTAGTACTCTACGAGTTGAATATGAGTTGGTGGTCTGACGAAGTTGGAAGCATGTACTTTGATATGCTATAGTTGAGATTCTATCGTAGGACCAATATACTTGTATGTTGAATATGTGTGACTAGTTAGTTAAGACAGACTTGTACAAATAGTTTTTATACTATATCGCCCCCTGTGGTTGTCTGAATAATCTAAATATCCAGGGCCTTGGGAAACGTAACTTGGATATTTGCTTTAGGGTAGCTCCCTTGGAAAGCATAAACAATCTAGGAAGTCATGGATCATTGGACTAGAAACCTAAGGATGGTAGATGTCATTTAGAGAGGTGTTAGTACATTTCTTCCTCTCTAATGTATGGTGATGTATAGAGGGATATTTTAGTCATTTCACCTATAGGTAGGAGACTTTGCTAACGCAACATTGTCCTTGGGGTCAATATTTCCTTTTAGTGATATTAGAAAATATTTAAAATGCAAAATACAGCTATTTATATGGTAAGGGTATTTTGGTCATTTTAGTAGCCAAAGCGGTGTGTCTTTTGGTCCCCAGTATAGACCGTGAGTCCTAATTATATATAGGCTAAGCAGTTGGTCTTAAATTAAATTAAATGGAATTTATTTTATTTAAGTAGTCTGATTTAATTATTTTGTTAGAATAAAATAAAGATCCATGGAGAGAAAGAATTAATTAAATTAGTTTGGTGGGTTAATTAATTGTTCAGGGCTTTAGCTCAGTTTGAATAATTAAAGATTGACCTGGGTCTAAAACTAATATAGGCTTGTTACTTGGACTAGTTTATTTGGACTGGAAAATTAATTAATTATTGGGCCATTTATTTGGTTCTAATTAGAATAATTAATTTAGTCCAAAAGGCTAAACTAAGAGTCCAATGGGCTAGTCTAGTTTAACCTAGAGTTTTATTTAGGTTAAACAGGAGAATAGAGAAGTACGTTATTTTTTACTGCCTCTTCTCTGGGTTTAGGGAGAATGTTTTTTTTCCCTGTGTGAGAAAAAATAGACGCCTTCTTTCTCTCTCTAAGAAAAATTCCTTAGCCCTGTGAGTTGTTCACCAAACGTGGATTAGACAGGCCATTTATTGGAAGATCGAGAGTTGGCGTTCATATGCATGCACAGACGGAGTAGCAGGCTTGCAGGAATCATACCAAAGGTTTCCACCAACGTGCCTACCCCAATTCCACATATTTCAGTCCAGCCAATTCTGAGAACGAGAAAAAGAGGTAAAAAAAAAATTTTCCTCGGAGTCTTGCCAGGCCGTGACTGGCGCCGGCTCCGGTCTGTGATTTTCTTATTCTTTAGTTTTCAGTTTTTTCCTTCCACTGTGTGCTTTGCTTCCCTCTTTAAACCTTCATCTTCAAGGTATAAGTGTTTGCCCTCCCCTTATATGTTACATTCCTATCAAACATCCAAGGTCTTTCTAACAAAATATGCCTAATATGCATGGGATAAACATCACACAACACTTCATCATGGTATCCCCCCATGTCAAATTCAACCTTGACTTATTTGTTCACCTTCACTTCTCCACAATTATTTAACCAATGAAGCTTGTAGGGGCTAGGGTGTTTTAAGGTTTCTAGCTCTAATTCCTCCACCAATGTAGTACTTATCAAATTTTTACAACTTCCCCTATCAATAAGCACACTACATGATTTTTCCTTGATAAGACACATTGAAAAGAAAATATTTTTCCTTTGCATCTTATCTCCTTTTTTACCCTCACAAGCATCCCATCTCTTCTTGCTACTCCAATCAATGGACAAATTGGCTCATTCACCGTTCCTCCTTTACTACACATCCCAACCCCTCCAAGTTTCTCATTTCCCATATCTCTTGATTGATTAAGTAGAAAGTTGGCATGAGTGGTTTGATTTGGGCCTACTATCCTTTATGGTTGTTTCACAACATTCACATGTTTTCTTTTTCCACCTTGTGCCCCATTAAATCTCCTATGTGCCAATTTATTGGGATAAGTAGCTTTAGTGTGTCTATAAAAATAATGGCCTTTTTCCTAATAATTGTAAAAGTAATGGCCTTTTCCCCAACAATTAGAGCAATTATACTCCTTCTTTTGCACAAACTCCATCTTTTTTTGCACTCCATTATTTGAATAATTTTTCAATCTACCCTTTGCTCTCTTTGGAGGTCCTCCCACAAGAATTCCATCACTCTCATAATCTATTCGCTCAATTCTTCCCTTTTCATATCCACCATTTCTATCTCCACTGGTGCTTTGATCTTCATCACAATCATACAACAATTCCCAATTATCTTCACTTTCTTTATAGTCCCATTCTTCCTCATTATAATCATCACATTCTTCTTTACTTGAACATGGCATTTAGAAATCACTCACTTCACTTTGAGCACTCATAGAAGATGACTTATACAAACTCTCATATGCCATTTTTTTTCTTGTTAAAGAGAAATTTTAAGTAGAAAAATACATAAGAAAAGTGTCTCACTTCACACCCTCACGTGTTTAGCACTCAATCAAAGTCACTCAACCCTCGTGTTTACACTCTTTATTGGCTTTTGCAACAATGAGCTCACTCTCTTGCCTTTTTCAATCCACTCAAATGCTTCCCAAGCTCAAGACTAATTTAAAGAGAAACAAACTTTCTAGTGGCTACAAGAAAGATTTACCTTACTAAAAACAATCTACTATGCTAGGAGACAATATAGTTCATAAATGGAAGCTTGAGATTGTCATGTATGAGCAATCATAAGTTATTGATGCAATATATCAAACACTTGAGGTGCAACCTCATAATTCAAGGGGTTTCAAAATTTTCACACATATAACAACCCACAAACTCAAGAATCACAAGAAAAATTACTCCCGAATGATTATACTAACATCAGGGAACAATTTCAAAGAAAGAACATAGCAAAAATTTGAATTCTATAGCCCTCAAAATTAGCATAAAAATGAGTGACGGGATTCTTTTTTAGCAGAATTTTGTGCAGCCAATCAACTCAAATAACTTCAAATTATCAACAATTTTAATCCTCAAATAGCTACCCAATCATAGACCCAACATATATGATCAATTTCACATCAAGTTCATGGCATAATTTGAAGTTCTAAGCATTCAAAAATAGCCCCAACATAAGTGACGAAAATCTGGAAATTTTAACAAGTTCTTGTAAAAAATTGTACCTTTACCCAAAGAAAGTTGTATTGATTAAAATCAACACAATTTTGCTCTGATACCACTTTGATATGATCTTATATGCTCTGATACCACTTTGATACAAGCTAAAAGCGTAGAACCTCTTAATTTTTGAAGAACCCTAGAGTTGGCCACCCAACTCCCTACCAAATTCACACACACAAATGAACTAAACGCAAATGCACTTAACCCAATGAGAATTGGTGAATCTAGCCTACTTCAAAATACCTACATACCCTAGTCTATCAAGAGATTAGAACAAAAAGATGGGATTTGAAGGCACCCAAAAACTCAACCTATCAAGAACATTAGAGAGAACACTAGCACCTAAGAATAGAGAAAGAGATTTAGATTATCCCTTTGAAGTTTAGAGACATAAAATCAAAGGTGGGACTAAGCCCTTTGATTTGGTCTTGAAATGGGAATCACCCCTTACACACTCTCCTCTAGAGAGAATTTGGTTTCTCTACCAAAATATTCTATTTCTTAAAAAAACTTCCTATTATAAGAGTAAGGAGGCATATATAAAGATAACAAATTAAACCTAGCAAATAGGAGATGTAATCTCAGCCATTCATCTTCTAAGTAAGTCTAAAATATACCTATTACAAGTCAAAAGTTGTGAAAATTAAATTCGAAACAAAATAAACAAAACAAGAAAAAATAGCAAAATAGGGCATTGCCCGAAGTAACCTAGCGCTAGGTCGACTAGATGGGCCTGGCGGCGGGTTGGTGCTGCCTAAATTGGCCAACGGGTTGAGAAGGCCTGGCACCAGGTAGGCTTGCTGGGCCTGGCAGTGGACCTGCACTGTTCTCCATACAGTCAGCTTTTCTTATCTCTTCACCCTCCTCTTGCGCTTCTTTGGCCCTCCATACCAATTATTGTCCAAGCTTTGATCTTTTTGGCCCTTCTTTAATCCTCCATTGCTTGACAACCATCTTCATCCTTGGCTTAGAATCTTGAAATGCACTTTGAAGTCTCTTGAAAAGGAGCTTCACCTATAGAGGCGTGTGTTGTGCCTTTGTTCTCCTTCCCCCTTCTTTAGAATGACCTTCATGCTTGGGACGATTCCTATCAAAGAATGATAAAGAATTAATCAAATAACTAAATTAACACAATATCATAAATCCCACAATAATGTTAAATTACAATAAAAACATTGAATACATCATTGTTAAAGAAAAAGAAAATAAAGGTAAAAAAAAAAGCACTCATAGACATGTCTCATTCTTCTCCCTTGAAGACTCTCTTGAACAACCCTTCTTAATTTTGTGAATTCCTCCTTCAATGAGTGTTTTGAATTTTAGCTCTTGGATCCACCCCCCTCTCTCTCTCTCTCTCTCTCTCTCTCTCTCTCGTGTTTTCTCTTACTTTTATAAGGCACTTGGTTGAAAAATTCATAGTTTGGGAAGTCTTGGCCAAGTAGGCTTCGAAAAATACCAAAATTATTGGAAAATTCATAAATTCGTGCACAATATTTCGCCTTCCAAAATAGGCCTGACGCCAGGTCCCTTCGACCCACCAGTGCTAGGTGCAATCTGTTCTTCCCCTAGTTTTTTGCTCTGTTTTTATTGGCCGGACAGAATGGACTCGGTGCCTAGTCTTCTTGCCAGACTTGGCGCTATGTCTGTCTTGTTTTCTTCTTGAATTTGCTCAGTTTCCTCTGCTTGACCAGAATAGACCTGGCGCCTGGTCCCTTGGTTAGGCCTGGCACCAGGTACATTCTGAAATTTGTCTAATTTTACTCGAATTTAACTCAAATCTACACAAATTTACCAAAAATACTTTTACAATCAAAATGTCAAATAAGAAGAAATATGCCTAGTTATTACAACAAATCTATCTCAAAACAACTTCAAATAATTAGGAAAATAATGGTGATTTTTGCTCTTATCACATAATCCCACACTTGAACTTTTGTTTGTCTTCAAGCAAAACACTTTAATCAAGAAAATCATCAAGAAAACACAAGTTTTTTTTTCTCTTTCCCAATTTTTTTTTTTTAAGATAGCAAGGATCATAATTTCTCTTCAACCTTTAGATAAAACTCTTGTCATTCACACCCATTGAAAACAATTCAAACTTTGAAATATTTGACAAAATGTCACAAAACTCTTGAACTCAAACTAATCAAGTTCATACCTTGGTCTAAGAAAATTATTTCACCCTTCAAGTAAAAACATAGATAACATGAATCACATAAGTCAAGACTACCAACTCAAGCATTATGAGCATTATGAATCCTAAAATTGTACAACTCAAGTCATGATGTAGGGAAAACACTCCAATTTTTTCCTCCATTTTTTCTAATGACTTAGGGAATTGATAGCCTAAAGTTCATGGATTTCTCTTCACATACCGTGTTAGCCCCCTTGTAGTTATCACTCATTATTGTTTTCAATATTTGTCATCTCTTTTGCTTTTGGGAATTCCTAGCCATAAGAAAATGAATTTCTCTTCACTATCCGTATTGCTCCCCATAATCAAGTCACAAATTTTTTTTTCCATAATCTTTCCTCTCAATTTTTTTTTTTCAACTCATATTCCTCATCACAACTCAAAGCTAAATAAAATTTAAACTCATAATACAAGAGTTAGCTGATAAAATTTTCTTATATTCCTCATATTCTTCCTATTCAAACACGATGAGTTAAATAACATTCAAACATCAATGCATAAATAAAATTAATCAAAATTCTCAAGTCTTGACAATATCCTACCAATAAATCAATTTCACAAAAATAAATCCACCAAATGAATGACAAAAAATCCTATCCAAGTAAGAAAAAGAATTACAACCTTGTTAACTAATGAAAACCACTGTAATTTTGAAAAATTTTTGGAAAAATTTCACCCAAAATATTGATATGGAAAAATATTTTCAATACCTACATTCTCCCCCCATACTTATATTGGACATTGTCTTCAATGGCCAAAAATAAAACAATGAAAGCAAAGCTAAAGGACCAAAATAAATAAGAAGGAAAGAGTAGAGACAAGAAAATACTTCCATTGCGAATTAGCTCTAAAGGTTTCAAACTTTTAAATCTTTAAATTTTCAAAACTTTCAAGGAACTTGCAACAAAGTTGTTTTTCAATCAAATTTTTTTCAAATCAAAATTTTCTAAAATAGCTCAATACTTTCCAAAGCAGCTTAATACCAAGAAAATACTAAGATAATTGATAAGGACTTAGACAAAGAATATCACCAAACCACTCCCCCACACTTAAATTGGATAATGTCCTCATTGGCCAACAATTAACACATTAAAGTATCTCTAAAAGGACTAAAAATGATAAAGGGGTAGAAAGTTTAAGCAATACTCCCCAAATGCAATAATGTTGTAATAGATATCCAAACTTGAGATAGAAATAAGGGCTTGTCCAAGAGGACTTTATTCCTATCTATAAAACAAAACATAAATAAAAGTACATAGAAAATAATAATAAAATAAAACACACCAACATAAAAGAAAACAACCTAAAGAGAAATACTAAAAATCCTAAGAAAGCAAATAAAGACAGCATTCTCTCCCCCACACTTAAACTGGAAAATATTTTCCTTATTTGGGGGAAATAACACACAACAACCGAAACAAACCCAAACAAAAAATAAAGATACAAACTCTTTCCACTCATCATGCTCCCTCATCAAACCCTTATCAAAGAAGTTTAAGCTCAAAGTAGAAAATAGGCAAGATGAATATAGAAAGAATGTGTTGGATTGTATGCCCTCTTAGACTAGGTTTCTGATGTAAAATCGAATTATTTAATAAAAGAATTTATTTTCAGAAATTGTTTGTGAATTTACTTTTTGTTTGTGCACGATTTTCATTTGGAACAGACCCATTGTGTTTAAATAAGTGATCCATGTGAATGGTGGTCTTTCACAGTAAGGTATGGATCACGGGTTATTTAACACATAAACATTTGTTCTTAACCTATTGATGAGACTGGGAACCTCATCATGTTTAGGTTATTATGTTATGAATTCCAAATGGGGAATGGCGTACCTTTAGCCAGTGGGTAGTCCACTCACTTCATGACATAAGCGTATTTCGAATACGTAGAACAGGACCTGTAGTAGTGGTTTCTCAAAGTAATATATGGTAGAAATCTAGACTACTACCGCTACAGCGTGGACTAGTACTCCACGACTTAAGTATGAGTTCGTGGTCTAGCGAAGCTGGAAGCATATACTTGCATGTTAGGTATGTGTGACTAGTTAGTTAAGACAGACTTATGCAAGATAGTTTCTGCACTATATCGCCCCTTGTGGTTGTCCGAATGGTCTAAATTATCCAAGGCCCTAGGAAACATGACTTGGATGTTTGCTTTAGGGTAGCTCCCTTGGAAAGCGGAAACACTCCAGGAAGTCGTGGATCATTGGACTAGAAGCCTAAGGATGGTAGATGTCATTTAGGGGGGTGTTAGTACACTTCTTCCTCTCTAAATGTACGGCGATGTGTAGAGGGGTATTTTAGTCATTTCACCTGTAGGTTGGAGACTTTGCGAATGCAGCATTGTCCTTGGGGTCAATATTTCCTTATGGTGATATTAGGAAATATTTAAAATGCAAAATACAGCTATTTATATAGCAGGGGTATTTTGGTCATTTTAACAGCCAAGGCGATGTGTCTTTTTGGTCCTCGGGATAGCCCGTAAGTCCTAACTATTTTTGGGTTGAGGATTTGGTCTCAGTTGAAGAGGATTTTATTTTATTTTGTTTTATTTTATTTTATTCAGGAAGTCTAATTTATTATTGGACTGGAATAAAATAAATAAATAAATAAATAAAATAGGAGTTCAGAGAAATTAATTATCTAGTTTATTTGGTTAATTAATTATTCAGGACCTAGGTCCAGTATGAATAATTAAGAAATTAACCTGGGCTTAAACTAGGGGAAATAATTAATGTTTAATTATTTATTGGGTTATTTATGTAGGCCCAAGAAATAAATAATTAAATATTAATTATTATGGTTCATTTGGGCTCATTAATTATTTATTGGGTTACTTATGTAAGCCCAGAAATAAATAATTAATAATTATTTTGGGCCTTTTGGGTCCAAGAAAAATAATAAATATTTATCTGGCCCAATAGCTTGGACCTTAGGGTTTTTTCCAGATACGGTTAAGAGGAGTTTAAGGTTAGGCCAAACTGTTTCTCAGGATAACATCCGGGTATTTTGAAATCCCGGGGAGATGTTTATCAGAGATTGAGAGACCTAATTTAGGCTAAAATATAAACAACTATTTGAAAAGAAAAAAACCCTAATTTTTCTTTTCCCAAGCCACACACTCACGTGGTCTCTTTCTCTCCTATCTCTCATGTTTTCTCCTTCTTTGTTTTCTCCTTGGATTTTGCTAACCAATAGCAGGTAAACCAAGGAGAATTGAGACCCTTCCTCTTCACCATAGTGTTCACCGACTAGAGGTTAGGCTGAGGAATATCCCGAGAGCTGGAGAGCTAAGCGTTAATGCAAACAAGACGAAGTCGAAGGCTAGCGGGTGTTCAACCGGAAGCTCCTTCAAGTGTGCAAAGCGAGGCGATTCCAGCCGTTCAATCTGTTCCTACGCAACCTAGGAGGGTTAAGGAACGCAAATGTATGATCTTCACGCTTCCGCATGGCCTTTATGGCTCGCGTTTAATTTTTTTTTTTCTCTGTTTTTTTTCCCATCCATAGCTCCCTGTTTCTGCATTTTCCATCAAATTGGTATCAGAGACATTGGTTTTGATCAATATAGGGAGCATGGTAGTTAATAAAATGGAGAAGATGATTATACCTGTGATCCTTCGCTGTTTTGGTATGGGATAGGCTTGTGTAAGCTTCACAGTGGAAGCATAGGATCTCTATAAATTTTTTTGGCTTTGGTGTTTTAATCGTGTAAACCCAATTTTAATGGGTATAGGCGGTTGTGTTTTTGTTTTGGATGTTTTTTGTAAGTAAAAATGTCCAAATAAGCCAGAGAAATAAGAAAGAAATCGAAAAAAGGAAGCTTCTGCAATTTCGCGTGCGGACAGTGGAAAAACGAAGAAGATGACACTGTTCATAAGCCGCCGCGTGGAGCCAAGCCGCCGAGTCGAGCCGCTTCTGTTCTGTGAGTGGAGCCGTGCTTCTGGAGCCGCGGAGCCGAGCCAATTGGGAGGTGATTTGATCCGAATTCAATTGCAAATTTTGCAATTGAATTCGTTTGGCTTTCGGGTTCGCGCGCGGGTCAGAGGAGATCCAACCGGGGCAGCTCGCGGGCTGAATCGCGGGTCGGCAGTAGAGGAGCACCGGGCGCGGGTCGCGGGCGCGGGCGAAGTCCACGGGTCGTGGCTGGCGTGCGATCTGGTGCGGCGCGGTGCATTGCGGCTGCGGTGGACCGCAGGGCACGCGGGCGTGGATCCGGTGCGGCGCGGTGCAGTGGACCGCCAGAGTTTTTTCTACAATTTTTTATTTTTTTTTCCTTTTTCGTTTCGGGTCCCATACCAGGCGAAGTTAATATTTTTGCAATATTTATATTCTTGGAATATATTTGCATGAAAAATATTAGTAAGGAATTTTAGGATTAAACAAGATCATTAATTAATTAATTAATGTGTTTAATTCTAT
This sequence comes from Voacanga thouarsii, assembly GCA_026120185.1. Lineage (NCBI taxonomy): Eukaryota > Viridiplantae > Streptophyta > Magnoliopsida > Gentianales > Apocynaceae > Voacanga > Voacanga thouarsii. The sequence goes on along the minus strand of JANUWF010002236.1, from coordinate 516,688 downwards.
TATTTGGGCACTTAGGTTTTAAAAATAGAAAAGCATGAAAACGTTTATTGTTTTCTAGCATGCTATTTTTTATGTACCTATGTGTGCTTTTTCTCAAAGACCAAAGTCTTTGGGAACCTTTTGTTTTGGCAAGAAAAAATATTTTTCTTTAAAAACTAAATGGTTATTTTAATTGGTACAAAAATTAATCCTTAAATATTTTCTCAAAGGATTTAATCCTTAACATAGAAAATATATTTGATTTAGATATTTTTGTAAATTAAAATGAAGAGCCATTTTGTTTTGTTTTGGACTAGAAAAATGATTTTGTCAAATAAACTTGAGACCAAAGTCTCTAGAAAGTTTTAATTGGAAAATTTTTGAAATCATTAAGTTTTAACTTATATAAAATTAGTCCATGGAGGAAATCTCTCAAAGGATATAAGCCTTGACATAGAGATTTTATTAGACTTAGATATTTTATTTTTGAGTTAAGAAAAACTTAATGGAATTTTCAAAAGGATATTTTCCAGAAAACCTTTATTTTAAAAGACTAAGTGTGAGAGGGGTTCCAACGGCCCCACGGCTTCCATCACGGTCCTCATTAGAGATCGTGGATCCCCTTGCGTCACCCTGGGAGTGAACCCGTATAGGATGGGGATACCACAAGGATCTAGATCTAATGGAAGGATGTAATTAATAACCCGGGGCACGTACTATGATCGGCCAGCCCACGTTGGAGGTTATAGTGCGAGGTATGTCCATAGGAAATGAGAGGAAACGGCCATCCCACGATGGAGTTATTCTCTAGACCATTACCTAGAAGGGAAATTAATTTGTGGTGGTTAATACACTTAGCTTAAGAAACTGTTAATCTTCCCAAGAAGCTATGTCAGTTTTCCTAAGAGCCAAAATATTTTCAGTGCACAAATTTCATTTTGTTTTCACAAACTAATTTCTTTCTTTTATTTTCGATTTTCAGAAATGGTGGGAGGTTCTTTTAGTCCATTGGCCGTTTTCACAAACCTGCCCTGTTATCAATGTGGTTTTTCTTATCCAGTATGTGGATGACATTCTACTCATTGGAAATGATATAGGGACATTGTCATCTACAAAGGTTTGGCTGTCTAGTCAATTCAGTATGAAGGACTTGGGAGAAGCCAGCTACATTCTCGGGATTAGGCTTCTTAGAAATAGGAAGCAGAGAATGTTAGGATTATCCCAAGCGACATACATTGACAAGATGCTGGCCAAGTACAGCATGGACTCATGCAAGGGAGCTCTAATCCCTTGTAGACATGGGTTGTCATTTTCTTCGAAGGACTGTCCTAAGTCTCAAGAAGAAAAGGACGAGAATGAGTAGGATTCCCTACGCTTCGGACTGTGGGAAGTCTCATGTACGCCATGTCGTGTACTAGGCCGGATATCCGCTTTGCCGTGGGCTTAGTTAGCAGATATCGGTCAAACCCAGGGGAGGTTCATTGGCAAGCTGTAAAGCATATTCTCAAGTACCTCAAGGGAACGAGAGATTATATGCTGGTTTACAGGGCTGATGATTTGGTTCCTGCAGGATACACAGACTCAGACTTCCAGGCGGATAAGGATGAGAGAAAATCTACTAGTGGATATGTCTTCACCTTGTCTGGAGGAGAAATTTCATGGAGGAGTATCAAGCAATCTTGTATTGCTGACTCAACCATGGAAGCTGAGTATGTGGCAGCTTCGGAAGCGTCCAAGGAAGCAGTCTGGCTCTGGAAGTTTCTTTCAGAACTTGGAGTCGTACCACATATGGACAGGGCGGTTGTGATGTATTGCGACAACACTGGAGCAGTGTCGCAATCTAAGGAGCCTCGGAACCACAAGAAGGGGAAACACATCAAGAGGAAGTACCACCTGATACGAGATTTCATCTAGAGACGGGAAGTCGTGGTGGAGCATATTACCTCAGAAAACAATCTAGCAGACCCATTCACCAAGCCTTTGGCTGAGAAAGTCTTCAAGAGACACTTAGACGCCATAGGGGTGGGCACCTATGGACTTACCTAGTCTTAGAGTGCAAGTGGGAGATTGTTGGATTGTATGCCCTCTTAGACTAGGTTTCTGATGTAAAATCGAATTATTTAATAAAAGAATTTATTTTCAGAAATTGTTTGTGAATTTACTTTTTGTTTGTGCACGATTTTCGTTTGGAACAGACCCATTGTGTTTAAATAAGTGATCCATGTGAATGGTGGTCTTTCACAGTAAGGTATGGATCACGGGTTATTTAACACATAAACATTTGTTCTTAACATATTGATGAGACTGGGAACCTCATCATGTTTAGGTTATTATGTTATGAATTCCAAATGGGGAATGGCGTACCTTTAGCCTGTGGGTAGTCCACTCACTTCATGACATAAGCGTATTTCGAATACGTAGAACAGGACCCGTAGTAGTGGTTTCTCAAAGTACTATATGGTAGAAACCTAGACTACTACCGCTACAGCGTGGACTAGTACTCTACGACTTGAGTATGAGTTGGTGGTCCAGCGAAGCTGGAAGCATATACTTTGATTTGCTGTAGTTGATGTTCTATCATAGGGCCAATATACTTGCATGTCGGGTATGTGTGACTAGTTAGTTAAGACAGACTTATGCAAGATAGTTTCTGCACTATATCGCCCCTTGTGGTTGTCCGAATGGTCTAAATTATCCAGGGCCCTAGGAAACATGACTTGGATGTTTGCTTTAGGGTAGCTCCCTTGGAAAGCGGAAACACTCCAGGAAGTCGTGGATCATTGGACTAGAAGCCTAAGGATGGTAGATGTCATTTAGGGGGGTGTTAGTACACTTCTTCCTCTCTAAATGTACGGCGATGTGTAGAGGGGTATTTTAGTCATTTCACCTGTAGGTTGGAGACTTTGCAGCATTGTCCTTGGGGTCAATATTTCCTTATGGTGATATTAGGAAATATTTAAAATGCAAAATACAGCTATTTATATAGCAGGGGTATTTTGGTCATTTTAGCAGCCAAGGCGATGTGTCTTTTTGGTCCTCGAGATAGCCCGTAAGTCCTAACTATTTTTGGGTTGAGGAATTGGTCTCAGTTGAAGAGGATTTTATTTTATTTTGTTTTATTTTATTTTATTCAGGAAGTCTAATTTATTATTAGACTGGAATAAAATAAATAAATAAATAAATAAAATAGGAGTTCAGAGAAATTAATTATCTAGTTTATTTGGTTAATTAATTATTCAGGGCCTAGGTCCAGTATGAATAATTAAGAAATTAACCTGGGCTTAAACTAGGGGAAATAATTAATGTTTAATTATTTATTGGGTTATTTATGTAGGCCCAAGAAATAAATAATTAAATATTAATTATTATGGTTCATTTGGGCTCATTAATTATTTATTGGGTTACTTATGTAAGCCCAGAAAATAAATAATTAATATTTATTATTTTGGGCCTTTTGGGTCCAAGAAAAATAATAAATATTTATCTGGCCCAATAGCTTGGACCTTAGGGTTTTTTCCAGATACGATTAAAAGGAGTTTAAGGTTAGGCCAAACTGTTTCTCAGGATAACATCCGGGTATTTTGAAATCCCGGGGAGATGTTTATCAGAGATTGAGAGACCTAGTTTAGGCTAAAATATAAACAACTCTTTGAAAAGAAAAAAACCCTAATTTTTCTTTTCCCAAGCCACACACTCACGTGGTCTCTTTCTCTCCTCTCTCTCACGTTTTCTCCTTCTTTGTTTTCTCCTTGGATTTTGCTAATCAATAGCAGGTAAACCAAGGAGAATTGAGACCCTTCCTCTTCACCATAGTGTTTACCGACTAGAGGTTAGGCTGAGGAATATCCCGAGAGCTGGAGAGCTAAGCGTTAATGCAAACAAGACGAAGTCGAAGGCTAGCGGGTGTTCAACCGGAAGCTCCTTCAAGTGTGCAAAGCGAGGCGATTCCAGCCGTTCAATCTGTTCCTACGCAACCTAGGAGGGTTAAGGAACGCAAAGGTATGATCTTCACGCTTCCGCATGGCCTTTATGGCTCGCGTTTAATTTTTTTTTTTCTCTGTTTTTTTTCCCGTCCATGGCTCCCTATTTCTGCATTTTCCATCAAAATGGAGGTTTTTGAAAAAGGTCATGTTCATGAAAATAAATTTTCTCAATAAAACAAAATACATGAACCTCATTCTCGAACAGTCCTTTGGGTACACAGATACTATTTTCAACAAATGAGTGCACATGGTAATTAAAAAATGCATTAATCTTGAAATCACCATTTTTCTCTTCAAAAGATGTGTCACACTGAAAATTCCCAGTGAAACTTAGCAATTGAGTTCTCAAAGATGGGATTAAGAAATCCTTACTTTTCAATGCATAGTTTACAAAAACTAAGTTACCTCCATTTGGATGGGGTAAAGGATAGAATTTGTTAGCAAACTCCAAGGGCTTCTATTGATAAAACATTGATAAATCCAACTCCTTGAGACGTGTTAAACTCCATACTTCATCATTTGGACCATTGTCCTCCACTAATGGAGAGGAACCTTGCCAATCTATCATTATTATTGCTCCTTTTATCTTGTACCCAAAAGTAGTTGTCTATGATGATGCCAATCTCGCGCTCAAAGATAAAAAAAATCAAAAATAAAAAAAAAACTAGAGAAAAAAAAGAAACAAAAAATAAAAGAGAAAAATAAATAATAAAAAAATAAGGAAAAGAATAACACGCAAATTCACAAACTACTTAAACATAAAAGTTAGTGGTATTTACAAGTAAAAGATGAACTAATCTAGTTAATTAAGTCACACAATATTACAAACAACAAGATATAACCCTTAGTTACACAAAGAACATATATACATATTTATACATTCACATATAGAAATATAAATATATAAATATAGTTAAATCAATGAAATCTAAGCTTTTATGATATTGTTCCCCAGTAACGGCGCCAAAAACATGATACGTAAATTTTAGGTGTATAAAAATTATCAAATTTAAATCCATCCATTAGTCAATTTTTAATTAAAGCATTAATCCCAAAATACACAAACGAGCAAGTATACTCATCGCAAGTATAGCATATGAAAATAACGAGTATATGATGCAAAAATTTTGGGTGTATAAAAATTATCAAATTTAAATCCATCCCTTAGTTAAGTTTTAATTAAAATAGTAGTTCTAAAATACACATATGAGCAAATATACTCATCGCAAGCATAGCATAGGAAATTAATGAGTGTCGATCCTGAAAGGAATAAGTACACACTAATCACTTTTCATTCATTATTTAACCGACCCAAATAAAGTAAGAATATAATAAATAAATAAATAAATATATATATATATATATATATATATATATTACAACTCAAGGATGTAGAATTATGCAATTTAGACAATTATCCTAGAAAACATGATAATGAATCAACTAACAATTCCCTCAATTAATTATCATCTTGGTCTCATGAAGGAATATAAAGTAAAATTCAATCGTTTTACAAATCATGAATCTACTTAAATAAACTCCAGTTTATTTCCCAATCCATTGAATCCTATATTTTGATTCATATTAAAAGATTTGCCAAACAAGCTAACATAATCAAAATATGCATTAGGTCAATTCCTTATAAGCATGAAATTAGCTAATAACCCTTTGCTCGAGGTGAAATCAACTAATCTTTGATTACTTAATCCTACAATCTTAATTTCATTGCTCAAGTCCATTAAGATTAGACATATATGAAATCAATGCAATGAAACTCTTAACATCGTTGTCTCGAGTCAATTAGAAAAACTCGCATCAATAACCAATTATAATAAGTAATCAAACACCAAATATGATAAAGAATTGATCAAATAACTAAATTAATACAAAAATATGAATTTAAAATAATATTAAATTACAATAAAAAACATTGAATACATCATTGTTTAAGAATAAGAAAATAAAGATAAAAGAAAGTATTCATGGACAAGCCTCTTTCTTCAAGGCTTTTTCTTCACCCTTGAAGACTCTCTTGAACAATCCCCCTTGATTGGGTGAATTCCTCCTTCAATAAGTGATTAGATCCACCCCTCTCTCTCTCTCTCTCTCTCTCTCTCTCTCTCTCTCGGGGTTTTATAGGCCTCTTTGATACTAAATTCGTTGCTAGAAGGATTTTGGCCGAGTAAGAATTAGAAAATACCGAAATCTTTGAAAAATTTCCAAATTCATGCACAGGACTTTTGCTCTTTGGAGCGGACCTGGTGTTGGGTACTTTCGATCTCTCTGGCACCGGGCAAAGTTTGTTCTTCTTCTGGATTTTTGCTTTGTTTTCACTGGCTGGATAGAATGGACCCAGTGCCTGGTCCACTTGCCAGACTTGGCACTAGGTCTGTTTTGTTTTCTTCCTAAAAGTTGCTCAGTTTTCATCTGCTTGACCAGAGTGGACCCAGTGCCTGGTCCCTTGGCTGTGCCTGGCACCAAGTGCATTCTGAAATTGTTCACTTTTTGCTCAAATTTAACTCAAATATGCACAAATTTATCAAAAACACTTTTTGCAAGCAAAATATCAAATAGGAAGGAATATGCCTAGTTATTACAATAAATTTATCACAAAACAACCCCAAATAACTTGAAAAATAATGGTGATTTTAACCCCTATCAATATCGATCCTCAAAGGAACAAGTACACATTAATCACTTTTTATTCTTTATTTAACCAATCTAAATAAAGTGAGAGAATAATAAAACAAAAAATAAAAAAATATATACAAATCAAAGATGTATGGATATGCAATTTAGACAATTATCCTAGAAAACATGATAATGAACCAACTAGCAATTCTCTCAACTAATTATCATCTTGGCATCATAAAGGAATATAAAGTAAAATCCAATCGTTTCTCAAGTCATGAATTTACTTAGATAAATTCCACTTCTTTTGTTAATCCATGGAATCACAATATTTTGATTCATATTAACAAATTTGTCAATTAAGCTAACATAACCAAAATATGCATTAAGCTCAATTCTTTATAAACATGAAATTAGCTAATAACTCTTTGGTCAATGTGAAATCAACTAATCTTTGATCACTTAGTGTTATAATCTTAACTTCATCGTTCAAGTCCATTATGATTTAACAAATACGAAATTAATGTAATGAAACTCCTAACATCATTTTGTAAAGTCATTTATAAGAACTCGCATCAATAACCAATTATAACAAGTAATTAAATACCAAGGAAGATAAAGAATTGATTAAATAACTAAATTAACACAAAATTATATGTTAGCCCTAAGGGCGGTCTCTTGTGTTTTGACTTATAACAAACAATGATGAGGATTAACATGTGTGATCTACTTGTTATAAGGAAATGTTTGACCTCAGGTCGTGGCGTTCAAATAGGATTACTAAGAAACTCTTAAAGCTATAGAATTCGAAAATGGAAAATCAGAAAGAAGATCAAGCTTGAAAGATTGCAAACAAAAGAATCCATTGTGGAAGAACCTTAAACTAGGAATTCTCGTTAAGGTATCTCTCTGTGTAAATTCCTATGTCCTCTTTATCTTTTGATTTAGTTTAATTCCACCAAGAAGTACTAAAACAAAAGATTTCAAAGTTTTAAAATCCTCAAAATTTTGGACTGAAAGTTTTTTGGGTGACCCTGCATCCCGAAGCTACGTCCAAAACTCTATGAACAGTATCAAATCGATTCTGCTTAAAAAAGTGCCAATTTGGATTTACCTTTTGGATGCACCATCGTCCGAAACATAAGTCCAAAACGTTGGTAAATGTAACAGCGAAAAATAGCCATTTTATAGCCATTGGAGCTTTACTTTATAACTCTATCTAAGGCTTCTAAACTCGATTTGAAAGCAGATTTTTGTCCTATCCTTCTAGGAAACACTCTTACTTTATAGAAAACAAAAATCTCCTTTATCAAAGTACTTCAAAGTGAAATCAAATTGTGTCTTAAAGGTAAAAGTGCTTGTGCTTATTCTTGGTACGTATTTGCTCAAAAAAGTGAGCCATTTTAGTTTCATTCATCTTCAATCATCTTTGTGTATCAAGGTTGTGGTATAAAACCCATTTAGAGTGAACCTTGATTTGCTAGTTGATTGAGAGGTTTTGAAAAATCAAGTGAGGTGATCCTCTCTTGTATTCAGTACAGATTGATTCCATTGAGTTGGGTAAATGAAATTTAGTTGAAAATCCTTAAGTGTGAACTTAAGGTAGTGGATATAGATCTTGGTAGATCAAAGCACTATAAATTCCTTGTTATGTTTCTCTGCATTTACTCTCGCCATTTATTTTCGGATAAACCTGCAAACTGTCCCAGCTCGAAATTTCTTAGTTCCTTAAAGAAATATTTAATGGTGTTCACCAACCCATTTTCAATCCAGCATTAATTGTATCATGCATTTTATCTCAGTCTGAATCTAGATATTTCAATCCAGCATCTTATGTTCATTAAAACTAATCCGGTTGATCCATGGCTGATTTGATATGAATTAGCCATGGAATTTTTTCAAAAATTAAAAAAAAAAAAATTGTAAATTTAGCGGTGGCTGTTTCGTTGCAAATTAGCTACAAATCAGCCACATCTTTTTTTTGGAAATGTTTTAATAATGTCGTTGGTAATCTGTGGCTATATTAGATACAAAATAGCCACAGATTGTGCCCTTTTATCAGAAAAGTCAAATTCCCTCAACACGATTTGGTTTGTTCAATTCCATTTCCATAGCTTTCTTCTTCACCATTTCCGCCACAGCCATTTCCCTTTGTTTCCTATGTCGCCGGCGCCATCCCCAATAGTCGATTCACTGCCAGCTTTTCTTCTTTACCATTCTGCCACAACCACAGTACTCTGTGTCTTTGTCACTGTCGCCGTCGTAGTCCCAATTAACCATTCACAGCCGTGCGCAGAGGTAGCTCATCAACCCGTTGAAGGTTTCTTCTTTTCTGTTTTGAATTGGCATTTCCGTAGCAGTGTGTAATGTGTGTTAGTTGATGTAGGCTGATATTTTTGCTGATAATTTGTGTCGGTAAAATGTACTGCTAAGCTCTTGTGAGCAGTGCATGTTATGTGTGTTCAAAGTGTGCATTTTAGAGCCTGTAATATGGATAGATGGAGATTAAGTAGAATATGTTGATTGCTGGATATCTAACTGAATGGGAGCATTGTAATGCATTTAACTGAATTTTTTTTCTTCATTTCTTTGACTATGTGAGGGTGGTTATATATGTGGTGTATTAGGTTCGAAAAATAAGGGCGGGCTGAAGTTGCTTGTGCCTAGATAAAAGTAAGGAAGGTAGAAAATCTGAGCAGATTGGAAAGAAAAAAAGAACAGGAGGAGGAAAGGTTAGACACTGGGTTGAACAAGGCCGCTGTTCGTGTGTTAAGTTGTGGATTATGCTGAACCTCGACCGAGGGAAATAAACTAAAAATAATGAAATAAAATCTATTGTAGCTTACTGGCTGAAAGAGGAAAAAGTGAGCAAGGCTAGGAAGGGATTACTCTAGCTGATTTGAGACAAACTCACAGGTAAAATTCTTCTCTCGATCTGAAACTTTGTGGGCTGTTATAGTTACCCCTGTTGTCAAATTACCCAAATGACGAAACTTAGTAGGGGGAATTTAGATTAGAAACTGGTGCACCAGAAGAAGAACATCAAAGAAATATGATGGACAAATTAAGGAAAAGATATTTTGAAGTGGTTGCTATGTGATTGCAAATTTATGAGATCTTTAAGTTGAACAAGAAATTGAATTCGGTCAGGTAAATTCTACTATATTGGAAGCTTCATTTAATGGAACTTTAGATGATGTATGAAGAGGTTGGATATATTATATTGTCCTCACATATACGAAGTTTGGCATAGCTACAAATATATTATATTCCATGAGTATATCATATTTACTATTTTATATGGTCATTCTGAAGATACATATTCATATTATATAGTTTTGCATATGAAGGATGAAAGGTATAGGCATATAGCTTTTAACGATGAGAGTAAGGAAAATTGAAGGAAAAGAATAAGAGCTAAAGGACATCATCATGTTTGGATAGGGAAATGTATAGGTATAATAATAATTGAAATATAATTTTCAGAAAAATAATAATTAAAAAACATGTTGTAATTTGTTAGTTATGAATGCTCTTGGTCGAGACAGTGACTGGAATATGTATCACGTTTTTAAATAATTGTTATTATAATATATATATATATATATATATATTACTTATTTTAAAGTTCGTAAGAGTAAAATTACAAATGTATATCCTAGAGAGAATGAATTCATTTTCTTTTTGGAAATGACAATCAAACCGTGATCAACTGCTTAACATTGAGCTAATAATCAATGGTTGAGTGCAAAATTGTAGCTTAAGATGTTTGAGAATTAGTTATTAATATAAAGAGAAACATATTTATTGTTTAATTAAAAAAAATTAACAACTTAGTTGTAATCATTTCTTGAAAAACATTCTCAGTTATAACCAGTTCAATTATAATTTCATTTTGTAATAATTTCACCTTCATTTTATTTTACGTAATATAATTATGAGTTCATTGATATTTTCTATTTAAAGTGTTTCTTAGAAATACATCGAATTTACCTAATTGTCTCAACTACGGTCAATGCTTTTGTGGTGTTCAACCTAATAGATTATAGGTAATGAAAGCCAAAAACAATTTTATCATGCCAAAAAGGCTGGAAGATAGCTAAGATTCATATTAGTTTAAGATCAATAACTATCATAAGTATGAATATTATCTTCATGTTTTTTATTCCGGGAAATCAGGATCTAATCATTGTTCTATTCTTTAAGGTTTTTCATTCTGATAACTGTTTAATGTATTTAATTTTCATTGTTTCTTTGTATTTTTATGCATGAATATTTTGGAAATTTGTATTAATATTTCTGAGTATCTTAAAATTATAGTCATGTTTGAAAATTGTTCAATAGTTTCCTATTAAACTACTAAACTTATAGCCATAGAATTTATATATCATAATCGAATAGGTGGCATATAGTCAGTTAAAATGAATGGAGATAGAAGTTGGATGTGTAATCGACTTCTCCCGGGTCGTAGAGACATAACAAAGGAGTTTACACAAGGACTCCATGAGTTCATCCGAGCTGCATGTGCGCAACCACAATTCATTCGTAGTGGAATGAAAAGGTGTCCTTGTTCTCGATGCAAGCTTCTGAAATTCCAAAATCATGAAAACTGTCATGTTCACCTTCTAAACAAAGGTTTTATGCCGAATTATTTTATCTGGACGTCACATGGTGAAGAGTATCAAACCCATACAGAAGAACTGCCCCATGTAGTGTCGGACCATCATGAAACCACAAATAGGTATCGAGAAATGGTATATGATGTCGAGGGAGATTATTATGGATTAATACAAGAAATACTTCGTGTGCAATATCCTGGCTTGCCAGAGAAGAACACTATATTATTTAAGTGTGAATGGTTTGATCCACGATCTTGTGACAGTATGAAAGTTCATCCAAGATATAATTTGGTGGAAATAAATCATAGAAAAAGGTGGCCAAAATACGAACCATTTGTGCTAGCCCATCAAGCAATTCAGGTATACTACGCTCCATATCCGAGTACAAGACGTGATATGCGTGATTGGTGGGCTATTTTTCATGTTAAAGCGAGAGAGATTTTTTATGTTCCACAAGTTGAACGCGCTTATCAAAATGACCATTCTATTAGAACACCATTACAAATTCAAGATGATCAACTTGATCCTCTACGTGATTGGGATGCTACAGGAGAAGAGGATGTCATTGGGAGTGATGGTAATGATGAAACAACTGATGAAGAGATTGAATATGAATCTGAAAATGAGGAAAATGATGCCGATGAATCGATTGAAATTGAGGACAAGTAAAATATTCTTTTTACATCTTCATATTTTTTTACTTTTCTTACATATATTATTGTATATATATTTTTTAATTTGCAAACTAACAAATCATTTGCTTTGTAGGTATGCCTTGGAATAGTTCATATTTTCATTCTGAGCACCCCACCCCATCTACCTCCAATGTTCCAGTGTCACAGACTCCACAGAATCCTTCATCAGATGGGAGCATTGCTGTTGGTGATAATGCTACTACTTCTGTTGTCCTTGCTCTATTCCTTCTTTGTCACAACGACCCATGATACACATTCTTCCGGGGAGTGATAATGTGTAAGTATACCATATATGTTTACAAAGAATATAAAGTTTTACCCATAATTCAGACTAAATTTTCAATACTTTTTGTTGAATAACTCTAAGGTTTGATCAATGTCTTTGTGTTAGGTTTGGACCCATAGAGATTCAGTATAAAATTTATAGCTGCATTTTAGACTGCATCAAGCTGAAATTTGATGCCCCGCATAAAAGATGGTTGCATGTGGATTTTGATACGAAGAATACTTAGTTTCAAGAATTTGAGACAAGTGTTTAATAATTAAATGTTATGTGATCTTATTGCTCTCTTATAAAGTTTCGAGTTGAAGTATCTTACATTATTTATTTTTATTGTAGAAATGATATAGATGGAGAGCAGAGGATAGTGAAATGATCTGAAAAGCTTGGAACTCTAAGGCAGGGGAGCTATTCTGAGGGATTATTGCTTTAGCCAAAAAGGCATGGTTGAAGGATAGAGTTAAACTTCCATGGATGCCTGAGGATGTGTTTGATGCTATGGTAGCATATTGGCAGAGGCCAGAGACACTGGCACGATTAGAGTAAAATTCTCGTAATCGTCAAAACCAGGGAGAGAATGCCTCATGCATGCACACAGGCGGGCCCATTCCACATCTCGCATATGCATATCGCATTGTAAGTGTCGAATAAATTTTAGGTATATGAATACTTAGTAAGTTAAATCATAAATAAATTAATACTGTACAAATTTGTTGCAGGCAGCAAAGAATGGTAGTGTTCTACCAAATACTCTTAAGCTTCACAGAGAGTTACATCAACATGATGTTGAAGGGGGGACAGAATTCATCACACAATATCATCGAGATCTTCATGTAAGTTATTATTATAGTATATTTGAAATAATATTTTTCATTGAATTCTTATTGATTCATTCTAAAATCTTGACTTAATTTTTAGGAACGAGCTACTAGGATGGTTGAGGAGGTAGAGACACAAGTCTCCTCTACAGACTCAACATCTGTTGAACCTGGTACTGCTACAAAGTCTCCAGTGGTTGATTATGATAGCATTATGCTTACAGCAGTTGGGGGTGTAAGGAAAGGACGTGTCCTCGGACTTGGTTTAGCATGTCAGCCTATCTTAAGTTCAAGGTCTGGATATTGCACATCTGCAAGGACTAGCTATGTTGATCACAGAGTCCTTCATGAGCTGCATGAGGATTACGGTCGCAAAATGCAAGAGATGCAAGCAAATCATGCTTTGGAGATGTCGCGTCAGGAGCAACTCATACTTGAGACTCGTCGTCAAATGGATGAGATGATGGCCACAATATGGGTGCACTTAGAATCGTGCTCATCTAGAGGAGCCACAGACAATAAGAGGACTCATGATGATGCACGATTGTAGCTTTGGAAAATTCATCTATAATACATTAGTTTTTATCGACTATCACAACATACTTGTTACTATTCTGTGTTGGAGACCATTTTGTGATGCCTTATTTGCTTGTAGGAGTTGGGTATTGTTAGACTTTATTTTGTTTGTTAATCTATTCTATTTTATACTTTGTGGCCTGGGTGTTTGTTGATATGTTGGGTGTTTGGTTACAGGAGTGTAGTTGTTGTTATGATGGGTGTATGGTTATTGGAGTTTGATTGTTGATATGTTGGGTGTATGTTTATAGGATTTTGGTAAGGCCTTGATATGTGTATATCCTGTAAATAGGTTCAAAAATCAGACAAGGAACAACCACAAAAATTCCGTGGCTGATTTTTTACATAAACAACCACGGAATATTTCGTGGCTGATTACCAAATTCAGCCACAGAATTTTCGTGGCTAATTGAATCAGCCACAAATATAATTTCAGCCACAAAATAATTCTGTGGCAGAAGTATTTCTCAATTAAACAATTTTTTATTATATGAAATTAATTTAGCCACGAAATTATTTACTCTGCTACGAAAATTTTCGTGGCTAATCAGGCACGACATGGTATTCCGTGGCTGATTTCTAATTTTTGAATTAAATAAATTTTAATTATTTTGAATTAATCAGCTACGAAATTTATTTTATCAGCCATGAAATATTCCGTTGCTAATCACTCACGGAAATATTTTCTGTGGCTGATTTCTTTAGCCATGGAAAATTTTCCGTGGCTGAGTTAAATCAGCCACGGATTTCATGCGATCAGCCACGGATTTTGTCATGGCTACTAGGCTAGTTTCCAATAGTAAAATTTGGTATCTTCCAAAAGATTTTGGTATTTTTAAAATCTTATTTGGCCAAAACTTCTCAAGCAACGAATTTTAGCATCAAAGAAGCCTATTTAAACAAGAAAAACACAAGAGAAAGGAAGGAATTCAAGGATCAAATCAGAAAATCACTCATTGAAGAAGGAATTTATCAAATCAATGAGTATTGTTCAAGAGAGTCTTCAAGGGAAAAGAATGAGGCTTGTCTATGTAGGAAAGTAGGCCCTCAAAGACTATGTAGTATGTGTAATCATATTACAATAAAATATTTAGTCATTTAATTTAGTTTATTACTTATATTATAGCACATTTAAAGGTCCAAGTATGATAAGTAATGGTCTATGTGTTGGGTCGTTCATCATAGTAAGATATAGACCATGGGTACTTGTCATATGAGTAAAATTAAGTTCTTAGTCATTTGATGGAATTTGACATTTCATCAAGGTAAGACTATTGTGTCATGATTTCCAATGAGGAATGGTTTACCTTGATTCAGTGGGTAGTTCACTAACATCATAGGCATAAGCGTATTTCGAATATGTAGAACTGGAGCTATAGTAGTGGTCTCTCTTAAAGTACTATAATTATAGAAACCAGACTATTACTGCTACAGCATGGACAAATACCTTTATACTTGAGTATGAGTTGGTGGTCTAACGAAGCTAGGGTTTTATACTTTGATATATGTTGGGTGAGATTTCTTTTGTGAGATCAATATCCTTGTATGTTCGGTGTATTACTCTAGTTAGTTAAGACGAACTCATACAACAGAGTTTCTATGCTTCATTTAGTGAAGTTAAATCACCCCCTTATAATTGTCCGGGATAATCTAAATAATTCAGGGCCCTGGGGACATGAATCTAGAATGTGTGTTTTTGGGTAACTTCCAATAATAAGCAAGTACATTGAAGTGAGCCATGGATTATCGGATTAGAGATCTAAGGATGGCAAATGTCTTTGAGATGGATGTTAGTACATTTATCCTGTCTCATTGATGGGTGTTATATAGTAGGGCATTTTCGTCATTTCACTTGTAGGTCAGAGATATTGCTTTAGTAATATTATTCTTAGAGTCAATATTTTCATATGGTGATAAATGAAAATATTTAAAATGATAAAATGTAGCTATTTAATAGTAAGGGCATTTTGTTCATTTTAGTAAGCATTTATGATATGTCTCTTGGTACTCGGGGTAGTTCAAGTTACCTTGGTATTGTTAAGACACAATATGGGCTTGATAGATAATTATTTGGAAGAGAAATAAAATTTATTCTAAGAGTCCAATTAGAATTAATTAATTAGTATTGAATTTTTTTAATGAGGCAAAAAAAAAGATAATTAATTAAGATAATTGGGCTAGACTAAATTAATCAATTGAGCTGATATATGTTAACATATATTAAGAGTCCAATTAGAATTAATTAATTAGTTTTGGGTATTTAATGATGCCCAGAAAAGATAATTAATTAATTAAGAGAATTGGACCAGTATTGAGCTATTTTTTTTTTTTTTAGCACAACATGTAGCCCAATTGGGCTTGGTGATTTCGACCATTAGGGCTTTAGAAGCCCTAAGGCTAGCTGAAATATGTAGGGAAAAAAAAAACAAGCAATGTGCAATTTTAATTAGAGTGTGCTGCCTCCTTTTATTTTCTCTTCCACGTTTTTTCTCTTTCAAGAAAGGAACTCTCACTAAGCTAATGCCTAAAGCAAGGTAGAGTCATACTTCGGAAGATGAAGAGAAGAAGCTTGGAGACGCTAAATGCGTAGGAGTAGAAGATTGGCGGGAGTTCCAGTTGAACAGCAGACGTCTCATTTTCCTCTTTCAATGCAAGAGGTTCCAATGCAACTCGGCCCCTCGTTGGTTAATCCGCGAACAATAACAAAAAGTAAGTACTTTATCTTAGGTGTGGCTCGAACAATTGAAAATTTTCTGCTGTGTTTTCCTTTGATAGTTTTTCGTGATTCCTTCAAGTGGTATCAGAAATACGGTTTTCATCTAGAAGCATGAACTAGGGTTAAAATTGGAAAATGTGGTTCCTTTACTATTAAAAAATGAATCTTTTTGTGATTTCAGGTAATCCCTCATATAGTGGTTTCTAGATTTCATGTACACCTCATGGTTAGAGGCCTAGGATCATGTATTCTAATAGTTTTCCCATTGTTTTTTTGATTTTAAGTATATTCGTTGTACACCTCCTGGTTAGAGGCATAGGCGCTTGTAAAGGCATACTTTTTATGATTGGTTTAGCAATTTTTTGTATTCTTTTAACCTATAAATCTTGGGGACTGAAGAACGTGATTGCTGGAATTTTTTAGGGACGAAAAGTGGCTGAAAAGCTAGATTTTTTCCATAAATCGACGAACTCTAGAGCTGACCCGATGCCAGGTAGGTTGAATGGACCAGGCGCTAGGTCCACTCTGCCTAGCTAGAACCTTCGAGAAAACAGATTGGACCCAGCACTAGGTGGGCCCAATAGACCAAGTGCCAGGTCCACTCTGCCCAGAGGTGGATGCACGCAATTTTGTCCAAGAAAAAGAAAAGCACTGCTAAAGTTCTGTACCTCAATTTTTCCTTGATGTAGTCATATTTTGAAGCCATTATATGAGGTTAATTTTCTGCAATAGTCTTATTTATCTGTGGATGAATAACTAGCATGAAAATGAATAGTAAAGGATGGAACCATTTTAGGATTAAATAAGATCATTAATTTTTTAATTCATGATGTGTAATACATTGTTTGGTCACTTGTGAAAAAATGAATAGTTTAAGCATGAAAAAGTTTACTTTTGTTATTATGCGTATTTTATTTTTGTGATCAAATGCACAAGTTCTTGTGAGACCAAAGTCTCACTAGATAGGAAGGTCTTTGATAAAACATTTTAATCTAAGAAACTTTAAAAAAATAAAAGAGTTCATGGTTTATTTTCTTAAAGGATATAATCTATGACATAGAGAATAATGTTGAACTTAAAGTTATTTAATAAAGTTTTTCTTGGTTATTAACTAAGAATATTAAAATAAATTCATAGTTTATTCTTTCAAAGGATTTAATCTTAATAATGAGAATAATATTGAAATTTGGTTTTGTACTAAAGTTAATGAAATCATAAGATTATGAAAATGTTTTTGGGCTAAAAATTCTATTTTCAATAAAAAATTAAGCAGGAGAGGGGTTCCAATGACCCCATGGCTTCCATCACAACTCTCATTAGATATAGTGATTTTTCTTGTGTCATTATGAGCATGACCCCCTACAGGATAGATTTTCACAAGTATCTAGAACTAATGAAAGAGTAAAATTAAAAGTTTAGAATATTTGCTAGGATCGACCAACTTACATTGGAGGTTTTTAGCATTAGATTGCCTGTAGGTGGTATGAATTAGTGACCATCCTATCGGTGGAACTTCTTCTAGACCATTGCCTATTTTAGGAAGTTTTGATTCGTGATAGTTATACACATAACTTAGGATGTTATTAATCGTTTTACGAAGCTTTGTTAGCTTTTCTAAGAGCTAAACTATTTATATTATTGATAATGGTTTTAAGAGTTTTCTATTATTAAAGAAATAATAAAAAGAATGTGCATTTTATTTCTTGCAAACTAAATGAATGTTTTTTCGCAATATTTTAAAAATTTCTAGTTTCAATCGATTGTCAATCATTTTCAAGGAGAATAAGTTGACAGGCCCAAATTATATAGACTAGAAGAGGAATATGAACATAGTACTCACTGCCGAGGAGTACAAGCATGTTTTACAGATCCTTGTTCTGAGATTGGAGAAGAATCCACTAACCAGGAGTGAGAGGCCAAGAAGGCATGGAAGAAAGTCGATGAGATGGCTAAGTGCTACATGTTGGCTCCCATGTTTAGTGTGATCTAATCTAAGCAGGAGAACATGGCCATTGCGTATGACATGAATTTGTCATTACATACTATGTTTGCTGACAAGAGCCGGTCTATATGGCAGGAAGCGCTTAGGGCAATCATGATCACTAGGATGGCTGAAGAGGCATTGGTTCGAGAGCATCTGCTCAAGATGATTGCCTACTTCAAGAAGGTCGAGGTCCTAGGTGCAATGATAAATCCTGATAGTCAAATTGATATAGTTCTTGAAACTCTGCTTGATTCATACTCTGAGTTCAAGTTGAACTACAACATGAATTAGTTGGATATGAATCTCACGAAGCATATGAAAGAGCTCCAAGTGGCAGAGAAGATCATGAAGCCTGTGTCAAAGGTTTTGGTCTCTCAGTCTGGTTCTTTTTTTGGTATTAAGGTGAAGCCTAAGAAATTTAAGAAGAAAAAGGTCTAGAACAACATAAGGGTCCGGCCCATAACATCTGGTTAGGCCAAGCCCAACAGGAAGCCCAAAGGTAAATGTTTCAAGTGTGGCAAGAAGGGGCATTGGAAGAAAGATTGTCTGAATTTTTTAGTCAAATCTACTCCAGGTATTGCTTTATACTTAGAGATTATTTTGATGGTTGGATCAACATCCTTCTTAATAGTTGATTCTGGAGCCACTGACCATGTCTGTAACTCTTTACAAGGGTTCAGAAGGGCAAAGAGACTCAGTAAGGGTAATCATAAACCTCAAGTAGGCAATGGAGTAAGAATATGAGCTAAAGCAGTGGGAGATCTTGAGCTTATTTTGTATTGTAATTGAAATTTGGTTTTAAAAGATATTTTATATGTTTCTTGTTTTAAATAGAATTTGATTTCAGTTTCTAAATTGATGAATCAAGGATATTCTATTTCTTTTCATTCCGGTGTTTTCATCAGTAGAGATGGTAATTTAATTTGTATAAGAAACATGTATGAAAATCATTTTTGTATGCATCCTATTTGAAATCAAGTAAATAATATTCAAACTAAACCTGATAATAAAATGATAAAGGCCATATCAAATGACTCGTATTTGTGGAATCTAAGATTGGGGCATATAAATCCTAATCGGATTCACAGGCTAATCCATGATGAGCTTGTAGGTTCATTGAGATTGGAAGAATGGCCTCAGTGTGAATCTTGCCTTAAAGGTAAAATGACCAAAAGGTCATTTACCAAAAAGGCAGATAGAGCCATGGAAATACTAGCACAAGTTCATACGGATGTTTGTGGTTCAATGACTACACCAGCTAGAGGAGGCTATATATACTTTATCACTTTCACAAATGATCACACTCGTTTTGGTTACATTTATATAATGAGGTGTAAGTTTAACTCTTTTGATAAATTTAAGGAGTTTAAGGCTGAAGTGGAGTGTCGAACAAGTAAAATAATTAAAATTTTGAGATCGGATCATGTTGGAGAGTACCTTCCCAGTGAGTTTAAGAATTACTTGGTACATCACGGCATAGTATCTCAGTTAACTGCACCTAGAACTCCCCAGCAGAACAGAGTAGCTGAGAGAAGAAATAGAACTTTGATGGAAATGGTTAGAAGCATGATGAGTCATGCATCTCTTCCAATTTCTTTTTGGGGGTATACCTTGGAAAAAACTGCATATATTTTGAACTTAGTACCTTCTAAATCAGTACCTAGGATACCTTATGAGATGTAGACTGGATGAACGCTCAGACTGAACTATCTCAAGATCTGAGATTGTCTAGCTTATGTACTGATAAAAGGAAGTAAGCTAGAACTAAGATCAGAATTAGACTATTTCGTTAGGTATCCAAAGGAACAAAAGGTGGATATTTCTATCATCCCCAAGAGCATAAAGTACTTGTTAGTACCAATGCTAGGTATTTTGAGGATGAACAAGTTACTTCCACCACGAGTTCAAGTAGAATAAAGTTAGAAGGGAAGTTGGTCATTGATTCAACTTCAAGTACTTCTAACACCCCGATCAAGGAACTAAGAGAAACATAACAGAGAAACATAACTGGATGTTCCTATACAAACTAAGCCACGTCCTAGTAGGAGAATCACAAGATTTCCAGAAAGATGGACATGAGAGACCTATGATCTAGTCTCTGATAATCAAGAACAAGATCTCACTAGATACAAGGAGGCCATTATTGATGCTGATGCAAACAAATGGTTGCTAGCTATGAATGTTGAGATTGAGTCTATATACCTTAATTTGGTATGGGTTCTTATAACTGCACTTATGGGATAAAATCCATCGGGTGTAAGTGGGTATACAAGAGAAAGAGAGGTGTGGATGGAAAGGTTAAAACCTATAAAGTAAGGTTGGTTGCAAAAGGTTATACTCAGAAACAAGGGATCGATTATGAGGAAACCTTTTCACTAGTATCTATGCTTAAGTCTATCTGAATTCTCTTAGTTATTGCATATCATTATGACTACGAGATATGGCAAATAAATGTCATGACAACCTTGTTAAATGGCTATCTTAGCGAAGACATCTATATGACCCAGCCAGAAGGTTTTATTGCTAGAGGTCAAGAACAAATGGTCCCTAAGCTGAAAATGTCCATTTATAGACTTAAGTAAGCGTCACGAGTATAGAACATATGTTTCGATGAAACCGTAAAAGATTATAGTTTCATTCAAATCATGGATGAATCATGTGTGTATAGAAAATTAGACAGTGGCAAAGTTATTTTCTTAGTACTTTACGCGGATGATATTCGACTCATTGGAAATAATATAAGGGCATTATCATCCATTAAAGTTTGGCTATCTAGTCAATTTAGCATGAAAGACATTAGAGAAGCTAGCTACATTCTAGGCATTAAGCTTCTTAGAGATAAGAAGCAAATAATGTTAAGCTTATCCCAGTCTATTTACATTAACAAGATATTAGTCAAATATAGTATGGATCAATATAAAGGGGCTATTATACCCTTTAGACATGGATTATCCATATCTTCCAAGCAGTGTCCTCAAATACAGGAAGACAAGTTGAAAATGAGTAAGATCCCTTATGCTTCGCTGCTGTGGGAAGTTTCATGCATGTTAGTGTTATGCCCTAGAGGCAATCATTTGTACATTGTATATGACATATTTTATTTTAATAAAAGACATTATTTATCTTACAGTTTCTTTTGTTTACTTTTGTGTAAAATAATTGTTAGATAAAGTCCCTAGTACAACACTGTGTTAAGGAAATCATGATAGAGATCATGATATGAGATTCCTACTACACTGTATAGTGTTAGTACTTAAATAGTCCCTAGTCGTAGTATTAATAAGATAGGACATCATTTATGTATTAAGACTAGCATGTGTCAGACTTCCTGATTTGATCAGGGGGTGGTTCTCATATCCGTGAGTATTAAGATACTTAAAGTTAACATATGGATGCTTGTTAATGGAATAAGTTCATTGGATAACCTAACTATGAGATAATCACATGAATAACTATTTAGTGACAGTGATATAATCTCAATATAGCAAACGTGCAAGTATCCTTAGACTTGAGATCTCTAAGGTACTTTGTTTGCTGAGCATTGTATTTTGATTCCAATCTTTGGAGCTCGATTGAGGGCTGCCTATAGGATGGATATTGGGTACATTGTGAGGTAAACGAAAGTAGTTGAGAGGGTCAATAAAGGATTCACCACTCCTAATAGTATGAGCGAATATCTCACGGCCACTTGTAGGAATTACTACTCGAGAAGTCCTTAGCCAAGGCGATTGTGTATTGAAAATAGTTCCAATTGATACACATTTAGAGTATTGGGTTCCTGGTACAAGTACTATTATATTCAGACCAAAATTATTATATATTCTGGAGGGAGTTGGCACTAATTCCGTACTCCAAACCGAATGAGATATTGTATGGTGAAATGAGTTAATTGCACTAAAGTTTGTTATTGAAGGGTTCATGTCAAGCCACTTGACTTCCTGGACTCTTAGGTGGTCATAATGTGTTGCTAGATACTGCTCATGATCTGAGAATATGAGTTTATTAGTTGATGAATTAATAAACCAATCATGATTAGAATTAATAGGATTAGTTCTAATTAATTATGGATTATTAATCTCAAAGACATTTGGATTAATTCATATTTTCTACCAATTGACTGGGAAACCTAATAGGTTACACACAATAGAGGATTATATACTCAAGATGTTATTTGATAACCGTTAGGCAAATTTCTATTTATGTTGTCTGTTAATTATATACTATTCCAGAATAATGTTTTATGTTTTTTTTTATCAACGAAGTTAAACTGATTGTTAGTACAATTTAAGCGTCTTTCGCTTTCTCTGTCGACTAACAGTATATCTTAATTAAAAATCCACATTAAAATTTAACAAAGAGGACAATTTGTTTTGTCTTCTAAAGATCTGAGAGTGGCCAAACACAAAAATTCTTCTACAACACATTATTACTAACAAAAAGACGTACTATATAAAGGTGACCGTATCTAAGTCTAGATTTTAATACACTACTCAAAGTTTACTATGGAAATATTTAATGAAGAGAAAGAGAAAAATGACACATAAGACTCATTATAAGAAAGAGTGGTTTTTACGTCCACAAGATTTTTGGTCGCTAATAGTGTCCTTCGTGACCAATTAACATTTGAAAACAGAACAGTCACTAAACCGGTTGAGAAAAATGGATGCAAGCTTTGGAGCCAATTTGTGCACAAATATTGGAAATTGAATATGGATGGATTAGCGACTATCTATACAAAATTTCTAACTTTTTATTTTTTAAAATAATTTTTAGTAGCAGTCACAAATTTTTTCGTTGCTAATCAACGACGACTTTGTGAATAATATTAAAATATGTAATTTTTTAAAAATATGTATTGTAGTTAATATGTCGTTGATTAGGAATTAATAAATGCTGTTAAAATATTTATATTTTAAGTTTTTAAAATTTTTAATGGTGGGGAGATATGGATTAGCGATCACTTTTATTTTTTTTTAAAATATGAAATGCATATAATGGTAGTGCTACAGAAATAGGGGGAAGAGTGGGGAGGAACTAGGAAGAGGATTTCAAAAAGCCAACTCCACGCAAATGTGTTAAGCTACATATTCGCCTTCTTTTTTTTTCAATAGGAAAATAGCTAATATTAAATAGTTAAAAAGAATTTCGAGTTACTAAATATTGAAAACAAATAGTTTTTATTATTTTGTATAAAAAATAAATAACAAAAAATAACACGAATTCTTAAATAGTATGATTTATCATATCTGCAATTCGTAGACACTTTTGATTCTTTTTTTTCATTTGCCTGTGGAAATCACTTTCTTTTTGCCGCACTAAATCCCTCAATGAACCAATAAGGGGCTTTAGTGTTTTCTCTTGGGAAAGAGAGGAAAATGGTTGATGAGGAAATCATTATCCTATTGCCTATAGACAAATTGGGGGGCCTTAAGGAATAAGTGGCGTAGGATTACTGGTGGGCTTTGTGTGCTAAATGGCTCCATATGCATATTATAAAAACTCACCCTGACCCTGAGCCACTGACTTGGAGAAGAATCGACGCTATAGCTCTCTCCACTCTTCCTTTGGTACTTCTATTGATTTTGTCATGTTCGCTTAAAGGTGTCTCTGCTTAGCTTACTTCTATTGATTTTGTCATGTTCGCTTAAAGGTGTTTCTGCTTCAGCAACTAAGGCTGTGGCCCTTTCCAAATGGAAAGTGAGTTTTGCAAACAAAAACAATCATATACTTCTTGGAATTCTTCCCACATATCAGATGCCAGATTAAGCCCATGCTCCGGGTATGGCGTTTCATGTATTGACAGTAGTGTGAATCGGTTGAACCAAACATATTCCAGTGTGGAAGGTACCCGTCACAACAACCCATTTTCATCTCTCCCAAATCTTGAATATCTAGACCTCAGTATAAACAAACTAAGTGGGAACATACCCGCTCAAATAGGAAATCTCACCAAGCTTCTCTATCTTGATTTGTCCATTAACCAATTTTCAAGACGCATTCCCCCAGCAATTAGCCGATTAACAAATTTGCAGACCTTTCACATATTTGAAAATCATTTAAATGGCTCCATTCATAAGGAGATTGATCTGTTTAGTTCTCTTAGATATCTTGTTTTATATACCAATCATCTCAGCAGCCATATTCCGGCTTCCTTTGGTAACCTGAGAAACTTGAATGATTTACATCTGTATAACAATCAACTTTCTAGCATCATTCCCCCAGAAATAGGGAAGCTATCCAAACTTCTTGTTCTTTTTCTGGATGCCAACCATCTAACCGGTCCCATCCCCTTCACGTTTGGGAATTTAAGTAATCTAATTAAGATAACTCTTTATCAAAATCAGTTATCTGGTGTCATTCCTCCTGAGATTGGAAACTTGAAATCACTTAAACTTCTAAGCCTATATGGAAACATTATAAGTGGTCCAATTCAGGCATCACTTACCAATTTGAGCAAATTGTCTATTTTGCACCTCAATGGCAATCTGCTCTCGGGTTCTGTTCCCCAAGAGTTAGGTAATCTGAAGCATCTCGTTAACCTGCAATTGAGTGAGAATCTACTTACAGGTTCCATTCCTGCTTCACTGGGTAATTTGAGTAGCTTAGAAGTATTTCTTCAGCACTACTATCTTTCAGGCTCCATTCCTCAAGAGATTGGAAATTTATCGATGGTTATTGTCCTCCAAATGGATACAAGTCAGTTTTCTAGGCATTTACCTGAATAGCTATGTCGAGCTGGAGCACTTAAAAACATCACAGTGAGCTACAACATGCTTACAGGTCCTATCCCAAGAAGCTTGAGAAACTATTCGAGTTTATTCAGAGACTATTTCAACGGCAACCTTCTTACTGGAAATTTATCAAAGATGTTTGGTGTCTATCCAAACTTAAATTTCCTGGACCTTAGCAGCAAAAACTTCCACGAAGAACTTTCTAGCACCTGGGGAAGATGCAGAAATTTGACGACACTGTTGATTGCAGATGATAGGGTCTAAAATTACCATTATTTTTCTAATAATTTGAGGTTGTTTTAAGATACATTTGTTATAACAACTAGACATATTCTTTCTTATTTGATATTTTTTTTATAAAAAGTGTTTTTAGAAAATATGTGCAAATTTAAGTTAAAATTAAACAAAAAAGTGAACACTTCCCGAATAGACCTAGCACCAGGCCCAGCTAATGGACCAGGCACCGGGTCTATTCTGTCTACTAGCAAAAAATAGAGTAAACTCTAGAGGAAGAACAGAGTGCATCTAGTGCCAAGTGGGTCGAAGGTTCCCGACGCAAGGTATACCCTGAAGGGCAAATATTCTATATACAAATTTGGGAATTGTCTAATGATTTTGGTACTTTTACAATCCTATTTGGCTAAAACTTCCTAAGCCACGAATTTTGCATTGATTTTGATAAAAGAAGTACAACTTGAATTTAAATCCAAAGTAAAATGAAACATAAAGCTAGTAATCAAAAAATAAAGAAAAATCGGTGAAACTAATTAAAGCTATGAAGAAAAACAAGATAAAATGTAGAATAAAAGAAATTTGAAACAGGTAATCTTCTGAATGTTTTTTGGTCGTCCTTGTTCTGGGAATCCTTACCCATTTTATGTTTGTTGTGGTGTGGTAACATACTATCTGTACGTGGAGAAAATTTCACATCATGGCTCGTCTTTAGCAATTGGGTGTAGTAATACTTTACCAATCGTGCCGAGATGTGAGAGTGATGTCTATCGACTCAACATTACTTGGTTCTGATGTTGATCGAGTACATCGGTTGAAAAATAATTGATGTCATCATCGTTTTGAAAAAACTCCTATCGATATCAGCTCAATAATACCGTTACAACGGCTCAACTAAAATTAAGGTCAACCACTAACAATCAGTTTAACTTTGTTAATAAAAAACCTAAAATATTATTGAGGAAAAGCATATAATTAACTGACTACACAAACAAAAATTTTCCAGACGGCACACAATGTGCTTTCAACATACCACCTTTCCCTCCCGCCGATCAGTGATCTCCAAGACCTATTTCTTGATTCGTAAAGGGTGCTGAAGTAATGTTTGTGGAGAGAGCTGAAGTGACGTTTGTGGGGGGAACTGCAGAAAACAACTGTAAAGAAGTAATCAAAACCAGAGATCAAATTGCAGGAGAAATTTCAGTGGATAATGAGAGCAACTAACTGGTTTTCAAACTTATGTTTGCGGGAGAGACTCCCGGAGTTGAAACTAAGAATAGAACAAAGACAAGAGCAATCGGAGCCTTACTAAGCATACTTACATTACATGCGATTCCAAAATATTAGCAGATGCTTCTCAATGTTGCGTAGAGAATGGCAATACGAAGTGGGGAAATCTGTTTTTAATATATTCTCCCGAATTCCAATACAAAGAATTAATATATTAAACAGTTCGGTCAATATTCAACATGTACGCATTATAATTGAAAGGGTAAGCTAGTGATTGACATTTTTGCAAATTCACATTTAGATTTTTATGCCACCATGTGGAAAATTCAAGAAGTCTAAATAGAAAGATTCTACTGATAATATTGGCAGGGTACGATTGTGTTGACAATAGCAATCAGATTTTGTATTTTATTTAAATTTACAAGAAGGTAAATGCAACTAATCCTACGAGTTATGCCAACTAAAAATATAAAAATAATATACAAACGATTTAGATAATTTAATTTTTGAAAAAAAATATTGTAAAATTTAAAATGTTACAAAATAACAGATATATTAATATGTTATATTAAATTTCATTTTGCTATGAAACTTAACTTCATCTCAATTTGTCATGCTAAACTTGTTTTTGGTTCATTTTGCCATCACATGTAAGTTTATTTATTTATTTATTTGCTAGATATCACATTATAAGTTTCATTCCTCTATCCTAGTCAACAACAACGGTAGTCAAGCCTACATTCAAGAAACGTGAATGGGAACGACTTCTCTCTAATATTAATAATATTAGAGATGTTTGTTTTTATATAACATCAAAACACATTATTTGATAATAATATAAATAATTATAATTTAACTATATCATCCTAATTTTTTTCTTTTTATGAAGAATTTATCTTAATAATTACTTCAAATTATTTTTCAATCTCAACCAATGAATACAATTATTATTGATGTATTATTTTTTTATATAAAGACGAAAAGATTTTCAATTTTATTAGTATTGGAAAGGAGTCTTCCCTCGGATAATTTTGGATAACTGAGACATCTTTTGAAGCTATTATACTTGTTTGACCACACTAACGCTTAGCAATCAAGAAGATGGAAAAATTACCCAAATGCAAAGTTAATCACTATTGAAATTATACGGTTAAATAACTGCAACGACGAAAAACAAGTTTACGAGAGACCCTGCAGTGGAGAAAGCAGAACTTGAATACATAATTAATTCCAAGGAAGACCAAAACTTTGATGTATCATGATAAGACAGGCACCTGTCGTTAGAAGGTTCACAATGACAACTTGACATGACCTTTGCGTAGCTATAAGTAATTATAAATTGTCTTACAATTTTTAATATAAAGGTTATTATGTTGAAAATAAAATTTAAATTTTAAAAAATAATTTATATGAAATAATATATTAAAAGATAATATTATAGCATTCAACTCAAAGTAATATTTGCATATTCTTTTTGGTAAATTCATTTGAACCCAACCTCACAAGCGAAGACTTGGGGGTGAGGCCATTTGCCTTAAAATTTTTATATTTTTTAAGGCAAATTACAACACTCTAACCGTCATGAAGGCATGTACAAAACTAATAGAATTATTTATTATCTTAACTCAATACATAGCCTTTAGCCAAAAGTCAGAAAAGCTATGCAATACCTTTATTTTTTTTTTTTGGTTAAAGTCAAAATAGCAATATAATATAATAAATTTTAATAAATATTTTATATCAAATTTTAAAAATAAAATAATCATTTATAATGGGTATTTTAACTTTATTTAGAATATAATATATTAAAATTTTGTCATTTTAAAAAAAGGTTAATTCAAATAGTCCTCAAATATTTTTTATAAAACCATTTTCATCCTTAAATATGTATCTGTTGTGGTCAAAATAAGGAGCCGATGCAAATGGAGATCGGCTTCTTTTTTTATAAACACAAACGATCTAATTTGGTGAAACAGAAAATGATATCAAATCTCTTTTGAATCAGAGACCGGGTTCCTTGAACTTACTATAGAAAGGGTTCAAGAAAATCAGCTGAAAATACTCAACGGAAGGATTTTGCTGGGGCAAAAGACTGATACTTGTATTAACTTGCTAAGGAAAAAAGGTCTAACACACTTGAAAGAAGAACAACAAGCTGTAAGGAAAGATTAGAGATAAAGCTGTAAAGGAAAACTATAACAAAACGGTAAGAAAGTTGTAAGAAATTGAAATCCTAGACTAAAAAGCTGTAAATGATGATAAAGTAAAAGAAATTGAATTTGAATGTTGTTGGTTGATGGTTCATGATGTCTTGGTTCTGGGCGATGCTCCCACATTATACTTGCTACAATCGAACCACTAACAGATCGTGGAGTTTCTTCCGGCCGAAGAATGCCCCCAACGGTCGTGTAGGATTCTTGCGCCGAAAGATCAGGGGTTTGTTTTTCTTCTTATCGGCTTTGTGGTGCTGATGTTGACCATGACTATCGGCTGCTTGAAATGTTAACTCATCGGCTCATCTAAACTTATTGAATCGGCATCGGCTCAAAGTAACCGTTGTGTTAGCTCGGCAAAGTTGACGTCAACACATGCCCCCCCGAGTCCCATTATTTCAGCGGGCACGAGTCAGCAAAACGATGGGAATCGTACAGCTATTAATAGCAGCCATTCTTTTTCTGATAAAATCGAAATGTCCCGAACGTTGCAGAGTATTTGTGACGCCTTGGCCTTAGAACCTGCGAACAGCCCAATTTCAAATTTCCTTATAAATAGCAGTGGTCCCTAATCGGAATTCCTCACTTCCTACGACTTCTATCTTCTTCAGAATTCTATTGCTTGAGTGATTCATCGATCTTTTATCTTTTCGTCATAACTTCCTGTGAACTCTAAATTCCCTTTCGGTAAAAAGACAACATTGCGATGGCAACCCCTACCGATAAGAACATTCTATCCTCGGTCCAAGCCGATGCTAACCTGTTTGCCTTGGGCCCACGTCTCTTGCCTGTAGAAGTTACCGCTGAACACCTGCGGTTTGTTCTCCCTACCGATTTTACTTTCCCTCTGCAACAGGATACTTTCACAACCGCCAATCTTCTCTCCTCTTTTCATCATTGGTCCCACAAACTCAAGAACTACAGAGAATGGCGGGACCACTGCTACGCCCAATTTGGGGCCATTTGGGAGCAATAGGGAATTTCGGACGCCATCATAATGATCGACTTCAAAATGGCATTTGACCGTAACCTGTTTGCTGCCGTTCTTCCCTTTTGGTTCTCAGCGATAAATGGCTTCATTTTTTCGCATGGGATGTTTTCCCCTACCATTCTTGATATCTGCACCATCCTCAACTTCCGATGTGATGGCGATGAGATTCTGAAGCTCCATGATGAAGAAAACTTACTAGTCGTTGAGGCTCGCCTGGACAAGGCCTCTTCTTCATATGACAATTTCATCAATGCTCAAAGAGGAATGGAGGCTACTCCTTCCAACCAAGAACAAGTGGCCTTCCTATGGCTTTGGTTATGTAAGTATATTATCTATTCCCACTCTGTCGGCGTTAGCAACGAGTACCGATATTATGTATCGGCTCTTTTACGGAACAAAAAATGCTGTAACCTGGCCTCCCTGGTCCTCGCCTTGGTCTATCGCACCATTAATCAGCTGATGACTGCCCTTGCCACTGGGGAAGATCCGACCAACCTTGGGGGCCCGCTATGGCTTGCCCAACTCTGGCTGTACCAGTATCTGCCCAACTTTGGCGTTACTCGAATCACAGGAACCCAGGCGGACCCTTCCGGTCGAGCAACCGGTTATCGACTGCTTCGGGTCCCCATAAACACTGCTTCTACCGAAACCATCGTCTCGTATCTTTACCAATGTC
Source organism: Voacanga thouarsii (assembly GCA_026120185.1). Taxonomy (NCBI): domain Eukaryota; kingdom Viridiplantae; phylum Streptophyta; class Magnoliopsida; order Gentianales; family Apocynaceae; genus Voacanga; species Voacanga thouarsii. The sequence continues at coordinate 486,335 of JANUWF010002236.1, read as the reverse complement.
AAGACTTCCATGTTGCTATTTTCTTTCCGTATGCGGCTTGCCAAGAAGGCCCCCTCTGGTTAAAAGGCTTGTCTGAAAGCCCTGAAGTAACACAAGAAACTCTATGGGCCCGAATTCTGTGTCCTCGAGAGATTCTTTTGGGGGCCAAGCCTGGAGCTCGGAGTGCTAAGACCTCTTGTGAGAGGTACAACCGCCACTGCTTCTCCCGCCAACTTGGGCTGATACAAGACATCCCTGCAGACCTAGGGTACGTTTCTTCTTTCTCCGTGAAGCTGGTGCTATCGGCTGAAGACGTACATACCTTAGCCGAAATCACCCAGGCCATCCTGAGGTCTTTTGAATTTAAATCCTTCCAGGTAGTATTGGAGACTTCTCTGAACTTCAATTCCTGGTGAAGGCTACTGAGTGGGTCCCTATTCTCTGCCCCCATAGGCGTCTGGCTTCTGTGAATTCCTGGGCCGACCACCTCTTTGCCTGAACCATCATCTGGTAAGAAAGGAAAACAGGTAAATAATCTTCTAAGTCCTATAATAATGTCGGCCTTACGTACTCTCTTGGTGCAGAAAACTATTGTTACTGCTCCCGTTGTCCCGGAGGAGGAGGAAGAAGAGGTCGAGGTTCCGTCCCTGCTCCGTCGATCAAAGAGGAAACATGAAACACTGACTCCTCCTGCTTCCAATGTTTACTTCTGTCCCTTCTAGTTTTTCTTGGCTTCCCTAATTCTTAATCTCTGTCTAACTATCAGCATAATCTTTTCTGCAGAAGCGCAAATAAGGGGTAGGTCATCCTGTTATCATCGACACTTCTTCTGATTTAGAGGAAGACATTCCGCTTCGATCTCTAGCGGAAAGGGCCACTGGCAGAACTGTTCTCCCAACGACAGACACCCCGTCGGCGGAGGCTACTGCTCCTCTTTCGATGGCTGACATATCGGTTCTCCCAGTGGCAGACACCCCATCGGCTGAGGTACTGATTCCAAAAAGTCCATCCTCTGCCCCGCCAAGGCCTGAAACAGAACCAGTGGCTGCTGTCGTTGAAACACCTCCACCTCCCCCCAGCCAGGGAACTGCAAAGGCTGCTACTCCTCTGCCGATGTTGACATTAGCCTCGGTGCTGGACTTTCTTGATGGCCTCATTAGGGCTTCCCTGCCTGTTGAGAAGTCCACCCACGACAACGTGAGTCGCACCCTTTTGCGGATTATGCAATCACCCGACTCGGACATGCCCCCTACACTCCGAGACTTGGCAACTGGGTGCCTGGGGTAAATGCGCTTCATTGGTCGCATCCTCCTTGACCCGCAGCGTCGTCGAGATGAAGCTCATGACCAGTTAGAGCTTCTAAAACTGCATTGAGAAAATGCAACGTTTGCTGAAAAAGATCGTCGGGAATCCATGGACCAACTTACGCTTCTGTGAGCCGACATTGTTGAGGGAATAGGGAAGATTGAACGGCTGGAACATCAGTTAACAAAACTCTAGAAAGAACTTACCTCTGAGAAAAAGGCCTTGGAGCAACGGCTTCAATAAGAGAAAGGGCTCCAGGAAACAGTCAAAGCCATTGACGACTCCCTTCTTAAACATAATGACGAATGACTAATGCTGGAGGTGGAAGACGAATTGCTCGAAGCTGAACTATCAAACTCAACCGCCCTTTTGAATGAGATGAAGTCCGGATGGAACCGCTTTGTGGCTGAGCTGAACAGGGCTCTACATCCTTTGACTACTGACGAAGCAGGTCCATCCGAAACTCAAACTGAAGAAACTACCATTTCGACGACCGAAACAGGGGTTCCAAAAATATCCGCTGACGAGTTGGCCCTGCCCCTCGAGAGAGGAACAGAAGCTGAGGCTGAGATGGCTGGAACAGAGCTTCCAATTTCTGATCCGCAGCCAACAGAAACTACCATGATGGCTAGCCAAGCGTCCGAATTAGAAGACCCTAATCGACTATCGATTATTCCTTATCGGCAAATGTTATTGCCCAACGTCCCTTTTGATGATAGCTGATTTCTTTTGTAATGACATTTGTGGCTATCTGGTCAGCCTCTTGTGATCAGTTCAATATATCAGAACAAAACTTTCTGCTTAATAAGATTTTCTTTTTTTCTTTTTTTTACTCTCTAGTCCCCTCCCAGAACGCCGGATAATACTTTTTAAAGAACTTATCGTTAGTTGCTTTACCTGCTTCCTTTCCGTCGGGCGTTATTAGGCGATAAGCTCCTCCATAAAAAACTTGTGTTACTAAGAATGGGCCTTCCCAGGATACGGACCACTTGCCGTACCTCGGATCTTTTGGTGCAATTAGGAGAATCATCTTCCATACCATGTCTCCTTCTTGAAAACTTCTTTCACGGACTTTCCGATTGTACGCCCTTACTACCTTCTCCTTGTGTTGTTTTATATTCTCCAAAGCAACCCAGCGGTCCATCTCAACTTGATCTAAGTTCAGGGCCGAAGCTGTCTGATAATCTTCAGTCGTCAGACCATGCTGGTAGGCTATCCGGGCTGATTGCAATGATATCTCAACATACAACACAGCACCCTGCCTATAAGTTAGTCTGAACGGGGTAAAGCCAGTAGCAGTTTTAGCAGCATTCCGATGGGCCCATAACACTTCCTGTAGCGTCTCATGCCATCTTCTTAGATTGCCTTCTACTGCCTTACGAATCATGCCGATTAAGGTTTTGTTTGTTGCCTCTGCTTGTCCATTTGCCTGTGCATAATAAGGAGAAGAGTGAAGCAACTTAACTTTAAAATGTGTTAGGAACTTACGTACCTGGTCCCCTGTAAACACCGTTCCTTGATCCGTTGTTATTGTTTCTGGGATTCTAAATCGGAATAGAATATTTTATTGGAGAAAGTTGATGATTGTTGTTTGAGTCACTTTGGTCAATGGTTATGCCTCTACCCACTTGGTAAAGTAATCCGTTGCCACCAATATGAATATGTGCCTTTTTGCTGAAGGTGGATAAATCTTTCTGATGATGTCCAAGGCCCATCCACGGAAAGGCCATGGTTTAATGATTGGGTGTAATTCCGTGGAAGGAGTGTGCAACAAAGGGCCATGCTTTTGGCAAGCTTTACAGCCAACCGCATAAGCATTACAATCCATAGTCATTGATGGCCAAAAGAAACCATGACGTTGAAGGGTCCATTTCAATTTCGAGCCCGCTTGATATGCTCCACATAAGCCTTCGTGCACCTCTGCCATAGCTTGCAAGGCTTCTTCCTTAGAGAGACACTTTAAAAGAATTTCGGTGTGACTCCGCCAGAACAAATCATTGCCTATCAACATAAAGCTGAGGGCCTTTCGTTTCACATCGCGAGACGCTGGTCCAGTCGAGTTTCTTAAATAAGTGACAATCTCTTGTCGCCAATCCTCCTGATTCTCTGTCTCCGCTAGCAGTTGGCACATTACTGCTTTCCTAAAACCTAAAGCCAACTGAGCTAAATCATTAGCATTTTGATTTTCCGATATGGGAACATGACTTAGAATGACCTCCTGAAAATGCTAAAGTAACCCCTTTACCTCCTGTAGCCTATTCGATAGAAACAGGTTAGCACATTTATAATTTCCTAATACTTGTCGGATGACCACTTGAGAATCTCCTACAATTCTAACTACTCTAGTCTCCAGTGCTTTTAAAATCCGTAATCCTAACAAAAGGGCGTCATATTCTACCTGATTATTAGTTGTCCCCTTCTTTAACTCAAAGTGGACCTTACCCTGCTGTCCATTCGGAGATTCGATCGTGGAAGATGAGGTTCATGGCCCGCTGAAAAGTGGCTCCAACGTTCTTCAAACCGAATGGCATGACCACCCATTCGAATAAGTCGATAGATCCCGAGCAACAGAACGCTGTTTTGTGTGTATCCTCTTCAGCTATGAATATCTGGTTATACCCTGAGTAACCATCTATGAAGCTTAAAAACTGATTAGCCGCATCAGAATCCACTAACATATTTGCCATTGGCAAAGCATACTCATCCTTTGGAGTGGCCAGGTTCACGTTTCTGAAGTCTATGCAAACACGAAGTTGACCGTTCTTCTTAATGACAGGAATGATGTTAGATATCCACTCTACATATCGGCATGTACGGATAAACCCACATTGAAGTAACCTTTCTACCTCTTCCTTGATCCTGGGTAGCAATGCAGGATTAAAACGTCTTGCCGGTTGTTTATGGGGTTTAAAGTCTTTTTTGATAGGTAGGCGATGTTCCACAATACTACGGTCCAAACCTGGCATCTCGTGATAGTCCCATGCAAAGCAATCCTTGTACCTGCGGATTAGACAGGTTAACTTATCTCTTTGCTCAATTGTCAAATGTAAACTTACCTTGGCTGTTCTGTTCTCCCCTGCTTCTCCTATATCTACTTCCGTTAACGGGTCTTGAGCAACGAAGCCAGGAGCTCATCGGACCTTTAAATCTTCTAGTCGTAGGCCGTTTGGTTCCTCAGTGGTGATCAAGTTGTGGGTTATCGTTAGCTTGGCATATTGGCTTGGATTAAAGGTCGGATGATAAAACAGAGCCTCGTTCATGTGGATTTCGGCTGAAAACGGATTAGGATCGGCTGGGATTTGTTCTACCCGTTCTCCATCCCAGATCAACATCATCTGGTGTAAAGTGGACGGCATGCAACAGTTTGCATGAATCTAATCTCTGCCCAATAAAACAGAATAAGCTGGCTTCGCATCAATTATTAAAAAGACCGTTTTACTGGTTTTGGACCCGAATGTGACTTCACAGGTGATAACGTCTTCTGACGCAGCTGCTTCTCCGGTGAAGTTAACCATCTGTACATCGGTAGGGGACAAATCCAGCTTATCCTTTCCCAGTCGTTTCAAGGTAGAGAAAGGCATTACGTTTAAGACAGCTCCACCATCAACAAAAATTCGAGTAAATGGTTTGCTGTTAATATGTGCTTTGATGTACAGGGGCCTGAGGTGGTTAACACTTTGGGCCGTCAGAATGGGAAACAGCATCCCCTCTGGGGGAATTTTGACGTCAACCAACTCCACTGCAGCTCTTTCTTTCGCATGAAAATCCTCTTCCATGGATTCTTGATGAGAGGTGGTTCGGAAACTTGATGGTAAGATGCTGACCATGTTCTGGCCATGATCAGGGGCTAATTGTTCTTCCACCCAGGTAACAAATAGCCGCCTTTGTTGTGCCCGCTTCCGTTGTTCTCATCTTTTTTGAGACTTTGACGGTCGGGAACAGAGGCCAGGCAGAAATGTCCCCTCTTGGGGTACCTGCACTGTTAATTTCCCTTTTTTGCCATGGAAATGAGTTGTAAAAGAGGGAGAAGATAAACGGGTAAAAACCAATGGTTTACCATCCAATCTCTGGAATGCTTTTCCTATTTCCCCAGGCTTGTTGTTTCCTGCATGTTCTTCCTGCTTCCCAAACATTGTTTGCAGCATGTGTGCATTGGATAACGGGAACGGATCTGTGTCTACTAAAGTCGCCTCCTTTTTATCTGCAAACTTTAATCTTCCATCCTGGATGGCTTTCTGAATGATATTTCTAAAAACAATACAATTGTTAGTACTATGCGAGAAAGAATTATGCCATTTACAGTATCGTTTTCCTTTCAGCTCTTCTTGGCTTGGAATCCTGTGTCCATAAGCCAGATGAATCTGCTTATCTGCCACCAATTGATCAAAGATTTGTTCAGCTTTTGAGACGTCAAACGAATAGGTAGGTCCTGATGCGGCAATTTCCTCCTTTCCCTTGCTAGGTTTCAACTGAGGACATATATAAGACGCGCCCTTTACCAACTCTGCTGCCATTACCTCTATAGCTTGCTCCTCATCCTCCTCATTAGTATAATCTATAACGGATATCATTGTCTGGCCATGAGAGAACTTGACGGAACGCCTCTTTTATTTCTCCTTGATAATCTCTTCTACTCTGACAGCATGAGACAATAACTAGGATAAATCCGAGAAGTCCAGGAATATGAGCTGTTCTTTAAGTTGCGGATGCATCCTGCTAATAGCAATTCTCGCACACTCTGTTTCAGACAACTGGGTTGTACACTTGGACTTGGCTTGCCGGAAACGTTCAATAAAATCTGCAACATCTTCTGATCCCTTTTATTTTATTGCCAAAAGATTAGCGATGGAAACTTCCGGGACTGGCTTAAAGAAACGTTGGTGAAATATTCTTTCTATGTCAGCCCATGAGTATACAAAATTAGGAACTAGATTAGCATACCATGTGAGTGTTACTCCTGTTAAAGACAATGAAAATAGTTATAATTTATGCCATTCATTGTTTCCTAACTCACTGCACTGTGTTGTGAACCTTCCGATGTGTTCTATGGTGGACTTATTATCTTCACCAGAAAATGTTGAGAACTCTGGCAGTTTATAGCCTCGAGGGAGTACTGCCATGGAATCCACCCACTCAGGGTAAGGTTTTTGGTATACGAGCCGATCTTGTGACTACCGACGAAATGTTTCCACTATCATATCAACTAGCTGGTATGGCTGTTGAAACTGAGGTGAAGGACTTTGCATGACAAGTCGGGGACCTTGCCCCGTGGAAGGCTCAGTACTTCCGATCCCCTACCCTGGGTTAGCTGCTGTGATTTCTGGATATAAAGGAGGGTAAAGAACAGAATAATTTGGCTGTCCCACAATAGGTGGCATGCTTCCCCTAACAAAGGTTGGAGCTGTTTCATAAGTCGTTGGGAATCCTGTCGTTGGGATCGGACTTCTGCCTGGAAACATTTCTGCTGGTAACGTGTTTTGAGCCACAATTCCTGGAACGTGATGCTCCCTAGTAGCAGGGAAGGACATTTCTCTCCGCAGGAGATGCACTGAACCATAAGAAGGTGCCCCATCAGCCGATGGCATGGGGTATGCAGGTACCATGTTTGTCCTTTGTGCGGGGTAACCCGATGGCGGAGTGAAGGTTTACATATTTTGCCTCTGCGCACATTGTTGAAGCTCATTCTGAACCAGAGGTCGAAAAATAGTAGCAAATTATGGAATAAGACCCTGTAAGAGTTCACCAGTACATTGTTCCATAGTATGTCGAATAGCCGTCAATGAGGTGGACGTCGACTGAGACACCAGTGGCGGGGGCGAGGACTGACACCCTTGCTCTACAGAAGTACCCTGAGTACAACTGGTGGTAGTAACTGTAGGATCAAAAACTTCCCGGAGAACACGGACTGGGGGTCGCTCAGATGAATCTGGTGCCGGCGGCTGCTATGAATTGTTTGCCATCGATCATCTTGACCGCAATAGCATGCGAACACTGACCTTAGGTCCTATTGGGCGTGCCAATCTGTGTTGTGGTCAAAATAAGGAGTCGATGCAAATGGGGATCGGCTTCTTTTTCGATAAACACAAACGATCCGATTTGGTGAAATAGAAAATGATATCAGATCTCTATTGAATCAGGGACTGGGTTCCTTGAACTTACCATAGAAAGGGTTCAAGAAGTCAGATGAAAATGCTCAATGGAAGGATTTTTCTGGGGTAAAAGATTGATACTTGTATTAACTTGCTAAGGAAAAAAGGTCTAACACTTGAAAGAAGAACAGCAAGCTGTAAGGAAAGATTAGACATAAAGCTGTAAAGGAAAACTATAACAAAACGGTAAGAAAGCTGTAAGAAAATGAAATCCTAGACTAAAAAGCTGTAAATGATGATAAAGTAGAAGAAATTGAATTTGAATGTTGTTGGTTGATGGTTCATGATGTCTTGGTTCTGGGCGATGCTCCCATTTTATACTTGCTGCAATCGAACCACTAATAGATCGTGGAGTTTCCTCCGGCCGAAGAATGCCCCCAATGGTAGTGCAAGATTCTTGCGCCGAAAGATCAGGGGTTTGTTTTTCTTCTTATCGGCTTTGTGGTGCCGATGTCGACCATGACTGTCGGCTGCTTGAAACGTTGACTCTATCGGCTTGTCCAAACTTATTAAATCAGCATCGGCTCAAAGTAACCATTATGTCAGCTCGACAAAGTTGACATCAATTGTATCAATTTATTATCCTTCTTGAACTATTTTAGCAAAACCATTTGTATCCTTGAATTATAGTTCGAACTAAAATTGATAGGAGCTAAATTGGTTATACTTCGCTTAGTTATTTGAGGCTCTATTGTAATACATTTTGTGCAATAACTAGTCATATTCGTTCATATTTGAGATTTTACCCTTGAAAAGGTATTTTGGTCATTATCTCAGAATTTTGGGTAAAACAAAGCAAATCTGTTGCGAAGCAGAGCAGAGGTGGCGTCGGCTGCAAGGTTAGAACCGGTGCCGGCTGCACTCTGGAATGTATGCTCACAATTCGGAGAAAAATCAGCGGACGAGTGGAGAAATAGAACCAAGGCGGCGCCGGTTGTGGTCTGTCCCTGAGGCAGTGCTGCGATCTTTCTACGCGTTTTTGGAAAGCTGAAGTGTTTTAGTAGCTTCCAACTTCTATTCGGCCAAGAACTTTGTACCTACGAGTTTAGTCACCTCTTAAGCCTATAAATAGATGGAAAACACAAGGGAAAAGGAGAGAATTCATTGATCATCATAGAAAATCACTCAGTCCAAGGAGAATTCTTCAAAGTTCAAGGAGGGTTGTACAAGAAGGTCTTCAAAGGAAGAAGAAGGAGGTTTGTCTATGAGTTCTTTCTTTTACTTTGTTTTCTTTTTCTTGACAATGATATGTTAATTGTTTTATTGTAATTCAACATTGTTTTAGATATTCATGATCTCTAGAGTTATTTGATCTTTTGATTAATTTGTTATTATTCTTGGTATTCAATTACTTATGCTTATTACGAGATTAGTTAGTTGATTATATCCATTGACTTGCTGGACCAAAGGGGGTTGATTGTTTAAGAACTAGTAATTGAAGATTAATTGATATCTTTCGAGACCAAGGGTTCATTGATTAATTTCATGTTCTAAATTCGCCAAGTCCAAGGGAATTTAATTAAAGATTGTGTTTAATGAATCTTTTGGATAAATTAGTTGAGACGGACCAAGTGATTCTAATTTATCTAGGAGATAGTGATTTCATGGATTGACCATCAAAGTGAGTCTACCTTCATCCTTCATGATGTCAAGAGAATGGTTGGTTATGATAATGATTAAGTTCTTTAAGATCATGTTTGTCTAAACAAGGGCTTGAGTTACATAAATCTACATCCTTGACATATACATATTTTTATTTTTATTTTCTTTTTAATTATTTTCTTTTTATTTGTTTTTCACTTTATCGAGTCGGTTAAACAATGAAAGAAGGGTAATTAATGTCTACTTGTTCCTTGAGGATCGACACTTGTTTGAATCCTGTACTCAGTTAATGATGAGTATACTTGCTCATATGTGTGATTTGGGTTTAACATTTTAATTTGAACTTGATTGAGAATATGCTTAGTTTTGTATGATTTTTATACCCAAGTCTGTACGCATCAATAATCATCTTCAAATTATTTTTGAAATATCAAAATAATCCCCAAGTCTAATTATTAAAGGCTAAAAATGTCTGTACAATCTATTTCCACATCTCAATCTCCATGTGCGACGTGCAATATAATGCCTTGAATGTGTTACAAATTGGAGCCTAATCTGTGCTGAACGCATATTCTCATGGTTTTATGGTTATTACATAATTATTAGTGTTAATTCCATTGGAGACTTTTTACTATGACATTTTTGCTAGTGGAGAAAATTTTCAAAAAAAAAAAAAATAATAAAAGTTTAAAAAGTTTAAAAATATTTTTTGAAAAATATTTTTATTGGATTTTTTTACTATGGTATTTATGTCAAAATTCTAAAAGTATGGAGAAAAATTAAAAATAAATATTTTAAAATTTTCTAAAAAGAATTAAAAAGTATTTGTATTGGAGAATTTTTATCATGATTTTTTTTTTTGGTCATGTTTCAAAAATTATGGAAATTTTTTTAAAAAAATTATAAATACACATTTATTTTTTTAAAAAAGTACTCCCACCATCTAAAAATTAGTTGCTTAATTGTCAAAACCATGTATATTAGAGAATCGTATGATTTCATAGTAAAAAGAATTAAAATGTCTATTTTTTTCTTCTTTTAATTTTAACAAAATCTTACCTTATTAATTACATTCTATCACTTCAATTCTCTCCTTCATGTTTCTTGCCTCTCTATGAATTAAGTAAAAAATAATGAAGAGAATAATTAAGTAGACTTTAATTTTTTTTTATAGGAGAATGTGTTATCATTTATTATTAAAATAAATTCATTACGAGTAGTTATAATGTTAGTTATTTAATAAAAAATTGGTGAGGGGTAAAATTAAAAAAAAAATTAAATATAACTTACATTGAAAAAATGAATAGTTATTTTTAAATAAATAAAAAAAATATTAAACCACTTATTTTTGTGCAGAGAAAGTATTTATATTGGAGACTTTTTAGTTTGGGTAAATGTGCGATGTGTGAAATTACAGAATTCTTTTGCTTACATGAATTGATGGAGTGCTTTGACAACTACAATTCTTTTATTATTATTTTTTTTAATGAATCCACCAAGAGATGGATACCTATTTATTGATAAAATAACAATAAAAAGTAACACAGAAAGGACACAAGCTTAAAGTTGCGTGAAATTGCAGAATTCTTCTGCTTGTGTGAATCGATGGAGTGCTCTGACAACTGCACTTCTTCTTCTTCTTCTTCTTCTTCTTCTTCTTCTTCTTCTTCTTCTTCTTCTTCTTCTTCTTCTTCTTCTTCTTCTTCTTTTTCTCAACGAATCCACCAAGAGGTAGGGGGTACGCATAATGTTGAAATTGGTAATTTTGGGAATTAATAACTTTTAACTCATAATTAGTTAGTCTAAAATAATTAATAGGAGTTATTCTTGACATGTTAGAGATTGTTTTAATTATAGTAAAAGCCATTTTCATGGTAGAAATCCATAATTAAATATTGTTAAAATTGGGTGGTCAACTATTTGGAAACTCATGTTAGACATGAGTCTCACATGAGAAAAATTGAAGAGTGTGGAAGTCTTTATATACTAAAAAGCTTTTCTATAGACTTGATAGGAAAACTTAAGGTATGGGAGATACCACACGCACGTGCTGCCAGCTCAGCCCGACTCAGGCTTGGCCCATGTTTTCACGTTCCTTTATTTTTATTTGGCCCAATTAACTCTAACTTGAAAAGAAAAAAGGAAACATAAAATCTGATTGGAATTAGGGTCTCCTAATTCGGATTGGATTTTGATTTTTTCCTTAGAGGCGAGATTAAAAGGGAAATAACAGAGCCGCCGCTAGGGTTCTGGTTTTTCGATTTTTTTGCTTCCTTGAGAGAAAAATTGCCTCTTCCGTTTTCCCTATCACGACCCCATAGTTTTCTGACTGAACAAGACTAGTGAATTGAGGAGACTTTCGAGGTGATCGCAGTTGGTGTGCGTCGATGGCGATCTAAACTGTCTTAACCTACAAGGAGAGTCGCTATACCCATCACACTGGAATAGGGTGAATAACTTCTTGAAGGCAAACCAATATTGAACTGGTGATTCAGTCAGCGTTTCTGCCCGTTGCGTTACATCTTGTCTAGAAGAGTGTCGGCGCTTGGTACGTTCTGGTGGAACCATTAGGGAGTCTCTTAAGTCCATTCCTGACTTATCTATTAAGTTTGAATTCTGTCTAGTTACTTTACGCTTGGACTATTTAGCCTTGCCGATTTTATTGATATTTGATAATTGCATTTGTTAGAGCTTTGGTCGGGTATAGGCGGTGCTTGTTCAATTTTGCCTGTCTATACAGTAGGTACACTACTTTCTAACAGTCTTCAAGAAGTTATTCTGCAATTATCTATTTTTGTGCAATGGCCAGTTCGTCAGGTATTGCTTCTATTACGTATAAGCCTTTGGTTGACTTGAATGGTCTGTCGGATAAATTTAGTCCAGGGCAGAATTTCAAGCGTTGGCAACAACGCATGAAAATTTGGTTGACCATAAGGGGTTTTTTGTCAGCAGTACAGGTAGACAGGCCCATACCAACTGATAGGTATCATAGGGTAGCTAAGATTACTGCATGGGACGAAAGGAACAATGTAGGCAGAGGGGCAATACTGTCAGCATTGACAAATGCTCTCTTTGAAGTCCACTATTCTGAGTTATATACAGCAAAGATGCTATGTGATGAGTTGGATAGGAAATATAATACTGAGAATCAAGGTCTGAAAAGGTATTATGTCTCCAAATTCCTAAAATTTCAGATGGTTAAGGGCAAGTCTGTGACTGAACAGACTCAAGAGTTACAATTGATTATTCACTCTCTTTATGAATCGGATATGGAACTTCCAAAGAAGTTCCAAGTGATGTTTGTGATAGAGAAATTTCCTAAGTCTTGAGAGGACTTTGGTATGTCTCTCAAACACAAGATAGAGAAGATTTCTCTAAACGATCTGATGAAATCAATATCCATTGAGGAGCAACATAGAAAGAATAGTCATATTGTACTTGTGGAGTCTAATGTCCATGTGGTGACTACTGGGAAGAAGAGCAATAATTACAGGAATGTGGGGGTTAATTCAAACTCTAAAAACATTAACAAGACAAAAGGCAAAGCTAAGAAGAAACCAAAAGTGAACAAACCTTGCTAGAATTGTGGTTAGGTTGGACATTGGGCTAAGGACTGTCCGTCTAAAAAGCTCAAAGTCAAACAAGGATCAAATTCTGAAGCTTAAGTCAATGTGGTGTTAGAGGATACTAGTCAAGTGGAAGTTGATTTGAGTACACACCTTGCTGCGGTTTGTACTATTGAGGTTGGGACTAGCACCACTACTTCCAATGATGATGAAAGGTATATTTCTGTTAACTCAGAAGTCTTTACTATTTATAAGCCACTTGAATAGCTGGTTGATACTGGAGCAAATGTGCATGTTTGTGCTGATAAATTATTTTTGTGTCTTCCCAACCTATTAAAGGAAAAACTATAAAGATGGGGAACTCAGTTGCAACCAATGTGTTAGGGATTGGACGCGTGGACTTGAAGTTTCCTTCAGGGTGTATTCTTTCTCTTCATAGGGTGCAGCATATTCCAACAGTTCGTAGGAATATTCTGAGTGGTTCATGTTTAGTTAGAGAGGGTTATGAATTCACTTTCAAATGTAATAAAGTAGTAATTATGTACTAAAATTCTTTTGTTGGTAAATGTTATTTGTCATATGGTTTGTTTAAATTAAAAGTTGAACCATTTACTTCTGATTTGAATAAAGCTTTTTTTGTTGAGAATTCTGTTTACCCTATGGTGCATATTATTGAATCCACTGATATTTGGCATGGTAGACTTGGACATTTAAATTTAGATTCTGTTAAAAGAATGATGAATTTAGACTTGATCTCTAAACATTCAATTGATAAGAAGAACAAATGTCAAGTGTGTGTGGAAGCTAAAATAACCAGGAAACCCTATCATTCAATTGAAAGGGATTCAAAAATACTTAATTTAGTTCACACAGACATTAGTGAATTCAATGGTTTGTTGACTAAGGATCATAAGAAATACTTCATTACTTTTATTGACGATTGCAATAAATATTGCTATGTTGATTTACTTAAACATAAAGATGAAGCACTTGAAAAGTTCCTCATATTTAAAAATGAAGCTGAAACTCAAACTGGCAAGAAACTTAAAAGGTTAAGATTTGATAGAGATGGAGAGTATGGGTCTAATCTATTTGTTGAATATTGCTAGAGTAATGGCATAATTCATGAGGAGACACCCTCTTATTCTCCCCAGTCTAATGGGATTGCTGAATGGAAAAATAGAATGTTTAAGGATATAATCAATAGTTTACTTTTGAATTCTAGATTGTCTAAGCATATGTAGGTGAGGCTTTGAATATGGCTTGCCATATTCTGAATAGAATCCCTCATAAATATAAAGAGGTAACTCCATTTGAAATCTAGAAAGGTAGGAAACCTAACTTAAAATACTTCCGTGTGTGAGGTTATCTTGCAAAAGTTCTAATCCCTGAACATTAGAGGAAGAAGTTAGGACCAAAGACTATTGATGCCATATTTATTGGTTATGTGCAAACATGGTATGCTCTGAGGTTTTTGGTAATTAATTCTAAAATACCTGGCATAGTCGTTAACACTATTATTCAATACCGTGATGCTACATTCTTTGTGGATGTGTTTCCCATGAAAACTAGTTTGCCTCAAGATGTTTCTACTTTAGATTCAGCCTTAACATCTGATTCCATTCCTGATCATGTGGAAAGGATGAAAGATGGTGGGGCATGTCCAAATGGTTCCAACACTTAAACTGAGGAATTGGAAGAACCTAGAAGGAGTAAGAAAGCTAACCTTTAACCTTTCAAGCAGCCATAACTTCCTCAGAAGTAGGACATTGGAAATGAGCTGTCAATAGTGAGATGGATTCTATTGTCTCTAATAGCACATGAGAACTAGTAGATCTCTCTCCTGGGTGCACTACAATTGGATGCAAATGGATATTTAAGAAGAAACTTAAACCAGATGGGACCATAGATAAGTATACAACCAGATTAGTTGCCAAAGGGTTTAGACAGAAAGAGGGAATAGACTATTTTGATACATACTCTCCTATTACTCGTTTGACTACAATCTGAGTGCTAATTGCATTAGCTTCAATATATGGTTTCACCATCCACCAAATGGATGTGAAGACAGCTTTTCTTCATGGTGATCTTGAAGAAGAGATATATATGGATCAGCCTGAGGGATTTGTAGTCAAAGAAAATGAACGGAAAGTTTGTAAACTTGTTAAATCCCTATATGGTCTAAAACAAGCACCCAAACAATGGCATGAAAATTTTGATAAAACTATTTTATCATTTGACTTCATCATAAATGAGAATGATAAGTGTGTTTACTGTAAGGTTAAAAGTAATGCATGTATTGTACTATGGTTGTATGTGGACGACATTTTGCTATTTAGGTCCAATATTGAGATAATTAATGAGACTAAATCATTCATGAAAAGTAAGTTTGAAATGAAGGATATGGGAGTAGAAAATGTGATTCTTGGCCTAAAGTTGATTCGCTCAACTGAGAGGATAACCATTTCTTAAACTCACTATGTTGAGAGTATTCTTGAGAAATATTGTTATCAAAATTGTAGAATTGCTAAAACTCCAAGTGACCATTCTGTAGCTTTGTTCAAGAATGAAAGTGGGGTTCCTCTATCTCCATTAAGATATTCTCAAATTATTAGTAGCTTGCAATATCTTGCAAATAGCTCAAGACCAGATATTTCATTTTTTGTATCTTGCAAATGGCTCATGAGACAGGATCAGGACACATGACCATAACGTGTCAACCTTAAAGATTGTCACCATAGCCGATAGTCTGTTGTTACCAATGGATGCCGTCACACTCAATGTTCAGATTTAAAGCTCAAGTCCATCTGTTCCTGTGGGGAGATAAGTTAGATAACTTAGGTAGTAGTTCAAACTAGAAGGTACCATTATCGAAAGTAGATTATGTAAATCCTAGATATTCTTTAATTATGGATTTGTGGAGAATTGTTGAAAATGGAAACTTTAGGAGTTAATAACTTTTAACTCATAAGCCTAAAACAATTAATGAGAGTTGCTCTTGACATGTTAGAGATTGTTTTTATTATGGTAGAAACCATTTTCATAGTGGGAATCCATAATTAAATGTTGTTAAAGTTGAGTGGTCAACCATTTGGGAACTCATGTTAGACATGAGTCCCACATGAAAAAAATTGAGGAGTATGGAAGCCTTTATATACTAAAGGCTTTTCTATAGACTTGATAGAAAAGCCCAAGGTATGGGAGATGCCACATGCGCGCGCCGCCCGACCGGCCTGGCTCGGGCTCGGGCTTGATTGGCATTAGGGTCTCCTAATTTGGATTGAATTTTAATTTTTTTCCTAGAGGCGAGATTAAAAGGAAAATAACAAAGTCGTCATTAAGGTTCTGGTTTTTCAGTTTTTTTGCTTCCTTGAGAGAAAAATCGCCTTTTTCGTTCTCCCTATCACAACCCCATAGTTTTCTTACTGAAAAGGACCGGTAAACTAAGAAGACTTTCAAAGTGATCGCAGTTGATGTGCGTCGACGGTGATCTGAGACCGTCTTATCTTGCAAGGAGAGTTGCTGTACCTATCGCACCGGAGTGGGGCGAATAACTTCTTGAAGGCAAACCAGTATTAAACAAGTATTCAGTCAGCTTTTCTATCTATTGCGTTGCAGCTTTTCTAGAGGAGTGCCGACGCATAGTACGTTTTGGTGGAACTGCGAACGAGTCTCTTAGGTCCATTACTGACTTGTTTATTAAGTTTGAATTCTATCTAGTTACTTTATGCTTGGACTATTTAGCCTTGCTGTCTTTATTGATATTTGATTATTGCATTTGTTAGAGCCCTCATTAGATATAGGCAGTGCTTATTCAATTCAGTTGAGTTGCCTATCTGTGCTCGTAGGTACACTACTTTCTAACACGTAACCCATGACTATTTATTATTAAAATGATAATAATAAGTGACATAGAAAGGACATAGGCTTAAGAGAAATAAAGGAGTTGAGGAGTTTTCCTTCGAGGATATCTAGCAGAGTCCTATAGTGATACGTGAACATAGTTGAATTCAATTGAAAAGATTCTTTGTTTGATATGTGGTAGGGTTCAGTGGTAATACGTAATTATAATTGAATCTAACTAAAGGCGACCTGTGTGATGTGTGTGCAACGAATTCCTACAATACATAGATATCAAAAGCATATACAAAGAACTCGTACAATGTATGCATATCAAAAAATATACAACAAACTCGTATAACGTACACGCATCAAAGCAGTTATAAAGAATGACCTCAAATTATTTACTTAGTAATCATGCTATGTTTAGATAGAAGAGAACAATTCCTTTTTTTTTTCTATTTACTTTAGTATGATTAAATCAAAGCAAAGTCCTCATCATTATAATCATCAACTGCAACTTCAACAAGATTAACATATAAATTAGAAATTGGTTTTTTTTTTCTTGAGTTGATTGAGGAGATGATTGTTTCACCTTACGTGCTCTTTGCCTCTTTAGTTAAGTTATATGCCATAATATTTCTGCTTCAAATGCAATGCAAATCAAATTAGTGAGAGAAGAACCAGATAAATAATGCTTTGTATCCCTTTTTAGAACTTGTACCCCCCATTCTAACATCATCCTTTGCCAGAAGACTTGGTCGTGAATCACACATTGAATTGAGCAACTTGATATGAGCACTATCAAGTAGGCTGTCTTCATGCTCAATGACTTTTGCTACTTTCAGAGTATTTAAGTGGGCAATATGAGCATTTTCCAATGTTAAATTTGCCAAATCTGAATTTGAGTACCTTGCATATATAGAAGATAAAAAGAGTTTGTAATTGCTCAGATTGGGAAAGCAAAATTGAATTTTGTAAACTAATCAAATGATTAGCACATACTACTTTTTTTTTGTAATGAATGTTGTGCCTCTGAATTTGGCTAATGAACTGAAGAATCTAGTGTAACTGAAACATCCATTGAGTGGCTAATCGTGTTATGGAACTTCTCGCGGTTGGACAACTTGAATACACTTTTCCAAAACCAGCAACTATCCACCACCAGAAGATTATTAACCTTCCTGTATGTTGGGCATTATTTGTTGGTGTATAGGGATGGTTCAAGAAAATATAAAAGAAGAGAAAGAAAAATTCTTGAGGTATATATAACACTTTCTTTAAGGTGTTATTTGTCCCCACTACATGAATTATTTGTTACGGGTTAAGGCAAATTACATTTAGCATACAACAATAATGTTTGAGAAATGAGACAACAAATACTTTGATTTCTCTCCAAGAATGATCAATAAAGAATATATAAAACCTCTAAATAACCCTTAGAAAAGAGACAAAATGAGATGCTTAATTTAGAGAAGAGTAGCAACAATTTATTTATAAGACAACACTAGATATGCTTTCATGAATTATAATTTTTAGTCGCCACTATTCACTAATGATAAGTCATGAGTCTACAGGTCATAATTTTTCAAGAATAATTATATCTTTTCTTATGATCAATCATGGTGTCACAAGTCACAACATTCAATTAAGGTCATTACTTTGTATTAATGATCAACTACAAATCATAACTTTCTACTAATATTTAAACACCTTTGATGCCATAATAAAATGTAGAATATAAATATTATAGGGAATATGACTTGATATATAGCACACTATCTCTTTTATCTTTTAGTTGACAAACTATCTCCAACAATCCACCGCTTAATTTTTTTAATGCAATTATTAACTGATACACATAATATCGTGCTCAAAAGAAAGTATCATCACAATATCATGCTCAAAAGAAAGTATCATTACTTAGGGTGATGATACTTTCTTTTGAGCACGATATTGTGTGGTGATGATACTTTCTTTTGAGCAAGATATTGTGTGTGCTAGTATTTCAGTTAGACTAACCAAATTAAGGTGGAAAATACCATTAAACTATAATTTGCAAATTAGACTAGAAATACTACACACATAATATTCAAATTATTGATCAATTCAAAAAAAACCTTTTAGCACTATTACCAGCAATATGCTCTATGATAGATCCATGATCATTTACAAAAGTAAACCCACATTTTGCTAGAAATGACACCATCATATAAGTGAAAAGACCTTCTAACTTTTTATCAAGTACTTAGAAAGTCATTACATTTTATTAAGAATATATCACACTATATTCAACCTCTAATCTATACACTGGTTAGGGGTAACATAGTATTAGTGTTTACAATCACTTAACAACTTGTTATTACCCTTTAAACTTTTACTTTTAGTGGTAGTGCTAGAATAGAGGTAGGTTTCCCATTGTTAATGATTTTATATTAATGGTTTCAACTCTATTCCAGATGAACGACGCCATTTCTTATGATCATATAAGTGAAAAGACCTTCTAACTTTTTATCAAGTACTTAGAAAGTCATTACATTTTATTAAGAATATATCACACTATATTCAACCTCTAATTTATACACTGGTTAGGGTAACATAGTA
Source organism: Voacanga thouarsii (assembly GCA_026120185.1). Taxonomy (NCBI): domain Eukaryota; kingdom Viridiplantae; phylum Streptophyta; class Magnoliopsida; order Gentianales; family Apocynaceae; genus Voacanga; species Voacanga thouarsii. Next base: position 467,290 of record JANUWF010002236.1, on the reverse strand, counting down.
TTAGTGTTTACAATCACTTAACAACTTGTTATTACCCTTTAAACTTTTACTTTTAGTGGTAGTACTAGAATAGAGGTAGGTTTTCCATTGTTAATGATTTTATATTAATGGTTTCAACTCTATTCCTGATGATGTCAAATTCACTAAGTCCATTGATAATGGTATAGTCAATGGATCTACTAAATTATTGTATATTCGAATAAATACAATAGTCACAATATCATCTTACAATATTTATTTAAGATATTCATGTCTTAAACTTATATATCTAGATTTATCATTATACACCTTATTTAAGACTCTAGACATAGTTTCTTGACTATCACAATAAAGAAATCAGAGGTATAGGTTGGGACCACAACTTAATCTCAAGTAATAAACTCCTAAGCCACTCTATCTCTTTACATACAACAACTATAAATTCAGCTTCCATGGTAGAATGAGCTATCACAGTTTGCTTTATAGAAGCCCATAACATAGCACCACCGCTAAAGTAAATATCCACCCAATTGTAGAAATCTTGCCACTCATACTCTACAACCAACTAGTATCCGAGTAACCTTCAAGTACAACTAGAAATATGTTGTAATATATTCGTAGACTAGTCCGGATTCCTTCTTTTAAAGGATCTTAGCATCCTCCTCTACAAGAAGATACTTCATAAGTTGATCCTCTAAGAGTCTTTCCAACAAAGGGCTAGTTTTGCTATAATTGCCTCCACTTGTAATAACTTTGAAATTTCCATGCCAAGATTCATAAGTTTGGAAATTAGAACATGAAGATCATATACTTAACCAAGAAGAGAAGAACTATCATTAGAAGTAAAATTGAAATATATCAAGAAGAGAAGAACTATCATTGGAAGTAAAATTGAAATATATTTTAATTCGGTACCCACACCTTGTTATTTCTGTTGGTTAAACGGTTACGTAATCAATATTACATGGTGGAAGAAAAATCGAAAACCAATTCCCAGGATCACTCATATGTAGCATTACAGATAAAAGAAAAGGTTAAAACTATACTTTTAATGCTTTGGTGTTGTCACCACTGTTCAAAAATTTCCTTTCACTGATGGCGCGATCCAGTAATCATTTAAACATGTAGTTGTTTGGTCATAACCATTGCAACTCGAGTGTAGAGTTGCCTCCAATAGTATCCACACGAGGATTCAAAGCCAGGACCACCTAACTATAGTGCTAGTAAGAAGTGATAGGTGGCTAGGGTTTTTAGAGGAGAAGAAGAAGAAGAAGAAGAAGAAGAAGAAGAAGAAGAAGAAGAAGAAGAAGAAGAAGAAGAAGAAGAAGAAGAAGAAATGGCAGAGAGCGCGTTTCTATTTCTGTTCACCAACCCACAAAAAACACAACATCTATTATCTCACATATATTTCTGTGTATCCTTTTAGAATCCTGAACAATTTAAGATTTAATAATTATAATCAGAACCTATAAATTCTCATAATTATGATATGGCCTGCAAATTATAACTATTTATAATTTGGCCACAAAAAATTCTTTTTCTCGCAATTAACCCTATTATGTTATCAAATAACATTTTGATTTCTTCTATTTTGTGTGACCTATTAGGTTTTTTGGTCTATTGGTAGCGAAATATGAATTAATCTAAACATATTTAGGATTAATAATCCATGATAATTAGAACTAACCTATTAATTCTAATTAAGATTAATCTATTAATTCTCTAATAAATAAATATATATTAAGCACATCATGAGTGGCACCTAACAGTACATCATCACCACCCAAAAGTCTAGAAAGTCAAATGACCCGACTTATACCTTTCAATAGAAAATAACAGTGCAATAAACTTCTTTCACCATACAGTATAGCATTTGGTTTAGAGTATGGAATTAGTGCCAACTCTCTCTAGAATAATAATTAATTCTTGCTCGAATATTTTGGTACTTGTTCTCGAAGTTTATTACTCATCATGTGTATCAATTAAGACTATTTCTAATACACAATCGCCGTGGCCAAGAATTTCTCGAGTAGTGATTTTTACAAGTAGCCGTGACAAATTCGCCTACTATTATGAGTGGTGAATCATTTTGATAAACCTTAGAGGAGGGGGCTGAATAAGGTTTATGTCAAATAATCTCCAAAAAAAAAAAAAAAACTTTGAAGACTTTTCAGAAGGACAAACCGAATGGCAGAGTTGCTTTGCAGTTTCAAGAGTGCAGATAGGGATCTTAAAATCATTACAGAATAGTGAGAGAATGATATGAAATCAAGATGGGTAGTTAAGCTATCAAGTAGATTTACTACAAAAATGTAAGAGTTATTAAATGAAACACTGATTTAGAGAAAAAGATATAACATTCAAGATTTGAAGATCAGTAAAGATATAATGAAGAAATTTAGGCAAACAGGACACAAAAAAAAAAAAAAAAAAGGATTCAAGGATTTATAGTGGTTCGATCCTTAATTGGTCTACATCCACTACCTTAAGTTCTCACTTAAGGACTTAACACCACCCTTTAAAACCTTTTTTCCAAATCTATGGTGGTAGGTGATACTAATCTTGTACAAGAGGATCACCACACTTGGTTTTACAACTAACCTCTTTAAACACAATAATCAAGGCTCGTCCTAACTGAATTTTACCTCTTTAACCTTGATACACGTCTGATTGAGAGAAATATTACAGAAATAGCTCTTAGATTGAGCAGGATAGGAACAACTAAGCATTAATATCTTTTATCTTTGGAATAATTTTTTTTCACTTTAAACCACTAATCAAAAGGGAGGATTTTGTATCCTAAAGTATATGAATGTTTCTGAGAAAGATAGTACAAAAATCTACTTCAAAATTGAGTTTTAGAAGCTTTTATAGGAGCTAAACCTGAAGTCCCAACGGCTAGTAACGACTAGTTACTTTTATCAAGATTTCTAGGGTTTTGGATTCACAAAGTGGAAGGATGTTCGTTCAAAAGGTAAGTCCAAAATGGCACTTTAAGCAAAGAGATATTTTTGAAAAATGCCTCAGATAATTGGATGGTGTTTTGGATTCAAAGGTCCCTCCAAAACTATTCCAACAAAAAATCCAGATTTAGAAATATTCCTTTTCGAAAATATTTTTAAGTGCTTTAAGGTAAAAGAAAACTCAACATAAGGTAAAGAGATATAAGAATTTGCAAATACTTCCTTTATAACAATTTCTTGTCTATAGTTCTCCATAAGGGGTTCACGGTATGCAATCTCTTAAGATGAAGTTATACTTGACCACCAATTCTTGGATTCCATTTACTCAAGAGTTGCTTAGCAGTCTCATTAGCACATTTGGAAGAACTGTAATCAAACATGTTCTGTCTCATATAGATCATATAAGTTAGTCCTTATCAATATTTGTTATAAATCAAAACATAGGAGAATGCCCTTAAGGTTTACACCTTTATTAATCCTTTCAACTACTTTCATTTACTTCATGTTATACACAATATCTATCCCATAGGCAGTCTTGATAGGATTCCAAAGATTGGAATCAAAGTACAACGCTTAGTAAACAAAGTACCTTAAAGATTTCAAGTTAAATGATACTCACATATTTGTTATGATGAGATTCTATTACTGGTACTAAATAGTTATCAATGTAATTATCTTATAGTTAGGTCATTCAAGAAACTTGTCTTATAACAAGCATCCACGCGTTGACTTTGAGCATTACAATACTTACGGATATGAGAACTACCGCCTGATCAAATCAAGAAGTATAATACGTGCTAGTCTTAATAAATTAATGATGTCCTATCTCGTTAATACTATGATTAGGGATAATTTAAGTACAAATACTATCCAGTGTAATATAAGCCTCACATCTGATCTCTGTCATGATTTCCTTAACACAATATTGTACTTGGAATTTTATCTATCCATTATATTCATATAAAAGGATAAATAAAACAAATTAAATGATAAAGAATGTCCTGTATTATGCAATATATAAAATACACATGATGCCTCTAGGGCATAATACTAATAAACTCCCACTTGTAGTAGACCCAATCATTCATGTATCTAATACTGAATGACTCAACATATCTATCACGATTCTTCTGGGATAGTGCTTTAGTAAGTGGGCCAGCAATGTTCTCATCAGTGGAAACTCTCTCTATCTTTACATTTTATCTATCTATAATCTCCCTAATTAAATGAAAACACCTGAGTACATGCTTGGATCGCTGGTGAGATCGTGACTCCTTTGTTTGTGCAATAGCTCCATTGTTGTCACAATACAGAGATAATGGTTCTGCAATACTAGGAACCACTCCAAGATCCGTGATGAACTTCTTGATCCAAACTGCTTTTTTACTGCTTCAGAAGAGGCTATGTACTCAGCTTTAGTCGTTAAGTCGGTAATAGTATCTTATTTGGAACTTTTCCAATTTATTGTCCTTTTACACAACATAAATAAGTAACTAGATTGTAATTTAAAATCATCTTTATTAGATTAAAAACAGGCATCAATATACTCATTTATATCTAAATCACCTTCTCCATATACTAAGAATACATCTTTAGTCCTTCGCAAGTACTTAATGGCCCTCACCAGGGTCAAATTAGTATCTGTTGGGATTTCATCATGCTTATCAAATAAGAACACAGTGGAAATAACCATGAAATCCATGCCCAAGGTTCATGTGTTTGCAATTAAAACGGGAATAGAGGAAGAAAACGAAGATTATCTTCTGTAGCAAAAAAATAAAAATTTTCTTGCGAGTAGAAACTTGATCAGCAACTCTCTATTTTGAGTGTCCAATCCCACCACTACAATCCAAGAGTAGGATTGTCTTTAGTAGTAATCTACACAAGGTTGAATTGCTCACAAAACCCGATCAAAACTATGCCAGTAGTAGAGGAGCCGCTAGGTTTTAATTGGAGAAGAATAAGAATGAAAAGAGATGGTTTCTCAGACTTCCATCGTGCAAGAGGGAACAATTCCCATATTTATAGTTTTTACAATTTGTGTCACTTGCAATTAAGTCCTCCAAGATCCAATGCCTAAAATTTGGGCCCTTGAGGTTTATATAATTGCAACAAAGTCTCATGAATTATAAGAAACTTATAATTCACCTATAAATATATTTTCTTCTCTTAATTAACCCCACAATATTATTAAATAATATATAGTAAGCATTCAAACCTTTATTGTGTGTTACCCATTAGGTTTCCTAGTCTTATTAGTAACATAATATGAATTAATTCTAACAGTTTTAGAATTAATAATCCTAAATGAAATATAGGATTAATTTATTAATTCTTTAATTAATAAATTCAAGAATTAATAAATTAATATTTAACAGATCAAAAGCGACATATTGCAATGACTCTTGATCACCCAAAAGTCCAGAAAGTCAAGTGGCTTGACATAAATCTTTCCATAGTAAATAACCAGTGTAATAAACTCCTTCCACCATACTATATCTCATTTGGTCAGCGCATGAAATTAGTGCCAACTCCCTTCAGAATATTATTAATTATGACTCGAATATTTTAGTGCTTGTTTAAGAAATCCATTACTCGATATATGTATCAGTTTGGAATTATTTCTAATACATAGTCGCCTTGGCCAAGGACATCATGAGTAATGATTTCTATAAGTGGCTTTGAGATATACTCTTCTACTATTAGGAGTGGTGAATCCTTTATTGACCATCTCAACTACTTTCGTTTACTTTACATTATACCTAATATCCATCCTATAGGCGGTCCTTGTAAGACTCCAAAGATTAGAATCAAGGTACAACGCTCGATAAACAAAGTACTTTAGAGATTTTAAGTCTAAGGATACTTGCACACTTGCTATAATGAGATTCTATCACTGACACTCAATACCTATCCAAGTGATTATCTTATAACTAGGTCATCTAATGAACTTGTTCATATAATAAGCATCTGCATATTAATCCTGGGTATCAAAATACTCACGGTTATGAGAACCACCATTTGATCCAATCAAGGGATATAACATGTGCTAGTCTTGACGTAATAATAATGTCCCATCTCATTAATACTATGACTAGGGATTATTCAAGCACAAACACAACATATTGTAATAGGAATCTCACAGCATGATCTCTATCATGATTTACTTAATACTATGTTGTACTAGGGACTTTATCAAATAGTTTATAAGCTTTTTAAGATATAACAATAAAACTGAAAGATAAAGAATGCCTCTTTGATTAATTATTATGCAATATACATGGTACAAGTGATTGCCATTAGGGCATACCACTAACAATCTCCCACTTACACTAGAGCCACTCATTCATGTATCGAATACCGAATGACTCAACATGTTTATCACGTTTCTTCTGGGAAAGTGATTTAGTGAATGGATTAGCTATGTTCTGATCCGTGGAAATTTTCTCTATTTTTACATCTTGCCTATCTATGATTTCTCTAATCAAATGATAGCTTCTAAGTACATGCTTGGATTATTGATAAGACCATAGTTCCTTTGCTTAGGCAATAGCTCCATTGTTGTCACAATCACCACTCCAATTTTAGTGACAAACTTCTTGATCCACACTGCTTCTTTAGCTACTTCAGAAGCCACTATGCACTCTGCTTCAGTTGTCGAATCGGCAGTAGTCTCTTTTTAGAACTTTTCCAACTTACTGCCCCACCACCTAACGTGAACACGTAGCCAGATTGTGATTTGTAGTCGTTCTTATCGAATTGAAAGCTGGCATCAGTATATCCTCTTACTTGCAAATCACTATCTTCATATACCAAGAATACATTCTTAGTCCTTCGTAAGTACTTGAGGATATTCTTTACAGTCACCCAATGACTCTCTCCAAGGTCGAATTGGTATCAACTCGTCAAACTAAAAGCACATGATATATCGGGCATAGTACATATCATAGCATATATGATAGACCCAATTGCCGAAGTATACGGAATTCTACTCATATGATCCCTTTCAACTTGTGTCTTTGGACACATTGACTTTAAAATGCTTACTCCATGTATTATAGGTAAAAATCTTTTTTTGGATTGATCCATGTTGAACCTCTTCAACACTTTCTCTATATATATAGACTATAAAAGACCTAGCAACCTCCTTGATTTATCTCTGTAGATCCTTATTCCCAAAATATAGGTTGCTTCTCCACGGTCTTTCCTGGAGAACATCTTGGATAGTCAAATTTTTACAGATTAAAGAACTGAAACATCATTTCCTATTAGCATGTTATCCATATAAAGCAATAAGAAAACAAATGCACTCCCACTAACCTTTTTATACACACAAGGTTCATCTATGTTTTGAATGAAATCAAATTCTTTAATTTTCTCATCACAATGGATATTCCAACTCCCAGATACTTACTTTAAGTCCATAAACAGACCTTTGTATCTTGCATACTTTTGTGCCATATTTGGATGTGAAACCTTCACGTTGTCTCATATATACTTCCTCGATCAGGTTTCCATTATGGAAAGCTATTTTCACATCCATTTGTCAAACCTTATAGTCATAATGAGCGGCAAGTGTTAGGAGTATTCTTATGGATTTTAGCATAGCGACTAGTGAAAAAGTTTCGTCGTAGTCAATACCTTACTGTTGTTGATAACCTTTTGCAACTAGATGTGCCTTATATGTAACTACATTACAATCCATGTCGGTTTTCTTCTTAAAAACCCATTTGCACCCTATAGGCTTGATTCCTTCGAGTAGATCAACTAAAGTCCATACTTAGTTATTATACATGAAATCCATTTCTGACTTCATGGCTTCAAGCCATTTGTCAGATTTTGAACTATTCAGAATGTCCTTATAAGTAGTAGGCTTATCTTCTTCTATGAGCAATACGTCATTGTGGTCACTTATGAGAAATCCTTATCTCTCAGGCGCCACTCGTATCTTACTCGACCTACGAGGCCCTTATGTGTTAGAAGGTTCATCAATAGGTGTGGGTTCAAATGGTTGATCAATATTTGTTTGCTCTTCTTGAACTTCACTAAGTTCAAACTTACTCCCACTATCTCCTTTAGACATGTGCTCCTTCTCTAAGAAGATAGCATGTTTCAAAACAAACACTTTATTTTTAGAAGAAAGACAGAAGTAATATCTGAAGGATTCTTTCAAATATCCCAAAAAAAAAAAAATATATATATTTGTCAGACTTACTTTCAAATTTGTTTGACATTGCCCTTTTAACAAAAGCAGGGTAACCCCAAATCCTTAAAGGAGATAACTTTAGTCTCTTACCAAAGAACAACTCATAAGGAGTGGTATTAACTATTTTTTGTGGAACTCTGTTTACTATATAAATAGCAGTCTCTAGTGCATATCCCCAAAACGATTTTGGTAACTCTGCAAAAGCCATTATGATCCGTACTATGTCTAGAAGGGTTCGATTCCTTCTCTCAGATATACAATTATGTTGAAGTGTATGTGGCGGAATTCATTGAGATAATATCCCATTATCTCTAAGGTAACTTAGAAACTCTTAGCTTAAGTATTTACCTCCTCAATCGAATCTAAGAGTTTTAATACTTTTGCCAAGTTATTTCTCTACTTCATTCTTGAAGTCTTTGAACTTGTTAATTGCTTCAGACTTATATTTCATTAAATACAAATACCTATATCGTGAATAGTCATCGATGAAGGTTGTAAAGTAGTGATAACATCCTCTTGCTTGTATTGAGATTAGGCCATATATATCTGTATGTATCAGTTCTAATAACTCTTTTGCCCTTTCTCATTTTCTAGAAAATAGAATTTTAGCCATTTTACCAAGTAAACAAGATTCACATGTGTCATAGGATTCATAATCAAATGACCCTAAGTCATCCAGCTTATATAACTTAGACATGCGTTTTTCATTCATATGGCCTAAACGACAATGCTGTAAGTAAGATGGGATTGAGTTATCTTTTCTTTGTTTCTTTTCATTTATATTAAGAATTGGATTATCCATGTCTAGAATATATAAACCGCTAACTAAAGTTGCAGAACCATAATATATATCATTTAATGAAAGAGAATAACGGTTATTCTTAACATTTAAATGAAATCCAAATAAGTTTAAAAAAGGAATTGAGATAATATTTTTCAATAAAATTGGCACAAAATAGCAGTTTTGAAGTTTTAAGATTAATCTAGAAGGTAGATTAAGATGATAAGTCCCCACAGCTAGTGCAGCAATCTTTGCTCCATTTGCAGCTCGCGGATCCACATCGCCCTTTTTCAGCCTTCTACTGCCCTTTAGTCCCTACAAATTATTGCATAAATGAGATCTAAAACCGGTATTTAATAACCATATCTTATTATTAAAGGCATTATTAATCTCAATCATAAACATATTAGGAGTAGAAGTAGAAGTGCTTGCAAGCTTCTTCTTCTCCTTCTTTTTCTTCATAGACTCCAAGTAGGCTTTGCAGTTGTGCCTCCAATGGCCCATCTTGCCACAATGATGACATGGGTCTTTAATAGCTGCTACTCTTCTGTATACCTCATTTGGGCTTGGTAGGATTTTTCTTCTTCTTCTTGAAAACTTTCTTCTTAGAAGACAAAGAACCTACTAGCAAGATCGTCTTATCATCCTTCTTCATGAATGATTCAACAGTCTTAAGCAGATTGACAAGCTCAAGTATAATGGTCTCAATATTGTTCATGTGGTAGTTAATCACAAATTGTGAAGCAATACTTAGTAATGATTGTATAATTAAGTCAACACTTAAATCGTGATCCATTACGAAAACAAGAGACCCAAGCTTTTCAATATAGCCTAACATCTCTAGCCCATGATTTGCTATTGAAGCACCCTCAACCATTTTAGAATGGAACAGTTGCTTAGAAATCTCGTATCTATCAATTTTAGCTTGTTTATCAAACAGATCTTTAAGATGGAAGATAATGGTTTGAGCATCCATAAGCTCATACTATTTTTGTAACTCAGGAGTCATTGATGCCAGCATAATACATGATGCAGTGTCACTGTCCTCTTTATACTTCTTATGGACAACATGCTCATCAACAGGAGAATCTTGGGCTGGATGTGGCAGAATTAGAGTATCTAGCACGTAGACCAACTTTTCCGACCTGAGAACGATTCTCAAGTTTCTATACCAAACCAAATAGTTTGATTCAGTGAACTTATTTGTTTCAAAGATGCTACGTAGGTTTAGGTTTGTCGACTTGATGCAAGTGACCTAGATGTAAAGATAGGGTAATTAGAACATGTATATGCTCATGTATGCAAGTAATTAGGTCTTCAATTAAATGGATTTTTATTCCACTATTTTACACAAATTAATAGCCCATTGGAAGCTTTCCTAGTGGACCAGTATCTAAACTCCTTAAGAATGACCATGGGTTGGCCCTACAAACCACTGTTAAGTTCAGTGGTAGGTATCTAATACTAATTACATTAAATATAACTACTGTATCATTGGGTGATTAACATCTTTTAATCATTAAAGTATTTAATACAATCCCAACCTTGCCTCTAATATTCCTTATGCTTAGGTTAGCCCAACTGAGATAAATTAAATTCCATAGCTTGAACATACTTAATGTCAAGTAGGCTTAGGTATGCCCAACAACCTGGTCTCGAAAAGGAGCTCTCATTCTTACTATATTAATGGAAGGCATTAGATTTAATGTTATTTGAGGGATTTATTGCTTTTAGTTATCTCAATGTTTGGCATGCATATGATTTATCAATAAGCAACATAAATTGATAAACAAGGTAATAAATAGTTACGTGGCATGGTTATGGACTCTCTAAATTAATTTTCTCGAGCCATCAAGGAAATTAATATGGCCAATTGTATGTGTTCATGCATGATTTAAGTAGAATATCTTACAATTTCGCTTTGTTTTGATTGCCGTCTTCAAAATCCAGTAAATAAAATTCTATCTCAATATAACCTATATAAACTAATTACATTCTTTCCTAAAGGAAGAAACCTCGAGTCACATTTGAGGAGAGTTAGATGAGAAGAGAATTACACAAGAATTTGAGATAAGGCAGGACGCGCAGGCCCTATTTAATTAAAACAAAACGATAAAGATGCATGAACAGATATTTTTGGGCGTAGTCCATAACCATCCACCCTGCCAAGGAAATGTGCTTAAAATACAACATAATACATCCAATGCACAATCATCCAAAAACCAGTATTTTGGAGAAATCTGAGTCTAATATTGAATTTTGGAAAGTTCTGAGTCGAAATCAAATTTTAGAAAATTATGGGTCCTACGTGTAATTTTAAAAATATTTTTATCCAAAATCATGGGTTTCACATAAATTCTAATCATTATTGGAACCTAATCTCAAAAATAGAAAAGATAAAAAAAAATTATAATAATTATTTTTTTAATATAAAACAGTGCAAGAACAGAGTGCACCTGACGTTAGGTGGGACAAATGTACTTGGGGCCAGGTTTGCTTTAGAGGCATGCGGCTAGCACATAAAATAGGAAAAGAACAGAGTGCACCCGACGTCAGGTCAATCGAACGCACTCGGCACCAGGTATGCTCTAGAGGCAGAAAAATACTGCTATTCATCTTCTTCCCTGGATTCTTCGGTAAATTTTTCATGAATAGCAACGTAATTTTCAGACCGTTCAAAACAATTTTGATATCAAGCATTGTTAATCAATATTAACAATCAACTATACTCTACACGACAATTTAAACCACAATCCAAATTGTTGAATCAAAAGCTTGATTGCAGGAAGAATCTTACGCCAAAACCAGACCCACATGGAAATAACTTCCCAACCGTTTTTCAATTACCTAGAGACTTTTCAAACCAGAAAACCAAACACACCATACAAAGTAGTAGACATACAATCACCATGATCATATAGGTACATGCCCAGAAATGATTTCAAAGCAATTAAAGACCCATTACAACACAAACATGAAATCTCTAATACCACTGTTGGGATTTTATCATGCTTTTTTTTTTTTTTTTACAAAAATGTAAATGGATTAATATTGATCAAAATATATTTACAAGGTGGTTCTCTAGTTAAAATTCAAGAGGACTATTAACTAGCTGTGGTCAATACAATTCTCAAAATTGGTCAAAACATTAGGGTACAAAGTAAATATAACAGTGTACATATTTGTTTTGATCCTTTTAGTAATTTCTTTCGGTTGGCAAACATCTTCATAAAACAACGCCCGATTATGTGCCATCCAGATGTAATAGAATGCGGCAACCATAGTAGTAGCCTTAACCTTAGCAAGCTATGAAGATCCGCGGTTTGCTCACTTGAACCACCTAAGGCATGAGTTGGTCATATTCATAGCTTGTGGTAATCCAAGCCACACTTTAATTTCTATCCAAATAGGTGTAGAAACCGAGCACTTGAAAAACAAATAGTTGGTTGTTTTCGATTGTGCCTTACATAGTGGACAGGACAAGTCATCCAGCCGGAACACAAGTGCATCATTGGTCTTCCGCCGTCCCCTTGCACACAGCCAGACCAAGAATGAATGCTTGGAGGTAAGGCCCTGCTTCCAAATAGTGTTGGCCCAATAAACATTTAATGTAGTTATCCTAAGGTAGTCGTATGATTGGGTGGTAAACGAAATGGTACCCATTGCCCAAGTGTGTAGTAGATTAGCTATGTGGTGTTTATCTCGTTCCCGCTCCAGAATCAAGTTTCTAATTGCTAGTAGTCATAGTCCAGCCATTTGACCCACATGGATTATTTCTCTTCCTGTATGTCCCAAAGAATTCTGGCTAAAAGCACCCCATTCCATGTCTGTAAATGTCTTAATCCCAGTCCACCCTCGTTCTTAGGTAGGCAAACATCTTTCCAAGCAACCAACGACTGTTTTGAGTCCTACAAGAAATCCTGAGCTATCCTATCCAACTGACTAATCATTGCAGCCGGTGTTGGAAGAATGGATATCCAGAAACACTCTACCCCTTATAGGACAGTCTGGATCAATTGTAGTCGCCCAGCATAAGAAAGTGAAGGTGCAGACCAACGCCCAATATAGGAGCCAATTCTATCCAGCAAAGGTATGTAGTAAGATGTCCGTATCTTACTAATCATGATTGGTAATGTTGGATTATATGCCCTCTTAGACTAGATTTCTAATGTAAAATCGAATATTTTAATAAAAGAATTTACTTTCAGAAATTGTTTGTGAATTTACTTTTTGTTTGTGCATAATTTTCGTTTGGAACAGACCCATTGTGTTTAAATTAGTTGTCCATGTGAATGGTGGTCTTTCATAGTAAGTTATGGATCACGGGTTATTTAACACATAAATATTTGTTCTTAACCTATTGATGAGACTGGGAATCTCATCATGTTTAGGTTATTATGTTATGAATTCCAAATGGGTTTGGATCACTTTTAGCCAGTGAGTAGTCCACTTACTTCATGACATAAGCGTATTTCGAATACGTAGGACATGACCTATAGTAGTGGTTTCTAAAAGTACTATATGATAGAAACCTAGACTACTACTGAAACAGCATGGACTAGTACTCTACGACTTGAGTATGAATTGGTGGTTTGGCGAAGCTGGAAGCATATACTTTGATTTGCTATAGTTGAAGTTCTATCGTAGGGCCAATATACTTACATGTTGGGTATGTGTAACTAGTTAGTTAAGACAGACTTGTACAAGATAGTTTCTACATTGTATCGCCCCTTATGGTTGTCCGAATGGTCTAAAATGTCCAGGGTCTTGGGAAACATGACTTGGATGTTTGCTTTAGGGTAGCTCCCTTGGAAAGCGGAAAAACTCCAGGAAGTCGTGGACCATTAGACTAGAAGCCTAAGGATGGTAGATGTCATTTAGAGGGGTGTTAGTACACTTCTTCCTCTCTAAATGTACTGCGATGTGTAGATGGGTATTTTAGTCATTTCACTTGAAGGTCGGAGACTTTGCTAATACAGCATTGTCCTTGGGGTCAATATTTCCTTATGGTGATATTAGAAAATATTTAAAATGTAAAATACAGCTATTTATATAGCAGGAGTATTTTGGTCATTTTAGTAGCCAAGGCGATGTGTCTTTTTGGTCCTCGGAATAGCCCGTAAGTCCTAACTAATTTTGGGTTGAGGAATTGGTCTCAGTTCAAGAGGATTTTATTTTATTTTATTTTATTTTATTCAGGATGTCTAATTTATTATTAGACTGGAATAAAATAAATAAGTAAAATAAAATAGGAGTTGACAGAAATTAATTATCTAGTTTAATTGGTTAATTAATTATTCAGGGCTTAGGTCCAGTATGAATAATTAGGAAATTAACCTGGGCTTAAACTAGAGGAAATAATTAATGTTTTATTATTTATTAGGTTATTTATATAAGCCCAAGAAATAAATAATTAAAGATTAATTATTATGATTCATTTGGGCTCATTAATTATTTATTGGATTATTTATATAAGCCCAGGAAATAAATAATTAATGTTTATTATTTTGGGACTTTTGGGTTCAAGAGAAATAATAAATATTATTTCGGCCCAATAGCTTGGACCGTTGGATTTTTTCCAGATACGGTTAAGAAGAGTTTAGGGTTAAGCCAAACTTATTCTCAGGATAACATCCGGGTGTTAGAAATTTGATATCCTGGGGATATGTTTATCAGATAATGAGAGACCTAGTTTTGGCTGACCAATAAACAAGTCTCTGGTAGAAGGAAAAACTCTAATCTCCCTAACACAACTAAGACTCTCGTCTCTCTCTCTAAGACTCACGTCCCTCTCTCTCTTGCTCATGCCTCCCTTTTCTCTGGTTTCTTCTTGTTTCTTTGCTAATCAATAGCAAGAGAACCAAGGAGATTTGAGACCGTTCTTCTTCTCTGTTGTGTTCACTGACTAGAGGATAGGTAGAGGAATATTCTGAGAGTTGAAAGGCTTGGCGTTAATGCAAACAAGGCGAAGTAGGAGGCTAGCGGGTTTTCAACCGAAAGCTTCTTCAAGTGGGCAAGGCAGAGCGATTCCCGTCATTCAATCCACTTCTACTCAACCTAGAAGGCTTAAGGAGCACAAATGTATGATCTTCACGCTTTCATGCGGCCTTTAAGGCTTGCGGTTTTTTTTTTCCTCTGTTTTTACCGTCACTTCATGCTTCCTTTGTTTTCCCGTCCCTCAATGTGGTATCAAAGACAGGTTCTTTGATCAATTTAGGGAGCCTGGTAGTTAATAAAAATGGAGAAGATGATTATACTTGTGATCCTTCGCTGTTTTGGTATGGGATACCATCACTGTGAGCTTCACCGTTGAAGCATAGGGCTTTCTGTAAATTTTTTGGCTTTAATGTTTTGATCGTGTAAACCCAATTTAAATAGGTATAGGCGGTTGTGGTTTTGTTTTGGATGAGTTTTTGTAAGTAAAAATGTCCAAAGAAGCCAAAGAAATAAGCAAAAGTCGAAGAACAGAGGCTCTGCAGAAAGTTCGCGCGGAAGAAAAGAACAAAAAAGGAAGGCACTATTCCTAAGCCGTTTGAGCCGAGTCGAGCTGCCGTTGAGCCGCTGCCGAAACTGTGAGAGGAGCCAGTTGCTGTTGAGCTGAGCCGATGGGAGAATTGCGAGCCGATTACTGATTGCAATTGCAAATTTGCAATTGGCGTGCGGGTCTTCAGCGGGAAACCAGGCGGAGGCGCGGGTCAGCAGCAGAGGGCAAGCGGGCGTGGGTCGGCTCCATGGGCTGCAGCGTTGGCGATCCGGTGCGGTGGACCGCAGGCTATGTGGGCGCGGATCTAGTGCATCGGGTGCACGTGGACTGCCAGCTATTTTTGCATTTTTTAAATTTTTTTTCTTTTTCGTTTTGGGTCCCATACTAGGTGAAGTTAATATTTTTGCAATATTTTATATTCTTGGAATATATTTGCATGAAAAATATTACTAAGGGATTTTAGGATTAAAGAAGATAATTAATTAATTAATGTGTTTAATTCTATTATTTGGGCACTTAGGTTTAAAAAATAGAAAAGTATGAAAACGTTTACTGTTTTCTGGCATGCTATTTTTTTTATGTACCCATGTGCGCTTTTCCTCAAAGACCAAAGTCTTTGGGAACACTTTTTTGACAAGAAAAACATTTTTCTTCAAAAATTAAATGGTTATTTTAATTTGTACAAAAATTAATCCTTGAATATTTTCTCAAAGGATTTAATCCTTGACATAGAAAATATATTGGATTTAGATATTTTTGTAAATTAAAATGGAGAGCCATTTTTTTTTTGTTTTGGACTAGAAAAATGATTTTGTCAAAAGAACTTGAGACCGAAGTCTCTAGAAAGTTTTAATTGGAAAATTTTTGAAATCATTAAGTTTTAACTTAAATAAAATTAGTCCATGGAGGAATCTCTCAAAGGATATAAGCCTTGGCATAGAGATTTTAATGGATTTAGATATTTTATTTTTGAGTTAAGGAAAAAACTTAATGGAAATTTCAAAAGGATATTTTTCAGAAAACCTTTATTTTAAAAGACTAAGTGGGAGAGGGGTTCCAACAGCCCCACGGCTTCTATCACGGTCCTCATTAGAGATCATGGGTCCCCTCGCGTCACCCTGGGAGTGAACCCATATAGGATGGGGATACCACAAGGATCTAGATCTAATGGAAGGACATAATTAATAACCCGGGGCACGTACTATGATCGGCCAGCCCATGTTGGAGGTTATAGTACGAGGTATGTCCATAGGAAATGAGAGGAAACGGCCATCCCATGATGGAGTTATCCTCTATATCATTACCTAGAAGGAAAATTAATTTGTGGTGGTTAATACACTTAGCTTAGGAAACTGTTAATCTTCCCAAGAAGCTATGTCAGTTTTCCTAAGAGCCAAATTATTTTTAGTGCACAAATTTTATTTTGTTTTCACAAACTAAATTCTTTCTTTTATTTTTCGATTTTCAGAAATGGTGGGAGGTTCTTTTAGTCCATTGGCCGTTATTCTCAGGGAGAATAAGTTAACGGGTCTAAACTATGTGGACTGAAAAAGGAACCTGGACATAATACTCATAGCCGAAGAGTATAAGTATGTCCTTTACGAGACCTGCCCTGTTATCGGGGAAGGTTCCATCGCCGAAGAGCGAGAGGCTGAGAAGGCGTGGAAGAAGGCTGACAAAATGGCACGTTGCTACATGTTAGCCTCCATGTCTAATGTGCTCCAGTCAAAACACGAGCACATGGCTTCTGCATATGACATCAGTCAATCATTGGCTACTATGTTCGCAGACAAGAGCCGGCCCACAAGGCAGGAGGCTCTTTGAACTATTATAAACACTAAGATGGTTGAGTGAGCATCAGTCCGAGAGCATATGCTCAAGATGATTGCTGCCTTCGAGGAGGCAGAAATCTTAGGGGCTGTCATTGACCCTGAGAGCTAAGTGGACATAGTTCTCGAATCTCTACTTGGCTCCTTCACTCAGTTCAAGTTGAACTATAATATGAACAAATTGAACATGAGTTTAACTGAACTAATGAAGGAGCTTCAGATGGCAGAGAAGGTCATGAAGCCGTAGTCAAAGGCCATGATTGCTAAGGCTTCTTCCTCAAGAACCCAGAAAGTTCAAGAGGAAGAAGGGGAATACAGCAGCCCAGCCCAAGAACCAGCCCAAGGACAAACCAAAGGGTAAGTGCTTCAAATGTAGGAAGAAGGGACACTGGAAAAAAAGTGTCCAGATCTTCAAGCTAAGAAAAACTCCACAAGTAATGTTTTCTATCTAGAGTCCATATCAATAGTAGGATCAACTTCCACTTAGATTGTTGATTCAGGAGCCACTGATCATATCTGTAACTACTTGCAGGGGTTTAGAAAGATAAGAAGACTCAAGAAGGGCGAACATAGGCTTCGAGTAGGTAATGGAGCACAAGTCTAGGCCCTTGTAGTGGGAGAGCTGAATCTTATTTTTTATTGTAATAAGATAGTGGTTTTAAAAGATATTTTATATGTAACTGGTTTTCGTCAGAATTTCATTTCAGTTGCAAAACTTATTAAACAAGGATATTCTGTATCTTTCCATTCTAGTATTTCTATCAGTAGAGATGGAGAAATTTTATGTACTGGGTACATGTATGGAAATCTGTTCTTTTTAAACCCTATTAACAACCAATCAAATAACGCTCAGTCTGAACTTTAAACTAAGAAGAGAAAGACCAATATCAATGATTCATACCTTTGGCATCTAAGGTTGGGTCATATTAACTCAACCATGATTCAGAGGCTAATCCAGGATGGGCCTTTGGGCTCATTGAGATTGGAAAGTTGGCCTCAATGTGAACCCTGCCTGATGGGAAAGATGGCCAAAATGTCATTTACACCAAAGGCAGATAGAGCCAAGGAGGTGTTGAGTCTTGTTCACACTGATGTGTGTGGTCCGTTATCTACACCAGCTAGAGGAGGTATTAAGTACTTCATCACTTTCACGGATGATTGTACGAGATATGGTTACATTTACCTTATGAGACGCAAGTCTGACTCTTTTGACAAGTTCAAGGAGTTTAAGGCTGAAGTAGAGTGTTGGATAGGTAAATTAATCAAAACCTTACGATCGGATCGTGGTGGAGAGTACCTCCTAGGTGAATTCAAGGACTACATGGTACATCATGGGATAGTACCCCAACTCTCTGCGTCGGGAACACCCCAGCAGAATGGAGTAGCTGAGAGAAGGAACAGGATATTGATAGAAATGGTTCGAAGCATGATGTCTCATGCTACTCTTCCAGTGTCCTTTTTGGGATATGCCCTGGAGACAGCGGCATATATTCTGAACTTGGTACCTTCCAAGTCAGTACCTAGGACTCCCTATGAGATGTGGACTGGGCGTAAGCCAAGTCTGAATCATCTTAGGATTTGGGGTTGTCCAGCTTATGTACTGGTCAAGGGAGACAAGTTGGAACCAAGATCAGAATTATGCTATTTTGTTGGCTATCCAAAAGGGACAAAATGAGGTTGCTTTTATCATCCTAAGGAGCAGAAGGTGCTAGTCAGTACCAATGCTAGATACTTGGAAGATGATCAAAGTACTTCTACTAAAGGTTCTACGAGGCTAGAACTTGAGGAGAAGTTATCTACGGAATCAACTTCTTCTGACTCGATTGTGGAACAAAAAGAGGCACAGTCTCAAGAGCCTGTGCAAGTGGAGCCTCGTCATAGTGGGAGAGTGTCTGGGGTTCTGAATAGATGGACTGGAGAAGCCTTTGAGCTAGTCTCTGACCATCATTAACAAGACCCTACTAGATACGAGGAGACTATTGCTGATGCCGATGCAAATCTTTGGCATGAAGCAATGAAAGCCGAGATTTAGACTATGTACCTGAATCAGGTTTGTGATCTAATAGCTTCACCTGAAGGGATAAAACCTATTGAGTGCAAGTAGGTGTACAAGAGAAAGAGGGGAGCGGATGGGAAGCTGGAAACCTTCAAAGCTAGGCTTGTGGCGAAAGGGTATACTCAGAAAGAAGGTATCAACTGTGAGGAAACCTTTTCCCCGGTAGCTATGCATAAATCCATCCACGTCCTTCTTGCCATCGCATGTCACTATGAAAACGAGATATGGCAAATGGATCTCAAGATAAAAAAAACTTATTATTATTAATTTTTTTTAATATAAAACAATGCAAGAACAGAGTGCACCTGACGTTAGGTGGGACAAACGTACCTGGGGCCAGGTTTGCTTTAGAGGCATACGGCTAGCACAAAAAATAGGAAAAGAACAGAGTGCACCCGACGTCAGGTCGATCGAATGCACCCGGCACCAGGTATGCTCTAGAGGCAGAAAAATACCTCTATTCATCTTCTTCCCTGGATTCTTCGGTAAATTTTTCATGAATAGCAACGTAATTTTCAGACCGTTCAAAACAATTTTGATATCAAGCATTGTTAATCAATATTAACAATCAACTATAATCTACACGACAATTTAAACCACAATCCAAACTGTTGAATCAAAAGCTTGATTGCAGGAAGAATCTTATGCCAAAACCAGTCCCACATGGAAATAACTTCCCAACCATTTTTCAATTACCTAGAGACTCTTCAAACCAGAAAACCTAACACGCCATACAAAGTAGTAGACATACAATCACCATGATCATACAGTTACATGCCCAGAAATGATTTCAAAGCAATTAAAGACCCATTACAACATAAACATGAAATCTCTAATACCACTATTGGGATTTTATCAGGCTTTTTTTTTTTTTTTTTACAAAAATGTAAATGGATTAATATTGATCAAAATATATTTACAAGGTGGTTCTCTAGTTAACAGTCAAGAGGACTATTAACTAGCTGTGGTCAATACAATTCTCAAAATTGGTCAAAACATTAGGGTACAAAGTAAATATAACAGTATACATATGTGTTTTGATCCTTTTAGTGATTTCTATCGGTTGGCAAACATCTTCATAAAACAATGCCCGATTATGTGCCATCCAGATGTAATAGAATGCGGCAACCATAGTAGTAGCCTTAACCTTAGCAAGCTATGAAGATTCGCGGTTTGCTCACTTGAACCACCTAAGGCATGAGTTGGTCATATTCATAGCTTGTGGTAATCCAAGCCACACTTTAATTTCTATCCAAATAGGTGTAGAAACCGAGCACTTGAAAAATAAATAGTTGGTTGTTTCCGATTGTGCCTTACATAGTGGACAGGACAAGTCATCCAGCCGGAGCACAAGTGCATCATTGGTCTTCCGCCGTCCCCTTGCACATAGCCAGACCAAGAATGAATGCTTGGAGGTAAGGCCCTGCTTCCAAATAATGTTGGGCCAATAAACATTTAATGTAGTTATCCTAAGGTAGTCGTATGATTGGGTGGTAAACGAAATGGTACCCATTGCCCAAGTGTGTAGTAGATTAGCTATGTGGTGTTTATCTCGTTCCCACTCCAGAATTAAGTTTCTAATTGCTAGTAGTCATAGTCCAGCCATTTGACCCACATGGATTATTTCTCCTCCTGTATGTCCCAAAGAATTCTGGCTAAAAGCACCCCATTCCATGTCTGCAAATGTCTTAATCCCAGTCCACCCTCGTTCTTAGGTAGGCAAATATCTTTCCAAGCAACCAACGACTGTTTTGAGTCCTACAAAAAATCCTGAGCTATCCTATCCAACTGACTAATCATTGCAGCCGGTGTTGGAAGAATGGATATCCATAAACACTCTACCCCTTGTAGGACAGTCTGGATCAATTGTAGTCGCCCAGCATAAGAAAGTGAAGGTGCAGACCAACGGCCAATATAGGAGCCAATTCTATCCAGCAAAGGTCTGTAGTAAGATGTCCATATCTTACTAATCATGATTGGTAATGTTGGATTATATGCCTTCTTAGACTAGATTTCTAATGTAAAATCGAATATTTTAATAAAAGAATTTACTTTCAGAAATTGTTTGTGAATTTACTTTTTGTTTGTGCATAATTTTCGTTTGGAACAGACCCATTGTGTTTAAATAAGTTGTCCATGTGAATGGTGGTCTTTCACATTAAGGTATGGATCACGGGTTATTTAACACATAAATATTTGTTCTTAACCTATTGATGAGACTGGGAATCTCATCATGTTTAGGTTATTATGTTTTGAATTCCAAATGGGTATGGCTTACCTTTAGCCAGTGAGTAGTCCACTTACTTCATGACAGAAACGTATTTCGAATACGTAGGACAGGACTTGTAGTAGTGGTTTCTAAAAGTACTATATGATAGAAACCTAGACTACTACTGCTACAGCGTGGACTAGTACTCTACGACTTGAGTATGAGTTGGTGGTCTGGCGAAGCTGGAAGCATATACTTTGATTTGCTATAGTTGAAGTTCTATCGTAGGGCCAATATACTTACATGTTGGGTATGTGTGACTAGTTAGTTAAGACAGACTTGTACAAGATAGTTTCTGCATTATATCGCCCCTTATGGTTGTCCGAATGGTCTAAAATGTCCAGGGCCCTGGGAAACATGACTTGGATGTTTGCTTTAGGGTAGCTCCCTTGGAAAGCAGAAAAACTCCAGGAAGTCGTGGACCATTGGACTAGAAGCCTAAGAATGGTAGATGTCATTTAGAGGGGTGTTAGTACACTTCTTCCTCTCTAAATGTACTGCGATGTGTAGATGTGTATTTTAGTCTTTTCACTTGTAGGTCGGAGACTTTGCTAATGCAGCATTGTCCTTGGGGTCAATATTTCCTTATGGTGATATTAGAAAATATTTAAAATGTAAAATACAGCTATTTATATAGCAGGGGTATTTTAGTCATTTTAGTAGCCAAGGCGATGTGTCTTTTTGGTCCTCGGAATAGCCCGTAAGTCCTAACTAATTTTGGGTTGAGGAATTGGTCTCAGTTCAAGAGGATTTTATTTTATTTTATTTTATTCAGGATGTCTAATTTATTATTAGACTGGAATAAAATAAATAAATAAAATAAAATAGGAGTTGACAGAAATTAATTATCTAGTTTAATTGGTTAATTAATTATTCAGGGCTTAGGTCCAGTATGAATAATTAGGAAATTAACCTGGGCTTAAACTAGAGGAAATAATTAATGTTTAATTATTTATTGGGTTATTTATATAAGCCCAAGAAATAAATAATTAAAGATTAATTATTATGGTTCATTTGGGCTCATTAATTATTTATTGGGTTGTTTATATAAGCCCAGGAAATAAATAATTAATGTTTATTATTTTGGAACTTTTGGGTTCAAGAGAAATAATAAATATTATTTCGGCCCAACAGCTTTGACCGTTGGATTTTTTCCAGATACGGTTAAGAAGAGTTTAGGGTTAAGCCAAACTTATTCTCAGGATAACATCTGGGTGTTTGAAATTTGATCATCCCGGGGATATGTTTATCAGATAATGAGAGACTTAGTTTTGGCTGACCAATAAACAAGTCTCTGGTAGAAGGAAAAACTCTAATCTCCCTTACACAACTAAGACTCACGTCTTTCTCTCTGAGACTCACGTCCCTCTCTCTCTTGCTCACGCCTCCCTCTTCTCTGGTTTCTTCTTGTTTCTTTGCTAATCAATAGCAAGAGAACCAAAGAGATTTGAGACCGTTCTTTTTCTCTGTTATGTTCACCGACTAGAGGATAGGCAGAGGAATATTCTGAGAGCTGAAAGGCTTGGCGTTAATGCAAACAAGGCGAAGTAGGAGGCTAGCGGGTTTTCAACCGGAAGCTTCTTCAAGTGGGCAAGGCAGAGCGATTCCCGTCATTCAATCCACTTCTACTCAACCTAGAAGGCTTAAGGAGCGCAAAGGTATGATCTTCACGCTTTCGTGCGGCCTTTAAGGCTTGCGGTTTTTTTTCCTTTGTTTTTACCGTCAATACATGCTTCCTTTGTTTTCCCATCCCTCAGGTAATCCCAAATAGTGAAATGGGAATTAGCTAAGAGGGATGCTTGTTTCAGCCAGAAGAGCCTCCTGATCAATCCTCCTTATTCCAGTTAGGTATATGTTAGACTTATCTCTGTTGATTTCAAGTCTAGAGCACCATTTAATTTCATCAAGGCAGCCTAGTAATATGCGTACTGATGAACAGTCACCCCTAGCAAATAGTATAAGGTCATCTGCAAATGCTAGGCGAGTAATCCTTAGAGTCTCACACTTGGGTTGGTAGTTGAATATTGTCCCTAGTGTGTGCACTTTGACGGCTCGTAAGAAATATTCTAAACAAATGATGAACAGCATAGGAGAAATCAGATCCCATTGTCGAAGTCCTTTGGCTCCACTAAAGAACCCCTGCACCATCCTATTGATAGCAACCGAGAAAGAGGTTATGGTCACACACTACTCTATCCAGTCTGCATCTTACTCCTGAGTATCACAATACTCACGGTTATGAGAATCACCACTTGATCTAATCAAAAGATATAATATGTGCTAGTCTTGGTGTATTAATAATGTCCCATCTCATTAATACTTTGACTAGGGATTATTCAAGCACAAACACTGCATAGTATAGTAGGAATCTCACATCATGATCTCTATTATGATTTTTTTAACACTGTGTTGTACTAGAGACTTTATCAAATAGTGTGTATGCATATTAAGATATAACAATTAAACTGAAAGAAAAAAATGCCTCTTTTATTAATTATTATGCAATATACATAGTACAAGTTATTGCTTCTAGGGTACAACACTAATCGTATCTGCTTATCAAACTGGGAATACAAGATACATCGGGCTTAGTACATATCATAGTATACGTGACGGATCTAATTGCTGAGACGTATCGAATCTTACTCATGTGACCCCTTTCAACTTGTGTCTTTGGAGAATTAACTTTGAATAGCTTACCCTATGAGATATGGGTAAGAATCCATTTTTAGATTGATCCATGATAAACCTCTTTAGCACTTTATCTATGTATGTAGATAGTGAAAGATCTAGAAACCTTTTTTATCTATCTCTATAGATCCTTATTTCAAGAATATAGCTTTCTTCTCTAGGGCTTTTCATGGAGAATTTCTTAGACAACTAAACTTTCACTAATTGAAGAATAGTACATCATTTCCTATTAACAACATATCATCTACATAAAGTAACAAGAAAATGACTACACTCCTACTAACATTGTTGTATATACAATGTTCATCTATGTTTTGAATAAAATCATCCTCTTTGATTATTTCATCAAAAAAGATGTTCCAACTCCTAAAAGCTTGCTTAGGTCCATAAGTGGACCTTTGTAGCTTGTACAATTTTGTACTATCATTGGATGTGTTGTATCATATACACTTTCTCAATTAGGTTTCTTTTTAAGAAAGTTGTTTTCACTTCTATTTGCCAGACCTCATAGTCATAATGGGCGGTAAGTGCTAGGAGTATTCTTATGGTTTTAGCATAGTAACTGGCCAGAAGATTAATTTCCTTATAGTCAATACCATGCTGTTGAAGATAACCCTTGTCAATAAGTCATACTTTATAGGTAACTACATTACTATCCATATCCATTTTTTTTTTTAAAACACATTTGTACCCAATAGGTTTGATTCCTTCGGGTGGATCAACCAAAGTCCATACTTGGTTATCATACATGGAATGTATCTTTGATTTCATGGCTTTCAAGCTATTTGTCAGATTCTAAACTATTCAGAATATCTTTGTAAGTAGTGGACTTATCTTCATCTATGAGAAATACGTCATTATGTTCACTTATGAAAAATCCATATATCTCAGATGTTACACGTATCCTATTCGACCTACAAAGTTCTTGTGTAAGTGAATGTTCATCTATTCTCTCAATAAATATGAGATCAAACGGTTGATTTATGCTTATTTGTTCTTCTTGAACCTCACTAAGTTTAATTTTACTTCCACTATATTTTTGAACATGTGCTTCTTCTCTAAGAAGACGGTATTCTTTGAAACTAACACTATATTTTCGAAAGAAAAGTAGAAGTAATATCCAAAAGACTCTTTCGAATATCCAACAAATAAACACTTGTCAAACTTACTATCAAGTTTGTCTAACTATGGTCTTTTAACAAAGGTGGGGCAACCCTATACTCTCAAGTAAGACAACTTTGGTTTCTTATCAATGAATAGCTCAAATTGGGTAGTGTCAACCGCTTTTGACGGAACTCTGTTTAGAATATAAACAAAAGTCTCCAGTGCATACCCCCAAAATGATTTTGGTAAGTCTGCAAAAGCTATCATGGTCTGTACCATGTCTAGAAAGGTTCAATTTCTTCTCTTCCATATTAAGGTGTATACGGTAGAGTCCATTGAGATAATATCCCATTATCTCTAAGATAACCTTAAAATTCCTTGCTTAACCTCTTCGATCAGATCTTAGTATCTTGATACTTTTGCCAAATTATTTCTCTACTTCATTTTTAAAGT
The DNA here is from genome assembly GCA_026120185.1 of Voacanga thouarsii. NCBI lineage: Eukaryota > Viridiplantae > Streptophyta > Magnoliopsida > Gentianales > Apocynaceae > Voacanga > Voacanga thouarsii. The sequence continues at coordinate 441,475 of JANUWF010002236.1, read as the reverse complement.
CTTTGAACTTGTCAAGCCTCAAATTTGTATTTCATTAAATACAGATACCCATATCATGAATAATTATCGATAATGGTTATGAAATAGTGATAACCTCCTCTTACTTGTATAGACATTAGTCCACATACATCAGTATGTATAAGTTCTAACAACCCTTATTCCATTTCTCCTTTTCCAGAGAAAGGAGGTTTAGCCATTTTACCAACTAAGCAAGATTTGCATATGCTATATGATTCATACTCAAATGACCCTAGGTTACCAAGCTTGTGTAACTTAGAAACGTGATTCTCATTTATATGGCCTAAACAATGATGCTATAAATAAATGAGATTGAGTTATCTATTCTTGGTTTCTTATTATTTATATTGAGAATTAGATCATTCATGTCTAGAACATAAATTCCATTTATCAAATTCATATTTCCATATTGCATACCATTTAATAAAAAAGAATAAATTTTATCCTTAAAAATTAAATGAAATCCATTCATTTCCAAACAAGCGACTGAGATAATGTTCTTAAGTAATACAGATACAAAAAAATAGTTTGTAACTTCTAAGACTAATCCAGAAGGTAATTGTAGCTCATAAGTCCCCACAACAAGTGCTGCAACTTTTACTCCATTTGTAGCACGTAGGTCCATGCGGCCCTTCTCAAGCCTTCTAATGTTCTTTAGTCCCTACAAGTTATTGTATAAATGAGATCTATATTCGATATCCAATACCCATATTTTATTTTCAAAGGCAATATTAATCTCAATCATAAACATATCAGGAGTAGAAGTAGAAGTTTCTGTGAGCTTCTTCTTCTCCTTTTATTCCTTTACATCCTCTAGGTAGGCTTTGCAGTTGTGCCTCCAATAGCTCGTTTTATCACAGTAATGACATGGGCCTTTAGTAGCTACCTACTTCTTCTTTATGCAGAAAGCTAACATGAAACCTTTTAGAAAACAAATTTTTAGGGATTACAAAACCTCCATAAAATCAATTTTTCCAAAAAACTTGTGCATTCAAAACAATTTCAAAATTCATCGAAGACCCAAACAAATGTGAAGCCATTTTCACAGGAAAACATAGACAAACATAGAAATGATTTCATGCGAAAACTATGATCCATAAATCGCATATAAAGGGGATTTGATACTGCTATAGTTTAAACAGTCATGTAATCAATATTACATGGCAGAAGAAAAATCGAAAACTAATTCCTAAGATCACTCATATGCAGCATTACAGATCAAAGAAACGGTTATAATTATACCTTTAATGCTTCAGTGTTGGCACTATTGTTCAAAAATTTCCTTCCACGGATGACGCGATCCAACAATCATCTAAACAAGTAGTAGTTCGGTCGCAACCACTGCAACTCAAGTGTAGACTTTCCTTCAATAGTATCCACACGAGGATTCAAAATTAGGGCAACTTAACTCTAGTGCTAGTAAGAAGTGACAGGCAGCTAGGGTTTTTAGAAAAGAAGAAGAAGAAGAACAAATGGCAGAGAGAGTGTTTCTGTTTCTTTTAACCTACCCACAAAAAACATAACATCTATTATCTCATATACATGTTTGTGCCTTCTTTCAGAATCCTAAACAATTTAGGATTTAATAATTATGATCAGAACCCATAAGTTCTCATAATTATGATTTGGTCCATAAATTATAACTAGTTATAATTGGCCATAGAAACTTCTTCTTCTTGCAATTAACCCTATTATGTTATCAAATAACATTTCAAGTACTTAATCCTCTATTGTGTGTGACCTATTAAGTTTCTTGATTTATTAGTAGAGAAATATGAATTAATTTAAACATCTTTATGATTAATAATCCATGATAATTAAAATTAACCTATTAATTCTAAATAGGATTTATCTATTAATTCTCTAATTAATAAATCCATATTAAGCAGATCATGATGGCACCTAGTAGTACATCATGACCACCCAAATGTTAGGATTTCATCATGCTTATCAAATAAGAACGCAGTGGAAATAACCATGAAATCCACGCCCAAGGATCACATGTTTACAATTAAAACGGGAATAGAGGAAGGAAACGAAGATTACCTTCTATAGAATAAAAAAAAAAAATTCTTGCGCCAACCCAGGAACTAATTCCTTCTGTTTTGATCATCCAATCGCCCCACTACAGTTCAAGAGTTGGATTATCTCTAACAGTAATCTACACAAGGTTGAATTGCTCACAAAGCCTGCTCAAAACTATGCTAGTAGAAAAGGAGCGGCTAGGTTTTAATTAGAGAAGAATAAGGATGAAGAAGGAATGTCCGACTTTTGACTACTTTTTAGAATTTGTGTTAATTGCAATTAAGTCCTCTAAGATCTAAGTCTACAATTGGGCCCTTGAAGTTTATATAATTTGCAACCAAATCCTATGAATTATAATAAACTTATAATTCACCTATAAATATTTATTCTTCTCTTAATTAACCCCACAATATTATCAAACAATATATATTAAGCATTCAAACCTTTATTGTGTGTGACCTATTAGGTTTTTTTTGTCTTTTTGGTAGTATAATATGAATTAATTCTAACAGCTTTAAAATTAATAATCCTAAAAAAAATATGATTAATTTATTAATTCTCTAATTAATAAACTTATATCTAGCAGATTATGAGCGACATCTAGCAATGACTCTTGATCACCTAAAAGTCTAGAAAGTCAAGTGGCTTGATATGAACCTTTCAATGGCAAATAACTAGTGCAATAAACTCCTTTCAGCATACTATATCTCATTCGGTCTATAGTATGGAATTAGTGCCAACTCCATCATGAATATTATTAATTCTGGCTTGAATATTTTAGTACTTGTTCAAGAAATACATTACTCGATATGTGTATCAAATTTGAAACTATTTCCAACATATAGTCACCTTGTCCAAGGACTTCTTCAGTAATGATTTCTACAAGTGACCATGAGATATATTCTTCTACTATTAGGAGTGGTAAATACTTTATTGACCCCCTCAATTACTTTTGTTTACTTACATTGTACTCAATATCCATCCCATTGGCAGTCCGTGTAAGACTCAAAAGATTAGAATCAAAGCATAATGCTCGATAAATAAAATACCGTGAAGATCTCAAGTCTAAGGATACTTGCACATTTACTATAATGAGATTCTATCACTCACACTCAATAGCTTATCCAAGTAATTATCTTATAGCTAGGTCATCCAATGAACTTGTTCATATAACAAGCATCCACATATTAATCCTGAGTATAACAATACTCATAGTTATGAGAACCACCACTTGATCTAATCAAGGGATATAACGTGTGCTAGTCTTGGCGTAATAATAATGTCCCATCTCATTAATACTATGACTAGGGATTATTCAAGCACAAACATAACATAGTATAATAGGAATCTCACATCATGATTTCTATCATGATTTACTTAATACTATGTTGTACTAGGGACTTTATCAAATAGTTTATAAGCTTTTTAAGATATAACAATAAAACTGAAAGATAAAGAATGCCTCTTTGATTAATTATTATGCAATATACATAGTACAAGTGATTGCCATTAGGGCACTACATTAAAAAATTGCCACTTGCACTAGAGCCAATCATTCATATATCGAATACCAAATAACTCAACATGTTTATCATGTTTCTTCTGGGAAAGTGCTTTAGTAAGTGGATTAGCTATGTTCTGATCCGTGGAAATTCTTTCTATCTTTACATCCCATCTATCTATGATCTCTCTAATCAGATGATGACGTCTAAGTACATTCTTAGATCGTTGATGAGAATGCAGTTCATTTGCTTGTGCAATGGCTCCATTGTTGTCACAATACAAAAGTATCGGATCTACAATGCTAGGCTCTACTCCAAGTTCAGTGATGAACTTCTTGATCCATACTGCTTCTTTAGCTGCTTCGGAAGCCTCTATGTACTCTGCTTCAGTTGTCGAATTAGCAGTAGTGTCATGTTCGAAACTTCTCCACTTACTACCCCACCACCTAATGTGAACACATAGCCAGATTGTGATTTGTAGTCGTCCTTATCGGACTGAAAGCTGACATCAATATACCCTCTTACTTGTAAATCACCATCTCCATATACTAGGAATACATCCTTAGTCATTCATAAGTACTTGAGGATATTCTTTACAGCTACCCAATGGCTCTTTCCAGAGTCAGATTGGTATCCGCTTGTCAAGCTAAGAGCACATGATATGTAATATCCCACTACCTAGGCCCAATAGGGCAAATGATGTCGTCCCGTCCAAGGGACAAGGAGTCATTATAACTAGGTCACATCAACAAAATTAAAATCAATACTTTAACAATTCAACTTATTACAACCTAAAAATTCAGGAACAAATCCAAAATAAATTGTTTACTATCATCTGTCAAAGCAACACATAAAATAATTAACATAGAGTCTTCCAAGCTGGAAACAAATCTAGCTACTCATCTCCATAGCAGGATCGACCTGAAAACATAGCATAAAAGGTGATGAGATAAAAATCTCAGTAACCCCTTTTGTGCTTTGAGTGTTTCAGGTAAAATAGTTCATGCATGCAAGTTGTAAAAGTTGTATAAAAGAGAATGCTGGCAAGCAATAAATAAGGATTAAAATAAAGAGTGGCGTTTTGCTTTTCAAACCATACATGTGCACAATAAATACAACCACTCAAATGGATAGCCATAGGTTACCACACGTTGGGCCCCATGACATATAACGGTCAGAATGTCATACTTTGTGCAGACTGACAAAAAGGTAGGCGATCGGCCTACCGGGTAAGATACTCCTCCTTCTTTATACCTTAACATACCGGTTGTCACTCTGGAAACACACAGTCTACTTGATTGAAACTTTCTAGCTTGGACCGGCATGACTAAGTAGTACTGTCACTTCTCTAAGTTGAGTTCATCTTTTGGAGGTGGCCTCCTGCCAGAAGATTCGCTCTTGCACTTCAAAACTAGTACTACTGGCCTATCCTTATTGAGTACTTAACATTGATTATCCCACATGGGAGAAAACGGTTAAAACATTACTTTACTTGGAAATAGCAATTAATGGTATCAAAAATTCGTGTCAAAGTTGGTTTTTAGAAAGACTTTAGTGTTTGAGCAAAACTGCTTGTTTGATTTTTAAATGGTTTGTTTGACTGAACAAGAAAGGAAACAGTCCTTCATTGCCTTTACAAAATGTGTGTCCATACACTTCGCGTTTAGCTTGCCATAGTAATCTTTTGTCATCAAATAAGTTTATGCAGGAGCTTACCTGATCCTTTGCTTGCAAGTTCACAAATCTTCCAAAGCTGACCTAACCCCGCCTGGGGTAAACAAAAGTCATATGGTTATACTCAAGCTATATTCGCTTCCATAAATAATCATAGTTCAACTTACAATCATGACCCTAATCTCCTAAGCTTTAAGGCTAGATGATAAAGGGTTTTATAAAATAAGTCAAGCTTGATAAGTGAAAATAACTAGGGGTTGTAAAATAATTACTAATAAGTTACAGGTTCAAATACAAATCTTGAGTGTTGTTATTAATAAATAAACTAGGGTTTAATTGATGAAGAATCCTAAGTCCAAGATGATATTATTAAAATAAACAATAAATTATTACTAATCTCTTAAATAATAATTAATAGATAGAAAATAATAAATAAATTTTATAAATTTTGAAAAATAGATAATAAATAAATTTCAATAATATTTATGAATATATGGCCTACAAGATTAATATTTTACCTACTATTATTATTTATATAAACAGCTTTATTTATAATAATAATGATAATAATAATAATAATTATATAAATATTTGTGTATATTATCTTTAATAAAAGATATCATTTATTTGGCTAAAATATTACTATTCCATTTAATATTCCAATTCCAACTTCCTAGGGTTTTCGAAATCATTGGAGGAAATCATAATATTAATTTTAATTAATGCAATAAAATTGGCCAATGAAAATAGTTTAGGATCAACAAGGTCATGATCACAATTTTCCTATTGCTAACAAGAATCATGAACATAAACTTCAATATCAATCAACAAACCATTCTATTCATGAATAAAGGCTTAAATCCATACCTACTATCACATGGCTAAATCTCTACTAAGCATAATCATATTCATGGCTTCAATGAAAACAAGAACATAATACTCTATTCACCAAAGGTGACATAATATCTAGCATGCTTAAACATCCATACTCGCTCAAGACATAAAGAACATGCATCGATCCAGAAGAAATTTCATAAAGCTTAACCAAGGCCAAACATTCATATGCTCCAATCTCAACTCCTTCATACAAAAGCATAGACTCAATCCCTAATCATATTCTATCCTTTTCTATCAACATCTAAAAGACATGACTTTAGAATTAAAGTGAATGTTAAAGAGAAATACTTGGTTGATGACTATTTCGATAAAGGTTTACGGAGATCTATATACTTTGGAGGCTTGAACCGACCAAGAGAGCAGAAGAAAAACAGCCATGGTTGTACCAATCATTTTGGCCGAGAGAGAGAGAGAGAGAGAGAGAGAGAGAGAAAGTATTAGTATATCATGTTAAAGATTGACAAAAAGAAGATGAACAAAATTGTTCTTGGTTACCTTGATGGCGGTCTTGAGACTTCAAGAAAAATTCTAGTTTTTTATCCTATTGCAGATTTTTGTTTTCAAGATTTGATGTTCTAAAATCCAGAAATGGACTCTAGGGAGTGAGTAGGCATGATCTGGTGTTTTTGGAAGGGATTGGAGGTGTTTAGAGTGGTCTTAGGCTTGAAGAAAGGTAGTGTGTGTTCTTGGTGTTTTTGGAGAAATGGATAATTGGAGAGAAAGCTGGATGAAATACTAAAGGAGTTGGCCGAATGATTGAGGGATTTTTGTGATTTGATTTTCAGATTAGGGAGAAGATGAAAATCTAGTTGTTTGAAATTCAAATGGAGTAATTTATGGAGTGTTTTAAGGTAGAAGATATGGTAATGTTGTTTGATTGATGAAGGTTCTTGGAAGCTACAATGGCCGACTGGTTTTGCTGTGGTTTTGCTGAAATGAATGAGGGTTGAAAGACCTATAAGGTTGGCTGAAATTCTGAGTGCAATGGTGGGTGAATTTCTGGTTGTTTGAAGCTTAATCCAAGGGAGTTTTCATGGAGCAATTGCTGGAATTTTTGAACTTCAATTGAAAGCTTGATTGGAGTAATTGAAGGAGGAATTTGAGGAGTGGCTATGGAGTCCAATTGTGTAGGTCAGTGGAGGCGGGTAATGGAGTTTAGTTCATGGCTGACTAAGGTTAGCTTCACAGAAGTTTGAGGTGGTTTTCGGACAAGGCTTGAAGAGAGAGCAAGGCTGAAAATTTTCTGGTTTGAGATTCGAATTGTTTGCTGAAATTTGTTGTGCAGTTTTTCTGCAATGTTCCAGTCGATTTGCAGAGAGTTTGGAGAGTTGTTTGAGGGTCCTTTAAGGCTGGTTTCCAGCCTTCTTTATGGAGGAAAAGCAGAGGTAAATTACTGGTTTGAAGGCAGAAGAAACAGCTTTAGTTTTTGGGTTGCCATGCTACGAAACTGTCCAGAATTTTTTTCGGGTTTGCACAGCTTTGTGTAGTCCGATTTTTGGCAAAGAATTTCAGTCTTCAAGATGAACAAGTTGACCATTTTTCTGGTAGCATTTGAGTAAGAAAAATGGTTGAAGTTTTCGAAGGCCAGACTGTCCAAGAACATGGAAAATTTTCAGATTGCTTCCATGAAGAAGATGAATACTATGGAGTGGAGTTTGAAGGTTCAACCATGAAAATTAATTCTCTTGGGAACCTTCCTTAACTCCTTTTCTATTTTCAGTCAAAACTCTATCCTCTAAGAGCCATTTTTGAAATTCCAACGTTAAAAAACCTTGCTGAATTTTCTGGAATTAAAATATGGATTTTGGATAAATTAAACAAACTTAATTGGTAATGAATTTTAGGTAAGCTAGAGAATAAAAGAACATGAATCCCTTAAGAATTCTTTTAGGGCATAAGAATAGGATTAGGACATTCCCGTCATGTCTCTCCTAGGACCACACTCTTATTTCTACTTATGGAATGCATGGGACAAAAAATTCAACCTAAAATAAAATAAAAATAATCATAATAAAACTCAAATGATGGGATTTGAACTTAAGACCTTAGGGATTAATTCCAAAGCTCTAACCACTAAGCCACAAAAATTCTTGTTCTTATTTTCTCTCCCAAATATTCTTCTTATTTAAACTCAAGCTTTCTTCCTATTTTGATGTAACACCCCACATTTCTTTTCTTGACATAATGGGCCAGCTCGGGTGGGATGTCGCCCCGTTTGATCTCTCAGACTAGGGGTCTTTATAATGATATAAACTTAAAGCAAGGGAGTATAAGTCGAAACTTAAATAAATACATACAACATACTCTTTCATTACAAATACACGAATTCTGATAGATACATCATCAGGTTTCCCCAAAATACACAAGGCAAAATAGCTCCAACTTCCATGTACAATGATCATGCCAAAAGATTTACTAACTAGCCCTAAATGGCAAAGTCCGACTAGTACCGTCGCTAGTCTTCAGCTTCAATCCCTAAAAAAATAAGACAAACATATGTGTGAGTGGTATACTCAGTGAGTCTCGTATGTGCTAGTGTTATGCCAAAAGAGAAAGGCATTTATTTAATTTCTTTATTAAAATAAGTTCTATGATAGAGAAATAGCAATAATTGATAATTTTAAGATCAATTTATCATATATTTTTAAAAAACAATGATTTCCAAAAACATGGCCCCCAATTCAATAAATGCGGATTCTTCCCCATTTGGAAGTGCGACCCGCGTGCAAAGTTCGAGGAACTTCGCCTTCGGCTACGCGGTCTCTTATGCCAGGGATTGCGTCTTACAGCACGTCACCCGTGATATGCCGGAAGGGTGAGCAACGTACATTTGTACCTCACCGTGCACTTAGGGATCTTTTACTTACCACCATAAGCCAGGGGTCCCAATCCTGACGTCAATCACTATCGAAGTAGCAAGGGATTGAACACACCGAGTGTCCCCGCTCGGTATCATATGAACCCACCATCACAATCATAAGGCAATTGCCGAGCTCACAACGGCTAGCCAGGGACGGCTAATTCCATTGTCCTGCCGCCCCGTTCGGAGTAAGATAAACCCAATAACTGGACCGGGTTATTTGGGTTCATCTATCTCTAACGAGGGCTAGTACAAAGGTCAAAGCCCTTGCTGAGTACTCAACGCAACAACACTAACCCCATCTGACTGATCAGGCCAGAGGGTCATCTGATCCCGCAGGATTTTTAAATCAAAACATTTCTTACTGTCTGGGGCCGTACTTGATCACAAAAATCATTTTGTAAGGGTATTCGGGTCATTTCATCCATTCCAGATTCCAAAAGACTTTTTGAGGGTATCTGGGTTATTTTACCTTTACTCGATTTGAAAAATGTTCACAAAAGTTCTAATAAGGATAATTTGGGCATTTACCGAATACCCGATTTTAAAGTCTATCATTTTTCGAAAATCCCAAATATTTAATCCAAAATGACTAAATTCACATAATTCGGGTCATAATCGTCCCATAAGGTTTTCGAACCAATTATGTAATTCATTCAAGGCAAAATAGCATAAAAATAAGTCTTGCTCATGTATTCCATAATCATATTTAAGCATTTCCAATACGGTTTAAAACATGTCATTTCATGGAAAATTAAAGCACACTAGTCTTTAAAAGGTTTTAGAAATCATAGGGACTCACCTTTTATATTAGGCCGAAGTTGCACTTGAGTATAGCCCTAAAAGGGGTTCCCTCGACTTGATTCACCTACATCATTAGTACATTTCCTTATTATTACTTAATAGATTCAAATACCTAATGGTTTAAATAAGGTTTCTATAATTTTCTTAAAGAAACAAATGGGTTAGTGCTTTGGATGATTTTTCTGGTTTTACAGTTTTACCACCCTTCACCATTTTTCACACAATTTATTCAATATAGGTCCAATTAGGGTGAGGCTGCTTCCATAATATCCCTAAGATATCCCTCTTGTTAGTGTTGTGCCCTAGAGGCAATCACTTGTACCATGTATATTAAATTAATAAGAGGCATTCTTTATCTTTCAGTTTGATTGTTATATCTAAATATGTGTACAAACCGTTAGATAAAGTCCCTAGTACAACACAGTGTTAAGGAAATCATGATAGAGATCATGATGTGAGATTCCTACTACACTATGCAGTGTTTGTACTTAAATAATCCTCAGTCATAGTATTAATAAAATGGGACATTATTAATACGCCAAGACTGGCACATGTTATATCTCTTGATTGGATCAAGTGGTGGTTCTCATATCCGTGGGTATTGGGATACTCAGGATTAACGTGTGGATGCTTGTTTTGAAATAAGTTCATTGGATGACCTAACTACGAAATAATCACTTGGATAACTATTTAGTGCCAGTGATAGAATCTCATTATAGCAAGTGTGCAAGTATCCTTAGACTTGAGATCTCCAAGGTACTTTGTTTATCGAGCATTGTACTTTGATTCTAATCTTTGTAGTCTTATCTAGGACCGCCTATGGGATGGATATTGGGTACAACGTAAAGTAAACGAAAGTAGTTGAGAGGGTCAATAAAGGATTCACCACTCCTAATAGTAGGAGAGTATATCTCAAGGCCACTTGTAGAAATCATTACTCATGAAGTCCTTGGCCAAGGCGACTATGTGATGGAAATGGTTCTAATTGATGCACATATCGAGTAATGGATTTCTTAAACAAGTACTAAAATATTCGGGCCAGAATTAATAATATTCTGGAGGGAGTTGGCACTAATTCCATGCTCTAGACCGAATGAGATATTGTATGTTGAAAAAAGTTTATTGCACTGATAATTTGCTATTGAAAGGTTCATGTCAAGCCACTTGACTTTCTGGACTTTTGGATGGTCAAGAGTCATTGCTAGATGTCTCTCTTGATATGATAAATATGAATTTATTAATTAGAGAATTAATAAATTTAATCCTTTATTTTATTAAGGATTATTAATTCTAATATTGTTAGAATTAATTCATATTATGCTACCAATAAGACCAGGAAACCTAATGGGTCACACAAAATAAATGTTTGAATGCTCAAATATATTATTTGATAATATTGTGAGGTTAATTAAGAGAAGGGAATATATTTATAGGTGAATTATAAGTTTGTTATAATTCATGGGACCTAATTGTAATTGAGTAAACTTCAATGACCAATTTGTTGACAATTGGACATTGAAGGACTAAGTTGCAATTTATGGTAATTATAAATCTATAAATATAAGAAAACGGTTTCCTTAGGGTGAGACACAGACCATTCATGCAATAACAGAGAAACCGTTTCCTCTGCCTCTCTCTTGATCAAACCCTAGCCGTCTCTCTTCTTGATCAAAACCCTAGCCTCCCGAATTCTACTAGCATAGAATTGTGAGATTGTGAGCATTCAACCTTGTGTGGATTATCATTAGAGGGAGTTCTTTCTTGGACTTCAGTTGAGCTGCAGTGAATGGTTTTGGATAATCTGGATCGCGCCTGCGTTCTTGTTTCTGAAATTTTTTAATTCCGGCTTCACGAGGTAATAAACGCAATCTTCTCCTTTTTCCCGTTTCTATTGCAAACCCGTGATCCATGGCTTGGATTTCTTGTTTTTTTTCCTCTGCGCTTAATATGATTATGCATGATAGAGATCCTACACCTCTATCAATTCCAGGCCATAAGTCCTGCAAATTCCATCCCATTTTGTACAGTTTTTCAGTTAAGTTCACTGCTTCGGGATTTAGGATCCAGATTTGTCACCTTCCAGTGTTTTGTGCATATCTCCTTCAATACAAGTCCAAATGAGGTGAAACCACTTCTAAAATACTCCTAGGACGTCTCCCTATCAACTACAGGTCATATGGTATTCAAAATTCTCTCCACTTCATTCAGTTTTTTAGCTAACCTTACTGTTCCGAGTTGATGGTTCAAACCACAGTTTAGAAGCTCAACTTGTTTTAATTAATTTCTATGGTTTCTTCAACATACCCTGCCATATTTAAACCCTTAAATACATCACTTATCCTCCCAAAATCAGTATTCCAACAAGTACTCATGCTCAGAACTTTTCTTTAGTTCAAACAAACAAGTTATACCAAGTTCACCAAACCAGTAAATTTTGGCAGATTACATTACTCTTGCTATTTCTGATTTCACATCCATCTAAGCTCAAATCACATGATCCAAATCCTTCCTAACTAGTCTAGGATATGCTTATCATTATTTGTGTTCAAATTCCAGAAAATCATCACTCCAAAAAGCAGTAAATAAACTGAAAATCATGTCTACTTCATCACTCATCCAACCGGTAAATCAACCATCACCAAAATCAACATATTTTCATCACTTAACTTCAACAATCTTTATATGCAGCTAGTCTCCATCTTCTAGTGCCATTTTCTTAGCTTTGAATAGTGATCTCTTACCTTTCAAAGATGAAAACAAGCTGCAACTCTCCCTCCTTTTCTTCCTTTTCCTTTCCCCTTCCTTGCTGCCGGTCCTTCTCTTCTCCTCCTTGCTGCCGAAATTCTTCTCCCTCTTTTGGTCTTTCTTTTGTTTTTCTCTTCCTCTCTTCTCTTCTCTGTTTTTTTCTCTTCTTCTTGCTGCTTTTCCCCTTGGCCAAAATTCTCCTCCATGGCTCCTATTTATATAGCTAGCTTCCTTGATCTTGTCTTGGTCTTAATAAAAGATCTATGGTGAGTTGGCCATTTCAAGAGAGTTGTGGATTACCCTAGAAGGTTCTAGGATCCTCTAGGGGTTTTGAAGAAATTCTTAAAATCTCTTGGGATCACTAATTACTTAATCATGATTAACTCACCCTAATCCCACTTAGCTTAATTAAGCTTAATTAGAGGAAGTCTAAAAATAATCAAACTTGGTCAAAAATATCATGCTAGTGGGCTCTCTTCATTTACTTCTTGTGGGTCCCTTAAAATATCTTATATATAATATAATATAGCTAGGATATTTATAGTTGAGATACATATATATATATATATATTATGAATTATTGGAATATTTATTAATTAGTGGAGGCTCCACTAATTATGGATTTATGTGAATTATTAGAAGATTTTTATGGATGTCCACCATTTAGTGGAGACACCACTAATTAAGATTAGTGGAAGATGATGTATGCCATGATGTAATCCACTAATTAGAGCTCTATAAATAGAGATATTCTCTAAACTTGTAATACACCATTATTTTGTGAAAGAAAGATTAGTGAAAGAAAGATTAGAGAAAATTGTGAGAGAAAAGAAAGAGAGAAATTCTTGTGCAAAATAGTTAGAGTTTTATTAGTGTGTAGTGTGAAGATTTTATTCTAACACTACCCTAATTTTATAACACGTTATCAGCACGAGTCTCTGCCGTTATTAAAGCCAGAAGACAGGTACGCATTTATTGATCTCGCTAAATTCGAATTTGTAGCCCTTGATATTTCTGAAAAAAATTTATATGTCATACAAAAATGCATCTAAATGCTAAAAAAAGGAGATCCATATGTCATGTGGATAAAAAGAAAGATTTGACCACCTGAAGATGGTCGTACTACCCACTGTACGGTATGAATGGTTGCACCTGAAGTTGCAAGATTGTAAAACCGTGAACTCCGTGATGTATAAAACTACATCTTAGTTAAAAATTTTACGGAGAAAAAGTTACTGATGAAGTTATATTGGATAAGACATTCTCCACTTTTCATGTTCTACAGTAACAATATCGAGAAAAAAGGTATCCAAAATTAACAGCTTTAACATGAGTTATTATTGAGAAATCATGAAGCCGGATGAATCGGCTCAACAAAGACTCCTAAGTGAATGTCTGTTGGCTCCAGCAGAAGCCATCATTATAGTCGTAGTTGTGGCAGTGGCCGTGGTTATGGTCATGGACACACTCGATATTTCCCTTATCGCAGAGAAATACTGGCCACCTGAAGTGGAACAGAAAAGATAATAAGGGAAAAAGATATTTCCATTAATAATCAGCATCACATCTTTTATTCATATCACTAGTGTTCATATAAACTTGATGATACATGCTTATAGTTGCTCTTTTGTAATTGAGCTGACAAATGTAAGATGAAGGTTTGTAATTGTTCTTTTTCAATATTTACATTAGAGGACGACAAACAATTAGTAATTATGGACTTCAGCTCTTCTTTTTCGACATCCTCCTCCTTTTCTTTCCCCTTTGAGCCAGCATCGAGACTAGGAGCAGAATTAGCCGTAAAATTACTGCGAAATGAGTCTTGAGATTTTATGATCTCCTTAAGTTTATTATATTTCTTATTATATTTGGCCTTGAAGCATGCTTGTCTCAATTTCTGTGTTTGGTCCTCTAACTGCGTATTAGGACTTTCTTCCACCAACTGTTTTTCACATTCCAGTATCGCAATGGCTTCTTTTAATTTCTTCTCAGCCATATGTCCTCCTTCTTCTTTATTTTGCATATCCTGTAAATCGAAGTGATATCATCGGTTATTTACTTATAAATCTTTCATAGTTTCATACTTGCAAATTATAAGTATGTATGAGAGAGAACCTGAACATTCTTGATTATGGTCTCCAAGCTCACCAATTTCCTGTGAGGCCATCGACGAATTCCTAACTCCCTACATCTTTTCTTGAGACGAGTTATGCCAATATTCAGTTTTTTGGCTGCGCTCATGATTGGTAGGTAAAAGTACTGCGAAATTGTTTCTCTTGATAGTGTCTGGGAGTTATTGCCCTTCTTCTCTCTCTGCCTCTTAATCATCTTCTTCTCCCCAGGAATTTTGTCTGCAATAATATCTTGAACTTCGATATTATGCATTTCATGAGTACTTACTCCGACTTCGCTGCCAAGACCACTCATTATTTCTCCTAGAAAAAGAAAATAATATCAGTAAAGGTAATACCATTCAAAATCCATGTTTAAATGTATAATAACCTGGAAACATATTTTGGCTTTGTTCAAAATCCATTAGAGAGTAGAAAGGATCATGCACAAGCATATCCTCATTCAAATGAATAGTATCAAGAGGAACAGTATCAAAAGCAGTCTCTTGTAGGGGCAGATCAACTTGGTCCAAAGCAGTATGTTCAAAACTTTCACTGATTTACATAAAAAATAAACCAAAAGAGAGTTTAATTTCATTATCAAGCACACTAAAAACAAATGGAAGCCATCAAAGGTATCTCACCTGAAATTAGGAGGAAGTGGTTGGTTTGGAAAGGAAAACATATCAAAATCTTCTGCGTTTCGAATTAGACGAAGCGGTTGGTTTGGAAAGGAAAACATATCAAAATCTTCTGCGTTCGAATTAGGCAGAAGCGGTTGGTTTGGAAATGAAAATACATCAACATCTGCTGCAAAAACTAAGTCAAAATTTGACCATGTCTCAAATGAATTACGAGTCTCCATATCTACTTTGTGATTTTTGTTTTTTATGTTTACTAATGACTGATATCTGATATATATATCGATACACATATATATTTATATATATATCTGTATGAGGAAGAAGAAGAGGTAGATGGTAGGTAGAGGGTCGGAGGAGAAGAAAAGACAAGAGAGGAAGAGGAAAAGTCGGTACCGGGAAGAGTGAAAAAAAAAGGAGATATTTTTCTTGGCATTTCCTACTTGTCATCATTTTCTTATATTTCTTTTCTTATTCTCTTGTGAAATCATTATTCCCTAAATTAGGGGGAGAATAGAAACAGTACAAGAAAGATCGTGATTGGACAACATCATTAAATTATCTTGATCCGGATACAAGCGCGTGTGAACTTGAAGTTCAAAAGATAATTCATTTGTAAAGCATTGCAAATCAAATGCCAGACGCTTTTGTTGACTCTAGAAGAGTAACAAAATCGCATATGTCAGTTATAAATGCTCCTATTCTAATTGAAGTTCCAACAGAACAAAAGATTTTACATATAGCTGCTGAGCCAAAAGCATGCCAGAAGTATGGCCGACCTCTTGGTTCTAAAGATAAAAATCCTTGAAAGAAAAGAGGATTAAATGATCCAGAAAATCATATTGAAGAAAAGAATGATAAAGACCAAGAGAGAACCGATGACAAAGAACCGGAAATTGATGAAAGTAACACTCGAAATTTCTATCAATTATACCACTTCCAGTAGAAGTTGGAATCGGATAGAAACCGTTATTGATAATATATTTGCATACAATATATATCTTGATGTTACACAGGATAATGATGATCCCGAACCAATATCGCTTGATGAATGTCGGCATAGAAAAGATTGGCTGCAATGGAAAGATGCGATTCAATCGGAGTTAAATGTATCGGCAAAACGTGAAGTCTTCGGACTCGCAGTCCGAACACCGTAAGGTGTAAAACCCGTTGGCTACAAATGGATATTTGTGCGAAAGCGCAATGAAAAGAGTGAAATCGTTCGATATAAAGCGCGATTAGTAGCCCAAGGTTTTTCACAAAGACCAGGTATTGATTATGATGAAACTTATTCTCCTGTTGTTGATGCTATTACACTCCGATATCTTATCAGTTTGGCAGTACATGAAAAGATAGATATGCGCCTATTAGATGTTGTCACTCGCTTACTTGTATGGAAATTTAGAAAATGATGTTTACATGAAAATCCTCGAAGGATTTCATATGCCCGAAGCATATAAACATTATCCTCGTGAAAATTACTCCATCAAGTTGCGTAAATCATTATATGGCCTCGAAGCAACTGGGCGCATGTGGTTTACACGTCTTAGTGAATATTTATTGAAAGCGGGATTTAAAAATGACCAGGTATGTCCATGCGTTTTTATTAAGAAATTTGGTTCTAAATTTGTGATATTAGCTATATATGTTGATGATATTAATCTTATTGGAACTCCTGAAGAGCTCCAAGAAACAATTGATTATTTAAAAAGAGAATTCGAAATCAAGCATTTTGGTAAAACCAAATTTTGACTTGGTTTACAAATTGAACATTTGGAGAGTGGAACATTTATTCATCAATCAACATATACAACAAAAGTGCTAAAAAGATTTTGCATGGACAAAGCACATCCATTGAGTATTCCAATGATCGTGCGATCATTAAATGTGGATAAAGATCTTTTCCGACCTCAAGAAAATGATGAAGAACTCCTTGGTCCTGAAGTACCATATCTCAGTGCAATTGGTGCATTGATGTATCTTGCTAATAATACACGACCTGATATTGCTTTTGCTGTCAATTTATTAGCAAGATTTAGTTCTTCACCAACACGACGACATTGGAATGGAATTAAACAAGTCATTCGATATCTCCAAGATACAATTGATCTCGGATTATTTTATTCAAATAAAACCAGTCCAACATTGATAGGTTATGCAGATGCTGGTTATTTATCTGATCCACATAAAGCACGTTCTCAAACGGGCTATCTATTTACATGTGGAAATACTGCTATATCATGGCGTTCTACGAAACAATCTATAGCAGCTACTTCTTCAAATCATGCTGAAATTATAGTCATTCATGAAGCAAGTCGAGAATGTGTATGGTTAAGATCCATGATTCATTATATCCGAGAAAGTTGTGGATTATCATCAATCAAAGGTATTCCAACTCCTCTTTATGAAGACAATGCAGCTTGCATAGCTCAATTACGAGGAGGATATATTAAAGGAGATCGGACAAAACATATTTCACCAAAATTCTTCTTTACTCATGAACTCCAGAAGAAAGGTGAAATTGATGTGCTACAAATTCGGTCATGTGATAACCTCGCAGATATTTTCATGAAGACTTTACCGACTGCAACATTTGAAAAGTTGAGATATAAAATCGGTATGCGTCGGTTTAAAGATTTAAAGGAATCATCTCATCAGGGGGAGTAATAAATGGACATATAGAATAGTGTACTCTTTTTCCTTCACTAGATTTTTTCCCACTGGGTTTTTATCTAGTAAGGTTTTAACGAGGCATATTCTTTATGTAATGGATGGACATCCAAGGGGGAGTATTATGAATTATTGGAATATTTATTAATTAGTGGAGGCTCCACTAATTATGGATTTATGTGAATTATTAGAAGATTTTTATGGATGTCCACCATTTAGTGGAGACACCACTAATTAAGATTAGTGGAAGATGATGTATGCCATGATGTAATCCACTAATTAGAGCTCTATAAATAGAGCTATTCTCTAAACTTGTAATACACCATTATTTTGTAAAAGAAAGATTAGTGAAAGAAAGATTAGAGAAAATTGTGAGAGAAAAGAAAGAGAGAAATTCTTGTGCAAAATAGTTAGAGTTTTATTAGTGTGTAGTGTGAAGATTTTATTCTAACACTACCCTAATTTTATAACAATATATATTATGTATATAAATACTAATGGTAAAATAATATAACAATGCAACATAATTATTGAATTTAAATATGCTATAATTTAATATGGCCAATGGATTTTAGTAGTAAATAATAAATATAAAATAACCTCAAGGGTTATAGAATAATAATGTTAATGAAATAAAATAAAATAAAATAAAATACATTAATAATAGCAAAAAAAATAATATTATGAATAGTATTAATTTGTGGCCTTAAAACACTATTAATAATATAGAAAAATAAATATATCATTAATTCCTTTCATATTTATTCTTAGTTTAAACAAGTCTACCCTACATAAATCCTTTATATAAGGCGGGTTATTACATT
Source organism: Voacanga thouarsii (assembly GCA_026120185.1). Classification (NCBI taxonomy): domain Eukaryota; kingdom Viridiplantae; phylum Streptophyta; class Magnoliopsida; order Gentianales; family Apocynaceae; genus Voacanga; species Voacanga thouarsii. Next base: position 422,704 of record JANUWF010002236.1, on the reverse strand, counting down.
TGACCTCAAGCAAAATTATTATTTTACCCTTCCTACTCAATAAGCACAACTAAGCCTTCTAGACTATAAATCATAATTCTAAAGCACATAAATTCATTCAAAAAGATATATTTATTCATGCAAAAAAATATAATATGCATCCCGACCCCCTTACTCTATGGTTGGCTTTAGGTGGGGTTTCACATCCTCCCCTTCTTAGGAGAATTTCGTCCCGAAATTCAAGCATACCTCTGTCTTAGATCGGGATACTTCCGCTTTACCTACTCTTCCGTTTCCCATGTGGCATCTTGCGTGCCATGATGCTCCCACTGCACTTTTACCATCATAATCTACTTGTTCCGGAGAGTCTTGATATTTCGGTCCAATATCCTCACGGGTTTCTCCACATAGCTTAGGTCGGGTTGCAACACCAATGGCTCATTATTCAAAGCATGACCGGGATTGTCATTGTACTTTTTCAGCTGTGACACATGAAATATGTCGTGCATTCCTGTCAACCCATCTGACAAATCCAATTGATACGCCACCGACCCAATTCTCTCCTTTATCGGAAACGGTCCCAAATACCTCGGATTCAGCTTCTCGCCTTTCGGATGCTTCAGAATTCCTCTATTCGGTGTCAATCTTAGGAATACCCTATCTCCCACCTGAAATTCTAACTCCCTCCGCCTATTGTCTGCATAGCTCTTTGTCGGCTCTGGGCTGCTTTCAACTTTTCCTTGATAACTTAACCTTGTCCAACATTTCCTAAACACAGACTTCTCCCGACTTGCTCATGTGACCATCTTCTAACCAACTCCAGTATAGCGGTACCTAACACTTGCGCCCATACAGTGCTTCATACGAAGCCATTCCAATCGAAGCTTAGTAACTGCTATTATACGACAACTCCGCATACAACACACGTTTGATCCATTTATCTCTGAAATCCAGTACACACGCTCTCCGCATATCCTCTAATATCTGTATAACCCTTTCTAACTGCCCATCGATTTGCGGATGCACCGTCGTACTAAACTTCAGACTCGACCCCATTGATTCTTGAAACTTGCCCTAAAATTCAAGATGTAAATCTCATATCTCGGTCAGACATAATACTTAAAGGCAGTCTATGCAGTCGGACTATTTCTCGTACATAGTTCTGAGCCAACTTCTCCATGGAATCCCTTATATTCGCTGGTATGAAATGCGTTGATTTGGTTAGTTGATCCACCACTACCCATATGGCGTCCTTTTGGGTTATTGACATAGGAAGTCCGGTAACGAACTCCATGGTCACTTCCTCCTATTTCCATTTAGGTACTGGCAATGGTTGCAACAGTCCTGCTGACTTCTTGTGCTCCGCTTTGACTTTCTGACAGGTGAGACACGTTGAGACATACTTAACCACATTCCACTTCATTCCGAGCCACCGATAGACTATTTTCAGATTCTGGTACATTTTGACTTCCCCCGGATGAATGGCGTATTTGCTCTTATGCGCCTCTTCTGGAATTTTGTCCTTCAATTGGTGCTATTCGGGTACACACAACTGATTTCTGAAATACAAAACTCCCGCTTCGTCCTGCCGGAATTCACTGCCTTGCCATTTGAGCTCCTTGTCCTTGAAAAGCTGAAATTCTGCATTACTTTGCTGAGCTTCAATAATTTCCCGCCTTAGATCTGGTACCAAATTCAAGTTGCTAACAACAATTTTCTCCTCTTACACTTTCTCTCTTCTATCCAACACATCCTAAACCACTTGAATCTCCTGTACCCTTAGCCTGGCCATCCTAACTTTTCTGCTCAGGGCATCAGCAACAACGTTGGCCTTCCCAGGATGATAGTTGATTAGACAACGGTACTCCTCAAAAAATTCCATCCATCTTCGTTGCCTTAGATTCAAGTCCATTTTGGTGAAAATATACTTCAGGCTCTTGTGATCAATGAACACTTTATATTTTGCTCCATACAGGTACTGCCGCCATTTCTTTAAAGTGAACACAATGGCAGCCAGCTCTAGATCATGTGTAGGGTAATTGACTTCATGAAGTCTCAACATTCAGGAAGCATAGGCGATCACCTTTTGGTTTTGCATTAGAACTGCTCCCAAACCTTCCTTTAAAGCATCGGTATACAGTGCGTAAGGCTTATCTCCCTCTGGCAGACTCATCACTAGTGCTGTTATCAATCTCCGTTTTAGCTCTTGGAAACTATTCTCACATTTTTTACTCCAAACAAATGGTACGTCTTTTCTTAGCAGTCGGGTCATAGGCGATGCGAGCGTTGAAAATCCTTTGATAAACCTCCTATAATAGCCAGCCAATCCCAAGAAGCTTTGAATCTCAGTGATGTTCTCCGACTGCTTCTAGTCTGAAACTGCTTCAACCTGTTCTAGGTCTACCTTGATTCCATCCTTGGTCACCACGTGGCCAAGAAATGCCACACTATCTAGCCAAAACTCACACTTGCTAAACTTGGGGAAAAACTTGTGCTCTCTTAGCTTTTCCAATACTAGCTTCAAATGTTCTGCATGATCCTCTGGGCTCTTGGAATAAATGAGTATGTTGTCGATAAAGACCACCACGAACTTGTCCAAGTAGGGTCGGAACACTCGATACATCAAATCCATAAATACCGCTGGTGCATTGGTTACCCTGAATGGCATCACCACAAACTTATAGTGACCATATCTTGTGTTGAAGGCCGTCTTGGGGCTATTCTCCTCTTTTATCCTCACTTGATAATACCCTTTCCTCAGATCCAGTTTGGAGTAACAACTGGATCCTTGCAACTGGTCGAACAGCTCGTCAATCAGCGGTAGGGGATACTTATTCTTGATCGTCAGGTTGTTCAAGACCCGATAGTCGATACACAGCCTCAGAGTCCCATCCTTCTTTTTCACAAACAGTACAGGTGCTCCCTAGGGTGACATGCTAGGTCTGATATAACCTTGGTTCATTAACTCTTCTAGTTGCTCCTTTAGTTCTTTCAGCTTTGCCGGTGCCATCCGATATGGAGTCTGGGATACCGGTTCCACTCTTGGAGCTAGATCAATGGTGAACTCAACTTCTCGACTGGGGGGTAGAAAAGTGAGTTCTGCAGGGAACACGTCGGGAAAATCCTTTACTACCTCAGTATCCTCCAGAGTGCACTGGTCCTTCGGCTTGTTTATCACATAAGCTAAATATCCTTGACATCCCTGCTTCAACAATTTCTGGGCCTTAGCCCTATCTATCAAATACTTCAATTCCTTTACTCTCTTGCCATTGAATTCCAACACATCACACCCTGGTCTAATGAACTAAACCGATTTATTCCTACAGTCTACCCGAGCCCCATACTTCGCTAGCCAATCCATTCCCAGTATCAAATCATAATCATCAATATCTAGAACTATCAAATCTCCCTCCAAGTTTTCTCTCCCCACTTCAATTTTACAAGTTCGCATATACCGATCTGCTTGCACCATTTTCCCCAAAGGTGTACTCACCAACAAAGTAAAATGTAGTTCTACTCCATCCCAACCCAAATGATATGCACAGTTCTTGTCTAAATAGGAATGGATAGATCCAGGGCCTATCAATGCATTAACAGAATGTCCTTGGATAGTAAACATACCTTTCACTACTGCTACATCATTGCCAACCTCCTCTCGGTTGAGAGCGAAAACTTTTGCTTTCACTTGAGGCTTCGGCGCTCCACTCCCGGATGCTCCTGTGGTATTGGCTCGATTGGCCCTCAGGATCTAAGCCAGATTTCCTTGCTCGACTCGATGACGTTTAGGGCAGGCATTCCGCTGGTGGTTCGGGTCTCTGTAGTGGTAACATTTTCACTCACCTCATTTGGACCAATAATTTTTCTCTGTGTGGCCCCTTTTTCCACATTGCCAACAGAACGGATGATTCTGCGTAGGACCAGCTGGTGTTGTCCGAGCTTACTTTCCCCGATTCTGCCACTACTGGTTGGTGGGCTGCTTGTTGGATTGCTGCCTCTGGAAAGGTCCTTACGGTTGCCTTGATGGCTGGAAAGGTCTCGGTACCATTCTGCTACGATCCTCATTTTCTGTTCGGGTGGCTGCGTCTATGGCCCCTGAGTAGGTCGTTGGTGGAGAAGGTACCAATGCCCTTCTCAACTCCTGCCTTAGCCCCTTGACAAACTATCTTGTCCTATTCTGTTCAGTATCCTCTAGCCTCTTGCAGTACTTTGATAGTTGGGTGAACCGTGCTGCGTACTGATCTATCGTCATACCTCCCTGCTTTAGATTCTGAAACACATCTTCCCACTTCTCCACAATCCACTGAGGGATATACTAGCTCTGAATGCTTCCACAAAATTGGCCCATGTCTAGTTTTGATCAATCATCTCCCAGCTCTCCTGAACTCGCTGCCACCATGCCCGAGCTGGGCCCCGCAATCGGAATGCAGCAAACTTCACCATTCGCTCCTCAGTGTACTGAAGCGTAGCGAATATGTCTTCCATAGGCTTTATCCATTGCTCAGCTTTTTGATCCTGCTCAACTTTTCCCAAGAAGATAGGCGGTTGAAATTTCAGAAACAGCTCCAAAGCTTCATCCTCTCCCTTGGGATTCCTCTGCTCTGTCAAAGTCTGGAGAATCTCGGCCATCTTACTGAATGCTTGCGCCATTGTCACTTCAACAGGTGCTTCTGACCCCATTTCCAAATCTGGCTCATTCTCATTTCCCCGGTTGGGTGACTGCATTTGGGTCATTTCAACCTCTGGTGCCACAGGTTCTGCTTCTGGAACTCTCCTGCCTGATTTGGCTACACGGCGTTTGGGTGCCATTCTAAACCATACCCAAATGATGAGTTTATGCATTTAATGTTTAAAACATTTTGAGCATGGATTCACAGTTAGATTTAAGTAAAAGGATATTAGATGTAAGTTTTGTATAAAGAATTACATATAAATTTCTCTCAAACCTTAGAGTACTCAGGTACTCTTATTTGCATAAATTTAAAATTAAAGTAATAAACAGGAATGAAATCCTTATCATAAAAGTTCATGGAAAGCTGTAAACAAAACATCCTAATTATAACAGCCTTTAGCCTCCCTAATTCTCATCGGAGTCTTCAAAGTCGGCCTCATATAACCATCCCCCAGAATTTTTAGTGAAGTCTATCCCAGCCCTACTTGCAAACCCATCCATTGGCTCTTTCCTGGGTTGCCTAGGACTCTCCCCAGTCTCAACCTGGTTGGGTGAAGGTATGAAGGAAGGTCTAGGTGGAGATTCAAAGTCTATCTCCCCCGAATCATCACTATCAGCTAACAAGTCAACTACGGGACTAAGAGGGTGGGGAACATATGCCATATCTATCTCCTCTTCTTCACTGTCAGAAACCAAGTCTATCATAGGTATTGGGAGTGGCTCATTGATCGGGACCTCATCGTCACTAGTATCATCCAAGGGAATAATTGGCTGTGGTGTAGGTTGAGGTGCAGGCTGAGGCATTGGTAGGTCTTCCTTGTAGATAGGGATGGGAGGATGCCATTGCTGCCCTTTCCATGCGGTTCTAAGCATTCCAACCATCATACAGCATAAATAAGACATGCTAGATAAAAGATTTGAACTTAATAAAATAGAACATATACTATCAATATTTGCCTAAACCTAATCTCTGATACTACTTGTAACACCCTACTACCTAGGCCTAACAGGGCCGGGGAAGTTGCCCCGTCCAAAGGACACGGGGTTTTTATAACTAGGTTGCATCAACGAAAGTAAAAACAACACTTTAACAATTAAACTTATTACAACCCAAAAATTCAGGAACAAATCCAAAATAAATTGTTTACTATCATCTCTCAAAGCAACACATAAAATAATTAATATAGAGTCTGCCAAGCAGGCAACAAATGTAGCTACTCATCTCCACAGTAGGATCGACTTGAAAACATGGCATAAAAGGTGATGAGATAAAAATTTCAGTAAGCTCGTGTGTGCTTTGAGTGTTTCAGGTAAAATAGTTCGTGTATGCAAGTTGTAAAAGTTTTATAAAAGAAAATACTGGCAAGCAATAAATAAGGATTAAAATAAAGAGTGGCGTTTTACTTTTCAAATCATACATGTGCACAATAAATACAACCACTCAAACGGGTATCCATGGGTTACCACACGTTGGGCGCCATGATCATATAATGGCCAGAATGCCACACTTTGTGCAGACTAACAAAAAGGTAGGTGATCGGCCTACCGGGTAAGATACTCCTTCTTCTCTACACCCAAACATATCGGTTGTCCACTTTGAAAATACACAGTCCACTTGACTGAAACTTGCTAGCTCGGACCAGCATGACTAAGTAGTACTGTCACTTCTCTAAGTTGAGTTCATCTTCTGGAGGTGGCCTCCTGCCAGAAGACTTGCTCTTCAAAACTAGTCATACTAGCCTATCCTTATTGAGTACTCAACATTGATTGTCCCACTTGGGAGAAAATAGTTAAAACATTACTTTACTTCGAAATAGAAATTAAGGGTTTCTAAAATTTGTCTCAAAGTTGGTTTTTAGAAAGAGTTTAGTGTTTGAACAAAACTGCTTATTTGATTTTCAAATGGTTTGTTTAATTGAACAAGAAAGGAAATAGTCCTTAATTGCCTTTACAAAATGAGCGTCAATACACTTCATGTTTAGCTTGCCATTGTAACCTTTTGTCATCAAATAAGTTTATGCATGAGCTTACTTGATCCTTTGCTTGCAAGTTCACAAATCTTCCAAAGCTGACCTAACCCCGCCTAGGGTAAACACAAGTCATACGGTTATACTCAAGCTATATTCGCTTCCATAAATAATCCTAGTTCAACTTATTACAATCATGACCCTAATGTTCTAAGCTTTAAGGCGAGATGATAAAGGGTTTTATAAAATAAGTCTAGCTTGATAAGTGAAAATAACTAGGGGTTGTAAAATAATTACTAATAAGTTATAGGTTCAAATACAAATCTTGAGTGCTGTTATTAAAAAATAAACTAGGGTTTAATTGATGAAAAATCCTAAGTCCTAGATGATATTAGTAAAATAAATACTAAATTATTACTAATCTCTTAATTAATAATTAATAGATAGAAAATAATAAATAAATTTTATTAAATTTTGATCAATAGAAAATAAATAAATTTCAATAGTATTTATGAATATATGGCCTACAAGATTAATATTTTACTTATTTTTATTATTTATATAAAAGGATTTATTAATTATTATGTATAAATATTTATATATATATTATCTTTAATAAAAGATATCATTTATTTGGCTAAAACATTACTATTCCATTTAATATTCCAATTCCTACTTCCTAGGGATTTTGAAATCTTTGGAGGAAATCATAATATTAATTTTAATTAACGTAATAAAATTAGTCAATTAAAATAGCTGAGGATCAACAAGGTCATGATCACAAATTTTCTATTACTAACAAGAATCATGAACATAAACTCCAACATCAATCAACAAACCATTCTATTCATGAATAAAGGTTTAAATACATATCTACTATCACATGGCTAAATCTCTACTAAGCATAATCATATTCATGGCTTCAATGAAAACAAGAACATAATACCCTATTCACCAAAGGTGACATAATATCTAGCATGCTTAAACATCCATACTCACTCAAGACATGAATAACATGCATCGATCCAGAAGAAATTTTATAAAGCTTAACCAAGGCCAAACATTCACATGCTCCAATCTCAACTCCATCATACAAAAGCATATACTCAATCCCTAATCATATTCTATCCTTTTCCATCAACATCTAAGAGACATGATTTTAGAATTAAAGAGAAGGTTAAAGAAAAAAACTTGGTCGATGACTATTTCGATGAAGGTTTAAGGAGATCCATATGCTTGGGAGGCTTGAACCGACCAAGAGAGAAGAAGAAAAATAGCCATGGTTGTAGCAACCATTTCGGATGTGAGAGAGAGAGAGAGAGAGAGAGAGAGAGAGAGAGAGAGAAAGTATTAGTATATCATGTTAAAGATTGAAGGAAAGAAGATGAACAAAATTATTCTTGGTTACCTTGATGGTGTTCTTGAGACTTAAAGAAAAATTCTGGTTTTTTATTCGATTGCAGATTTTGTTTTCAAGATTTGATGTTAACAAATCTAGAAATGGACTCTAGGGAGTGAGTAGGATGATCTGGAGTTTTTGAAAGGGATTGGAGGTGTTTAGAGTGGTCTTAGGCTTGAAGAAAGGTAGTGTGTGTTTTTGGTGTTCTTGGAGAAATGGAGAGAATTGAGAAAGCTAGATGAGATGATGAAGGTGTTGGCCAAATGATTGAGAGATTTCTGTGATTTGATTTTCAGATTAGGGAGAAGAGGGAAATCTAGTTGTTTGAAATTCAAATGGAGTAATTTATAGAGTGTTTTAAGGTAGAAGATATGGTAATGTTGTTTGATTGATGGAGGTTCTTGGAAGCTCCAATGGCCGACTGGTTTTGCTGAAATGAATGAGGGTTGAAAGAGAAATAAGGTTGGCCAAAATTTTAAGTGCAATGGTGGGAGAATTTCTGGTTGTTTGAAGCTTAATCCAAGGGAGTTTTCATGGAGCAATTGCTAAAATTTTTGAATTTCAATTGAAAGCTTGATTGGAGTAATTGAAGGAGGAATTTGAGGAGTGGCTATGGAGTCCAATCGTGTAGGTCAGTGGAGGAGGGTAATGGAGTTCAGTTCATGGCTGACTAAGGTTAACTTCATAGAAGTTTGAGGTGGTTTTCGGACAATGCCTGAAAAGAGAGCAAGGCTGGAATTTTTTTGGCTTGAGATTTGAATTGTTTGCTGAAATTTACTGTGCAATTTTTCTGCAATGTTCCAGCTAATTTGCAGAGAGTTTGGAGAGGTTTTTGTAGGTCCTTTAAGGCTGGTTTCCAGCTTTCTTTATGAAGGAAAAGAAGTGGTAAATTACTGGTTTGAAGGCAGAAGAAACAACTTTGGTTTTTGGCCTGCCATGCTGCGAAACTGTCCAGAATTTTTTTCTAGTTTGCACAGCTTTTTGCAGTTCGGTTTTGGCAAAGAATTTAAGTCTTCGAGCTGAACAAGTTGGCCATTTTTCTGGCAGCATTTGAGTAAGAAAAATGGTTGAAGTTTTCAAAGGCTGGACTGTCCAAGAACCTAGAAAATTTTCAGATTGCTTCCATGAAGAAGATGAATACTATGGAGTGGAGTTTGAAGGTTCAACCATGGAAATTAATTCTCTTGGGAACCTTCCTTAACTCCTTTCCTATTTTCAGTTAAAACACTATCCTCTAAGAGCCATTTTTGAAATTCCAAGGTTAATAAATCTTGCTGAATTTTCTGGAATTAAAATATGGATTTGGATAAATTGAACAAACTTAATTGGTAAAGAATTTAAGGTAAGCTAGAGAATAAAAGGACATGAATCCCTTAAGAATTCTTTTAGGGCATAAGAATAGGATTAGGACATTCCCTTCATGTCTCTCCTAGGACCACACTCCTATTTCTACTTATGGAATGCAAGGGACGAAAAAATCAACTTTAAATAAAATAAAAATAATCATGAAAAAATTTAAATGATGAGATTTGAACTCAAGACCTTAGAGATTAATTCCAAAGCTCTAACTACTAAACCAGACCAACTCTTATTCTTATTTTCTCTCCCAAATATTCTTCTTATTTAAACTCAAGCTTTCTTCCTATTTTGACCTCAACCAAAATTACCATTTTATCCTTCCTATCCAATAAGCACAACTAAGCCTTCTAGACTATAAATCATAATTCTAATGCACATAAATTCATTAAAAAATATACATGTTCATGCAAGAAAATATGATATGCATCCTGACCCCCTTACTCTAGAGTTGGCTTTAGGTGGGGTTTCACATGATACATCGGGCCTAGTACATATCATAGCATATATGATAGACCCAATTGCCGAAGCATATGGAATTCTACTCGTATGACCCCTTTCAATTTATCTCTTTGGAGGAGACATCGACTTTGAAAGCCTTACTCCATGTGTTATGGGTAAGAATCCTCGTTTGGATTGATCCATGTTGAACCTCTTCAGTATTTTATCTTTGTATGTAGACTGCAAAATACCTAGAAACCTCCTTGATCTATCTCTATTGATCCTTATTCCCCGAATATAGGTTATTTCTCTAAGTTTTTTCATGGAGAACATTTTGGATAACAAAATCTTTACAGATTGAAGAACGGAAACATCATTTTCTATTGGCAATATGTCATCTACATAATGCAATAAGAAAACAACTGCACTCCCACTAACTTTCCTATACACACAAGGTTCATCCATATTTTGAATGAAACCAAATTCTTTAATTGTCTCATCAAAACAGATGTTCCAACTCCTAAATGCTTTCTTAAGCCCATAGATGGACTTTTGCAACTTGCATACTTTTGTGCCATCTTTGAATGTGAAACCTTTAGGTTGTGTCATATACACTTCCTTGATCAGATTTCCATTAAGAAAAGCAGTTTTCACATCCATTTGCCAAACTTCATAGTCGTAATAAGCGGCAAGTGCTAGGAGTATTCTTATAGATTTTAGCATAGCGACTGGTGAAAAGTTTTGTCATAGTTAATACCTTGCTGTTGTCCATATCTTATTGCAACTAGATGTGCTTTATAGGTAACCACATTACCATCCATGTCAGTTTTCTTCTTGAAAACCCATTTGCACCCTATAGGGTTGATTTCTTCAAGTGGATCAACCGAAGTCTATACTTGGTTATCATACATGAAATCTATTTCTGACTTTATGGCCTCAAGCCATTTGTCAAATTTTGAGCTATTCAGAACATCCTTATAAGTAGTAGGCTCATCTTCTTCTATGAGCAATACTTCACTGTGGTCACTTATGAGAAATCCATATCTCTCAGACACCACTTGTATCCTACTCGACCTACGAGGCTCTTGTGTGTTAAGAGGTTCATCAATAGGTGTGGGTTCAGACGGTTGATCAATATTTGTTTGTTCTTCATGAACTTCACTAAGTTCAAGCTTGCTCTCACTATCTCATTTAAACATGTGCTCCTTCTCTAAGAAGACAGCATGTTTCGAAACAAAAACTTTATTTTCATAAGGAAGATAGAAGTAATATTTGATAGATTCTTTCAGATATCCAACAAACAAATATTTTTCAGACTTACTTTTAACATTTCCCTTTTAACAAAAGCAGGGTAACCCCAAATCCTTAAATGAGATAAATTTGGTCTCTTACCAAAGAACAGCTCATAAAGACTGGTATTAATTGTTTTTTTATGGAATACTATTTAATATATAAATAGCAGTCTCCATTACATATCCCCACAGCGATTTGGTAACTTTGCAAAAGCCATCATAGTCAGTATCATGTCTAGAAGGGTTCGATTCATTCTCTCAGAAACACCATTATATTGAGGTGTATGTGGCGGAGTCCATTAAAATAATATCTTATTATCTCTAAGATAACTTGAAACACTCGGCTTAAGTATTCAATTCCTCAATCGAATCGAAGTGTTTTAATACTTTTGCTAAGTTGTTTCTCTAATTTATTCTTGAAGTCTTTGAACCTGTCAAACGCTTTAGACTTGTATTTTATTAAATACAAGTACCTATATCGCGAATAGTCTTCGATGATGGTTATAAAGTAGTGTTAACCTCCTCTTGCTTGTATAGACATTGGGCCACATACATCTGTATGTATTAGTTCTAATAACTCTTTAGCCCTTTCTTCTTTTCTAGAAAATGAAGTTTTAGCCATTTTACCAAGTTAATAAGATTCGCATGTGTCGTATAATTCATAATAAAATGACCCTAAGTCACCCAGCTTGTATAACCTAGACACGCATTTTTCATTTACATAGCCTAAATGACAATGCCATAAGTAAGATGAGATTGAGTTATCTTTTCTTTGTTTCTTTGCATTTATATTGAGAATTGGATTATCCATATCTAGAGCATATAAACCATTAACCAAAGTTACAAAACCATAATAGATATCATTTAATAAAAAAGAACAATGTTTATTCTTAAAATTTAAATGATATCCAAATAAGTCTAAACAAGTAACTGAGATAATGTTTTAAATAAAATTGGTACAAAATGGTTGTTTTGAAGTTCTAAAATTTTTCCAGATGGTAGATTTAAATGATAAGTCCCCACAGCTAGTGCAGTAATCTTTAATCCATTTGCAGCTCGGGGTCCACATTGCCCTTTTCCAGCTTTCTACTACCTTTTAGTCTCTGTAAATTATTACATAAATGCGATCCACAATCGGTATCCAATACCCATTTCTTATTATTAAAGACAATATTAATCTTAATCATAAACATACTAGGAGTAGAAGTAGAAGTGCTTGCAAGCTTCTCCTTCTCCTTCTTTTCCTTCATTGTCTCCAAGTAGGCTTTGCAGTTGTGCTTCCAATGGCCCATCTTGCCACAATAATGACATGGGCCTTTAGTGGCTGCTTCCTTCTTCTTCACTCCTCTTTTGGCCTTGGTAGGATTTTTATTCTTCTTCTTGGGAACTTTCTTCTTAGAAAATGAAGAACCTACTAGAAATATTACCTTATCATCCTTTTTCATGGATGATTTAGCAGTCTTAAGTAGATTGATAAGCTTAGGTATGGTGGTCTCAATATTGTTCATGTGGTAGTTAATCATAAATTGTGAAAAACTCCTTGTTAATGATTGTAGAATTAAGTCAACACTTAGATCGTGATCCATTATGAAACCAAGAGACCTAAGCTTTTCAATATAGCCTAACATCTGCAGCCCATGAGTGGTCACTGTAGCACTCTCAACCATCTTAAAATGGAATAGTTGCTTAGAGATCTCATATCTTTCAGTTCTAGCTTGTTTATTGAACAACTCTTTAAGATGGAAGATAATGGTTTGAGCATCCATATGCTCATGTTGTTTTTGTAATTCAGCAATCATTAACGCCAGCATAATTCAAGATGCAGTGTCGTTGTCCTCCTTGTGCTTCTTGTGGACAGCATACTTATCAGCAGGAGAATAATGGGCTGGAGGTGGTGGAATAGGAGTATTTAGCATGTAGAGCAATTTTTCCGTCTTGAGAACGATTCTCAAGTTTCTATACCAGTCCAAATAGTTTGATTCAGTGAGCATATTTGTTTTCAATATGCTATGTAGGTTTATGTTTGTCGACATGATGCATGTAACCTAGATGTAAAAATAGAGTAATTAGAACATGTATATGCTTATGATATGCAAGTAATTAGGTCTTTAATTAAAGGCATTTTATTCCATTATTTTACTCAAATCAATAGCCCCCTATTAACTTAGGAAAGCTCGTTGGAAGCTTTCCTAGTGGACTAGTATCTAAATTCCTTAAGAATGACCTTGAGTTAGCCCAACAAGCCACTTTTAAGTTCAATAGTAAGTATCCAATACCAATTACATCAAATATAACTACTATATCATTGGGTAATTAATACATTTTAATCATTAAAGTTTTTAATACTATCCTATCCTTGCCTATAATATTCTTTATGCTTGGATTAGCCCAACAAGGATAAAGAAATTGGTTAAACCCAACCCAGTAATCAGGAATTAAATTCTACAGTTTGAACATATTCAATGTCAAGTAGACTTGGGTATGCCCAACAACCTGGTCTTGAAAAAGAGCTCTCATTCTTACTATATTAATGGAAGACATTATATTTAATATTATTTAAGGGATTTATTCCTTTTAGTTGTCTCATCCTTTGGCATGCATACAATTTATCAATAAGCAACATAAATTGATAAACATGGTAATAAATAATTACATGGCATGGTTATGGACTCTCTAAATTAATTTTCTCAAGCTATCAAGGAAATTAATATGGTCAACCCTATGTGTTCATGCATGATTTAAGTAGAATGTCTTACCATCTCGCTTTGTTTTGATTGCCATATTTAAAATCTTGTAAATAAAATTCTATCTCAATCTAATCTATATAAACTAATTATATAATTCTAAAGGAAGACACCTCGAGTTACATTTGAGGGGAGTTAGATGAGAAGAGAATTACACAAAAATTTGAGATAAGGCAGGACGCGTAGACCCTATTTAATTAAAACAAAGCGATAAAAATGGATGAATAGATAAGTTTGGCTTTATTCCATAACCATCCACCATGCTAATAAAACATGCTTAAAATATGGCATAATACATCCAATGCACAATCATCTAAAATCAGTATTTTGGAGAAATTTGGGTCCAAAATTAAATTTTGGAAAGTTCTGGGTCGAAATCAAATTTTAAAAAATTATAGGTCCTACATGTAATTTTGAAAATATTTTTATCCAAAGTCATGGATTTCAAATAAATTCCAATCATTATTAAAACCTATTCTCAAAATTAGAAAAGATAAAAAAAAAAACTTATTTTTTAAAAGATAAAACAATGCAAGAACAGAGTGCACCTGACATTAGGTGGGTTGAAGGTACCCGGAGTCAGGTTTGCTCTGAAGGCACATAGCTAGCACATAAAACAATGGAAGAACAAAGTGCACCTGGCGCCTAGTGGGTCGAATGTATCCGGTGTCAGGTTTGCTCTGGAGGCAAAAATTTAGCAAAATTTTTAAGCAACAGTAAGCGTAATACCACTGTTCATCTTCTTCCCTGGATTCTTCTGTAAATTTTTCATGAATAGCAAAGTGATTTTCAAAACGTTCAAAATAATTTTGATATCAAGCATTGTTAATCAATATTACCAACCAACTGTAATCTACATCATAATTTAAACAGCAATCCAAATTGTTAAATCAAAAACTTGATTGCAAGAAGAATATAACGCAAAAAACCAGACCTACATGGAAACAATTTCTCAACCATTTTTCATTGACCCAGAGACTCTTCAAATCAGAACACCCAGATATGCCATACAAAGCAGTAGACATATAATAGCCATGTTCATACAATTACATGCTCAGAAATGATTTCAAAGCAATTAAAGACCTATTAAAACACAAACACGAAGGCTCTAATACCACTATTGGGATTTCATCATGCTTATCAAATAAAAATGTAGTGAAAATAACCATGAAATCAATGCCCAAAAATCATGTGTTTGAAATTAAAACAAGAATAAAGAAAGAAAACGAAGATTACCTTCTATAGCACAAAAACAAAAATATCTTGCACCAACCCAGGAAGAATTCCCTCTGTTTTGATTCTCCAATCACCCCACTACAATTCAAGAGTAGGATTGTTTAAAACAGTAATCCACACAACGTTGAATTATTCACAAAGCCCGCTCAAAACTATGCTAGTAGAAGAGGAGCAGCAATGTTTTAATTAGAGAAGAATAAGGATAAAGAAGGAACGCCTGACTCTCGATTGCAAAAGGGAACGATTCCTATATTTATAGGTTTAAGGATTTGTGTTAATTTCAATTAAGTCCTCCAAGATCCAACATCTACAATTGGGCTCTTGAAGTTTATATAATTTGCAATAATGTTTCATGAATTATAACAAACTTATAATTCACCTATAAATATATATTCTTCTCTTAATTAATAATATTATCAAATAATATATATTGAGCATTCAAACCTTTATTGTGTGTGGCCCATTAGGTTTGCTGGTCTTATTAGTAGCATAATATGAATTAATTATAACAGCTTTAGAATTAATAATCCTAAATAAAATATAGGATTAATTTATTAATTCTCTGATTAATAAATTAATATTTAGCAGATCAAGAGCGACATCTAGCAATTACTCTTGATCACCCAAAAGTCCAGAAAGTCAAGTAGCTTAACATGAACCTTTCAATAGCAAATAACCAGTGCAATAAACTCCTTTCATCATACTATATCTCATTCGGTCTAGGGTATGAAATTAGTGCCAACACCATCCAGAATATTATTAATTCTGGCCCAAATATTTTAGTACTTTTCAAGATATCCTTTACTCGATATGTGTATCAAATTTGGAACTATTTTCAACACATAGTCACATTGCCCAAGGACTTCATGAGTAATGATTTCTACAAGTGGCTCTGAGATATATTCTCCTACTGTTAAGAGTGGTGAATTCTTTATTGACCATTTAGTTACTTTCGTTTACTTTACATTATACCCAATATCCATCCAATAGGCAGTCCTTGTAAGACTCCAAATATTAGAATCAAAGTACAATGCTCAATAAACAAAATTCCTTGGAGATCTCAAGTCTAAAGATACTTGCACACTTACTATAATGAGATTCTATCACTGACACTCAATAGTTTATCCAAGTGATTATCTCATAGCTAGGTCATCCAATATACTTGTTCATATAACAAGCATCCATATATTAATCTTGAGTATCACAATAATCAATGTTATGAGAATCACGGCATAATCCAATCAAGGGATATAACATGTGCTAGCCTTGGCATATTAATAATGTCACATCTCATTAATACTATGACTAAGGATTATTCAAGCACAAATACTAAAGTGTAGTAGGAATCTCACATCATGATCCTGTTAGTGTTGTGCCCTAAAGGCAATCACTTGTACATTTTATATGACACACTTTATTTTAATAAAAGGAATTATTTATCTTACAATTTCTTTTGTTTACTTTTTAAGTAATATAGCTGTTCGATAAAGTCCCTAGTACAACACTGTGTTAAGAAAATCATGATAGAGATCATGATATGAGATTCTTACTACACTATATAGTGTTAGTACTTAAATAGTCCCTAGTCATAGTATTAATGAGACAGAACATCATTAATGCGTGAAGACTAGCATGTGTTAGACTTCCTGATTTGATCAGGTGATGGTTCTCATATCCATGAGTATTGAGATAGTCAAAGTTAACAAATGATCATGTTAGTGTTGTGCCCTAGAGGCAATCACTTATACATTTTATATGACACACTTTATTTTAATAAAAGAAATTATTTATCTTACAATTTCTTTTGTTTACTTTTTAAGTAATATAACTGTTCGATAAAGTCCCTAGTACAACACTGTGTTAAGAAAATCATGATAGAGATCATGATATGAGATTCCTACTACACTGTATAGTGTTAGTACTTAAATAGTCCCTAGTCATAGTATTAATGAGACAGGACATCATTAATGCGTAAAGACTAACATGTGTTAGACTTCCTGATTTGATCAGGTGATGGTTCTCATATCCATGAGTATTGAGATACTCAAAGTTAACAAATGGATGCTTGTTAATGGAACAAGTTCATTGGATGACCTAGCTATGAGATAATCACATAGATAACTATTTAGTGCTAGTGATATAATCTCAATATAGCAAACGTGCAAGCATCCTTAGACTTGAGATTTCCAAGGTACTTTGTTTGCTGAGCATTATACTTTGATTCCAATTTCTGGAGCTCGATCGAGGGCCGTCTATGGGATGGATATTAGGTACATTGTGAGGTAAACGAAAGTAGGGTCAATAAAGGATTCACCACTCCTAATAGTAGGGGCGAATATCTCACGGCCACTTGTAGGAATTACTACTGAGAAGTCCTTGGCCAAGGTGATTGTGTAATGGAAATAGTTCAAATTGATACACATCTAGAGTAGTAGGTTTTGGGTACACGTACTATTGTATTTGGGCCAAAATTAATTCTGGAGGGAGTTGGTACTAATTCCGTACTCCAAACCGAATGAGATATTGTATAGTGAAAGGAGTTAATTGCACTGTAGTTTCTTATTGAAAGGTTCAGGTCAAGTCACTTGACTTCCTGGACTCTTGGGTTGTAACAACCCTCTACATAGGCCCAACAGGGCTGGGGAAGTCACTCCGTCCAAAGGATAAGGGGTCCTTATAACTAGGTCACACAAACGAAAATAAAACAATTCTTTGAAATTAAAAACTTATTATAACCCAAAAATTCAAGAAAAAATCCAAAATAAATTGTTCACTATCATCTCTCAAAGTAACATATAAATTAAATAACAAAGAGTCTTCAAGAAGGCAACATTTTAGCTACCCTTCTCCACAGCAGGATCACCCTGAAAACATGGCATAAAAGGTGATGAGATAAAAATCTCAGTAAGTTTGTGTGTGCTTTGAGTGTTCAAGAAAACAGTTCATGTATGCGAGTTGTAAAATTTCATAAGAGAAAATGTTGGCTAGCAATAAATAAGGTTAAAATAAAGAGTGGCATTTTTCTCTTTTCAACCCATCCAAGTGCACAATAAATTCAACCACTCAAATGGCCGGCCATGGGTTACCACACGTTGGGCCCCATGTCCATATAGCGGTCAGAATGCCACACTTTATACAGACTGACAAAAGGTAGGTGTACGGCCTACCGGGTAAGATACTCTTCCTTCTCTACACCCAAACAAACTGGTTGTCCACTCCGACAACATACAGTTCACATGACTGAAACCTGCTAGCTCGGACCGGTATGACTAAGAAGTACTATCGTTTCTCCAAGTTGAGTTCATCTTCTGGAGGTGACTTCCTGCCAGAAGACTCGCTCTTACTCTTCAAAACTAGTACTACTAGCCTACTCTTATTGAGTACTCAACGTTAGATTGTCCCACTTGAGAGAAAATTGATAAAACATTGCTTTATTTAGAAATAGCAATTAAGGGTTTCTAAAGTTCGTGCTAAAGTGGGTTTTAGAAAGAGTTTAATGTTTGAGTAAAACTGCTTGTTGGATTTCAAATATTTTGTTTGATTGAAACAAGAAAGGAAGTGATCCTCAATTGCCTTTACAAAATGAGTGTTCACACACTTCACATTTGGCTTGCCATGGTAACCTTTTGTCATCAAATAAGTTTTATGCAGGAGCTTACCTGATCACTTGCTTGAGCTAATTCAAAGATCTTCTAAAACTGACCTAACCCCGCCTGGGGTAAACACAAACCATAATTAAACTCAAGCCAAATTTGCTTCCGTAAATAATCCTAGTTCAACTTACTACAATCATGACCCTAATGTCCCAAACTTTAAGGCTAGATGAAAAAAATGATTTTATAAAATAAATCTAGCTTCATAATAAAATAACTAGGGAATGTGAAATAATTATTAATAAGTCATAGGTTCAAATATAATCTTTGTTATTAATAAATAAGCTAAGGTTTATTTGACGAAGGTCCTAAGTCCTAGATGATATTAAAATAATAAATTATTACTATTCTTTTAATTAATAATTAACAGTCAGAAAATAATAAATAAAATTAATAATAAGTAAATTTTATTATATTTTGATTAAAAGATAATAAATAAATTTTAATAGTGTTTATGAATATATGACTTATAAGATTAATATTTTACCTATTATGATTATTTATATAAAAGGCTTTATTTAATGTTATTATTTTATATAATATTTATGTATTTTATTTTAAATAGAAGATATCATTTATTTGGCTAAAATATCACTATTCCATTTAACAATCCAATTCCAAAGCTTCCTAGGGTTTTCGAAATTATTGGAAGAAAACATAATTCTAATTTTTATTAATGTAATAAAATTGGCTAACTTAAATAGTTTAGGATCAACAAGGTCATAATCATAATTCTCCTATTGCTAATAATAATCATGAACATAAACTCTAACACCAATTAACAAATAATTCAATTCATGAATAAAGGCTTAAATCTATATCTACCATCACATGATCCAAACTTCACTAAACATAATCATATTCATGGCTTCAACAGGAATACAAGAATATAAAACCCTATTCACCAAAGGTGACATAATATCTATCATGCTTAATCATTCACACTAACTCACGCCATGAAGAGCGTGCAACAACTACAGAATATCATAAAATTCAATCATGACAAAACATCCCTATGCTCCGATCCCAACTCCTTCATACGAACACATACTCAATCTCCAATCATATTCCATCCTTTTCTAACTACATCCAAGAGACTTGATTTTAGAATTAAGGAGAGGGTTAAAGAGACATACTCGAATGATGACTACCTTGATGAAGTCTTAAGAGAGTCCACACGCTTGGAAGACTTGATCCGACCAAGAAGGAAGAAGAGAAAATGGCCATGGTTGAAACAACCATTTCAGCGTAGAGAGAGAGAGAGAGAGAGAGAGAGAGAGAGAGAGAGAGAGAGAAAGAGAGAGAGTATTAGTATATTATATTAAATATTGAAGGAGGAAGATGATCAAAATCGTTCTTGGTTACCTTGAGAGAGTTCTTGAATCTTCAAGAAAAATTCTGGTTTTGATTCGTGAGCAGAATTTTGTTTCCAGTGTTTGACGTTATAAAGTACAGAAATGAATTCTAAAGGTTGAGTAGACATGATCTGGAGTTTTTGGGAGAGATTGGAGGTGTTTAGGGTGGTCTTAGGCTTGGAGAATGGTGGTGTGTGTTCTTGGAGAAATGGAGTGAATGGAGAGAAGCTGGACGAAATTTGCTGAATGGGGTTGGCCAAATGGCTGGAGGAATTCTTGTGATTGAAATTTCAGATTAGGGAGAAGAGAAAAATCTGGTTGTTTGAAATTCAAAAGGTGTAATTTAGGGAGTTAATTAAGGTAGAAAATATGGTAAGAATGGCTTGGTTGATGGAGGTTCTTGGAGCTGCTATGGCTGACTGGAATTTGCTGAAGTTTTGCTGAGATGAATGAGCTTGAAGGAGATATAGGGTGGCCAAAATGTGGAGTGCAATGGTGGAGGAAATTTCTGGTTGGGTGAGGCTTAATCCATGGAACTTTCGTGGAGTAATTTGCTGAATTTTTTAGTTCCAATTGAAGGCTTGATTGTAGTGATTGAAGAGTGATTTAAGGAGTGGCTATGGTGTTCATTTCGTGCAGATCAATGGAGAAGGTGATGAAGTTCAGTTCATGGCTGACTAAGGTTGGTTTTACAAAAAAAAAAAAAAAAATGGGAGTGAGTTTCGGACAATGTTGAAGTGGGAGCAAGGCTAGAATTTATGGTTGTTCATTTAAGAGGTTTGCTGGAATTTTTGTGCAGATTTTTCTGCAATATTCTAGCCAACTAGCAGAATGGTTGAAGGGGTATTGGAGGGTTCTTTAAGGTTGGTTTCTAGCCTTCTTTATGGAGGAAATATAGAGTTAAATTTCTGGTTTGAAAGGTGAAAGAAACAGCTTGGTTTTTGGTCTACCTAGTTACGAAACTGCCCAGGAATTTTCCTGGTTTGCCCAACTCTTATGTAGTCCAACTTTTGGCCAATGATTTCAGTCTTCAAGTTGAACAAGTTGGCTATTTTTCTGGTAGCATTTGAGTGAGGAAAAAGGCTAAAGTTTTTGAAAGCTGAACTGACCAAGAAGCTGGAAATTTTCCAGATTGCTACATGAAGAAGATGAACACTTATATAGAGGAGTTTGAAGGTTCAACCATGGAGATTAATTCTCTTGGAAACCTTCCTTAACTCCTTCCCCATTTTCAGTCAACATTCTATCCTCAATGAGACATTTTCAAAATTCCAAGATCAAAGCACCTTGCTGGAATTTTCTAGAAATAAAATATGGATTTGGATAATTGAACAAGCTTAATTGATGAATAAGTTAAGGTAAGCTCGGGAACAAAAAGGGCATGAATCCCTTAAGAATTTTTGTAGGGCACAAGAGTAGGATTAAGACATCCCCTTCAAGTATCCCTTAGGACAACACTCCTACTTTTACTCATGGCATGCAAGGGCTGAAAATATCCCATCCTATAAAAATAAAATTTAATCATAATGAAACTTAATTTGTGGGATTTGAACTCAAGACCTTAGAGATTAATTCCAAAGCTCTAACCACTAAACCACAATAACTCTTGTTCTTATTTCCTCTCCTAAATATTCTTCCTATTTAAACCTCAAGCTATCCCCCTATTTTCTCTTCAAGCAAAATTACCATTTTACCCTTCCTACTCAATAAGCACAACTAAGATTTCTAGACTATAAATCGCAATTTCAAAGCACATAAAATCATTCAAACATATATTTATGCATGCAAGAAAATATGATATGCATCCCAACCCCCTTACTCTATGGTTGGTTTTAGCTGGAGTTTCACATCCTCCCCTCCTTAGGAGAATTTCGTCCTGAAATTCATGCATACCTCTATCTCAAATGGGGATACTTCCACTTTACCCACTCTTCTATTTTCCATGTGGTATTTCGCGTGCCATGATGCTCCCACTGCACTTTTACCATCGGTATCTGCTTGTTCCGGAGAGTCCTGATACTCCGGTCCAATATTCGCACAGGTTTCTCCACATAGCTCAGGTCGGGTTGTAACACCAACGGCTCATTATTCAAAATATGACCGGGATCGGCATTGTACTTTTTCAGCTAGGATACATGAAACACGTCGTGAATTCCTGTCAGTCCATCCGGCAAGTCCAATCGGTACGCCACTGGCCAAATTCTCTCTTTTATCGGGAACGGCACCAAATACCTCATATTCAGCTTCCCACCTTTCGGATGCTTCAAGATTCCTCTATTCGGTGTCAATCTTAGGAATACACTGTCTCCTGCCTGGAATTCTAACTATCTGTGCCTATTGTCTGCATAGCTCTTTTGTCGACTCTGAGCTGCCTTCAACCTTTCCTAGATTAACTTGACCTTGTCTAACATTTCCTGAACACAGACTTCTCCGGATTTGCTTACGTGACCATCTTCTAACCAACTCCAGTATAGCGGTACCTGACACTTGCGTCCATACAGTGCCTCATACGGAGCCATCCCAATCGAAGCTTTGTAACTGTTATTATACGACAACTCCGCATACGTCACACATTTGATCCATTTATCTCCGAAATCCAGAACACATGCTCTCAGCCTATCCTCTAGTATCTGTATGACCCATTCTGACTGCCAATCGATTTGCGGATGCGCCGTTGTACTGAACTTCAGACTCGACCCCATTGATTCTTGGAACTTACCCCAAAATTGAGATGTAAACCTCGGGTCTCGGTCAGACACAATACTTGAAGGCACTCCATGTAGTCGAACTATTTCTCGCATATAGGTCTGAGCCAACTTCTCCATGGAATCTCTTACATTCACTGGTATGAAATGTGCTGATTTGGTCAGTCGATCCACCACTACCCATATGGCTTCCTTCTGGGCCCTTAACATAGGAAGTCCGGTAACAAAGTCCATGGTCACTTCCTCCCACTTCCTCTCAGGTATTGGTAACGGTTGTAACAGTCCCACTTACTTCTTGTGCTCCACTTTGACCTTCTAACAGGTAAGGCACGTCGAGACATATTTAACCACATCTCGATTCATGCCGGGCCACCAATAAGCCCTTTTTAGATCCTGGTACATTTTGACTTCCCCCAGATGAAAGGCGTACTTGCTCTTGTGCGCCTCTTCCAAAATTCTGTCCCACAATTGATGCTATTCGAGTACACACAACTGATCTCTGAAATACAAAACTCGCGCTTCGTCTTGTCGAAATTCACTGCCTTGCCGTTTGAGCTACTTGTCCTTGAAAAGTTGAAATTCTGCATTGTCTTGCTGGGCTTCAATAATTTCCCACCTTAGATCTGGTATCAACTTCAGGTTGCTAACAACAATCCTCTCCCCTAGCACTTCTGCTCTTCTGTCCAACACATCCTGAACCACTTGAATCTCCTGCACTCTTAGTCTGGCCATACTAACTTTTCTGCTCAGGGCATCAGCAACAACGTTGGCCTTCCCGGGATGATAGTTGTTTGGGCAACGGTACTCTTCCAAAAATTCCATCCATCTTCACTGTCTCATATTCAAATCCTTCTGGGTGAAGATGTACTTCAGGCTTTGTGGTCAGTGAACACTTCATATTCTGCCCTGTACAAGTAGTGTCGCCATTTCTTTAAAGCGAACACAATAGCAGCCAACTCTGGGTTATGCGTGGGGTAGTTGATTTCATGAGGCCTCAACTTCCGAGAAGCATAGGTGATCACCTTCTGATCTTGCATCAAAATTGCTCTCAATTCTTCCTTCGAAGCATCGGTATACAGAGCATAAAGCTTATCTCCCTCTGGCAGACTCAACACTGGTACTGTCATTAATCTCCGTTTCAGCTCTTGGAAGCTCCTCTCACATTTTTCACTCCAAACAAATGGTACATTTTTCCGCAACAGTCGGGTCATAGGCAATGCGAGCGTTGAAAATCCTTTGATGAACCTCCTATAATAGCTAGCCAATCCCAAGAAGCTTCGAATCTCAGTGATATTCTCCGGCTGCTTCCAGTCTGATACTACTTCAACTTTTGCTGGGTCTACCTTAATTCCATCCTTGGTCACCACGTGTCTAAGAAATGCCACACTATCTAGCTAAAATTCACACTTGCTAAACTTGACGAAAAGCTTGTGCTACCATAGCTTCTCTAATACCAGCTTCAGGTGTTCTGCATGCTCCTCTAGACTCTTGGAATAAATTAAGATGTCGTCAATAAAGACCACCACAAACTTGTCTAAATAGGGTCGGAACACTCTATGCATCAAATCCATAATATTGCTAGAGCATTGGTTACCTCAAATGGCATTACCACGAACTCATAGTGACCATATCTTGTGTTGAAGGCCGTCTTAGGGATATCCTTTTCTTTTATTCTCACTTAATAGTACCCTTGCCTCAGGTCTAATTTGGAGTAGCAATTGGATCCTTGAAATTAGTTGAACAACTAATCAATCAGCGGTAGAGGATACATATTCTTGATTATCAGGTTGTTCAAGCCCCTATAGTCAATACACAGCCTTAGAGTCCTATTCTTATTCTTCACAAATAGCACAAGTGCTCCCCAGGGCGACGTGCTAGTTCTTATGTAGTCCTGCTTCACTAACTCTTCTAACTGCTCCTTCAGTTCTTTCAGCTCCGCCGGTGCCATTTGATAGGGAGTTTGAGATACCGGTTCCGCTCCTGGAACTAGGTCAATGGTAAATTTAACTTCTCGGTTGGGAGAAAAAGCCTTTACTACCTCGGTATCCTCTAGAGTGCACTGGTCCTTCAGCTTGTTTATCACATAAGCCAAATATCCTTGACATCCTTGTTTCAACAATTTCCGGGCCTTAGCCCGAACTATCAGATACTTTAATTCCTTCACTCTCTTGCCATTAAATTCCAACACATCACATCCTGGTCTAATGAATTGAATCGATTTTTTCTTACAGTCTACCCTAGCCCAATATTTCGCTAGCCAATCCATTCCTAATATCAAATCATAGTCATCGATATCCAGTACTATCAAATCTCCCTCCAAATTTTCTCTGCCCACTTCAATTTTACAATTTCGCACATTCCGATCCACTTGCACCATCTTCCCCAAATGTGTACTCACCAGCAAAGTAAAAGGTAGCTCTACTTCATCCCAACCCAAATGATATGCACAGTTCTTGTATAAATAGGAATGAGTAGATCCAGGGTCTATCAATGCATTAACGGAACGTCCTTGGATAGTAAACATACCTTCCACTACTGCTGCATTGGTTCCAACCTTCTCTCTGTTGAGAACGAATGCATTTGCTTTCACTTGAGGCTTCGGTGCTCCACTCTTGGATGTTCCCGTGGTATTGGCTCGATAGGCCCCCGGGTTCTGAGCCGAATTTCCTTGCCCGACTCGGTAAAGTTTAGGGCAGGCGTTTCGCAGGTGGTTTAGGCCTCCGCAATGGTAACATTTTCGCTCACCTCTTTTGGACCAACAGTTCTTCTTTATGTGGCCTCTTTTTCCACATTACCGGCATAACGGAAGGTTCTATGTAGGACCAACTGGTGCTCTCCGAGCTTGCTTTCCCCGATTCTGCCACTGTTGGTTGGCGGGGCGCTTGTTGGATTGCTACCTCTGGAAGTGTCCTTGTGGTTGCCTTGGCGGCTGGAAAGGTCTTATTGCCATTCTGCTGTGGTCCTCATTTTCTGTCCGGGTAGCTGTGTCTACAGCCCCCGAATAGGTTATCGGTGGAGAAAGGTGCCAATGCCCTCCTCAATTTCTGCCTCAGTCCCTTGACAAACTGCCTCGTTCTATTCTGCTCGATGTCCACTAGCCTCTTGCAATACTTTGATGGCTAGGTAAACTGTGCTGCATACTGGGCCACCGTCATACCCCCCTGCTTTAAATTCTGAAATTCATCTTCTCGCTTTTCCACTATCCACTGAGGGATATACTCAACTCTGAATGGTTCCACAAAATTGACCCACGTCCAGTCCTGATCAACCACCTCCCAGTTGTCCTGAACCTGCTGCCACCATGCCTGAGCTGGGCCCCTCAAACGGAATGCAGTAAACTTTACCATCTGCTCCTCAGTGTACTGGAGCGTAGCAAATATGTCCTCCATCTACTCTATCCACTGCTCAGCTTTCTGATCTTGTTCAGCTTTGACCAAGAAGACGGGCGGTTGAAATTTCAGAAACCGCTCTAAGGCTTCATCCTCTCCCTTGGGATTCCTTCACTCAGTCAAAGTCTGTAAAATTTCTCCCATCTTGCTAAATACTTGCCCCATTGTCACTTCAACAGGTGTTTTAGACCCCATTTCCAAATCTGGTTCACTTCCGATTCCCCGTTTGGGTGGCAGCATTTGGGTCGTTTCAACCTCTGGTGCCACAGGTTCTGCCTCCGAAACTCTCCTGCCTGATGTAGCTACACGGCGCTTAAGTGCCATTCTAAACCATACCTAAATGATGAGTTTATGCGTTCAATGATTAAATCATTTCAGTTGAGCATGCATTCACAGTCAGATTTAAGTAAAAGAAAATTAGATGCAAGTTTTGTCTAAAGAATTGCTCATAGATTTCCCCCAAATCTTAGAGTACTCTGGTACTCTTATTTGCATAAATTTGAAATGAAAACAGTAAATAGAAAGGAAATCCTTAACATGGAAGCAGAAAATAAACAATCTTAATCCTAACAACTCTTTAACTCCTCTAGTCCTCATTATAATCTTCAAAGTTGGCCTCAGATAACCATCCCCCAGAATTGTTAGAGAAGTCTATCCCAGCCCCACTTGCAAACCCCTCCATTGGCTCCTTCCTGGGTCGCCTAGAACTCTCCCCGGTCTCAACATTATTGGGTGGAGGTATGAAAGAAGGTCTGGGCGGAGATTCATAATCTATCTCCTCCGAGTCATCACTATCAGCTGACAAGTCAACTATGGGACTAAGAGGGTAGGGAACATATGCCATATCAATCTCCTCATCTTCACTATCAGAACTTAAGTCTATCACAGGTATTAGGGGTGGCTCATTGATCGAGACCTCATCGTCACTGCTATCCTCCAAGGGAATAATTGGCTGCGGTGCAGGCTGAGGCACTGGTAGGTCATCTGGGTAGATAGGGATAGGAGAATGTCATTGCTGCCCTTTCCTCGCAGCTCTAAGCATTCTAACCATCCTATAGCATAAACAAGATAGGTTAGACAAAAGAATTGCACTTAATAAAACAGAACATATACTATCAGTATTTGCCTAAACCTAGGCTCTGATACCACTTGTCACACCCCGCTACCTAGGCCTAACAGGGCCGGCGATGTCGCCCCGTCCAAAGGACAAGGGGTCTTTATAACTAGGTCACACAAATGAAAATAAAACAATTCATTGAAATTAAAAACTTATTACAACCCAAAAATTCAAGAATAAATCCAAAATAAATTGTTCACTATCATCTCTCAAAGCAACATATAAATTAAATAACAAAAACTCTTCAAGAAGGTAACATTCTAGCTACTCTTCTCCATAGCAGGATCGCCCTGAAAACATGGCATAAAAGGTGATGAGATAAAAATCTCAGTAAGTCTGTGTGTGCTTTGAGTGTTCAGGAAAACAGTTCGTGTATGCGAGTTGTAAAAATTCATAAGAGAAAATGTTGGCAAGCAATAAATAAGGTTAAAATAAAGAGTGGCATTTTCCTCTTTTCAAACCGTCCAAGTGCACAATAAATTCAACCATTCAAATGGGCGGCCATGGGTTACCACACGTTGGGCCCCATGTCCATATAACGGTCAGAATGCCACACTTTGTACAGACTGACAAAAGGTAGATATACGGCCTATCGGGTAAGATACTCCCCCTTTTCTACACCTAAACAAATCGGTTGTCCACTCCGGCAATACACAGTCCACATGACTGAAACCTGCTAGCTCGGACCAGCATGACTTAGTAGTACTGTCACTTCTCCAAGTTGAGTTGATCTTCTGAAGGTGGCTTCCTGCCAGAAGACTCGCCCTTGATCTTCAAAACTAGCACTACTAGACTACTCTTATTGAGTACTCAACATTTGATTGTCTCACTTGGGAGAAAACTGATAAAACATTGTTTTATTTAAAAATAGCAATTAAGGGTTTCTAATGTTCATGCCAAAGTAGGTTTAAGAAAGAGTTTAATTTTTGAGTAAAACTGCTTGTTGGATTTCAAATATTTTGTTTGATTGAAACAAGAAAGGAAATGATCCTCAATTGCCTTTACAAAATGAGTGTTCACACACTTCACATTTGGCTTGCCATGGTAACCTTTTGTCATCAAATAAGTTTTACGCAGGAGCTTACCTGATCCCTTGCTTGAGCTAATTCAAAGATCTTCTAAAACTGACCTAACCCCCGCCTGGGGTAAACACAAGCCATAATTAAACTCAAGCCAAATTTGCTTCCGTAAATAATCCTAGTTCAACTTACTACAATCATGACCCTAATGTCCCAAACTTTAAGGCTAGATGAAAAAAATGATTTTATAAAATAAATCTAACTTCATAATAAAATAACTAGGGAATGTGAAATACTTATTAATAAGTTATAGGTTCAAATATAATCTTTGTTATTAATAAATAAACTAAGGTTTATTTGACGAAGGTCCTAAGTCCTAGATGATATTAAAATAATAAATTATTACTATTCTTTTAACTAATAACTAATAGTTAGAAAATAATAAATAAAATTAATAATAAGTAAATTTTATTATATTTTGATTAAAAGATAATAAATAAATTTTAATAGTGTTTATGAATATATGACTTATAAGACTAATATTTTACCTATTATGATTATTCATATAAAAGGCTTTATTTAATGTTATTATTTTATATAATATTTATGTATTTTATTTTAAATTGAAGATATCATTTATTTGGCTAAAATATCACTATTCCATTTAACAAATCCAATTCCAAAGCTTCCTAGGGTTTTCGAAATTATTGGAAGAAAAAAACATAGTTCTAATTTTTATTAATGTAATAAAATTGGCTAACTTAAATAGTTTAGGATCAACAAGGTCATTATCATAATTCTCCTATTGCAAATAATAATCATGAACATAAACTCTAATACCAATCAACAAACCATTCAATTCATGAATAAAGGCTTAAATCTATATCTACCATCACATGATCCAAACTTCACTAAAAATAATCATATTCATGGCTTCAACAAGAATACAAGAACATAAAACCCTATTCACCAAATGTGACATAATATCTATCATGCTTAATCATTCACACTAACTCACGCCATGAAGAGCGTGCAACAACTACATAATATCATAAAACTCAACCATGGCAAAACATCCCCATTCTCCGATCCCAACTCCTTCATACAAACACATACTCAATCTCCAATCATATTCTATCATTTTCTAACTACATCCAAGAGACATGATTTTAGAATTAAGGAGAGGGTTAAAGAGACATACTCGAATGATGACTACCTTGATGAAGTCTCAAGAGAGTCCACACGCTGGGAAAACTTGATCCGACCAAGAAGGAAGAAGAGAAAATGGCCATAGTTGAAACAACCATTTCGACCGAGAGAGAGACTATTAGTATATTATATTAAAGATTGGAGGAGGAAGATGATCAAAATCGTTCTTGGTTACCTTGAGAGAGTTCTTGAATCTTCAAGAAAAATTCTAGTTTTGATCCGTGAGCAGAATTTTGTTTCCAATGTTTGACGTTGTAAAATACAGAATTGGATTCTCAATGGTTAGTAGACGTGATCTAGAGTTTTTGGGAGAGATTGGAGGTGTTTAGGTTGGTCTTAGGCTTGGAGAATGGTGGTATGTGTTCTTGGTGTTCTTGGAGAAATGGAGAGAATGGAGAGAAGCTGGATGAAATTTGTTGAATGGGGTTGGCCGAATGGCTAGAGGAATTCTTGTGATTGAATTTTTAAATTAGGGAGAAGAGGGAAAGTTGGTTGTTTGAATTCAAAAGGTGTAATTTAGGGAGTTAATTAAGGTAGAAAATATGGTTAGAATGGCTTGGTTGATGGAGGTTCTTGGAGCTACTATGGCCGACTGGAATTTGCTGAGATGAATGAGGTTGAAGGAGCTATAAGGTGGCCGAAATAGGGAGTGCAATGGTGGGGGAAATTTTTGGTTGGTTGAGGCTTAATCTATGGAAATTTCATGGAGTAATTTGTTGAATTTTTGAGTTCCAATTGAAGGCTTGATTGTAGTGATTGCAGGAGTGATTTAAGGAGTGGCTATGGCATTCATTTTGTGTAGATCAATGGAGGAGGTGATGAAGTTCAGTTCATGGTTGACTAAGGTTGGTTTTATAGAAAGATTGAAGAGGTTTGCTGGAATTTTTGTGCAGATTTTTCTGCAATATTCCAGCCGACTAGCAGAATGGTTGAAGGGGTATTGGAGGGTTCTTTAAGGTTGGTTTCTAGCCTTCTTTATGGAGGAAAGATATAGTTAAATTGCTGGTTTGAAAGGTGGAAGAAACAGCTTTGTTTTTGGTCTACCAAGTTGTGAAACTGCCCAGGAATTTTCCTAGTTTGCACAGCTCTTATGCAGTCCAATTTTTGGCCAATGATTTCAGTCTTCAAGCTGAACAAGTTGGCTATTTTTCTGGTAGCATTTGAGTGAGGAAAAAGGCTAAAGTTTTTGAAATCTGAACTGACCAAGAAGGTGGAAATTTTCCAGATTGCTACATGAAGAAGATGAACACTTATATAGAGGAGTTTGAAGGTTCAACCATGGAGATTAATTCTCTTGGAAACCTTCCTTAACTCCTTCCCCATTTTCAGTCAACATTCTATCCTCAAGGAGACATTTTCAAAATTCCAAGATCAAAGAACCTTGCTGGAATTTTCTGGAAATAAAATATGGATTTGGATAATTGAACAAGCTTAATTGATGAATAAGTTAAGGTAAGCTCGGGAACAAAAAGGGCATGAATCCCTTAAGAATTTTTGTAGGGCACAAGAGTAGGATTAAGACATTCCCTTCAAGTCTCCCTTAGGACAACACTCCTACTTCTACTCATGGCATGCAAGGGCCGAAAATATCCCACCCTATAAAATTAAAATTTAATCATGATGAAACTTAATTTGTGGGATTTGAACTCAAGACCTTAGAGATTAATTCTAAAGCTTTAACCACTAAACCACAACAACTCTTGATCTTATTTCCTCTCCTAAATATTCTTCCTATTTAAACCTCAAGCTATCCCCCTATTTTCTCTTCAAGCAAAATTACCATTTTACCCTTCCTACTCAATAAGCACAACTAATATTTCTAGACTATAAATCACAATTTCAAAGCACATAAAATCATTTAAAAATATATTTATGCATGTAAGAAAATATGATATGCATCCCGACCCCATTACTCTAGAGTTGCTTTTAGCTGGGGTTTCACATGGGTGGTCATGATGTGTTGCTAGATACTGCCCATGATATGAGAATATGGGTTTATTAATTAATAAATTAATAAACCAATCCTAATTAGAATTAAAAGGATTAATTCTAATTAATTATGGATTATAAATCTCAAAGATGTTTGGTTTAACTCATATTCACTACCAATTGGCTGGAAAACTTAATAGGTAACACACAATAGAGGATTATATACTCAGGATGTTATTTGATAACATAATGGGGTTAATTGAGGGAAAGAGAAGTTGTTGTGTCCAAATTATAATTAGTTATAATTAATGGTCCAAATTGTAATTGTGAGAACTTGATGTTTCCAATTACAATTAAGGAATTCTAACTATTTTAGAATTATGAGATTGGAGTATATTTTGAGTAGGATTTTTCGTGTGATGTAAAGATACACTCAAAACCCTAGCTGATTTTGTGTAAGACATAAAAATAACTCCAAACCCTAAGGCACATGTTTTCTCTCTTCTCTCTCTCTCACGATTGTTCTTGAGAAACCCTAGCCGCCATCTTTTTCTGCTAGCACAAGAAATTTTGGTGCTTGAGTATTCCTCTGTGTGGATTACTGTTAGAAATAATCACATATTGTGATTATAGTGGTTAGACATTCAACTCTCGTGTAGTTTGATCAAAAAGATTGCTGGATTGCGCCTTGACTTGAAGAAGAAATTTTTGTTTTTCAAACGATCAAATAAAGGTAAAAACTATTACCTTTGTTATCTTTATGTCTTGTTTTCCACACATATGTAGGTCTTGGGATGGTATCTCGTTTTATTCTTCCGCTGCGCCATATTCTATATAGATGTGAGATACTCAACAGATCTCTATCATGATTTCCTTAACACTATGTTGTACTAGGGACTTTATCAAATAGTTTATACGCATATTAAGATATAACAATCAAATTGAAAGATAAAGAATGTCTCTTTGATTAATTATTATGCAATATACATAGTACTAGTGATTCTTCTAGGGCACAACACTAATACCAAAAATCCAGAAAGTCAAGTGGCTTGACTTGAACCTTTCAATAGCAAACAACAGTGTAATAAACTCCTTTTACCATATAATATCTCATTTGATTTAAAGTATGCAATTAGTGCCAACTTCCTCAAAAATATTAATTAATTATGGCCCGAATATTTTAGTACTTGTTTCCGAAATCCATTACTCATCATGTGTATCAATTGGAACTATTTCTGTTACACAGTCACTTTGGCCAAGAACTTCTCGAGTAGTTATTCCTACAAGTGGTCGTAAGATATTCACCCCTACTATTCGGAGTGGTGAATTGATAGGGGGTAAATTAGTCATATTTTTCCTAGTTATTTAAGGCTCTTTTGTGATACATTTTGTTCAATAACTAGTCATATTCCTTCATATTTGAGATTTTACCATTGGAAAAGTAGTTTGTTCATTATTACAGATTTTTGGGATAAAACGAAGCAAAATGTCACAAAAACAGAAGAGAGACGGCGCCAAACGGGCATCGGAACCGGCGCTAGCCATGCACTGTTGACACGAACTTCAAGGCAATAAAAAATTATCAAAACAGACCGGAACAGAGTGGAATCAGCGGTGGCTCCAGTAGCTAAGGCGGCGCCGGCTGCATTCTGGACAACATGGTGTTGAAATCAAGAAAAAATCGGCAAACAAGTAGAGAACTAGAACACAACCGGCACCAGCTCCGAGAGCCAAGGCGGTGCCGGCTGTGCTCTGAGGAAAAGGCAGGATTGTGATTTTTCTATGCGATTTTTTGTAATCTGTGAAGTTTTAGTATCTTCCTACTTCTACTCGGCTACAAACATTGCACCAACGAGTTTAGGAACTTTCCAAGCCTATAAATAGATTAAAAACACAAGGAAAAAAGGAGAATTCATTGATCATCACAGAAAATCACTCAATCAAAGGAGGAATTCTTCAATTCAAGGAGGATTGTGCAAGAAAGTCTTTAAATGAAGAAGAAGGAGGCTTGTCTATAAGTGCTTTCTTTTACTTTGTTTTCTTTTTCTTGAACAATGATATGTTAATTGTTTTATTGTAATTTGACATTGTTTCAAATATTCATGGTTTTTAGAGTTATTTGATCTTTTGATTAATTGATTGTTATTCTTGGTATTTAATTACGAGATTAATAGATTGTTTCTTTCCATTGACTTGCTTGGGAAAGGGGTCAATGGTGGTTCTAATTTGTTAATTTCATATGTGTTGTTTTTTAACTTGCTTGAAAAAGAGGTTAATTGCTAAGAACAAGATAATTAAAGGTTAATTGATGTCTGCTAGAGTATGGATTCATTGGTTGATTTCATGTTTTAAGTTTGCTAGAGTATGGAAATTTAATCAAGGATTGTGTTTAATGCATCTTTTGGGTGAATTAGTTGAGACAGAGTATGTGATGCTAATTTGTCTAGAAGATAGTGATTTCATGGAATGGGAAAGAAGTGAGTCTACTTTAATCCTTCATGATGCCAAGAGAATAATTGGTTGTGATAAAAATTAGGTATTTTAAGATCATGTTTGTCTAAATAATGGATTAAGTCACATAATTCTCCATCTTTGACATGTATATATTTTCATTCTTATTTTCATTTGTTTTATTTTATTTCTTCTTCACTTTATTGAGTCGGTTAAACAATGAAAGAAAATGGATTAATGCATACTTGTTCCTTGAGGATCGACACTCGTTTGAACCCTATAATATGTTAATAATGAGTACGCTTGCTCATATGTGTAATTTAGGTTCAACATTTTAATGTAAACTTGATTGGGAATGTTCTTAGTTATACCTAAATCTAAACGCATCAAGTTTTTGGCACTGTTACCGAGGAATAATATCATGAAAGTTTGGATTTTATTGATTTAACCACGTAAATATGTAAATATGCAAATATGTAAATATGTACAATTGTTCTTTCTGCAAAAAGGTGCTATCTTTTGTATCTTGTGTAATGTGTATACCCTTGTAACCTAACCTACTAACTTTGACTATGTTCTACTAACTAACTTTGTATTCTTTTAATTTTATTTTAATCATTAATTATGTATCTAACTTGCTTCTTGTTTCTTCCTTTTAGGTGTTATCCTTGGTACATGACCCGAAAATTTGAAGGCGAGATAGTCGATTTTGACCTCGAAATTGAAAGGACATTATCAAAGATCCGCCAGACAATCCAAAGGAACTTAATTGTCAAAATGGATGGTGCTCAAAATAACAATGCTGGAAATAGGAGGGTTATGGACGACTTTGTGAAACTTGCAATCTCGGGCACATGCTCGAGTATTATTAGGCCTAGGGTGGATAATATGAATAACTTTAAAATAAAGCCCAACATTAGCTAGATGGTTCAAAATATGGTTTAATTGACAGGCTACCTGAAGAAGATCTCAATGCTCATTTAGCTAGTTTTCTTGAGATTTGTGATACTTTTAAGATGAATGGTATTTCTGAGGATGCCATAAAATTTAGAATTTTTCCTTTTTCTTTGAGGAATAGAGCTAAATCTTAGTTAAAGTCTTTACCTACATGTCCATCACTACTTAGAATGCCTTAGCTGAAAAATTTCTAGCAAAATATTTTCCTCTAGCTAGGACAGCCAAACTTAGGAATGAGATATTCGCCTTCCAACAATTAGATTCTAAGCCCTTATATGAAAGTTGGGAGAGATTTAAGGAGATGCTAAGGAAATGCCCAAACCATGAATTTGAGCTAGGAATGCAGATGCTTATATTTTTGAATGGCCTCACGTTCGCAACATGCCAAGTGGTGGACTCTTCTGCAGGGGGTTCCATCAACCATAAGACCTCGGAATAGGTATCTGAGCTTATTGAAAATTTGGCTTCTAATAACTATTCTTGGGGAAGTACAAGGTCTAGAGCTCGTGTGTAAGGAGTACACAAAGTGGATACTGTGGCAGCATTGGAAGCTAAGGTGGATGCCTTAACTCAAAAGATGGAACATATGGTGATGCCTCAAGGCCAAGTTTTAAACGTAAGTTGTGATTTCTGTGGAGAGGGACATCCCAACCATGAATGCCAAAACATAGGTTCACTCCCAGAAACTTTGGAACAAGCGGCCTTTGCAGGTAATGCCCGGTCAGGTAACAACCCTTATAGCTCTACCTATAATCCTGGTTGGAGAAATCATCCTAATTTCGCTTGAAGCAATGGAAATCAACCTAGGCATGGCTCTTTGAATTTTGGAGGCAATCAAAGGAGTCAAAAACCCCATGAACAATACTACAGCACCTTCAAAGCCACCATTGGAAGAGTTAATTGGCCAATTGATAAGTACCACGGAGACTAAGTTCCAAGAGGTCGATGTGACAACAAGGAACCTAGAGGCTTCCATGTGCAACTTGGAGAACCAAATTAGTCAACTAGCTAAATTCCTGGGAGATCATCAAGCTGGGACATTGCCAGGAAACACGGAGGAAAATCCACGGGATCAAAGCCGTGGAAAGCATTGAAGCCAATTTTTTTTTTTTTTTTTTACCTTACTTTCAGTTTTGTGATTGAAATAATTTTTACTTGTCATTTTGATTGATTATTTTTCATGAATTACAGTACATTATTCATCATTATTGTGTGTTTCTCATTTTTTTTGAAAAATAAAATATTGGAGAACCGGACAGAATGAAACCGGCGCCGGCTATGGCTAGGACCGGCACCAGTTCATGTCGGGTGAGGCGCTCTTATAGGCCATTTTGGCCACTGTTTCTTCAAAATCTCCAATCTCCTTCTCAAATTCTCTCTAACCGGCGCCGACTTCACATCCCCCACTTCCCAAAATTTGATTTTTCACCTTCTAATCACTTCTATAACATCTATCTATTTCTCTTTTGTTGATCCTACGGATCAAAAATCTCAAAATCTTCCATTTTTCATAACAACATCATCTTCAATCCACAAGCAAGGAGCTTAGATTTCTGCAAAAAGCTTACATCTTTTGCTTGCCCATGCATACACGAGCACAAAGGTATGATTTTTATTTAATTCTTGCGGTTAAAATAGTGTAGATGACTTTTTCTAATTTTAGGAACAATTTTGGCCGAAAATTGGGATTGTGTATGCTATCTTGAATTGTGCATTACTCCTTAAGCTTCATAAATTGGACTAGATTAGGAGTTAATGGTTCTTTGATACTTGATTCATGCACATGATCATTAGGGGCTTCATGCATATAGCTACGGTTAGAATTGTGGCTATTTATGATGATTGAATAATGACTACCTATAAAACTTGAATTGTTTTTCACATAATACCATGATGATGCCTTCATTAACATGATCATGTCTACTTGCATGCATTGAGGATATTCAACACGTTTATGCTTTACAGTGAACTTTACATGTATTGTTGCAAGTTGTGTTGAATTGATTAGAGGTGATTGAATTGAGTGTTGATTGGAGTGTGATATACATTGACGGAGTTTGGGATTTGTGGTTGTGAGATTAGTTGAGGGTTGAGTGAGAGTTGAGAATTGTGTTTGAGAAGGGAAGTTACATCCCGTTTTAAGTCTTGGAGCTCAATTTGTTTCTCTTCCTATTTCCACCACTCCTTACTTGATACCATGTCTAGAGCATGGGGTCATTTCTCTAAAAGGGTGAGGGCTTCCTCTTTCTCAACCCCTTCATTTGTCGATCCTTTGTTCCTCAGACCAACTGAGTTTATAAATGCATCTTGTAAGGAATGGTACAATAGGAGAGCATCCAACAAGATCATTGTAGAACGTACTTTCGCACCTACCCTAGACCATGCCCTTAAGTTGGGAATGATGTTTAGGAGGCTAGGATGGGGTTCGATAGTACAACTAAAATGGAAGTATTGTCCATTGCTCATAAAGGAATTTTATGCTAATATGGTTGATAAGGGCAATAAACACCTTCCCTATATTGAAACAAGAGTAAAAGGAATCCCCATTGTTATCACCCAAAATTAATTAGCTAATCTCCTCCAGATATTTGACGATGATTCTTGGTAAGGGATAGACGTGAATAATCAAAAAATTCTTTCTGACCCGAATTGGGATGCCAGTTGAACTAAAGCCACTCTAGGGTAGTATAAGTATAATTCCTTTCAAGATAAAAGTTTCTATTCTAACAATGATCTTGCTACCAACTTTAGAGCTCTAGTCTACATGTTTGGGTTCAATGTTGTACCCCGTGCTAGTGGTTTTAATGAGACTCGACTTATTGACACTTATATTTTACATCGGATGATAAACACACAGCCTATCCCTCTTGCACCCTTGATAATCCAATCCATTAAGGATATTGTTCATCACTGTCTTTCTATAAAAGCCTTCATTTTCCCCCCTAGTTATAATGAAAATGCTGAAAGACTTTGCTGTTAATCTTGAGGGAGAACTGATGGAGGCTACCACTGAGCACGATATGGTGACTGAACAAACTCTGATGAGTTGCGGGTATAAGTACAGCTAGGAATTGAAAAAGTGGCTAATTCCCTTTGAGGTTCGACATCTCGGTCAAGTTATGCCACCCACCGTAGAGGATGAGCAACCGCCACCACCGATACGTGCACGAGCTAGCAGTTCTTAGTCCCAATCTCAGACTGACTTTGAGACTACCATGCTGGGATGATTAGACCAACAAATGGAGATGCTCTTACGCTTGTAGGGTACAATGGATGGCATGGCGAGACGGCAAGCTACTATGGAGCAACAATTGGCTAAATGGAGGCAGTATTCTTCCAGGCAACATGGCGGTGAAGGAACTTCCACACCGGCTGATGATGACGAAGATGATGATGATGAGGAGGGCTGATGATGATTATCCAAATTTTCTCGATCACTCTTGTTTTTCCTTTCTCTTTTAATGTTTTTTTCTTTTTAATAGTTTTTTATTTCTTTCTTTTTGTACTATTTTCTTTCTTTTATTTTTGATTTATTTTCTTTTCTAGTTTTTATACTTTGGTGTGCTCTTTTGTATTTTTCTTTTTAGGTACTTTGCCAATGCCTCGTTCTTCAAGCATTCAGCTTTTGTACAGCACAATGCACAACGCATGGAAGTTCATTTTTCTTATCTCTTCTCCTTTATATTTTTGATCCCATGGTATAGGTTATTCCTTGTTCTATTTAGTTGGCCATTGAGGACAATGTCCAATTTAAGTGTGCGGGAGTAATTTGATTGACAATTTTTCTATGCATATACCTTATCCTTCTTGTGTGAGGATTCAAATTATTTCCTTATGATTTAGTGATTGTTGTTGCACTATTTGAATCCTCGTTCTTTGAAATTCTTGCTTGGAAACAATTGTTTGCTTTGTGTAACACCCCACTACGTAGGCCCAACAGGACAAGGGGTCTTTATAACTAAGTCACACAAACGGAAATAAAAATAATACTTTACAATTGATCTTATTACAACCCAAAAATTCATCTCTCAAAACAATACATAAAATAAATAACATAAAGTCTTCAAAGCAGGCAACAAATCTAGCTACTCATCTCCACTGCATGATCGACCTGAAAACATGGCATAAAAGGTGATAAGATAAAAATCTCAATAAGCTCGTGTGTACTTTGAGTATTTCAGGTAAAACAGTTCATGTATGCAAATTGTAAAAATTGTACAAGAGAAAGTGCTGGCAAGCAATAAATAAGGTTAAAAATAAAGAGTGGCGTTTTGCTTTTCAAACCGTACATGTGCACAATAAATACAACCACTCAAATAGGTAGCCATGGTTACCACACGTTGGGCCCCATGACCATATAACAGTCAGAATGACACAATTTGTGCAAACTGACAAAAGGTAGGTGATCGACCTACCGGGTGAGATACTTCTCCTTCTCTACACCCAAACTTACTGGTTGTCCACTCCGAAAACACACAATCCACATGACTGAAACTTACCAGCTCAGACCGGCATGACCTACTGGACTGGCATCGTATTCGGGAAGGACTTACCCCTCAGAGTTGGCCACCTACTACGAGACTTATCCTAACCCTTCAAAGACTAGTCCTAGTAGTCTACCCTTATTGAGTACTCAACGATGATTGTCCCACTTGGGAAAAATTGATAATACATTGCTTTATTTGAAAATAGCAATTAAGGGTTTCTAAAATTCTTACCAAAGTTGGTTTTTAAAAAGAGTTTAGTGTTTGAGCAAAACTGCTTGTTTGATTTTCAAATGATTTGTTTGACTGAAACAAGAAAGGAAACCGTCCTTAATTGCCTTTACAAAATGAGTGCCCATGCACATTGTGTTTGGCTTGCCATAGAAATCTTTTGTCTTCAAATAAGTTCATGTAGAGGCTTACTTGAACCTTCGCTTGATCAAATTCAAGAATCTTCCAAAGCTGACCTAACCCCGCTTGGGGTAAACACAAGTCATAAGGTCATACTCAAGCTATATTCGCTTACATAAATAATCCTAATTCAACTTATTACAATCATGACCCTAATGTTCTAAGCTTTAAGGCTAGATGATGAAGGGTTTTATAAAATAAGACTAGCTTGATAAGTTAAAATAACTAGGGGTTGTAAAATAATTACTAATAAGTTATAGGTTCAAATAATAAATCTTGGATGTTGTTATTAATAAATAAACTAGGGTTTAATTGTTGAAGAATCCTAAGTTCTTAGATGATATGAATAAATGGTCATTCTTAAATAGTATTTGTAAAATAAATATTAAATTATTACTAATTGCTTAATTGATACATAGCAAATAATTAATAATAAATAAAATTAATAATAAATAAATTTTATCAAGTTTTGATTAATAGATAGCAAATAAATATAAATAGTTTTTATGAATATATGGTCTACAAGGTCATTCATATTTTACTTATTTGTATAAAAGATTTTATATATATATATATATATATATATATATATTATTTTTTATAAAAGATATCATTTATTTGACTAGTAAAATATCACTATTCCATTGAATATTCCAATTTCAAAACTTTCTAAGAATTTCGAAATCTTTGGAGGAAAAATATAGTAATAATTTTGATTAGGGTAATAAAATTTGCTAATCAAAATAGCCTATAATCAACAAGGTCATGATCATAATTTTCCTATTGCTAACAAGATTCATGAGTATATACTCCAATATCAATCAACAAACTATTTTATTCATGAACAAAGGCTTAAATCCATATCTACTATCACATGATCAAATCCCTACTAAGCATAATCATACTCACGGCTTCAATGAATATAAGAACATAATATCCTATTCACCAAAGGTGACATAACATTCTAGAATGCTTAAACACTCATAATTTCTTAAGACATGAAGAACATGCATCGATCCATAAGGAATTTCATAAAGCTTAATCATGATCAATCATTCTCATGCTTCAATCTCAACCCCTTCATACATATGCATATACTCAATCCCCAATCATACTCTATACCGTTCTATCAACATCTAAGAGACATGAATCCAGAATTTAAAAGAAAGGTTAAAGAGAAATACTTGGTTGATGGCTATCTCGATGAAGATTTAAGGAGATCCACACGCTTGGGAGGCTTGAATTGTCCAGGTGAGGGGAAAGAAAACAGCCATGGTTGTAGCAACCATTTCGGCAGAGAGAGAGAGAGAGAGAGAGAGAGAGAGAGAGAGAGAGAGAAAGTATTAGTATGTCATGTTAAAGATTGAAGGGAAGAAGATGAACAAAAGTTGTTCTTGGTTACCTTGATGATGTTCTTGAGACTTCAAGAAAAATTCTGGTTTTGATCTGATTGTAAATTTTTGTTTTCAAGATTTGATGTTATAAAATCCAGAAATGGACTCTAGGGAGTATGTAGGCATGTTCTGGAGTTTTTGGGAGGGATTGGAGGTGTTTAGAGTGGTCTTAGGCTTGAAGAAAGGTAGTGTGTGTTCTTGGTGAAAATGGAAAGAATTGGAGAGAAAGTGCTGGACAAATTTCTAAAGGGGCTGGCTGAATGATTGAGGGAGTTATATGATTTTGATTTTTAGATTAGGGAGGAGAGAAAAATATGATTGTTTGAAATTCAAATCGAGAAATTTAAGGAGTGTTTTAAGGTAAAAGATTTGGTAATGGTGTTTGATTGATGGAGGTTCCTTGGAGCTACAATGGAGCCGGCTAGTTTGTTGTGTTTTGCTGAAATGAATGAGGGTTGAAGGAGCTATAAGGCTGGCTGAATTTCTGAGTTCAATGATGGAAGAATTTCTAGTTTTGAAGCTTAATCCAAGGGTGTTTTCATGGAGCAATTGCTGGAATTTTTGAACTTCAAATGGAAGTTTGATTGGAGTGATTGTAAGAGAAATTTGAGGAGTGGTTATGGAGTCTAGTCGGGTAAGGTCAGTGGAGGGGTAATGGAGTTCAGTCCATGGCTGAACAAAGGTTAACTCACAGAAGTTTGAGGTGATTTTCGGACAAGGCTTGAGGAGAGCAAGGCTGGAATTTTTCTGGTTGTTTCTAATTTGTTGCTGGAATTTGCTGTGCAATTTTTTTGCAATGTTCCAGCCGATTTGTAGAGGGTTTGGAGAGGTATTTGAGGGTCCTTTAAGGCTGGTTTTCAGCCTTCTTTATGGTGAAAAAACAGATGTCATTTATTGGTTTGAAGGGTAGAAGAAACAGCTTTAATTTTGGCCTGCTATGCATCGAAGCTGTCTAGAATTTTTTTTTTTTCTGGTTTGCACAGCTTTGTGCAGTCCGGGTTTTGGCAAAAGAATTTTAGTATTCAAGCTGAATAAGTTGGTCATTTTT
Source organism: Voacanga thouarsii (assembly GCA_026120185.1). NCBI lineage: Eukaryota > Viridiplantae > Streptophyta > Magnoliopsida > Gentianales > Apocynaceae > Voacanga > Voacanga thouarsii. Next base: position 380,500 of record JANUWF010002236.1, on the reverse strand, counting down.
CTGGCAGCAATTGAGTAAGGAAGATGGCTAAGATTTTCGAAAGCTAGGCTGCCCAAGAATCTTGAAAATTTTCAGATTTCTTCCATGAAGAAGATGAACACTATGGAGTGGAGTTTGAAGGTCCAACCATGGAGATTAATTTCTCTTGGGAACCTTCCGTAACTCCTTCCCTATTTTTAGTCCAATCTCTAATCTCTAAGAATTATTTTCAAAATTTAAAGGTCAATAATCCTTGCTGAATTTTCTGGAATTAAAACATAGATTTGGATAAATTGAACAAATTTAATTGGTAACGAATTCAGGGTAAGCTAGGAAATAAAAGGACATAAATCCCTTAAGAATTCTTTTTAGGACATAAGAATATGATTAGGACAATCCCTTCATGTCTCCCCAGGACAACACTCCTATTTTTACTTATGGAATGTAAGGGATTTAAAATCCAACCTTAAATTAAAATAATCATGACAAAAACCTTAAATAATGGGTTTTGAACTCAAGACCTTAGAGATTAATTCCAAAGTTCTAACCACTAAACCACAACAACTCTTATTCTTATTTTCTCTCCCAAATATTCTTCCTATTTAATCCTCAAGCTATCTTCCTATTTTGACATCAAAATTACTATTTTATCCTTCCTACTCAATAAGCATAACTAAGCCTTCTAGACTATAAATCATAATTCTAATGCACATAAAATCATTCAAAAACATGTACATTCATGCAAAGTAATATGATATACATCCCGACCCCCTTACCTTAGGGCTGGCCTCAGGTAGGGTTTCACACTTTAGGTGCCCAATAAGTGTTTGTTGAAATTTTTCTAAGATCTCCTACTTGGAAAATCTATTGAATTTTGTTGATTCACTTGGTTGGACTAAATCTTTGGCTATTGGGGAGGTTGGATTAAACAATAAGGTTTGAATGTTGAGAAAAAGGCAAGAGGGGGAGACTATCATTAAAAGAGCCAAAAAGTGTAAACACAAGTGTAGAGTGAAAATTATTGAGAGTCAACACACAAGGTAGTGAAGAGAGGAATTATTTCTTTTTATTAATCTCTTTTATAGGTATAACTTATTAAGTAATTTCATTGCCATGGCCCAAGAACAAGAACTTCGTAGACCTAATCTAAATGGTCCTAGTAGACCACAAGAAGAACCATTTCATGTTAGGGTTTTGCGAGATGATTTGCAAATTATGATGAGAACTATGCAAAGTAAGTTTCAACACATGACAAGGGAGCTAATGGGGTTGAATCAACTTAGTACCTCTTCTACCATTGCACAAAGAAGAGGTCAAGAGAGATTTGAAGTCCCTAACCCTAGAATGGGAGATGATTATGCACATACACCTCCATTGAATGCTCAACAAGTTGAAGAGTGGGACGAGCACTCTATTGGGGGTTTCCAATAAGCTCCCATGAGAGGGGGAATAGATGGAGTAAGAGGAGGATGAGGACGAGGTTAAGGAAGAAATAGAGGAAATAATCCGAAGGGATTGGAAAGAGAATTTGATGGAGTTGATGAATGGTATGAGGGAGAACATGGTGATGCATATAGGAAACTCAGTAGAGGATGGGGTAATAGAGGAGGTAGGAGAGAAGGAAATGATGAGGATAGGAAGTTAAACCATATCAAGTTGAAGCCACCAACATTGTATTGAAAGAGTGATCCTGAAGCATATTTTGAATACGAGAGCAAAATGGAGATATACTTTCAATGCCATACATATAGTGAAATATCTAAGCTGAGGCTATCCATTTTAAGGTTTGCGGAGTATGTTTTAGTTTGGTGGGAATAAGTTAGCACTTAAAGGAGGCAAATAGGAGTAGAAGACGTGGGCAATTGGAATTTATTAAAAAATATTATGAGGGCTAGGTTTGTCCCACACTACTACTACCAAGACCTTTACTAAAGGATTTAATCCCTTAAATAAGAGAATAAAGGGTTGGAGGACTACCATAAGGAAATAGAGATGATGTTGATAAGAGTTGAAATCTAAGAGGATCCTAGAGCAACAAGGGCTAAATTCTTAGGTGGATTGAATAGGCAAATAGCCAATTTGGTAGAGTTGCACTTTTATGACTGACTTGAGGACATGGTTTATGCCGCCACAAAGATTGAAAAGCAACTAAAGAGGAAGACTTTTTCTAAGCCAACATTTCAAAATCCGAACACCACTAGCAAGATGCCAATTAAGAAGGATGATGCTCCTAAACCTTTCCAAATAGAGTACAACAAACCAAGGGAAGGTTAGAAACCTAGGAAATGGTACAACAAGGATAAGGGAAAAGCCATGCAAAGACCACAATGAAATAAAGAGTGCTTCAAGTGTCTTGGTTGTGGGCATACTTCTCATGAGTGTCCAAGTAAAAAGGCTATGTACACTAACCCCTATGGAAAAATCACAACCGATGAAAAAGATGAGGAAGAGCAATGCCAAGGAGACCAAGAAGAAAATATGAAAAAGGAAAGTGATGAAGAAGAAGTGATTGGCCAAGTGTATTCCTTAGTTGGAGTCACGAGGATATCATTAAACTCCTAAGCCATTGAAGACCAAGACCATCAACAAAGGGAGAATATATTCTACACGAGGTGTCTAATCAACAAGACCTCATATAGTATCATTGTGGAAAGTAGAAGTTGCACCAATGTGATTAGTGCTAACTTAGTTGATGAGTTGGGTATGAAATGTATTAAACACCCCAAGCCTTACAAGCTACAATGGTTGAATGATAGTGGAGAATTGAGGGTCAACAAACAAGTCTTGGTGTCTTTAGATATAGGGAACTACAAAGATGATGTACTATGTGATGTGGTATCTATGCAAGTGGATCATTTGCTTTTAGGGAGACCTTAGTGATACAATAAGATAGCTACTATGGTAAATACTTTATACAAATATCATCCTATTTTTGAGTATTTTGCAACAGCTCAAAGTGGCCATTACATTAGATGTCGTAAAAGCTATATACAAATGGCCTTAAAACTGCCATATAATATTTGTTAAGTCTTTCTTTGTAACGGACCAGAAACCATCGTGTGGCCATCATATATAAATTTTATGACGATTATTTGAATATTTGCAATGGTCACTACGCCGCTACAAATTAAATAACCTAATTTCTAAAAGAAAAATTTTATATATTAAGCAAGTTTTACTCAAAATGTGACCTCTAACGCTAAAGGCTTTGTAACGATTGAAACACGAACAGAAAAAATTCCTTTAGCTATCATTGCTAAAATAAGACATTTGTTTTCATTTTGGACCCAATATCTTATGATCCCAAATGTTTCATCCATATCACTTCACTCCAGAGTATTAAAGAATAATCTATAACTAGATAGGTTGATTTTTCAAAAAGTAATAAAAATTAAAAGAAAAGCATTAGACAAACCTCAAGCCTTTTTTTTTTAACCCATATTCATCCAAACATTCTTCGGTCCCAAAATGGTCTAGGAGGCCTTTTCTATGAGAAATTCTTGTGTGGACTGTAGACCTATGGACCACATGTATTGAGAAATTGTATCGTGTAATTTTTTGCATCATGAAGTACAATTCTTTAATGTATGTGGCCCACATGGACAGGTCCATACTAGAATTTTCACTTTTTTTGTGGCACATTTATAATGGAAAGATGGTCTACACAGTTAATTCACTCAATTTTTACTATTTTTAGCCTTTTGATCTTCAGGAGGTATAGCACTAAAGACAAATTTATTCTTACAAAATAATAGTAAAATAGTGTTTAAAAGGTAAAATTTTATTTATAATCAATTCTCTATATTTGTACTAATTCAACCTTTTGATCAGCATTTAAGGATATGATTGTAAAAAGAAATTTATTGATCAAAATGTGGCAAAACTTAACTTCTAGAATTAATTATTTTTGGATTTTTTTTTAAGTTCGTAAAAAAAACTAGATAAAAAATGTTTGAGGACCAAAATAGTATTTCATACAAAGTTTGAGAATCAACGTAGTGATATGATCTTGGGAAGCACTAATTTTTTGTGGATTGAATGCAAAACAAGAATCCTCACAAACACACACACACAAACACCAAAATGCAAAGAGATTAGCACTTTTGTAATAATGTGAATCTATCATACTTCAAAGATACCTTAACACCCTAATTTAACTAGAGATTAGAACACCAAAGATAGAAATTTGAAGGCACCTAACTCAATCCTACCAAACATACTAGGTAACCTAGCACATAGAATAGCGAAGAAATTTAGATTATCTCTTATGATTTAGAGATAAGATCAAAGGTGTGACTAAATCCTTTGATTTAGTCTTGATGTTTAATGGAATCACCTATGAGGATCACCCTCAAGATCTCTCTCTCTTGAGAGAAAAGTTTGATTTCTCCTTCCTAAAATACTAAAGTTTTTTTCTTACAATGGTTATAAGAGTATATATATAGATTTCTTGACCTAAACTACTTAGCAACTAATATTAACTATTAAATGGCCTTAATACACGTCTTGAGGCCCCATTACATGCCTTAAAATAGGTAAAAACATAATAAAAGTCGTGGAAATGAAATTACAACTGAAAATGCTGAAAACAAGAAAATTTGCAGAAGTTTGGAACTAGCCTGAATAGGGCCTGCGTTGGCTCTAGCACATGGAGCCGGCATCGGCTCGATTCTGTCCAAGGGATAGAACTGAGGCAAATCCAGGCCGGTGCCTGGTCGGTCGATCTGGGCCCGTGCCTGGTTAGCTCTGGGCAGCCTCTCTTACTTTGTTACACTCTAACCCCTGCTCATTTGACCTCTATTCCTTTTTCATTTGTTCCCTTGATCTTCCAAATGAAATGTTGGTCATCTAGAGCTCTCTTTATTAGTTCTTCAATCTTCAATCCTTGTTTCAATGTTGGCCTAATTCTCTATAAGAATTGTTGTTCCTTTTGTATCCCTTTTACAGCTTCCTTTATTGCCCATCTCTTAACAATCTTTTTTACTCTTGGCTTGTATGCTTGGATGGCTTGAAAATCCTTCCAAAACTAGGAAGACTTTAAGCAAGTCTTAACTTTCCACCCCTTCTTTAGATGTGCCTTGTTACGTGGACATATTCCTATCATTTCTAACTTTTTTAGGATGATTCGTCCTCAAATTGATGTGCCTTGTTACTTGTACAGATTTCCCTGCATAAGAATTCAAACAAGAGTTTGTATGTGAAAGTAAAATTTCAAGCTTTTGCTCCCCAACTCCTGCCTTATTTCCTCTCTTCTCAACCTAATTTTTCACTCTCACCTTATTTCGCTTTTTTTCTTCCCTCTTGTTGTTTTCAACTTTCCAAACCCAAGTTGGCACTCTTGTTTTATCTCATTGCTCTGTTGTGTACTCTCTCTCCTCTCTTATTTTTTCTTACATTTGGAGCTCTAACATCTTTTTTCTTCTTTTGTTCTTCTCTCATTTTCTCTCCTCTCTTACTCATGTTTTTCCCTCCTTTTTTTGTTCTCTTCTCTTTTTATCTTCCTCCCTCAAAATGTTTTGATCTTTTACAGTCTCACTTGTGGACATAGGGTAAAGTATGAATTTCCTTCCATCCTTGCGCAAAGAGTAAGTATTTTTCTTTCCATGGTGAACTACCTCCTTATCATACCACCAAGGCCTTCCCAACAATATATGCCCAACATGCATGGAAAACACGTCACATATCACCTCATTTTATATCCCCCCATGACAATTGTAACCTTAACTTTTTTGTTTACCTTTACTTCACCACAATTGTTCAAACACTGAAGCTTATAAGAGTTAAGATGTTTCAATGTCTCCATTCCTAATTCCTTCACCAATGTACCACTAATAACATTTTTACAACTCTCCCAATCAATAATCAACCTACATGATTTTTTTTTTTTTTATTTAACACCTTGAATAGAAAATGTTTTCCCTTTGTAAGTCCTCTTCTCTTTCAACCACACAAGCTTCAGCAATTTCCCTCGTAACACCAGTTAATGTACATGGTTTCTCAAGTGTATCCCCATCTCTTCCATCCATTCTATCTCCTCCACTAGATTTGGTGTCATTTTATGAAGTTGAACTAGATGCTTTATTCTCACTAATTTCACTCATTCTCATTTTCTTTTGCACCGCCTCAAGCCAACTCCTCTTTTTCTCCTCTTGTAGATATGAGCTTTCTCCCACTTCATGAGTACTTGAAGCACTTTGGGACCCTTCATCCATAGCACGCATTTGCTTCCCTTCTACGTCATTCGTTGAATGCATTTGCTCTTCAACAAATTCTACTCTACTTTGCTCAACTTCTTCATGATCTTTCTCCTATAACACTTCTAATGGGTGCGACTCTTCATCTAGAAAGAATAGAATGTTATAAAATTCCTTAGTCATCCCATTTGTTGAACTCAATGGATTCACTTCTTCTTCTTTATTATCACTAAGCTCCTCATCAATCTCATCATCATTTTTCTCAACTTTTTCGTGTACTACTTCATCATTTTGATTGAGCATTCCTTGACACTTGGCCTCATTTTCTAGCTTCTCCTCCTTCTCAAATCCATGTAATTCATCTTGCTCAACCCTCGTAACTTTTTCTTCATTTCTTGCCCTTCTTGGCTCCTCAATATCTACAACATTTTTCTTGGCCACTTTAGTCTCAAGTCTAGACTGTTGCTTCCCAATTTGTCTCTCTCATTTGCAATCATGCATCACATAAAATCTTCCATATTCAAATTTATATAATCAACCTATGTGTGCCTTGTACTACAACAAATATCACAAGTTAATCCTCTACTACTTCTTTGTTGCACCATGCTTATAAAGGCTTGAGATTCTCCCCTTTTTCCTTGCGACTCTCCTTTCTCCTTTAATTGTTGTAACAAACTTATGCATTAGCAGTAATAATGGCCATCACTACTACTATTGTAACAATTATAACTTTTCCTCTCATGCACCCCTTTATCCGGTGTCTTATGCACTACATTCCTATCTCTTTGTTTAACTCCTTTTGGATAATCATAGGAAGTGTGCTCAAAATTCCTACACATTTTGCACTCATACTCTCTCAAGTTCTTTTGCACCCTATACTTTGTTATTTTTTGTGCTCCTCCTACATAAACTTTCTCATTCCAATTTTCCTGACTCCCAAGTCCTTCTTCTTTCATATTCCCAATTTTATTCCTCAAAACTACCATGTCTTTTACTCGCATAAAATTTTCCATTGTTTTCAATCCCTCTAATCCAATCTTCCATAGGACTCAAGTTCTCACATTCTTGATCACTTTCCCCTAGGCCTCTTTCAAAACTATCATACTCCTTCTTACTTGTACTTAGCCCATCATCATGTTCTTCTAAATATCCCATGCTCTCATAATCATCCTCCTCATATTCTTACTCATATTCATTTTCTTCTTCATAACTACTCTTACTATAACAAGACTCCTCATAATTGTCATACCCTTCATTTTCACTCCAACTAGCCATTGTGAATTATCTTTCAAGAGAAGTACAAACAGAATTGAAGTAGAAAACACAAGAGAATTCTCATTTCACTCCCTCACGTGTTTACACTCAATTTTAGTGGTCACTCTTCATTCGTGTTTGCATTCTTCTTGGCTTTTATCACAATGAACTCACCCTCTTGCCTTTTTCAAACTCTCAATTCCACGCTCAAGTTCTTCCCAACTCTATCACACTGCAAAGGATTTAGTTCTACTAATTAATTCAACTAATTTACAAGGGATAAGAAAGAAAAGTGTCTTAAAGACAATTTATCAAACACTTATGTACAATAAGGAAGATGCATAGATTTTAAAGAGTTGTTACACTAAGTGATGCTACAACAACCTCAATCACAATTTAGCAATTAAAAATCACTTAAATGCTCTTTACTAAACAAATTATTCATCATACTTTATGAATGGAAGATTTAGTAGTCGAGTATGAGCAATCACAATTCCTTAGGACAATATATCAAACACATTGTGTGCATTCCTGTAGCTCAATTTAGTATAGCAAATTTCAGCTTGGTTTTGGCCCCAAATCAACAAATTTTTACACAAAATGACTCCTCAAACATCAAAATACTATATGTGATCAAATTAACAACATTCTCATAGCACAAATTTAAGTTTTCAACCCCTAAAAATTGTAAGGAATATAGTTATGGGAATAAGAATTTTGCAGTAATATGAACTTCAAATCAACAATTTTCCATGCAAAATATTCCTCAAACATTATACCAATATATAGGATCAATGTAGCATCAAGTTCATGGCATGATCTTGAGTTTCAAGCATTCCAAAGTGGCAAGAGAAAAAGTGACGAAAATTGAAAATGCTCAGCAAATCTTGAAGAAGATTGTACCTTAGCCCAAAGAAAGTTGGTTGATTAGAATCAACATAATGCAAGCTCTGATAGCACTTGATATGATCCTGGGAAGCACTAATTTTTTGTGGATTGAACTCAAAACAAGAACCCTAACAAACTCACACACAAGAACACTAAAATGCAAAAAAATTAGCACTATTGTGATTATGTGAATCTATCCTACTTTAAAAACACTTTAACACCCTAATCTAACTAGAGACTAGAACACCAAATATAGGAATTTGAAGGCACCTAACTCAATCCTATCAAACACACTAGGCAACCAAGCACATATAATAGAGCCCTTATCATTTAGAGACAAATCAAATGTGGGACTAAATCCTTTGATTTATTCTTAATGTTTAATGGAATCACCCATGAGGATCACCCTCAAGAACTCTCTCTCTAGAGAGAAAAATCTTATTTCTCCTTCCCAAAATAACAATTTTTTTTTTTCTTACAATGGTTATAAGAGCATATATATAGATGCCTTGACCTAAACTACTTAGCAACTAATACTAACAATTAAATGGCATTAATACATGTTTTGAGGACCCATTACATGTCTTAAAATAGATTAAAACATAATAAAAGTCGTGAAAATAAAATTACAAATGAAAATGCTGAAAATAAGAAAATTTGCAAAAGTTCGGAACTGACCCGAATAGCGCCAGTGCTAGCTCTAGCACATGGAGTCGGCGCCGATCTGAGCTGGCGCTGGCTCGGTCGATCTGGGCCGGTGCCTGGTCAGCTCTTGACAGTCTCTCTTGATTTGTTGCACTCCAATCCCTTTTAATTTGACCTCTATTCCTTTTCCATATGTTCCCTTGAACTTCTAAATGAAAGATTGGTTGTCTCGAGCTCTCCTTGTTAGTTCTTTGGTCTTCAATCCTTATTTCGATGTTGGCTTAATTCTCCACAAGGGTTGTTGTTCTTTTTGTGTCCCTTTTACAGCTCCCTTCATTACTCATCTTTTGACAATCTTTTTGACTCTCGGCTTGTATTCTTGGATAACTTGAAAATCCTCCCAAAACTAAGGAGACTTGAAACAAGTCTTGACTTTCTATCCCCCTTCTTTAGATGTGCCTTCTTGCGTGGACAAATTCCTATCAGGTAGTTAATAATCCAAATAGTACTTCATACAAAATTTACTTTGGAGATCTCTTAGAGAACTTAACAGGCCAATCTCCTCAGGAATGGAGCCATTTAAATGATTTTCAAATATTTGCAAGGTCTACAAATTTGTTAATCGACTAATTTCTGGGGGAATGCGTCCTGAAAATTGGTTGATATACAAATCAAGATAGAGAAGCTTGGAGAGATTTCCTATTTAAGCGGGTATGTTCCCACTTAGTTGGTTCATACTGAGGTCTAGATATTTAAGATTTGGGAGAGATGAAAATGGGAAGTTGTGAAGGGTACCTTTCACCCTGGAATATGTTTCGTTCAACCGATTCACCTACCGCCAATACATGAAACGCCATACCAGGAGCATGGGCTTGAACTGGCATCTAATATGTGGGAAGAATTCTAGGAAGTAAGCAATCGTTTTAGTTTGCAAAACTCGCTTCCCATTTGGAAAGGTCCACAGCCTCAGCTGCCGAAGCAGAGGCACCTTTAAGCGAACATGACAAAATTAGTAGGAGTACCAAAGGATGTCGATTCTTCTCCGAGTCGGTGGCTCAGGGTCAGGGTATTATAATATACGCATGAAATCATTTAGCACACAAAACCCACAGTAATCCTACGCCACTTATCCCTTTAGGCCCCCCAATTTGTCTATAGGCAGTAGGAAAATGATTTCCTCATCAACCCTTTTCCTCTCTTTCCCAAGAGAAAACACTAAAGCCCCTTATTGGTTCGTGGAGGGATTTAGTGAGCTAAAAGAAAGTGATTTCCACAGGCAAATGAAAAAACAAATAAAAATAAAAATAAAAATCAGAAGGGTCTACGAATAGCAGATATGATAAATCCTACGCCGTGTGAATTTATTTATTTATACAAAATAGCAGAAACTTTTTATTTTCAAAATTCTTTTTTACTATAGAATATTGGCTATTTTCATATTAAAAAAAAGATGAATTTAGCCTAACACATTTACGTGGAATTGGCTTTTTGAAATCCTCTTCCCAGTTCCTCCCCACTCTCTTCCCTATTTCTGTAGCACTACCACTATATGCATTTCATTTATTTAAAAGAAAATTAAAAGTTATCGCTAATCCATATCTCCCATCCATTAAAAAAATTAAAAACTTAAAATATACATATTTTAACAGCAGTTAATAATTCCTAATCAACCACGAATTAACTACCGTATATAATTTTAAAAAATTACATATTTTAATATGAGTTACAAATTTGCCATTGATTAGCGACGGACAAATTTGTAATCGCTACTAAAAGTTATTTTAAAAAAATAAAAAGTCAAAAATTTTATAGAGATAGTCGCTAATCCGTCAGTATTCAATTTCTAATATTTGTGCACAAATTGGCTCCAAAGCTTCCTTTCATTTTTCTTGACCAATTTAGTGATCGCTATATTTTCAAATGTTACTTGGTCACAAATCAGACACTGTTAGCGACTTAAAATGTTGTGGTCTCCAAAACCATTACTTCTTGAATTGAGTCTTATGTGTCATTTTTCTCTTTATCTTGATTAAATATTTCCATAGTACACTTTGAATAGTGTATTGTAATCTAGACTTAAATACGGTCACCTTAGTACACATTAGGTCTTTTTGTTAGTAATAATGTGTTGTAGAAGGATTTTTGTGTTTGGCCAGTCTCAGATATTTAGAAGACGAACACAAAGTGTCCTCTTTGTTAAATTTTTATGTGGATATTTCATTAAGGTATACTATTAGTCGACGGAGAAAGTGAAAGATGTTTAAATTCTACTAACAATCAGTTTAACTTTGTTAATAAAAAACATAAAATATTATTCTGGAACAGTATATAATCAACAGACAACATAAACAGATATATGTCTAACGGCACACAAACTTTTATTCAACTTAGAGCAACATGTGCTTTCAACGGTAGCATAGCTACGGAGTCCCTCCCATTTCTTGATTCGTAAAGGGTCCTGAAGTAATGTTTGTGGAGATAGCTGAAGTGATGTTTGTGGGGGGGGAGCTGCAGAAAACAACGGTAAACAAGTAATCAAAACCAGAGATCAAATTGCAGGAGAAATTTCGGTAGATAATGAGAGTAACTAACTGGTTTCCAAACTTGTGTTTGCGGGAGACATTGCCGGAGTTGAAACTAAGAATAGAAGAAAGACAAGTGCAATCGGAGCCTTACTGAGCATGCTTACAAAATATTAGCAGATGCTTCTCAATGTTGATTAGAGAATGGCAATACAAAGTGGGGAAATCTGTCTTTAATATATTGTCCCGAATTCCAATACAAAGAATGAATGCATTAAACAGTTCGGTCAATATGTCAACTGTCAACTTTTTTGTCAAATTCACGTTTAGATTTTTATGTTATCACGTAAAAAAATTAAAAAAGTCGAAATAAAGAGATTCTATCGGTAATATCAGTCGGGTACAATTGTATTCGATTGTGTTGACAATGGTAATCAGGTTTTGTTTTTTATTCAAATTCACAAGAAGGTAAATGCAACTAACCCTACAAGTTATGTCAACTAAAGATGTAAAAATAATATTTAGACGATTTAAATAACTTAATTTTAAAAAAAAAAATGTCACATAATTTTAAACTTTGTAAGTTCATCTTGTTTTTGTCATGCCAAACTTGTTTTTGGTTCACTTTGCCATCACATTGTAAGTTCATTACTTGTTTGACCGCACTCACACGTGGCAATCAAGAAGATGGAAAAATAAACCAAAATACAAAGTTAATCACTGAAATTATACGGTTAAACAACTACAACGAAAAACAAGTTTATGAGGGACCCTGTTGTGGAGAAAGCAGAACTTGAAGGAGAAATGTGGACATTGAATACATAATTAATTACAAGGAAGACCAAGACTTTGATGTATTATGATAAGAGAGGCATCTGTTGTGAGAAAGGTCACAATGACAACTTGACATGACCTTTGGGTAATTATAAGTAATTATAAATTGTCTTATAATTTTTAATATAAAGATCATTATGTAAGAATGGAAATAAAATTTAAATTAAAAAATAATTTATATAAAATAATATATTAAAAATAATATTATATATATTTTTAAAAGTTATATTATAGCATTCGCTTTGACAAATTCATTTGAATTGAACCTCGCAAGTGAAGACTTGGGGGTGAGGCCACTTGCTTAAAATTTTTTTTACAAATTTTTTTAAGGCATCTAACCGTCATGAAGGCATGTACAAAACTAATAGAATTATTTATTATCTAACTCAATCCATAGCCTTTAGCCAAAAGTCGGAAAAGCTATACAATGCCATTTTTTTTTTTTTTTGTAAAAGTCAAAATAGCAATATAATATAATAAATTATAAAAAAATGTATTTCGATGAATATTTTATATCAAATTTTAAAAATAAAAAATCATTTATAATGGGTATTTTAACTTTATTTAGAATATAATATATTAGAAATTTTCATTTTAAAAAAAGATTAATTCAAATAGTCCTCAAATATTTTTTATAATACCATTTTCATCCTTAAATCTTTATCAATTTATTATCCTCCTTAAACTATTTTAACAAAACCATTTGCATCCTTGAATTTTAGTTCGAACTATAATCATCTTCAAATTATTTTTGCAATATCAAAATAATCCCAAGTCTAATTATTAAAGGCTAAAAATGTCTGTACAATCTATTTCCACATCTCAATCTCCATGTGCGACGTGCAATGTAATGCCTTGAAAGTGTTACAAATTGGAGCCTAATCTGCGTTGAATGCAAGTTCTCAATGGCTTTCTACGGTTATAGAGGTGTTGGAATTATGCATGTTGCTAAAAAAAATAAAAATAAAAATGCTATATCTCCCAAACTATTGAAAAAACTATTGTTCACAAATTTATCATGGTTTTATGGTTATTACATAATTATCAGTAGTAATTCCATTGGAGACTTTTTACTATGAAATTTTTGCCAGTGGAGAAAATTTTCAAAAAAATAAAATAGAATTTTAAAAAGTTTAAAAATAATTTTTGAAAAAAATATTTTTATTAGATTTTTTAACTATGGTATTTATATCACGATTCTAAAAGTATGGAGAAAAATTAAAAATAAATATTTTAAAAAGTTCTAAAAAGTATTTGTATTTGAGACTTTTTATTATGATTTTTTTTCACGTTTCTAAAATTATGGAAAAAATTTTTAAAACACGTTTATTTTTTAAAAAAGTACTCCCTCTATCTAAAAATAAGTGGTGTAACTATTAAAGCTACACATATTAAGGAATCGTAGAATTTCATAGTAAAAAGAATTAAAATATCTATTTTTCCTTCTTTTAATTTTAACAAAATCTTATCTTATTAATTACATTCCATCACTTTAATTCTCTCCTTCATGTTTCCTGCCTCTCTCTTAATTAAGTAAAGAGTAATGAAGAGAATAATTAAGCAAACTTTTAGTTTTTTTTTATAGGAGAATGTGTTGTAATGTTAGTTAGTTAATGAAATATTGGTATAGGGGTAAAATTAAATATAACCTACATAAAAAATAGATAATTATTTTTAGACAAATAAAAAAAAAATACATGTGAAATTGCAGAATTCTTCTGCTTGCATGAATCGATGGAGTGCGTTGAGAACTGCACTTCTTCTTCTTCTTCTTTTTTCAATGAATCCACCAAGAGTTGGGGCTACGCGTAATGCATACCTATTTATTCAAAAAATAATAATAATAAGTATCATAGAAAGGACATAGGCTTAAAGTTGCGGAATACTCCTGCTTGCATGAAATTGTAGAATTCTTCTGCTTGTGTGAATCACTGGAGTGCTCCGACAACAACACTTCTTCTTCTTTTATTTATTTATTTATTTTATATATTTAACGAATCTACCAAGAGGTGGGGGATATGCGTAACCCATACCTATTTATTAATAAAATAATAATAATAATAAGTGACATAGAAAGGACATAGGCTTAGGAGCAATAAAGGAGTTGAGGAATACTCCTTGGAAGATACCCGGCAGAGTCCTATAATGATACGTGAATATAGTTGAATTCAATTGAAGAGATTTTTTGTGTGATAAATAGTAGGGTTCTGTGGTGATATACGTAATCATAATTGAATCTAACTAAAGGCTATCTGTGTGACATATGTACAACAAATTCCGACAATACATGCACATCAAAAACATATACTAAGGACCCCGTACAATGTATGCATTTCAAAATATGTATAACGAACCTGTGCAACCTATGTGCATCAAAGTATTTATAAAGAATGACCTCAAATTATTTGCTTAGTGATCCTGCAGCTATGTTTAGATAGAAGAGAACAATTCTTTTCTTTTTTTTTTCCTATTTACTTTAGCATGATTAAATCAAAGTAAAGACCTCATCATTATAATCATCAACTGCAACTTCAACTAGATTAACATATAAATTAGAAATTTGATTTTTTTTTTCGGGTCGATTAAGGAGATGATTGTTTCACCTTATGTGCTCTTTGCCTATTTAGTTAAGTTATGTGCCACTATATTTCTACTTCAAATTCAATGCAAATCTAATTAGTGAGAGAAGAATCAGATAAATAATGCCTTGTATCCCTTTTTGGAACTTGCATCCCCATTCTAACATCATCCTTTGCC
This sequence comes from Voacanga thouarsii, assembly GCA_026120185.1. Classification (NCBI taxonomy): domain Eukaryota; kingdom Viridiplantae; phylum Streptophyta; class Magnoliopsida; order Gentianales; family Apocynaceae; genus Voacanga; species Voacanga thouarsii. The sequence goes on along the minus strand of JANUWF010002236.1, from coordinate 365,427 downwards.
AGAAGACTAGGTCATAAATCATGCACCGAATTGAGCAACTTGATATCAACACTATCAAGTAGGCTATCTTCATGCTCACTTATTTTTGCTATTTTCATAGTATTTAAATGGGAAATCTGAGCATCTTCCAATGTTAAATTTGCCAAATCATGCATATATAGAAGATAAAAGGAGTTTGTAATTGCTCAGATTGAGCAAAATCGAATTTGGCAAACTAATCAAATGATTAGCATAGACTGCATATATTTTTTTTTATGAATGTTATGCCTCTGGATTTGGCTTTTGAACTGAAGAATCTAGTGCAACTAAAACATCTATTGAGCGGCAAACCGTGTTATGGAACTTCTTGTGGTTGGACAACTTGAATACACTCTTCCAAAACCTGGAACTGTTCGTTGCCAGAAGATTATTAACCTTCCTTGTATGTCGGGCACTGCCTGTTGGTGTATAGTGATAGTTCAGGAAAATGTAAGAGAAGATAAAGAAAACTTCTTGAGGAATATATATCACTTTCCTTAAGGTGTTATTTGTCCACATTGCATGAATTATTTGTTACGAGTTAAGGCAAATTACATTTAGGATACAACAATAATATTTGAGAAATGAGACAGTAAATATTCCGATTTCTTTCCAAGAATGATCAATAAACAATATGTAAAACCTCTAAATCACCCAAAGAAAAGAGACAAATTGAGATGTTTAATTTAGAGAAGAGTAGAGATAATTTATTTTCAAAGAAAACACTAGATATGCTTTCATGAATCATAATTTTTAGTCACCACTATTCACAAATGATAAATCATGAGTCTACAAGTCATAACTTTCCAAGAATAATTATTACTTTTATTATGATCAATCATGTTATCACAAGTCACAACTTTCAATTAAGGTCATTACTTTCTATTAAACCACAAATCATAACTTTCTACTAATATTTAAATACCTTTGATGCCACAATAAAATGCAAAATATGAATATTATAGGAAATATGACTTGAAATATAGTATACTATCTCTTTTATCTTTTAACTGACAAAATATCTCCAACAATCCATCACTTAATTTGGTAATGCAATTATAAACTGATACACACAATATCATGCTCAAAAGAAAGTATTGTTTGATTTAAAATTTTCTCTCAACTAAATAGTGGGTCCCATCTCAATCAAAGTGACTTTACTATTCACAGGTGTGGGCTTTGATTTTGAATTCAAATTAAAGTTTAAAGGGTAAAGGGGAAGGTATGGCCCACCTGGATTGAAGTGACGTGGTAGTAGACCCCAAATCAATTGGAATGATGTTATAATTCTGTTAGTTTTCATTTAAAATTCAAGTTAAAGTTTATAGGGAAAAGGGAAAGGTATGGCGTGCCTGGTTTGAAGTGGCGTGGTAGTGGACCCCAAATCAGTTGGAATGATGTTACAGTTCTATTGGTTTTGATTTTGAATTTAAATTAAATTTTAAAGGGTAAAGGGAAAGGTATGGCCTGCCCGTTATGAAGTGACGTGGTAGTGAACCCCAAATCTTTTGGAGTGACGGTATTGTTCTAGTGTTTTGGATTTTGAATTCAACATAAAGCTTAAAGGATAAATGACAAGATATAGCCCGCCCAATTTGAAGTGATTAGGCAACGGATCCCATATATACTGGAGTGATGTTAGTATGTATATATGTGGAATTTAATTTGAATTCAAAATCAAATTAAATCTTAAAAGGTAAAGGAAAAGGTAGAAGTATGATGGATTAGTGAACCTATTTGCTTTTTTGATTAGTATATCCTGAGAAAAGGAGCACCAATTTACACTTAGAATTACAGTTAGCGTAGCGGGATACAAAAAGAATACAAAAAGTTACACAGCTTTCCACGTGTTGATTCACAATGAAAATCACATTCATATTTGAATAAGCTATTATAAGGAGACATGGGATGTCAATATGTATTGTAAGCTGAAATTTAGAAGTATTTAGTAAAGATTGAAAGTTATTTTGTCTATGATTATATTCTATTTCATGGACCCAATTCCGACCAGCTAGACTATCTACTGCCATTACAACTGAGTTGATTGAAAATACTACATTCTCTAAGAAATCTAAAAATATAGCTCTAATATAATGTAAGATCAATTTCGAGTTCAAGTCGGTTAATGAAGTCCACATCCGATAGTTCAGGAAACATTTATGCAGACTCAATGCTTTCCTCAGGTAGTAGTTAAACCTTATCTGGAGATTGAATGTTATTTTGAGATTGATGTCCTCTAGGAGCAATATTATGCTGATATGTATTTTGTTTTTCACAAACTCCTAATACACACTAGTGTTGCATTGAAGTGGTGTAAGATCTTCCCCTGTGTGAAAATCCATTGTACTTGCAGCAAAGAGATACATCATCTCAATTGGAGTTACAAATAGTGGGTCCCATATTAATTAGAGAGACTTTACTATTCACAGGTATGGGTTTTGATTTTAAATTCAAATTAAAGTTTAAAGGGTAAAAGGAAATGTATGACCCATCTGGTTTGAAGTGACGTGGTAGTGGGTCCCAAATCACTTGGAATGATGTTACAGTTCTGTTGGTTTTGATTTTAAATTCAAATTAAAAGGAAAGGTATGGCCTGCCTGGTTTGAAGTGATGTGGTAGTGGACCCTAAATCAATTGGAATGACGTTACAGTTTTGTTGGTTTTGATTTTGAATTCAAATTAAAGTTTAAAGGGTAAAAAGGAAAAGCTATGGCCCGCCCATTATGAAGTGACATGGTAGTGGACCCCAAATCTATTGGAGTGACGATACTTTTCTATTGTCTTTGATTTTGAATTCAACTAAAAGCTTAAAGGGGAAATGCCAAGATATGGCCCGCCCAATTTAAAGTGATTAGGCAACGAGCCCCATATATACTGGAGTGACGTTAGTGTGTATAAATGTTGAATTTATTTTGAATTTAAAATCAAATTAAATCTTAAAAGGTAAAGAAAAAGGTAGACATGTGATGGATAAGTGAACCTATTTGATTTTTTTATCAGCATATCCTGAGTAAAGAAGCACCAATTTGCACTTAGAATTACACTTAACGCAGTGGGATACAGAAAGAATACAAAACATTAAATGGCTTTCCACGTGTTGATTCATAATGCCAATCATATTCATATTTCAATAAGCTATTATAAGAAGACATAGGACACTAATATGCATTGTAAGCTGAAATTTAGAAGGTTTTAGTAAAGATTGAAAGTTATTTCATGTCTATGATTACATTCTATTTCACGGACCCAAGTCCGGTTAGCTAGACTATCTACTACCATTACAACTGAATTGATTGAAAAAACCCTACGTTCTCTAAGAAATTTAAAATTATATCTCTAGTGTGATGTAAGATCAATTTCTAGTTCAAGCCAGTTAATGAAGTCCATATCCGATAGTTCAGGAAACATCTGGGCAGACCCAGTGCTTTCCTCAGGTTGTGGTTGAACCTTATTTGGAGATTGAATGTTATTTTTGAGATTGATGTCCTCCAGGAGCAATGGTATACTGATGTGTATTGGGTTTTTTCACATCCTCCCAATACACGCCAATGTTGCATTGCAGTGGTGTAAGATCTTCCCCCATGCGAAAATCTATTGTACTTGTAGCAAGGAGATTCGTATATAATGCAGCTGTAGTGGAGATTGATCGGTCTATGTCTAAATGTTCCTTTCTTTGCTGCTTTGTGAATTATCTTCTAGGATGTGTGAATTTTTGGAGAAGAATGCTTCAGAGATGGTGTAGAACTCTACATTTCCTAATGTCCATTCCTTTAGAGCCTAGTGCTCTGATTTATCTAAGTAGGACATGTAGCTGGACCCCTCACCTGGATTGCACAAGAATATTATTGGGATGCCATATTTAATTTGAATTGGCTTGCTATATTTTGTATTTAATTGCCAATCCTTCTGGGCCCCAAAGAATTTTTTTTTAGTGTTTTGAGGATGATGTCATCAATGACGTTATAAAATGCACTCTTTGAAAATACATTTGAATTTAAATCTAAATGTCCACACAAATAATTATGTGGACCCAAAGACTGAGCCCATACAATTTTACCTACTCGTGTGGGACCCTCAATAACAATCCTCTTGGGTTTATCTGGCCATGTGGTGACATCTCTTACATTTTTTGCAGCCCAGTTAATGAAATCTACATGAACATTATTAAAATTAAAATATGTATTAATATATGGTTCAGGGGGCTTTGTGAATATTTTATTTGTGTTTGTAGAGATGTTATGAAATTGAAGGAAAAATGATTTGGGATCTTTCTCCTTGATTATTTGAAGGGCTTGGGCTTTGATAGAGGCATTCAGTGCTTCTGCATATAGCTCTACAATTTTTTATTGGTATCCTCTAGCACTGCGTCCATCGATTTGGAATGTACTAGATTCATTAAAATTGCCTCCCTTTGCGATATAAGATTGCACATTCAATGAACTTCTAGTAGGTTGGACGTTTGGATGAAATTGTCTATTTGTTGAGGGGTGAATAAGGTCGAACAATCGTTGATTCTGGGTTTGGAATTTGGCCTTGAATTGAAGAAGGATATGTAGGTGCCCATTACCATCTTGATTTGTTTCTAGAGCTATGCGGATATAAACCAGTGGAATAGGGTATATAATGGCTTGGAGTAATAAAAGCACTGTTGTTTTATCTAATGGACACTAAGGATATGTAAGAAATATGTTCTTAGCTTGAATACCAAAGGAATTGCGAATGCTTGACATTTTGGGAATAAGACACTCACTCTAGATACTACATAACTCGCTCCAATTTAATCTGTACTCTGAATTGGAGTAACTAGAGCGGTATATATAGAAGTCTTTTGGGTACCATCTTAGCCTTCCACGTGTCCGGCCAGATTATCAATTTCAACGTGCCCAACATTAAATATTGGCCTAATATTAAATCTAGCCTAGCACTGTGTAATAATGATATTGAGCCTTCTGTTTCTGAAGTGGGCTCCAACAGTATGTCCAGTACTATTCAGTTGGAGCTAGCCTAATTGTTAGAAATAGTTACATCAACTGTAATTGTTGCTCTGGATCATAGGAATAAGCCTGAGCCATGTGGCAAGAAAATTTAAATATTTCACGTTGTATTCTTTTTGTATGTCGCTACATGGCCAATATAAAATAACACATGTTTGGTTGTTTAATCAGCATATCCTGAGGAAAGGAGAACCAATTTGCACTTAGAGCTTTTTTAATCAGCATATTTTGAGTAAAGGACCATCAAACTTCACATAAAGCTTCTGATACTACAATGGTGACTGCTTAAATATATTAGATTACAATATTTATCTTTTGACATGTATCCATAATTAGCAAATGAAGTTGTTTCACTGACTGTTATAGTTAGAGACCAATTTACACTTAGAAGATTGTCGGGATGCCATATTTAATTATAAAAGACCATACTGCTATTAATTGAAAATGAGTATTTGGGTCATTTTTTTCGTACTCGATCACAAAAGTCATTCCCAAGGGTATTTATGTCATTTTACCCATACCCGATTCCAAAAGACCTTCCGAGGGTATTCCGGTCGTTTTACCCTTACCCGATTTGAAAAGTGTTCATAAGAGTTTCAATAAGGATATTTCGGTCATTTACCGAATACCCGATTCTAAAGGTTTTCATAAAACATTTCAATAAAGACATTTGGATCATTTTTCAAATATCCAATTCCAAAAGGAACTCGTTTCAAGAAATCCGGGATTCTAATCCCAAAAGAGGATTAAATTCAAATTTTTCGAACACAGTTCCGTAAAATGTTCCAATAAGGGCATTCTAGTAAATTTATGAATACCCGATTCTTAAAATTACCACTTTTTGAAAATTTCAAGTATTTAATCCAAAAAGGACTAAATTCACAAAACTCATATTTTAATCATCCGTTATGTTTTCCAAGCCAATTATGAAGTTTATTCAAGTCCAAAATGGCATAAAACAAATCTTGCTTAGATAAACCTTAAACATATTCAGGGATTTCCAAAACAGTATAAAATATAGCATTTCATGGGAAAATAAAGCATACTAGCTTTCAAAAAGGTTTTAGAGGTCCAAAGGACTCACTTCGTGTCCTAATTAACTTTTTCCGTTCACGATCGTTTAATCACCGTCTTTACCGTTTCCAACGTTTTGTTTGCCGTTTATCTCTAAACCTACACCAAATATTATTTTCGGGTCAATTCGTGTTCGGAAGAAAAATAGCTGACAGTTAGCCGACGTCCAGCTGACGTGCCCGACCGGTAGCCAACGTCCAACCGACGTTTAGCCGACAGTTAAGGAAAACGTTTAACTTTCGTTCATATTATTTTTTCATCGTTTGTTCGATTCGTTCATTTTCCTTTCTCCACAACCTTTCTCTCTTCATAAAAAAGAGATTCACTTCACATTTCCCAATTATTTCGTCCAAGATCACACAATTAATCATCCTTAAGTTCATCCACTTTCTAAGCAAAATTCTAAAATTTTGCTGCTTTGACACATGACTTTGTTTTGGACATAACTTTCAATCCAAAACTCTAATTTGGCCCTATGATATACAAAAATGACCATAAGACTCTTAACTTTAATTATGCATTAGCCCTTTTTAGGGTTCTAGTTCCCGTGGCATGCTACTAGGAAAAAACAACCCAAATAGTTTTATCTCAATTTCACTATTCATGTTTTCCTTTATTCTCCTTTAGTCTTTAACACCTTGAAACCATTAATTTATTCAATTCTCTTTCAAATCATCTTTAATTCTATAATTTCTAGATTTCAATAGCTCACAAGATCCATACTTAATCAACACAAATTCTTCTTTTTCTAATCAAAGTAATATAATCCATTTTTCCAACCAAGTAAATTCCATTTTTTTTCTCTACTTTGATGATCATCTCCTCAACCGAAAACAAGCCTTCAAACCACCATAATTATTTAGTTCTTTCCTCATAAAAAACATCATTCAAAGACCCTTAGGCAGCTGGCACATAAACAAGCAAATATAAGGTTTATACACAAAAGTTCACAAACCCTAGATTTAATTCGAAATCAAGACATGAAAGTCATGTTTTCATATTAAAATTCACATAATCATAATCATCATTCACCCAACAACTACTTTAATCCAAGCAAGGTAGGGTTTTACCTTATATTTGAGGCTATTTGGTGTGATTTTGCTCCAAGAATTCTCAAATCTCACCCAGAACACTAAGAACACACACTAGCCTTTTTCTCTCTCTTGTTTAATCTCTTTTCTCTTAGTTTTTCTACTTCTTGGTTGCCAAATTTCTGGCTGTATAATAGCCTCTCTTGACCGCTATTCATCCTTCAATCTTGGCCCTTCATTTCTTGTTTTGGTTTAATTGAATGGTGGATATACTTAGGTGTGTTCCAATGAGATTTTTACACACCAACCACCCTTTTTCCTCCACAAAATTTCCTTCATTTCTTCCTACATGGCTGCCAAAATTCTTGGCCAATTTCCAACCATTCATTCATCTTCTCTTGGTCCAAACATTAACCAATGATATTGCTCAAGTCCTTAATCAAACGGGCCCACAAGTGATGTGTTCCAATCACAAAATCACACACCAATTTTTATTTATTTTGCAATCCTTTAATTTCATAAATCTTGCATGAATCCTTCAGGCAACCTCTCTTAAATTCACACATGACCACGGCCATGAATCACAAAATACCACACGCACCGTTTTAACCACGATTTCCTATTTTCTTCAAAAATGACTAAAATCGGGCCTGTAAGGAAAAAATATTTTATTTTACCATTCAACTGCAAAAAATCTATTGAATCCATTAGCGATACTTAAAATTTTCAATTTCTTCTTTATTTGGTCAAATTTACAGTGAATGTCACGGGCGCAGTTAAAATGACGAAAATGTCTCATGTGAAACCCCAGTTGAAACCAACCATAGAGTAAGGGGGATGAGATGCATATTATATTTTATTGCATGCTTAAATATATTTTTATATGATTTTATGTGCTTTGGATTTGTGATTTGTAGCCTAGAAGGCTTGATTGTGTTTATTGAGTAAGAAGGGCAAAATGATAATTTTTACTTGAGGTAAAAATAGAGAGATAGCTTGAGGATTAAATAGGAAAAATATTTTGGAGAGAAAATAAGAACAAGAGTTGTTGTGGCTTAGTGGTTAGAGCTTTGGAATAAATTCTTGAGGTCTTGGGTTCAAATTCCATCATTAGAGTTTTAGCATTATTAAATTTTATTTTTTTGAATGAATGCTATATTTTCAGCCTTGTATGCTTAGGGAGGGGTAGGAGTGTTGTCCTAGGGGAGGCATGATAGGAATATCCTAATCCTACTCTTGTGCCCTAAAAAAATTTCTAAGGGAATTCATACCCTTCTTGATCCTTAGTTTTTCTTACTTCTTAATTCATTAAGTTGTTCAATTTATTCAAGCCAATTCTATTCCAGAAAATTCCAGCAAAGTGCTGTGGCTTTGAAGGTTCAAAATGTCTAAGTGTAAGACATCTTGTGGGCTGAAAATGGGTAGGAGTTGTGGAAGGTTCCCAAGAGAATTAATCTCCATGGTTAAACCTTCAAAACTCCACCCTAGCTATGTTCATTTTCTTCATGAAGTAATTTGGAATTTTTCCAGCTTCTTGTTCAGTCCATGTGTCGAAATTTTCAGCCACCTTTACCTCTCAAATTCTGCCAGAACAATGGTCAAACCACTCAGCTTGAAGACTGAAAATCACAGCCAAAATTGAGCTGCACAAAATCTGTGCAAACCAGAAAATTTTTTTGGACAATTTCGCAGCTTTGGTGAACCTAAACCAAACTGTTTTCTTCCAAATTTTCACCTAGCATTTTAGCCATGTTTTTCCTCCAAAAAGAAGCCTGGAAACCAGCCTTGAAAGACCTCTAAATACCCTTTCAAATCCTCTGCAAACCGACTGAACAATGGCAGCAAAATCTGCCCAGAATTTTCCATCAAACTTGCGAAAAAACTGGGCAGAATTTCCAGCTTTCTTCCTTCTTCAGTCTTGGCCGAAACTTTACCATTTTTCTATACAAACTCCTCTTGAACAGCCATGAACTGAGCTTTATCATGTTCCCCAACATTCTACTCAAAAAACCAGTCCATGGCTACTCCTAAAAACTCATCAATCACTCCAATCAAGCCATTGATTGGAGACCAAAATTCCAGCAATCCTATTTTAGTAAACTACCATAATTCATCTCTCAAACAACCAGAAATCCCTTCACCTTTGTACTCCATATTTTTGGCCACCATTAAGTCCCTTCACACAGCTTTCATCCTAGCAAAAACACTGATCAACCAGCTGACCATTAGAGCTTCCAAAAGCTCTTCATTGACCAAGATCTTCTTGCTATATTTTGTTTCCAAATTTGATGCCCTAAAATATTCTATTAGGATTTCAAGCAACCAGCCTTCCTTTTCCTCTCAAACCAGAAAAATCAACTACCAAAATCTATCAAACAATTCGGCCACTCCAATCCCATAGAATTTCGGCCAGCTTCAATCAAATCCTTTCCATTCTCTTCAACCTTTAAGAACACCTACTAACCTTCTCTCGCCTAAGACCACCAAAACCACTTCAATCTTCTTCTTCTTCAAAAAAAAAAAAAAAAAAAATTCCAGATTGTACCTACTCACTTCTGTGAATCTATTCCTACCATTTTTAACATCAAACTCAGAAATCAAGCCCTCTCCTTCAGATAAAAAAAACAAGTATTTTCGAGAAGGCCAAGAACACCTTCAACGTAAGTATGATCAACCACCCCACCTTCTTTCATCTTCAACTTCTATTAAAATATGTATATATAAACATACTAATGGACTCTCTTTTCCTCTTCTCTCTCTCTTTCTCTCTCTCTCTCTCTTGGCCGAAAGGTTCTTCAACCATGGCCATATTTTCTTCATCTCCCTTGGACGGATCAAGTCTCCTAAGAGTTAGGATCCATTCGAAACTACTCCAAGGTACTCACCAATCAAGTAAGCCTCTTCAACCTCTTTTTAAATTCTTGATTCATGTTTCTAGGATGATATTGGAAGGTGATAGATTATGATTAGGGTTTGAGCATGTGTTGTTGTGATGAGTTGAGAGTGAAGCAGGAATAAATGTGTGTATATGATGGAGATGGGATTGATGCATGATGATGATTGGTCTTGGTTAGGTTATATGATGTTTTAGGGTTTTGTTGCATGCTCTTCATGTAGTGAGTGGTATGTGATCAATCATGTTAGAGATTATGTCACCTTTGGTGAATAGAGTTTATGTTCATGTATGATTGTTAAAGCCATGATTATGTTTCTGTTAGTAGAGTTTAGATCATGTCTTGGTAAATTTAGATTTATGCCTTTATTCATGATTTGGATGATTTGATGAATTGGAGTGGAGTATATGTTCATGATTGTGGTTAGCATGTGGAAATATGATCATGACCTTGTTGTCCCTAAGCCATTTTGTTTCATCAATAAAATTATTATTGCTGTAATTTCTTCTAGTAAATTTCGAAAACCCTAGGAAAATGTGGATTTGGTCTTTTATATAAAATAATAATATTTTAGTCAAATAAATGATAGCTTTTATTAAAGAAATACAAAATATAGTTATTATATAAAATAATAATATCAAATAAAGCCTTTTATATAAGTAATCATAATAAGTGAAGTATTAAATTTTATAAGTCCTATATTCATAAATACTATTAAAATTTATTTATTATCTTTTAATCAAAACTTATTAAAATTTACTTACAACTAATTTTAGTTACCAATTATTTTCTAACAATGAATTATCAATAGATTATTAGTTTAAATAATTACATCTTGGTCCTAGGACCCTTCATCAACTAAACCCTAATTTATTTTTAGCAAGATTTAAAGTTTCAACTTATAGTGCCTATTTTCCAAACCCTAGTTATTTTAATATCAAGCTAGATTTATTTCATAAACCCTTTTATTTGTTATCTAGCCTTAAAGCCTGGGACACTAGGGACATGATCGGAGTAAATTGAGCTAGTTTTACTTGTGAAAGTGAATTTTGGTTTGAATTTAATTATGATTTGTATTTACCCCAGGTGGGGTTAGGTTAGTTGTTGAAGACCTTTAATTTATCTCAAGCTAAGGATCAGGTAAGCTTCGGCATAAAACCTGATTAATGTAAAATGGTTCTATGGCAAGCCAATTGTGGAGTTCGTGGTCACTCATTTCTGTAAAGGTAATTGAGGATTGTCTCATTTCTCATTTCAGTCAAACAAATCATTTGAAAATCAATAAGCAGATTTACTCAAACTCTAAAACTCTTTCTAAAACCAGTTTCGCCCCAAACTTTGGAAATCCTTAATTGCCATTTTCAAGTGGAACTATGTTTTATTCATTTTCCCAAGTGGGATATGTATTACATTGAGTACTCAATAAGGGTGGATTGCTAGGACTAGTCTTTGAAGGGTTAGGGTAAGTCCTTCAGTAGGGAACCACCTCTGAGGGGTGAGTCCTTCCTGGATAAGATGTCAGTCCAGTAGGTCGTGCCGGTCTAAGTTAGCAGTTTTCAGTCAAGTGGATTATGTGTTACCAGAATGGATAACCAGTTTTGTTTAGGTATAGAGAAAGAGGAGTATCTTACCTGGTAGGCCGATCACCTACTTTTTGTCAGTCTGCACAAAGTGTGGCATTCTGACCGTTGTATGGTTATGGGGCCCAACATGTGGTAACCCATGACCACTTTTTGAGTGGTTGATTTTATTGAACATGAATGGTTGGAAAAGCAAAAAAAGCATCACTCTTGATTTTGACAATTGTTTATTGCTTGCCAGTATTTCTCTTATAAAGATTTTATACTTTGTATCCATGAACTATTTTCACTGGACACTCAAAGCACACACGGACTTATTGAGATTTTTATCTCATCACCCCTTTTAGCTTGATTTCAAGTCGATCCTGCTGTGGGGATAAGTAGCTAGTGTTGTCCGCCTTGGAAGAGATTTTATTATTTATTTTTATGTAATGCTTTGGGAGTTGAGAGGGAATAATTTTATTTTTGGATTTGTTTTGAATACTTGGATTGTATAAGTTTTAAGTATTGTTTTATTGCATTGTTTTGATTGTGTGACCTAGTTATAATGACCCCTTGTTCTTTGTACGGGGCGACATCCCCGGCCATGTCGGGCCTAGGTAGTGGGGTATTACAAATGGTATCAGAGACTTGATTTAGGCAATTATTGATAGTATATGTTCTATTTAAATATTTATTTAACCTATCTTGTTTATGCTGTAGGATGTTTAGGATGCTTAGAACCGCGAGGAAAGGGCAGCAATGGCATCCTCCTATTCCCATTTACCCAGAAGACCTCCAGTTCCCCAGCCTGCTCCTAAGCCAGTGATCCCTTTGGAGGATAGCAATGATGATGAGGTCTCGAACAATGAGCCACCCCCAATCCCGATGATAGACATAAGTTCTGACAGTGATGATGAGGTGATAGCAATGGAGCATGTACCCCACCCTCCTAGTCCCGTAGTGGACTTAGCAGCAGATAGTGATGACCCGGGGGAGATAGATTATGAATCTCCACCTAGATCTTCTTTCATTTCTCCTCCTAGCCGAGTTGAGCCTAGGGAGAGTTCTAGGCTCCCCGGGAAGGAGCCAATGGAGGGGTTGGCCAGTGGGGTTGGGGTAGATTTTTCTAAGAACTCTGGGGGATGGTTGTATGAGGCTGATGATGAGGACTCTGATAAGGACTAGAGGACTAGGAGTTATTTTGATTCGGATGTTTATTTATTTATTGTTTTTCATGAATTTTTATGTTAAGGGTTTTTAATGCTGTTTTCCAACAAAATTTTGAATTTAATCAAATCAATATTTGAAGGAGAATTTATTGGTAATTCTTTAGACAAAACTTGCATTTGATTTCCTTTTACTTATATCTGACTATAAATGCATGCTGAACTAAAATGATTTAACCGTTGAATTCATACACTTAACATTTGGGGTATGGTTTAGAATGGCACCCAAGCGCCGTGCAGCTTCATCAAGCAGAAGGGTTCTGAAGGCCAATCATATGGCACCGGAAGTCGAGACAGCTCAGATGCAATCACCCAACCAGGGAGATGGGAGTGGTCCAGATATGGGAGTGGGGTCTGAGGCACCGGTTGATGTGTTAATGGGCCAAGCATTCAGCAAGATGGCAGAGATTCTGTAGACCCTGACCGAACGGAGAAACCCTAAGGGGGAAGATGAAGCGTTAGAGCGGTTTCTGAAGTTTCAGCTACCTGTCTTCTTGGGCGAAACTGAGCAAGACCAGAAGGTAGAATAATGGATAGAGCATATGGAGGATATATTTGCAACGCTCCAGTACACCGAGGAGCGGATGGTTAAGTTTGTGGCTTTCCGTTTGAGAGGACTAGCTCGGGCATGGTGGTAGCGAGTTTAAGACGATTGGGAAATGGTCGAGCAAGAATGGACGTGGTCCAACTTTGTTGAAGTCTTCAGAGCTGAGTACATCCCTCAGTGGATCATGGAAAAGCGGGAGGACGAATTTCAGAATTTGAAGCAAGGAGACATGTCAGTGGCATAGTACGCAGCACGATTCACCTAGCTGTCGAAGTACTGCCAGAGATTAGTGGATACCGAGTAGAATAGGACGAGGCAGTTCGTCAAGGGGCTAAGGCAGGAATTGAGGAGGGCGTTGACACCTTCTCCGCTAATGACCTATTAGGGGACAGTGGACGTAGCTACCCGAACTGAAAATGAGAACCGCAGCAGGATGGCGGCAAGGCCTTTCCAACTACCAAGACAGCCGCAAGGACACTTCCAAGGGTAGCAATCCAACAAGTACCTCGCTAACCAGCAGTGGCAGAACCGGGGAAAGCAAGCCTGGACAGCACCAGTTGGTCCTACTCAGAACCTTCCATCATGCCGACAGTGTGGAAAAAGTGGCCACACCGAGAAGGATTGTTGGTCCAAGGGTGGTGAAAGGAAATGTTATCACTGCGACGACCCGAACCACCTGCGAAACACCTACCCTAAGTTGCATCAAGTCGGGCAAGGAAATCCAGCGCAGAATCCCGGGCCCAATAAAGCCAACACCATGGGAGCATCCAGGAGTGGAGCACCGAAGCCGCAAGTGAAAGCCAAGGTATTCGCTCTCAACAGAGAGGAGGTTGGGACCGATGCAGCAGTAGTGGAAGGTATGTTTACTATCCAAGGACACCCCGTTAATGCATTGATAGATCCTGGATCTACTCATTCCTATTTAAGCAAGATTTGTGCATGTCATTTAGGTTGGGATGGAGTAGAGCTACCTTTTACTCTAGTGGTAAGTATGCCTTTAGGAAAAATGGTGCAAGTAGATGGGTATGTGAAAAATTGTAAAATTGATGTGGGGAGAGAAAGCCTGGAGGGAGATTTGATAGTATTAGATATTGAAGATTATGATTTAATATTGGGGATGGATTAGTTAGCCAAGCATGGGGCTAGGGTAGGCTGTAAAAATAAATCAGTTCAGTTCGTTAGACCGGGTTTTGATGTGTAGGAGTTCGATGGCAAGAAGGTAAAGGAACTAAAGTATTTGATAGCGGGGGCTAAAGCCCAGAAATTGCTGAAGCAAGAATGTCAAGGGTACCTGGCTTACGATAAACAAGCCGAATGACCAGTATACTCTGGAGGACACCGAAGTAGTGAAGGATTTTCCCGATGTGTTCCCAGCGAAACTTGCTTCTTTACCTCCCAGCCGAGAAGTGGAATTCACCATTGACTTAGTTCTGGGAGCGGAACCAGTATCGCGGACCTCGTATCGGATGGCACCAGCAGAGCTGAAAGAGCTGAAGGAACAGTTAGAAGAGTTAGTGGGGGCAAGGATACTTCAGACCTAGTACGTCGCCCTGGGGAGCACCTGTACTGTTTGTGAAGAAGAAGGATGGGACTCTGAGACTGTGTATCGACTATCGGGGTTTGAACAACTTGACGATCAAGAACAAGTATCCCCTGCTGCTGATTGATGAGCTGTTCGACTAATTGTAAGGATCCAGTTGCTACTCTAAATTAGACCTGAGGCAAGGGTACTACTAAGTGCACATAAAAGAGGAGGATATTCCCAAGACGGCCTTCAACACTAGATATGGGCATTATGAGTTCATGGTAATACCGTCCGAGGTGACCAATGTTTGAGCAGTATTCATGGGTTTGATGCATCGGGTGTTCCAGCCATACTTGGACAAGTTTGTAGTGGTCTTCATCGACGACATTCTGATTTACTCCAAGAGTCTAGAGAAGCATGCGGAGCATCTGAAGCTCATGTTGGTAAAGCTGTGGGAGCACAAGCTGTACGCCAAGTTTAGCAAGTGTGAATTCTGGCTAGACAGTGTAGCATTCCTTGGCCATGTGATGACCAAGGAGGAAATCAAGGTGGACCCGACAAAGGTTGAAGCAGTGTCAGACTGGAAGCAACCAGAGAACATCACCGAGATTCGAAGTTTCTTAGGATTGGTTGGTTACTACAGGAGGTTCATCAAAGGGTTTTCGACGCTCGCATCGCCTATGACCCGACTGCTGAGAAAAGATGTTCCATTCGTTTGGAGTGAGAAATGCGGGAAAAGTTTTCAAGAGCTGAAGTAAAGACTAATGATAGCACCGGTATTGAGCCTACTAGAGGAAGACAAGCCTTACGCACTGTATACCGATACCTCGAAAGAAGGATTGTGAGCAGAATTGATGCAAGATCGGAAGGTGATCACTTATACGTCTCAGAAGTTGAGACCTCATGAAGTCAACTTCCATACTCACGATATGGAGCTGGCAGCTATTGTGTTCGCCCTAAAGAAATGGCGACACTACCTGTACGGAGCTGAGTATGAAGTGTTCACTGACCACAAGAGTTTGAAGTACATCTTCACTCAGAAGGATTTGAATTTGAGGCAGTGAAGATGGATGAAATTTTTGGAGGAGTACCATTGTCCAATCAATTACCATCTCGGGAAGGCCAATGTTGTAGCTAATGCATTGAGCAGAAAAATCGGTATGGCCAAGCTAAGAGTATAGGATATTCAAGTGGTTTAGGAAGTGTTGGACAGAAGGGTGGAAGTGCAAGAGAAGAGGATCGTTGTTAGCAGCCTGAAGTTGGTATCGGATTTAAGATGGGAAATCCTGGAAGCTTAACAAAACAACACAAGTTTCAGCTTTTCAAGGACAAGGAGTTGAAGCGGCCAGGCAGTGAATTCCGTCAAGACGAGGCGGGAGTTTTGCATTTCAGGGATCAGTTGTGCATACCCGGAGAGCATCAGGTAAGGGATAAAATTTTAGAAGAGGCGCACAAGAGAAAGTACGCCATTCATCCAGAGGAGGTCAAGATGTACCAGGATCTGAAGAGAGCCTATTGGTGGCCCGGACTGAAGTGGGACGTGGTCAAGTATGTCTCGTCCTGTCTCACCTGCTAGAAGTCAAAGCGAAGCACAAGAAGTCAGCGGGACTATTGCAACCATTGCCAGTACCGGAATGGAAATGGGAGGAGGTGACCATGGATTTTATCACCGGACTCCCCATGTCAAAGACCCAGAAGGACGCCAAATGGGTAGTAGTGGATCGATTGACCAAGTCAGCTCATTTCATACCGAAAAATGTAAGAGACTCTATGGAGAAGCTGGCTCAGACTTATGTGAGAGAAATAGTCCATCTTCATGGAGTACCATCAAGTATCGTGTCTAACCGAGACCCGAGGTTTACATCTCAATTTTGGGGAAAGTTTCAGGATACAATGTGGTCGAGTCTGAAGTTCAGTATGACGGCGCATCCGCAGACCGATGGGCAATCAGAAAGGGTTATATAGATATTGGAAGATATGTTAAGAGCCTGTGTTCTGGATTTTGGAGATAAGTGGATAGAATGCGTACCGTATGCAGAACTATCGTATAACAACAGCTACAAAGCTTCAATTAGTATGGCACCGTATGAGACCTTGTATGGACGCAAGTGTCAGGTACTGTTGTACTGGAGTTGGTTAGAAGATGGTCACGTAAGTAGAACTGGAGAAGTTTGTGTCCAGGAGATGTTTGATAAAGTAAAATTAATCAGGGAAAGGTTGAAGGCAGTTCAGAGCCGACAGAAGAGCTATGCGGACAACTGGTAGAGAGAATTGGAGTTTCAAGTCGGGGACAGCGTATTTCTGAGATTGACGTCGAATAGGGGAATCTTGAAACATCCGAAGGGTGAAAAGCTGAATCCGAGGTATTTGGGGCCGTTCCCGATAAAGGAAAGGATTGGACCGGTAGCATACCGATTAGACTTGCCAGATGAGTTAACAGGAATTCATGATGTGTTTCATGTGTCACAATTGAAGAAGTAAAATACTGATCCTGGTCATGTTCTGAATAACGAGCCGTTGGTGTTGCAATCCGATCTGAGCTATGTGGAGAAGCCCGTGCGGATATTAGACCACAGTATCAAGAGACTTCAGAACAAGTAGATAACGATGGTCAAGGTTCAGTGGGAGCATCATGGCACACAAGATGCCACGAGAGAATCAGAAGAGTGGGTTAAGCGGAAGTATCCCGACCTGAAATACAGGTATGCTTGAATTTTGGGACGAAATTCTTCTAAGGAAAGAAGGATGTGAAACCCCAGTTGAAACCAACCTTAGAGTAAGGGGGATGGGATGCCTATCATATTTTACTGCATGCTTAAATATATTTTTAAATGATTTTATGTGCTTTGGATTTGTGATTTGTAGCCTAGAAGGCTTGATTGTGTTTATTGAGTAAAAAGGGCAAAATGATAATTTTTGCTTGAGGTGAAAATAGGGAGATAGCTTGAGGATTAAATAGGAAAAATATTTTGGAGAGAAAATAAGAACAATAGTTGTTGTGGTTTAGTGGTTAGAGCTTTGGAATAAAATTTTGAGGTCATGGGTTCAAATTCCATCATTGGAGTTTTAGCATAATTAAATTTTATTTTTGTGTAGGAATGCTATATTTTCGGCCTTGTATGCTTAGGGAGGAGTATGAGTGTTTTCCTAAGGGAGGCATGATAGGAATATCCTAATCCTATTCTTGTGCCTTACAAAAATTTCTAAGGGAATTCATACCCTTCTTGATCCTTAGTTTTTCTTACTTCTTAATTCATTAAGTTGTTCAATTTATTCAAGCCAATTCTATTCCAGAAAATTCCAGCAAAGTGCTGTGGCTTTGAAGGTTCAAAATGTCTAAGTGTAAGACATCTTGTGGGCCAAAAATGGGTAGGATTTGTGGAAGGTTCCCAAGAGAATTAATCTCCATGGTTAAACCTTCAAAACTCCACCCTAGCTATGTTCATTTTCTTCATGAAGTAATCTGGAATTTTTCCAGCTTCTTGTTCAGTCCATGTGTCAAAATTTTCAGCCACCATTACCTCTCAAATTCTTCCAGAACGATGGTCAAACCACTCAGCTTGAAGACTAAAAATCACAGCCAAAATCGAGCTGCACAAAATCTGTGCAAACCAGAAAATTTTTCTAGACAATTTCGCAACTTTGGTGAACCTAAACCAAGCTGTTTTCTTCTAGTTTTTCACCTAGCATCTTATCCACGTTTTTCCTCCATAAAGAAGGCTGGAAAACAGACTTGAAAGACCCTTGAATACCCCTTCAAATCCTCTGCAAATTGACTGAACAATGGCAGCAAAATCTGCCCAGAATTTTCCATCAAACTTGCAAAAAAACTGGGTAGAATTTCCAGCTTTCTTCCTTCTTCAGTCTTGGCCGAAACATCACCATTTTTCTATACAAACTCCTCTTGAATAGCCATGAACTGATCTTCACCATGTTCCCCAACTTTCTGCTCAAAAAACCAGTCCATGGCTACTCCGAAAAACTCTCCATCAATCACTCCAATCAAGCCATTGATTGGAGACCAAAATTCCAACAATCCTATTTAGTAAACTACCATAATTCATCTCTCAAACAACCAGAAATCCCTTCACCTTTGTACTCCATATTTTCAGCCACCATTAAGCCCTTTCACACAGCTTTCATCCTAGCAAAAACACTGATCAACCAGCTAGCCATTAGAGCTTCCAAAAGCAGTCCATTGACCAAGATCTTCTTGCCATATTTTGTTTCCAAATTTGATGCCCTAAAATATTCTATTAGGATTTCAAGCAACCAGCCTTCCTTTTCCTCTCAAACCAGAAAAATCAACTACCAAAATCTCTCAAACAATTCGGCCACTCCAATCCCACAGAATTTCGGCCAACTTCAATCAAATCCTTTCCATTCTCTTCAAACTTCAAGAACACCAAGAACACCTACTAACCTTCTCTCGCCTAAGACCACCAAAACCACTTCAATCTTCTTCTTCAAAAAAAAAAAAAAAATAATTCCAGATTGTACCTACTCACTTCTGTGAATCTATTCCTACCACTTTTAACATCAAACTCAGAAATCAAGCCCTCTCATTCGGATAAAAAAAAACAAGTATTTTCGAGAAGACCAAGAACACCTTCAAGGTAAGCATGATCAACCACCCCACTTTCTCTCATCTTCAACTGCTAATGAAATATGTATATATAAACATACTAACAGACTCTCTTTTCCTCTTTTATCTCTCTCTCTCTCTCTTGGCTGAATGGTTCTTCAACCATGGCCATATTTTCTTCATCTCCCTTGGATGGATCAAGTCTCCTAAGAGTTAGAATCCATTCGAAACTACTCAAAGGTACTCATCAATCAAGTAAGCCTCTTCAACCTCTTTTTAAATTCTTGATTCATGTCTCTAGGATGATATTGGAAGGTGATAGATTATGATTAGGGTTTGAGCATGTGTTGTTGTGATGAGTTGAGATTGAAGCATGAATAAATGTGTGTATATGATGGAGATGGGATTGATGCATGATGATGATTTGTCTTAGTTAGGTTATATGATATTTTAGTGTTTTGTTGCATGCTCTCCATATCGTGAGTGGTATGTGATCAAGCATGTTAGAGATTATGTCACCTTTGGTGAATAGAGTTTATGTTCATGTATGATTGTTAAAGCCATGATTATGTTTCTGTTAGTAGAGTTTAGATCATGTCTTGGTAAATTTAGATTTATGCCTTTATTCATGATTTGGATGATTTGATGAATTGGAGTGGAGTATATGTTCATGATTGTGGTTAGCATGTGGAAATATGATCATGACCTTGTTGTCCCTAAGCAATTTTGTTTCATCAATAAAATTATTATTGCTGTAATTTCTTCTAGTAAATTTTGAAAACCCTAGGAAAATGTGGATTTGGTCTTTTATATAAAATAATAATATTTTAGTCAAATAAATGATAGCTTTTATTAAAGAAATAAAAAATATAGATATTATATAAAATAATAATATCAAATAAAGCCTTTTATATAAGTAATCATAATAAGTGAAATATTAAATTTTGTAAGTTTTGTATTCATAAATACTATTAAAATTTATTTACTATCTTTTAATCAAAACTTAATAAAATTTACTTACAACTAATTTTAGTTACCAATTATTTTCTAACAATGAATTATCAATAGATTATTAATTTAAATAATTACATCTAGGTCCTAGGACCCTTCATCAAATAAACCCTAATTTATTTTTAGCAAGAATTAAACTTTCAACTTATAGTACCTATTTCCAAACCCTAGTTATTTTAATATCAAGTTAGATTTATTTTATAGACCCTTTTATTTGTTATCTAGTCTTAAGGCTTGGGACACTAGGGGCATGATCGGAGTAAGTTGAGCTAGTTTTACTTGTGAAAGTGAATTTTGGTTTGAATTTAATTATGCTTTGTATTTACCCCAGGTGGGGTTAGGTTAGTTGTTGAAGACCTTTAATTTATCTCAAGCTAAGGATCAGGTAAGCTTCGGCATAAAACCTGATTGATGTAAAATGGTTCTATGGCAAGCCAATTGTGGAGTTCGTGGTCACTCATTTCTGTAAAGGCAATTGAGGATTGTCTCATTTCTCATTTCAGTCAAACAAATCATTTGAAAATCAATAAGCAGATTTACTCAAACTCTAAAACTCTTTCTAAAACCAGTTTCGCCCCAAACTTTGGAAATCCTTAATTGCCATTTTCAAGTGGGATATATATTACATTGAGTACTCAATAAGGGTGGACTGCTAGGACTAGTCTTTGAAGGGTTAGGGTAAGTCCCTCAGTAGGTGACCACCTCTGAGGGGTGAGTCCTTCTCGGATAAGATGTCAGTCCAGTAGGTCGTGCCAGTCCAAGCTAGCATTTTTCAGTCAAGTGGACTGTGTGTTGCCAGAATGGACAACCGGTTTTGTTTGGGTATAGAGAAGGAGGAGTATCTTACCCGGTAGGCCGATCACCTACTATTTGTCAGTCTGCACAAAGTACGGCATTCTGACCGTTGTATGGTTATGGGGCCCAACGTGTGATAACCCAAGACCACTTTTTGAGTGGTTGATTTTATTGAACATGAATGGCTGGAAAAGCAAAAAAACACCACTCTTGATTTTGACAATTGTTTATTGCTTGCCAGTATTTCTCTTATAAAGATTTTATACTTTGTATCCATGAACTATTTTCACTGGACACTCAAAGCACACACGGACTTACTGAGATTTTTATCTCATCACCCCTTTTACCATGATTTCAGGTCGATCCTGCTGTGGGGATGAGTAGCTAGTGTTGTCCGCTTTGGAAGAGATTTTATTATTTATTTTTATGTAATGCTTTAGGAGCTGAGAGGGAATAATTTTATTTCTGGATTTGTTTTGAATACTTGGATTGTATAAGTTTTAAGTATTATATTATTCCATTGTTTTGATTGTGTGACCTAGTTGTAAAGACCCCTTGTTCTTTGGACGGGGTGATATCCCCGGCCTTGTCGGGCCTAAGTAGTGGGGTGTTACACCTCCGATACCTGGGGTAACATAATTCACACCAAAATATGCGTTTCATTGCACTAATCAATTTCTCTTCTCAGCGTACCCCCAAATTCTTATTTTATTAATAATAGTAGTCTTCCAAATATTTAGGGTACGGGTTGAACAAATTCAATAATTACATCTAGGTCCCGACAAAATGTTATTATACCAAAATATTCGTCTCATTACACCGATCGACTTTTGTTCTGGACATCGATACAAATTCTCATCCTATTACAAGTAGTAGCTAATCAAAGGTAAAAAGTTGGGGTGTTAACATATGTGAATCCATCACAAGGAGTATTCATTAGAGAAGTCACAAGGATACCTAACTCAAAAGAAAAAAAAAACATAAATCTAGAAAAAGGCAAAGAAAAGAAAAAAAAGAAAAAAAAGACAAATAGTACAAATAAAATGAAGTAAAAAGGACCAAAGGAAAATCATGAATTATAGAGGGTAATATCAAGATGCTCTAAAGTGCTAAATTCTTCACCCAATTATGGTTTCAATCGACTTCTATTAACCTTAAAGATCCTTTTAGTTGGGTGACAAATCTCAATAACTCCAAAAGGACAAACTCGATGTATTTCACATGACTCTTACTATCTAGACTTTGATTTACCTGGAAAAAGTCTAAGCCTAGAGTTAAATAATAGTACCTTATCTCCTTCTTTAAACTCTTGAGTAGAACGAATATGCTTATCATGCCAACGTTTCATCTTATCTTTGTAAATCCAAGAATTATGATAAGCATCATTACGCCACTCCTCTAACTCATTCACTTAAATCAATCTTTGTTGTCCCGCAAAATGAAGGTTAAAATTGACAAGTTTAATTGGCCAATGAGCCGTATGTTCAACTTCCAGTGGTAGATGACAAGATTTTCCATACACCAAACGATAGGGTTTGCACCAATAGGAGTTTTCATAGCAGTCAAGCCCAAAGAGTATCATCTAACTTCAAACTCCATTCCTTTGTCATATGATTAACCACTTTTTTCCAAAATTCTTTTAACTCTCTATTAACCTCCTCCACTTGGCCACTAGTTTGAGGGTGATAGGGGGTAGCAAACTTATGGGTAACACCTAAATGTTTGAGAACCTTATCTAATTGGGTATTACAAAAGTATGTTCCCCTATCATTAATAAGTATCTTAGGCACTCCAAAACGAGTAAAAAGTTTTTAAAGAAATTTGACTACAACTCGAGCATCATTGGTAGGCAAGGCTTGTGCCTCAACCCACTTAGATATATACTCAATCGCAACCAAGATATATTTGTTACCAGAAGAACAAGGAAAAGGGCCCATGAAATAGATTCCTCAACAATAAAAAATTTCACAAGCTAGAAAAATTTGTAATGGCATATCATTAGATTTAGAAATGTTACTTGTACATAGACATCTATCACAATTTTGAACAAACCTATGAGAGTCCTTAAAGAGTGTTGGCTAATAGAACCCAAACTCAAGCACCTTTCTTATAGTATTGTTGGCTTGGTAGTAACCACCCGCGGGTCCTTCATGACAATGTTTCAACATAGCTACACTTTTTGTGGAATACATGTAACACCCCACTACCTAGGCCCAACAGGGCCGGGGATGTTGCCCCGTCCAAAGGACAAGGGGTCTTTATAACTAGGTTACATGAAAATAAAATAAAAAAAAAGACTTTAAAATTAAATGTATTACAACCAAAAGATAAATACTGGCACAAATCCAAAATAAATTGTTTGCAACAATCTCTCAAACAACACTTAAAGTAAATAGCATGAGTCTTCAAGCATAGGCAACATTCTACCTAATGATCTCCACTGCCGGATCTTCCTGAAAATATGGCATAAAAGGGTGGTGAGATGAAAATCTCAGTAAGCCCGTGTGTGCTTTGAGTGTCTCAGGTAAAATAATTCATGTATGCAAGTTGTAAAAGCTTCATAAGAAAAGGTGCTGGCAAGCAATAAATAAGTGTTGAAAATAAAGAGTGGTGTTTCTCTTTTCAAACCATACATGTGCACAATAAATATAACCACTCAAATGGGTAGCCATGGGTTACCACATGTTGGGCCCCAAGACTAAATAACAGTCAGAATGCCACATTTCGTGTAAGCTAACAAAAGGTAGGTGTACAGCCTACCGGGTGAGATACTCCTCCATCTCTACACCCAAACTTACCAGTTGTCCACTCCGGAACACACAGTCCACATGACTGAAACTTGCTAGCTCGGACCGGTATGACCTACCGGACTGGCATCCTATCCAGGAAGGACTCACCCCTCAGAGGTGGCCACCTACTGAGAGACTTACCCTAACCCTTCAAAGACTAGTCCTGGTGGCCTACCCTTATTGAGTACTCAACGTTGATTGCTCCACTTGGGAGAAAATTGATCAAACTTTGCTTTATTTAGAAATAGCAATTAAGAGTTTCCAAAAGTCTAGTCAAGTTGGGTTTTAGAAAAAGTTTAGATTTGTGTAAAACTGCTTGTTCAACTTTCAAATGATTTGCTTGACTGAATAAAAAGGAAAAACAGTCCTTAATTGCCTTTACAAATAAATGTCCATATACATTGCGTTTGCTTGCCACAATAACTTTTGGTCTTCACAAAACTCCATGCAGGAGCTTACCTGCTTCTTTGCTTGCTCACACTCAAAAGTCTTCCAAGGCTGACCTAACCCCGCCTAGGGTAAACACAAAACATAAGGTCACATTCAAGCTATACCTGCGTTACATAAATAATTCTTAGCTCAACTAGTTACAACCATGATTAACCATGACCTCAATATCCTAAGCTTTAAGGCTAGATGCTAAAGAATTTTATAAAATAAGTCTAGTTTGATAAGCTAAAATAACTAGGGGTTCTAAAATAATTGCTAATAAATTATAGACTCAAATAACAACTTTTGAGTGTTATTAATAATAAATAAACTAAGGTTTGAATTTTAAATAATATTAAGTCCTAAATAATTTTAATAAATGATAATTTAAAAATAGATTTATTATAAATAAATAATAAATTAAATAATTTTTAATATATAATAATTAATTAATAATAAATAAAATTAAGAATAAATGAATTTTATCAAATTTTTGTTTAATAAAAATATTAATAGCTTAATTAAATATTTCCAATCCAAATCCCCTAGTGTTTCGAATTTTGAGGGAAAATATAGTAGTAATTCTAATTTTTTTGTAATAAATTTTGTTAATGAATATAACCTAGAATTAATAAGAAAATAATCTTTTATCATGATTTTCCTAGTGCTAGAAAAGATTCATGATCACATTCTCCATCATCAAACAATAAACCATTCCATTCATGAACATACACCTGAACTATCGCATACCATCATATGGCCAAAATCCTACTAAGCATAATCATCAATCATGGTTTCCATGGAAAAATAAGAACATAAAAGTCTAATCACCTTTGGTGTCATAATATCTAATCATGCTTCAAATATCCATAAAATTCATTAAGCATGAAGAACATACAATGATTCGAAAGGAAAATACATATATCCTAGTCATATACAACAATCATCATGTCCTAACCCCAATCCCTTTACGCATATACTCAATCTCCCAATCATATTCCATCTCCCTATCAACACCTAAGAGACATGATTTCAGAATTTAATAAGAGAGATTTAAGAATGAATACTTGATTGTCGAGTACTTCGAAGAAGACAAAAGAAGGTCCACGCGCGATGGAATGTCTTGAATGGTCCAACAAAACAAACGATCATAGTTGATGATTGATCAACCATTTCGGTTAGAAGAGAGAGAGAGAGAGAGAGAGAGAGAGAGAGAGAGAGAGAGAGAGATCATTAGAATGATATAATCGAATGGAAGAAGATGAATAAGAAAGTTGTTCTTGACTTACCTTGTTGATGTTCTTGTGATCTTCAAGAAAAAGGTTGATTTCGATCCGCTTGAAAATTTTTGTTTGCGAGGTTTTGTGTTATAAATACCAGAAATGAGGTTTAGGGATTAAATGGAAGTGATTTGGAGTGTTTGAGAGTGATTGGAGGTGTTTAGAGTAGGGTTAGGCTTAAAGAAGGTTAGTGTGTGTTCTTGGTGTTCTAGGTGAAAATGGAGAGAATTTGGAAGAATGCTACACGAATTTTGGTAGAAGGCTGGCTGAATGGTATGGAATGAGTGAGGGTTTCGGTTTTCAGCTAGAAAGAGAGGGGATGATAAGATTTTTTTTGAAATTTAAATGGAGGAAATAGTGGAGAGGTTTAAGGTAAGAGGTTTCTATGGTCTTCAATGGAGCCGGCTGAACATGGAGTTTTTCCTGAAATGATTGAAGGTTAATGTTGCTCAAGGCTGGCCGAAATTCAGTCCTTGAAGGCAGAGAAAATTCTGGTTAATTAGCCTAATGCAAGAGTGGTTTTAATGGAGTAAAATGCTGACATTATTTGAAGTTCAAAAGAGTTTGAATGGAGTGATCTTAGGAGTGTTTTGTGGTGCAGCTATGGAGTCCTTATGCTCAAGGTAAGAGTGGGGTTTATGGTGTTCAGTCTACAGCTGAGCAAGCTAAATTTTTACAGAGGTTGAAGATGATTTTTGGCCTTAGGCTAGAAGGAAGCAAGGCTGGAAAATTCTGGTTTCAAGTTGTTCAAAATTTTCGAAGATTGCAGAATTTTGCACACTCTTAGCTCGATTTTCAGAGGTTCTTCTGGGGTGTTTGAGGGCCTTCCAAGGTTGGTTTTTCAGCCTTATTTATGGACAAATACAGAAGAGATTTTCTGGCTTGAAGGTGAACTAAAAACAGCTCCATTTCCTTGATTGCAAGCTGCGAAATGCCCAGTTTTTTTTTCTGGTTTGGTGCTGTTTTGTGCAGTCCGAAATTTGCACAGTTTTTCCAGCTTCCAAGCCACATAAAATGACCATTTTCTTGGCAGAAAATGAATGGGATTATGGCCTGAATTTTTGAAGAAAGGGGCTGCAACAATTCTGGAAAATTTCCAGATTTCTTTCCACTAAAGTATGAACAACATGAAGGTAGATTTGAAGGTCCTTTCATGGTGATTGATTTTCTCTTACCCTCCTATTTTCGGCCAACTACCCAACCACCATAGCTGATTTTCAAATTTCATGGTGGAGGAGTTATCCTAGTTTTTTTTTGGAATTTAAAAGAAAGGATTTAATGGTTTTGAATTATAAAGATGTTAGGACAAGCTAGAGGTAATAAATAGGACAAGAATTCCTCTAGAATTCTTTTTAGGATATGAGGATAAGATTAGGACATTCTCTTCATGTCTCCCTTAAGACAACATTCCTATTTTTATGGAATGCAAGAAAACAAAAATTCAAACTTAATGAAAATAATCATGATAAAACATAAATAATGGGATTTGAACTCATGACCTTAGAAATTAATTCACCAAGCTCTAACCACTAAACCACACTAACTCTTGTTCTTATTTTCTCACCTACATATTTTTCTTATCTACTCCTCAAGTTATCTCCCTATTCTGACCTCAAGAAAAATTACCATTTTACCCCTCCTACTCAACAAGCATAACTAAGCATTTAAACCTATAATCCACGATTCTAAAGCACATAAAATCATTCAAAAACATATATTTCATGCAAAATAATATGATATGCATTCCCGACCCCCTTACTCTAGGGTTGGTTTTAGGTGGGGTTTCACAATACATGCATATTTGAATAATTTGATCTGCACAATACTTAAACAAGTAAGGATCTTCCCAAAAGTAATATTCAGTTTGGAGAGGAATTTCTTCTTTTGCTATGCAGTGAAATCTTCTGGAATAATTTCTTCAACCAAGTAGTTAACAAAATCTGCATACCAAGGTATTTGAGAAATCTCACAATCAACAAGAGTTTTTCATCCCCCCTTCGGCCAATAGTTCTAAATTGGGATTTTCCAACCTAGATAAGTGATCCACAGCTAAATTTTCTGTTCCCTTTTTGTCCCTGATCTCCAAGATAAATTCCTGTAACAATAAAACCCATCTTATCAACCTTGGTTTAGAATCATGCTTGGTTAGTAGGTATTTAAGGGCAAAATGATCCGTATACACATTAACTTTGGACAAAACAAGATAAGAACGGAATTTATCAAAAGAAAATACTAGTGCAAGTAAATCTTTCTCCGTTGTGATGTAATTCTCTTGTGCCGTCGTAAGAGTTTTGCTTGCATAGTAGATTGCTTGAAAATGCATATTCCTTCTTTATCCAAGCACCACACCTACTACATAATCACTTGTATCACACATCAGTTCAAAAGAAAGAGACCAATCCAGTGCAATTAAAATAGGAGAATTGATCAATTTCTTTTTAAGCACATTGAAAGCATTGAGTCAAAATAAAATAAAATAAAAGCATCTTTTTCAAGTAAAGAAGTAAGAGGCTTACAAATTTTTGAGAAATCCAAGATGAACATCCTATAAAAACTTGCATAACCACGAAAACTTTGAATCGACTTCATGGAAGTGGGAGGAGGGAGTTTCTCAATTCCTCAATCTTTGCTCTATCAACCTCAAAACCTTTTCTTGAAATCTTGTGTCCCAATACGATACCTTCTTGCACCAAGAAATGGAGTTTTTCCTAATTAAGCATAAGGTTAGTCTCTTCACATCTTTGAAGTACTTTTTCTAAATTGACCAAACATAAACCAAAAGAATCACCAAAAATTGAAAAATCATCAATAAATACCTCTATGATATCTTCCACAAGTCTTTCAAAAATAGCCATTATGCATCTTTGGAAAGTTGCTGGACCATTGCAAAGACTAAAAGGCATATGACGATATGCAAAAGTACCAAAAGGGCATGTAAATATGGTCTTCTCTTAATCCTTCGGTACTATGGGAATTTGAAAGGAATCAGAAAAACTATTTAAAAAGTAATAAAACTCATGTTTGGCTAATCTTTCTAATATTTAACCAATGAAAGGGAGAGGAAAATGGTCCTTCCTAGTTGCCTCATTTAATTTTCTATAGTCTATGCAAACCCTCCAATTGGTTACAAATCTCATCGGGATCAACTTATTTTTTTCATTTGGGCTTACAGTCATTCCTCCCTTCTTTGGTACCACTTGTAAGACTAATCCAAATACTATCAGAAATAGTGTAAATGATGCCAGAAGCTAAGAGTTTAATCACCTCACATTTTACCACATCACTCATATTTGGGTTCAACCTATGTTGGGGTTGTATTACGGGTTTGGCTCCTTTTTCTAACAAGATTTTGTGAGTACAAAAGGAATGGCTAATTCTCTTAATGTCTGTAATTTTTCCATGCAATGACTCCCTTACATTTTTCTAATAGACTTATGAATTTGGTCGTTTGATCACAAATGAGATCTTTTGCTATGATCACAGGCAATTTTTTTTCCGTTAGCCAAAAATGCATATTCTAAGTGCTCGAGGACATCTTTTAGATCTAATTTTGGTGGTTCCTCATTGGATGACTTTATCTTTCTCAAACTGCTTTTTTCAATTTTCTCAAATTCTCCCAACTTATGGCCCTTATTTAAATCCTCCAAATAT
This sequence comes from Voacanga thouarsii, assembly GCA_026120185.1. Classification (NCBI taxonomy): domain Eukaryota; kingdom Viridiplantae; phylum Streptophyta; class Magnoliopsida; order Gentianales; family Apocynaceae; genus Voacanga; species Voacanga thouarsii. The sequence goes on along the minus strand of JANUWF010002236.1, from coordinate 336,016 downwards.
GCAATGGATTGTTCCATAGAGCATTTAACAAATAATTCCTGCACAAAATCAAAGATAGGCTCATCAAGAATATCAATCCTTAAACAAGAATCGTCACAAGAAAAAAGATGTCGCATGCTTTTATGGATTTTGATAATAACTTTTTTATCCCCAACCCTAAGTGTCAATTTTTCCCCATGAACATTGATTAATGCTTTGGCAGTTGCTAGGAAAGGTCAACCTAGGATTAAAAGAACCTTAGAATCTTCATCCATATCAAGAATAACAAATCTACTGGAAATATAAATCTATCTACTTTAACTAATACATCTTTCATTATTCCCTTAGGATATTTAATAGATCTATCTACAAGTTGAATACTCATCCTAGTGGGCTTGGGCTCACCTAGTCCTAACTTTTTGAAAGTTTTTTATAACAAAAGATTAAAGCTAGCACCTAAGTCTGCTAATGTATTACAGAATGTAAGAGTACAAACAAAACAAGGATTAGAAAAACTCATTGGATCACTTTCTTTTCATAGAAAAGTTGTTGGTCTTGCAAAATAGCTGAGCATTTTTCATTCAAAACCACAATGGATAATTCCTCCAATCACTTTTTGTTAACAAGTATGCTTTTGAGGAACTTTACATATTTGGGCATGTGTATCAAAATCTCACTAAGTAGAATGTTTATGTGTAATTATTTTACAAGTTCTAAAAACTTGTCAAATTGTGCATCTTTTTTTTTTTTTTTTTTGCTTTGTGTGTGTGAGTGGTGTAACACCCCTACTTAAAGTAATAGTGGAAGCATATCAAAACTGGGTATCACCCCATCCAGTTACCCTAACAATGGGTCTTTATAATAAAGAACCAAAAGAGTATTTAAGGCCCAGACTCATACTAACATAATCATATACATATATAATAGTGAGTCTCATACATGCAAATTTCCATACTATATTAGTAATGAGGTACTTAATCAAAAGAGAAAGCGTTCGGACGTAGACTGCTGTCACTGTGTGGTATCGTCCCTCTATCCGTAGGTCTGCTCAATTTTGAGTCCTACAAAAGAGTAAAACAAAAGACACGTGTGAGTGAAAAATCATCCCGTGAGTCCCATGTATGCTAGTGCTTACTGAAGAAACAAAGTACGCAAGACCTTTGTGGAAAAGCACTTCATTTATCTACTAGAAACAATTCTAAAACTCTCTAATGAAAAGTTTATTCATATCCCATTCATTTTTGGAAAACTATGCTACAATTTCAATCAAATCATTGAACCAATTTTCCAAATTACAAGCACTTCTCCAACAGAAGGTCGGCCTGCACGCAAAATTTACAAAGCTTCACCTTGACGCCACATCTCATTATGCTTAGACCGCAGCTTACAGAACTCAACCGTGCACCGCCAAAAGGTAAGTACACCGTTGTGTGCTACTGAGAATAAACAAGTATATCGAAGCATACTAAGTACATTGCAGCATACTAAATCTTTTACTTGCCACCGTAAGTCAGGGGTCCCAATCTTAACGTCAATCACTAACGAGTTGGCAAGGAGTCAAATGCTACCGAGTGTCCCTGACTGGCATTCAACGAATGATTCTCAACACAACATGCCCACAGGCATAAGGCAATTGTCAGGTGCTAAACGGCTAGTCAGGATGATTCATCTTAATGTCCTGTCGCCCTGTTTGGAGTAAGACAAACACCAGAACTAGCTAGGTTACTTGGGATCGTCTATCTCTAACATGAGCTAGTACAAAGATCAAAGTCCTTGCTGAGTACTCAATGTTACCAATACCAAACCCTACTGACTGATCAAGCCATAGGGTTATTTGTTCCCGCAGGATTTTGAAAACAAACATTTTTGGGAAAAAATATCATTTTCCAAAGTTTAATCCCATTAAGTCACAAGTCAGATAATTATTTCCATAGGCTCTACAGGGCTAATCAGTTCGTTTCATAGGTACATCAGCCAATAAAGCAATTTTTGGGATCAAAATGTCATTTTTCAAAATGTCATTCTCACACTGAGAGATTATTTTCCAAAACCGGGTTGAAATAGGGTAAAGAGTTCATTTCACATATTAAAATAAGTTTCCAAGAGTATTCGAGTCATTTTGCCTGTATCCGATCTCAAAAGTCATTTGCAAGGGTATTCGGGTCATTTTTTCCAACCCCGATTCAAGAAGGCTTTCTGAGGATGTTCGGGTTATTTTACCCCTACCCGATTTGAAAAATATTCACAAAAGTTCCAATAAGGATATTTCAGTCATTTGCCAAATGCCCTATTCAAAAAGTTTATATAAAACATTCTAATAAGAACATTTGGATCATTTTCCAAACACCTGATTCTAAAAGGAACTCATTCCAAGAAATCTATAATTCTAATCCTAAAAATGGATTAAATTCAAAGTTTCCAAACATGTTTCCATAAAATTTTCTAATAAGGGCATTCTAGTAAATTTAAGAATACTTAATTTAAAAAATTACCATTTTTCGAAAATGTCAAGTGTTTAATCCAAAAAAGGACTAAATTCACAAAATTCGTACTTTAATCATCCGTTAGGGTTTTCAAGCCAATTATGAAGTTCATTCAAGCCCAAAATGGCATACAAATAAATCTTGCTCAGTTAAACTTTAAATATATTCAAAGATTTCCAAAATGGTTAAAACGTAGCATTTCATGGAAAAGTAAAGCATACGAGCTTTCTAAAAGTTTTAGAAGTTAAAGGAACTCATCTTGTATCGTAAATAAACTTTTTCCGTTCACAGGCCATTCAACTACCATTTCCACCATTTTCAACGTGTCGTTGGCCATTTACCGACAAACCTACATCAAACATCATTTTTAGGTTTAGTCGTGTTTGGCCAAAAATAGCCAACAGTTAGCCTGGCCGACATTCAGCCGACGGTTAGCCGTCGCGACGGTCGTTTGCATCATTTTTTCGTCGTTTATTTGATTCTCCTATTTTCCTTTTTCCATATCTTTTCTCTCTTCATGAACAAAGAATTATGCTCATGTTTCCCATTCATTTCATCCAAAAACCATGCAAATCATTCTTAAGTTTATTCATTTTAGAATTAAATTTATGGAATTTCACTGCTTGACACATGATTTTGTTTTGCATATAACTTTCAATCCACAGCTCCGATTGGGCTCTATGATATGTCAAAACCACCGTAAAATTCTTAACTTTAATTTTATATAAGCTCTTTCCTGAGTTCAGATTCCTATCGCACATTATAGAGTCAAAAACAGCCCAGTAGTTTGTCCTAATTCAACCATTCATGCTACCCTTTGATTTCCTTTAACCTTTAACACCTTGAGAACATTAATTTCATTCAATTTTCCCTTCAAATAATATTTGATCCTTCACTTTTCAAATTCCAACACCTCATAAAAGTCATGTTTATTCAATACAACTTCACTTCTTTAATCAAAAGCTAACATAATTAATCATTTTAACCAATTGACAATCACTTTCATTCCACTTTGATCCTTATTTCATCAATCAAGATCAACTTCGAACTATCATGAAAACCCATTCCTTCATCACACGAAACAATATCCATAAATCTTCTAGGCAGCCATCAAACATAGACGCACAAAAATTTCACACACAAAGTTTATAAACCTAACATTTGATGCAAAATCAAGACATGAAAATCATGTTTTCATGTTAATATTGGTATCAAAATGATCACCATTCACCCAAAAACAACTTTAATTCTAGAAAGGTGTGGTTGCACCCTGTATATAAAACTCTTTGCTGTGATTTGCTCCTAGAATCTCTCAAGAACTTATACACTACACCAAGAACACACACTAGCTACCTTTTTCTTTCTTTTTGCTACTTTCTTTTGATTTCTTTTTCTCTTGTTTTTCCTTCCTTGTGGATGCAGAAATTATGGCTGTAAAAAAGCCTTCTCACTGCCACAATTCATCAGAATTTTGGCCAACTGAATTTTCTTTTCAGTTAATTACATGGTGGTTTTCATGTTGGTGTGTTCCAATCAAATTTTACACACCATTTTCCTTGATTTTCTTCCTTAGTTTTTCTCTTCTTTTCTTTCTTGTCACTGTCGATTTTTCTAGCCATCTTCATGGAGAAATATTGGCCAATTAAATTGATCAAGGCATTAATTAAATGGCTCCACAAATGATGTGTTCTAATCATAATTAAACACATAATTCTTCTATTTATTTTATAATTCCTTAATTCCATGTATCTTGCATGAATTCTGCATGCAACCTCTCATTATTTGACACATTTCATGGCTACCAATCACAAAATGCCACACGTCCAAATTTTCAACCGCATTTTCAATGTTTTCTCAGAAATGACCAAAATCGGGTCCGAAATGGAAAAATATTTTACTTTACCATTCAACTCCAAAAATTTCACTAAATCCATTGGTAGTACTTAAATTCTTCAATTCTTTCTCAATTTGTTCAAATTTGTGGTCAAAGTTCCAAGTGCGGTCAAAATGACGAAAATACCCCTGATAATCCAAATAACATAATTCACACAAAAACGTACGTTTTATTGTATTGATCAATTTCTCTTCTCAGCATACCCTCAAATTCTTATTTTATTAACAATAGTAGCCTTTCGAATATTTAGGATACGGGTAGAACAAATCCAATAATTACATCCAGGTCCCAACAAAATGTTATTATATACTAAAATATTCGCTTCACTATATTGATCATCTTTTGTTCTGGCCATTGATACAAATTCTCATCCTATTACAAGTAGTAGCTAATCAAGGATTAAAATACAAGGTATTACAATATCCCATCCTTACAAAAATTTCGTTGTTGAAATTGGCTTACACTAGGAATAATTCTAGATACTTTTTCAAAATCTTCGCTTCTATTTCCCAAGTCACGTCTTGCACTAGATGATGATTCCGCAACATTTTTCTAAGTGGATTTTTCTTATTCCACAACACTTTTTTAGCGTACTCCAAGATCGTAATAGGCTTTTCCTCATACTTCAAACTTGGAATTATCTCAATAGGCTCTTCATTCAAAATGTGTGCAGGGTTAGTTACATACTTCCGAAGTTGGGAGACATGAAACACGTTGTGAATACCTTGAAGATCTACTAGTAACTCTAATTGATAAGCTACCTTCCCAATCCTCACGACAATAGGGAATGGTCTAACGTACCTAGGTCCCAACTTCTTCTCTTGTCCTTTGATTCCCAATTCTCATTGTGGAGTCAACTTCAAGAATACATGATCTCCTTATCCAAATTCTAAATCTCTCATATGTCAATCCACATAACCTTTCTGCCTATTCTGAGCTACCCCAACTTGATTTTGATTATTTCCACAATCTGTCGAACTTTTTCAAGATCAAAAGCATCCTATTCACCCATTCTCTATCCTAAACTTTCCTAATACAACGAGGACTGACATTTCCTTCCATATAAGGCTTCAAATAGGGCCATTCCAATTCTTGATTGACAACTATTATTGTATGCGAATTATGCATATGCCAAATTATCAATCCACTCAGTTCCAAAATCTAAAGCGCAAGCCCGCAACATGTCTTCCAAAACTCTATTCACTCATTCAGTCTATCCATCTATCTATGGGTGTGCTGTTGTGCTAAACTTCAATGCTGTCCCATACCTCTACTACAGTTTAGTCCAAAACTTCGAAGTAAATCTAGGATCTCGATCTGAAAAAATACTAGAGGGTACTCCATGTAGTCTAATTACTTCCTCCATATAGATTTTACTGACAAATTAAACATCGAGCCACAAAGTTTGAAATGTCCTTTTTCATACCAATCCACTAATAATGCCATTTTAGGCCCTGATACATCCTTATGGCTCCTAGATGGATGGTATACTTACTTCGACGTGCCTCTGTTAAAACATCCTTTCTCATTGCAAACTATTTCGGAATACAATACTGATCTCGATAACAAATAATCCCATCATTGTCCTTTTGGAACTCACCTCCTTCCTTATCGCCTCCTTTTGTACCAACTTTTACAACTCTTCATTTTTGTCTTGCTCTCCCTTCATCTGTTGTAAGAATACAGGTTGAACGGAGATATTACTCATCCTTATTTCTCTATTTACTACAAATGCTTCCAATTCTTGAATTGTAGCATCCGAAGAGTTGATAAATTCTCCTTCCTACAGAGGGTGTTTGCTACTGTGTTTGCTTTTCCAGGATGATATTTAATTGGACACTGAAATGCTTCCAAAATTTTCATCCACCTGCGTTACCTCATGTTCAAATCCTTCTAAGTAAAAACATATTTCAAACTTTTTTGGTCAGTGAAGACTTTAAACTTAGCTCCATATAAATAATGTTTCTATTTCTTAAAAGCAAACATAATAGCTACTAATTCCAAGTCATGTGTGGGGTAATTCTCCTTATGGGGTTTCAATTTTCTTTAGATATAAGTTATCACCTTTCTATCCTGCATCAATACTCCTCCCAATCCTTCCTTCAATGCATCTGTATACACTTCATAAGGTTTGTCCATCAATGGTAATGCCAAAAACAGGAGTAGAACTTAACAACTTCTTCAGTTATTGAAAACTTCTCTTACACTTCTTGGTCTAAACATAAGGAACTTTCTTTTGGGTGAGTCAAGTTAAAGGAAATGCTATCTTAGAAAATCCCTCAATAAACCTCAAGTAATATCTAGCTAATCCCGAAAAACTTCATATTTTAGTTGGAGTCTCGGGACATTTCCAATTAGTCACCACTTCGACTTTTGTAGGATATATACTGTAATCCCATCTTTGGATATTACGTGTCCCAAGAATGCTACTTCTGGTAGCCAAAACTCACACTTATTGAATTTTGCATGTAATTTAGCCTCCCTTAACTTCCCCAATACTTTTCAAAGGTGTTGTTCATGTTCTTGAGGAACCTTAGAATACACCAGGATATCACCTATGAATATGACCATAAAACTATCTAAGAAAGGCCAAAATGTTTGGTGCATTAGGATATCACCTGTTGAATATGAAAACAACAGGTGCATTGGTAACACCAAAGGGCATCACTACCAACTCAAAATGTCCATATCGTGTGTTAAATGCAGTTTTCAATATATCCTTCTCCCAAATCCGAACTTGGTAATATTCTTGCCTCAAGTCTAACTTTGAAAAACATCCGGCTCCTTGTTACTGGTTAAACAGTTCATCAACTATGGGCAATGGATATTTATTCTTTGCTGTCACTGCATTCAACTTTCAATAATCTATACACATCCGTAGTGACCTATCTTTCTTCTTAACAAACAATACAGGTGCTTCCCAAGGTGAAGTACTAGGCCAAATGAATCCTTACTCTATTAATTCCTATAATTGTTTCTTAAGCTCCTATAGTTTTGTAGGTGCCATTCTATAAGGAGTTCTTGAAAATGGTTCTGCTGATGGCACTAAATCAATAGAAAACTATACTTCTCTCTCCGGTGGTAACTCATTCAATTCTGCCAGGAAAACATCTAAATACTCATTCACCACAGGGATATCTTTGGGTTTCTTAACCTCTCATTGCTTATTAATCATATAAGTCGAGTATCCAGTACACTATTTCCTAATCATCTTTCGGGCTTTGAATCCTGATATAAAAGCATTACTTTTCCTTCCAGCCTTGTCTACAAATTCCAATATAGGTTTTGCAAGCCGACGAAATTGTACTACCTTATGTCTACAGTCAACTTCAGCATGATGCTGAGATAGCCAGTCCATGCCCAAGATAGCATCATAGTCCTCTATGGGCAAACATCACTACAACAAAAAATGGCTTTTGTGACATAGTTTTATTGACACATTTTTTTGAATGTTAAAATAAATATTTATTATGACATTTACTATTCAACACATATTACAAATATAGTTCAATAATGTAATTGTAAAATAATATGAAATTAAATGTAACAACAAATATATATAATAACACTTATTATATGTCATAATTATAGTATAATATTTTCCTTAAAAAAATCTTAATTTGTAATATTATTTATAGGTAGAAGAAAAATATATGCTACTGCAAAAAAAAAAAAAGCCAAAATTTTGACACAAGATGTAAGCTAGGAAAAAAGGCACTAAAATTATACAGTATCAACTGCCAAAATTTAGCTAAAAATTTCCTAATTTTTTTCACTCCAAAACTCCCTTACTTTGCTTCTTCACGGCATCATTCTTTTGCTGCTGCTGCCCGATTCCAGCCTTAAACCACGGCAGCTTCTCTGTTTGTCTAATTTTTTTTTGCACCAAAACTCCATTCCCTTTCTTCTTCACCGCATCATTCTACTACTTCCCTATTCCAGCCTTAAACCACCGGGCGACTTCTCTGTTTAGGCTTAGACTCCGGTTAAAGTGCACGTGATTCTGGTGGCATTCGAGTTGGTCATTGAATTGTCCTTCGGCAAGGTCGGTGTGTTCTCGTACTAGTTCATCTCAAGGTCTCGAGGAGCCTATTTTTCAAGGTTTGGGCTTTCTTCTCTATTCTCTATTATGTTTTTCAAGGGTTGGAAGTAGTCTTTACTTTCCCCGATTCTGCATTGTCATTTTGAACTAGCCCATTCTATTGCTGCCCGATTGTACTGTTGCGATTTAAAATCAGCCATATGGGAAAATCTACTTTGTACGTTCCCCGATTCCGCATTCTGATATATATATATATATATATATATATATATATATATATATATCAATCCTTATGGATTTTGGAAATTGAAGTGCGATTTTGTGCAAGGAAACCCGTTTAGTGTTGTTACTGATAATGTGTTTTGTTTCCCCCCTTAATTCTCGTTGCCCCATCTTTTGAACATAATTGGCACGGTGGAATTGCAGATTGTAAGGTTGTTGATTAGTCTTTCTCTATTAATTCTGATAGGTTAGTTTGTCTAATGACAGTTTTTTTCTATAATAATTTTGAATTGAAAAAGTTTTGGGATCTTTGTATGTGCTTTATGTATGTTTTTCATGTTATGTGGAGTTGTTGGAGGCAAAAGAATTGGGTTCCTTTTGGTATTACTGCTGTACTTTGGGAAAACTAAACTCTTTATTAAAATTGTAGCATGTGCTGTATGAATTTTCTATAATAACATGTGCTGTTGGAATTTTCTATGTATGAATGGCTTTACAACTACGCATCTACGCAATAATATTTTAGGTAGTAATATATCCTTATGTTGTTTCTTTGCATTGATTGGCAAGTAATATTGTGTTATTTGACTTTAAATGGAGCTTCTTGTTATAGGAATGTAGAGCTTTATCACTTCAGTGTGTATTTTTGCCATTCATGCTAATTAGAATAAACATTTTTGCCTAGCTCTTGAGTCTTGAATTTGTAACGAAAAGTCCTAATTTACTGGTATAACAATCAACTACTTTTCCTATATCAGACCATCCAAGTCAATAGTTACTTTATTTTGCATTATAAAAATACTAAGTTTGGACTTAAACAACTAGTTCTTAGTAGGTTCTTCATCTTGTCTTTTGAACTTGTGACCTAACTTATAGTTGAATGAGTCTTTGGACTGGATTTTCAGCTTTTGTTTCCCTACCATAAGCAATTTCTTACTGAGCTAGGATAATGTTTTATCATTTTGTGGGTGATGGCATGTGTTTGTTTGTCATGTTTCTGTTTTACTTGCTTCAATGCTTTGACCAAGAGATAAAAGTATTGCTATGTATGTGAAGATTAACAACCTATTAAGTTTGTATAACTAGTTTCTATGGTTTCTTCATTGTTTTTAATAGGTTACCTTACTATTTTGCAAGGATTTGTGAAATTTTATTTGTTTGAGGTTGAATAAATTTTCTTCCTTTTTGGTTATTAGAGCAATTAATTCTGAAACCCTTTTGCTATAGTATTTGATTCACCTTTCTATTGAAATGGTAGTACAAATAAAGAATACAAAATATTTGTCTTACAGAATGTTTGTTCTTTGTTCATCTCCTTTCTTTTTTTTAAAAAAGTCATCCTCTTGTATAATTTCCCAAATTTAAACTATCAACTACAACAATAGATAGGAATTATTTAACATTTTTAGCAATTTTAAAGATGAAGTAATGTGTTTGTTCTTTTTTTTTTTTTTACATCTTTGCTTGTATTTAGCTTTCAACTTTCTATAATGGATAGAGGATGGATGAATCTACCAAGAAATAATCCTAAGTATGAAGAAGGAGTTGAATACTTCTTGAGCTTTGCCTTTGCCAATTCAGCTATAAATAGTAGGATTTCATGCCCATATAGAGATTGCAGAATGGGAATAGTGGTTTCTAGGTAGAAAGCCAAAGAACACTTAATTGTTAGAGGTTTTATTAAAGGGTACACACACTGGGTTGCACATAGTGAACTTACTTATACTAATCCATCAATAGTTAATTTACATTTGAATGTAGATAGCCAATCTAACAACGTTAACAATATTGAAGGGTTAGATGAGATAGGAGGGTTGGATGACATGGAAGGATTGCTGCATGACACATTTTAAGTCCTAAGAACAGATCATGTGGAGGGTGATAACATAGATTTTAGAGATGAATTGCCTGACAAGGAGGCTTAAAGGTTTTATAAACTTTTAGATGATTCTCAATAAGATCTGTATTCGGGATGTAAAAAATTCTCAAAATATTCTTTCATTATTCATTTACTTTATCTCAAGTGTAGTGGTAAGTGGAATGATAAATACTTTAACATGCTTCTTGACTTGTTGCGAGAAGCATTCCCTGAGGCATTTTCAAACTTACCTAAAAATATGTATGAAGCTAATAGGTTGATGAAGCAATTAGGCATTAGCTATGAGAAAATAGATGCATGTCCCGATGATTTCATTATTTATTAGAGGGACAAAGAGAGTTAGAAGGAATGCAAGACATGTAGTCATCTTAGATGGAAGCCATCTGAAAAAGATCCCATAGGTGAGAAGAGAAAAATTCCTTACAAGGTATTGTGGCATTTTCCACTAAAGTCTAGATTACAAAGGTTATTTATGTCACAAAAAATTACTGCCAGTATGAAATGGCATAGTGAATGCCACACAAAAGATGGATGCATGAGATACCCAACTGATTCCCCTTCTTGGAAGTCTTTTGATCATCAATATCCTAAATTTAGTGAAGAGCCTAGAAATGTTAGATTAGGTTTAGCATCTGATGGATTTAACCCATTTTAGAATATGAGTGTATCTTATAGTACATGGCCTGTTGTATTAATACCTTATAATTTGCCACAATGGATGTGTATGAAGCAATCATATTTCATGTTATCATTGTTAATACCTAGCCCTTTTGCCCCTAGAAACAACATTGATGTCTACTTGCATCCTTTAGTTGTTGAATTGAAAGAGCTATGGGATGTTGGGGTGAAGATCTATGATGCGTCCATAAATCAAAACTTCCAAATGCGTGCAGCATTACTTTGGACAATTAGCGATTTTCCTGGTTATGCCACTTTGTCAGGATGGAGTACAAAAGGGGAACTTGCATGTCCAATTTGTCACAAACACACCCATTCTCAGTGGTTATAAAATGGTGGAAAGCATTGTTACATGGGACATTGAAAGTTTTTAGATCGTAATCTTCCTTATCGAAGAGATGGTAGATTTTTTGATGGTAAGGTAGAGCATGAGAGACCTCCACCTATACTTACTGGTTCAATGGTGGTAGAGGAGCTGCAAAATTTTTCCATAAAGTTCGGAAAATTAGTCAAGGACAATGAAAAGTTGTCTTTTAATTGGAAGAAGAAAAGTATTTTCTTTGATTTATTGTATTGGGAATGGAACATTATACGCCACAATCTTGATCCGATGTATATTGAGAAGAATGTTTGTGACAATGTCATTTATATTTTGTTAGATGGGGATAAATCAAAGGATAATGCTAAGTCTAGACTTGACTTGGTTGAAATGGGTATAAGACCAGATTTACATCCTATTCAAAGGGAAAATGGAAAGTTTTCTTGCCTCCTGCTTCATTTACATTAAACAAGAAAGAGAAGTATAATTTATGTAAAGTGTTGAAAAAAGTGAAAGTTCCAGATGGATACTCTTCTAATGTTTTATATTGTGTGCAACTTAAGCCACCAAAGATATCTGGCCTCAAAGTTATGAGAATCATATTTTGATGCAACAACTGATGCCAATAGCTTTGAGAAAATCTTTACGTAGATCTGTGCGGTCTCCACTTATTAGATTAAGTCATTTTTTCTAAATGTTATGCTCTAAATGGATTTTTCCTCAAGATGTGGTTTAACTTGAAAAAGACATCATTATTATACTATGCCAACTAGAAAAGGTTTTCCCTCCTTCTTTTTTTGATGTGATGGTGCATTTAACTGTACATCTAGCAAGAGAGGTGAAATTAGGTGGGCTTGTTCATTATCGTTGGATGTATCCTATTGAAAGGTAATTATTTTAAATTTCCTCAAATACTAATTAATAAGTACTTGATGAATTTCTAAATTTGTATATTTTTAACACTTTTTTTATGTTTACAAAATAGATATTTGGGTACATTGAAATCTTATGTTCGCAATAGAAGCTGACCAGAGGGGTGTATTGCTGAAGGATATGTGGCAGAGGAATGCTTGTTATTTTGTTCATTGTACCTAGCTGATTACGTCGAGACTAGATTCAATAGATCCAGTAGAAATGAAGATGTTTCTGACAATCCAAGTTATATTGGACTGGATGTATTCTCAGAAATAGGTCGTCCTTTGGGAGCTACAATTCTAACTAAGTTTGATAATGACACACTTAAAAAAGCACACCAGTATGTGCTTTTCAATTGTGATAGCCTTAGGCCTTTCATTGAGTAAGTCTGTACAAGTCTAACTTTTATTTTACCATAGGAAAATTCTACATGATTTAAAACTTGTAATTTAATTTAATTATGTAGTAAACATCTTAAGTTGGTTGAAGAGCAGCATCCTCGTACTTCAAGGCATGTAATTGAGCGCGTTCATATTGAAAATTTTGCGACGTGGTTGGCGAAACATGTAAGTTGATTTGATTTATTCTATTCGACATGGACCTATGAAGATGCCCCTAATTTATTTGTGATCTATAGGTTGAGAAAGAGGAACTTTCTAGTTGTGATTCATTCATAGAAGACATCAAATGTCTAGCTAGAGGACCGAATCGTATAAGGTTGTAGTACGACAAATACGTTGTGAATGGCTTTCGATTCCATGTAAGAGAAGTGGAGCGTAAAAGAAAAACATAAAATAGTGGGGTTGGTGTGCAAGTAACAATCTTGAGTTTTGCAAGCACAAGAGACCAACATCCAAATTTGGGAGATGTAGATTATTATGGAACTTTGACAAGGGTTGTTGAGCTAATTTATGAAGGTGATCAACGAGTCATGTTGTTTGACTGTGAGTGGGTTTCAAGAGATAAAAGACTTAAACAAGATGAAGATGGATTCGTTTTGGCAAATTTTTTGGGTGTGCAACCCCATAATGGACCTTCTATTCTTAGATCGCAAGCATCACAGGTTTTTTATATGGAAGAGCTAGATGAAAGTGGATGGTGCGTTTTTGTCACTGCAAATCCTAGGGCTGCTTATAAAGTGAAAGAAATGGCTGATATTGAGATATATTTGCAAAGCGAGTTAGAGAATCACCAAGCTCATGACAGAGATGAAGAACACAATTGGGTCTGAATGGATGCTGAAGGAGTGGAAGTCGACAATCCAAATATTTGATGTTTTCAACTTATTAGTCAATTTTGAATATTTTGAACACTTGTTTCTATAGTATTTCTCTCCTTATGTAATTTTTTCTTTATGAAAACTAGTGTTCTAGAGCTATGAAATTAATGTTGTTCATTTTACTAGTATTCCTTTTTTTTGTATTTTAATCTTTCAATTTGATATTGTGATTTGATAAGTTTATGAATTTCTAATGTTCTATAAATGCTAATATTTTCTGTTCACTTGTATTGTAGGTATTGACCCTAGAACTCAAGGAGGTATGGCTCCCAAAACTCGAGGAAGAAGACAAAGAAGAAATTACAACACAAGATATGAGATCTTACCTGATGAAAATAGAAATGTAGATAGGGTAAACAAATGGGCCAATGAAGAGGTAGATGAAGACATGCAACTTGACACTGATAATGGTAATAGGCTTTGCATATTTATGTCTATGGTTCATGAATATGTTCAAAAATTTAGTGGTGCAAAAGTTGAATATTGATGTATATCCATGGTAATAAGTTTTGTTTACTTGCAAATAGGTATGACTTTTGCAATTTAAATAGGAAGAAGGCAAGAAAGGAATGACGTGGCAAGAGATGTCTCTAATGTTGAAAATCAAAATAAAGATGGGATAAATGAAGGGACCAGTCAGGAGATGTAGGTGGAAATGCAACTTGACAGTGATGATAGTAATAAGAATTTGCATCTTTATATGTGTGTTGCTGTTTAGAACATCATGGTTAACTTTACACAATTTTCTATAGATTTTAGACATTGAGTAGTGATTTTCTATTTTCAATGTGGGTTAGTTGAGATTTTTTACAATTTTCTTGAAAACTTCTAATATTTAACACACGTGCTTCCCTCTACATACTTGGGGTGGAATGGACTGCAAATTTAATTGATGGGATTGAGAGTAATTAAAGAGCATGTTGTTTGATATGTAACCTTACAAAGGATGAATGCGCCTTGGGAAAAAAAAGTACTAGTCTGCTGACCATGATAAAATATGGCATGATAGTCATTCACACCACGGAGCTAGCTGCCCAGTATTTCAGCATTTTCTTTTGATCCTTTTTTAATGTTCTTAAGAAGCAAAACTGAAAGTAGTTTATGCTATACAGATAATATATATTTGATTCACTTTGTGTATCTAGTTATCAATGTTATGGATGTACGGGCTGTTTCCGATGTGGTTCTGTGTTTTTTAGCTTGAGGAATATGGTATGGAAGCATTTTAACACTTACTAAAAATGAATAAATAATTTTACTAGGCTCTAGATTTTTGTTACATCTCTTGTCCAGAATTTATCATCATTTTACTATGGATTGGGTTTCTGTTGTGGTTTTGTCTTTGGCTGAGTTTGTATCTGTTGTGGTGATGGTAGAGTCCTTCCTTTGGTTTTTGGGTTTCTCCCCCCTCTTCTTACAGATATATGATACAAGAAATGCACATGACATACTGGGAACAATGTGTGCATTTGCTGACTTTTTAGATTTTATACACTTGCTTTCCCACGCAAAATGGTTTAGCTTCATGAGATGTTTGTCTCTTTGGAACATAAAATGGGAGGTTTTTTATATGAGATGTCTATCTTCTTTCTGCTGTTTTGAAGATTATTCACTTTAGTTTTTTCACTATTGTTCCATCTGTTGTGCTGGATCTTCCTTTCCTAAGAAAAGAAGAAAAAGACTGAAAAATGAATTGAAGGAAGAAACACATTCTTCTTCTAGTTAAGTGTTTTTCTAATGTATTGTCCAGTTTTATTTTAAATCTAAATATTTAACAAAATAATATAATTGGAGTGACATTTTAAATGTCTTTAAGAGCTGAAACTTATTTTGGTCTTAGTATTCACCACCATGTGAGAACACTTTATGCTTGGAGATAAGATAGTACCCACAAGGAAAGTTGAATGAACTCTACACTATTTGTGACAGACAAAATCCTTCTGATTATAGGAGAGGGGATTGGAATATATTGCAGCTTCCTTTGTTTGATCACAGGTCCATCTTTTGTGAAACTGTGGTTGTAATTCCATCTTTTGTTTCTTGTGTTTCTTTGATGTTTTCAATAGCAGCTATTGCTTTCATTCATAAAATAGTTTAGACCACTTAGTCGTAGCAGCAGTACTGAAAAGTGATGAAGCTCAGTAGCAGCTACTGCAAATCTTGTTTGTTTCTGTGATTACTTTGATGTGGTGGTGGTGAACTGTTGATAAAGAAAGGTGTAGATAATTGGTGGGGGGGGGGGGATTCTCTCTCTCTCTCTCTCTCACACACACACACACACTTATCACACATAAAGATGTGAAGGAAAGGAGCCCTCTATCAACAAAAGAAAAGTCTTGTTGCAAGGTTGTATTTGGAATGGTGCTTTGTCATTAGCTTCTTGTGGCCTATTTTCATTAGTCTCAATAGAATACAAGTTGGCTTTTTTCTCCTCTTTTTCTCGATGTGAATACTGAATAAATACTCTGAAACACATAGTGGGTTGACAAAGGTAGGTTGTTGAAAAAGGTGCTCTCTCCTTTGCTGTCAGTTTCTTCCACGTATCCCATGTCTACTTCACAGAAACTATATCAAAATCGTTCACAGATACTATACCCACAAGGAGAGCGGTGGTTGGTGTAGCTCTTCCCCTTGAGTTTCGCTATAGGAACCTTTCCTCACCATATATTCATCTTTCAGAAATATGTCCTATTACCATCTCTTACAATGTAATACATGGTCACATGGACTTCAAACTGCCTGCATACTACATCCTCATTTCCCTATTTGCAGCCTTATCCCATTTATGATGTGCTTCTCATATGTCCTGTAATTCTGCAGCTTTGTGCCAAAAATATATGTTTCACTTATCAAATTCCTCCAGATAGCACCTCTACACTAACTTGCCTTCTCAATCTTTTATATAAATTTTTTTTCTTTCTCGTCTCAACCCTCCTTTCTATGTATAGGCTTTAGCAGTGTCTTCCAGGCATCATGATGCGCCTTCCTTTCCAAATCTAGTTCTTCCATAGAAATTCACAGGTTCGCAACTTTGCTATTCTATGTCCGCAAGTGTTGATGGAGACATATCATATAGGCTTAGTGGTAGAAGTACTTATAGTTACTGCCTATTATCTCCTTTTGAGCAATAAATTTGTCTTCTAATTGGATGAAGTGCATCTAGTTACTGCTTGCTTTTCTCCTCTGAGTAAAAAAATTTAACTTCTGATTGGATGAAGTACTTTTAGTTACCACTTGCTTATTTCCTTTAGTGTAATAAATTGTCTTCTGGTCAGCTAAGTCTTCTCTCATTTCTAGAATAGGTTTCCATCTGTTTCTGTCTTTATACCTTGCCTTTAGGGAATATGATGATGGCAGCTTGCATACTCTATATCCAAAATGTGGCCTAGCTCCTCTGACCTCTAAAGATTTCCAATAAAATACTAATTTCCAACAAATTTTGAGTCTAGACTACCATGAGTTAGCTTCGAATCATATTAAAAGACTACCACAAGTTAGCTTGGAATCACATTAAAATTTGTCTTAGATACCCTTGAATGGGAATTCATATCACTGTGAAAAGAAAAGGACAGATTTTTAAGTTCTCTGCTTTGCGGAGAGATTTTTAAGTTCTTTGTTCTAAGTATGTGATTAGTTTTATATCTCATAGACTCATACCGCTGAAAGCTTGCTTAACCAAGTAACAGGGGAAAATATGTCCCTGGTTCTTATCCCTGTACATCAAAGAATCTAGATGGAGAACAATTTACTAAAATGGAAAAAGCAACAGAGTTGGACATTTACTCCTCCCTAAACTGATGCTTTGCATGGACTCCAAATAGGCTTAAGCATCCTCTATGTCCAACTTGCGCATCACCCATTTCTGCTCTTCCTCCGCTTGCTAAGAATTCATTTGCCATTGATGCTGAATCTAATATCTGACTTCATCTTGCAAGTCCATTCTTTATTTTTTTACTAGTAATTTGCCTGGCTATCTTCATCTAATTGGATAAGATTTTGTACATACTCCCATTCGACTTATTAATTAGTCTTTAATACATACTTCCGCCAAACCTATTAGTTTAAAAGTCTTTGATATCTTATCTACTTCCTTAGGTGAATAGATATTTATTTTTGTGATTGTTGCTGTAGTGTCCAAGTCTATTAACCAACATTTTTAATATCTACTGAGATGGAGACATTATTCTTCAACAATGAAAAGGACTTTTTCAGATATTGTCACTGCTTAAAATTCTTGACTGCACTCTGCTTATAAATATGGTTACATTTTGAACACCATTAGAATTTGCAACTACATACCACGTACACGTTTTTGTTGCTGAATATGTCAAACCATGAAAACAGGCTTGTCAAACCATGAACTTGTTTTTGGGCAATCTATACCAGCATTATGTTAGAAATATGCAGAATTTGGAACCAAAATTTATGTGTTGAAGCAGAATTTGAAACCAGCATTTGGAAGCACAATTTGTATGTTTAAGTCGAATTTGCCATTCTGTCTGGGGATAAATCTAGAAACCATATAGTGGGAAATGACTCATAATGAATCTTGCTTCCACATTATTCTTCAACAATGGAAAGAACTTTTTCAGATATTGTCACTGCTTAAAATTCTTGACTGCACTCTGCTTATAAATTGAAGGAAAATGCAGAAACAGGGAGCCATGGATGGAAAAAAAAAACAGAGAGAAAAATTAAACGCGAGCTATAAAGGCCATGCGGAAGCGTGAAGATCATACCTTTGCGTTCCTTAAACCTCCTAGGTTGCGTAGGAATAGATTGAACGGCTGGAATCGCCTTGCTTTGCACACTTGAAGGAGCTTCCGGTTGAACACCCGCTAGCCTTCGACTTCGTCTTGTTTGCATTAACGCTTAGCTCTCCAGCTCTCGGGATATTCCTCAGCCTATCCTCTAGTCGGTGAACACTATGGTGAAGAGGGAGGGTCTCAATTCTCCTTGGTTTACCTGCTATTGGTTAGCAAAGTCCAAGGAGAAACAAAGAAGAAGGAGAGAGACCTTGAGAGAGAGAGACCCACGTGAGGTGTGGCTTGAGAAAGGAAAAATTAGGGTTTTTTTTTTCAAAGAGTTGTTTTTTTTTTTTTTGCCTAAACTAGGTCTCTCAATCTCTGATAAACATCTCCCGGGATTTCAAAATACCCCGGTTGTTATCCGGAAAAACAGTTTGGCCTAACCTTAAACTCCTCTTAACCGTATCTGGAAAAAACCCTAAAGTCCAAGCTATTGGGCCAGATAAATATTTATTATTTTTCTTGGACCCAAAAAGCCCAAAATAATAAATATTAATTATTTATTTTCTGGGCTTACATAAGTAACCCAATAAATAATTAATGAGCCCAAATGAACCATAATAATTAATATTTAATTATTTATTTCTTGGGCCTATACAAATAACCCAATAAATAATTAAACACTAATTATTTCCCTTAGTTTAAGCCCAGGTTAATTTCTTAATTATTCATACTGGACCTAGGCCCTGAATAATTAATTAACCAAATAAACTAGATAATTAATTTCTCTCAACTCCTATTTTATTTATTTATTTATTTTATTCCAGTCCAATAATAAATTAGACTTACTGAATAAAATAAAATAAAACAAAATAAAATAAAATCCTCTTCAACTGAGACCAATTCCTCAACCTAAAAATAGTTAGGACTTACGGGCTATCCCGAGGACCAAAAAGACACATCGCATTGGCTGCTAAAATGACCAAAATACCCCTGCTATATAAATAGCTGTATTTTGCATTTTAAATATTTCCTAATATCACCATAAGGAAATATTGACCCTAAGGACAATGCTGTGTTAGCAAAGTCTCCGACCAACAGGTGAAATGACTAAAATACCCCTCTACACATCGCCGTACATTTAGAGAGGAAGAAGTATACTAACACCCCTCCTAATGACATCTACCATCCTTAGGCTTCTAGTCCAATGATCCACAACTTCCTGGAGTGTTTCCGCTTTCCAAGGGAGCTACCCTAAAGCAAACATCCAAGTCATGTTTCCCAGGGCCCTGGATAATTTAGACCATTCGGACAACCACAAGGGGCGATATAGTGCAGAAACTATCTTGTATAAGTCTGTCTTAACTAACTAGTCACACATACCCAACATGCAAGTATATTGGCCCTATGATAGAACCTCAACTACAGCAAATCAAAGTATATACTTCCAGCTTCGCTAGACCACCAACTCATACTCAAGTCGTAGAGTACTAGTCCACGCTATAGCGGTAGTAGTCTAGGTTTCTACCATATAGTACTTTGAGAAACCACTACTACAGGTCATGTTCTACGTATTCGAAATACGCTTATGTCATGAAGTGAGTGGACTACCCACTGGCTAAAGGTAAGCCATTCCCCATTTGGAATTCATAACATAATAACCTAAACATGATGAGGTTCCCAGTCTCACCAATAGGTTAAGAACAAATGTTTATGTGTTAAATAACCCGTGATCCATACCTTACTGTGAAAGACCACCATTCACATGGATCACTTATTTAAACAAAATGGGTCTGTTTCAAAAGAAAATCGTGCACAAACAATTTTTGAAAATAAATTCTTTTATTAAATAATTCGATTTTACATCAGAAACCTAGTCTAAGAGGGCATACAATCCAACAATCTCACACTTGCACTCTAAGACTAGGTAAGTCCATAGGTGCCCACCCCTATGGCGTCTAAGTGTCTCTTGAAGACTCTCTCAGTCAAAGGCTTGGTGAATGGGTCTGCTAGATTGTTTTCTGAGGTAATATGCTCCACCATGACTTCCCGTCTCTGGATGAAATCCCGGATCAAGTGGTACTTCCTCTCGATGTGTTTCCCCTTCTTGTGGTTCCGAGGCTCCTTAGATTGCGACACTGCTCCAGTGTTGTCGCAATACATGACAACCGGCCTATCCATATGTGGTACGACTCCAAGTTCTAAAAGAAACTTCTGGAGCCAGACTGCTTCCTTGGACACCTCCGAAGCTGCCACATACTCAGCTTCCATGGTGGAGTCAGCAATAAAAGATTGCTTGATACTCCTCCATGAAATTGCTCATCCATGTTGGGGATATGCCCTAGAGTCAATTTGTACTTATACAATTGTCATTATGTTTTATATAATAATATGAGGCTTTCCTTTCCATGAATAGTGAATTTTGTTTTGTTGGTCATCAAGTACGTGACTTGATAGTAAAACCCTACAATGAATACAATGACTATTCTAAAACTGTCCCTGATCGATTATTATTATTGGAATAATAATAAATTAAGATTAGTATGTTTGTGACTTGATGGCTATGTTTTACTGGCCATGGATATTTGTGATATCGAGTCAAGACATAAATAAATGTTAGAGAACATTGTATTGGACATGACCCACTCGTGAGAGTACTTCATGGAATATGTCATAAGTACTTTCTAGCCATAATAATATTGAAAGTCCTTTGACCTAAATTCATCATAGTTTCTTACTTGATAAATTCTATATTTTGACATTGTCTAAAGTTGTCTTTAACTAGATAATAAATTAGACTACTGTTGGATATAAAATAAATCAAGGAGAGGAATATGATTGATTGTGAAGGAATTTGTCCCTCTCAATTATGGGAGAGATATCCATGGGCCCCTTGATAAGTTAGACTCGTTAAAAATGCATGGCCGTGCTCAAATATATCAATCTAAGATATTGATATCATTTGTTTGAACAATCTACTATGAAATCAAGAAATAATTGATTAAGCTTAATAAGGATGACATGCTCCGTGCCTTATGCTTAATCTGGATATCGTGTGACAAAGGGACTAAATATAAAATTATGGTTTGGTTCAAAGAGATCACCGATCTTCATTTAACCCGGATAGTTATAATGTTTTGCTAGAAACCGCTTATAACTTGTGGGCCATTTAAATACGATTTAGGCATCGCTACAGTGTTAAATGAACCTATAGGGTCACACAATAAGCGAACTTGTTAGGTTATTTTTCTCGGTGACCAAGTTCGATGAATCTGGATGATATCCAGATTATAAGAATCCGACTCGGTAAAATAATTAGTTAAATTACCGAGATAATGGCAGAATCTTATCATATCGCTTTAATTTAATTTGAATTTAAATTAGAATATGATAAGATATGATTAGGGTTGGACTCTAAGAGGTTCGAGGGTTTTTTAAGAAAACCCTAGCCGTCTTTCGATAGTCCAATTTTTCCCGATTGAGAACATTCGTGCCATTCTCTACCGAGAGAAAGAAAAAAACCTCTCAAACCCTAGGCGCTAGCACTCCCCGGTATCGAGTGAGTTCGCGGTGTGTATCCGTAGAGGACGTTCGCATACCGCAGCATGCTCGGTGATTGTTCGGTCGAACGTACAACAACGAAACCGTAATCGAAGGATTTCGATTACAAGCAACCGGAGGTAACTCTTAATCGTTTACATCTTCTTAATCGTTTACTTGGGTCCTCGGGAGGGATTCGTAGATGTTTTCCGCGTTTAGGAGTCCACAAATCCCAACAATCCAGACAAGGTGAAGACATATCCACTAGTGGATTTTCTTTCATCCTTATCTGCCTGGAAGTCTGAGTCTGTGTATCCTGTAGGAACTAAATCATCAGCCCTGTAAACCAGCATATAATCTCTCGTTCCCTTGAGGTACTTGAGAATATGCTTTACTGACTTGCCAATGAACCTCCCCTGGGTTTGACTGATATCTGCTAACTAAGCCCACGGCAAAGCAGATATCTGGCCTAGTACACAGCATGGCGTACATGAGACTTCCCACAGCCGAAGCGTAGGGAATCCTACTCATTCTGTCCTTTTCTTCTTGCGACTTAGGACAGTCCTTCGAAGAAAATGACAACCCATGTCTGTAAGGGATTAGAGCTCCCTTGCATGAGTCCATGCTGTACTTGGCCAGCATCTTGTCAATGTATGTCGCTTGGGATAATCCTAACATTCTCTGCTTCCTATTTCTAAGAAGCCTAATCCCGAGAATGTAGATGGCTTCTCCCAAGTCCTTTATACTGAATTGACTAGACAACCAAACCTTTGTAGATAACAATGTCCCTACATCATTTCCAATGAGTAGAATGTCATCCACATACAGGACAAGAAAAACCACATTGATGCCTTCAAGTTTCCTGTACACGCATGGTTCATCTTCATTTTGAATAAAACCATAAGACTTTACAGTCTCATCAAAACGAATGCTCCATGCTCTTGATGCCTGCTTAAGTCCATAAATGGACTTCTTAAGCTTGCAAACCATATGTTCCTGGCCTTCAGCAATGAAGCCTTCCGGTTGGGACATATAGATGTCTTCGCTAAGATGGCCATTCAAGAATGCCGTCTTGACATCCATTTGCCATATCTCGTAGTCATAGTGACAGGCGATGGCAAGGAGGATGCGAATGGATTTAAGCATGGCTACTGGGGAAAAGGTTTCCTCATAGTCGATACCTTCTTTCTGAGTATACCCTTTCGCCACAAGCCTAGCTTTGAAGGTTTCCACCTTCCCATCTGCTCCTCTCTTCCTCTTGTATACCCACTTACACCCAATGGGTTTTATCCCTTCAGGTGAAGCTACAAGATCCCAAACCTGATTGAGGTACATAGACTCAATCTCGGCTTTCATTGCTTCATGCCACAGATTTGCATCGGCATCAGCAATAGCCTCCTCGTATCTAGTGGGGTCTTGTTCCTGATGGTCGAAAACCAGCTCAAAGGCTTCTCCAGTCCATCTATCCGGAACCCTAGACACTCTCCCACTACGACGAGGCTCTATCTGCACAGGCTCTTGAGGCTGTGCCTCTTCTTGTTCCAAAATCGGGTCAATAGAAGTTGATTCCATAGATAACTTCTCCTGCAGTTCCAACCTCGTTGAACCTTTAGGGGAAGTACTTTGATCATCTTCCAAGTATCTAGCATGGGTACTGACTAGTACCTTCTGCTCCTTAGGATGATAAAAGTAGCCTCCTTTTGTCCCTTTTGGATACCCAATAAAATAGCATAATTCTGATCTTGGTTCCAACTTGTCTCCCTTGATCAGTACATAAGCTGGACACCCCCAAATCCTGAGATGATTCAGACTTGGCTTACGCCCAGTCCACATCTCATAGGGAGTCCTAGGTACTGACTTGGAAGGCACCAAGTTCAGAATATATGCCGCTGTTTCCAGGGCATATCCCCAAAAGGACACTGGAAGAGTAGCATGAGACATCATGCTTCGAACCATTTCCATCAACGTCCTGTTCCTTCTCTCAGCTACTCCGTTCTGCTGGGGGGTTCCCGGGGCAGAGAGCTGGGATACTATCCCATGATGTACCATGTAGTCCTTGAATTCACCTAGGAGGTACTCTCCACCATGATCCGATCGTAAGGTTTTGATTAATTTACCTGTCCGATGCTCCACTTCAGCCTTAAACTCTTTGAACTTGTCAAAAGAGTCAGACTTGCGTCTCATCAGGTAAATGTAACCATACCTCGTACAATAATCCGTGAACGTGATGAAGTACTCAAAACCTCCCCTAGCTGGTGTAGACAATGGACCGCACACATCAGTGTGAACAAGACTCAACACCTCCTTGGCTCTATCCGCCTTTGGTGTAAAAGACCTTTTGGTCATTTTTCCCATCAGACAGGATTCACACTGAGGCCAACTTTCCAATCTCAATGAGCCCAAAGGCCTATCATGGATTAGCCTCTGAATCCTGGTTGAGTTAATATGACCCAACCTCAGGTGCCAAAGGTATGAATCATTGATATTGGTCTTTCTCTTCTTAGTTAAAGGTTCAGACTGAGCGTTATTTGATTGGTTGTTAATAGGGTTTAAAAAGAACAAATTTCCATACATGTGCCCAGTACATAAAATTTCTCCATCTCTACTGATAGAAATACCAGAATGGAAAGATACAGAATATCCTTAATTAATAAGTTTTGCAACTGAAATCAAATTCTGACGAAAACCAGGTACATATAAAATGTCTTTTAAAACCACCATCTTATTACAATAAAAAATAAGATCCAGCTCTCCCACTGCAAGGGCCCAGACTTGTGCTCCATTACCCACTCGAAGCCCATGTTCGCCCTTCTTGAGTCTTCTTATCTTCCTAAACCCCTGCAAGGAGTTACAGATATGATCAGTGGCTCCTGAATCAACAATCCAAGTGGAAGTTGATCCTACCATTGATATGGACTCTAGATTGTAAATATTACCTGTGGGGTTTTTCTTGGTCTGAAGATCTGGACACTCTTTTTTCCAGTGTCCATTCTTTCCACACTTGAAGCACTTACCCTTTGGTTTGTCCTTGGGCTGGTTCTTGTGCTGGGCTGCTGCATTCCCCTTCTTCCTCTTGAACTTTCTGGGCTTAGGCCCAGTTCTTGAAGAAGAGGCCTTAGCAATCATGGCCTTAGACTACGGCTTCATGACCTTCTCCGCCATCTGGAGCTCCTTCATCAGTTCAGTCAAACTCATGTTCAACTTGTTCATGTTATAGTTTAACTTGAACTGAGTGAAAGAGTCTGGTAGAGATTCGAGAACCATGTCCACTTGGCTCTCGGGGTCAATAACAGCCCCTAAGATTTCTGCCTCCTCGAAAGCAGCAATCATCTTGAGTATCTGCTCTCGGACTGATGCTCCCTCAGCCATTTTAGTTTTTACAATTGTTCGAAGAGCCTCCTGCCTTGTGGGCCGGCTCTTGTCCGCGAACATAGTTGCCAACGATTGACTTATGTCATATGCAGAAGCCATGTGCTCGTGTTTTGACTGGACCACATTAGACATGGAAGCTAACATATAGCAACGTGCCATTTCGTCAGCTTTCTTCCATGCCTTTTCAGCCTCTCGCTCTTCAGCGGTGGAACCTTCCCCGATAACAGGGCGAGTTTCATAAAGGACATACTTATACTCCTCGGCTGTGAGTATTATGTCCAGGTTCCTTTTCCAGTCCACATAGTTTGGACCCGTTAACTTATTCTCTCTGAGAATAACGGCCAATGGACTAAAAGAACCTCCCACCATTTCTGAAAATCAAAAATAAAAGAAAGAAATTAGTTTGTGAAAACAAAATGAAATTTGTGCACTGAAAATAATTTGGCTCTTAGGAAAACTGACATAGCTTCTTGGGAAGATTAACAGTTTCCTAAGCTAAGTGTATTAACCACCACAAATTAATTTCCCTTCTAGGTAATGGTCTAGAGAATAACTCCATCGTGGGATGGCCGTTTCCTCTCATTTCCTATGGACATACCTCGCACTATAACCTCCAACGTGGGCTGGCCGATCATAGTACGTGCCCCGGGTTATTAATTACATCCTTCCATTAGATCTAGATCCTTGTGGTATCCCCATCCTATACGAGTTCACTCCCAGGGTGACGCGAGGGGATCCACGATCTCTAATGAGGACCGTGATGGAAGCCGTGGGGCCGTTGGAACCCCTCTCTCACTTAGTCTTTTAAAATAAAGGTTTTCTGGAAAATATCCTTTTGAAATTTCCATTAAGTTTTTCTTAACTCAAAAATAAAATATCTAAGTCCAATAAAATCTCTATGTCAAGGCTTATATCCTTTGAGAGATTTCCTCCATTGACTAATTTTATATAAGTTAAAACTTAATGATTTCAAAAAATTTTCCAATTAAAACTTTCTAGAGACTTTGGTCTCAAGCTTATTTGACAAAATCATTTTTCTAGTCCAAAACAAAACAAAATTGCTTTCCTTTTTAATTTACAAAAAATATCTAAATCCAATATATTTTCTATGTCAAGGATTAAATCCTTTGAGAAAATATTTAAAGATTAATTTTTGTACCAATTAAAATAACCATTTAGTTTTTAAAGAAAAATAATTTTCCTTGCCAAAACAAAAGGTTCCCAAAGACTTTGGTCTTTGAGAAAAAGCACACATAGGTACATAAAAAAAATAGCATGCTAGAAAACAATAAACGTTTTCATGCTTTTCTATTTCTTAAACCTAAGTGCCCAAATAATAGAATTAAACACATTAATTAATTAATTAATTAATGATCTTGTTTAATCCTAAAATCTCTTACTAATATTTTTCATGCAAATATATTCCAAGAATATAAATATTACAAAAATATTAACTTCTCCTGGTATGGGACCCAAAACGAAAAAGGAAAAAAAATATAAAATAAATTGCAAAAATCGCTGGAGGTCCACTGCACTGGATGCACAGGATCTGCGCCAGCATGCCTATGGTCCACCGCGCCCCCCGGTGCACCAGCCGCACTAGATCAGACGCTGCCTCAGCCCGTGGAGTGCCCGCCCGCCCGCCCGAGAACCCGCTCCGCCTTCCCGCCCACCTGTGCGCCCGCATCCGCGCGTCCGGAACCCCGCTGACCCGAGCGCCAATTGAAGAAATTTGCAATTGAAAATTCGCAGCAACCGACTCGAATTCACTGGCAATTGGCTCGGATTCGCGGCTCCAGCAGCACGGCTCCACTCACAGATATTGCGGCTCGGCTCGGCGGCTTATGAACAGTGTCATCTTCTTCGTTTTTCACCGCGCGAATTTGCAGAGCATTTTTTTCGATTTTTTCTGTCTTCTTTGGCTTCTTTGGACATTTTTACTTATAAAAACTCATCCAAAACATAACCACAACCGCCTATACCCATTAAAATTGGGTTTACACGATTAAAACATCAAAGCCAAAAATTTACAATTTGCTCCTATGCTTCAAACGGTGAAGCTTACATCAAGCCTATCCCATACCAAAACAGCGAAGGATCATAGGTAAAATCATCTTCTCCATTTTATTAACTACCATGCTCCCTATATTGATCAAAACCAATGGCTCTGATACCACTTTGAAGGAAAATGCAGAAATAGGGAGCCATGGACGGGAAAAAAAAACAGAGAGAAAACTTAAATGCGAGCCATAAAGGCCATGCGGAAGCTTGAAGATCATACATTTGCATTCCTTAACCCTCCTAGGTTGCGTAGGAACAGATTGAACGGCTGGAATCGCCTCGCTTTGCACACTTGAAGGAGCTTCCGGTTGAACACCCGCTAGCCTTCGACTTCGTCTTGTTTGCATTAACGCTTAGCTCTCCAGCTCTCGGGATATTCCTCAGCCTAACCTCTAGTCGGTGAACACTATGGTGAAGAGGAAGGGTCTCAATTCTCCTTGGTTTACCTGCTATTGGTTAGCAAAGTCCAAGGAGAAACAAAGAAGAAGGAGAGAGACCTTGAGAGAGAGAGACCCACGTGAGGTGTGGCTTGGGAAAGGAAAAATTAGGGTTTTTTTTTTCAAAGAGTTGTTTGTTTTTTTTTTTTTTTGCCTAAACTAGGTCTCTCAATCTCTGATAAACATCTCCCCGGGATTTCAAAATACCCGGATGTTATCCTGAGAAACAGTTTGGCCTAACCTTAAACTCCTCTTAACCGTATCTGGAAAAAACCCTAAGGTCCAAGCTATTGGGTCAGATAAATATTTATTATTTTTCTTGGACCCAAAAAGCCCAAAATAATAAATATTAATTATTTATTTTCTGGGCTTACATAAGTAACCCAATAAATAATTAATGAGCCCAAATGAACCATAATAATTAATCTTTAATTATTTATTTCTTGGGCCTATACAAATAACCCAATAAATAATTAAACATTAATTATTTCCCCTAGTTTAAGCCCATGTTAATTTCTTAATTATTCATACTGGACCTAGGCCCTGAATAATTAATTAACCAAATAAACTAGATAATTAATTTCTCTCAACTCCTATTTTATTTATTTATTTATTTTATTCCAGTCCAATAATAAATTAGACTTACTGAATAAAATAAAATAAAACAAAATAAAATAAAATCCTCTTCAACTGAGACCAATTCCTCAACCCAAAAATAGTTAGGACTTACGGGCTATCCCGAGAACCAAAAAGACACATCGCCTTGGCTGCTAAAATGACCAAAATACCTCTGCTATATAAATAGCTGTATTTTGCATTTTAAATATTTCCTAATATCACCATAAGGAAATATTGACCCTAAGGACAATGCTGCGTTAGCAAAGTCTCCGACCTACAGGTGAAATGACTAAAATACCCCTCTACACATCGCCGTACATTTAGAGAGGAAGAAGTGTACTAACACCCCTCTAAATGACATCTACCATCCTTAGGCTTCTAGTCCAATGATCCACGACTTCCTGGAGTGTTTCCGCTTTCCAAGGGAGCTACCCTAAAGCAAACATCCAAGTCATGTTTCCCATGGCCCTGGATAATTTAGACCATTTGGACAACCACAAGGGGCGATATAGTGCAGAAACTATCTTGTATAAGTCTGTCTTAACTAACTAGTCACACATACCCAACATGCAAGTATATTGGCCCTATGATAGAACCTCAACTACAGCAAATCAAAGTATATACTTCCAGCTTCGCTAGACCACCAACTCATACTCAAGTCGTAGAGTACTAGTCCACGCTGTAGCGGTAGTAGTCTAGGTTTCTACCATATAGTACTTTGAGAAACCACTACTATAGGTCCTGTTCTACGTATTCGAAATACGCTTATGTCATGAAGTGAGTGAACTACCCACTGGCTAAAGGTAAGCCATTCCCCATTTGGAATTCATAACATAATAACCTAAACATGATGAGGTTCCCAGTCTCATCAATAGGTTAAGAACAAATGTTTATGTGTTAAATAACCCGTGATCCATACCTTACTGTGAAAGACCACCATTCACATGGATCACTTATTTAAACACAATGGGTCTGTTCCAAACGAAAATCGTGCACAAACAAAAAGTAAATTCACAAACAATTTCTGAAAATAAATTCTTTTATTAAATAATTCGATTTTACATTAGAAACCTAGTCTAAGAGGGCATACAATCCAACAATAAATATGGTTACATTTTGAACACCATTAGAATTTGCAACAACATACCATGTACACGGTTTTGCTGCTAAGTATGTCAAACCATGAAACTATTTTGCTGCTGAACACTATTTTTCAGTTTGACTGCACTCTGCACTCTGCACGATTTTGCTGTTGAAGATATAAAGAGATATATTAATTGGTCAGTTTGTTTTTCTGATAGCAGTGAATTGAACCTGGCAGCACTGGAGCTTGGGAAGTGAGGAACAACAGACATAACATGCTTTTTATCAGACATTGCATGCTTATTTGTTAGAAATTCAGTGCTCACATGCCATTTGTTTACTGATTACGGTTTTTAGTCTATGTAAATTCGATTATAATCTTTTCCATCCATAATGTTTCAAGATTCATGGAAGTGATTTCTAAGGATTTCATTCTATAAATAATGTTCCACTTGTTAAGAAAAATACTGAATGTATAATTATGTGTTGTTGTTGGAGTAAGGAAGTTCCCTAGTGCAGGAGTACCTAATTTGTTAGGTGTTTGGCCATGAGAAACTTAGTATAACTTGGGATTGATCTGTTGGATGTTCTCTAGTAAGGCTTCATCCTTCACAGATACTATATCAAAATCCTTCACATATACTATATCAAAATCCTTCACGGAATTGAATGCATTCACTCAGTGCCTATAATTATTAGGACCAAAATTGAATGCCACCAATAGAATTTTGTACATACACCAAAAGTTGGAAAATTACAAGAATGAATGATACAAATAGAATTGACAAGAGAAATAAATAGTTGTAATATTTCATAGGCAATTTGTTGTAGGACTTTATAGTGTCAGTAGCATCATGATGTTGAAAATGGAGAAATGCTCTTCTTGGTTTTTGATCCCTAGATATGGGGTTTGGGTTAATTAAAGTTACTTTTTAAATGGTAATTGTATTTGACTTGTCTTTTTATGTATAACAGTTGTCAATGGGATTGATAAAGACAACAACGGCCATGATGGAGTGGCAAAGAAAAAAAGAGGCCCTACATGCATAACTGTACTTTGGGGTAGGCCAAAATGTTTGAACCACATAGATGTTGAGCTTGATGAGACAGGTGTACCTATTGGAGACAACTGTTCCCAAAATTAAATGAGTTTTTGTTAACAGTTGTCAGAAATGGTAAGGATGCTACTATAGACATCATAGATTGGCATTTGGCACCAGTAGAGAACAAATTGAGAATGATAAATATGGTGAAGGTATCAAAATATGAGTTTCAATAATTGTATAACTTGTCTACTTTTATAAATCTTGTAGTTAAAGGCCTTATGTCTACGTACTCGATTCTGATTATTGAAATTGATTGTTTCCTGATTTTACATATAATATACTTTAATTATTTCTTTCAATTACAGAATATATTTAACCTTCCTCCTGGTACTAAAGATTAGGTCTACAAATCTATGGGTAAGAAATAGAGAAGCTTTAAGGCATATTTGAAGGCTAAATCTTTTGATCTAAATCAACCTATATCAGCTCAACTTTCTTCTGGGGATGCGCGTCTCATACAAGACCAATTTTTCAGACTTTTAGAGTATTGGAGCACAGAAAAGGGTCAGGTATAATATATGTGATTTTTTTTATTTATAAAAAACTAAAAGTAATTACATCTTAACCTTTTTCTTTATTCATTTTCAGTGTAGAAGTGCAAAGAATAAGCAAGCTATGGCATGCAACAAGATGAATCATTACATTGGAAAGAAATTGTATACCCGAATTCGTAATGAATTGGTAAAGTTACCCAATATAAATTTATATTTGACAAATTTAATATAAAAAAATACATTGGGAATCAAATACCTTAATTTGTATTTAGGAAAAGAAATTTGGACGTCCTGCATCCTGGGCTAAACTGTTCAAAAAGTGCTACACACGTGCTAGTGGTGAACCTTCTGGAAACGAAGTTGCTACTGCTTTGGTAAGGATTTTCTTCCCTCTTTCCTTGATTCCATTTAGTTCTATGATGTATTGTATACGTTTCATTTACATTATTGAATTCAAATATACTTACACTTTAATTCACTAATAGGGGAAGATGACAAAATGTACTACCCAACTTCCTTCAGATTCTGTTGATAGTATTAGTCCAAATGACATATTTAGACAAGTTTTAGGTAAAGAAAAACGTGGTAGGGTGCACATGTTTGGATCGAATGTTCCTACAACGGACGAATGGGGTCAATTGCCAAGTAAAAATGCATCTTACCGCATAATCCATGAAAAACGCCAGGAATTGTTAATGGTGAATGAAATATTAAAGGAGCTAGAAAATAGATTTGAGGAACAAGGCAACCTTATACAACAATTGAGTGCTGCAGTTACACAGCTAAGAGTTGCCTCACCAGCAGAATTTCCTTCCTCTTCAACTCTCAGTATTCCTAATTCATCTAATGGTCAAGTTAAAAGTTTAGCTACTCTTCCAAGACGTTTGACGGTATATTTTACTCTTTTTATTTTTATACATTTAGGGATTTTTTCGTTAATAAAAATTATCAACAATATTGAATTTCTTTTGGTTTTTCTCTTTTTTCTTATTCAGGTTTGTGCTTCTATGTCACTTAAAAGTCTAAATGAGCTAAATAAGATTGTTGTAAAAGGCTATATTGTGGACATGAATCCACAAAAAAATATGGGTGGACATATTTTAGGTCTTAATTGGTGTGAGGTTAACATACAAGTTGTTATTGAGCATGAAGAATATTTGGTTAGACCTTACTCATTGTTGGAGACCATTGGAGATGCTCTTGGCACTAATATTTCTTGGCCAAACTATTTAGTATATTACCAATTCACTTGCACTCTCTGTCAAAATCATTTTTTTTTTCAATTAATTGATACAGAATTTTTTGTTATGTAGGTGGAAAGAAATGCAGATTGAAGTAAGCTTGTTGACTTGGAGCAGACATTAGCCTATAGCTCTTATAGGATACATGATTTTATGATTTTTGTTCAAACTTATAGAAAGTAATAAATTTAGGATTTTTACAGTTACATTTGATGTCTATTTAGTTTATTTCAGGATATTTCATAATAAATGTATTTTGGTGGTATATTGAACTTAAATTAAATTTATGGATATTTTCCTTTCTTTCAATGTAAATTGTTGTCGCAGGGATTAATTGAAATTGGTCTAACATATTAAATTGTTACAATATTCAAAATATAGTGACATTTATATATCAGGGCTATCAGAATAAGAGAACATATATAAATGTTATCATATTAGGGATAATATATCACAGACTTTTCCTGACATCACTTTAGATGACACTCTTTTTATGTGTCATAATAGATTAAATGTCAGAAAAAATCCTTTATAGTGACATAAAAAAATGTCATTAAAAGGAAAAAATGTTGTAGTGCATATTAAATCTTCTCCTAAAATTTCATTTTCTACCAAGATCTTACAGCCCTTATGTATTTTCTCACTATTTATTTGCTTTCCTAATGGAGTACTTACAATCATCTTATGTAAAGTTTCTTCCCTTTTAATTCCCATAGTATGAAGAAATGAATTGGTAACAAAGGAATGTTTAGAGTTGGGATCTACCAATACTTTAGCATCATGATAAAAAAAAAGGAGCGTGCCTTCCACTACTGTAGCATGATTATCCATCTTTTCCAATACAACCACTCGAGCATTCATTTGTGGCTTGGCAGGTCTGGTTCTAAGATAGAAGCTTGTCCTGTGTTCTCTCTTCCTAGTCCAAACCTCTGCTCTTAATTGTTTCCTCCTAGTCGACTCCATCTTCCTATCATTTGAGGGTGAGGGCAATTAAAACTCTTTTGCCCTACTTCCCTACAGTTAAAGCATCTAAAAGAGGGTTATCCTCTAGTCGGGCCTTCCCTCATCTACATTTTCCCTTTCTTCTATCATTGGGGTCCTCTAGATTTTTTTCTGATTCATATCCCAAAATCCACTTCGATTTCTCTCACCCACCTATTTAATGTCAGCCATTTCTATCCTGGAAGCCATCTCTACTGCAACATTATAACTGGTGGGAGCCATGCTTGCCAGTACTTTTTTCAATTATGGCCGTAGACTTTTCACGAAGTGTCTAATCCTGTCTACTTCTAAATGGACTAGAAGTGGGCAATATTTCAATAGTCTAGTGAATTTAGCGGCATATTGCCCCACAGTACTTCCTCCTTATCGGAAAGCTTGAAACTCGTCCTCCTTCTTTTCCACTACCTAACTGGGGATAAACTCTTTCTTGAAACTGGCTTTGAAATCCGTCCACTCCCACTTTCGTTGGTTCATTTCTCTGGCCCACCAATCTTGGGCAAGTCCTTTTAACTGAAATGAAGTAAGAACTTTCCTCTACTCTGAATAGTTCAGAGCTACAAAAATCTTCTCCATATGTGCAATCAAAATTTTAACATCTTGTTCCGAATCAGGTTGCCCTTGAAATTGCAGAGGGTAAAATTTGAAAAATTTCTCAAGAGCTTTGTCCCATTCGAATTCATTTTGTTGACTTTCCTTGCTCATATTCTCATTCATTATAGTATTTTCGTTTGCTCTAGTGGCAGTCTTAGTTAACTATTGAATGGTATCGGGCATTTTCTGGAAGGTTTAGAACATAGGATGGTCCAAAGTTGTAAGGTGGGAACCTTCTATATGTAGTTCCTCCACTGTTGGTTCAAGGTAATTTCGAGTAGTTCGCGACAATCATCTGGAAGTTTGTTTAAGCAACATCTATACAGTTCATAAGGTTTTACTTGTAAAATAATGTAACATAGCTCAAAAGTAGACACAAAAGTGGATATAGTGCATATAGCAAGAACACAACATATGTTCATTCTCGTTTAACACAAAGTCAGTACAAAATTTTTGTGCCAAGCACACAGCCATATCTAATATACACTGGCTGAACTGTACATATCCTACTACATATATCTACATCTCATCCTCCTACTCGTCATCATCACTATCTAAAACGGAAAGTCCTGAATTGGTAGAAACTGTGTAGCACTCGGGTGTATCAAATCTCTCATCTTTATCCATATCACGGTGCAACTAAGCCATTATCTTCGAGTCTATCTAGAACTACTTCTTAAGCTCCTCGAGCATAGGCATCTCCACCTCAAGTACCACCTAATCCTTTCCTGCCTCAGCAACCTCCAACCACGGCATCTCCTCCTCTAATACTCTCGGAACATCCCTGCCAAATACCTTCTTATCTTCCTCAAACAACACTATACTGTCGGGGATACAATCTTCTTTATCATCATCCTGATGGTGTGGCTCAGTATTATCATCAACCTTATCAGAATTGCCACCTACTTCCTCTATCTGACTATATAGTGAAGATGTCCTCTCGGGAGTAGGTGTCCTCTCCAAACTAAGGTCTCACACAAATGAAGTAACAATAGGCACTGTTGGGTCAAACACGCTCCTGGTGAAATGGGGTGCATAACGGCGGCCAGAGCCGAGTCCTGTTAAAGTGAAATATCTTGGCATGCAAGCTCAGTAGACCGTGCTAATCTTCCCAGGTTACTTCACACCCGAACTATCACCCATCTCTTTCTTCCCATCATCATTGTTCTATGCTTTGATACCAATTGTAACACCTCTACTTAAAGTAACAGCATAAGCATATAAAAATCGGGTGTCATCCCGTCTAGTTACCCAGACAAGGGATTTTTATAACGAAGAACTAAAAGAGTATTCAAGGCCCAGACTCATAACATGATCGTATACATATATAACAATCAGTCACATACACGTAAATTTCCATACTATATCAGTAATAAGGTACATAATCAAAAGAGAAAGCGTCCAAACCTAGACTTCTATCACTGTGTGGTATCATCCTTCTATCCCTAGGTCTGCTCAACTCTGGATTCTACAAAAGAGTAAGATAAAAGGCATGTGTGAGTGAAAAATCACCCAGTGAGTCCCGTGTGTGCTAGTGCGTTATTGAAGAAACAGAGTATATAAGATCTTTGTGGAAAAGTATTTCATTTTTCTAGTGGAAATGATTCTAAAACTCTCTAAAGAAAAGTTTACTTATATCTCATTCATTTTTGAAAAACTATGTTTCAATTTCAATTAAATCATTGCCCTAATTTTCCAAATCACAGCACTTCTCCAACAGAAGATTGGCCTACATAAAAAGCTCACAAGGCTTCGTCTTTGGTGCCAGTCTAATTATGCTTAAATCACAGCCTACAGCATTCAACCGTGCACTGCTAGAAGGTAAGTACACCGCAGCGTACTACTGAGAATAACCAACAAGTATACCACAACATACAAAGTGTACTATAACACATTAAATCTTTTACTTGCCACTGTAAACCAGGGGTCCCAATCTTGACGTCAATCACCATTAAGGCGGCAAGGAGTCAAATGCTATCGAGTGTCCCTGCCATGCATTCAGCGAACACTCTTAACACAGTATGCCTGTAGGTATAAGGTAATTTCTAGGTGCTAAATGGCGAGCCAAGACGACTCATCTCAATATCCTATCACCCTGTTTGGAGTAAGACAAACACCAGAACTAGCTAGTTGACTTGGGGTCATCTATCTCTAACATGAACTAGTACAAAGATCAAAGTTCTTACTGAGTACTCAACGTTACCAACACCAATCCTTATTGACTGATTAGGCCAAAGGGTTATTTGTTCATGCAGGATTTTCAAAACAAACATTTTTGGGGCAAAATATCATTTTCCATAATTGGATCCCACTGACTCGCAAGTCAAAAAAAATTTTCCATATGCTCCACAGGGCTAATTAGTTCGTTTCATAGGCACATCAGGACAATAAAGCAATTTTCAGGATCAAAATGTCATTTTTCAAAAAGTCAATCTCACACCGAGAGATTATTTTTGAAAAGCATGTTGAAATAGGGTAAAGAGTTCTTTTCGCACATTAAAATAAGTTTCCAAGAATATTCGGGTCATTTTGCCTATACCCGATTCCTGACGGCTTTCTAAGGATATTTGGGTTATTTTACCCCTACCCAATTTGAAAAATGTTCACAAAAGTTCCAATAAGGATATTTCAGTCATTTGTCGAATACCCGATTCCAAAAGTTTTCATAAAACATTCTAATAAGGACATTTGGATCATTTTTCAAATACCCAATTCCAAAAGGAACTTATTTCAAGAAATCTAGAATTCTAGTCCAAAAAGAATATTAAATTTAATGTTTCCAAACATGTTTCCATTAAATGTTCCAATAAGGACATTCTAGTCGATTTATGAATACCCAATTCTAAAAATTTTCATTTCCAAAAATCCCAAGTGTATAATCCAAAAAGAACTAAATCCACGAAATTCGTGCTTTAATCATCCATTAAGGTTTCTAAGCTAATTATGAAGTTCATTCGAGCCCAAAATGGCATACAAAGAAATCTTACTCAGATAAACCTTAAATATATTCAGGAATTTTCAAAACAATTAAAATGTATTATTTCATGGAAAAATAAAGCATACTAGCTTTCAAAAGGTTTTAGAAGTCAAAGGGACACACCTTGTGTCCTAAATAAACCTTTTTTGTTCACGGGCCATTCGACTATCGTTTCCACCATTTTCAACATGTCGCTGGCCATTTACAAAAAACCTTCATCAAACATTGTTTTTAGGCTTTTTCGTTTTTGGTCAAAAAATAGCCGACGGTTAGCCGATGTGCCCGACGGTTAGCCGACGTTCCGTTGACGGTCAGCTGTCGTTCAAAAAAATGCACGACGGTCGTTTGCGTCGTTTTTTCGTCATTTGTTCTATTCTTCCATTTACCTTTCTCCATATCTTTCCTCTCTTCATGAACAAGGAAATATGCTCATGTTTCCCATTCATTTCATCCCAAAATCATGCAATTAATCATTCTTAATTTTATTCATTTTCCAACTAAATTTCTAGAATTTCGCTACTTGACACATGATTTTGTTTTGCACATAACTTTCAATCCACAACTCTGATTGGGCTCTATGATATATCAAAACCACCATAAGACTCTTAACTATAATTTTGCATAAGCCCTTTCCTGAGTTCAGATTCCTATGACACATTACAGAGGTAAAAACAGCCCCAGTAGTTTGTCCTAATTCAACCATTCATGTTACCTTTTGATTTCCTTTAACCTTTAACACCTTAAGAACTTTAAATTCATTCAATTTCTCCTTCAAATAATTTTTTATCCTTCAATTTTCAGATTCTAACAACTCATAAAGGTCATGTTTATTCAACACAACTTCACTTCTTTAATCAAAAGCGAACATAATTAATCCTTCTAACCAATTAACAATCATTTTCATTCCATTTTGATCCTTATTTCATCAATCAAGGTCAATCCTTCGAACTACCATGAAAACCCATTCTTTCATCACACAAAACAATATCCATAAATCTTCTAGGTAGTCGACACACATAGGCACACAAAAAGTTCACACACAAAGTTTATAAATCCTAGCTTTTGAAACAAAATCAAGACATGAAAATCATGTTTTCATGTTAAAATTGATATCAAAATGGTCACCATTCACCCAGCAACAACTTTAATTCTAGCAAGGTGAGGTTTTACCCTGTATATGAAACTCTTTGGTGTGATTTGATCCAAGAATCTTTCAAGAACTCACACACTACACCAAGAACACACACTAGCTACATTTTTTCTTTCTTTTTGCTACTTTCTTTTGATTTCTTTTTCTCTTTTTTTTCCCTTTCCATGTGGATGCCAAAATTATGGCTGTAATACAACCTTCTCACCACAACAATTCATCAAAATTTTGGCCAACTGAATTTTCTTTTCAGTTAATTACATGGTGATTTTCATGTAAGTGTGTTCCAATCAAAAATTTACACACCATTTTCCTTGATTTTATTCTTTAGTTTTTCTCTTCTTTTCTTTCTTGTCGCCATCGATTTTTCTAGCCATCTTCATGGAGAAATATTGGCTAATTAAATTGATCAAGGCATTAATTAAATGGCTCCACAAATGATGTGTTACAATCACAATTAAACACATCATTATTCTATTTATTTTATAATTCCTTAATTCCATGTACCTTGCATGAATTCTTCATAAAACCTCTCATAAATTGACACATGTTCATGGCTACCATTCACAAAACACCACACGTCCAAATTTTCGATCGCATTTTCAATGTTTTCTCAGAAATGACCAAAATTAGGTCCGTAATGGAAAATTATTTTACTTTACCATTCAACTCCAAAAATTTCACTGAATCCATTGGTAGTACTTAAATTCTTCAAATCTTTCTCAGTTTGGTCAAATTCACAGTCAAAATGATGAAAATGCCCTCGACAACCCGAAAAACATAATTCACACAAAAACGTACGTTTCATTGTATTGATCAATTTCTCTTCTCAACATACCCTCAAATTCTTTTTTTTTTTTATTGGCAATAGTAGCCTTCCAAAGATTTAGGGTACGGGTAAAATAAATCCAATAATTACATTCAGGTCCTGACAAAATGTTATTATACCAAAATATTTGCTTCACAAAATTGATCATCTTTTTGTTCTGGCCATTGATACAAATTCTCATCCTATTATAAGTAGTAGCCAATCAAGGATTAAAATACAAGGTATTACAAGTGGGGTAAGCTACAGGTGGCTAAAAATATGATTTTTTAGTTTATTTTTCAAAAGATTCATCAAGAGGGGTTGGTTCCGGCCTATCTTCATTAGA
Organism: Voacanga thouarsii; assembly: GCA_026120185.1. Lineage (NCBI taxonomy): Eukaryota > Viridiplantae > Streptophyta > Magnoliopsida > Gentianales > Apocynaceae > Voacanga > Voacanga thouarsii. Next base: position 296,755 of record JANUWF010002236.1, on the reverse strand, counting down.
TGGTACCAGTTCCGTGCTAGGATCAAGTAACTCCTTATCACTTTGTAATATAATGGTAACTGAATCATGTTGTGTTTCCTAGCCTAATAGTGCCTTTATCACTAGATCCGTTAAGAACTAATTTTGCTTTTCCATGTTCCTAATCATTTTCTCAAATTTTACTAATGTGGCGTCTGTCTCTTTTAAGTGTTTTGTTACATGGGTTGCAAATTTTCCTAATACTCTTTCCAAGGTAGTAGAGTCGGATGGCTAAGGTGTCATCTCTTGAGACATGTTATGATACCGTCCTATGTTCCAATTGGCCATGTTATCTGCATATAATAGCTTATTAGTGTTATATGATACAATACTAAATCAAGTTAGTTATATATATATACAACAAGATATGGCACTTAGTTACTTAAAGAACATAGATACATATTCACATATTTATATATAGACATATAAACACATAGACATGGTTAAATAAACAAAATTCACGCTTTCATGATATCGTTTCCCGGCAATGGCACCAAAAACTTGATGCGTAAATTTTGGATGTATAAAAATCATCAAATTTAAATCCATCCCTTAATCAAGTTTTAATTAAAACATTAATACCAAAATACATATACGAGCAAGTATACTCATCGCAAGCATAATGTAGGGAGTTAACTAGTATCAATCCTCAAACGAACAAGTACACACTAATCACTTTTCATTCATTGTTTAACTGATAAAATAATAAAAAGAAAAATAAAGAAATATATACAACTTAAGGATGTAGGAATATGTAATTTAGACAATTACCCTAGAAAACATGACAATGAACTAACTAGCAATTATCTCAATTAATCATCATCATGGCCTCATGGAAGAATATAAAGTAAAATTCAATCATTTCCCAAGTCATGAATCCACTTATATAGACTCCACTTCTTTCCCAATCCATGGAATCACTATCTTTTGATCAAATTAGCAGATTTCCCAATCAAATCAACATAACCAAAAAATGAATTAAGCTCAATTCCTCATAAGGAAAAAAAATTAGCTAATGACCCTATGCTCTAGGCGAAATTAACTATTTTTTTTTATCACTTTAGTCCTTCAATCTTAACTTAGTTTCCCAAGTCCATTAAGATTTGACAAATACGAAATCAATGCAATGAACTCCTAACATTATTTCCTAAGTTAATTAGGAAAACCTGCATCAATAACCAATGATAACAAGTAATCAAAAGCCAAAGATGATAGAAAATTGATCAAATAACTAAATTAATACAAAATTACGAATCCCAAAATAATGTCAAATTATAAATAAAAAATTGAATATATCATTGTTTAAGAACAAGAAAATAAAAGTAAAAGAAAGCACTCATAGACAAGCCTCATTCTTCTTCTTTGAAGACTCTGTTGAACAACCCTCCTTGAATGATGAATCTCCTCCTTCTTTCAGTGATTGGGAATTTTGCTCTTAGATTCAATACTTCCTATGTTTTCTCTTGCTTTTATAGGCTTCTTTGATGCTAAATTCGTTAATTAAGAAGTCTTGTCCGTATAGGATTCGAAAAATACCAAAATCATTGAAAATTTTTCAAATTCGTGCACAGGATTTTCTGTCTCTAGAGTAAACCTGGCTTCGAGTCCCTTCGACACACCTAGCACCAGGTGTGTTCTATTTTTACACTGAAGTTTTGCTCTATTTTCTCTGCTTGGCCAGAATGGACATGGTGATGGGTTCACTGGTTGGGCCTGGCACCAAGTGTGATATGGAATCTATCTAATTTTGCTCGAAATTAACTCAAATATGTACAAATTTGTCAAAAACACTTTTCAAAAACAAAATGTCAAATCGGAATGAATATGCCTAGTTTTTACATCAAAAGTATCTCAATAAATAGCTAGAAAAATAGTGATCATTTTAGCCCCTATAAAAAACCAATTCCCAAGATCACTCATTTGTAGTATTATGGATCAAAGAAAAGGTTAAAATTATACCCTTAATACTTTGGTATTGTCACTGATGTTCAAAAATTTCCTTTCACTGATGGCGCAATCCAGTAATCGTTTAAACAAGTAGTCATTCGGTTACAACCCTTTCAACTTTAGTGTAAAGTTGCCTCCAATAGTATCCACACGAGGATTCAAAACTAGGACTGCCTAACTTTAGTGCTAGTAAGAAATTATAGGTGGCTAGGGTTTTTAGAGGAGAAGAAGAAGAAGAAGAAATGACAGAGAGAGGGTTTCCATTTCTGTTAACAAACCACGAAAAGTGCAGCATCTATTATCTCCTATATATGTCTATGCATCCTTTCAGAATCCTAAACAATTTAGGCTTTAATAATTGTGATAAGAACCCATAAGTTCTCATAATTATGATATGGTCTATAAATTATAACTATTTATAATTTAGTCACAAAACTTCTTCTTCTTGCAATTAACCCTATTATATTATCAAATAACATTTCGAGTTCTTCTATTGTGTATGACCTATTAAGTTTCCTGGTCTATTGGTAGCGAAATATGAATTAATCCAAATATCGTTAAGAGTAATAATCTATGATAATTAGAATTAACTTAGTAATTCTAATTAGAATTAATCTATTAATTCTCTAATTAATAAATCTATATTAACCAGATAATGAATGGCACTAATAGTACATCATAACCACCCACAAGTCCAGAAAGTCAAGTGACTTGACTTGAACCTTTCAATAGCAAATAACAGCGCAATAAACTCCTTTCACTATATAATATCTCATTCAGTTTAGAGTATAGAATTAGTGCCAACTCTTTCCAGAATAATAATAATTCTAGCCTGAATATTTTAGTACTTATTCCGAAAATCCATTACTCATTACATGTATCAATTGGAACTATTTCCAATACATAGACGCCTTGGCCAAGGACTTCTTGTGTAGTAATTCTTACAAATGGCCATGAGATATTCGCTCCTACTATTAGAAATAGTGAATCCTTTACTGATCATCTCAACTACTTTTATTTACATCATGTTGTACCTAATATCCATCTAATACATGGTCTTGTCAAGATTCCGGAAATTGGAATCAAAGTACAGTGCTTATCAAACAAAGTACTTTAGAGATCTCAAGTCAAATGATACTTATACATTTGCTATGATGAGATTCTATCACTAACACTAAATAGTTATCCATATGATTATCTCATAGTTAGATTATCCAATGAACTTGTCTCATAACAAGCATGCATGTGTTGACTTTAAGTATCACAATACTCATGGATGTAAGAACTACCACCCGATCAATTCAGGAAGTATAACACGTACTAGTCTTAACGCATTAATGATATTCTATCTCATTAATACAATGATTAGAGATAATTTAAGTATGAACATTATCCACTGTAGTAGGAACTTCACATCATGATCTCTATCATAATTTTCTTAACATAATATTGTACTTTGGAGTTTATCTAACAGTTATATTCACACGAAAGTGTAAATAAAACAAACTAAAAGGTAAAGAATGGCTTGCATTATTAAATAAATGTGTAACATATAAAATACATGTGATTACTTCTATGGCATAATACTAATAAACTCATAGTTGCACTAGAGCTAATTATTCATGTAACTAATAGCGAATGACTCAACATGTCTATCATGATTTTTCTGGGATAGTGCAAAAATAAGTGGGTCAACTATAATCTCATCAATGTAAACTTTTTCTATCTTTACATCTTATCTGTCTATGATCTTCCTAATCAAATGAAAATTCCTAAGTACATGTTGGATCGCTGGTGAAACTGTGACTCCTTCGCTTCTGCAATAGCTGTCACAATAGAGAGATATTACTTCAACAATACTAGGAACCACTCCAAGCTCCACGACAACTTCTTGATCCAAATTGCTTTCTAAGTTGTTTCAGAAAAAGCTATGTACTCAGCTCTAGTAATTGAGTTAGCAATAATATCTTGTTTGGAACATTTCCAACTTATTGCTCTTCCACACAGCGTAAATACATAACCAAATTATGATTTGAAATAATCTTTATCAGATTGAAAATTGGCACCAGATACCCATTTATTTTCAAATCACTTTCTTCATATACCAAGAACACCACCAGGGTTAGATTAGTATCTACTCGTCAAACTGAGAGCACAAGACATATCAAGCCTAGTACATATCATAACATACATGATGCATCCAATTGTCGAGACATATGGAATCCTATTTATGTGATCTCTTTCAATTTATTTCTTTAGAGACATCGACTTTGAAAGGCTTACTCCATGAAGCATGGATAAAAATCCTTTTTTTAGATTGATCTATTCTAAATCTCTTCAGTACGTTGTTTATGTATGTATAATGAAAGATCTAGCAACCTTTTTTATCTATCTTTATAGATCCTTATTCCAAGAATATAGGTTTTTTCTCCAAGGTCTTTCATGAAGAATTTCTTGGACAACTAAACTTTCATTGATTAAAGGATAGGTACATCGTTTCCTAATTGCAATTTGTCATTTGCATAAAATAACAAGAAAACGACTGCACTCCCACTAACATTCTTATATACACAAGGTTCATCCATGTTTTAAATGAAACCAAACTCTTTGATTATTTCATCAAAACAGATGATCTAACTCCTAGAAGATTTCTTCAGTTCGTAAATGGACCTTTGCAGCTTGAACACTTTTATGCTATCATTGAATATAAAACCCTCAAGTTATGTCATATACATTTCCTCAATTAGGTTTCTATTTAAGAAAGCTATTTTCACTCTATTTTCCAAACCTTATAGTCATAATGGGTGGCAAGTGCTATGAATATTCTTATAGATTTTAGCATAGTAAATGGCGAGAAGGTTTCTTCATAATAAATACGATACTGTTGACGTTAGCCCTTAGCAAGCAGTTGTACGTTATACGTAACTACATTATCATCCATATCGGGTTTTTTTTTGAAAACCTATTTTCACCCAATATGTTTGATTCTTTTGGGTGGATCAACTAAATTCCATACTTGGTTGTCATACATGGAATCCATCTTTGACTTCAAGGCTTCAAGCTATTTATTAGATTCTAAACTATTAGAACATCCTTAAAAGTAGCAGACTCATCTTTATCTATGAGTAATATGTTATTGTGGTAAGTTATAAGAAATTCATATCTCTCAGGTGCCATACGTATTCTACTCGACCTACAAGATTCTCGTGTAGACGACAGTTCATCTATTCTCTCAATAGATGTGGGATCAGATAGTTGATTTATGTTTATTTGTTCTTCTTAAACTTCACTAAGTTTAATTTTACTCCTATTGTCTCCTTTGAGTATGTGTCCCCTCTCTAAGAAAATGACATGCTTCGAAATAAACACATTGTTTTCGAAAGAAAGATAGAAGTAATATCCGAATGACTCTTTCAGATATCCAACAAATAAACACTTGTTAGACTGACTCTCTAGTTTATCTAATTATGGCCTTTTTAACAAAGGCGGGGTAACCCCATACTCTCAAGTGAGACAACTTTGGTTTCTTACCAATAAATAGCTCAAATGGGGTAGTGTCAAAATTTTTAATGACACCCTATTTAGAATATAAATAGAAGTCTCCAGTGTATAACCCCAAAACAATTTTGGTAAGTCTACAAAGCTATCATGGTCCATACAATGCCTAGAAGGGTTCGATTCCTTCTCTCAGATACACCATTATGTTGAGGTATATATGGTAGAGTCTATTGAGATAATATCCCCTTATCTCTAAGATTACCTTGAAACTCTTGGTTTAAGTATTCACCTCCTCGATTGAATCTTAGAATCTTGATACTTTTACCAAGTTATTTCTCTACTTCATTCTTGAAGCCTTTGAACTTGTCAAAGGGTTTAGATTTGCATTTCATTAAATATAGTTACTCATATCGTGAGTAATCATTTATAAAGATTATGAAATAATGATAACCTCATTCTACTTGTATAGACATTAGGCCACATACATCAGTATATATAAGTTCTAACAACTCTTTTGCCTTTTCTCGTTTTCTAGAGAAAGGAGTTTTTGCCATTTTACCAAGTAAACTAGATTTTCATGTGTCATATAATTCATAATCAAATGACCCTAAGTCACTAAGCTTGTGTAATTTAGAAACGCAATTCTCATTTATATGGCCTAAACGATAATACCATAAATAAGATGAGATCGAGTTATCTATTCTTGCTTTCTTATTATTTATATTGAGAAATGGATCATTTATGTCTAGAACATACAAACCATTAATCAAAGTCACATTTCCATATTGGATACCATTTAATAAAAAAGAACAACTTTTATCCTTAAAAATTAACTGAAATCCATTCAGGTCCAAATAAGCGACTGGGATAATGTTCTTAAGAAATATAGGTACATAAAAATAGTTTGTGAGTTCTAAGACTAATCCATAAGGCAAGTGTAGCTCGTAAGTCCCCACAGCAAGTGTAGCAATTTTTGCTCCATTTGTAGCATGGAAGTCCATGTCGCCTTTCTCAAGCCTTCTACTATCCTTTAGTCCCTGCAAGTTATTGCTTAAATAAGATCCATATCCGATATCCAATACTCATATCTCATTTTTGAAGGTAGATTAATCTCAATTATAAACATATAAGGAATAGAAGTAGAAGTGCCCGCGAGCTTCTCTTTCTCCTTCTCCTTTTTTTCCTTTATAATCTCCAGGTAGGCTTTGCAGTTGCTCCTTCAATAGCCCATTTTGTCACAGTGATGACATGAGCCTTTAGCAGTTATCTCTTTCTTCTTTTTGCCACCTTTATGCTTAGTGGGAGCCTTCTTCTTTTTCTTAGAAACTTTCTTCTTAGAAAAGGAAGATTCTACCATCATGATTGTATTGGATTCCTTCTTCATGGAGGATTCCGTAGTCTTGAGAAGATTGATTAGCTAGGGTAATGTAGTCTGAATCTTATTCATCTGCTGGTTAATCACAAATTGTGAAGAATTACTTGGTAAATATTGCAGAATTAAGTCGACACTTAATTTACGGTCTATTACAAACCCAAAAGACCAAAGCTTCTCAATTAAGCCCAACATCTTCAGCCCATAAATGGCCACAGAAGTACCATCAACCATTTTAGAATGAAACAATTGCTTTAACATCTTATATCTCTCCGTTCTGGCTTGGACATCAAACAGCTCTTGAAAATGTACAATAATCGAGTAAGCATCCATATGTTGATATTATTTTTGTAATTCAGGGGTCATTAACACCAATATCACACAGGATGCTGTGTCACTGTCCTCTTTATGCTTCTTATGGATAGCATGGTTATTAGCATGAGCATTTTGAGTTGGTAGTGGTGAAATAGGAGCATCTAGCATTAGAGTAACTTTTTCGACTTGAGAACAATTCTCAAGTTTCTATATTAGTCCAAAAAATTCGATTTAGTATGTTTGTTTGTTTCCAAGATGCTACGTAAATTTAGGTTGGTCAAGATGATATAGATGACCTAGATGTAAAGATAGAGAAATTAGCTAAATGTATATGCACATGTAGCAGTAGGAAGTTGTTGTGCACAAATTTTATGGATGAAAAATAGTTTGCTTGATTTTGGTCTAAATTTTAACTATGTGCCTGTCTTATGTGACAGTACTAGTGCTATCAATCTGACCACAAATCTTGTTCAGCATTTTAGAACTAAGTATATTGAAATTAAGTATCATTTTATTAGAGATCATGTGCTTAAGGGTGTTCTTTGTGTGGAATATATTCCAATTAATGCATAGCTTGTACATATATTCACTAAAATACTGGCCGAAGATAGATTTAATCATCTGCAAAGATGTTTGAGAATTACCAGATTACATAATTAACAATTCTACCAAAGCTTGTTTTGTTCATTCTCAAAATGTTTGAAGACATGTGATTTCAGATGCAGCATCTCGAAAACACGAATCGAAAACCCCATCAACAAAATATCTCTCAATTTATTTTGGATAGACAAGTTTGGACTTAGTCTAAGTCCAAAAGAGCATTAGCCTAGAGTCGCGTAAAATTCACATTTTCTTTTTACTGATTAGTTGAAAAAGCATCTGAGTCCAAAATTCTTTTTTTGAATTTTCAAAATATCCACGCTTTTCAAAGTAGCTCACCCTATCTCTGATAAAATCTCTTTTAAGTGTACTTGATGGTACTTATCCTCTCAAGTTCCTAGGAATCACAAAAAAAAAAAAAAAAACCCCTTTCAAAAGCTATTTCTCTTTCCTCTTGAAAACTGAAACCACCATAAAATCCCTCTATCTCTTTCTTTCTCTTACTTCAGATTTTCATCTTCTTTATAGAACCTGGAAACCCACATCCTTTTCTCTCAAATTTCTATAGCTAAACTTCCTAAATCAAACAAGGGAACCAAACCACAGACAAAGAAGAACCAGAAAAGCAGAGTAATTCCGAAAAAAAAATCAGTTGACGCCACCAAACCTACCGCTAAACAAAAAGGGAAAAAGATTATTACTGAGGAACCAGCTTCATAGACAGAATCATCGCAATAGTTTCCTGTACAAGAAAGCTCTGAGACATAGGTACCCCAATTCCTTGACTTAAAATGTGAATCTAAAATCAATGATTAGCTATCAAGAAATAGAACTGTCATTGCTGAATATCGTGTTGACTTTGAGGCCTTTTTGAATTTTGTTAATGTTTTGAATATTTTTGAATCACTTAGATGGGGGCCTTTACTTTCTATAAATGAAAAACTGTACACCACATTGGTCTAGAAATTTTATTCTAACCTAAGAAAAGGAAGACTACAGGAAACTGGTAGGGGATTCATAGTTTAGTGGTATACCTCTCAGGTAGGCTATGTGGACACAGAGTTTGATCATCGAATGTTGAACATAATTTTTGGAGTCAGAGATGGTAGAATTCAGGTTTTTGAAGTGAATAAAATTTCAGAGGAATTGATCTATTTGACCTAGGAAGGTTTGAGGCGAAGTTTATTAGAGGCAAGAGTTTCAAAAACTCAAATGATCATAACTCGAAATAACTAAATAGATTCGGGAGAATTCTGCACCACATGGTTTCAACCATGGTGGCACCTAGCTTTGGGCAAAACACTTCGGTGAGTGTCATGCAAATGATACTGATGTTGCCCCTATCAAAAGGGAGGCAAATTACTTTTGGATTTTTGGTTGTGAAGCTAATGCTTCAATCAAGAAATACCTTAAACAAGGCCCTGCCATATGGAAATCTTCTGACGAAGGTCTTTAAACATTTCAATGTGAATCTCAGTACAAGTGCCCCTGGACACTCCAAGAGAAATGTTTACAGCATGGACTCATTTGAGAAAATGGGTTTTGTACAAATGGAAAATAAATGGATTCTATTTAAGGATGTTTTAGAAGAAGAAAGGGACAAGCTAATTAAGATCAAAGTTAAAGTAAAGAAAGCTACACCTGCTGCCTTGACTGGAACAAAACACAAAGCTGAAATCGCAGAGGAATCCTCAAGTAAAGGTAAGCATAAGTTTGAAGAGAGTGGACTAAATCAAAGCACTTTAAATGCTTTAAATATCTTATCTGAAAAATTTAATGGTTTCAATATTGAAGTCAAGAATGAACTGTAAAATTTGGGAAATTAATTGAGTGATGGAGAAGGGAAGAAAGTAGAAAAGAGTACTAGAGGTGTCTCCAAAGAGTAAGACATTCCCCCATAGCAAGAGGATGAGCCTGTCATTCCCTCTCCTGAAAAGGATTCTGGACAACCCACTGCTGCTTAGAAAACTGTCGCTGATGAAATTCTAGCTCCACCTACTGCAGTGTCCACAGCTGAAGTAGTTCCGTCTTAGCATGTTGTGAAGATAACTACTGCACCCTCTGCTGACCCAGCTATTCTTACGAAAGACAAGCCAGTTCTACCTGGTAGCTCTTCAAGTCGCAAACAGAAATATGTTGTCATTAAAAGGAAGTCCAACAGAATTGCTAGACAACATATAAATAAGAGTGCCAATGCTAAGCCTAAGACCATCCACATTCCATGATTGGTATATGACGATTGCTGACTGCTGACTTATTCTGCACTATTTTATTCTGATGACACAATTACCTTCAATCTATTTTATGCTTTATGTTTTCTCATGAACACTTTTATTTTTTTTGTTTTTTTTTTGAACTAATATTCCTACTGATCCTACAGCTAATATGTTTACGGCCTCTATTTTGACTTTCTCTTGTCACTACTGCAAATCTACTACTGCTTCTTTCTAGTTATTTTTTTGCTGCTTATTTATTTATTTATTTTTTGAATGATGACAAAGGGGGAGAAAATATTGTTTAGATTATGATTGTGAATTGAGGACTATAACTTGATGTGGTTATGGAGACTGCGCTATGATTTGGCTGTGATATGAGAATTGAGGAAAATATGATGTGACTTTGGAGGAGACTGTAGTAAATTCCTTGAGAAGCTTGTGATTCTGTGAGAATTATAGAATTATTTTTGGAATTTGGATTAATCTAATATTTTGTTGTGCATTCTTTTTGCTATCAAGATATTTCTTGCATTTTTTTTTTTTTTTTTGCCCTTATAAATATGGATTGGGAACTTGAAATGTGAGTTGTGACTTAGTACTGTCAAGTGTGATTGTGCTTCGAGTAGAGAAAAAATTGTTCTGTGTATTAAATTGAGAATAGCATAGTTGTGTTTAATTTGTGTGATGAGAAAATTATATGAATGACTATGATGATGGGTTTATGCTGATAGATTATGATAGGACTGTTTTGAATCCCTTTTTTGCTGAAAAATTGTTCTGAGAATTTAGGATGTTTTTCTAAGAAAATGAAATTTTGATATGATTTCTTTCATATATACTTGATTTCCGCTCGAAGTTTTCTTTTGAAGAATCTTGATGTTGATCTTGCATAAACATAGCGGGAGTTTTGGACTCTCAATTTCTTAATCCAAAACATCAGTCTAAAAATCTTTTTTTTTAAAAAAAAAAAAAGAAGTTATCTTTTGCCTTATTTTAACCCATTCTGGATGCACATTTGGGAAGTCCAAAGTCTTGAAATCCAGTTTAGTTTCCAATGCACTCTATCGCTAGCATCGTTTTATCTACTATTCATATATGCACATACGTAGGAGGAGTATTGCTGTTTATGATTTATCTTCTACTCTTCTTCGTGTACATAATTATACATTTCTTTTTGTAACCATTATTTGGCTATTTTCTAGTGAAATAATCCTCTTTATGGAAGGAAGAAGGATAAGGAGGTTGGTTGGGTCATAGACTCATTAAGCTTTGTTTTTGAGACTTTGTTTAAATTTTCTTATCTTTAACTCATAAGAACTCCTTGAGTCCTATAATGAGAGAACACATTTCAGTTAAATATATTCTTACTTCTTTTGGTCTAACATGTTCATATAGTCTATATGATTTTTCATGTCACATTCCCATCAAGTTTGTCATCGCTCAAAAAGGGGGAGATTGTTAGCCCTAAAGGCATTCTCCTGTGTTTTGATTTATAACAAACATTAATATGAACTAACATGTGTAATCTATATGTGATAGGATTTCTGGATATGACATTTTTACTTCAGTTCTTCTAAGGCGTGCAAATGGGACTGCTAAGCAGCTCTTAAGCTATGGAGTCCAAGAATGGTCAATAAAATGCAAATCCAACTTGAAAGATTGCATATTATGAAGGTCTTGTGAAGAATTATAGATTAGGAGTTATCATTAAGGTATTATTTGTAAATTCCCATTTCTCTTTACCTTATGTTCAATTTGTTTTACCTTGAAACACTTATAAATAATTTTAAAAAAAAGGGTATTTCTAAATCTAGATTTTATAAAATTCTTGGTTGAGTAGTTTTGGATAAACTTTTGAATCTAAAACACCCATTCGATGATCTAAACAATTTTGCAAAATATACTCCTTTGCGTAAAGTGCCATTTTTTACTTACCTTTTGGACGCACGTATTTTCATTCTATGAATCCAAAGCTATGAAAATCCTGACATAAGTAACTAGCTATTGGAATTTTGGTTTTAGCTCTTATAAAAGCTTCAAAAAACTTGATTTTCAAGTAGATTTTTGTACTAACTCATTCAGAAACACTCTTACATTTAAGAATACAAAATCTCCCTTTTCATTTGTGCTTTAAAGCAGAATTAAATTGTTCTAAAGGTAAAAAAGGTATTTGTGCTTAGTGGCTCATATTTGCTCAATCTATAAGCAATTTTTGTGTTCTATCATTAGTCATCTTTGTATCAAGGTTAAGGAAGTAAACCCAGTTATAGTGAGCCTTGATTGTTCAGTTTAAAGAGGTTAGGTGTAAAACAAAGTATGGTGATCCTCTTATGTATGATTCGTGTTGCCTACCACCATTGATTTGGGAAAAAGGTTTTAGTAAGTTGTGTTGAAATCCTTAAGCGTATGCTTAAGGTAGTGGATATAGATTATTTAAGGATCGAACCACTATAAATTTTTGTGTCTATTCTTGTGCATTTTGTCTGAACTTTATCACTGCATTTTTTGTTGGTCATCTAATCTTTAAAAAAAAAAAACTCTATCTTTTTTTCTACAATTATTGATCTATTTTAAGACTCTTGTGTTCTATAGTAAGTCTATTATTGATACCACAACTGCCCATCTTTAATACAGACCATCTTGTCACCATTTAGTGCTGATTCAAAAGATCGATGACTGCATTTTTAAAGCTACAACGCAAATTGCCTTTTTGAGCACATATATTGCTCAGTCTTTTTCAAAAGACATCAAAAGATTTTTTTTTTTTAAATTCGTATTTGTTTACCATAAACCTTATTAACCCCCCCCCCCGCTCTCCCTCTAAGGTTTATCACAAATCCATAATTTGATTATGTAGGTCTAATGAAGTAACTCGACTAGTAATATACAAGACTTGACTTGAGAATTAATTGTTTAGTCTCAAAATTCATTTAAAAAAAAACTTAAAAATTTTATGAGGGATTATAAGGGCCCCTATAGCAAAGCAAGTAGAGCCTGAAGGATAAATGTGGATGTTTCCATACATAATTACAATGCAGACCAAGACTGATCTTAACGTATGAGAAAGATAATGATTTGGCATGGTGTGAAACCCTACCGAAAGCTAACCTTAGAGTAAGGGGGTCGGGATTCATATAATATTATTTTGCATAAATATATATGTGAATGATTTTATATGCTTGGGAATTGTGATTTATAGGTTAAAAGGCTTAGTTATGCTTATTGAGTAGGAAGGGTAAAACAGTAATTTTGCTTGAGGTCAAAATAGGAAGATGGCTTGAGGTTTAAATAAGAAAAATATTTGGGTGAGAAAATAAGAAGAAGAGTTAATGTGGTTTAGTGGTTAGAGCTTTTTGAATTAATCTCTAAGGTCATTAGTTCAAATCTCATCACTTAAGTTTATTCATGATTATCTTAGTTAAGTTTGAATTTTTGTTTTCTTACATTCCTTAAAGATAGGAATGTTGTCCTAGGGAAAACATGAAGAGAATGTCTTAATTCTATCATCATGTCCTAAAAAGAATTCTAGAGGAATTCTTGCCATTTTTATTACCTCTAGCTTTGTCCTAACATCTTCATAATTTAAATTATTCAAAATTTATCAAGCCTCATCTTTTAATTCCAAAAAAATCTGTGATGATTTCTAAGCTTTGAGTTTCAAAAAATTAATCTTGGAAGTTAGAGGGTAGACCAAAAATAGGAGAGGAGTTAGGAAGGGTTCCCAAGGAAAATCAATGACCATGGTAGAACCTTTAAACTCTTCTTCATGTTGTTCATGTTCTTGATGAAGGAAACCTGAAAAATTTTTAGAATTTTGGGCAGTCCAGCTTTTGAAAAACTCAGCCAGTTTTCTTGCTAGAAAAATGACCAATTCATGTAGCTTGAAGACTGAAATTCCTGTGCAAATTTGGACTGCATAAAACTATGCAAAACCAGAAAAAATTTTGTGCAGTTTCGCAACACGTCAATCTGAAAATGAAGCTATTTTTCATGTCACCAAACCAGCAAAACTCTTCTGATTTTTCTCCAGATAGAAGGCTGGAAACCAGCCTTAAAAGACCCTCAAACACCCCTCAAGTTCTCCGCAAAATAGGCTAGAAAAATCATCAAACTTTCGAAACCTTGAACACCTTGAAACCAAAAAATTCTCAGCCTTGTCTCCTTAGGCCTAGGCCAAAAAACCACCTTCAAACCTCTGTAAAATGAACCTTGTTCAGCCATGAACTAAACACCATTAACCTCTCCACTTACCTTGAATACTTGGACTCCACAATCACACCTCAAAAATCTCCTAAGATCACTCCATTCAAAATACATTTGAACTTTAAAAATTTCCAGAATTTTGCTCCATGAAAACACTCTTGAATTAAGCTACTAAACCAAAATTTCCTCTGCCATTGAGCATTAAATTTTGGCCAGCCTCGAAGCCTGAACATCCTTCAATCATTTTAGCAAAATAGCTAGTCCAGCTAGCACCATTGAAGAACAAAGAAACCTCCATCAATCAAACACCATTAGCTTGTCCTATACCTCAAACCACTCCACAATTCCCTCCATTTGAATTTCAAACAAATCAGATTATTCCCTTCCCCTAAACCATTAGCTGAAAACTGAAAGTCCTAATTCCCCTAAACCATTTGACCAGCACCATTCCAGATTTCGTGTAGCACCTTTCTCAAACTCTCTCAATTTTCACCAAGAACACCAAGCACACACACACACACACACACACACACACACACACACTACATTCCTTCAAGCCAAAACCTTCTCTAAACACCTCCAATCACTCTCAAATAATCCAGATTACTCCTACATAATCCCTTGTGTTCATTTCTGGTATTTATAACACAAAATCTCGCAAACAAGAATTTTCTATCGGATCAAAAACCAGTTTTTCTTGAAGGTTTCAAGAACATCATCAAGGTAAATCAAGAACAACTTTTTTGTTCACCCTCTTATATTCAATCTACAATGGACTGTACTAATGCTCTCTCTCTCTCTCTCTCTCTCTCTCTCTCTCTCTCTCTCTCTCTCGCTCTCTCGGCCAAAATGGTTGATTAACAACCATTGTTGTTTTTCCCTTAGACAACTCAAGACTCTCAATCGTGTGTGGACCTTCTTTAGTCTTCATCGAAGTAATCGACAATCAAGTATTTTTCCCTTAAACCTTCTTTTCAATTCTACATACATGTCTCTTAGATGTTGAAAGGAAGAATAGAATATGAATGAGGGATTGAGTTTATGCATGTGAATGAAGGGGGTTGGGACTATGACATGAGAATGGTTGTATATGATTAAGCTATATGGATTTTCTTGAGAATTAATGTATGTTCATCATGTCTTAGGAGAGTTATGGATGTTTAAAGCATGTTAGATGTTACGACACCTATGGTGAATGGTATTTTTATGTTCTTATTTCCATTGAAGCCATGATTGATGATTATGCCTAGTAGGGATTTGGCCATATGATAGTATGTGTTGATTTAAGTTTATGTTCATGAATGGATTAGTTTATTATTTGATGTTGGAGAATGTGTTCATGAATCTTGTTTAGCAATAGGAAAATCATGACTATTTCTTGTTGATCCTAGGTTATTTTTATTAACAAATTTTATTACCTTAATTAAAATTATTACTATATTTTTTTTCTAAAGGTTTTGAAATTCCTAGGAAGTTTTGGAAATGGAATATTAAATGAAATGTTGATATTTTATTAGTCAAATAAATAATATCTTTTATTAAAAATAATATATATATGTATAATAAATAAATAAGATCTTTTATATAAATAATAATAAATAAAATATTAATGACCTTGTAGACTATAGTTAGATCTTTTACCTATATTCCTAAATATTATTTATATTAAAATTTATTTGTTATCTATTAATAAAAAATTTAATATAATTCATTTAGTATTAATTTTATTTATTACTAATTATTTATTATCTATTAATTATTAATTAAAAATTAATTGTAATTTATTATTTATTTATAATAATACTATTTAAAAATTACCATTTACTAATATTAATTAGGACTTAGTATTATTCAATACTTAAACACTAGTTTATTTATTAATAATAATACTCTAAATTTATTATTTGAACCTATAACTTATTAGTAATTATTTTAGAACCCCTAGTTATTTTAACTTATCAAGCTAGATTTATTTTATAAAATCCTTTATCATCTAGCCTTAAAGCTTAGGACATTAAGGTCATGGTTGTAACTAGTGGAACTAGGAATTATTTATATAAGGCAAGTATAGCTCAAGTATAACCTTATGCCTTGTGTTTACCCTAGGCGAGGTTAGGTCAACCTTGGAGGATTTTTGAGTTCAAGCAAGCAAAGGATCAGGTAAGCTCCTACATGGAATCATTTGAAGACCAAAATTGTCGTGGCAAGCCAAATTCAATATGCATGAGCATTCATTTGTAAAGGCAATTGAGGACTATTTTCATTTTTATTTCAGTCAAGCAAATCATTTGAAAATTAAACGATTAGTTTTACACAAAACGCTAAACTATTTTTAAAACCTAACTTTGATATGAATTTTAGAAATCCTTAATTGCTATTTCCAAGTAAAACCGTGTATGATCAATTTTCTCCCTAGTGGGACAATCATTGTTGAGTACTTAATAAGGGTAGACTACTAGGACTAGTCTTTGAAGGGTTAGGATAAGTCTCTTAGTAGGTGGCCACCTCTGAGGGGTGAGTCCTTCCTGGATAAGATGCCAGTCCGGTAGGTCATACCGGTCTGAGTTAGCAAGTTTCAGTAAAGTGGACTATGTGTTTCCGGAGTGGACAACCGGTAAGTTTGGGTGTAGAGATGGAGGAGTATCTTACCCAGTAGGTCGTACACCTACCTTTTATTAGCATGCTCAACGTGTGGCATTCTGACCATTATATTGTCATGGGGCCTAACGTGTGGTAACCCATGGCTACCTCTTTGGGTGGTTGTTTTTATTGTGCACATGTATGGTTTGGAAAGCAAAACTCTTTATTTTAACATTTATTTAATGTTTGCCAGTACTTTTTCTTATGAAACTTGTACAACTTGCATTTATAAACTATTTTACCGGAAACACTCAAAGCACACACGGGCTTACTGAGATTTTTATCTCACCACCTTTTATGCTATGTTTTCAGGACGGTCCTACTATGAAGATCATTAGTGTTAGTGTTAGACCCTAGAGGCAATCACTTGTATGTTGTGTATGACATATTTTATTTTAATAAAATGCATTATTTATCTTACAGTTTCTTTTGTTTACTTTTTTGTAATGTAATTGTTAGATAAAGTCCATAGTACAACACTATGTTAAGGAAATCATGATAGAGATCATGATATAAGATTCCTACAACACTGTATAGTGTTAGTACTTAAATAGTCCGTAGTCGTAGTATTAATGAGATAGGACATCATTAATGCGTTAAGATTGGCATGTGTTAGACTTCCTGATTTGATCAGGTGGTGGTTCTCATAATCGTGAGTATTGAGATACTCAAAGTTAACACATGGATGTTTGTTAATGGAACAAGTACATTAGATGACCAAGCTATGAGATAATCATATGGATAACTATTTCGTGCCAGTAATATAATCTCAATATAGTAAACGTACAAGTATCCTTAGACTTAAGATCTCCAAGGTACTTTGTTTGCTGAGCATTGTGCTTTGATTCCAATCTCTGGAGCTAGATCAAGGGCTGCCTATGGGATGGATATTGGGTACATTGTGAGGTAAACGAAAGTAGTTGAGAGGGTCAATAAAGGATTCATTACTCCTAATAGTAGGGGTGAATATCTCACTGCCACTTGTAGGAATTACTACTCGAGAAGTCCTTGGCCAAGGCGATTGTATATTGGAAACAGTTCCAATTGATACACATCTAGAGTAGTGAGTTCCTGGTACAAGTACTAATATATTTGGGATAGAATTAATATATATTATGTAGGGAGTTGGCACTAATTCTATACTTCAAACAAAATGAGATATTATTTGGTGAAAAGAGTTAATTGCACTGTAGTTTGTTATTGAAGGGTTCATGCCAAACCACTTGACTTCCTGGACTCTTCGGTGGTTATGATGTATTGCTAAATACCGCTCATGATCTGGGAATATGAGTTTATTAATTGATAAATTAATAAACCAATTCTGATTGGAATCAATATGATTAATTCTAATTAATTATGGATTATTAATCTCAAAGACGTTTGGATTAATTCATGTTCGCTACCAATTGACCGGGAAACCTAATAGGTCACACACAATAGATGATTATATACTCAAGATGTTATTTGATAACATAGTGGGGTTAATTGAGAGAAAGAGAAGGAGTTGTGGCCAAATTATAATTGGTTATAATTTATGGTCCAAATTGTAATTGTGAGAACTTAATGTTTCCAATTACAATTAGGGAATTCAAATTGTTTTAGTATTTTATATTTTTAGTGGATTTTCGTGACATATAATACATATATGCATGAAACCCTAATATAGGGTGATTCACACGTAAAACCCTAGGACACATGACACCCTCTCTTCTCTTCTCTCTCTAGTTTTTCTAAAAAGCAAGAAGAACCCTAGCCGCCATTGTTTTTCTGCTAGCACAAAAAATTTTGATGCTTGAGTGTATCTTCTGTGTGAATTTCTGTTAGAGATAATCACACACTGTAATTATAGTGGTTGGACGTTCAACTCTCGTGGTGTTTGATTAAGAGGATTGCTGGATCGCGCCTCGACTTGAAGAAGAAAAGTTTTGTTCTTCGGATGATCAAAGAAAGGTAAAAAGCTATTACCTTTGATCCCTCTATGTCTTGTTTTCCACACGTATGCGAGTCATGGGATGGTATCTCGTTTTATTTTCCACTGCATCATATATGATATGCGAGAGATACCTAACAATTAGCTAGATTAATGCTTGTGATTTTGAAGACTCTTTGTTATTTTTCTTATGTGATGTTTTGAGAGATTGTAGCAGACAATTTATTTTGAATTTGTTCATGTATTACTGGGTTTTAATAAGTTTATTTTAACATATTTTTTTTATTTTATTTTACGTAATCTAGTTATAATGACCCCTTCTCCTATGGACGGGGCAACATCCCCAGCCCTGATGGGCCTAGATAGTGGGGTGTTACACATGGCCTTTGTGTAATTGCCTGCTGTGCTCATGTTGGTGCACCGTTAGTTCCATTTCAGCTCATTTATCTCGTTCATTTTCAAAGCTTTTAGAACCTTAAAGACATTCTGTCTCAGTCTATTTTCCCTTATCGGCCCTTATCCATCCTTTAGGCATTCTTCCATCCTTTCAACACGTTGATTTTTCTCTCGTGCATGCTTCATCCCAAGGTCCTTTTACTTCTAGGTTAACCTCTTTAGCACCTCAACTAAGCACGATGGTGCCCGTTCCTACAATTGGCACTTGTTGGCCCATGTTAGCACCTATCATCCTGTGGGGTGCTAGCCCATCCTCGAGTCGTTATGGTATGGACCGTGACAATCTCCTCCACCTTGGCCATCTCATTAGTTTGTCCCTTAGGCAACCCTTACCTCTTTAACAAGTGCTCTCATCTTGGTGGTTGTCTCCGGTATATCCTTAGGTGTTCCTTACCCATTCTTTTCTCGAACCTTCATGCTCCTGAGTATAGGAGGCCTATCCTCTTTCATGATTACCACGAGTCTTAGCTCTTCCCATTAGACTTTCCTCTTGAGTTACTGTGGCCTCGACTTGTACTCTAGCAAACCTTCAAATTGCAAGGTTCCGTTCTTTGCATGATAACCATATCACCAGTCCTTGGCCTCAAGATCATATTATGAGGTTCATCATAGGCTTGAAGACTAATTCCAAAAAGGCGGAAGGGATATGAGAATTTAATTAGGAATGATGCAAATCTGGAATAAAGTTAAAATCTGAATATGACAGTGTACTGATCTCCATAATACATAATAACAAAGTAAATATTTGTCTAGGAGAGTAGTTGTATTATCTTTAGAAATGGAAAGAAAAGCAAATGGGAAACTTTTAATTTGAAAGTTATGACTTGACCTGAGCTGTAGGTCTGATGAAGTAAGTTAACCACGATTGAAGTTATATCGTTAAATAACTGCAACGATGAAAAATGAGAGGTTTGGTGCATCGTAGAATTGACTATTGTCAGCATACATATTCTTTGAATTATGTAGGAGACTGGAGAAAGAATCAAGTTTGTGAGGGACCCATAGTGGAGAAAGCACAATTTGAAGGAGAAATGTGGACGTTGCATACATAATTAATTGCAAGGAAAACCAAGACTTTGATGTATTATGATAAAGGATCCGGGGCCGTGAAAGTTTTGCAATATGATGAACATTTTTAATGATTTCATAAATATTGTACATGATTACATGAACATTGTACATGATTACATGAATATCAAAATGACATCATTTAGAATGATCAAAATGATGTAGTTCTACTAAAAGATTTTTTTTTTTTTTTATGCATGGCCACTTTTTTCACCATTTGATTGCTACTATTTTTAACTTGGGCTACAAATTGCCGCGCAAGTTCCGTATAGAACTTGCGCTGCCCCCAATCCATAAGAGAGGCATCTATTGTGAGAAAGGCCAAGACTTGACAATGACAACTTGACATGACCTTTGCATAACTATAAGTAATTATAAATTGTCTCACAATTTTTAATATAAAGGTCATTATGTAAGAATTGAAATAAAAATTTAAAATTAAGAAAATAAATTATATAAAATAATATATTAAAAGATAATATTATATATTTTTTTAAAATTTTAGTATAGCATTCGCTTCATCGTAATATTTGCATATTTTTCTAGGAAATTCATTTGAACATAACCTCACAAGTGAAGACTTAGGGGTGAGGCCATATGCCTTAAAATTTTTATATTTTTTTAAGGCAAATTACAGCACTCTAAAAACTACAAAAAGGCAAGTACAAAACTAATAAATTTATTTATTATCTAATTCAAGCAAATATACATATTTTCTAAATATCTTACCAGAATTTTATCCTAGACATAAGCATGGTGCTATTAATTGGCAGCCTAATCCACAGCCTTTAGACAAAAGTAGTAAAAGCTATGTAATACCAAAATTTTTTGTTAAAGTCAAAATAGTACTATAGTATAATAAATTATTTATGATGGTCCTGGACAATTATATATGGATTTATCACAACAGTTGAAGGACCATTACATGTAAGATTATTTGTGATGACCAAAGAGTAGTCGCAAACAAATAACTTTTTACGACAGGCACTATGGTAAATACTTTATACAAATATCACCATATTTTTGAGTATTTTGCAACAGCTCAAAGAGGCTCCTACATTAGATGTCGTAAAAGCTATATACAAACAGCCTTGAAACCGTCGTATAATATTTGTTAAGCCTTTATTTGCAATAGACCAAAAATCATCGTGTGGCCATCATATATAACTTTTATGACGGTTATTTAAATATTTGCAGTGGTCATTGGGACTGTAAATTAAATAACCTAATTTCTAAAAGAGAATTTTTATATATTAAGAGAGTTTTACTCAAAATGTTATCTCTAATGCTAAAGTCTTTGTAACGGTCAAAACATGAACAGAAAAAATTCCTTTAGCTATTATTTCTAAAATAAGACATTTGTTTCCATTTTGGACCCAATATCTTATGATCTGAAATGTTTCATCCATATCACTCCACTCCAAAGTATTAAACCACAATCTATGGCTAGATAGGTTGGTTTTTCAAAAAATAATAAAAATTAAAAGAAAATCACTAGACAAACCTCAAGCCTTTTTTTTTTCACCCATATTCATCCAAACTTTCATCAGCCCCAAAATAGTCTAGGAGGCTTTTTCTATGAGAAATTCTTGCATAGACCATAGATCCATGGACCACGTGTATTGAAGAATTGTATCGTACAATTTTTACTCATAAAGTACAATCTTTCAATGTATGTGATCCACATAGACTAGGTCCGTGATAGAATTTTCACTTTTTTATGGCATACTTATAATGGAAAGATGGTCTACACAGTTCATTCACTCAATTTTTACTATTTTTAGCCTTTTGATCTTCACAAGGTATGGCACTAAAGATAAATTTATCCTTACAAAATAATAGTAAAATAGTATTTAAAAGGTAAACTTGTATTTATAATCAATTCACTATATTTGTACTAATGCATCCTTTTGATTAGTGTTTAAGGATATGATTGTAAAAAGAAATTTATTGATCAAAATGTGGCAAAACCTAACTTCTAGAATGAATTATTTTGGTAATTAAAAAAAAAAGTTCATATAAAAGTAGATAAAAAATGTTTGAGGACCAAAATAGTATTTCATACAAAGTTTGAGAACCAACCTAGTAAATTAGCCAATTCGATTTAAGGATGTCTCACCCGCTCTAAATGCTATTAGAAATGTTTACCAAAGTCATGTTGACTTTCGAGATCATTTGAAGAGCAATTGCTATGTATTCATATAATTAACATATCAAAGTAATAAAAGCTATGCCATGGGAAAGGAAAGTCAAAGAATAATTGGTTCAGTAGTTAGAAAGCAATGAAAATGGGAAAGAAAAAGTTACATTCTCTTGTCCACTTATTGCACAAACTGAGTCAAAATCTCTCTTTCTTTGCCGCTTAAGTCTATCTTGTTCAAAGCCAGTCACTTCCAACACCAATTCTCATATTGCAAATAATTCTCCAAGAATAAGCTAAACACTGACCCATCTTTAGTGGTTACTAAAACATTAGTGGTGAGAGTTAAAGGAAAATGGTAAAATACAGGCTAAGAATTTGCACTATTTTATAGAGTTAAATTAGTTGGGATACAACATAGTAACTTCTTGGAAACATTTTAATAGTGTAAAAGTAGGGAATAAATAATTGTTTCAAAATCCTGTCACAGATGATTGAATTGAACTCAATTGAATCCATAGAAAATGTTGTAATTCATATAAAAGAAGATTCTCCAATCCTTCTGCCACACTTCATTTTCTTTCCTTGTCAAAATCGATCTACCAAAAAGGTAACCCAATATGCTATTTAAGCTATTGGTTTTTTTGATAATATCTCAGAAATAATGCACATGGTATGGCCTTAAGTGTGCATTAGCATTTAGACGTGCTCTTACAATTTTAATGGTACATAAAAAAACCTGTAGGATTTCCTTCGTGGGATGTTCGAGTCTTTGGTCAAGTAATCTTCCAATTGACTGTGTCCTGGAGTCTAATTTTTTATATCAATGATAAAATCAATAGGATGTTTTCCTTTGATTATCTCCAATGTGAGGACACTAAAGCTATAGACATCGCATTTTTCAGTTACATTCGTTGTGTAAGCAAGCCCTATAAGTAAAATCCCAGTCAAGACATGTTATATCTATTAATGCAAGAATACTCAAAGGATTGATTACTTGGTGCAATATATCCATATGTGCCAACAACCATAATCCCAGTTGATGAGTTTATCTTCAGAAGTTTTGTAGTGCCAAAGTCTGAAACATGAGACTCGTACTCGGAATCAAGCAGGACATTCACTACTAGAAAAAAGTGATTTACCAATTGACAAAATTGGTTGGTAATTAGCTAAATTCGGATGGTAATCATGATTTACCAATCGATTACCAACCGAATGGCGTCGCATGCAAAAACCTTAGCTTGTAAATTTTCCAACCAATTTTTTTTGGAATCGGTTGGTAATTACTAACCGCATTTCGGTTGCTACTATAAAATTGTCGGTTGGAAATTTGACATTAAGTTTGGCATTTGAGTTGACTATTTCAGTAGGTAATTACTAACTGAAACTCAGTTGGTAATGTAAAATCTTCAGTTGAAAATTTGGCATTTGAGTTGATTATTTCGGTTGGTAATTACCAACAAACATTTATATTACCAACCGATAGTTGCAGTTGGTAATTATCAACCGAAAATGTAGTTTGTAAATTTATATTTTTTGGTTGGTAAATTTGTATTAAATATAAGATTGTAATTTATTAGTTTACCAACTGAGACATATTGCTACCAACCGATATATTTGTAGGTAATTACCAACTGACTTTCGGTTGGTAATTACTTTTTTTAGCTGGTAGTTTTATTTATTTACCAACTAATTTTCGGTTGGTAATTTTTCAACTATTTTAGTTATTTAAAATCTGTTAGTAATTTTTTATTGGTAAATTGCTAACCTAGTTGTTCAGTTGCTAATTCTTTTTTTCCGTTGGTAGTTTTCTTTCTTTACCAACCAAATATTAAGTTGGTAATTTTCTAACTATTTTAGTAATTTAAAATCTGTTGGTAATTTTTTGTTGGTAGATAGTTGATTTGAAAATTACTAACTGTTATTTAATATATTACCAATCGAATTATTTTCAATTACCAATTGAAATACCAACCGAATTTTATTCAATTACCAACTGATTTTTAACTTGGTAATTTTTCTTTAATTTGGCAGAATTCTGGTTCATTTGAACATATAACCAAATATCTGCATTTGACAAATTCATAAAATAATAAAGCCAAAACACATCCACAAACCCAACATAAACATCATCAAATCCAACACAAACATCATCATTCCACAAACATAAACATCATCCTTCCACAAATTCAAAGCAAATATAATTCCCTCACAAAATTATAGTAGGCGTGATAAGCTACACATATCTTCTGGTCAAAATAACAGGAAATGCAAATAGAATATGAAATCGAAGGCAAATACAGTTCTATTTGAAGCCTACTTTCAAATTTCTCTAGCACTGGAAAACCCCCCTTAAGTTGGACAGCACCAGAATCTACTTAGCTCAAATTTGTCCTGGCAATAAGAATTCAAAGTCAATATGCATTTTAGGTGAATAATACAAAATGACAAAATGAATTGTAAGGGTCCACTTGGTGTGGGGTTTTCCAATATTACACGTTTAAGGTTTACCTCAACACCATCGTGGTAGTAACGAACAAGAAAGATGCGCTTGCAGTCTTCATTATCATGTGATATTCTCTCAATTTCTTCAACTTCTGCATCCTAATATGGTTCACGATCTTCATCCTTCTGAAAAGAAAACCCAAAAGGTCCATAGGTGAATAAGAGAAACAGAAATTATTCAACTAAAAATTACAAAACAAGTTCCAATAGATTCTCAAAATTTTGCATCTACCTGTGCATTAACCACAATTGAAATTCCTTATTTTGTATTAGACACACTAAATCTATCAAAAAATGAAAACTTTCCACTACTGTCTTAGCCTTCTTGCAACTTTAGAATAGACCATCTCAAAAGAGAAAAAAATAGAAGCCTGTCCCAAAGGAAGAATAAAAGATTTTTAAACTCAATATGATGGAATTGAAAGTTTACCCTGAAGCATAAGACAAGGTCCCCAACCTTTATCTTTTTACATACTGAGGGCTCCAAAGAAATTGAATGCTGGCGCACACCCAATTTAACATTTACCCATTCATCTTCATCCTTGCCAAAATCTTTAAATCTTACACGAACCTCCTGGTATGCAAGAAAAATATTTCACAACTAATTATGAAAACTAAAACCCCGGTAGTCAAACAATGCCAGATTCCATGAACATGTTATTTTAAAACATCTTTGTAACTATGGAAGTTATTTGCTAACAATAATAAAGCAGGTTACAGGAGAATAAATTTTGAAATAGATATTAAGAGACAATGTACTTCTAATCATTTTGACAAAACACAAAATTATAGCCGGGAAGGGGGGAGTATTGCTTAAGTTGCAAATCCAATTTCAACATTGATAAATTCAATCATAAGCAAATTGAATTATCAACATTCAATTTACTTTCTCCAATTGCATAGACAAAAATAATCATGTAAACAACCATCCTTTCAGGGAATTCTCACATTTTACTTAATTATTATATGTTGTCCTTGTGATAATTGCAAATAACTCTACAAGTCTCTTTATTTTTTCTCAACTAAATAATGACCATGCTATGCCATTCCACAATTAAAAGGTTTCCCTAAAACACTCATATTATTATCTATGATATTATGCAATAGACAGAAGAAAAGCTACACTATAACTCCTTTAACAAAAAGAACACACTATGCAAATCTATTTTATCTTTTGGATTTCCAAATATAGTTTTGGGGCTAAGTATGAAAATAGAAGAACAATAGTCTCATACTAGAGACTTCCATCCCTTTTCCTTTTACGCTATTTCTCCTCAACATCTTTGCTGGGAATAAAAGATAGTAATACACAAACCAAATTTTTAGAAACATAAGCAAGCACAAACCAAAAATAAATCAGCACCTACTCTCATAGATTATAACTAGTCTATTAGCATTTTACTCTGTTCCATGGCAAGCACAGTCTTACCAACCCAGAATTGGACCCTGCTATCTGGATGTCTGTATAAGATATGCAATCTACAGTTCTCAAGACAAAAAGTCTCATTTACATGCATGTTGCAAATTACATGAAACATCAACAAAAAAATAAAAATAAAAATCCAATTACAGGAGATCATAATCCAGTATATTGATTAAAGTTGATAAACGTGCATTATTAATTTTCAAGCATAATTTATCACAACAAGCAAAAGGAAAAAAAGAGGATATTGCTGCAGAATAGATGCATACACCTAGACATAATTTTGTTTAAAGACTCCAAATTATCTTTTTAATCCTTCCTTCTATTTCATTTATTTATTACTTGTTAAGGAAGTAAACATACATTCTTTAATCAGCATCATATTTAAGAAAACTTCCTCAAATCATAAAATTATAATAACACATGAGATGAATGGAATTTTTCATGTAATTACAGGTCATATTCTTAAGCAGTGAGTCTAGATGTTGTTGATAGGATTCTAGCATTATTTATGAGCAGTTGGATAGAAGAGTGCATGTCTGAATCAAATAACCACTGCTGAAGGGAGCTTTCGAACTTGTGGATAGATTTGAAGGATGCTATGTTGGAAGATTAGCTTTCACACAAGCACTAGCATTCCGTCTCTTGATATCAGATATAGCCTGTTACACAAGACACTAGATGGTAATTAACACTAGGATAATGCAGCAGGCTATGAAATAAAAAGAAATTATTGATTGGGTCATTCGAATACTACCTTAGATAATGATTTAGATGATCTTCCTGCTACAAACAAAAATAAATTAATTTATACAACAGCAATGCTTTAGCTCTTTAGCAAGAAAGTAAGGGTTGAAAGAATGGATGCATTTTAATGTTAACAACCACCTGACTCACTTCTTGCAAGTCAATAAATGGGCAGGCAGCAGAGGCAAGATTGAAAGATGGAGTGAAACACTTATGGAATGATTCTAAAAGCAAATTGAAACATCATATTAAAAAAAAAAAATCAAATGCCAGTGTTAAAGAAATCTCTATAACTCTAAGATAGTCATTTGAACTACACAAATGTCAATATCACCAAGAAAACATTTCGAGGGCTAGCAGTGCCCAATGGTTGTTCTATTACATGGATGGTATTGTGACACTATGAAGTGACAGAAAATAAAGGTCTTTTTGGTTATTGTTAAACTTTGGCGACATCAAGAATGCAGGCCAATATAAATATGAAAGTTCTAACTTTGAAGAATAGCAACTTGAAAACTAGAATTCTACGACTAATCTATGTTGGAAGATTCTGCAAGTGAATATTTCCTTTAATGTCCATGCTCCATCGAGTCCCTTGCCAGTTTAATGCAATCTCACGAATACAGTATGAGGACTTGGCTAGTAAGTTTAATTAAGTCAATTAGAGTCAAATTCTTGCGAGCTATAAGTTATCATCCATAGCAACAGTGAAAGATAGAATACCCAAAACAATGTAAAACCCTTTCATTGACAAAGCATAAGCAGCTGTAGCTCCTAAACCAGATGTTGTCTACATATTTCAACCCAACAAGATAAACAAGCATTAAGGACCAAAATTCAAAATCAACATCCATTCACACTTGCATAAAGGTTCAGTTAATACCCAGTGAATTGACGGGAGAATAAGCAAAGCTTTTCAGGATATTATTCATCCATATGTTCCTAATGGGCAGACAATTCTCAACTAGGACCAAATTCCTCAAACAACGCATTTCATGTGTGCATTTCATCTCTCTCTCTCTCTCTCTCTCTCTCTCTCTCTCTCTCTCTCACTCACTCACTCACTCACTCACTTACACACACACACACACACATAGAGTCTGGGGGTGCGGGTAAAGGCATGGGTGGGGTGAAAATCTCTACAACTTTGTAGTTTGACTAGCGAAAATGATTGGGAAATAAAAGCCTTTTATCTTGATCATGTGTTATTCCACTCTCCCATTCTTCATTTTATCTTGAACGTTTCTTGTAAACTATAAAACTCTCCTTGTCCTTGAAAGTAAATTAATCTTGACCAAACAAAACAAAAACAGTTCTACTCACTTGCCATATTACTACTATATTGATTAATAATTAATGTTTCAAATACATAGGATCGTTTTATACAATCTATCTAATAATCTATTTACAAAATTATAAAAGTATTTTTGGTACAAAAAATGCCCCTTATATTGAGAAAGTTTAAGATCTACAATCAAAAGAGGAAAATTTAAATACCTATAGGATTCAATTTCTGCACCTTGTGATTGGGCCAACAATTAATAATTCCAATTAAATGTAAGATAAATTATCCTTCTAATGAAGTATTTAAAAAAGTTAGTAACTCAAACACAAAAACATAATAGCAGCATTAGTTGAGTATATTTAAAGTTCAATTGTTTAAGTAGAAACGTACAGAATTAGTGATGACAAAGAAACCTTAAGGAGCCACTTTATTTCATGCTATTATCTGTGGCTTTTTTTACTAAAAAAATAAATTTTTTAACTGATCAACAAGGTTAGGCACTCACTTGTGATAATGGTGGTATGGTTCCCGGAGGCATTCGCAAGCTGGACTCATCACTTCTTGCTTGATCCTGTGATAACTACCCCAATGAAATAAAATAAAAGTTGCCCCTCAAAAATACATCCTGGCCATATTATGAGGGCTGGTTTGCTCCCACAAATAGCAATTTGTGCTTTAGGGACATTTCGCGGGGTAGGGGACAGGGAGAAAGGGTCGCGGGGGAGGGGGTGAGGCGGGAGGGGGCGAGGTTGGGGGGAAGAGAGATGGCGTTATGGGGGGTGGTGGGACGGGGATCGGTAGAAGGGGGGAGGGGTGCAGCAGGAAGGGGCGCAGCTGGGGGGAAGGGAGATGGCGTTCCGGGGGGTGCTGGGGCGGGATCGGCAGAATGGGGGAGGGGTGCGGTGGGAGGGGGTGAGGCAGGAGGGGCTCGCGGGGTGGGGGACAGGGAGAAGGGGTCGCGGGGTAGGGGATGCGGGGTGGGGGCCACAGGTGGGGGCGCCAGGTGAGGAGATCGGGATGAGGGGGCAGAGACAGGCAGGGGGCTCGCGGGGAGGCTGGTGGGGGCCAGCGGGTGGGTGGCTACCGGTTGGGGAACCGTGGGTGGGGGGAAGGCTGTGGGTTGGAGAAGAAGAGGGAGAGTAAAGAGAAATTACGGAAGTTTTAATTTTTTTTTTTCAAATAAAAAATTAAGAATTTAAAATAGTGGAAGCAATGAAATTTTTAAAACAAATTAATAAATTGGAATAAAAAAGTAAAAAAATGCCATGGCAAATCCGTGACAGTCACGGATTTGCCATGGATCAGTGGCAATTTTGTAATTCCGTGGCAAATAGCCACAGAACATACAACAAAAATTTGTATATTTATATTCAATATAAAACAATATTATTCAATATAAAAAAATATTTTGTATAATTTTAAAATTTTATATACTATCAATTATACTATCTTTTTTATTAAATGATTTATACATATATATTTGGTGTACACACACACACACACACATATGAATATATATATTTATATATGTATATGAATATATTATTTAGGAAAAAAAGAACATTTAGACTATGTTTAGATTTAAATCTAAAATTTAAATAGATAAATTTAAAATTTGTAATAAAATAAGTAATTACTCTAAACATCCACAATTTAGTTAATTATTATTGTTAATTAATTGTTGTGTTTAATTTTTTTTAAATCAAAACAAATAAGGTCTAAAAATGAGAGACGTATGCAAATCAAGTAATTAACTCCATATGTAATAAAATTTAGCAAAGAAAAAAAAAACTCTATAAATTATAAGAGAGATTAATATGACCCTCAAGCAAACGAAATGTTACATATCTATGTAATATCAATGTAAACTCTTAATTTGGCAAAAACATTACTAAATTGGTACGTTATAAATCTTAATATTTCAGTACTTAATTTATAATTTACAAAAAATATTGTGATTATCTAAGGTAGGAGGAAAGGAATAAACTATCCACCTAGATACATGTTTATAAACCAAGTATTTTTTGCTTATGCCTTTCAAGACCTTTAATGATTAAAAATATAATATTTAGAATATAAGATAAATAAGAATAAATAAAATACACACACATACACTTATTATCATAAATATAAATACTTTAAAATCAATTATTTTATACACACACATACATTTATTATATATGTATATTATTTTTTACATACTAATTATATGTACTCATATGTTGTGATACACACACACACACACTTTCTTTTTTGGATAAAAATCAAAAAGAAGAAAAAATAAAATTACTAGAACAGTTATCAAGTGTAATAATACATAATACGTATATATATATATATATAGATATAAATGTATATACATATATATATTATACATTTTGATACTTAATATATATTAAATTAAAGTATTTTACTATTTTATTTTTTATTTTCTTTAGTATCTTCTTTATTAGTTCTATCCACTTTATTCTGAGGAATTGACATCCTTAGTTGAGAGTAAGAAGGGTGATTGACGAAAGGGAAGGGTTTGAGCAAAAAGAGAGTGAGAAGAGAGGAATGTCGTTAGTATTGGGGGCATGAGGGAATGATTGAGTGAAAACTTGTGGTCCTAAGGATTTCTTTTGAAAACTTTAGGGACTTGATATAATTATCTAAATGAACTAAGTTAAAACAATATAAATATTGAAATAATTATTTTAAAATTTTGTTTATTTATTTTTACGCTTGCCTCATTATTTTTCAGAAAATATTTAAAATAGGCTGTGCTTGAAAAAATTTATGGTCGTAAGGATTTCTTTTTTAGAAACTTTAGGGACTTAAATATAATTATCCAAATGAATTAAGTTAAAAAATATAGGAATTCAAGTAATGACTAAATGCATTAATAATTAACTAATATATGACCTTAAGTCTCAATATACATTCACATATAACTTGAAAATTTATAATTTTATTTATAATAATTAAAATTTATATATGTGCATGTATACAGAAAGACAAATTGTGATATAGTAATTAAAAGTATGGGATAAAAATAGTAACTTTACTAAGTATTTCTACTTGTTATACTGAAAACTTTTTATTTTTATAATATTTGTTGTATATGATATAAATTTAAAAGTTTATCAATTTGAATATAAAATAAAAGAATCAAATTTATGAATATATTGACAATTTATATGCATTAATAAAGATAATTCTTATTTAATTTTGTATGATTTACAGTAATTACTATTTCCTGCTTAGCTTCTCCCAAGAAGATGGGCGGTTGAAATTTTTGAAACCGCTCCAAAGCTTCGTCCTCTCCCTTGGGATTCCTTCGCACAGTCAAAGTTTGAAGAATCTCGGTCATCTTGTTGAATGCTTGCCCCATTGTCATTTCAACAAGTGCTTCTGACCCCATTTTCAAATCTGGCTCACTCTCATTTCCCCGATTGGGTGACTGCATTTGGGTCATTTCAATCTCTGGTGCCACAGGTTCTACCTCCAGAACTCTCCTGCTTGATATGGCAACACGGCATTTGGGTGCCATTCTAAACCATACCCAAATGATGAGTTTATGCATTCAATGTTTAAAACATTTTGAGCATGCATTCTCAGTCAGATTTACGTAAAAGGAAATCAGATGCAAGTTTTGTTTAAAGAATTGCATATAAATTTCTCTCAAAACTTAGAGTACTCAGGTACTCTTATTTGCATAAATTTGAAATTAAAGCAATAAACAGAAATGAAATCCTTAACATAGAAGTTCAAGGAAAGCTGTAAACAAAACATCCTAATCATAACAACATTTAGCCTCCCTAATCCTTATCAGAGTCTTCAAAGACGACCTCATATAACCATCCCCTAGAATTCTTAGTGAAGTCTATCCCAGCCTCACTTGGAAACCCATCCATTGGCTCCTTCCCGAGTCGCCTAGAACTCCCCTCGGTCTCAACCTGGTTAGGTGGAGGTATGAAGGAAGGTCTAGGTGGAGATTCATAATCTATCTCCCCTGCATCATCACTATCAACTGATAAGTCAACTACGGGACTAGGAGGGTGGGGAACATATGCCATATCAATTTCCTCATCTTCACTGTCAGTAACCAAATCTATCATAGGTATTGGGGGTAGCTCATTGATCGGGACCTCATCATCACTGCTATCATCCAAGAGAATAATTGGCTGCGGTGCAAGCTGAGGCACTGGTAGGTCTTTCAAGTAGATAGAGATGGGAGGATGCCATTGTTGCCCTTTCCTTGCGGTTCTAAACATTCTAACCATCCTATAGCATAAACAAGACAGGTTAGATAAAAGATTTGAACTTAATAAAATAGAACATATACTATCAATATTTGCCTAAACCTAGTCTCTGATACCACTTGTAACACCCCACTACCTAGGCCAAACAGGACTGGGGATGTTGCCCCGTCCAAAGGACAAGTGGTCTTTATAACTAGGTCACATCAACGAAATTAAAAAAAAAATACTTTAAAAATTGAACTTATTACAACCCAGAAATTCAGGAACAAATCCAAAATAAATTGTTTACTATTATCTCTCAAAGCAACATATAAAACAATTAACATAGAGTCTTCTAAGCATGCAACAAATGTAGCTACTCATCTCCACAGTAGGGTTGACCTGAAAACATGGCATAAAAGGTGATGAGATAAAAATCTCAAAAAGCCCGTATGTGCTTTGAGTGTTTCAGGTAAAACAGTTCATGTATGCAAGTTGTAAAAGTTGTATAAAACAAAATGCTGGAAAGCAATAAATAAGGATTAAAATAAAGAGTGGTGTTTTGTTTTTCAAACCATACATGTATACAATAAATATAACCACTCAAATGGGTAGACATGGATTACCACACGTTAGTCCCCATGACCATATAACGGTCAGAATACCACACTTTGTGCAGACAGATAAAAAGGTAGGTGATCGGCCTACCGGGTAAGATACTCCTCATTCTCTACACCCAAACATACCAGTTGTCCACTCCGAAAACACACAGTTCACTTGACTGAAACTTGTTAGCTCGGATCGGCATGACTAAACAGTACTGTCGCTTCTCTAAGTTGAGTTCATCTTCTGGAGGTGGCCTCCTACCAGAAAACTCGCTCTTGCTCTTCAAAACTAGTACTACTAGCCTACTCTTATTGAGTACTCAACATTAATTGTCCCACTTGGGAGAAAACGATTAAAACATTGCTTTACTTGGAAATAGAAATTAAGGGTTTCTAAAATTCGTGTAAAAGTTGATTTTTAGAAAGAGTTTAGTGTTTGAGCAAAACTACTTGTTTGATTTTCAAATGGTTTGTTTGACTGAACAAGAAAGGAAACAGTCCTTAATTACCTTTAAAAATGAGTGTCCATACACTTCGCGTTTGGCTTGCCATAGTAACCTTTTGTCATCAAATAAGTTTATGCAGGAACTTACCGGATCCTTTGCTTGCAAATTCACAAATCTTCCAAAGCTGACCTAACCCCGCCTGGGGTAAATACAAGTCATATGGTTATACTCAAGCTATATTCGCTTCCATAAATACTCCTAGTTCAACTTATTACAATCATGACCCAAATGTCCTAAGCTTTAAGGCTAGATGATAAAGGGTTTTATAAAATAAGTCTAGCTTGATAAGTGAAAATAACTAGGGGTTGTAAAATAATTACTAATAAATTATAGGTTTAAAGACAAATATTGAGTGTTGTTATTAATAAATAAACTAGGGTTTAATTGATGAAAAATCCTAAGTCCTAGATGATATTATTAAAATAAATAATAAATTATTACTAATCTCTTAATTAATAATTAATAGATAGAAATTAATAAATAAAATTAATAATAAATAAATTTTAATAGTATTTATGAATATATAGCCTACAAGATTAATATTTTACCTATTATTATTTTTATAAAATTCTTTATTTATTATTATTATTATTATATATAAATATTTATATATATATATTATCTTTAATAAAAGATATCATTTATTTGGCTAAAATATTACTATTCCATTTAATATTCCAATTCCAACTTCCTAGGGTTTTCGAAATCTTTGGAGAAAATCATAATATTAATTTAATTAACGTAATAAAATTGGCCAATTAAAATAGCTTATGATCAACAAGGTCATGATTGCAATTTTCCTATTGCTAACAAGAATCATGAACATAAACTCCAACATCAATCAACAAACCATTCTATTCATGAATAAAGGCTTCAATCCATACCTACTATCACATGGCTAAATCTCTACTAAGCATAATCATATTCATGGCTTCAATGAAAACAAGAACATAAAACCTTATTCACCAAAGGTTGAAATAGCCATGGTTGTAGCAACCATTTCGACTGAGAGAGAGAGAGAGAGAGAGAGAGAGAGAGAGAGAGAGAGAGAGAGAGACTATTAGTATATCATGTTAAAGATTGAAGGAAAGAAGATGAACAAAATTGTTCTTAGTTACCTTGATGGAGTTCTTGAGACTTCAAGAAAAATTCTAGTTTTTTATCCGATTGTAGATTTTTGTTTTCCAGATTTGTGTTATAAAAATCCAAAAATAGACTCTAGGGAGTGAGTAGGTGTGATTTGGAGTTTTTGGAAGCAATTGGAGGTGTTTAGAGTGGTCCTAGGCTTGAAGAAATGTAGTGTGTGTTCTTGGAGAAATAGAGAGAATTGGAGAGAAAGCTGGATGAAATGCTGAAGGTGTTGGCCGAATGATTGAGGAATTTCTATGATTTGATTTTCAAATTAGGGAGAAGAGGGAAATTTGGTTGTTTGAAATTGAAATGGAGTAATTTATGGAGTGTTTTAAGGTAGAAGATATGGTAATATTGTTTGATTGATGGAGGTTCTTGGAAGCTACAATGGCCGACTGGTTTTGCTGGGGTTTTGCTGAAATGAATGAGGATTGAAAGAGCTAAAAGGTTGGTAGAAATTTTGAGTGCAATGGTGGGAGAATTTCTAGTTGTTTGAAGCTTAATCCAAGGGAGTTTTCATGGAGCAATTGCTAGAATTTTTTTAACTTCAATTAAAAGCTAAATGAGAGTAATTGAATGAGGAATTTGATGAGTGGCTATGGAGTCCAATCGTGTAGGTCAGTGGAGGGGCGAAATGGAGTTCAGTTCATGGCTGACTAAGGTTAACTTCACAGAAGTTTGAGGTGGTTTTCGGACAAGGCTTGAAGAGAGAGCAAGGCTGGAATTTTCCTGGTTTGAGATTCGAATTGTTTGCTGAAATTTGCTGTGCAGTTTTTCTGCAATGTTCTAGCCGATTTGCAGAGAGTTTGGAGAGGTAATTGAGGGTCCTTTAAGGCTAGTTTCCAGCCTTCTTTATGGAGGAAAAGAAGAGGTAAATTACTGGTTTGAAGGAAGAAGAAACAGCTTTGGTTTTTTGCCTGCTATGCTGCGAAACTGTCCATAATTGTTTTATGGTTTGCACAGTTTTGTGCAGTCCCGTTTTTGGCAAAGAATTTCAGTCTTCAAGTTGAACAAGTTGGCCATTTTTCTAGCAACATTTGAGTAAGAAAAATGGTTGAAGTTTTCAAAGGCTAGACTGTAATACTCCACTACCTAGGCCCAACAGGGTCAGGGATGTCGCCTCGTCCAAAAGACAATGGGTCTTTATAACTAGGACACACAACAAAAATAAACCAATACTTTAAAACTTAAAACTTATTACAACCTAAAAATTCATGAGTAAATCCAAAATAAAAATTGTTCACTCTCAACTCCCAAAGCATTACATAAAAAAAAAAAATAATTAACAGAATATCTTCCAAGGCAGCCAACAACTAGCTACTCATCCCCACAGCAAGATCAACCTGAAATCATGGTAAAAAGGGTGATGAGATAAAAATCTCAGTAAGTCCGTGTGTGATTTGGGTGTTTAGTGAAAATTGTTCGTGAATGCAAAGTGTAAGAACTTCATAAGAAAAATACCGGCAAGCAATAAACAATGTTTGAAATCAAGAATGGCGTTTTGGCTTTTCCATCCATACATGTACAATAAAATCAACCACTCAAAAAGGTGGCATGGGTATCACACGTTGGGCCCCATAATCATACAACGGTCAGAATGCCACACTTTGTGCAGACTAACAAAAGGTATGTGATCGGCCTACTAGGTAAGATACTCCTCCTTCTCTACACCCAAACAAAACCAGTTGTCCACTCCGACAACACACAGTCCACATGACTGAAACCTGCTACCTTGGACCGGAATAACTAAGTAGTACTGACGTTTCTCTAAGTTGAGTTCATCTTCTGGAGGTGGCCTCCTGCCAGAAGACTCACTCCTGCTCTTCAAAACTAATACTACTAGCCTTCCCTTATTGAGTACTCAATGTAATTCATCCCACTTGGGAGAAAACTGATAAAACATAGCTTCCCTTGAAAATGGCAATCAAGGGTTTCCAAAGTCCTTGTAAAAATCAGTTTTAGAAATAGTTTAGTGTTTGAATAAAACTGCTTGTTGTTTTTCAAATAATTGGTTTGACTAAAACAAGAAAGGAAATAGTCCCTATTTACCTTTACCAAATAAGTGTTCACAAATTGCGTATTTAGCTTGCCATAATAACTTTTTACATCAAACAAGTTTTATGCAGGAACTCACTGATCCTTTGCTCGAGATAAAATAAAGATCTTCAAAAGATGACCTAACCCCGCCTGGGATAAACATAAGCCATAATTAAACTCAAGCTAAAATTCACTTTCATAAATAATCCTAGTTCAACTTACCACAATCATGACCCTAGTGTCCCAAACTTTAAGGCTCGATAATAAATAAAGGGGTTTATAAAATAAATCTAGCTCGATATTAAAATAACTAGGGTTTGTGAATTAGATACTAGTAAATTGTAGGTTTAAATCTTGTTATAAATAAATTAGGGTTTATTTGATAAGGGATCCTAGGTCCTAGATGATATTATTTAAAATAATGATTTATAATAACTAATGGTTAGAAAATAGTTGGTAAATAAAATTAGTTGTAAGTAAATTTTAATACATTTGATTAAAAGATAATAAATTTTATTATTATTTATGAACATAAGACTTACAAAATTAATATTTTCCCTATTATCATTATTTATATAAAAGGCTTTATTTGATATTATTATTATTATTATTATTATTATTATTATTATTATTATTATTATTATTATTATTATTATATTTGTATTTTTATTTCTTTAATAAAAGTTATCATTTATTTGACTAAAATATCACTATTTTATATAATAGTCCAAATTCACATTTTCCTAGGGTTTTCAAATTTACTAGAAGAAATTATAGTATTAATCATTTTATTGATGAAATAAAATTGGCTAACTCAATTAGCTTAGGGACAACAAGGTCATGATCATAATTCATATTGCTAACCATAATCATGAACATACACTCTACACCAATCATCAAAACATCCAAATCATGAATAAAAGCATAGATCTAAACTTACCATCACATGATCCCAACTCCACTAAACATATTCATATACATGGTCTCAACAAGAATACAAGAACATAAACCCTATTCACCAAAGGTGACATAATCTCTAACATGCTTAATCATTCATAACACTTACGACATGAAGGCATGCAAACCCTAAAAACGCCATACATTCAACCCAGACAAATCATCTCACGCATTAATCCCATCTCCATCATACAAACACATTCATTCTCATGCTTCAATCCCAACTCCATCACAAAACACATAATCAATCTCCAAATATATTCCATCCTCATCCAACTATATCCAAGAGACATGAATCTAGAATGTAAAAAGAAGATTGAAGAGGCTTACTTGAATGATGACTACCTTGAAGACGTTTTAAGGGAATCCTCTCGCTAGGAAGACTTGATCCGTCCAAGGAGAAGAAGAACAATGGCCATGGTAGGAGTAACCATTCGGCTGAGAGAGAGAAAGAGAGAAAGAGAGTCTATTAGTATGTCTATATGTGTATATATATATATATATATATATATATATATATATATTCATTAAGAGTTGAAGATGAATGAAGATGGGGATGATCGTTCATGCTTACCTTGAAGGTGTTCTTGAGCCTTCAAGAAAATTCTGGTTTTTGATCCAAAAGTGAGACTTTGATTTCAGTGTTTGATGTTAAAAATTGCAGGAATGGATTCACGAGAATGAGTAGGTATAATCTGGAGTTTTTGGAGAAGATTGAAGTGGTTTTGAGTGGTCTTAGGCATGAGAATGGTAGTAGGTGTTCTTGGTGTTCTTGGAGGTTTGGAGAGAATGGAGAGAATACAAAGAGAGCTGACCGAAATTCTGTTGGAAAGAGTGGCCGACTGGTTTGGGAGGGTTTTGGTAATTAGATTTTCAGATTTGAGAGAAAAAGGAAAGCTGGTTGTTTGAAATTCAAAAGAAATATTTTAGGGAATCAATTTTGGAAACAAATATGGTAAGAAGATCTTGGTTGGTGGAAAGCTTTTGGAAGCTTCAATGGCCGGCTGATTGGTTGGGGTTTTTCTTGAAATGAATGGTGCTTGAAGGAGCTTTAGAGTGGCTGAAAGATGGTGTACAATGGTGAAGGAATTTTCTGTTTGTTTGAGGCTTACTTCACGGAAGGTTGCTGGAATATTTTAATAAAATTTTGGACTTCAATTAATAGCTTGATTGTAGTGATTGATTGAGAGATTTTAGGAGAAGCCATGGAGCTGTTTTTCGTGCAGAACAATGGAGAAGATGATGAAGCTTAGTTCATGGCTGATCAGGGTGAGTTTGTACAGAAAAATGGGACGAGTTTCGGATAAGGGTGAAGAAGGAACAAAGTTGGAAATTCTGATCAGTTTTTCGCAAGCTTGCTGGAAATTTCTGAGCAGAATTTTCTGCCATGATTCATCCTATTTGCTGCAGTTTTGAAGTGATATTGAGAGGTCCTTTAAGGCTGGTTTCCAACCGTCTTTATGGAGGAAAGACAAGGGTGAATTGCTGGTTGGAAAGCTGGAAGAAACAACATGGTTTTTGGCTCACCAAGCTGCGAAAACTATCTAGAAAATTTTCCTGGTTTGCATAGTTTTTGTGCAGCTCGGTTTTGGCTAGAATTTTCAGTCTTCAAGCTGAGTGAATTGGTCATTTTTTTGGTAGTATTTGGAAGGGAAAGATGGCTGAAAATTTTGGCAAAGGGGACTGATCAAGAAGCTGGAAAATTTTCCAGATTACTACATGAAAAAGATAAACACACATAGGTTGGAGTTTGAATGTTCAACCATAGAGATTAATTCTCTTGGGAACCTTACATAACTCTTTCCCAATTTCAGTCAACAAGATATCCTTTCATAGACATTTTCGAAACCTAAATCTCACAGAACTTTGCTGGAATTTTCTGGAGGCAAAATGGCTTAGATTAATTGAACAACCTAATTGATTAGGAATTAAGGATAGTTGGAGATCAAGAAGAGTATGAATCCTTTAGAAATTTTTGTAGGGCACAAGAGTAGAATTAGGACATTCCTTTCATGTCTCTCCTAGGACAACACCTCTACTCCTCCCTAAAGCATGCAAAGGCCGAAATATAGCCTATCTAACACAAAATAAAATTTCATCATGCTAAAACTCCAATGATGGAATTTGAACTCAAGACCTCAAGAATTAATTCCAAAGCTCTAACCACTAAACCGCAACAACTCTTATTCTTATTTTCTCTCCCAAATATTTTTCCTATTTAACCCCCAAGCTATCTCCCTATTTCCCCCTCAAGCGAAAATTACCATTTTGCCCTTCTTACTCAATAACCACAATTAAGCCATCTAGACTACAAATCACATATCCAAGGCACATAAAATCATATAAAAATATATTTATGCATGCAAGAAAATATGATATGCACCCCAACCCTCTTACTCTAAGGTTGGTTTTAGTTGGGGTTTCACATAGACTGTCCAAGAACTTGGAAAATTTTCAGATTGCTTCCCTGAAGAAGATGAATACTATGGAGTGGAGTTTGAAGGTTCAACCATAGAAATTAATTCTCTTGGGAACCATTCTTAACTCCTTCCCTATTTTAAGTCAAAACTCTATCCTCTAAGATCCATTTTCAAAATTCCAAGGTCAATAAACCTTGCTGAATTTTCTGGAATTAAAATATGGATTTGGATAAATTGAACAAACTTAATTAGTAAAGAATTTAAGGTAAGCTAAAGAATAAAAGGACATGAATCCCTTAAGAATTCTTTTAGGGCAAAAGAATAGGATTAGGACATTCCCTTCATGTCTCCCCTAGGACCACACTCCTATTTCTACTTATGGAATGCAAGGGACGAAAATTCAACCTTAAATAAAATAAAAATAATCATGATAAAACTTAAATGATGGGATTTGAACTCAAGACCTTAGGGGTTAATTCCAAAGCTCTGACCACTAAACCACAATAACTCTTGTTCTTATTTTCTCTCCCAATATTCTGCTTATTTAATCCTCAAGCCTTCTTCCTATTTTGACCTCAAGCAAAATTACCATTTTACCCTTCCTACTCAATAAGCATGACTAAGCCTTCTAGACTATAAATCATAATTCTAAAGCACATAAATTCATTCAAAAATATATATATTCATGCAAGAAAATATGATATGCATCCCGACCTCCTTACTCTAGGGTTGGCTTTAGGTGGGGTTTCACAAGATTCATACTATAATAGATAGTGTTTGTACTTAAATTATCCCTAATCATAATACTAATGAGATAGGATATCATTAATGCATTAAAACTAGTACGTAATATACTTCCTGGTTTGATTAGACAGTAGTTCTCACATCTTTGAGTATTGTGATACTTAAAGTCAATATGTGGATGCTTGTTATGAGACAAGTTTATTGGATGACCTAACTATGAGATAATCACAAGTATAACTATTTAGCACCAGTGATAGAATCTCATGATAGCAAATGTGTGAGTGTCCTTTGACTTGAGATCTCTAATGTACTTTGTTTGCTAAGCACTATACATTGATTCCAATATCTGGAGTCCTAACAAGACCGCTTATGGGATGGATATTGGATACAACATGAAATAAATAAAAGTAGTTGAGAGGATCAATAAAGGATTCACTACTCCTAATACTAAAGGCGAATATCTCACGGCCACTTATAGGAATCACTATTCGAGAAGTCCTTGGCCAAGGCATCTGTGTATTGGAAATAGTTCCAATTGATACACATGATAAGTAATTGATTTTGGAAACAAATACTAAAATATTCTGGCTAGAATTAATTATTATTTTGGAGAGAGTTGGCACTAATTTCATACTCTAAACTGAATGAGATATTGTATGGTGAAAAAAGTTTATTGTGTTTTTATTTGCTATTGAAAGGTTCAAGTCAAGTCACTTGACTTTCTAGACTTTTGGGTGGTCATAATGTATTGTTAAGTGCTACTCATGATCTACTTAATATAGATTTATTAATTAGAGAATTAATAGATTAATCCTAATTAGAATTAATAAGTTAATTCTAATTATCATGGATTATTAATTCTAAAGATATTTATATTAATTTATATTTTGCTCCCAACAGACTAGGAAACTTAATAGGTAATACATAATAGATGAACTCAATATGTTATTTGATAATATAATAGGGTTAATTGCGAGAAGAAGAAGTTTTTGCAGCTAAATTATAAATAGTTATAATTTACTAGCCAAATCATAATTATGAGAACTTATGGGTTCTGATCATAATTATTAAATCTAAATTGTTTAGGATTCTAAGAGGATGCACAAACATGTATATGATAATAGATGCTACATTTTTAGTGGGTTGGTTAACAAAAACAGAAACACTCTCTCTACCGTTTCTTCTTCTTCTTCTTCTCTAAAAACCCTAGCCACCTGCCATTTCTTACTAGCACTAGAGTTAGGCGGTCTTGGTTTTGAATCCATGTGTGGATACTGGTGGAGGTAACTCTCTACACTAGAGTTGCAATGGTTGTGACTGAACGACTACTTGTTTAAACGATTACTAGATTGCACCATCAATGAAAAGAAATTTTTGAACAGTAGTGACAACACCAAATCATTAAAGGTATAATTTTAACCTTTTCTTTGATCCCTAATACTTTAAACGAGTGATCCTGGGAATTGGTTTTCGAATTTTCTTCTACCATGTAATATTTATTACATAACCTTTTAACCAACAGAAATAACAAGGTATAGGTATCGAATTAAAATATGCTTCAATTTTACTTCTAATGATAGTTCTTCTCTCCTTGGTTAAGTATATGATCTTCATGTTCTAATTTCCAAACTTATGAATCTTGGCATGGAAATTTTAAAGTTATTACAAGTGCAGGCAATTATAGCAAAACTAGCCCTCTGTTGGAAAGACTCTTAGAGGATCAATTTATGAAGTATATTCACATAGAGAAGGATGCTAAGGTCCTTCAAAAGAAGGAATTTGAACCAGTGTATGAATATATGGTAATAGATTTCTAGTTCTACTTGAAGGTTACTTGAATGCTAGTTGGTTGTGAAGTGTAAGTGGCAAGATTTCCACAATTAGGTGGATATTTACTTTAGTTGTAGTGCTATCTCATGGGCTTTTATAAAGAAAACCGTAATTACTCATTCCACCATAGAAGTTGAATTTATAGTTGTTGTATGTAAAGAGATAGAGTAGCTTAGGGATTTATTACTTGATATTAAATTATGGTCCCAACCTATACCTATGATCTCTTTATTGTGGTAGTCAAGCAACTATGTCTAAAGTCATAAATAATATGTAGAATAATAAATCAAGATATATAAGTTTAAGACATGAGTATCTAAAATAAATATTATAAGACGCTATCATGACTATTTGATTCATTCGAATATACAATAATTTAGCAGATTCGTTAACTATACCATTATCAACGAACTTAGTGAATTTGACATAATCTAGAATAGGGTTGAAACCATTAATATAAAATCATTAACAATAGGAAACCTACCTCTATTCTAGAACTACCACTAAAAGTAAAAGTTTAAAGGGTAGCAACAAGTTGTTAAGTGATTGTAAACCGTAATACTATATTACCCATCTCAGCCCCCCACGTGTCCAGCCATCCATTTAATCTTACTGGATGGCTGCCCGATTTGGAGTGACTAAATAGTGTGCCCCATCTCAATTGGAGTGACTTTACTGTTAGCATTATTTAGTTTCAAATTTAAATTTTGA
The DNA here is from genome assembly GCA_026120185.1 of Voacanga thouarsii. Lineage (NCBI taxonomy): Eukaryota > Viridiplantae > Streptophyta > Magnoliopsida > Gentianales > Apocynaceae > Voacanga > Voacanga thouarsii. The sequence continues at coordinate 253,228 of JANUWF010002236.1, read as the reverse complement.
AATTTGTGGTTTAAAGTTTATGCTGTAGGTCTCACGTGTTGACAATGTAGGCCAATTAAATTGAGGAATTGTTAAAGTAGTGTGCACTCAATCATATCAGGAATGTAAAATTGGAGACTATTTCTTCGGGGTGAAAATTTAAACAGTTGATAACGAAATGACACCATTTAGGAATAGCCAATAAAATCGTTGTATTCAAATTAAAAGTATATCTGATATGACATCTGAACTTTTGTAAGGTTTTAAACAGAATGTAGGAGTTGATATATGTAAATAAATGCTGGCAATGTCAGTGAAAGTTATAAGTGGTTCAATTTCAAAAATGTATAGGCTTAGACCATGTTAGAGTAGATATAATTATAGGAGAGGTGGTAATTTTGTTAATTAGAGGAGAAATCTGAATTTGTTTTATATTAATAGACGTAGAGGCCAGACAAATTTTAGGCATAGTACATATGCTCATTCTGGTGTGTTTGATGAAAGTGTTGTTCTTGGTTCGGGCGTTGATGCGGCTAGTGTGATTGAAGATTTTCTTACAATGCCTTCACTCAGGAGTCTGTATTCGGAAAGAAGGAGAAACAGAATCTATTTGGGGCGTGTGAGTTTTAACGGTTCATTTAATATTGTGAATTCTCCGGGGATAAAAAATGAAGACGCAATGGAAGAGAGTAAGGCTAAGCCTGGTCCATTGATTGAAGGAGTGTTGTCATTTTTCCTTGTTCTTGACAACAGGCCTTGTGTAATACCTTGTATTTTAATCCTTGATTGGCTACTCCTTGTAATAGGATGGGAATTTGTATTAATAGCTAGAACAAAAGATGATCAATATAATGAAGCGAATATTTTGGTAAAATAATATTTTGTCGAGACCTGAATGTAATTATTGAATTTTTTCTACCTATACCCTAAATCTTTGGAAGGCTGCTACTATTAATGAAATAAGAATTTGAGGGTAGTTTGGGAAGGGGAATTGATAAGTGCAATGAAACACACGTTTTGGTGCGAATTATGTTATTCGGTTTATCAGGGGCATTTTCGTTATTTTGACTGTGCGCATGACTTTGACTACGGATTTGTCCAAACTAAAAAAGAATTGAAAATTTTAAGTATTAGCAATCGATTCAATGGAATCTTTGGAGTTAAATGGTAAAGTAAAAATATTTTTCTATTTTGGACCCGATTTTGGTCATTTATGAGAAAGCATTGAAAATGCAATAGAGATTTGGACATGTGGGATTTTATGATTGGTAGCCACGAACATATGTCAATTTATGAGAGGTTTCATGAAGAATTCATGCAAGACATATGGAATTAAGGAAATATAAGATAAGTAGAAGAATGATGTGTTTAATTGTGATTGGAACACATCATTTGTGGAGCTATTTAAATAATGTCTTGACCAATTTACTTGGCCATACTTCTCCATGAAGATGGTAGTGGAATAGGGAAGGAAAAATTGGCAGCAACAAGAAAGAGAAGAAGAGAAAAATTAAGGAAGAAAATCAAGAAAAATAGTGTGAAAATTTTTTATTGAAACACACCTACATGAAAACCACCATGCAATTAATTGAATTAAAATTTTCTTGACCAAAATTCTGATGAGAAATGGTGGCGGAAAGGCTATTTTACAACCATAATTTTGGCAGCCACAAGGAAGGAAAAACAAGAGAAAAAGAAATCAAAGAAATTTGCAAAAAGAGAGAAAAAAAGGTGCTACTGTGTGTTCTTGGTTTAGTGTCTGAGTTCTTGAGAGATTCTTAGAGTAAATCACACTAAAGAGCTCTAAATACAAGGTAAAACCTCACCTTGCTAGAATTAAAGTTGTTGGGTGAATGGTGATCATTTTGATGTTAGTTTTAACACTAAAACATGATTTTCATTTCTTAATTTTGGATCAAAAGCTAGAGTTCATGAACTTTGTTTGTGAAATTTATGTGTGTTTATGTGTGTCAGCTGCATAGAGGATTTATGGATATTGTTTTGTGTTATGAAGGAATGGGTTTTAATGGTAGTTCGAACAGTTGATATTGGTTAATGAAATAAGGATAAAAGTGGAATGAAAATGAAAGTTAATTGGTAAAAAGGATTAATTATGTTAGCTTTTGATTGAAAGAAGTGAAGTTGTGTTGAATAAACATAACTTTATGACTTGTTGCAATCTAAAAATTGAAGGACCAAAGATGATTTGAAGGGAAAATTGAATAAATTTAATGTTCTCAAGGTTTCAATGGTTAAGGGAAATCAATGGATAACTTGAATGGTTGAGTTAGGACAAACTACTGGGGCTGTTTTTACCTTTGTACTATGACACGGAAACCTGAAATCTGGAAAAGGTCTATATAGAATTAAATTTAAGAGTCTTGCGGTCATTTTGATATACCATGGAGCCCAATTGGAGTTGTGGATTGAAAGTTATGTCCAAAATAAAATTGAGTGTCAAGCAGCGAAATTTCAAAAAATTAGTTGGAAAATGACTGAATTTAAGAATGATTAATTATGTGATTTTGGGATAAAATGAATAGGGAATGTGAATGGAATTCCTTGTTCATGAAGAGAGGAAAGATATGGAAAAAGGAAAACAGGAGAATTGAACAAATGACAAAAAAATGACGTGGACGACCGTCGTGCGTTTTCTTGAACGACGGCTAACCGTCGACTGAATATCGGCTAATTGTCGGGCACGTTGGCCAACTGTCTGTCGAGCACATTGGCTAAACGTCGTCTACTTTTTGACCAAACAAGATTAAACCTAAAAATAATATTTGATGTAATTTTATCGGTAAATGGCCAACGACATGTTGAAAAAGGTGCAAACGGTAGTCGAATGGCCCGTGAACGGAAAAAGTTTATTTAGGACACGAGGTGAGACCTTTGACTTTTAAAACCTTTTGAAAGCTAGTATGCTTTATTTTTCCATGAAATGCTACATTTTATACCGTTTTGGAAATCCTTGAATATTATTTAAGGTTAATCTAAGTAAGACATATTTTATGCTGTTTTGGGCTCGAATGAACATCATAAGTTGCTTGGAAACCATAACGGATGATTAAAGCATGGATTTTGTGAGTTTAGTCCTTTTTAGATTAAATACTTGGGATATTCAAAAAATAGTAATTATTGGAATCGGGTATTCATAAATTGATTAGAATGCCCTTATTGGACATTTTATAAAAATATAGTTGGAAACTTTGAATTTAATCCTCTTATAAGATTTTTCTCGATTTCTTGAAATAAGTTCCTTTTGGAATTCGGTATTTGAAAAATTATCCAAATGTCCTTATTGGAACGTTTTATGGAATCTTTAGAATCGGGTATTCAATAAATGGCTGAAATATCCTTATTGGAACTTTTATGAACACTTTTCAAATTGAGTAAGGGTCAAATGACCCGAATAACATCAGAAAGTCTTTTGGAATTGGGTATAGGTAAAATGACCCAAATACCCTTGAAAATGACTTTTGTGATCAAGAACGGGTAAAATGACCTGAATACTCTTGGAAACTTATTTTAATGTGCAAAAAGAACTCTCCACCCTATTTCGACATGATTTTGGAAAATGATCTCTCAATATGAGATTGACTTTTGAAAATTGATATTTTGATCCCGAAAATTACTTTATTGGCCTGATGTGCCTATGGATTGAACTGATTAGCCCTGCATAGCCTATAGGATTTATTATATGACTTGCAAGTCAATAGGATCAATTTCTGGAAAATGATATTTTGTCCCAAAAATGTTTGATTTGCAAATCCTGTGGGAACTAATAACCCTCTAGCCTGATTAGTCGTAGGGTTGGTATTGGTAACGTTACTCAGCAAGGACTTTGATCTTTGTACTAGCTCACGTTAGAGATAAACTATCCCAAGTAACCTAACTAGTTCTAGGGCTTGTCTTACTCCAAGCAAGGTAGCAGAACATTGAGATGAGTCGTCCTAGCTAGCTATTTAGCACCTGGCAATTGCCTTATGCCTACAGGCATTTTGTGTTGAGAGTAATTTGTTAAATACCGAGTGGGGACAATAAGTAGCGTTTGACTCCTTACTACCTCGATGGTGATTGACGTCAAGATTGGGACCCCTGGCTTACGGTGGCAAGTAAAATATTTAGTGTGCTGCAGTACACTATGGTATACTTGTTTATTCTCGATAGTACTCTTGATGTACTTACCTTTTGGCGATGCATAGTTGAGGGTCGTAGGTTGCGGTCTATGCATAATGAGACGTGGTGCCAAAGGTGAAGCCTTATGAGCTTTGCACGCAGGCTAACCTTCTGTTGGAGAAGTGCCTGTGATTTGAAAATTGACACAATGATTAGAAATTGAAACACAATTTTCTACAAAATGATTGAGTTTTAAATAAATTCTTCTTTAGAGAGTTTTAGACTTGTTTTCAGTAGAAAATGAAATGCTTTTCCACAAAAGTCTTGTGTACTCTATTTCTTTAATAAAGCACTAGCACACACAGGACTCACTGGGTGATTTTTTACTCACACGTATCTTTTATCTTAATCTTTTATGGGATCTGGAGTTGAGTAGACCTACGAATAAAGGGATGATACTACAGTGATAGCAGCATAGCTCTGGACATTTTCTCTTTTGATTATGTACTTTTACTGATGTAGTATAGAGATTGCATATATGAGATTCTTTGTTATGTATATATGATAATGTTAGTATGAGTCTGGACCTTACATACTCTTTTGGTTCTTCATTATAAAGACCTCTTGTCTGGGTAACTAGATGGGGCAACACCTGGTTTGGTATGCTTCTGCTATTACTTTTAATAGGGGTGTTACAATTGGTATCAGAGTATAGTATTATAGAACTATGGTATCGTCATAGAAATTGATAGAACTCTTTCATTGTGTAGGTATGATGGATATGAGTGATAAGGGCAAGCACCCAGTGGATGATCGCAGCGATGATGGGAGGAAAGATACGAGTGAAAGTTTGCTTGTAAAGAAACTAGGAAAGATTAGGACAGTCTACCGAGCAGGTGTGCCAGGATGTTTCACTTTGACAGGACCTAGCCCTGGCCACCATCATACACTCTGTCTCGCTGGGAGTGCGTTTGACCTAGCAGTGCCTATTGTTACTCCATTTATGTGAGACCTTAGTCTGGAGAGGACATCTACTCCTGAGAGGACATTGTCACCACATAGTTAAATAGAAGAGATAGGTGGCGAGTCTAACAAGATTGATGATAATACTGAGCTACATCATTAGGATGATGAGGAAGACAGTATCCCTGACGATGCAATATTGTTTGAGGATGATAAGAAGGTATTTGGCGGGGACGTTCTAGGAGTATTAGAGAAAGAGATGCCAGGGTTGGAGGTTCTTGAGGCAAGATAGGATCAGGAGGTACCTGATGTGGAGATTCCTACAGTTGAGAAGCTTGAGGAAGAGTTGGAGATAGACCCAGAGATAATGGCTTAGTCGCACCCTGACCTTGATGTGGATGGAGATGAGGGATTTGACGCACCCGAGTCCTATACAATTTCTATCGATTCAGGACCTCCTATTTTAGATAGCGATGATGATGAGTAGGAGGATAAGATGAAGATACATATAGTAGGATATGTATAGTTTAGCCAGTGTATATTAGATATGACTGTATGCTTGGCATATTATTTTGGAACTGATTTTGTGTTAGACGAGAATGAATATATGTTATGTTCTTGCTATGTGTACTATATCCACTTTTGTGCCTGATTTTAAGCTATGTTATATTGTTTTACCAGCAAAACCTTATGAACTATACAGATGCCTCCTAAACGAACTTCCGGACGATTGTTGTGAACTATTCGAAATTACCCTGAACCAACGGTGGAGGAACAGCATGTGGAAGGTTCCCACCTTGTAAATTTGGACCATTTTATATTCCAAACCTTCCAGAAAAATGGTTGATACCATTCAACAATTGACTAAAACTGCCACGATAGCAAATGAGAATGCTAAAATGAATGAGAATATGAGCAAGTAAAGTCAACAAAATGAATTCGAATCGGACTAAGCTCTTGAGCACTTTTTAAAATTTCACCCTCTGCAATTTCAAAGGTGACCTGATTCGGAACAAGAGGCTAAAAATTGGATCGAACAGATGGAGAAGATTTTTACAGCTCTGAACTATTCAGAGTAAAAGAAAGTACAACTTGCTATATTTTAGTTAAAAGGACCTGTCCAACATTAGTGGGCAAGAGAAATGAACCAATGAGAGTAGGACTAGACAAAATTTCAAGGCTAGTTTTAAGAAGGAGTTTATCCACAGTTAGGTAGTGGAAAGGAAGGAGGACGAGTTTCAAGCTTTTCAACAATGAGGCCATATTGTGGGGCAGTATGCTGCTAAATTCACTAAACTATTGAAATATTGCCCACTTCTAGTCTATTCAGAAGTAGACAAGATTAGACGCTTTGTGAAAGGTCTATGGCCAAAATTGAAAAGAGTACTGGCAAGCATGGCTCCCACTAGTTGTAATGTTGTAGTAGAGATGGCTTCCAAGACAGAAATGGTTGACATTAAACAAGCGGGCGAGAGAAATCAAAGTGAATTTTAGGGTATGAATCAGAAAGGATTTGGAGGACCCCAATGACAGAAGAAAGGAAAAATGTATAGGAGGGGAGGCCCGATTGGAGGACAACCCCTTTGAAGATGCTTTAACTGTGGGGAAGTAGGGCATAAGAGTTTCAACTACCCTTACCCTTGAAGGATAGGAGAATAAAGTCGGCCTAGGGGAAACAATTAGGGGTAGAGGTTAGGACTAGGAAGAGGGAACCCAGGACAAGCTTCTACCTCTAGAACCGGACCTGCCAAGCCACAAGTGAATGCTTAAGTGGTTGCATTGGAAAACATGGATAATCATGCCACAATAGTGGAAGGTACGCTCCTTATTTTTTCTCATGATGCTAAAGTATTGGTAGATCTCGGCTCTATGCATTCCTTTGTTGCCAATTCATTTATTGATACTATGGGGATTAAAAGCGAAGAAACTTCGTATGAAATGATTGTCATACCCCATTGGAAAAGAACATAAATAGTGAAAAAATACATAAGGGATGTATGTTCTTGGTAGAGAATGAAATTTTGGGAGGAGATTTAATATGTTTGCCCATAGAAGACTACGATGCTATCTTGGGCATGGACTAGCTATCTCAGCATCATACTCAAGTTGACTGTAGACATAAGGTAATACAATTTCGTAGGCTTGGGAAACCTATATTAAAATTTGTAGGCAAGACTAGAAGGAAAAGTAATACTATTATATCAGGATTCAAGGCCCAGAAGATGATTAGGAAAGGGTATACTGGATACTTAGCTTATGTGATTAATAAGCCAGGAGAGGTTAAGAAACCCAAAGATGTCCCTATGGTGAATGAGTATTTAGATGTTTTTTCCTGCAGAATTGAAAGAGTTACCACCGTAAAGAAAAGTAGAGCTTTCTATTAATTTAGTGCCATCGGCAGAACCAATTTCAAGAATTCCTTATAGAGTGGCACCTACAGAACTACAGGAGCTTAAGAAATAATTACAGGAATTAATGGAGCAATGATTCATCCAGCTTAGTACTTCACCTTAGGGAGCACTTGTTTGTTTGATAAGAAGGAAGATAGGTCACTACGGATGTGTATAGATTATCGAGGGTTACATGCGGTGATAGTAAAGAATAAATATCCATTGCCTATGGTTGATGAATTGTTTGATAGTTACAAGAAGCAGGATGTTGTTTAAAGTTAGACTTGAGGCAAAGACATTACCACATTTAGATTCGGGAGGAGGATATACCGAAAATTGCATTTAACATATGATATGGACATTTTGAGTTTGTAGTGATGCCCCATGGTATTATAATGTACCTGCTGTTTTCATGGAACTAATGCACCGAACATTTCAGCCTTACTTAGATAGTTTTTTATTATATTCATAGATTATATCTTGGTGTATTATAAGGATCCTAAAAAACATGAACAACACCTTCAAAAAATATTGAGGAAGTTAAAGGAGGCCAAATTATATGCAAAATTTAGTAAGTGTGAGTTTTAGCTGCAAGAAGTAGCATTCTTGGGACATGTGATATCTAAAGACGGGATTACAGTAGATCTTACAAAAGTTGAAATGGTGACTAATTGGAAATGTCCTGAGACTCCAACTAAAATATGAAACTTTCTGGGATTAGCAGGATATTACCGGAGGTTTATTGAGGGATTTTCTAAGATAACTTCACCTTTGACTCGACTCACCCAAAAGAAAGTTCCTTATGTTTGGATCGAGAAGTATAAGAAAAGTTTCCAGGAACTAAAGAAGCAGCTAAGTTCTGCTCCTGTTTTGACATTGATAATGATGGACAAACCTTATGAGGTGTACATCGATGTGTTGAAGAAAGGATTGGGAGGAGTATTAATGCAAAAGAGAAAGGTGATAGTTTATATCTCCAGAAAATTAAAACCCCATAAGGAGAATTACCCTACACATGACTTGGACTAAGCAGCTATTGTGTTTGCTCTTAAGAAATGGAGACATTTTTTTTTTTTTATGGAGTTGAGTTTGAAGTCTTCAACGACCATAAAAATTTGAAGTATGTTTTATTCAGAAGGATTTGAGCATAAGGCAACGTAGATGGATGAAATTTTTTGAAGAATTTCAGTGTCCAATTAAATATCATCCTGGAAAAGCAAACACAGTAACAGATGCCCTCAATAGGAAGGCAAATTTATCAACTCTTCGGATGCTACAAATTCCAGAATTAGAAGCATTTGCAGTAAATAGAGAAATAAGAATGAGTAATATCTCCATTCAACCTGTATTCCTGCAACAGTTGAAGGGAGAGCAAGATAAAGATGAAGAGTTGTAATAGTTAGTACAAAATGAGGCAAATAAGGGAGGATATGAGTTCCGAAAGGATAATGATGGGATTATTTGTTTCCGGGATCGATATTATATTCTGAAACAATCTGCAGTAAGGCAAGATATTTTAACGGAAGTACATAGAAGTAAGTATACCATCCATCTAGGAGCCGTAAAGATGTATCAGGACTTGAAACGATATTACTAGTGGATTGGTATGAAGAAGGACATTACAGACTTTGTGGCTCGATGTTTAATTTATCAGCAAGTGAAAGTCGATCAACAACAGCCTAAAGGGTTACTACAGTCATTACCTACTCCATCGTGGAAATGGGATGAAATTACTATGGATTTCATTACAGGATTACCTATGGCAGTAGGACGGTGAGATACTATACGGGTAATAGTAGATCAACTGACTAAATCCGCTCATTTCATTCCCATCAACCAATGAGATTTTTTAGAGAAGTTAAGTAAAACTTATATGGAGAAAGTAATTAGACTACATCGAGTACCCTCTAGTATTGTGTCAGATTGAGATCCTAGATTTACTTTGAAGTTTTGGACTAAACTGCAATGAGATATAGGACAACATTAAAGTTCAGCACAACAATGCACCCACAGAGAGGATGGATAGACTGAACGAGTGAATAGAGTTTTGGAGGACATGTTGTAGGCTTGCACTTTGCATTTTGGAACTAAGTGGGTTGATAATTTAGCATATGCAGAATTCACATACAATAATAGTTATCAATCAACAATTGGAATGGCCCCGTTTGAAGCTTTATATTGAAGGAAATGTTAATCTCCATTGTATTAGGAAAGTTTAGGATGGAGAACAAGTGAACAGGATGCTTTCAATCTTGAAAAAGTTCGACAGGCTGTGGAAATGATCAAAATCAAGTTGGAGGCAACTCAGAATAGACGAAAAAGTTATGCGGATCAATGTAAGAGAGATTTGGAATTTGTAAAAGGAGATCGTGTATTCTTGAAGTTGACTCTACAAGGATAATTGGGAATCAGAGGACATGGGAAGAAGTTGGCACCTAGATACGTTGGACCATTCCCTACTGTCGAGAGGATTAGGAAAGTGACTTATCGATTAGAGTTACCAGTAGAGCTTCAAGGTATTCACAACGTGTTTCATGTCTCCTAACTTCAGAAGTATGTAGCTGACCTTGTATATATTTTAAATAAGAATCCTATTGAGATGATGTGGAATCATCATACCCTTGTAAAATTCCTCTTGTAAAAGTGTTGTGTAATCATTATCTAGTGCAAGACACGACTTGGGAAATGGAAGCGAAGATGTTGAAAGAGTATCCAGAATTATTCCAAGTGTAAACTAATTTTGAGAACCAAATTTTTGTAAGGAGGGGAGATTGTAATACCTTGTATTTTTATCCTTGATTGGCTACTACTTGTAATAGGATGAGAATTTGTATTAATGGCTAGAAAAAAACATGATCAGTATAATGAATCGAATATTTTGGCATAATAATATTCTATCAGGGCATAAATGTAATTATTAGATTTGTTCTACCCGTACCCTAAACCTTTGGAAGGCTACTATTGTTAATAAAATAAGAAATTGACAGTATGCTAAAAAAGGAAATTGATAAGTGCGATGAAACGCACGTTTTGCTGTTAATTATGTTATTTGGGTTATTGGGGGTATTTTCATTATTTTGATCGCGCCCACGACTTTAACAACGGATTCAACCAAACTAAGAAAGAATTAAAGAATTTAAGTATTACCAATGGATTTAGTGCAATTTTTGGAGTTGAATTATAAAGTAAAATATTTTTCCATTTCGGACCCGATTTTGATCATTTCTAAGAAAACATTGAAAATGCGATAGAAAATTTGGACGTGTGGCGTTTTGTGATTGGTAGCTGTGAACATGTGTCAATTTATGAGAGGTTGCATGAAGAATTTACACAAGATATATGGAATTAAGGAAATATAAAATAAATAGAAGAATGATGTGTTTAATTGTGATTGGAACACGTCATTTGTGGAGCTATTTAATTAATGTCTTGATCAATTTATTTGGCCAATATTTCTCCATGAAGGTGGTAGTGGAATGGCTGAAAAATGGCCAGAAATATCGGGAGCCACAAAAAAGAAAAGAAGAGAAAAATAAAGGAAGAAAATCAAGGAAAATGGTGTGTAAAATTTTGATTAGAACACAACTACATGAAAACCACCATGTAATTAATTGAATTAAAATGTTCTTGGATGAAATTCTGATGAGAAATGGAGGTGGGAAGACTGTTTTACAGTCATAATTTCGGCAGCCACAAGGAAGGAAAAATAAGAGAAAAAGAAATCAAAGAAATTAACAAGAGAGAGAGAGAGAGAGAGAGAGAGAGAGAGAGAAGGTGCCAGTGAGTGTTTTTAGTGTAGTGTATGAGTTCTTGAGAGATTCTTGCAGTAAATCACACCGAAGAACTCTAAATACAAGATAAAACCTCACCTTGCCAGAATTAAAGTTGTTGTTGGGTGAATGGTGATCATTTTGATGTTAGTTTTAACACTAAAACATGATTTTCATTTCTTGATTTTGGATCAAAAGCTAGAGTTCATGAACTTTGTTTGTGAAATTTATGTATGTTTATGTGTGTCAGCTGCCTAGAGGATTTATGGATATTATTTTGTGTGATGAAGGAATGGGTTTTCATGGTAGTTCGAAGAAATGATATTGCTGATGAAATAAGGATCAAAGTGGAATGAGAATGAAAGTTAATTGGTACAAAGGATTAATTATGTTAGCTTTTGATTGAAAGAAGTGAAGTTGTGTTGAATAAACATGATTTTTATAAGTTATTGGAATCTGAAAATTGAAGGATCAAAGATGATTTGACGGGAAAATTGAATGAATTCAATGTTCTCAAGGTGTTAAAGGTTAAAGGAAATCAAAGGATAGCATGAATGGTTGAGTTAGCAAAAACTATTGGGGATGTTTTTGCCTATGTAATGGGTTATGGAAACCTAAACTAGGAAAGAGCTTATATAGAATTAAATTTAAGAGTCTTACAGTCATTTCGATATATCATGGAGCCCAATCGGATTTGTGGATTGAAAGTTATGTGCAAAACAAAATCAAGTGTCAGGCAGCAAAATTCCAGAAAATTGGTTGGAAAATGAATGAATTTAAGAATGATTAATTATGTCATTTTGGGATGAAATAAATGGGGGAAATGAACATAATTCCTTATCTATGAAGAGAGGAAAGATATGGAAAAAGGAAAACGGGAGAATTGAACTTATGACAAAAAAACGACGCGAACGACCGTCGTTCGTTTTCTTGAACAACAGATGACCGTCTGCTGAACGTCGGCTAACCATCGTCTATTTTTCGACCAAACACGACTAAATCTAAAAACGATGTTTGATGTAGGTTTGTTGATAAACAGCGAATGACATGCAGAAAAATGTGGAAATGGTAGTCGAACGGCCCTTAAACCGAAAAAGTTTATTTTGGATACCAGGGGAGTCCCTTTGACTTTTAAAACCTGTTGAAAGGTAGTATGCTTTATTTTTCCATGAAATCCTACGTTTTATACCGTTTTGGAAATCCCTGAATATTATTTATGGTTTATCTGAGCAAGACTTATTTGATGCTATTTTGGGCTCGAATCAACATCATAAGTGGCTTTGAAACCTTAACAGATGATTAATGCACGAATTTTGTAAATTTAGTCGTTTTTGGATTAAATACTTGGGATTTTTTAAAAATGATAATTATTGAAATCGGGTATTCATAAATTGACTAGAATGCCCTTATTGGACATTTTATAGAAATATGGTCGAAAACTTTGAATTTAATCCTCTTTTAGGATTTTTTTTTTTTTTAGATTTCTTGAAATGAGTTCTTTTTAGAATCAGGTGTTTAGAAAATAATCCAAATGTCCATATTAGAATATTTTAGGGAAGCCTATGGAATCGAATATTCGGTAAATGACCGAAATATTCTTATTGGAATTTTTTTGGACACTTTTCAAATCGGTAAGGACAAAATGACCCGAATACCCTCAGAAAGTCTTTTGGAATCGAGTATAGGTAAAATGACCCAAATACTCTTGAAAATGACTTTTGTGATCTTAAATAGGTAAAATGGCCTGAATACTCTTGGAAATGTGTTTCAATGAGCAAAAAGAACTCTTCACCCTGTTTCAACATGGTTTTGGAAAATGATCTCTCAATATGAGATTGACTTTTGAAAAACAATATTTTGATCCCGAAAATTACTTTATTGGCCTGATATGTAATGCCCCGCACTCTTACCTTTAATTAGCTACTACTTGTAATAGGGTGTGAATTTGTATCGATGGCTGGAACAAAAGTTGATCTCTGTAATGAGACGAATATTTTGGTACAATAATATTTTATCGGGATCGAGATGTAATTATTGAATTTGTTCTACCCATACCCTAAATCTTCGAAAGGCTACTATTATTAATAAAATAATAATTTGAGGATACGCTACGAAGAAAAATTGATCAGTACCATGAAATGCATGTATTGGTGTGAATTAGACTACCTGAGGTATCAGGGACATTTTGGATATTTTGACCGCGCTCGTGACTTGAACTGCAAATTTGACCAAATAGAGAAGGAACTGAAGAATTTAAGTATTACCGATAGATTCAGTAGAATTTTTGGAGTTGGATGGTGAAATAAAATATTTTTCCATTACAAACTCGATTTTTGTCATTTCAGAGGAAAATAGAAAATCGTGGTTAGTGTGTGTGGCATTTTGTGTTTGGTGGCTCATGGAAATATGTCACATTATGAGAGGTTGTATGAGATTTCATACAAGATAAAGTTTATCAAATAAGTTTTATAAAATAAATAAATAAATAATAGGTGGAAGAATGAAATTGCAACGCGTGGCGGATAGCCCACAATTTGTGACCAAATAGTCATCAATTTGGACCAAGAATGGCGGTTGAGGAGATGAGTTTCAGCAAGAAACTCATGCATAAGGAATAGAGAAAGAAGAGAGAAAGAAAAGGAAAGAAAAGCTAGAGAAAACGAAAAGGAAGAGAGAATGAAAGAAGTGTGTATGTTCTTGGTGTTCTTGGAGCAAAATCACACCAAATTGCCTCAAATATAAGGTAAAACCCTACCTTGCTTGAATTAAAGTTGTTGTTGGGAGAATGATGATTATGTTGATGTGAATTTTAACATAAAAACATGATTTTCATACCTTGATTTCGGATCAAAGCTAAGGTTTGTGAACTTTTGTGTGTGAACTTTATACATGCTTATATATATGCCGGATGCCTAAGGGTTTTTTGAGTGATGTTTTGTGTGAGGAAGAACTGAATAATTATGGTGGTTTGAAGGCTTATTTTCTGTTGAGGAGGTGATGATCAAAGTAAAGTGAAAATGGAATTTACTTGGTTGGAAAAATAGATTAAAGTAGCTTTTGATTTGAATAGATGAATTTGTGTTGAGTAAGTGAGATGCCTGTGAGCTATTGAAATCTGTAAATTACAGAATTAAAATTTTATTTGAAGGAGAATTGAATGAATTAATGGTTCCAAGGTGTTAAAAGACTAAAGGAGAACAAAGGAAAGTATGAATAGTGAAATTGAGGTAAAAATACTGTGGCTGTTTTTGCCCAGTACCGTGACCCAGAAACCGGAATTCTGGAAAATGGCCTATAAATAATTAAATATAAGAGTCTTACGGTCATTTTGGTATATTATAGATAAATCAGAGTTGTGGATTGAAAGTTATGTCGAAAATAATATTATGTGTCAAAACAGAAAAATTCCAGAATTTTGCTTGGAACATGGATAAATTTAAGGATGATTAATTGTGTGATTTTTGATTAAATAAATGGGAAAGATGAATTGAATCCCTTGTATATGTAGGGATAAAGGATGTGGAAAAAGAAAAACAAAAGGACCGAACAAACGACAGAAAACGACATGAACAAAAGTTGAACGTTTTCCTTAACTGTCAACTAACTATTGACCTCCGTCGGCTAAACGTCAGCTTACCGTCGGCTGAACACGGATTGACCTAAAAATGATGTTTGGTGTAGATTTAACGGTAAACGGCTAATGAAACGTCAAAAATGGTAGATACGGTAATTAAACAACCGTGAACGGAAGGAATTGCTTAGGACAAGAGGTGAGTCCCTTGGATTTCTAAAACCCTTTCTAAAAGCTAGTGTATTTTGTTTTTCCATGAAATGCTATGTTTTATACCATTTTGGAAATCCCTGAATATGCTTAAGGTTTATCTGAGCAAGATTTTTTTATACCATTTTGGGCTTGAATGAACTCCATAATTAACTTGGAAACCTTAATGGATGTTTAAAGTATGAATTTGTGAATTTAGTCCTTTTTGGATTAAATACTTGAAATTTTTGAAAAATGATAAATTTTGGAATCAGATATTCATAAATTGGCTAGAATGCCCTTACTGGAGCATTTTATGGAAATGTGTTTGGAAAATTTTCTTTTAATCCTCTTGTGGGATTAGAATTCTGGATTTCTTGAAATGAATTCCTCTTGGAATCAGGTATTTGGAAAATGATCCAAATGTCCTTATTTGAATGTTTTATGAAAACCTTTGAAATCGAATATTTGGTAAATGACCAAAATATCCTTATTGAAACTCTTGTGAATATTTTCCAAATTGAGTAAGAGTAAAATAAATCGAATACCCTCAGAAAGTCTTTTGGAATCGGGTATGGGTAAAATGACTCGAATACCCTTGAAAAATGACTTTTGCGATCGAGTACGGGGAAAAATACCTGAATACTCTTGGAAACATATTTTGATGTGTGAATAGAACTCTTTATCCTGTTTCAACATGATTTTAGAAAATGATCTCTCATGGTGAGATTGACTTTTGGAAAACAACTTTTGATTCCTGAAATTGTTTTATTGGCTTGATGTGTCTATGGAATGACTTGATTGGCCCTATGGAGCCTATGTGAATGATTATTTGACTTGTGAGTTAGTGGGATCAAATTCTAGAAAATGTAATTTGCCCCAAAAATGTTTTGATTGAAAATCCTACGGGATCAGATAACTCTCTAGCCTAATTAGTCAGAAGGGATAATAGTGGTGACGTTCAGTACTCAGGAAGGACTCTAATCTTTTTACTAGCCTACGTTAGAGTTAAACGGCCCTATTAACCTAGCTGAAAAAGACATTGATATTGGTGACAAGACATTGAGATAAGTCGTACTGGTGAGTAAGGTTGGCATTGATATTGGTGAGTCAAGTTGGCATTGATACTGGTAAGTCAGGTTAGTATTAGAATCTCCAACTTATGGTGAGTAACGTTGATATTGGGATCCCTGGGCTTAAGGTGGTGAGAAAAATATTCTGAATTACTTAGTATTGTGCTTGTTTGCACTTACGCTCTGGACAATGCACAGTTGAGTTCTATAGGCCCGTGTCCTTAGTACAATAAGATTCTGATATCGAAGGTGAAGCCTTGCGAGCTTTTGCATACAGGTCGACCTTCTGTTGGGAAAAGTGCCTGTGATTTGAGGGCAATTTTGGAAACTGCAACACAGTTTTCCAAAAATAATTGAGTTCTAAATAAACTCTTCTTTAAAGAGTTTTGGAATTGTTTCCAGCTGAAAAATGTATGAAAAATGAAATGTTTTCTCCACAAAAGTTTTTTGTACTCTATTCTTTCGTAAAAAAATAGCACAGACAAGACTCACTAGGTGATTCGTCACTCACACGTATGTTTTATCTTACCTTTTGTAGGATCCAAAGCTAAACAGACCTACGAATAAAAGGTCGATACCACAGAGTCAGTAGTATAGGTCTGAACAGCTTTCTTTTTTATTATGTACTCTGTTTTGTCGTACATGTATGAGATTCTTTGATATATGTTTATGTGTGGCCATCAGTATAGGATAATATTAAGTCTGGACCTTATATATGTGTATATATATATATATATATATATATTTACTCTATTATTTTTGTTATAATGACCCTTATCCAGGAGACTGGAGGGGCGACACCTGATGTTTGTAGGCTTCCACTATTATTTTTAGTAAGGGTGTTACAATTGGCATTAGAGCATAGTTTTATAGAACTGTGGTATCATCATAAGGATTGATAGAGCTTTTTCATTGTGAAGGTATGATAGATAGTAGTAATAAGGGCAAGCGCCCAATGGATGAGTGTAGCGATGATAGAAAAAAAAAATAGGTGAGAATTTGGGTGTAAAAGATTTGGGGAGATTAGGACTATCTTTTGAGCTGGTGTGCCAGGATGTTTTCTTTTGACAGGACCTGGCCTAAACCGCCGGCATGCACCTCACCCCACCAGGAGCGCATTTGACCCAACAATGCCCGTTATTACTCTGTTTGTGTGACATCTCAGTTTGGAAAAAAAAAACACTTACTTCTGAGAGAACATCATCGCCACATAATCAGATAAAGAAGATAGATAGTAATTCTGATAATGTTGATGGTGATACTAAACCATGCCATCAGGGTGATGATAAGAAGGACAGCGTCCTCATGATGCAGTGTTGTCTGAGATGATGAAGAGGTGTTTGATGGGGATGTACCGAATGTACTTGAGAAGTAGATGTTGGGTTTGAAGATTGGGAAGACGGGAAAGGATCAGGAGGTACCTAAGGTTGAGGTACCTATGGTTAAGGAGCCTAAGGAGGATTTAGAAATAGACCGAGAACTATTAGCTTGGTTGCACCCAGATGCGGGTGGAGATAAGGAGGTTTATTCAGCAGAGTCTTATACAATTTCTACTGATTTAGGACCTCCCATCTCAGATAGCAATGATGATTAGTAGGAGGATGAGAAGTAGATATATGTAGTAGGATATACACAGTTCAACCAATGTATATGACGGCGTGCTCAATACACCAATTTTGTACTAACTTGCGATAAATAAGAATGAATATATGTTATCTTTTGCTATGTGCAATGTGCCTATTTCTATGATTGCTTTTGAGCTATGCCATATTGTTATATCGGTAAAATCTTATGAACTATACAGATGCCTCCTAAGAGAACCTCCGGACGATCATCCCGAACTACTCGAAACAACCCTGAGCCGATGGTGGAGAACCTCATGTGGAAGGTCCCCACCTTACAGCTTTAGACCACCCTATATTCCAAACCTTTAAAAAGATCGCTAATATTATCCAACAGTTGACTGAAACTACCACTAGAGCAAATGAGCATGCTAGGGTGAATGAGGGTCTGAGTAGGGAAAGTCAACAAAGGGAAGTTGACTCAGATCAAGCTCTTGAATGCTTTTTGAAATTTCACCCTTCACAGTTTCAAGGGCAACCTAATTCGGAACAGGAGGCTGAAAGTTTGATTGAACAGATGGAAAACATTTTTGTAGCCTTGAATTATTCAGAGCAAAGGAAGGTACAACTTGCTACATTTCAGTTGAAATGACCTACCTAAGATTGGTGGGCAAGAGAAAAGAATCAATGGGAGTGGGAGTAGATATAGTTTAAGGCTAGCTTTAAGAAGGAACTCATTCCCAGTTGGGTGGCAGATAGGAAGGAGGATGAATTTCAAGCTTTTTGGCAAAAAGGCCGTACAGTGGGGAAATATGCTATTAAATTTACTAGATTGTTAAAATATTGCCCACTTCTAGTCCGTTCAGAAACAGATAGGGTTAGACATTTTGTGAAAGGTTTACGGTCAGAGCTGAAGAGAGTATTAGTAAGTATAGCTCCTGCTAGTTACAATAATGTAGTGGAGATAGCCCCTAGGACAAAAATGGCTGATATTGAATAAACAGGTGAGAGAAACTAAGGTGGATTTCGGGGTATGAGTCAGAAAAGGTCTGGAGGTGCCTGATGGCAGGAGAAAGAAAAGATGCAAATGAGAGAAGGTTTAACTGGAAGACAACCCCCATTTAAATACTTTAATTATGGAGATGTAGGGCACAAGAGTTTTTATTATCCTTACTCACCGATGGTAAAGGGATGGAGTCAACTTGGGGGTAACAGCCAAGAACAGAGGTCAAGATTTGGAAATGGGAACTTAGGACAAGCTTCTACCTCTACAGCTGGACCCCCATACCCCAAGTAAATGCTCAAGTAGTGGCATTAGAGAAGACAGACAACCAAATTGCGGTGGTGGAAGGTACGCTCCTTAAATTGATCATAATGCTAAATTCTTGGTAGACCCCAGTTCTATATATTCTTTTGTTGCTAATTCATTTTTTTTTTATTCTATAGGAATAAAAAGGGAAGAAACTTTACATGAAATGATTGTCAATACCCTATTGCGAAAGAAATGAATAGTGAAAAAAATACATAGGAATTGTAAGATCTTGGTAGGAAATGAAGTATTAGGAGGAAATTTGATATGTTTGCCCATGGAAGATTATGATGCTATCTTGGGCATGGATTGGCTATCTCAGCATCATGCTCAAGTTGATTGTAGACATAAGGTAGTACATTTCCGTCAACCTGGGAAACCTATATTAGAATTTGTAGGTGAGGCTGGAATGAAAAATAATGCTTTTATATCAGGATTCAAGGCCCAACAGATGATTAGGAAAGGGTGTACTGGGTGCTTCGCTTATGTAACTAACAAGCTAGGAAAAGTTAAGAAGTCCGAAGAAGTTCCTGTTGTGAATGAGTATTTAGATGTTTTTTTTTCCAGCGAAATTGAAGAGTTATTGTTGGAGAGAGAAGTAGAGTTTTCCATTGATCTGGTGCCATCGACAGAACCAATTTCAAGGACCTCTTATAGAATGGCGCCCACGGAATTAAAAGAGCTCAAGAAACAACTATAGGAATTAATGGAACAAGGGTTTATCTAACCAAGTACTTCACCGTGGGGAGCACCTGTATTGTTTGTTAAGAAGAAAGATGGGTCATTGTTGATGTGCATAAATGATCAAGGGTTGAATGCAGTAATGGTAAAGAATAAATATTTGTTGCCCATAGTTGATGAACTGATTAACCAGTTGCAAGGAGCTGGAAGTTTTTCGAAATTAGACTTGAGGTAAGAATATTACCAAGTCCAAATTCAGGAAGAAGATATACCAAAAACTACATGTAACACTCGATATGGACATTTTAAGTTTGTAGTGATGCCCTTTGGTGTTACTAATGCCCCTGTTGTTTTCATGGACTTGATGCACCGAACATTCCGATTGTACTTAGATAATTTTGTGGTTATATTCATAAATGACATCTTGGTGCACTCTAAAAATCCCCAAGAACATGAACATCATCTTTAGAAAGTATTGAAAAAGTTAAGAAAGGCCAAATTGTATGTAAAGTTCAGTAAATGTGAGTTTTGGCTACAAGTAGCATTTTTGGGACGTGATATCCAAAGACGAGATTACTGTAGATCTTGCAAAAGTTGAGGCAGTAAATTGGAAATGTCCTGAGACTCCAATTGAAATCCAAACTTTCCTGGGATTAGCAAGGTATTATCGAAGATCTATTGAGGGTTCTCTAAGAGAGCTCCACCTTTAACTTGGATCACCCAAAAGAAAGTTCCTTATGTGTGGACCGAGAAGTGTGAGAAAAATTTTAGGAACTGAAGAAGAGGTTAAGCTCTGCTCTTGTTTTGGTTTTGCCAAAAATGGACAAATCTTATGAGATGTATACAAATGCGTCAAATGAGGGATTGGGAAGAGTATTAATGCAAGAGAAAAAGGTGATAGCTTATATCTCTAGAGAACTGAAACCCCATGAAGAGTTGTAAAGTTAGTGCAAAATAAAGCAGCTCAAAATAGACAGAAAAGTTATGCAAATCGACGTAAGGGAGTTTTGGAATTTGTAAAATGAGATCATGTATTCTTAGGATAACTCCAAGCTTGAAGTATGAGGAAAAGCTTATAAAGATCATAGAGTATACTAAAAAGGGTGTGAGAAATCAAGAAAATTTCACTTGTAAAAGTGTTGTGGAATGATCATCCGATGCAAGAAGTAACTTGGGAAATGGAAGTAAAGATGTTAAAGAAGTATCCGTAATTATTCCAGGTTTAAGTCAATTTCAAGGATGAAATTTTTGTAAGGAGGGGAGAATGTAATACCCCACACTCTTACCTTTGATTGGCTACTACTTGAAATAGGTTGAAAATTTGTATCAATGGCTAGAACAAAAATTGATCACTGTAATAAGACAAATATTTCAGTACAATAATATTTTATTGGGACCTTGATGTAATTATTGGATTTGTTCTACCCGTATCCTAAATCTTCGAAAGGCTACTATTATTAATAAAATAAGAATTTGAGGGTACGCTGGGAAGAGAAATTGATCCGTGCAATGAAACGCATGTTTTGGTGTGAATTATGCTACCCGAGGTATCAGAAGCATTTTCGTTATTTTGACCGCGTCCATAACTTTGACCATAAATTTGACCAAATAGAGAAGGAATTAAAGAATTTAAGTATTACCAATAGATTCAGTAAAATTTTTGGAGTTGGATGGTGAAATAAAATATTTTTCCGCTGCGAACCCGATTTTAGTCATTTCTGAGGAATATAGAAAATTGTGATTAAAACGGTGCGTGTGGCATTTTGTGGTTGGTGGCCCATGGACATGTGTCACATTATGAAAGGTTGTATGAGATATCATACAAGATAAAGCTTATCAAATAAGTTTTACAAAATAAATAAAAAAATAGGTGGACAAATAAAATTGCGACACGCGACGGATTGCCCACAATTTGTGACCAAATGGTCACCAATTTGGACCAAGAATGGCGGTTGAGAGCTAAATTTCAGCAAGAAATTTGTGCATAAGGAATAGAGAAAGAAGAGAGAAAGAAAAGGAAAGAAAAGCTAGAGAAAAATAGGGAGAAAAAGAAAAAGGAGAGAGAAATAAAGAAGTGTGTATCTTCTTGGTGTTCTTGGAACAAAATCACACCAAATAGCCTCAAATACAAGGTAAAACCCTACCTTTCTTGAATTAAAGTTTTTGTTGGGTAAATTTTAACATGAAAACATGATTTTCATGCCTTGATTTCGGATCAAAGCTAGGGTTTGTGAACTTTATACATGCTTATATATATGTCAGCTGCCTAAGGGTTTTTGAGTGATGTTTTGTGTGAGGAATAACTGAATAATTATGGTGGTTTAAAGGCTTATTTTCGGTTGAGGAGGTGATGATCAAAGTAAAGTGAAAATGGAATTAGTTGGAAAAATGGATTAAACAAGCTTTTGATTTGAAGAGATGAATTTGTGTTGAGTGAGTGAGACTCCTGTGAGCTTTTGAAATCTATAAATTACAGAATTAAAAGTTGATTTGAAGGAGAATTGAATGAACTAATAGTTCCAATTTGTTAAAAGACTAAAGAAGAAGAAAGGAAAGCATGAATAGTGATATTGAGGTAAAACTACAGGGGCTATTTTTGCCCAGTACCATGCCCTGGGAACTAGAATTCTCTAAAAGGGCTTATAGAGAATTAAAGTTAAGAGTCTTACGGTTGTTTTGGTATATCATGAGCCAAATCAGGGTTGTGGATTGAAAGTTATGTTCAAAATAAAATCATGTGTCGAAACAGCAATTCTAGAATTTTGCTTGGAACATGGACAAATTTAAGGATGTTTAATTGTGTTATTTTTTATGAAATAATTGGGAAATATAAAGTGAATCCCTGGTATATAAAGGTAGAAAGGATGTGGAAAAATGAAAACAAAAGAATCAAACAGATGACAAAAAACAGCGTTAATGAAAATTGAACATTTTCCTTAACCGTCGGTTAACCGTCAGTCCCCGTCAGCTAAATGTTAGTCGGACATCGGCTACCCATCAGGCACGTCGGCTAACCATCGGCTATTTTTTGGCCGAACATGAATTGACCCGAAAATAATGTTTGGTGTAGGTTTAGCGGTAAACGGCCAACCTAACGTCGGAAATGGTAGAAACGGCAATTAAACAGTCGTGAACGGAAAGAGTTGCTTAGAACATGATGTGTCCCTTAGATTTCTAAAACCCTTTCTGAAATCTAGCGTGCTTTGTTTTTTCATGAAATACTATGTTTTATACCGTTTTGGAAATCCCTGAATATACTTAAGGTTTATCTAAACAAGAATTTTTTTTATACCTTGGGCTTGAATGAACTCCATAATTAACTTGGAAACCTTAATTTATGTTTAAAGTATGAATTTGTAAATTTAGTCCTTTTTGGATTAAATACTTGAAATTTTCAAAAAATAATAAATTTTGGAATCGGATATTCTTAAATTGGCTAGAATGCCCTTACTGAAGCATTTTATTAAAATGTGTTTTCAAACTTTGATTTTTATCCTCTTGTGGGATTAGAATTCTGGATTTCTTAAAATAAATTTCTCTTGGAATCGGATATTTGGAAAATGATCCAAATGTCCTTATTGGAATGTTTTATGAAAACCTTTGGAATCGGGTATTAGGTAAATGATCAAAATATCCTTATTGGAACTCTTGTAAATATTTTTCAAATCAGGTAAGAATAAAATGACTCGAAATCGAGCACGGGTAGAATGACCCGAATGCCCTTGGAAAATGACTTTTGGTGATCAAGTACAGGGAAAACGACCCAAGTACTCTTGGAAATATGTTTTAATGTGTGAAAATAATTCTTTATCCTATTTCAACATGATTTTGAAAACTGATCTCTCATGATGAGATTGACTTTTGCAAAACGACTTTTGATCCCTGAAATTGTTTCATTGGCCTAATGTGCCTATGGAATGACTTGATTAGCCTAGCGGAGCTTATGTGAATGATTATTTGACTTGTGAATAGTGGGATCAAATTCTGAAAAATGTTTTTGCCCCAAAAATGTTTTGATTAAAAATCCTAAAGGATCAGATAACCCTCTAGCTTAATCAATCAGAGGGGTTAATAGTGGTGACGTTGAGTACTCAGCAAGGACTCTGATCTTTGTACCAGCCTACCTTAGAGTTAGATGGCCCTACTAACTTAGCCCAGTTCTAGGGATTGTCTCCCTCCGACGAGGAGATAGGATATTAAGATAAGTCGTATTGGTGAATAAGGTTGGCATTGAAACTGGTAAGTCAGGTTGGCATTGATACTGGTGAGTCAGGTTGGTATTGATACTGGTGTGTAAGGTTATAATTAATACTGGTGAGTAAGGTTGGTATTAGGATCCCCGACTTATGGTGAGTAAGGTTGGTATTGGGATCCCTGGGCTTACGGTGGTGGGAAAAACATTCTAAATTACTCGGTATTATGCTTATTTGCACTTACCCTCCCGACAATGCACAGTTGAGAACTATAGGTCCGTGTTCGTAGTACAATAAGATTCTGTTGTCGAAGGTGAAGCCTTGTGAGCTTTGTAGATAGGCCGACCTTCTGTTGAGAAAAGTGCCTATGATTTGAAATCGAGGTAATGTTTTAAAACTGAAACACCGTTTTCCAAAAATGATTGAGTTCTGAATAAAATCTTCTTTAATGAGTTTTGGAATTGCTTCCAGTTGGAAAATGTATGGAAAATAAAATGCTTTCTCCACAAAAGTTTATGTATTGTGTTCTTTCATAAAGCACTAGAATATACGGGACTCATTTGGCAATTCATCACTTACACATATCTTTTATCTTACTTTTTGTAGGATCTAGAGCTGAACGGATCTACAGATAGAAGGATGATACCATCGAGTCAGTAGTATAGGTCTAGACGTCTTTTCTTTTGATCACGTACTCTGTTCTATAGTATATAGAGATGGCATGTATGAGATTCTCTAATATATATTTTTGTGTGGCCATCAGCATGAGATGATATTAAGTCTGGACCTTTTATACACACACACACACACACACACATTTACTCTATTGTTTTTGTTATAAAGACCCCTTGTCCGAGAGATTGGACGGGGCAACAGCCAATGTTGGTATGCTTCCACTGTTGTGGGGTGTTATATGATATGCCTATGGATTGAACTGATTAGCCCCGCAGAGCCTATGAGATAGACAACACCAAGTAATCTAGCTAGTTCTGGGGTTTGTCCTACTTCAAACAGGGCGACAGGACATTGAGATGAGTTATCCTGACTAGCTATTTAGTACCTGGCAATTACTTTATGCCTGCAAGCATGTCGTGTTGAGAGTCGTTCACTGAATGCCGGGCGAGGACACTCGATAGCATTTGACTCCTTGCCTCCTCGATGGTGATTGACGTAAGGATTAGGACCACTGGCTTACGGTGGTAAGTAAAAGATTTATTGTGCTACAATACACTTAGTATGCCGCGGTATACTTGTTGTTTATTCTCAGTAGTACACTACGGTGTACTTACCTTCTGGTGACACACAGTTGAGTGCTATAGCTTGCAGTCAAAGTATAATAAGACGTGGCGCTGAAGGCGAAGCCTTGTGAGCTTTATACGCAGGCTGACCTTCTTTTGGAAAAGTGCCTGTGATTTGGAAATTGGAGCAATGATTTGAAATTGAAACACAGTTTTTTAAAAATGATTGAGTTCTGAATAAATTCTTTTTTTTAGAGTTTTAGAATTGTTTCTAGTATAAAATGAAATATTTTTCCACAAAGTCTTAGGTACTCTATTTGTTTAATAAAGCACTAGCACACACGGGACTCACTGGATGATTTTTCACTCACACACGTCTTTTATCTTACTCTTTTGTAGGATCTAGAGTTGAGCAGACCTATGAATAGCGGGACGATACCATAGTGATAGCAGCATAGGTCTGGACGTTTTCTCTTTTGATTATGTACTTTTACTGATATAGTATGGAGATTGCATGAAGGAGATTCTCTATTATGTATATATGATAATGTTGGTATAAGTCTGGACCTTGTATACTCTTTTGGCTCTTCGTTATAAAGACCCCATGTCTGGGTAACTGGACGAGGTGACATCTGGATTAGTATGCTTTCGCTGTTACTTCTAGTAGGGGTGTTACACCTTGTAGAAATGCCAAGCCTACATTTTTAGATGTTTTTAGGCCTGCTGAGGTTTATAATGGGTTTAAGGCCTATCTGCATGTCAAGCCTGATGCAACGGACCGGTTTAAGGTTTTGATCCAGTTCAACGAAATTGTTCATGGAGAGGTGTTGATGTGTTTTCTTCTAATTGAATTGAAAACGATGTCAAAAGTTTATTGTATTGATTTCATATTTGTTACATCTTAATGGAATTGGGAAATGAAGTTAAGATTACAAAACAAAAGTAATCAAAGATTGGTTGATTTCACCTAGAGTATAGGGTCATTGGCTAATTTCATGTTTATAAGGTATAAGTTTAAAGCATTTTTTGGTTGCTTTAGTTTGATTTGGTGATGTGTTCAGACTTGGGCATAAAAATCATACAAAAACTAAGTACATTCCCAATCAAGTTTAAATTAAAACGTTTAACCCAAATCACACATATGAGCAAACGTACTCATCATTAACCGAGCATAGGGTTCAAACGAGTGTCGATCCTTAAGGAACAAGTAGACATTAATAACCTTTCTTTTATTGTTTAACTGACTCGATAAAGTGATAAACAAAGAAAAAAAAGAAAATCAAAATAAAAATATATACATGTCAAGGATGGAAACTTATGTAACTCAAGCCATTGGTTAGACAACCATAATCTTAAAGTATCCAATCTTTATCACAATCAATTATTCCCTTGGCATCATGAAGGATTAATATAGACTCACTTCGTTTCCAATCCATGAATCCCTATCTTCTAGGTAACTAAGCATCACATTCTTGTCTCAACCAGTCTTATCCAAAAGATGTATTAAACCCAATCATTTGATTAAATTTCCATTCCTGGCAAACTTAAACATGAAATTAACCAATGAATCCATTCCTGACAGACATCAATTAACCTTTAATTACCTTGTTCTTAGCAATTAACCCCCTTTTCAAGCAAGTTAAGAGACAATAAATATGAAATCAATGAATTGAAACTACCATCAACCCATTTTCTAAGCAAGTCAATAGATAGCAACAATCAACCAATCTCGTAATCAGCCCAAGTAATTAAATACCAAGAAGAACAATCAATTAATCAAAAGATCAAACAACTCTAAATATCATGAATATCTAAACCAATGCCAAATTACAATAAAACAATTAAAACATCATTGGCAAGAAGAAGAAAACAGAGTAAAAAAAAATGCACACATAGGCAAGCCTCCTTCTTCTTCCTTTGAAGACCTTCTTGTACAACCCTCCTTGAACTTGAAGAATTCCTCATTTGATTGAGTAATTTTCTATGATAATAAATGAATTCTCCCATATTTCCTTGTGTTTTTCATCAATTTATAGGCTTAGGAAGTGCTTAAACTCGTAGGTAAAGTGTTCTTGGCCGAGTAGAAGTTGAAAGATACTAAAATTCCTCAGATTACCAAAAACCGCGTAGAAAAATCACAACACCGCCTTAGCTTCAGGGCACAGCCAGGGCCGCCTTGGCTCCTGGAGCCGGCGCCGATTGTGTTCTGCTTCTCCATTTGTTCGCCAATTTTTCTCTGAATTTTACACAATGCATCCAGAATGCAGCCGGCGCTAGTTCCAGCTTCACAGCCAGTGCCGCCTTGGTTCTGTTCTGCTCTGTTTCAACAATTTTTCCGTCGCTTCAAAGTTTGTTTCAACAGTGGATGGCCAGCGCCAGTTCTAGGGTCCTAGCCGGCGCCGCCTCTCCTATGTTTTGCGACGATTTTGTTTCGTTTTACCCTAAAAATCTGAAATAAAGAACAAAATACCTTTACAAGGATAAAATCTCAAATATAAAGGAATATGACTAGTTATTGAATAAAATGTATTACAAATGAACCTCAAAAAACTAGAAAAAATATGACTAATTTAGCCCCTATCATATTCCCCCACATTTAACTCTTTGCTTGTTCTCAAGCAAAGTATCAAGAACAAGTAGGAAAACATAAGGTTTAACAAATCACTCAATCAATTTCAAACAACATTTTCAACGCTTTCTCCATTCAAGAATATAAAACACATGACTACTACATCTTTCACAACCAATGAAAGACTTGTATTAGTGACAAATGACTTAGTAGAACCATCACAATACTTCACACTATTCTTAAACCGTTGGAAAGAATTTAGTTCAAAAAGAATATGCATTCCACATGCTTACTTTTCACACACTCTCTCCACTAATCTGAGACATATCATGATTCTACTTAGATCAAGTAGGACTTTTAAGCTTGTAATGTAAGGCTAAAGGTAAAGGCTTGTAATATAGCTTATCAAACGAATGATATAGGAGAATAAAAAATCAAAGAAACTGAGAGTTAGCAAGAAAGGATAAACAAATGAATCAATAATTTCCAACTCTTCTTTCTCTCTTATACCAGAAATCAATCAAACCATAACCTCATATAGCAATTACAACTCCACTCAAGCAAATCCTACATTTTTTTTTCTTTTTTTCTTTCAATTCTTCTTTTCATCAACTCTTTTCTATTTCTTTCACAAGATCACTCAAATTTCCAGCAATGGTGTCAAAGACTTTATGTGAACTTTAACTTTTTTTTTTCAGCTCAATCACCATTCCTTTTGTGATCTTTTTTTTTTTTTTTTTCTTCATTCCATTCAATAAGTCTTTTCTCTCACTTTCTTTTTCTTTTTCATTTTCAACTCCTTTTTTTTCTCACTCTTACTGTTGTTTGTTTTATTCCCTTTTCCTTTCTAGCTCAACTTGTTATTGATCTATGACTGAAAGTAACAAGTCATGATGCTTATCCCAACATTCTTCCTCAACATTCTCTTACACATACTTTCATCCATCAAGAGTAAAAAATTTGAAAAATTATTCAAACTCTCAGCACAAGCAATGGACAAAATATTGTGACGGGTTTTAATGAAAGAAATCAACAGTTTAGGCTCAAAATAGGCACTAAGGATGATATAACAATAGGTAGGCTTGAAAAGCTCAAACTATCCAAAGAAAACCTATTACCGTCATCCCTAAGTTAAATCATGATTTTCTTTCTTATTTCACCTCGAGAGGTATTCATGTAAGTTCTAGAATGCTCTATGAATTTTAGTAGAAAAATAAGATTTAAAAACAATGTAAAGCATTTGATCAAGAACTACTTTGTCCAAGTGAGTGCAAAAAGTCATGCATAAGCCATAAATGATCTAGAACATATGCTCTATAATCCATCATAAAGACATGTATTAAAAATATAGCTTGAAATCCAAATAAAATCAGAAAAAAAAAAATTGAAAATTTTGAAAATTTTTGCTCACAAGAAGGATAAAGTCTATGCATACGTAGAAGAATTTTCAATCAAATCACTCCCCCACACTTAAACTGGACATTGTCCTCAATGGCCAAATAACTAGAACAAGGAATAAACAATGCCAAGAGACCAAAAATATAAATGGGAAAAGAGAAGAAAGAAATTACTTTCATGACGGAGTAGCTCCAATTTTCCAAACTTTGTGTTGAAAATAAAATTGATAAAAATTTGGACAAAGTATATCACCAAACCACTCCTCCGCACTTAAATTGAGCAATGTCCTCATTGGCAAAAAATAAATACAAGAAAGCATCTCCAAAGGGACTAAAAATAATAATGGGATAGAAAGTTTAAGTAATACTCTCTAAGTGCAATAATGTTCCAATAGATATCCAACCTTGAGGTAAAGAGAAGGGCTTGTCCAGGAGGACTTTATTCTTGTAAAAGAAAACACAAATAAAAGCACAAGGAAAATAATAATAAAATAAAAACCTACCAAAATAAAAGTAAACAAACTAAAGAAAAAGATTCAAATAAAAAATATAAAACAAAAACTTTTCATACTCATCATGCTTCCTCATCAAATCTTTTGAAAGGAAATTAAAGCTCAAAATAGAAGATAGGCATGATGAATGTAGAATGGAGAGAGGTTTTTGAAAAATAGAAGGTTTATGAAAATAATTTTTCTCACTAAAACAAAACACATAAACCTCTTTCTCTAACATTTCTTTAGACACACAAATATTGTTGTCAACGTATAAGTACACATGATTTCTAAAGAATGCATCAAGCTTGAAATCACCTTTTAACCCTTCAAAAAAATTGTTATAATTGAAATTTCCCTTAGAACTTAGCAATTGAGTTCCTAAAGATGGGATCAAGAAAATCCTTACTTTTTAAGGTATGGTCTACAAAAGCTAAGTTACCTCCCTGAAATTGGGGTAAAGGGTAGAATTCGTCAACATCCTCAAAGGGTTTCTTATAATGTAACGTTGAAAGATCCAGCTCCTTGAGGTATGATAAATTTAACACGGCATCATTTGGACCCTTGTTCTCCAAGAACTGAGAGGAACCTAAAAAATAATCATGTGATAAAGAGAGATTAGAATTACTAGCACGTAGAATAGAATTGAATACCTCCCTTTCCACATTGGACAATTGGTCCTCATATCCTCTCTCCTTTACTTGGAGATTCTCTTGTTCAAGTATATTGGCCTTTATGGCATCCTCAACCAACTTGGCTAGTTGTGTTCTTTGATAGCTCAATCGTTGAGACGCTTCTTCACGCTACAGAATAGATGAATTTGTATTGGCAACAAAAGAATTCACCGATGTTATTAATGATGTCTCACTAAGAACATCAATGCGAGATTGTAATCTTGCTAATCTAGCATCATTGTAACTCCTTTAATTTTGTGCCCAAAAATAGTTGTCCATGATGATATCAACCTCACACAAAAAAGAAAAAAGAAAAACAAACAAAAATAATAGAGAAACAAAGAAAAGAAAAAAAATAAAAAGGTAAAAGCAAAGAATCCAAAACATAAAGAGAAGAAAACATACACATTAGATATATTCAAAAGCTACCTAAACAAAAAAAAAAAAAAAGTAAGTGGTATTAAGAATGCAACATGAAGTAGGTTAGTCAATTAAGTCAAAGTTGGTAAATTAGATTACAAGAGACAAAAGATACAAAAGATGGCACCTTTTTGAAAAAAGAACAATTATACAAATTTACATATTTACATATTCAGATGGTTAAATCAACAAAATCCAACCTTTCATGCTATTGTTCCCCGGCAACGGTGCCAAAAACTTGATGTGTTTAGACTTGGGCATAAAAATAATATAAAAACTAAGCACATTTCCAATCAAGTTTAAATTAAAATGTTCAATCCAAATCACACATATGAGCAAACGTACTCATCATTAACCGAGCATAGGGTTCAAACGAGTGTTAATCCTCAAGGAACAAGTAGACATTAATCACCTTTCTTTTATTGTTTAACCGACTCGATAAAGTGACAAACAAAGAAAAATAAAATAAAAGAAAATCAAAATAAAAATATATACATGTCAAGGATGGAAACTTATGTAACTCAAGCCATTGGTTAGACAACCATAATCTTAAAGTATCCAATCTTTATCACAATCAATTATTCCCTTGGCATCATGAAGGATTAATATAGACTCACTTCGTTTCCAATCCATGAATCCCTATCTTCTAGGTAACTAAGCATCACATTCTTGTCTCAGCCAGTCTTATCCAAAAGATGCATTAAACCCAATCCTTTGATTAAATTTCCATTCCTGGCAAACTTAAACATGAAATTAACCAATGAATCCATTCCTGACATACATCAATTAACCTTTAATTACCTTGTTCTTAGCAATTAACCCCTTTTTCAAGCAAGTTAAGAGACAACAAATATGAAATCAATGAATAGAAACCACCATCAACCCCTTTTCCAAGCAAGTCAATAGAAAGCAACAATCAACCAATCTCGTAATCAGCCCAAGTAATTAAATACCAAGAAGAACAATCAATTAATCAAAAGATCAAACAACTCTAAATATCATAAATATGTAAACCAATGCCAAATTACAATAAAACAATTAAAACATCATTGTCAAGAAAAAGAAAATAGAGTAAAAAAAAGCACTCATAGACAAGCTTCCTTCTTCTTCCTTTGAAGACCTTCTTGTACAACCCTCCTTAAACTTGAAGAATTCCTCCTTTGATTGAGTAATTTTCTATGATAATCAATGAATTCTCCTCTTTTCCCTTATGTTTTTCATCTATTTATAGGCTCAGGAAGTGCTTAAACTCATAGGTAAAGTGTTCTTGGTCGAGTAGAAGTTGGAAGATACTAAAATTCCTCAGATTACCAAAAACCGCATAGAAAAATCATAGCACTGCCTTAGCTTCAGGGCACAGCCGGCGCCGCCTTGGCTCCTGGACCCAGCACCGGTTGTATTTTGCTTCTCCACTTGTTCGCCGATTTTTCTTCGAATTTTGCACAATGCGTCCAGAATGCAGCCGGCGCTGGTTCCAGCTTCACAGTTGGTGCCACTTTGGTTCTATTCTACTCTATTTCAACAATTTTTCCGTCGCTTCGAAGTTCATTTCAACAGTGCATTGCTGGCGCCTGTTATAGGGTCCTAGGCCGGTGCCACCTCTCCTCTGTTTTGCGACGTTTTTGTTTTGTTTTACCCTAAAAATCTTAAATAAAGAACAAAATACCTTTGTAAGGGTAAAATCTCAAATATGAAGGAATATGACTAGTTATTGAACAAAATAATTATAAATGAACCTCAAATAACTAAGAAAAATATGACTAATTTAGCTCCTATCATTTGGAAATCTGCTAAATTAATTAAGGAATAGTGATTCCATGGATTGGGAAAGAAATGGAATCTATTTAAATAATTTCATGACTTGGGAAACGATTAGATTTTACTTAAGTTCCCTCATGATGCTAAGATGACAATTGATTGTGATGAATGCTAAGTGATCTAATATTATTTTCTTCAAGATGATTGTCTAGTTACATGAATTTGCATCCTTAAGTTATATCTATTTTTTATCTTTAGTTATTTTTCTTTTTATTCTCTTCTTATTTTATTGGCTAAACAATAAAGATTTGGGTAAGGTAAGGTGGGAGCCTAAGTTTTCGTAGATTCGATACTTGCTAGTCCTTATACTATACGATGGGTATACTTGCCCGTTTGTGTAGTTTTAGTGGTTGGCATTTTAATTTAAACTTAATTAATTGTGTAATTTGTTGATAATATTTTCTATACTAAAAAAACACGCATCAAGTTTTTGGCACTGTTGCCGAGGATAGGAACTATTAGAAACACTTGAGTCTGGTTGATTTAGCCTTTGTTGTATTTGTATATACACTAACTTTTGTGTTTATGTAGTTTGTGAATATTTCTAATTTGTGTATTTTTTCTTTTCTTTATTTTTCCGTTATTTTTGTTTGTTGTTATTTTTATTTTTGATTTGATTTTTACTTTTCTTTGAGTGTGAGATTCAAAACATCATCATGGACCATTATTCTTGGGTACAATGTCAAATGAGCTATAATGATGATATATTGGCAAGGTTGCAAGCTCCCATTGTTACTTTTAGTGAGACGTCACTTGAAGCTTCAATCTAATCATTTGTTGCCAACACAAACACGTCTATTAGGGGGTACAAAGAAGCATCCCAACGAATGAGCTCTGCAAGAACACAATTAGCCAACTTGGTTGAAGATGCTATAAAGGCCTATACACTTACACAAAAGGACCCCCAAGGAGAGGAGAGATGATATGAGGAACAATTGCCCAATGTGACAAAAGAGGTATTAGATTCTACTTTATGTCCTAATAATTATAACCTCTCTTTGTCACTTGATTTCTTAGGTTTCTATCAATTCTTGGAGAACAATAGTCTAAATAATGATGTGTTAATATTAAAATGCCTCAAGAAGTTGGATCTTTCACTGATACATCATAAGATGCCCTTGGAGTATGCTCACAAATTCTACCCTTCATCCCATCCAAATAGAGGAAACTTAGTTTTTATAGACTATGTATTGCAATGTAAGGATTTCTTGATCCTATCTTTGAGAAACTCAATTGCTAAGTTTCAAGGGGAATTTTCAATCTAACACACCTTTTGAAGGGAAACATAGTAATTTCAAGTTTGATGCATTCTTTAGATACTATGTGCACTCATATGTTAAAACAGTATTTGTGTACCTAAAGGAATGTTCGAGAATGAAATTCATGTATTTTTATTTTACTGAGAAAAATTGTTTTCATGAACATGATCTTTTTTAAAAACCTCTCATCTTTTTACATTCATCAGGCTTATTTTCTACTTTGAGCTTAAACTTCATTGACAATGGTTTTATGAGGAAGCATGATGAGTGGAAAGAGTTTGTATCTTTGTTTTATATTTAGTTTTGTTAAGTATTTTGTTTTTTCCTCTCCCAAATAAGGAAAATATTTTTCAATTTAATTGTGGGGGAGTGAGTCATTGTGGTTCTTCTTAGGAGTTTTATTAGTC
Organism: Voacanga thouarsii; assembly: GCA_026120185.1. Taxonomy (NCBI): domain Eukaryota; kingdom Viridiplantae; phylum Streptophyta; class Magnoliopsida; order Gentianales; family Apocynaceae; genus Voacanga; species Voacanga thouarsii. Next base: position 219,156 of record JANUWF010002236.1, on the reverse strand, counting down.
TTTCTTGTATTTTATTTTTTGTGTGTTTTATTTTGGTTATTCTTTTCTTTGTTCTTTTAGGAGTGTTTTATTTTACCGGGTTGAATAAATATTTCTTGGACAAGCCCTTCTCTCTATTCCAAGTTTTGATATCTATTGGAGTGTTATTGTATTTGGAAAGTATTGCTTGACCTTCTACCTACCTTATTATTTTTGGTCCTTTTGGAGACTCTTTCATCTATTAATTTTTAGCCAATAAGGACATTATCCAGTTGTAAGGGAGTTCTTTGGTGATATTCTTTATCTTTTCTTGGTATCGAGGCCATTAAAAATTTGAAAACGACATAAAAATGAACAAACACAAACACAGAAAAAATTTTGAACATTTGAAAATTTTGGAGCTAAATTGAGCTTATTTGTCTATAATGAAGTTTTGGTTTTCTTTTTAACTTTAGATATAGATTTTTCATTCATTATGGTTGGATTTTATTTAAAATGGTAAATTTGTGTATTAAGTTAGATTTTGCTAAGCCTTGAGAATTTAAGGTAACATTCGTTATATTTGGTATTTGAGTTTTGTTTTTTTCTTTAAGTTTAAATATGGATGATATGATAAAATATGGGAAGAGTTGTTGGCTAATTTTTGTATTATGGATTTAAATTTTGGTTGACTTTGAGTTGTGAATAAGGAATATGAGGAAATAAAAAAAAATTGAGTGAAAAGAAAAAAAAACGTAAGTTAAAAAAAAAATCTTTCATCTTTTGAGGGGGGAAAAAAAAAGAAAACCTTTTGCTGAAAAGGGGGTTAGTATGGAGAGAAATGGCAAGTATTGTTCAGTGCACTCTTTGGAAACTATCTCGAAGGCAAGAAAGAAAGAAAAGAAAGACAAAATGATGAAAAAGAAAAATGGTAATGACTATAAAGGGGCCAATACAATGCATGAATTGAAATTTATTCACTTGGGGCTATCAATTCCCTAAGTCATTGAAAAAAATATATAAGTAGAGTATTTTCCTTATTTTATTGACTTGAGTTGTGTAAATTTGAGTTTATAATTCTTGAATTGGTTAAATGGATTGACTTGTATGATTTATGTTATCTATGTTTTTGCTCAAGGAGTAGGATAATTTTCTTGTATTTGATATAAGCTTGTTTAACTTAACTTTGATGGCCTTAGGATTATTTGATTTAATACATTAGTTTAAATGGTTTTAAAAGGGTTAAATAATGAATGACAAGTTTGTATTTGAGGTTGGAAGAAGATTATTCATTTATTATGGATGAATTTGCTAAGGATAAGTTGAAAGTTGTTTCGTCTTATGCTATTTGCTTAGTGTCTAATTCTTGTTTGCTTAAGGGCAAGCAAAAGTTCAAGTGTGGAGGTATGTGATAGGGGTAAAATTCATTTATATTTTTTTAGTTATTTGAGAGTGTTTTGTGATACATTTATTGTAATAACTAGGTATATTCCTTCATATTTGATGTTTTACCTTTGAAAAGGTATTTTGGATTTCTATTGCAAAAAATGACAAAAAAAAGAACAAACCATTGCCGTCGCCAGAGCCAAGCATGACCTACAGAGCCAGAGTCGGAGTCAGTGCCGGCCCCAATCTGGAAAAATAGGGGTTCGTCGTTCAAAAAATAGAGCACGATCGGGCAGACCAAAGCACCAGCCGTGCCAAACGAAGCCGACGCCGGCCTTGAACTGCCCAATGTAGGCGAGCTTTCCAATTATGTGCGGATTTGGTAATTTCCCAAGAGTTTTGGTATTTTCTAATCTCTACTCAACTCAGGACTCTTAAGGAATGAATTTTAGCCTTTTAGAAGCCTGTTTAAACAAGAAAAACACAAGATAAACGGGTGATTTGAAGGATCCAAGCTAGCGACTTATTGTTCAAAAACAAAATCACCACTCAAAGAAGCATTGTTCAAAGAAGGTCTTCCAGAGAAGAAGAATGGCTTATCTATGAGTTCTACCTTTTATCCTTTGTTTACTTTTCTAGAAAAATGATGTGCTTAATATTTTGATTGTAATTAGATATTATTTTGGAGATGATGATTTTGAGTTAATTGGAATTTTTTATCAATCTATGGTTGTCCTAAGTATTTGATTGCTTGTTATCATCGGTTATTGATGCATTTTCTTCTAATTAACTTGAGAACCGTTGTTAGAAGTTTATTACATTAATTTCATATTTGTTAGATCTTAATGGAATTGGGAAACGAAGTTATGATTAAAGAACTAAAGTAATCAAAGATTTATTGATTTTACCTAGAGCATAGGTTCATTGGCTAATTTCATGTTTATAAGGTATAAGTTTAATGCATCTTTTGGTTGCTTTGGTTTGATTGGGAAATGGACCAAATTAATCAAAGGATGGTGATTCCATGGATTGGGAAAGAAGTAGAATCTACATAAGTTCATGACTTGGGAAACAATTGGATTTTACTTAAGTTCTTTCATGGTGCCAAGATGACAATTGATTATAATGAATGCTAAGTGATTCAATATTATTTTTTCAAGATGATTGTCTAGTTACATAAATTTGCATCCTTCAGTTATATCTTTTTTTTTTATTTCCCTTTTTATTCTCTTCTTATTTTATTGGCTAAACAATAAAGATTTGGGTAAAGTAAGGTGGGAGCCTAAGTTCTCGTGGATTCGATACTTGCAAGTCCATATACTATACGATGGGCATACTTGCCTGTACGTGTGGTTTTAGTGGTTAGAATTTTAATTAAAACTTGATTAATTATGTAATTTGTTGATAATATTTTCTACACTAAAAAAACACACATCACACACCATCACCATCAATGGCCGAACCAGGAACAATAATTTCATCTAACACACTAGAATGAGCATATGTACTATACCAAAATTTTGCCTGGCCTCTACATCTATTAATATAAAACAAATTCAAATTTCCCCTCGAATTGACTAAATTACCACCTCTCCTATAATTGTATCTGCTATAAGCTGATCTAAGCCTATACATTTTTGAAATTGAACCACTTGTAACTTTCACCGAAATTGCCAGCATTTATTTACACCTATCAACTCCTATATTTAGCTTAAAACCCCACAAAAGTTCAAATGTTATATCAGATATACCTTTGATTTGAATACAATGATCTCATTGGCTATTCCTAAACGATGTCATTTCGTTATCACCTGTTTACATCTTCTCCCTGAAGAAATAGTCTCCTAATTTACTTTCCTAATATGATTGAGTGCACCCTACTTTAATAATTCCTCAATTCAATTGGCCCATATTGTCGACACGTGAGACCCACAACATAAACTTTACACCACAAATTTTAAATTTTAAATTTACTACTGGCAATATAGGTAGTACAGGGGGTAATTATAACAATGTCCGTAATAATGCCCTAGTGTATTTTATAACTTGGGAAAGCAGAATCTCACGTATTGTAACATTTTCAATTAATAGTCGTATGGTCTTTTACAACTAAATGTGGCATCCCAACAATCTTCTAAGTGTAAATTGGTCTCTAACTATAACAGCTAGGGAAATAACTTCATTTGCTAATTATGGATACATGCCAAAAGGTTAATGGCCCTTTACTCAGGATATGATGATTAAAAAACAACTCCAAGTGTAAATTGGTGCTCCTTTACTTAGGATATGCTGATTAAAAAACCAAAAATATGTTATTTTATATTGGTCACATAGCGGCATACAAAAAGAATACAATGTAAAATATTTAAATTAGCTTGACACGTGGCTTAGGCTTATTCCTGTGATCCAGTGCAACAATTACGGATGATGTAACTATTTCTAACAATTGGACTGGGTCAAACTGAATAGTACTGGACATCCTATTGGAGCCCACTTGAGAAACAGAAGGCCCAAATCCTCGTTACACAATGTTGGGCCTATATTTAATGCTAGGCGTATTGAAATTGATGATCTGGCTAGACACGTAGAGGGCTGAGATCGTACCCAAGAGACTTCTATATATACCACTCCAGTTACTCTAATTCGAAGCATAGATTGAATTGGAGTGACCTCTGTAGCATCTAGAGTAAGTGCCTTTATTACCAAAATGCCACGCATTCGCAATTCCTTTTGTATTCAAGCTATGAACATATTCCTTACATATTCTCAGTGTCCATTAGATAAAACAATCATGCTTTTACTACTCCAAGCCATTCAGTACTCTATCCACCGATTTATATCCACGTACCTCAAAAAACCCATTAAGACAGTAATGGGCACCTACATGTCCTAATTCAGTTCAATGGTAAATTCCAAACCCATAATTAACGATTCTTCGACCTTATTCACCGCTTAACAAATAGACAACTTCATCCAAACATCCAACCTGCTAGAAATTCATCTGATGTGTAATTCTATATCGCAAAGGGAGGCAATTTTATTAAATCTAGTTCATTCCAAATCGACGAACGCAGTGCTAGATGATGCTAATAAAAAATTACATAGGTATATACAGAAGCACAGATTACATCTAGCAAAGCCCAAGCCCTTCAAATAATCAAGGAGAAAGATCCCAAATCATTTTTCCTTCAATTTCATAATATCTCTGCAAACACAAATAAAATATTCACAAAACCCCCTAAACCATATATTAATAGATATTTTAATTTTAATAATGTTCCTATAGATACCATTAACTGGGCTGTTGAAAATGTAAGAAATGTTGTTGTACGGGTAAATAGACCTAAGAGTATTGTTATTGAGAATCCCACACTAATAGGTAAAATTGTATGGACCCAGTCTTTGGGTCTATATAATTATTTGTATGGACATCTAGATTTAAATTCAAATGTATTTTCAAATAGTGATTTTATAACTTCATTAATGACGTCAATCCTCAAAAAACTACAAAAAATTCTTTGGAGCCTAGAAGGATTGACAATCAAAAGCAAAATATCGCAAGCCAGTTCATATTAGGTGGCATCCCAATAATCTTCCTATGCAATCCAAGTGAGAGGTCCAACTACATGTCCTACTTATCTAAATCAGAGCACCAAGCTCTAAAGGAATGGACATTAAGAAATGTAGACACCATCTCCGAAGCTTTCTTCTCCGAAAATTCATACATCCCAGAAGATAATTCACAAAGCAGCCAAGAGAGGAACATTTAGACATAGACGAACCAATCTCTATTTCGGCTGCATTATATACGAATCTCCTTACTACAAGTACGATAGATTTTCGCACGGGGAAAAATCTTACATTCATTTAATGCAACACTGGCATGTATTAGAAGGATGTGAAAAACCCAATACACATCAGTATACCATTACTCCTAGAGGACATCAATCTCAAAATAACATTCAATCTCTAGATAAGGTTCAACCATAACCTGAGGAAAGCACTGGGTCTGCACAAACATCTCCTGAACTATTGGATATGGACTTCATTAACTGGCTTGAACTCAAAATTATTCTTACGTCATATAAGACCTATAATTTTAAATTTCTCAAAGAATGTAGGTGTTATTTCAGTCAACTCAATTGTAATGGCAGGAGATAGTCTAGCTAATTAGACTTGGGTCCATGAAATAGAATGTAATCATAGACATAAAATAACTTTCAATCTTTACTAAAAACTTCTGAATTTTAGCTTACAATGCATATTAACATCCCATGTCTCCTTATAATAGCTGATTGAAATATGAATGTGATTTTCATTGTGAATTAACGCGTGGAAAGACTTTTAACTTTTTGTATTCTTTCTGTATCCCGCTGCGCTAAGTGTAATTCTAAGTGCAAATTAGTGCTCCTTTACTTAGGATATGCTAATAACAAAGAAGCAAATAGGTTTACTTATCCATCACACGTCTACCGTTTCCTTTACCCTTTAAGATTTAACTTGATTTTGAATTCAAAATAAATTCCACATTTATACACACTAATGTCACTCCAGTATATATGGGGCTTGTTGCCTAATCACTTCAATCTGGTTACGCCATATCTTGTCATTTACCCTTTAAGCTTTAAGTTGAATTTAAAATCAAAGATAATAGAATAGTATCATGACTCTAATAGATTTGGTGTCTACTGCCATGTCACTTCATAACGAGCAGGCCATACCTTTCTCTTTACCCTTTAAACTTTAATTTGATTTCAAAATCAAAACTAATAGAATTGTAACATCATTCCAATTGATTTGGGGTCCACTACCGCGTCACTTCAAACCAAGCGGACCATACCTTTCCTTTTACCCTATAAACTTTAATTTGAATTTAAAATCAAAACCAACAGAACTATAACATCATTCCAAGTGATTTGGGGCCCACTACCATGTCACTTCAAACCAGATGGGTCATACCTTTCCCTTAACCCTTTAAGCTTTAATTTGAATTCAAAATCAAAACCCACACCTATGAACAGTAAAGTCACTCTAATTGGGATGGGACCCGCTATTTAGTCACTCCAATTGAGATGATGAATCTCCTTGCTGCAAGTACAATGGATTTTCACGCGAGGGAAGAGATTACACCACTTCAATGCAACACTAGAATGTATTGGGAGGATGTGAAGAAACCCAATACACATTAGCATACCATTGCTCCTAGAGGAAATCAATCTCAAAAAAAATATTCAATCTTCAGATAAGGTTCAACGACAACCGGAGGAAAGCACTGGGTCTACAAAAATGTTTCTTGAACTATCAGATGTGGACTTCATTAATCGGATTGAACTCAAAATTGATCTTACGTTACATTAAAGCTATAATTTAAATTTCTTAGAGAATGTAGGTGTTATTTCAATCAACTTAATTGTAATGGCAGTAGATAGTCTAACTGATCGAACTTGGGTCTGTGAAATAGAATATAATCATAGATATGAAATAACTTTCAATCTTTACTGAACACTTCTAAATTTCATCTTACAATACATATTGACATCCTATGTCTCGTTATAATCGGTTATTGAAATATGAATGTGATTTTCATTGTGAATCAACATGTGGAAAGCCGTTTAACTTTTTGTATTTTTTCTATATCCCGTTGTGCAAAGTGTAATTCTAAGTGCAAACTGGTGCTTCTTTACTTAGGATGTATTGATCAAAAAAGCAAATAGGTTCATTTATCCATCATACGTCTACCTTTTCCTTTACCCTTTAAGATTTAATTTGATTTTGGATTCAAAATAAATTCTACATTTATACACACTAAGGTCACTCTAGTATATATGGGGACCATTACCTAACCACTTCAAATTGTGCGGGCCATATCTTGTCATTTACCCTTTAAGTTTTAAATGGAATTCAAAATCAAAGACAACAAAACAGTACCGTCACTCCAATAAAATTTAGGGTCCACTGACATGTCACTTCATAATGGGCGGGCCATACCTTTCCCTTTACCGTTTAAACTTTAATTTGAATTCAAAATCAAAACCAACAGAACTGTAACATCATTCCAATTGATTTGAACCAAACGGGCTATACTTTTCCCTTTACCCTATAAACTTTAATTTGAATTTAAATTCAAAACTAACAAAATTGTAACATCATTCCAAGTGATTTGGGGCCCACTACCACGTCACTTCAAACTAGGCAGGCCATACCTTTCCCTTTACCCTTTAAACTTTAATTTGAATTTAAAATCAAAACCCACACCTGTGAATAGTAAAGTCACTCCAATTGAGATCGGACCTACTATTTAGTTGAGAGGAAAGTTTAAATCAAACGATAGTTTTTTTGAGCATGATATTATGTGTAAAAGTTTATAATTACATTAACAAATTAAATGATGGATTGTTGGAGATATTTTGTTAATTAGAAGATAAAAGAGATAGTGTACTATATATTAAGTCATATTTCCTATAATATTCATATTCTACATTTTATTGTGCAATCAAACGTGTTTAAATATTAGTAGAAAGTTATTATTTGTGGTTGATCAGTAATAGGAATTAATGACCTCAATTGAAATTTGTGACTTGTGATAACATGATTGATCATACGAAATGTAATAATTATTCTTGGAAAGTTATGACTTGTAAACTCATGATTTATCAATAGTGAATAGTGGTGACTAAAAATTATGATTCATGAAAGCATATCTAGTGTTTTCTTGAAAATAAATTATCTCTGCTCTTCTCTAAATTAAGCATCTCAATTTGTATTTTCTGATGGTTAATTAGAGGTTTTACGTATTCTTTATTTAATATTCTTGGAGAGAAATTAGAATATTTGCTATCTCATTTCTCAAATATTATTGTTGTATCCTAAATGTAATTTGCCATAACCCGTAACAAATAATTCATGTAGTGGGGATAAATAACACCTTAAGGAAAGTGATATATATGCCTCAAGAATTTTTCTTTATCTTCTCCTACATTTTCTTGAACCATCCCTATATACCTACGACAAAGTCGGACATACAAGGAAGGTTAATAATCTTCTAGTAGCGAATAGTTGCTAGTTTTGGAAGAATGTATTCAAGTTGTCCAACCGCAAGAAGTTCCATTACATGATTAGCCACTCAATAGATGTTTTAGTTGCACTAGATTCTTCAATTTAAAATCTAAATTCAGAGGCACAACATTCATAAAAAAATATAAAGTCAGTGCTAATCATTTGATTAGTTTGCCAAATTCAATTTTGCTTTCTCAATCGGAGCAATTACAAACTCCTTTTATCTTCTATATATGCATGATTTGGCAAATTCAAATTTGGAAAATTTAACATTGGAAGATGCTCAGATTGCCCATTTAAATACTATGAAAGTAGCAAAAATCATTAAGCATGAAGACATCCTACTTGATAGTGCTGGTATCAAGTTGCTCAATTCGGTGCATGATTTACAGCCTAGTCTTCTAGCAAAGGATGATGTTAGAATGGGGGGTGCATGTTCTAAAAAAGGATACAAGGCATTATTTATCTTCTCTCACTAATTAGATTTGCATTGGCTTTGAAGTAGAAATCTAATGGCATACAACTTAACTAAAGAGGCAAAGAGCACATAAGGTGAAACAATCATTTCCTCAATCAACTCAAAAAAAAAAAATACAATTTCTAATTTATATGTTAATCTAGTTGAAGTTGCAGTTGATGATTATAATGATGAGGACTTTACATTGATTTAATCATGCTAAAGTATATAGAAAAAAAAACTGTTCTCTTCTATCTAAACATAGCATGATCGCTAAGCAAATAATTTGAGGTCATTCTTTATAACTATTTTGTTGTGCGTACATTGCACAGGTTCGTTGTACATATTTTGATATGCTTACATTGTTTGGGTCCTTCGTATACGCTTTTGATGTGCATTTATTGTCAGAATTCGTTGTACACACGTCACACAGATAGCCTTTAGTTAGATTCAACTATGATTACGTATACCACAGAACCCTACCATGTATCAAATAAAGAATCTCTTCAATTCAATTCAACTATGTCCACGTATTACTATAGGACTCTATCAGGTATCCTCCAAGGAGTATTTGATAGGGTCTAAATTAGTCATATATTTTCTAGTTATTTGAGGCCATTTTGTGATACATTTTGTTCAATAACTAGTCATATTCCTTCCTATTTAATATTTCCCCTATAAAAATACTTTTCTATAATTTTATACAAAAAATAGGTAAAATTTGGAGCTAATTAAGTAATTTTCCAGCATAGACCCAGCACCAGGCCAAGAAGGTAGAGCCGGCGCTAGTCTTACACTGGCATAGCAGAGGATTGTAGAGGAAAAAGAATAAAACGGGACAAAGCAATTGCAATTGAAATTGGAAAGGAAAAGGAAGCAATTGGCTTAAATGGCTCGTGGCTAAGCAAAGGACAAAAGAAACAATAATAAAAGTCAACAAAAATGGCTAAGATGAAGAGAAAACAAAGAAACAAAGAAGGAGGTTGTACGGGTGGCTTGGTGCAGCTCAGCAAGCCAATAGCAAGAAGAAGAGAAAGCTTCAAACAGCAAAAGGAAGAATTAATTTTGGTAGGCCAAAGGAAGAGTCAACAATTTCGGCAGCAGAATGGATGGTTTGTGGCTCAATTGAGCCAATGCAAGGAAAATGGCTCAATTGAGCTGACGCAACAACAGGAGAAGAAAAGGAAATTCGGCGGTGGCTTGGGTGGTTCATGGCTCAATTGAGCCGATTGCAACAGGGAAAGCTTATGTGATTCCGTGGGACTTAATTTCAACATCAATTAATGTCTTCAGTGCAAGAAGACAAAATCAAGTCCAATTCAATTCTCAATTGATCAAATTCAAAGGTGGTGGAATTTCTTTATGTTTCTTGGAATTTTATTAGCAATTTTACTAATCCTTTTTGGTTTTGAATTTTAGTAATTACTTCTTCTTTACTTAGGATTCTTTTAGGAAATTTGTAAGCCTATAAATAAAGGCTATTTACCTTAGAAAAGAGGGGTGCACAATGTAGAGACTTAGATATATTTTAGAATGCATCGCCAGTATTTTCTCGAGATAAATAATTCAAGGAGGAATTCGCAGATCAAAACATCAAATCACTCAAATTCTAGGAGGAATTCTATCAGATCAAGGAAGATTGTACAAAAGAGTCTACGAAGGAAGAAAAAGGAGGCTTGTCTATGAGTGCTTTCTTTTAACTTTGGTTTCTTTTCTTGAACAATGATGTATTGATTATTTTATTATAATTTGACATTGTTTTCGGTATTCGTGATTTTTAGAGTTACTTTGATCTTTGGATTAATTGATTATTATTCTTGGTACTTAATTACTTTTACTAATTACAAGGTTAATTTATTGTTTCTTCTATTAACTTGCTTGGAAAAGGGATTGATGGTAGTTTCAATTCATTAATTTTATATTTGTTGTCTCTTAACTTGCTTGAAAAATGGGATAATTGCTAAGAACTGGGTAATTAAAGGTTAATTGATGTCTACCAGAATATGAATTCATTGGTTAATTTCATGTTTTAAGTTTGCCAGAATATGGAAATTTAATCAAAGACTGTGTTTAATGCATCTTTTGGGTGAATTAGTTGAGACAAAATATGTGATACTAATTTGTCTAGAAGATAGTGATTTCATGGATTGAAAAAGAAGTAAATATATATTAATCCTTTATGATGCCAAGAGAATGATTAGTTATAATAATGATTAGGTACTGTAAGATCATGATTGTCAAAATAATGGTTTAAGTTATATAATTCTCCATCCTTGACATGTACATATTCTTTTACTTTCTTTTATTTTATTTTATCATTATTTTTATTTTTTTTCACTTTATTGAGTCGGTTAAACAATGAAAGAAAAGGAATTAATGCATACTTGTTCCTTGAGGATCGACACTTGTTTTAAACCCTATGCTATGCCTAATAATGAGTACACTCGCTCATATGTGTAATTTGGGGTTAACGTTTTAATTTAAACTTGATTGGAAATGTACTTATTTTTATATGATTTTTATATCCAAATTTAAACACATTAGTATTCCTCAACTCTTTTATTTCTCTTAAGCCTATGTCATTTCTATGTCACTTATTATTATTATTTTTTATTAATAAATAGGTATGGGTTACGCATACCCCCACCTCTTGGTAGATTCGTTGAAAAAAAAAAGAAGAAGAAGAAGTGCAATTGTCGGAGCACTCCATTGATTCACACAAGCAAAAGAATTCTGCAATTTCACGCAAGCAGGAGTATTCCGCAACTTTAAGCCTATGTACTTTCTATGTTACAGTTTATTATTCTTTTATTAATAAATAGGTATGCATTATGCGTAGCCATAACTCTTGGTGGATTCATTGGAAAAAAAGAAGAAAAAGAAGTGCAATTGCCAAAGCACTCCATCAATTCATGCAAGCAGAAGAATTCTGCAATTTCACACATATGTAGCTCATTTACCCAAACTAAAAAGTCTCTAGTATAAATACTTCTCCGTCCAAAGATTTGTTCAAAAATAACTGTCCATTTATTCAATGTAGCTTATATTTTATTTTACCCCTACACCAATTTTTCATTACCTAACTAATATTACAACTACCCGTAATGAATTTATTTTACTAAAAAATGACAACACATTCTCCTATAAAAAAAATTGAAAGTCTACTTAATTATTCTCTTCATTACTCTTTACTTAATTAAGAGAGAGGCAGGAAAAATGAAGAAGAGAATTGAAGTGATGGAATGTAATTAATAAGATAAGACTTTGTTAAAATTAAAAGAAGGAAAAAATGGACATTTTAATTCTTTTTACTATGAAATTCTACGTTTCCTTAAAAACTCCTTTCTCTGGAAAAGAAGAAAGGACAAAAGAGTTGTTAGAACTTATACATACTGATATATGTGGCCCAATGTATGTACAAGTAAGAGGCGGTTATCACTATTTCATAACATTTATCAATGATTATTCACGATATGGATATTTGTATTTAAAAAAAATACAAATCTGAGGCCTTTGACAAGTTCAAAGACTTCAAGAATGAAGTAGAGAAACAACTTGGTAAAAGTATCAAGACTATAAGATTCGATTGTGGAGGTGAATACTTAAGCCAGGAGCTTCAAGGTTATCTTAGAGATAATGGGATATTATCTCAACGGACTCTACCATATACACCTCAATATAATGGTGTATTGGACAGAAGGAATCGAATCCTTCTAGACATAATACGGACCATAATGGCTTTTGTAGACTTACCAAAATCATTTTGGGGGTGTGCACTAGAGACTTCTGTTTATATTCTAAATAGAATTCCATAAAAAAATAGTTGACACTATCCCATTTGAGCTATTCATTGGTAATAAACCAAAGTTGTCTCACTTGAGAGAATGGAGTTGCCCTGCCTTTGTTAAAAAGCCATAATCAGACAAACTTAAGAGTAAGTCTGACAAGTGTTTATTTCTTGGTATTACCTCTACCTCCCTTCCAAAAATAAAATGTTTGTTTCAAAACATACCGTCTTCTTAGAGAAGGAGCACATGCTCAAAGGAGACAGTAGGAGTAAAATTGAACTCAATAAAGTTCAAGAAGAATAAACAAACATATATCAACTGTCTGATCCCATATCTATTTAGAGAATAAATGAACTTTCATCTATACAAGAACCTCGTAGGTCGAGTAGGATACGTGTGGCACCTGACAGATATAGATTTTTCATAAGTGACCACAATGACGTATTGCTCATAAATAAAGATGAGCTTACTACTTATAAAGATATTTGGAATAGTTCAGAATCTGGCAAATAGCTTGCAGCCATAAAGTCAAAGATGAATTCTATATATGACAACCAAGTATGGACTTTGGTTGATCCACCCAGAGGAATCAAACCTATTGGGTACAAATGGGTTATCTAAAAAAAAACTAACATGAATGGTAATGTAGTTACCTATAAAGCACGACTGGGTGCTAAGGGTTATCGTCAACAGTATGGTATTAACTATGAGGAAACCATTTCGCTAGTTACTATACTGAAATCCATAAGAATACTCCTAGCATTTGCCACCCATTATGACTATGAGGTCTGGCAAATGGACATGAAAATAGCTTTTCTAAATAGAAACCTGACTGAGGAAGTGTATATGACATAACCTAAAAGTTTCATATTCAATAACAATACAAAAGTGTACAAGTTGCAAAGGTCCATTTACGGACATAAGGAAGCTTTTAGGAGTTGGAACATCTATTTTGATGAAATAATCAAAGAGTTTAGTTTCATTCAAAATATAGATGAACCTTGTGTATACAAGAATGTTGTGGGAGTCCAGTCGTTTTCTTGTTGCTTTATGTAGATGACATATTACTAATAGGAAACTATGTATCTATCCTTCAATTAGTGAAAATTTAGGTGTCCAAGAAATTCTCCATGAAAGATTATGGAGAAGTAACCTATATTCTTAGAATAAGGGTCTATAGAGATATATCAAAAAGATTGGTAGATCTTTCACATTTTACATACATAGACAAAATGCTAAAAATGTTTAGTATGAATCAATCCATAAGGGGATTCTTACCCATATCTCATGGGGTAAGCCTTTCAAATTCGATGTCTCTAAAGACACATGTTGAAAGGAATCACATGAGTAGGATTCCATATGTCTTGGCAATTAGATCTATCATGTATACTATAATATGTACTAGGCTTGATGTTTCTTGTACTCTCAATTTGATGAGCAGATGCTAATCTGACCCTAGTAAAGGTCATTGAGCAGATGTGAAGAATATCCTTAAGTACTTATGAAGGACTAACAATGTATTCTTGGTATATAGAGAATGTGATTTGAAAATAAACGGATATACTAATGCCACTTTTCAATCTGATAAAGATGATTTCAAATCACAATCTAGTATGTATTTATATTGTGTGGAGGGGTAATAAGTTGGAAAAGTTCTAAACAAGATACTATTGCCGACTCAACGACTGAAACTGAGTACATAGCCGTTTCTGAAGCAGCTAAGAAAGAATTTTGGATCAAGAAGTTCATCATGGAGCTTAGAGTGGTTCCTAGCGTTGCTGAACTAATATTTATGTACTGTGACAACGATGGAGCTTTTGCACAAGTAAAGGAGCTACCTCACCAGCGATCCAAGTATGTACTCAGGCGTTTTCATTTGATTAGGGAGATCATAAATAGACAATATGTAAAGATAGAGAGAGTTTCCACTGATAAGAACATAGCTGGCCCATTTACTGAAGCACTATCCTAGAGGAAATATGATAGACATGTTGAGTTATTTGGTATTAGATATATGAATAATTGGCTCTAGTGCAAATGAGAGTTTGTTAGTATTACGGTCTAGAGATAATCACTTGTATTTTGTATATTGCACATTTATTTAATAATACAAGACATTCTTTAACTGTTAGATAAAATCCCCAAGTACAATACTGTATTAAGAAAATTATGATAGAGATCATAATATGAATTTCCTACTGTACTGGATAGTATTATCTCTAATCATATTATTAATGAGTTAGGACATCATTAATATGTTAAGACTAGCATATGTTATACTCTGATTTGATTAGGAGGCGGTTCTCATATCCGTGAGTATTGTGATACTCAAAGTCAACATGTGGATCCTTGTTATGAAATAAGTTCATTGGATGATCTAACTATCAGATAATCACATGGATAACTATTTAGTCCAGTGATAGAATCTCATCATTGCAAATGTGTGAGTATCCTTTAATTTGAGATTGCTAAAGTACTTTGTTTGCTAAGTATTGTACTTTGATTCCAATCTCTAAAGTCCTAACAAGACCACCTATAGGATGGATATTGTGTACAACATGAATTAAATGAAAGTAGTTGAGAGGATCAATAAAGGATTCACTACTCCTAATAGTAGGGGTGAATATCTCATGGCCAATTGGAAATAGTTCCAATTGATATACATGATGAGTAATGAATTTCGAAAACAAGTACTAAAATATTCAAACTAGAATTAATTATTATTATGAAGGGATTTGACACTAATTCTATACTCTAAACTGAATGAAATATTGTATGGTGAAAGGAGTTTATTGCACTATTATTTCCTATTGAAAAGTTCAAGTCAAACCACTTAACTTTCTAAACTTTTCGGTGGTCATGATATACTGCTATGTGCCACTCATGATCTACTTAATATAGATTTATTAATTAGAGAATTAATAGATTAATCCTAATTAGAGTTAATAGGTTAATTTTAATTATTATTGATTATTAATCCTAAAGATATTTGGATTAATTCATATTTAACTGCAAACAGACTATGAACCTAATAGGTCACACACAATAGAAGAACTTGAAATGTTATTTGATAATATAATAGGGTTAATTGCAAGAAGAAGAAGTTTATGTTGCTAAATTATAAATAGTTATAATTTACATGCAAAATCGTAATTATGAGAACTTATGGGTTTTGATCACAATTATTAAATCCTAAATTTTTTAGAATTCTGAAAGGACACTGTAAAACCCCACCTAAGACTACCCTAGAAATAGAGGGAAGGGTTGCATTCCATGGCATATTGCCTGAATAAATTCTTTATAGGTGAAATTGTGCATTTTTAAAATTGTTGTAGGTGGTTTTTGTGAATTATTTATGCTAGATGTGTGTTGGGGGTAATTATGTTTTAGAAGAGAAAAGAATTAGATTGGGAAAATAAGAATAAAAGTTATTGCAGTTAAGTGGTTAGAGCTTTGTGGTTAATTCCTAAGGTCCTGAGTTCAAATCCCATCAACTATGTATTATTTTTTATTATCCTAACTAATGTTTGAATTTTATTTCTTGCATTCCATGAAATTAGGAATGATGTCTTGGGGAAGATAAAATGGCAATATTCTAAACATGTGATCTTGTCATAAAAGAAAATCTAGAGGAGTTTTAATCTCCACTATTCTAGCAACCAATGTCATAGCATGCTTTAATTTAAAATATTCATATTTCTTGAATTCTTTTAAATTTCATTATATAATATTTTAGATTATCTTGGGCTTGAATTTTTAAAAGAAAAATCCCAGCTCTTGAGGAGTTAGTTGGCCGAAATATAGGAGTGATAGTAGTTTATTTGTTTTCGAAATTAAATCACCATGAGTTCTTCTCTAAAGAACTTCATTTTGCCTATTCTTATTTTGCTGCAAAGGTGGAATTTTCCCAGCTCTTCCTCTTAGTTAAACTTCTAAAAATATGCAGAAAAATTACCTTCTCTTTCTTTGCTATCAATAGCTATTTTATGTGTGTAGGAAGCTGTAAAATTCCTTGGAAATTCGGAGCTATCATAGCTTCAAAAAACCAGAAAATTTTCCAGCAAATCACAAAGTAATTTAGCCATAGGAGTTGAGCATTCAACCCATGCATAAGTTCATCTAAAGTCCTCTTCTTTTCCTTCGAGATGATGGCTGAAAACCACCATTAATAGACCTTGAAACACTACTATTTTACAGCTGCAAATCTATTCAAAACAATTCAAATTCTTGCCAACAAACTACGTAGATCTTATCACTTCTTCTAGCTAGCTAACCAGAATTTTTTTTCCAGCTTTTCCAACCTTCAACTAGCTAGCATTTCTCTTCATTTTCTTCTTCAATTCTCCTTCATTTCATCACCATATTTTCGGCCATACTAGGGACCTAGCTGAACATCCCTTCTTCTTCACCAACCTTGACCAACAAAACTCTATTAAAGCACCTCAAACCTCTCCTAGTTTCTCTCCATTTAAAATACTTTGAATTTGAAAATTAAATCCAACCTTTTGCTCCGTCAAACACTCACCTATCTAGGAACCAACCCTATCAAACCAAACCTAGAATTCTGCACTCATTTCCACAAGGAATTTCGGCCACACCATCCAAGAACACTCTCCCACTTCATCTAGCTTTCTTTCCTATTCTCTCAAGAACACCAAGAACACACACTACCCACCTTCAACCATTTAGTCACTTCTAAACATCCCAAACCACTCTAAAACCTTCAAATCAACTAGGATAATCATATTATTTCCTTTGGTACACTTTATAACACCAAAACATCCAAAGTGCACCCTTTATTCGGATTAAACAAGCATTTTTTTTTTTAGCAAGTCAAAAAGAACATTATAAGGTAAACCAAGTCCAAGCTTCCTCCTTCTTGATGCTCCTCAATTATCAAAGCGACATCTTCAACTTAGATCAGTCATCAAACAAGTATTTTATCCTAATTCACTTATTTATTTTTGAACTCAAGATTATTAGGATGATGGCTTATTGATATGATGATGGATGATCTAGCGGTGTTGGGGAAAATAAATGCATGTTTGTATGACGTGGATGATTGTATGATGTATAGATTGAGATGTGTATTAGGACTATTCTATAAAGAAGATTTGGATTTTCATTTTAACATGAGGTTATGATATGTTGTTAGTATATTTGTGAATTGAGTCTACATGACTAGCATGAGATGATATGGTGGATAGCGAGATTGTTGCTATTATGATTTTGCTAAAGCTTTAATAAATGTTGATCTTGCCATCAATTGCCTTGCAAACATTTATATGGCTAATGATACTACTTTTGCCATGAAAATTGTTATTATCACTCTACTTGTATGATTACTACTTTATTTATTAATAAAAAATTTATTACTACCTTTAAATACTAATGGTAATATTATTGCTACTTTTCATACTTAAGTCGCTATATTACTTTTATCATTAACATTACTACTAATATTGTTATTTTTAATAATAATATTAATAATATTATTATAAGTATTATTGTTTCTATTGCTATTTTTAAGTACCACCGATATTATTAATATATTATTATTATTATTATTACTAAACATTTTTGTTTTAGAGAAATATCAATAAAATTAATAATATTATTATTATCGCTATTAGCCATAATATTTTTATTTAATGATATTATTATTAATATTAATATAATAAATATCATTACTATTATTTTATTAAACATTATTATTTTTCTTTGAAAAAATTAATAATAAATATAAATATATACATAATAATATCATCATTACTATTTATGTTATTATTTTCATTATTCTTATGGGAATATTATTATTTTATACTTTTGACAATCTTACTATTTTTTGTTATACTCAAGTAATACTTATGTCGCTTACTTATGTTACTATAGTATCAAATTATTTTTATTAACCTTGAGATTTTTTTATTAATTAAATTTAGAACCCTCTAAACCATTAACATCATATTTGAGAGTTGCTATTGATTATGTTTATGTAAAGTTGGGAGTTATTTATACCAATATAGTTTTATTACTTGGTCGTGCACCAATGGAGACATATACCCTTGTTTACCCTAGATAGGGTTAGGTTGCCTTGAGCAAAATTTGGAGGATTATTTTGTCAAGTGAAATCAAGAGATCAAAATAAGTCATTGCATAAAGATGTTTGTGAACAAAAGCACTTCTGCAAGTCAAATGCACAGATTGTTTAGAAGATATACTTTGGGATGTAATTATGGACAATTTATTCCTTCTGCTAAAATAAAATAATTTTAGTCAAGCAAACAATTTTCCAAGCAAAACAATAAATTTTTACCCAAGGTTGTTTGAAAACCATAATTGCTACTTCAAAAAGAGCTCTTCATTAATTTTACATTTTCCAAGTGGAATAAACATATCGTTGAGTACTCAATAAAGGTAAACTACTAGGACTAGTCTTTGAAGGGTTGGGTAAGTCTCTCAGTAGGAGGCCACCTCTGAGGGTTGAACCTTGCCTAGACAAAACATCAGTTCTTGTTGGTCAGGCCAGTCTGAGCTAGCAATCACAGTTCAGATGGACTATTTATTTTCGAAGTGGACAACTGACAAGTTTGGGTGTAGAGATGTAGGAGTATCTCACCCGGTGGGCCATACACCACCTTGTATCAAAATACACAAAGTGTGGCATCTTGATCATTCTCTTGTCATGATGCACAAAGTGTGGCATCCTAGTCATTCTCTTGTCAATGTGCACAATGTGTGGTGCCATGTCCATTCATGATGCACGGTTTCATATTCAACTTTATTTGAGTGGTTATTTCTTTATAAGTTGACCACTTTACTTCACAAATACTGATAAAACACCACTCAATGTACAAAGATAAATTTCTAGACTTGCAGACTTTTTCGTTGTGACTTGTTCAAAATTTGCATACATGAAATGTTTTCTTAAACTGTCACGAGCACACACAGGACTTACTGAAAAATATTTCTCACACCTTTTTTATATCATGTCTTCAGGTCGATCCTACTTTGAAGGTTAATTTACTTATGTTGCCATGAGCATGGAAGATTTATTTTGATATATTTACTTGTTGGAGATTTTGGTTACATTTGTTTTGAGACTCGTATAAGTATTTGCTTTGGTATTGTAATAAGTTTATTTTTAGTTTAATTTCTTCTATATATTCTATTACTTAGTTATAAAGACCCCTTGTTCTAAATACGGGGCGACATCCCCGCCCCTTTTGGGGTACATAGGTCGTGGGGTGTTACAAATGCACCAACATGTATATGAGATAATAGATGCTGCATTTTGTCAGTTGGTTAATAAAATAGAAACGCTCTCTCAGCCATTTCTTCTTCTTCTTCTTCTCTAAAAACCCTAGCCAGTTGTCACTTCTTACTAGCACTAGTGTTAGGTAGTCTTAGTTTTGAATCCTTGTGTGGATATTATTGGAGGCAACTCTACACTTAAATTGCAATGGTTGCAATTGAATGACTATTTGTTTAAATGATTATTAGATCGTGCCATCAGTGAAAGGAAATTTTTGAACAGCAGTAACAACACCAAAGCATTAAAGATATAATTTTAATCTTTTCTTTGATCCGTAATACTACATATGAGTGATCCTAGGAATTGGTTTTCGAATTTTTTTCCACCATGTAATATTGACTACGTAACCATTTAATCTACAGAAATAACAAGGTGTGGGTGTCGAATTAAAATATATTTCAATTTTACTTCTAATGATAGTTCTTCTCTTCTTGGTTAAGTATAGGATCTTCACGTTCTAATTTTCAAACTTATGAATCTTGGCATGGAAATTTCAAAGTTATTACAAGTGGAGGCAATTATAGCAAAATTAGCCCTTTGTTGGAAAGACTCTTAGAGGATCAACTTATGAAGTATCTTTATATAGAGGAGGATGCTAAGATCCTTTAAAAAAAAAGGAATCTAGACCAGTCTACGAATATATTATAATGAATTTCTAGTTGTACTTGAAGGTTACTTAGATGCTAGTTGAAGCTATTGAAGCTCACAGAAGCCATGCATGCATAAAACAAAAAAATAGAAATAGTGGGGAAAAAAAATATAGAATGCACAGTGGAGAGCTTTTAAAAGTTGTACCTCTGTGTGACTTTGATCTATTTGGTTGTGAAGAAGCCGACTAGATCACAGGAGTTGCCCCTCGTCCAGATGCTTTTGGCTCTTCACCTACGATCCTTCATCTATTTCATGGCATGAATGACAAAACCCTCTTTAGAACTCAGAATATTCAAATGCCTATTACTCATTGGTGAAACAACTTAGGCGAGGAAAATCTTGACTCAAAACAATTCTTGAACCTTTGCTGTTGCTAAGCAAAATTAAGAAAACCAAAAAAAAGGAAAAATATGAACGAGGGAGAACAAGAGAAGAAGAAAAGCTTTTGTTTTTTTTTTCACGTGCATTCTCTGTGTGTTCAACGCAAAACCCACGACTTCCATACTATTGATAACCAAAACACCGAAGTTTTTAAATTTCAAAACTCCTGGAGGTAACAGAAGAGGTTTGGCTTATCCTAAACTCTTCTTGTCCGTGAATTAAAAAATCCATTTAGTTCAGGCTATTGGGCCATTAATAATTTATTATTTTTCTTGAAACCAATGAACCCAAAATAATAACCATTAATTATTTATTTCCTAAACCAATTAAAATAACCCAATAAATAATTAATAAGCCCAAATGAACTAAAGTAATTATTTAACTTTTTTATTAACTAGTTTAGGCTCAGGTCAATTGTTTAATTATTCAATCTAGGTTTAGACCCTGAATAATTAATTAACTAATTAAACTAGATAATAAATTTAATTTCTCAAGTTCTTTTATTTTATTCCAATCCAAAAATAAATTAGACTTCTTGAAGAAAATAAAATCATTTTTTATTAAGATAATTTCCTCGACCTAAAATTAATTAGGACTTACAGGCTATTCCGAGGACCAAAAAGACACATCTCCTTAGCTACTAAAATGACCAAAATACTCATGTTATATAAATAGCTGTATTTTGCATTTTAAATATTTCTTAGTATCACCATAAGGAAATATTAACCCAAAGGACAATGCTGTGTTAGCTATATCTTTGACCTACAAGTGAAATAATTAAAATACCTCTTAACACACCACTGTGCATTTAGAATGGAAAAAGTGTACTAGCACTTCTCTAAAAGACATCTATCTTCCTTAGACTTCAATGATCCATGACTTCTTGGAATATTTTCGCTTTCTAAGGGAGCTACCCTAAAGCAAGTATCCAAGATATGTTCCACAGGGCCCCGGATAATTAGATCATTCAGACAACTATAAAGGGCAATATAGTGTAGAAACTACTTGTATAAGTCTGTCTTAACTAACTAGTTATATACACCTAATATACAAGTATATCAGTCCTTCTAAAGAACTTCACCTATAGTATATCGAAGCATAAACTTCTAACTTTGTCAAGCCACCAACTCATGCTCAAGTTGTAGAGTATAAGTCCATGCTGTAGTAGTAGTAGTCTAAGTTTCTATTACATAGTACCTTTAGAAGCCACTACTACAGGTTCAGTTCTACATATTCAAAATAAGCTTATATTATGAAATGAGAAGACTGCTCAATGGCTAAAGGTAAGCCATTCCCTATTTAGAATTCAGAATACAATAACCTTACTATGATGAGATCCCCATTCTCATCATTTAGTTAAGAGCAATAGTTTATGTGTTAAGTAACTCATGGTCCATAGCTTACTTTGAAAAACCTCCATTCACATAAACCATTTACTTAAATACAATGGGTCTTTTCCAATGAAAACTGTGCACAAATATAAAGAAGATTTCACAAACAATTTTTTAGAAAAATACTTTTATTAATACAAGTTAAAATGACATCAGAAACCTAGTCTAAGAGGGCATACATCTCAACAATCTCCCACTTACACTCTAAGGGTAAGTAAGTCCATATGTACCTACCTTTATGGTGTCTAAGTGTCTTCTAAAGACTCTCTTTGCCAAAGGGTTGGTGAAAGGATCTACTAGATTATTCTGTAAGGTAATCTATTCCACCACGACTTCCCGTCTCTGGATGAAATCTCGGATCAAGTGGTACTTCCTCTCTATGTGCTTCCCTTTTTTACGGTTATTGGGTTCTTTAGATTGTGAGACAGTGCCAGTGTTGTCCTAGTACATCATAATCGGTTTTTCCATTTGTGGTATGACTCCAAGTTCTAAAAGGAACTTCTGGAGCCAAACTGCTTCCTTGGATACCTCCGAAGTTGCCATATACTCAGCTTCCACGGTTGAATTAGCAATGCAAGATTACCTGATATTCTTCCTTGAAATGTCTCCTTCAGACAGGGTGAAGACATATCCATTAGTGGATTTTCTCTCATCCTTATCCACCTAGAAGTTTGAGTCCATGTATCTTGTAAGAACCAAGTCATCAGCCATGTAAACTAGCATATAATCTCTCGTACCCTTAAGACACTTGAGAATATGCTTTACAGCCTGCCAATGAACCTTCCCAAGATTTAACTGATATCTGATAACTAAGCCTATGATAAAGCAAATATCTGACCTAGTATAAAACATGGCATATATGAGACTTCCCACAGCTGAAGCATACGGAATCCTATTCATTCTATCTTTTATTCTTGAGACTTTAAACAATCCTTTGAGGAAAAAGACAACCCATGTCTACAAAGAATCAATGCTCCCTTGAATGAGTCCATGTTGAACTTGGCCAACATCTTGTCAATGTATGTAGTTTGGGATAAACCTAATATTCTCTACTTTCTATTTCGAAGAAGCTTTATTCCGAGAATATAACTGGCTTCACATAAGTCCTTCATAGTAAACTGACTAGATAGCCAAACTTTAATAGATGACAGTGTCCATATATCATTTCAATGAGTAGAATGTCATCCACAAACAGTACAAGAAAAACCACATTTACACCTTCCAGTTTTCTATACACACATATTTCATCCTCATTTTAAATGAAACTATAAGATTTTACAGTCTCATTGAAATGAATGTTCCATGCTCTAGATGCTTGCTTAAGTCCATAAATGGATTTCTTAAGATTACAAACCTTATGCTCTTGGCCTTTAGTAATAAAGCATTCTGGTTGGGACATATAAATGTCTTCACTAAGATGGTCATTTAAAAATGCAGTCTTGATATCTATTTACCATATCTCATAGTCATAATGACATGCGATGGTAAGGTGGATATGGATGGACTGCATGGCTACCAAGGAAAAGGTTTTCTCATAATCGATACATTCTTTCTGAGTATACCCTTTCGCCACAAGCCTAACTTCGAAGGTTTTCACCTTTCCATTCGCTCCCCTCTTCCTCTTGTACCCCCACTTACACCTAATGTGTTTTATCCTTTTAGGTGACGCTATAAGATCCTGAACCTAATTGAAGTACATAGACTCAATCTCAGCTTTCATTACTTCATGCCATAAGTTTGCAAAGGCATCAGCAATAGC
Source organism: Voacanga thouarsii (assembly GCA_026120185.1). Classification (NCBI taxonomy): domain Eukaryota; kingdom Viridiplantae; phylum Streptophyta; class Magnoliopsida; order Gentianales; family Apocynaceae; genus Voacanga; species Voacanga thouarsii. The sequence continues at coordinate 195,014 of JANUWF010002236.1, read as the reverse complement.
CTCCGCGTATCTAGTAGAATTTTGTTCCTGATAGTCAGAGACTAGGTCAAAAGCCTCTCTAGTTCACTACGTCGAAGCTCCGTCTATACGGGTTGCTAAGGCTATACCTCTTCTTGTTTTATAATCAGGTTAGAAGAAGTTGATTCAGAAAATAACTTCTCTTTGAGTTCCAACCTTGTTAAATCTTTAGTAAATGTACTTTGATCATCCTCTAAGTATCTAGCATTAGTACTCACAAGTATCATTTTTTTCCTTGGGATGATAAAAGTAATCACCCTTTGTACTTTTTGGATACCTAACAAAATAGCATAATTTTGATCTTGATTCTAACTTATCGCTCTTGATCAGTACATAAGATGGACAACCCCATAGCTTGAGATGATTTAGACTTGGCCTACGCCTAGTCCACATCTCATAGGGTGTCTTATATACTAATTTGGAAAGCACTAAGTTCAAAATATATGCCGTTGTTTCTATGGTATATCCTCAAAAAGACACTGGAAAAGTTGTATGAGACATCATACTTCAGACCATTTCCATCAATGTCCTATTCCTTCTCTCAGTTACCCCATTCTATTGGGGTGTCCCCAGAGCAAAAAGCTGGGATACTATCCTATGATGTACCATGTAGTCCTTGAATTCACCAAGGAGGTATTCTCTACCATGATCCAATCGTAAGGTCTTGATTAGTTTACCTATCCGACATTCTACTTCAGCCTTAATCTCTTTGAACTTGTTAAGAGAGTCCAATTTGCACCTTCTCAGGTAAACATAACCATACCTTGTACAATCATCTGTGAACGTGATGAAATACTTTAATCCCTCTTTTGCTGGTGTAGACAAAGGACCACACATATCAATGTGAACAAGACTTAACGCCTCCTTAGCTCTATTCGCCTTTTGAGTAAACGACCTTTCTTGGTCATTTTTACTATAAGACAGGATTCACACTAAAGCCAACTTTCAAATGCAATAAGCCTAAAGGCCCTTCATAAATTAATCTCTAAATCCTGGTTGAGTTAATATGTCCCAACCTTAGATGCCAAAGATATGAGTCATTGGCATTAGCCTTTCTCTTCCTATTTAAAGGTTCAGATTGAGCGTTATTTAATTGATTGTTAATAGGATTATAAAGAATAGATTTCCATATATGTTCCTAGTACATATTACTTCTCCATTTCTACTGATAGTTATACTGGAATGGAAAGAAACTGAATATCCTTGATTTATTAGTTTTGCAACTGAAACCAAATTCTGTCTAAAACCAGGAACAAATAAAACATCCTTCTATACAACTATTCTATTACAATCAAAAGTGAGTTCCAGTTCTCTCATTCCAAAAGCCCAAACTTATACTCTATTTCCCACACGTAGTCCATGTTCGCCCTTCTGAAATCTTTTAGCTTTTCAAAACCCCTGCAAGGAATTACAGATATGATCAGTGGCTCCTAAATCAACAATCTAAGTGGAAGTTGATCAAACCAATGATATAGAATCTAGAAGGAAAACATTACCTGTTGAGTTTTTCTTGGCCTGAAGATCTAGACACTCCTTTTTCCAGTGTCCCATCTTCCCACATTTGAAGCCTTTGCCCTTGGGTTTGTCTTTAGGTTGGGACTTAGGCTGGTGCACTACAATCCCCTTCTTTTTCTTGAACTTTCTGAGCTTGGGTCCAATTCTTGAAGAAGAAGCCATCATAACCCTAGCTTGTGGCTTCATGACCTTCTCTGCCACCTGGAGCTCTTTCATCAATTCAGATAAACTCATATTTAATTTGTTTATATTGTAATTCAACTTAAACTAAGTAAAGGAGCCCAGTAGAGATTCAAGAATCAAGTCCACTTGACTCTCGGGGTCAATGACAGCCTCCAAGACTTCTGCTTTCTCGAAAGCAGCAATCAACTTGAGCATATGCTATTGGACTGATGCTTTCTTAGCCATCTTGGTATTAATTATTGTTCAAAGAGCCTCATGCCTTGCGGGCCGACTCTTATTTGCGAATATTGTGGCTAGTGATGTACTTATATCATATGTAGTTGTCATGTGCTCATTTTTGGATTGGAGCACATTTAACATGGAGGCTAGCATGTAACAGCGTGTCATCTCATCAGCCTTTTTCCATACCTTCTCAACCTCACGCTCCTCAGCGGTGGAATCTTCCCCGATCACAAGGCAGGTCTCGTAAAGGACATAATTATACTCTTCGGCTATGAGTATTATATCCAGGTTTCTTTTCCAGTTCATATAATTTGGACCCGTTAACTTATTCTCACGGAGAATTACAGCTAAATGACTTAAAGAACCTTCACCAGCCATTTTTCAAATTTGAAAAATAAAAGAAATTCTCAGAATTGTGAAAACAAAATAATTTTGTATACTTTATCCTCATATTAAACTGATAATACCTAACCCCATCATTATTATCTTTAATATGATTAATTTAGCTCTTAGGAAAACTGACATAGCTTCTTGGGAAGATTAACAATTTCCTAAGCTAACTGTGTTAACCACTACAAATTAATTTTCCTTATAGGTAATAATCTAGAAGATAACTCCATCAAGGAGATGGCCATTTCTTTTCATTTTCTATGGACATGCCTCGAACTATAACCTTCAACATGGGCTGACCCATCATAGTACGTGTTCTGAGTTATTAATTATATCCTTCAATTAGTTCTAGATCTTTGTGATATCTCCATCCTATATGGATTCACTCCTAAGGTGATGTGAGGAGACCAACGATCTCTAATAAGAATCATGATGGAAGCCTTAGGGCATTTGAAACCCCTTTCCCACTTAATTTTTTAAATAAAGGTTTTCTTGGAAAAATATCATTTGAAAATTTTCAATTAAATTCTCTTTTAACTTAAAATAAAATATCTAAATCCATAAAAACTTTTATGTCAAGGTTTATACCCTTTGAGAAATTTTTCCTCATAGATTAATTTTATTTAAGTTAAAAACTTAATAATTTCAAAATTTTTTCATTTAAAACTTCCTAGAGATTTTGATCTCAAGGTTTTATTTGACAAAAAATAATTTTTCCTTTGCTAAAATGAATTAAAATGGTTTTCCATTTTAACTTAGAAAAATTTCTAAATCCAAAATATTTTCTATGCCAAAGATAAAAAACTTAAGAAAATAACCAAGAATTAATTTTTGTTTAAATTAAAATAACCACTTAATCAAAGAAAAATATTTTTGTCAAATAAAACTTCTCAAAGACTTTAGTCTTTGAGAAAAACATGCACATAGGAATTAAAATAAATAGTATGCTAGAAAACTGTAAATGTTTTCATGCTTTTCTATTTTTAAACCTAAGTGCCCAAATAATAGAATTAAACACATTAATTAAATTAATTAATGGTCATGTTTAATCCTAAAAATCCTTTACTATTATTTTTCATACAAAATATTCAAAGAATATTAACTATTGGAAAAATAATAATTTCGCCTAGTATTGGACCAAAATCTGGAAAAAAAAAACAGCATAAGAAAAACAATGGGAATATATATATATATATATTCTTCTTGGTCTAATGCACCTGCCATACTGGATCATGGCCTATGAAAAGACCTTTGGACTATGATCTGCGGGTAGATCCATGGCCCGCCCCACTCAAATGCGATCAGCATCCTGGGCAAGATGTAATTGCATTCTACCCAGGATGCATGCTGCCTCGACTCAGCACTTGTTGCCGCTGTTAAGCCACAGCTTGGCTGAGCCGCTTCTTGGCTCCTCTCTCACCGAGCTACTGCAGTTGGCTTGACTCAAGCTGGCGGCTTCGTGGCTCAGTCTATCTTCCTCCTTTTTTTTTTTTTCGCTATTTCGTTTGCAAATTTTTCTAGAACTTTGCAACTTCCTTCACGATCAATCTAGGCAGCCTCTTTGTTACATTTTTTCAACAAAAACAAGCACCACAACCACCTATACCCTTTCAACTCAGGTTTACACGATTGCTAAACAAAGTAATAAAAATTTACAGAATTTCCTAAACCTCAACTATGAGGTGTACAGACAAATCTACCCATACCAAAACAGTGAAGGATCTCAAGCATTCATAAAAAATAATCTTGCCAATTTTATTAACTAGCATGCATCAATTCTAAGCCATTCAGAGCATCAACGCTCTAATACCACTTGAAGCTATTGAAGCTCACAGAAGCCATGCATGCATAGAACAAAAAAAAAATAAATAGAAATATCAAAAAAAAAACATAGAGTGCACAGCGGAGAGCTTTTAAAAATTATACCTCGGTGACTTTAACATTTTTGGCTGTGAAGAAGCCAACTGGATCACAAGAGTTGCCCTTCGTCCGGATGATGTTTCTGGCTCTTCCCCCACTATCCTTCTGCTCCTTCATGCCATGAATGCCAAAACCTTCTTTAGAACTCAAAATATTCCACCGCCTATTACTCATTGGTGAAATAACTTAAGCGAGAAAAATCTTGTCTCATAACAATTCTTGAATCTTTACTATTGCTTAGCAAAATCAAGAAAACCAAAAGAAAGGAAAAATATGAACAAGAGAGAACAAGAGAAGAAGAAAAGCTTCTATTTTTTTTTTTTTTCACGTGTATTCTCTGTGTGTTCAACACTAAACCCATGACTTTCATACTATTGATAACCAAAACATTGGAGTTTTTATATTTCAAAACTCCCGGAGGCTATCAACAGAAGAGGTTTGGCTTAGCCTAAACTCTTTTGTTCCGTGAATTAAAAAACCCATTTAGTTCAGGCTATTAGGCCATTAATAGTTTATTATTTTTCTTAGACACAATGAGCCCAAAATAATAACTATTAAGTATTTATTTTTTGGGCCAATTAAAATAACCCAATATATAACTAATGAGCCCAAATGAACTAAAATAATTATTTATGTCTTTTTATTAACTAGTTTAGGCCTAAGTTAATTTTCTAATTATTCAATTTGAGCTTAGACCCTGAATAATTAATTAATCAATTAAATTAGATAATAAATTTAATTGTTCTCATTCTTTTATTTTATTCCAGTCTAAAAATAAATTAGAATTCCTAAATAAAATAAAATCCTTTTTTATTGAGACCATTTCCTTGACCTAAAATTAATTAGGACTTATGGGCTATTCCAAAGACCAAAAAGACACATCGTCTTGGCTACTAAAATGACCAAAATACTCATACTATATAAATAACTATATTTTGTATTTTAAATATTTCTTAATATCACCATAAAGAAATATTGACCCCAAGGACAATGATGCGTTAGCTATGTCTTCGATCTACAGGTGAAATAACTAAAATACCCCTCTACACACCACCGTGCATTTAGAGAAGAAAGTGCCTACTAACACGTCTCTAGAAAACATCTACCATTCTTAAGCTTCTAGTCCAATGATCCATGACTTATTGGACTATTTCTTCTTTCCAAGGGAGCTACCCTAAAGTAAATATCCAAGTCATGTTCCCTGGGGCCCTGGATAATTAGATCATTCATACAACCATAAGGGGCGATATAGGGTAGAAATTATCGTATACAAGTTTATCTTAACTAACTAGTTAATACACCCAATATACAAGTATATCGGTCCTTCTAAAGAACTTCACCTATAGTATATCAAAGTATACGCTTCTAGCTTCGTCAGACCATCAACTCATACTAAAACTGTAGAGTACAGGTCTACGCTGTAGCAGTAGTAGTCTAGGTTTTTATTACATAGTACTTTTAGAAACCACTACTACAGGTTCAATTCTATGTATTCGAAATACCCTTGTGTTGTGAAATGTGAAGACTATTCATTGGCTAAAGGTAAGTCATTCCCTATTTACATGAACTATTTACTTAAGCAAAATGAGTCTTTTCCAATGAATATTGTGCACAAATATAAGGAAGATTTCACAAACAATTTCTGAGAAAAATACTTTTATTAATACAAGTCAAAATTACATTAGAAACCTAGTCTAAGAGGGCAAACATCCCAACACTAGTTGGATGCAGAGTGTGAATGGCAAGATTTCTACAATTGGGTGGATATTTACTTTTGTGGATGTAGAGTGTGAATGAGCAAACCGTGATAGCTCATTCCACCATCGAAGTTGAATTTATAGTTGTTGTACGTAAAGAGATAGAGTGGCTTAGGAATTTATTAATTGATATTAAATTGTGGCCCTAACCTATACCTCCGATCTCTTTATTGTGATAGTCAAGCAACTATGCCAAGATTCTTAAATAAGATTTATAATGATAAATCTAGATATATAAGTTTAAGACATGAATATCTTAAATAAATATTATAAGATGAGATTGTGACTATTGTATTCGTTCGAATATATAATAATTTAGCAGATCTGTTGACTATACCATTATCAACGGACTTAATGAATTTGACATCATTTGGAATAGGGTTGAAACCATTAATATAAAATCATTAACAATGGGAAACCTACCTCTACTCTAGTACTACCACTAAAAGTGAAAGTTTAAAGGCTAACAGCAAGTTGTTAAGTGATTGTAAACAATAATACCATGACACCCCAACTAGTGTATAAATTAGAGGTTAAATATAGGGTGATATATTATTAATAAAACATTATGACTTTTTGAGTACTTGATAAAAAGTTAGAAGGTCTTTTCACTTATATGATCATAACAAATGGTGTCATTTCTAGCAAAATGTAGGTTTACTTTTGTAATTAATCATGAATCTAGGATAGAGCATATGGCCTGTAATAGTACTAAAATGTTTTGTGAATTGATCAATAATTTGAATATCATGTGTGTAGTATTTCTAGTCTAATTTGCAAATTATGGTTTAATGCTATATTCCACCTTAATTTGGTTAGTCTAAGTAAAATACTAGCACACACAATATCGTGCTTAAAAAAAAGTATCGTTTGATTTAAACTTTCCTTAGTCTAAGAAAAATACTAGCACACACAATATCGTGCTTCAAAGAAAGTATCGTTAAGGAAAGTTTAAATCAAACGATACTTTCTTTTAAACAAGATATTGTATGTGTTAGTTTATAATTTCATTAACAAATTAAGTTGTGGATTGTTGGAAACAGTTTGTCAATTAAAAGATAAAAGGGATAGTTTTTTATATATCAAGTCATATTTCCAATAATATTCATATTCTGCATTTTATTGTGGCAACAAAGGTGTTTAAATATTAATAGAAAATTATGATTTGTGAGGACAAATAACACCTTAAGGAAAGTGTTATATATGCCACAAGAATTTGTCTTTCTCTTCTCTTATATTTTCTTGAACCATCCCTATACAGCAACAGACAATGCCCGACATACAAGGAAGGTTAATAATCTTCTGGCAGTGAACAATTACTAGTTTTGGAAGAGTGTATTCAAGTTGTCCAACCGCAAGAAGTTCCATAACATGATTAGCCGCTCAATAGATGTTTTAGTTGCACTAGATTCTTTAGTTCAAAAGCCAAATTCAGAGGCACAACATTCAAAAAAATATATGCAGTATGTGCTAATCATTTGATTAGTTTGCCAAATTCGATTTTGCTTTCTCAATCTCAGCAATTACAAGCACCTTTTATCTTCTATATATGCATGATTTGGCAAATTTAGATTTGGCTAATTTAACATTGGAAGATGCTCAAATTGCCCATTTAAATACTGAGAAAGTAGCAAAAATCATTAAGCATGAAGATGACCTACTAGATAGTGCTGGTATCAAGTTGCTCAATTTGGTGCGTGATTTACGGCCTAGTTTTCTAGCAAAGGTTGAAGTTAGAACGGGGATGCAAGTTCTAAAAAGGGTTACAAAGCATTGTTTATCTGGTTCTTCTCTCACTAATTAGATTTGCATTGAATTTGAAGTAGAAATATAGTGGCATATAACTTAAATAAAGAGGCAAAGAACACATAAGGTGAAACAATCATCTCCTCAATCAACTCGAGAAAAAAAAAATCCAATTTCTAATTAATATGTTAATCTAGTTGAAGTTGCAGTTGATGATTATAATGATGAGGACTTTACTTTGATTTAATCATCCTAAAGTAAATAGGAAAAAAAAAGAATTGTTCTCTTCTATCTAAACATAGCATGATCACTAAGCAAATAATTTGAGGTCATTCTTTATAATTATTTTGTTGTGCATACGTTGCATAGGTTGGTTGTATATATTTTGATATACTTACATTGTATGGATCCTTTGTATGCTTTTGATGTGCATGTATTGTAAGAATTCATTATACACACATCACACAAATGGTCTTTTGTTGGATTCAACTATGATTACGTATCATCACAAAACTCTATCACGTATCAAACAAAGAATTTCTTCATTTGAATTCAATTATATTCACGTATCACTATAAAACTCTACCAGGTATCCTCCATATAGCACTCCTCAACTCTTTTATTTCTCTTTTGCCTATGTCCTTTCTATGTCACTTATTATTATTATTTTTATTAATAAATAGGTATGGGTTACACGTACCTCCCACCTCGGTGGATTCGTTGGAAAAAAAAAAAAAAAAAGAAGTGCAGTTGTCGGAGCACTCCATCGATTCACACAAGCAGAAGAATTTTGCAATTTCACGAAGCAGGAGTATTCCACAAGTTTAAGCCTATGTCCTTTCTATGTGAATTCATTGAAAAAAAAAAAGAAAAATTCTACAATTTCACACGCATATAGCTCATTTACCCAAACTAAAAAGTCTTCGGTATAAATATTTCTCCGTTAAAAAATAAGTGGCTTAATTTTCTTTTTCGTTTATCCAGAAATAACTATTCACTTTTTCAATATAAATTATATTTAATTTTTTTTAATTTTACCCCTACACCAATTTTTCATTAACTAACTAACATTACAATTACCCATAATGAATTATTTATATAAAAAATGACAGCACATTCTCCTAAAAAAAAAAATTACTTAATTATTCTTTCTATTACTCTTTACTTAATTAAGAGAGAGGCAGGAAACATGAAGGAGAGAATTAAAGTGATAGAATGTAATTAATAAGATAAGATTTTGTTAAAATTAAAAGAAGGAAAATAGATATTTTAATTCTTTTTACTATGAAATTCTACGATTCCTTAATATGTGTAGCTTTAATAGTTACACCACTTATTTTTAGATAGAGGGAGTACTTTTTTAAAAAATAAACGTGTTTTAAAAATTTTTTCCATAATTTTAGAAACGTGAAAAAAAATCATAATAAAAAGTCTCAAATACAAATACTTTTTAGAACTTTTTAAAATATTTATTTTTAATTTTTCTCCATACTTTTAGAATCGTGATATAAATACCATAGTTAAAAAATCTAATAAAAATATTTTTTTCAAAAATTATTTTTAAACTTTTTAAAATTCTATTTTATTTTTTTGAAAATTTTCTCCACTGGCAAAAATTTCATAGTAAAAAGTCTCCAATGGAATTACTACTGATAATTATGTAATAACCATAAAACCATGATAAATTTGTGAACAATAGTTTTTTCAATAGTTTGGGAGATATAGCATTTTTATTTTTATTTTTTTTAGCAACATGCATAATTCCAACACCTCTATAACCGTAGAAAGCCATTGAGAACTTGCATTCAACGCAGATTAGGCTCCAATTTGTAACACTTTCAAGGCATTACATTGCACGTCGCACATGGAGATTGAGATGTGGAAATAGATTGTACAGACATTTTTAGCCTTTAATAATTAGACTTGGGATTATTTTGATATTGCAAAAATAATTTGAAGATGATTATAGTTCGAACTAAAATTCAAGGATGCAAATGGTTTTGTTAAAATAGTTTAAGGAGGATAATAAATTGATAAAGATTTAAGGATGAAAATGGTATTATAAAAAATATTTGAGGACTATTTGAATTAATCTTTTTTTAAAATGAAAATTTCTAATATATTATATTCTAAATAAAGTTAAAATACCCATTATAAATGATTTTTTATTTTTAAAATTTGTAATAAAATATTCATTAAAATACATTTTTTATAATTTATTATATTAAATTGTTATTTTGACTTTAACAAAAAAAAAAATGGCATTGCATAGCTTTTCCGACTTTTGGCTAAAGGTTATGGATTGAGTTAGATAATAAATAATTATATTAGTTTTGTACATGCCTTCATGACGGTTAGATGCCTTAAAAAAATAAAAAAAAATTTAAGGCAAGTGGCCTCACCCCCAAGCCTTCACTTGCCAAGTTGGATTCAAATGAATTTGTCAGAAAGAAGATGCAAATATTACTTCGAAGCGAATGTTATAATATAATTTTTAAAAAATATATAATATTATTTTTTAATATTTTTGCTGTCAAAATAATGAGTCGATGCAGACAGGTATCGGCTACACTTCCGATGGACACAAACGATCCGATATGGTGAGACAGAAAATGGTATCAGATCTTTTTTGAATCAGAGATCGAGTTCCTTGAACTTACTATAGAAAAAGTTCAAAAAAGTCAGCTAAAAATGCCCAACGGAAGGACTTTTTGAAGCAATAAATTGATACTCGTATTACCTTGCTTAAAAAAAATTACAGAGAAGATCTTGACTTAGAAAGACGAACGGAAAGCTGGAAACAAAGTTGTAACAAAGCGGTAAGAAAGTTACAAGAAATTGAATTCCTAGACTAGAAAGTTGTAAATGACCATAGAAGTAATCGAAATTTGGAGTTGTTGGTTGATGAGTGTCATCCTCGGTTATGGGCAATGCTCCCATTTTATACTGGCTGCAATTAAGTCACTAATAGGTTGTGGAGTTTCTTTTGGCCAAAGAATGCTCCCAACAGTCGTGCAAAATTCTTTGCGCCGAAAGATTAGGAATCTGTTTTCCTTCTTATCGGCTTCGTGGTGCCGATGTTGACCATGACTATCGGTTGCTCAAATTGTTGTCCTTATCGGCTAGGCAAAACTTATCGAATCGGCAACGGCTCAAAGTAACCGTTGCGTCGGCTCGGCAAAGCTGACGTCAACACATGCCCCCCCCCCTCCCCGAGTCCCGTTGTTTCAGTGGGTGCTAGTCAGCGAAACGATAGGAATCGTACAGTCATTAATAGCAGCCATTCCTTTTCTGACAAAAACGAAACATCCCGAACGTTGTGGAACATTTGTGACGCCTCGGCTTTGGAACCCACAAACGGCTCAATTTCAAATTTCCTTACAAATAGCAGTGGTCCCCAAACGGAACTCTTTACTTCCTACAACTTCTATCTTCTTCAAATTCTACTGCCAAAGTGATTCATCGATCCTTTATCTTTTTGCGATTGTTCCCTGTGATCCATAAATTTCCTTTCAGTAAAAGGACCGAACTACGATGGCAACCCCTATTAATAAGAACATCCTCTCCCCGGTCCAGGCTATTGCTAACCTATTTACCTTGGGCCCTCGTCTCTTACCAATAGAGGTTACCGCCGAACACTTGCGGTTTGTCTTGCCTGCCGATTTTACTTTCCCTCTACAATAGGATACTTTTACAACCGTCAATCTCCCCCCCCCCCTCCCCCCCTTTTCGTCATTGGCCACTGCAGAGAATTTTGCGACCGCTACTATGCCCGATTTGGGGCCATCTGGTCACAATGGGGAATTTCGGACGCCATCATGATGACTGATTTCTAGATGGCGTTTGATCGCAACCTATTTGCTGTCGTTCTTCCCTTTTGGTCCTCGGCAATAAATGGTTTCATTTTTCCTCATGAGATGTTTTCCCCAACCATCCTTGACATCTGCACCATCCTCAACTTCCAATGCAACGGCGATGAGATTCCGAGGCTCCATGATGAAGACAACCTGCCATCCGTTGAGGCACGTCTGGACAAGACCTCCTCTTCATACGACAACTTCATCGCCGCTCAGAGAGGGGTGCAGGATACTCCTTCAAACTAAGAACAAGCAGCCTTCCTATGGCTCTGGTTATGCAAGTACATTCTCTGCTCCCATTCTGCCGGTGTTAGCAACGAGTACCGATACTACGTATCGACTCTCTTACGGGGCAAAAGGCACTGTGACCTTGCCTCTATGGTCCTCGCCCTGGTCTATCGCACCATTAACCAGCTGATGACTGTCCTTTTCGCTGGGGAAGACCTGACCAACCTTGGGGGCCCACTCTGGAACGCCCAACTTTGGCTATACCAGTATCTATCCAACTTTGGCGTTGGCCTAATCACAGGAGCCCACATGGGTCCTTCTGAACAATCGACCGGCTATCGGCTACTGCAGGTCCCTCTGAATATTGCTTCTACCGAAACCATCATCTCGTACCTCTACCAATGTCGAGACTTCCATGTTGCGATCCTTTTTTCGTATGCTGCTCGCCAAGAAGACCCCCTCTGATTGAAAGGCCTATCAGAAAGCCCCGAAACAACACAAGAAACTCTATGGGCCTGAATTCTGTGTCCTCGAGAAATTCTTTTGGGGGCCCAGCCTGGGGCCTGAAATGCTAAGACCTCCTATGAGAAAATTGAAAATTGTTCGTTTTGTTTGGAAAAAATAACTTTTCTTTGTTATGTTATGAGTTCAAAAGGTATTGAAGTTGATACAGAAAAGGTCAAGGCAATACAGGATTGGCCAACCCCTACTGTTGTGACTGAGGTAAGGATTTTTCATAGGTTAGCTTATTTTTATTGGCGTTTCATTAGAAATTTCAGCAAAATAGCCACCCCATTGACTAAAGTGATTAAAAAGAATGTAGGGTTTAGGTGGGGAGAAGAATAAGAAAAGGCTTCTATTAGTTTGAAATCAAAATTGAGTGAAGCCCCATTATTGTCCTTGCCTAATTTTGAGAAAGCTTTTGAAGTGGAATGTGATGCTAGTGGAATAGGTATAGGTGCTGTGTTAACTCAGGACAAAAAACCTATTGCATTTTTTAGTGAGAAGCTATCAGGAGCACCCTTGAATTATTTCACTTATGACAAGGAATTGTATGCATTAGTGAGGACCTTGCACCATTGGCAACATTATTTGCTACCTAGGGAATTTATTATTCATACTGATCATGAAATATTGAAACATCTTAAAGGCCAACAAAAATTGAATAACAGGCATGCTAAATGGATGGAGTTTATTGGTACATTTCCATAAGTGATCAAATACAAGAAATGTAAGGATAATGTAGTAGCCAATGCATTATCTCGCAGGTATGTACTTTTCAATTCCTTGGATGCAAAATTACTTGGTTTTGAGCTTACTAAAGATTTATATGCAAATGAAGAAGAATTGGGAGAGATTTATCATGCTTGTAAAAAATGTTCTTGCCAAAAATTTTATAGTCATGATGGGTTTTTGTTTAAAGAGGGTAAACTTTGCATACCAAAAGAATCATTGAAAGAATTGTTAGTGAAGGAAGCTCATGGAGGAGGTTTAATAGGACATTTTGGGAATTCAAAGACATTAGGTATTTTGCAAGAGTATTTTTATTGGTAAAAAATAAGGGGAGATATAGAGATCATATTGTAATTCATACATTACATATAGAAGAGCCAAATCTAAAACACTACCCCAAGAGTTATATACTCCTTTACCCGTCCCTAATGCACATTGGTTAGATATTTCAATGGATTTCATATTGGGATTGCCACAGACCAAGGTGGAAAGAATTCCATCTTTGTAGTTGTTGATCGATTTTCTAAGATGGTTCATTTTATTCCTTGTTCTAAAACTAATAATGCTACTCACATTACAGGTTTATTCTTCAAGGAAGTGGTAAGATTGGATGAGTTACCACGGAGCATAGTATCGGACAGGGATACTAAATTTTTAAGTCATTTTTGGAGAATTTAGTGGGCAAAACTTGGAACTAACTTATTGTTTTCTGCAGCTTGTCACCCACAAACGGATGGACAAACGGAGGTTGTTAACCGAACTCTCATGCAACTACTACGAGTAATCATCAAGAGGAACTTAAAGAACTGGGAAGAATATCTTCCACATATAGAGTTTGCATATAATAGAACTGTCCATTCTACTACTACATTTTTTCCATTTCAAGTTGTTTGTGGGCTTAATCCATTAACCCTATTAAATTTAACTCATTTACTTGTAGATGAACAATTGAGTCTTGATGGCAAAAGGAAGGCAGAGTAGTTAAATCCATACACGAGAAAGTTAAATCCCTAATAAAAAAAATGGAATCAGGCCATTACATGGAAGCGCAACCAAGGAAGAAAATAGGTGATATTTGAGCCAGGAGACTGTGTTTGGGTGCATTTACGCAAAGAGAGATTTCCTACCCAATGCAAGTCAAAGCTCAAACTACGTGGGGATGGACCGTTCCAAGTTCTTGAGTGATATAGGTATAACGCCTACAAGATTGATCTACCGGGTGAGTATAATATAAGTGCAACTTTTAATGTAGCTGATTTTCTCCTTATGATATAGGATATAATTCGAGGACAAATCCATTCCAATAAGAGGGAAGTGATAGGAATCAATCCAGTCATGAGGATCAAGCTCAAAAGGGGGAGAGGATGAAGCCGAAACAAAGTCGAGCTTGCCCCATCCGTTGACGAGAGCCCGTTTCAAACAATTCCAACTCAATCTTCATGCATATCTACAAGTTCATTTAAGGTAGGATAGTGTATGGTTATTGCCGAATAAGGATCGAGAATAGACCATGCTGCTGGTGCACGAAGGATGTCGACAGAAAGCTGATCACGCAGAAACGACGCCCAGTAGAGTGTACTCGGCGCTAGTCCCAGGAGCCCGACAGGCACCGGGTGTGGACTGGACCAACACTCAATTTTGTGATGCGAACACTATTCCAACAGAATGGACCTAGCGCCGGGTCTACTAGCCCTACCTGGCACCGGCTAACACTAGATTCGAACCCAGATATTTTTTTCCAGCTATTTTGTGAAGGGTACTATTCCTCCAGAATGTACTTGGCGCCGACCCTACCAACCCTACTTGGAGCTGGCCCCACTCTGGTTCTGAACTCCTAACATTTTTCAGCTAGTTTTGGGATCATTTTGTAATATTTAGAAAGTATTTTAGTTCAAGAACAGAATACCATTATATAGGCTTGTATTATAAGAACAAGGACAACATATTCCACATTTTTAAACATGAATGAAACATTTAACTTGAAGGCTTGAACCAATGGAAAGATTCTTTGTTCAACTTCAATCCAAGACCAACCTAAGGGCTTAGTCCACCCTCAAGTAAGTGTCTATAAACTCAAAGGATAATTCAACTAGAAAATTAACAAGAGTTCTTCTTGTATGTCATTTAGGGTTCTTGTTGTTTCTTGTTTGAATGCCCACAATTCTCTACCTTTTTAGTTCTTGATTTCTTGCTAAATTAAGGGTTCTAAGGTGTTGTTGTGGTAGGCCTAATCTACTAAATTTGGGGTTCTAAAAGCTAAGTTATTTTAGGGTTTTTGGTTTGTAGAAAAGGTTTTTTTTTTTTTTTTTGTTACTTTCTTTGATCTATTTATGTCTTTTATAGCTTTTCTTACTTAACTTATTATCTTGTAGTTCTTGTCCTTTACTAAAAGTTCAAAATAAAAGCCATTTTTAGATCTAGAAAATATTCCTCCCTCAAGCTCATAGCACTTCTAATTATGCGAGGTATGCATTTAAATTGTGGACAGTTTATTTCTCAAATCATATTGAAACTACCCTCAAGATCACTTTGATGCTAGAGAATATGTTTGTTTAAATATTTTTAGCTTTGTGCACTTTGAAGCACTTCAAGTTTGGGAACAATTGAAGAAGCTCTTCATGTGTCCAACACTGCCCCTAAAGCAATATATGTTGTACATTTATAAGCTGATAAGCATACACTTGCTGCAATATTAACAAGTTATTGTTACCATGAATTGAAACAAAAGCATATTACTCCAGGTGTGTTATTGCAACCAAAAAAATAATCAAAATACCTTGATGCCAATGCAACCATTCACATTAAGGGTTGTAAGTGTACTTGAGTAGTGATTAGAAAGAGCCTCGAACCACTTATCAGTCACTCAATAATCACAAACAAGCTGCATTATTAGCGAAGATAAAGTTAGGTAATCAGAATATAACTATTACAACCAAGTTAGGAAACTAATTTTAGAATAATGTACAAAGTAGCGTACAAATTGATTACCCAACCAATCTCTTGTAAGCCTAGAGTTTACCAAGCCAATACTTTCAAATTTAATGCGTACACATTTTACCATATGCTAAAAATGCTAAAACCATATTCCTAAGCATTATTATAAGGTGCATTTCTAGTGACTAAATGGATTTCAATCCCAGGCTCTAAAAGAGATTCTATTAATCATGGCAATATTATATTCGGATAAATTTTCTACTTCTGGATTTACCTAAAAAGTTCAAGAGAATTGCAGTTTTGAGCAATAGCTATTACCCCAACATCAGTGAAACATATGCACCTATATATAAGATATTAACTCAGTAATATGTCAAAGAATTCTATTTTCTCACAATGAATCATGTGGGTGGTGGTATTCAACATTCCATGCCCAATTAATGGAAATTAGCTTCCTGCAGTTGGCTATACAACAAATACCAATGAATGAGTTTTAAATAAAGACATACTTGAGCACCACAGAGATCTAAAAACCTAATTTAAGCCAACAGAGATATCTTCTTGTATACTTCATCAGTAAAGCTATACAAAAGAAATAGGGCAAACTCAATCATGATATAGTTTCAGCTCCAATAGAAAAATTTGTGATGCATATGAAAGTCATACTTATGGATAAAAAGAGCTAAAAATGATTACCTGGATAAGGCATAAATATTCAAACACTAGTTATTATCGGAAGTTTGTGGAGGACTTCTCGAGGATTATGACTCCGTTGACCCAACTGACCCAAAAGAGAGTCCACTTCAAGTGGAATGAAGCCTATGAGCAGGGTTCTCAAATGCTAAAGGAGCTTTTGACTTCAGCACCGGTGTTAGCGTTACCCACGAAGTCCGGAGGATTCACCATTTACAGTGACGCCTCAAAGAATGGATCGGGTTGTGTACTGATGCAAACGGTAAAGTGATAGCTTATGCCTTTTTCTCAATTGAAGCCATATGAACAGAATTACCCTACGCACGATTTGGAGTCGGCAGCAGTGGTCTTTACTTTGAAGATTTAGGGGCATTATTTGTATTGGGAGACATGTGAGGTTTACACAGATCATCAGAGCCTAAAATATTTGTTCACACAGAAGGAGCTCAACATAAGACAACGTCGATGGTTAGAACTGCTCAAGGACTATGACTTAAGGATTCACTATCACCCAGGGAAGGCTAATCGAGTTGCTGATGCTTTGAGTAAGAAGAAGTCAGGAATTTTGGTAGCCATGCTCACGGACCAAGATCGGTTAATTAAGGACTTTGAGAAACTATAATTGGAGGTGGTTCAACCAACTTCAGGTATTATGATTGCCCTAACAGCTAGCTCATCACTAGTGGAGCGCATTAAGGAAGCCCAGTTATTGGATGCCGAATTGAAGAAGTTGAGGGCAGCAACTCTTGAAGGGGAACAACCAAATTTTTAGATTCATGAGGATGGTAGTCTACGCTTTCGTGGTAGATTATGTGTCCCTAAAAATGAGGCATTGAGGGTTGAAGTACTTAAGGAAACACATAACGCGAAACTCTCGATTCACTTAGGAGGAACTAAGATGTATAGAGATCTCAAGAGAAACTTTTGGTGGAATGGCATGAAACGGAGCATAGCTAAGTATGTGTCTATGTGTTTAGTGTGTCAGCAAGTTAAAACGAAACATTAAAGGCCAACAGAGTTATTGAAACCTCTGGAGGTTCCTGTGTGGAAATGGAAGCATATCATGATGGATTTTGTGGTTGAGCTACCCAAGTCCAAGACTGGAAAGGAGACTATCTGGGTCATAGTGGATCGCTTGACGTAGTTGCAAACTTCTTACCCATGAAGGTGACTTCTTCTATAGAGGAATTAGTTTAGATGTACATGGATGGGATTGTTCGGTTACACGTAGTGCCAGTGAGTATCGTATCAGACAGGACACTAGGTTTGTATCGCGATTTTAGAAAATTTTTAGCAAGGCAATAGGAATGACTATCACTCTCAGCACTACATTTCATCCTCAGACTGATGGACAATCAAAGCGAACAATTTAGACTCTAGAGGATATGCTTCAAGCATGCATTTTGGATTTTAAAGGTAGTTGGGTGGACAAATTAATGTTGGTAGAATTTTCATATAATAACAGCTATTAAGCTAGCATCGGGATGGCTCTATATGAGGCACTTTATGGTCGAAAGTGTAGGTCACCGATATGTTGGGATGATGTGGGTGAAAAAGTTATAACTGGTCCCGAATTGGTGCAATTAGCATATGAGAAGGTGCAAGTGATCGACAAAGATTAAAAGCAACTCAGGATCATCAGAAAAGTTGGGTGGATAGCAAGCTGAGGCCTTTAGAGTTTCAGTGTGGAGATAAGGTGTACTTAAAGGTCTCTCCTACCAAAGGTGTGATAAGGTTTGGCATAAAAGGGAAGTTAAGTCTGCAATACATGGGACCATATGAGATACTTGAGAGAAATGGTAAATTGGCTTATCAGTTAGCATTGCTACCGGCATTGTCAAGAATTCATAGCATATTCCATGTATCACAGTTAAGGAAGTATGTGTCGGATCAGAGTCACGTGTTGGAGGTATCGCCTTTGCAAATGCGGGAAGATTTGACTTATGATAAGGTGCCAGTAAGAATTGTGGATAGGAAGTTGTAGGTTCTAAGAAGAAGAACCATCCCATATATCAAGATACAATGGTCCAATCACTTAGAACGTGAAGCAATTTGGGAATTGGAAGAGGAAGCTCGTCAGAAGTACCCATATCTGTTCGATGCTTCAGGTGCGTAAGTCTCGATGACGAAACTTTTCATAAGGGGGGTGGAATGTGAACCCCCAACCCAACTCATTATTAGGCTTTCGTCTTATGGATGTGTTGGTGGGCTTAACCCATGTGTTTAGGAGTTAATTTAATGTAGGGGAATAGTTTTAGGGTTATTTTGCAATTAGATTTGTAAGAGGGTCATTAGTCTAATAAGAAAAATCAGTACGTTCTGGGATTTAACGTAAGTTGTTTTCCGGTAGATAAGAACTCTTTACAAGAAACAACTTTGGAGGAAGGGAAATCAGTGAGAGAGAAGAACCCGATGAAGAGATTGTGCCAAAGGCTGCGAATCTAGGTAAGTCTTCCGATCTTCGTGCTTTAGTTCAAGTGAATTTTCGCTTAGGGCTTGTTTACTGTTGAATTGGGCGTAAGGGTTTGATTTGGGATTAGTTAGGGGTGTGGCAATTGATTATATTTTTAGGTTCTTGTATATGGGTAGATACTCCAATTGTGGATTATGGATTGATTAGTCTTTGAATTTATCTAGTAAGGGACTTATGACTTTTCTGTGTTCTTCTGATATACTGTGATTTTGGTAAAATTGTGAATGTTTTGCTAATAGTAGTATTTTATTATAAAAAATGAATTAAGCATGATGTATTTGCAATGTTTTGAGTATGATTATTTATTAGATGGAATAGTGTAAATGAAGCTCTGTTCAGTTGTGTTTATGTTATGGAATTAATTGATGCTTGAGTTGGTTTTGGGGGAATTCCTAATCTATGTTATAAGGCCCTTGGCTAGGGGGATACAATACCTAGTTTTCAATTATAAGGCCCTTGCTAGGGGAAATACAGTACCTAGTATTAGTTCAGGCCCTTCTCCTAACAGGATAAAATAGTTAGGAGCTAATACCAGTAAACCGAAACCTTGCACTCAAGTATGTTTCAGATTCTATAATGTGTTATGATTATGTTACGTTTTAGATGTGTGTGAGTTCAATTATGTTTTGTTAAAACTTGGGGGTTGGTTGTGTTCGCTTTTCTTGCTTTCTGGTTTGGGTATTGTGATCCTTGAAAAACCCAAAAATTGGGCAACTTGTACATGTTCTGCTTTGAATTTCAGAATCGTTTTGTCAGTCCTGAACAGAGCCAGCACTGCCTCCATTACCCTCATCCGGCACTAGCCCGACACTAGAATGGCCAGTTTCTCTACCGTTGCTGGGCTTCTCCAACCTAGTGCGAGTCCCCTTTGTTTGGTTCTGGTGCCGATTTTCCATCTGTTCAGACGTTTGTTATTCCCCTGATATGTTTGCCATTATTTTTATTGAATAAACAACACCGATTCGATATTCAAGTGTCAGTTATACCCCTTCAATTCAGTATTGGGTAACGCTAAGAATTCATTATTCCTCCTTTCCCCCTCTTGTTTCCTTGTGTGAGTTTCTAAGGTCTTGATATTGTTTGACCAACCTACCAAGAAGAAATTCTGAAACCCCTTAAATTGGATACTACAATAATTTGAAAGCTAATTTGAACAATTGTT
This sequence comes from Voacanga thouarsii, assembly GCA_026120185.1. Classification (NCBI taxonomy): domain Eukaryota; kingdom Viridiplantae; phylum Streptophyta; class Magnoliopsida; order Gentianales; family Apocynaceae; genus Voacanga; species Voacanga thouarsii. Next base: position 174,683 of record JANUWF010002236.1, on the reverse strand, counting down.
TTATAAATATGTATGTATATATAGTATGCTCAATCCCAGGAAAGCCTTATTTTTCTTACTGAGCTAGTAAGCTCACCCCTTTTTTATTACCATTTTTGTAAAACATCAGTTAGAAGAAGAGGAGTTAAACAAATGGTTTGAGGAAGACTTAGTGTAATAGTTATTTGATGGTTTCTTAACCTCCCATTTTTATTTTAATGTTTTTGTTAGTAGGATGATGATAGATTTTGTTAATGTTAAAGTGAGAATGTTTCTTGGATTATATTGTGATTCGAATTTGTGGAATCTGTATTTTTTAGGTTTGATTATAATTTGGATTGATTAAACAATTTTAGGAGTTATCCGTTGTGTACTATATGGGTTCGGTACTCTATTTTTAGGGTGCTACCAAGTCATCTCCGGACTTGGGGCGTGACAAAAAGAAAAATGACTCCCAATAAAGCAATTCTTTTATTTGGTTTATGGAATTTGGGATTCAAATAGAAATCGAAATTATGTTTCAAATGCAGCAATGATACAGTAATGATTTTCTATTTCCTATAAATGTTTCACAAGCCTTCCAAGTTGCAAAGCCTCCCTTTTCTTGCCCTCACCCAACAACGAAAAAAAAACAAAAAGACAAAAAACCTTCAAGGAAATGAGGTTCACTAAGTCAATCTTTCAATCCTCCTAAGATATAAGGGAAAAACATTATTATTATTTCTTTGGAGAAAACACAATAGTTCTTTCTTTCCTTTTTTCTTATGGGGAAAATTGAATTATATTAGATAACATCCGGAATTAAAATAGAAGATATGAAATGAGGAGCAACTTCAATCCATAGCCTATTAACCTCAATAACTGAAGCATGTTAAACTAACAATTGCAGTGGATTATTTATGACTAAACCTTGTAACCTTTAAACTGTTTCAATATCTAATGTCTGCCTTCAAACTAAAAAATAATTTTCACGTATCCTCAAATTATTATATCATTCAAATTATTATTACTATTATTATTATTATTATTATTATTATTATTATTATTATTATTATTATTATTATTATTATTATTATTATTATTTGGTCACCCATAGTCAATTTCTATTTCTCTGAACCACATGATGCACACATAATTTTTTTAGGATATTTAAATCATTTTACAGTGATTAATTAATGTAAAATAACCAAAATACCTTAAAAATGACATATGCACATCATGTGATTAACGGAAATAGAACTTGACTGTTAGTCAATTTGAATAATATAATAATTTGAGAACAAGTGAGAACCACTTTTAATTTCTAGGGAAAAAGGTGGACTATTAAAAAAAAGTCACAAAAATTATTTAGTAATTATGAGATCTCTATAAAACTCCTCTCAAATGGATTAGTTTATATGTAACAGATTGAAGTCGAGTGATTAGTTAAATAACCCATTTTTATATAAATATTTTCCTTGAGAGATAGAGCTAAATCCTGATTAAAGTCTTTGCCAACCGGATCTATTATCGCTTGGAATGTTTTGGCTGAAAAATTCTTAGCAAAATATTTTTCCCCAACTAGAACATCCAAGCTTAGAATCTAACAATTAGAATCTAAAAATCCCTATGAATGTTGGGAAAGGTTCAAGATGATGCTTAGAAAGTGTTCTCTATTGGAATGTATTCCATCTTAGACTAGGTTTTTGATGTAATTTTGACTTATATTAATAAATGTATTTTTCTCATAAATTGTTTGTGAAATCCTCCATATATTTGTGCACAATTTTCATTGGAAAAGACTCATTGTGTTTAAGTAAATGGTTCATGTGAATAGAGCTCTTTCGCAATAAGATATGGACCATAGGTTACTTAACACATAAACTTATGTTCTTAACCGAGTGATGAGAATGGGAATCTCATTATGGTAATGTTATTATGTTATGAATTCTAAATAGGGAATGGCTTACCTTTAACCAATAATTAGTCTTCTCACTTCATAATACAAGCGTATTTCAAATACGTAATACTGGACCTATAGTAGTGGTTTCTAAAAGTACTATGTGTTAGAAATATAGACGACTACTGCTACAGCATGGACTTGTACTCTACAACTTGAGTATAAGTTGGTGGTCTGATGAAGCTGGAAGCGTATGCTTTGATATACTATAGTTAAAGTTCTTTAAAAGGACTAATATACTTGTATGTTGAGTATATATAACTAGTTAATTATGATAGACTTGTACAAAATAGTTTCTACACTATATCGCTCCTTGTGGTAGTTTAAATAATCTAATTATTCAAAGCCCTAGGAAACATAACTTGGATATTTTCTTTAGGGTAACTCCCTTGAAAAGCGAAAATATTCCAAGAAGTCATGGATTATTGGACTAAGGGCCTAAGATGGTAGATGTCTTTTAGAGAGGTGTTAGTACACTTTTTCCTCTCTAAATGCACGGTGATGTGTAGAGATGTATTTTAGTCATTTTACCTGTAGATCGAAGATATAGCTAACGCAGTATTGTCCTTGAGGTCAATATGTCCTTACGGTGATATTAAGAAATATTTAAAATGTAAAATGCAATTATTTATATAGTGGGGGTATTTTGGTTATTTTAGTAACCAAAGCGATGTGTCTATTTAGTTCTTGGAATAGCTCGTAAGTTCTAGTTAATTTTAGGTCAAGGAAATGATCTCAAGTAAAAAGATTTTATTTTATTCAAGAAGTCTAATTTATTTTTAGATTGGAGTAAAATTAAAAAATGAAAGAAATTAAATTTATTGTCTAGTTTAATTGGTTAATTAATTATTCAGGGCCTAAGCCCAGATTGAATAATTAGAAAATTAACGTGGGCCTAGACTAGTTAATAAAAATGCTTAAATAATTATTTTAGTTCATTTGAGCTCATTAATTATTTATTGAGTTTTTTTAATAGGCCCAGGAAATAAATAATTAATGATTATTATTTTAGGTTCACTGGGTCCAAGGAAAATAATAATGATTAATGGCCCAATAGACAGAACCAAAAAGGGTTTTTTTTTTTTTTTAACTCACGGAATAGAAGAGTTTAGGCTAAGCCAAACTTCTTCTGTTGATAGCTTCCGGGAGTTTTGAAATTTCAAAACCCCAGTGATAAGTTATGAGGAGGGGAGAGAAAAAACGGGTGTTCCAATCTCTACACAAAGAACGTACAGGGAAAAAAAAGCCTTGAGATTTCTTCTTCTTTGCCTCATTCTTTTTCCCTTCTTCTTCTTGGTATTGTTAATTAACAACAAGAAATCTAGAAGTACCTGAGACAGTGGATTTCCTCGCCTAAGTTGTTTCACCAACAAGTGTTTAGGCAGTGAAATATTCTGAGCTCTCAAAAGTCTTGGCATTCATGCCCCAAAGGAGTAGATGCATCACCAGCTTTGATCCAGAGACATCTTCCAATCGAGAAGAAGAGGCCCCGGTGGTTTCATCATCCATTCTAGCACCAAAAATAGCATTAAAACACAGAGGTATAATTTTTTTAAAAGCTTCTCCGCTGTGTACTCTGAGTTTTAGTTGGTTTTCTAGCTTTTATTTTCTAAGCATGCATGGCTTCCATTGTTTCATTCTCTTTATCCTCATCATAGGTTCAAGCTAGGTATGCAAATGCAAATCTTTCATAGTGGTTTAAGCTTTACTACAAAGCAATTGGTTGATGCATCTGCAGGAGGTTCCATTAATTCTAAGACCCCAGAGGAGGCATTTGATTTGATTGAAAATCTTGCAACAAATAACTATGCAGGGGGTAGTTTAAGGTCAAAAGCTCAAATTCATGAAGTTCACAAGGTGGATGTAATGGTAGCTTTGGAGGCTAAGATGGAGGCACTGACACAAAGGTAGAGCAAATGGTGATGTCTCATTCTCAAGGACAAGTAATGAATATGAGTTGTGATTTTTGTGGGGAAGGACATCCAAATCATGAGTGCCAAAGCATGGGGTCATCATAGGAGTCCTTAGACCAAGCTGCGTTTGTGGGCAATGGAAGACAAGGTAACAATCCTTATAGTGCCACTTGCAATCCTGGTTAGAGGAACCATTCCAATTTTTCATGGAACAATCAAAACCAACTTAGGTAGACTTCTTCTAACTTTGAAGGAAATCAAAGGACTCAACCCTCCTTGCTTTATAAAGTACCACCACCTAAGCCATCATTGGAGAACTTAGTTAACCAAATGGTAAGTAGCATGAAAACACAATTTCAAGGAGTGGATGCAACCACGAAAAATTTGGAGTTATCCACGTGCAATATGAAAAATTAAATTAGTCAATTAGCCAAACTCCTTAGAGATTCTCAAACGGGATCTCTTCCGGGGAATACTGAGACAAATCCACGTGATCAAGATCGTGGAAAAATAAAATTTTTATTACTTTTGGTTTTGGGACATCTCTTTCATTTTTGTGTGCTTTCATTTATTTTTCTGTCCTTTTAATTTTTAGAATGAATTTTCTTCATGATTTCATGGTTTTAATTATTGTTGTTTTCATTAATTAATTAATTAATACTTTTTCTGGTCAGACAGAGCTAACCTGGCACCGGGCTTGAACTTTTGCCTAGGCACCAGGCTAGCACTGCTAAAAAATTGACGCTGAACAGCCTTGGCCTGGCAGCAAGCCCAACACTCGAATCTGGGGCCAAGTTGTTGGGTATCTCACGCATATCATATATAGCGCAGCGAAAAATTAAAACGAGATACCATCCCAAGATCTACATATGTGTGGAAAACAAGACATAAAGAGAATAAAGGAAACAACTTTTTACCTTTCTTTGATCGTGTGGAAAATAAAATTTTTCCTTCTTCAAGTCGAGGTGCGATCCAGCAATCCTCTTGATCAAACACCACGAGAGTTGAACGTCCAACCACTATAATCACAGTGTGTGATTATCTCTAACAGAAACGCACACGGAGGAGTACTCAAGAACCAAGATTTCTGTGCTAGCAGAAATAACAATGGCGGCTAGGGTTATGATCAATATCAACGAGAGAGAAGAAAGAATGTCGTGAGTTGCCCTAAGGTTTGGAGTTATTTTTCGTGTCTTACACATTAGCTAAGGTTTCGTGAGTCTATCCCATATATCACATGAAAATCCTGCTAAAATCCTTCATCTGAGATTTCTAAAACGATTAGAATTCTCTAATTGCAATTGGAAATATCAAATTTTCACAATTATAATTTGGCCCATAAATTATAACTACTTATAATTTGGCCACAATAACTTCTCTTTCTTTCAATTAACCCCACTATGTTATCAAATAACATCTTGAGTATGTAATCATCTATTATGTGTGACCTATTAGGTTTCCCAATCAATTAGTAGCAAACATGAATTAATCCAAACGTCTTTGGGATTAATAATCCATAATTAATTAGAATTAATCACATTGATTCTAATCAGGATTGATTTATTAATTCATCAATTAATAAACCCATATTCCCAGATCATGAGTGGTATCTAGCAACATATCATGACCACCCAAGAGTCCAGGAAGTCAAGTGACTTAACATGAACCCTTCAATAACAAACTACAGTGCAATTAACTCCTTTCACCATACAATATCTCATTCAATTTGGAGTACGAAATTAATGCCAACTCCTCCAGAATATATATTAATTCTAGCCCGAATATAATAGTACTTGTACTAGAAATCCACTATTCTAGATGTGTATCAATTGGAACTGTTTCCAATACACAATCACCTTGGCCAAGGACTTCTTGAGTAGTAATTCCTACAAGTGACCATGAGATATTCGCCCCTACTATTAGGAGTGGTGAATCCTTTATTGACCCTCTCAACTACTTTCATTTACCTCACAATGTACAATATACATCCCATAGGCGGCCCTCGATCTGGCTCCAGAAATTGGAATCAAAGCACAAAACTCAAGAAACAAAGTACCTTGGAAATCTCAAGTATAAGGATACTTGCACGTTTGCTATATTGAGATTATATCACTGGCACTAAATAGTTATCCATGTGATTATCTCATAGCGAGGTCATCCAATGAACTTGTTCCATTAACAAGCATCCATGTATTAATTTTAAGTATCTCAATACTCATGGATATAAGAACCACTACCTAATCAAATCAGGAAGTCTAACACAAGCTAGTCTTGACGCATTAATGATGTCTTATCTCATTAATACTATGACTAGGGACTATTTAAGTACTAATACTATATAGTGTAATAGGAATCTCATATCATGATCTCTATCATAATTTCCTTAACAAAGTATTGTACTAGGAACTTTATTTAACAGTTATATTACACAAAAATAAACAAAAAAAACTGTAAGATAAATAATATCTTTTATATAAATAAAATATGTCATGTACAATGTACAAGTGATTGCCTCTATGGCATAACACTAACACAAGTCACATCGGCAATAAGGCTTTCAACGGCCAAATTTGGCCATTTTTCAAACACTTTCTTCATCTCCCTCATTTTTTCTCTCAACCAAACACCATCAGGTCGTTTTCTATCCCTCTAAAACACCTTCCAAACACAAAATCATTGCTTTGTTCTTAAAGTTTTGGATTGAAATCAAGAAAATTTTGATTTTTCCAAATCCCATTTTTCAATCCACTCATCTGGTGCACAATTTCTTCAATCTTTTTGCATAGAATCATTACCTATACATTGGAGATCATTATGGTATAATTTTTCTTCAATTTCTATTGTTCAATTTTTTATATTGATTGTTGGATATTTTCGTATGCATTATGGTCTGAAAATTCTCGTTTTTCTTGGTTTGTTGGATTGGATGGAGATTTTGCATTCTTTGAAGAGTAGATATCATGGGTATATGATTAACAATGATATCTTGTTGATGCAATTCATGTCTTAAATCTTTTTGGTATTTATTGAGCATGTCTCTCATGTGTGTCATTTTGAGCCTACAAAGGCATGTTCTCCATAAATGGAGAGATAGTTGTTGTGCTAAATTCTTTATATGTTTGAGTTGACATTGTGATCATGAGCTTTACAGTATGACATGAATGGCATTGCTTCTTTGTACCAGAGTTAAATATGGTACTAGAGTCACCGGCACAACAAAATCACCAGCTTTCCATATTTGGGTAGACTGGGTAGGTAGAGGCTCAAAAGATGGTGTAGAAGAAGATGAAGTTCTAGCTCTCTTGGCCCTGATGCCATTCCCTTAGGTCTCTTAGACATGATGAAAATGTGATGATAGATAAAGATAGGATAAAGGAAGGAGGATAAAACTCACTCAAGATCTCTCCTTAAGACTCAATCAACACCACTCTCAAATTCCTCACTATCATAATACTCACTCAACTCATCCACTACCTTAGTATAAAATAAAACACCCTAGTAATACAACATAAACTCCCTCAACAACACCTGCAAAAAGATAGCCATTGTCCAAGCCTATATACAATATCAATGTGAATGATCAAAGAAGCAATGCCATTCATGTCATACTGTAAAGCTCATGATCACAATGTCAACTCAAACATATAAAGAATTTAGCACAACAACTATCTATCCATTTATGGAGAACATGCCTTTGTAGGCTCAAAATGACACACATGAGAGACATGCTCAATAACTACCAAAAAGATTTGAATCCTACATGTCAAATATGGTACCAGAGTCACCGGCACAACAAAATCATAGTAGAAAAGATGTATAAGCCTTCCTTTGATAATTCATTGCGGATTTCCACTATGTTTAGGAGGCTGGGTTCGGAGCAAATTATTAGACTTGAGGGAGCTAATTATCCTGTGAGGGTGAGAAAGTTTTATGCTAACATACAGGACAAGAAGAAATCTAATCTCCAGGTCATTTCTACTATGGTCAAGGGGGTACCAATTAAGTTTGATAAAGCTACACTATCCATGATCTTGGGTGTACCTGATGATGGTTCATGGATAGCTATGGACCATAGTAATCAAAAGATTCTTTCTGATCTTACTTAGTATGTGAATGTTATTAGGACTAGTTTGTAGATATGGAAGAAGGGGCAGATAGGATAGTATCGCTATTACTCCAATAATGATCTTGAGGCTCAGCTCCGTGCTCTAGTCTACATTTTCTCTTTCAATGTTTATCCTAAGGCTAGTGGCTTCAATGAGTCTAGGGTCCTTGATGTTTACATTCTTAATAAGATGATGAGGAGTGTGCATTTCCCTATTACTCCTATTATTATTCAATCCATAAGGGAGGTTGTTTACTCTTGCATCTCAGCGAAAGCCCTAAAATTTTCCTTAGTCATTATGCGTATCTTACAGGCTTCAGAGTGAGTTTAGATGGAGAGATCAGTGAGCCGACCACTGATCGGGACTTAGTGACCGAGCATACTTTGGTTCAGTGAGGCTATAGATATGATGAGAGAAAAAGAAAGAGAGAGAAGGTGGAAGAAACCTTATGAGGTACAGTATCCAGGGATGGTGGAATTTACCCTTGATGAGGATGAGCCGAAGGAGCAGCCTACTCGACCTCTCACCCATAATAGCAGTTCTCATGCTAGTGTTGATTTTAAGGTACGAGTGGAAGCCTGACTAGAACAGCTAAGCCTTGGACTCGAAACTTAGACGTCCACTCTCCACCAACTACGAGACTCTATTGCTAACCTCCATAGACGTTAGGATGTCCAAGAGCAGAAGTTGGAGACTTTGATACAACAGTCCACTGGTGCCTCCACTAGTAGGGTTGTCGAAATCCGATGATGATGATGATGATGATGATGATGATGATGATGATGATGATGATGATGATGATGATGATGATGAGGTTGAGAACTCCTGATTTACTCCTTACTCACTTTTATTTTATCTTCTGTTATTTTTCTTTTATTTCTTTACCTTTGAATTTTGATGACCTTTCTTAATTTTTAGCTATTTCTTTACTGTGTTTTATTTTCTAGATTTATATTTTCTATTTTTGTTTCTTTTGAGTTAGGCACCATTCTTTATTAACTCCTTGTGGTGGATTCACACGTGTTGGAACTAATTCGCAATTGAAGTATTTTCTTTTCTCTATGCTTTTCTTTTATTTATTTTGGTCTATTGGCTTTGCTTTCATTGTTATATTTTTAGCCATTAAGGACAATGTTCCATTTACGTGTGGGGGGAGAATTTAGGCATTGAAGATATTTTCCATGCTATAATTTTTGTGAAATTTTTCAAAATTTTTTGTGGTTTTCATTGCTTTAGCAAAGTTGTAATTTTCTTTCTTACTTGAATATGAGTTTTGTCATTCATTTGGTGAATGTTTATCATTAAATTAGTTTATTGGATAGGATATGTTAAGACTTGTGAAATTAAGTTAATCTTGTTTATACATTAGTGTTTGAGTATTATTTAACTCGTCTAGTTTAAATATGAAAGATGTGGTGAATGTAGGGAAAGTTTTGGCTAACTCTTGTATTATAAGTTTAAATTTTGCTTAACTTTGAGTTGTAATATGGAATATTATGGAAAAAAATTAATCTTTGAGTGGGAAGATTGAGAAATATACTGATTGTGAGTTGAAAAATGAGAAAAATGAATTGATTGTTGTTTCATCTTTGAGGGTGAGAAAAACTTTTTTGCTTGATTATGGGTGCCAATATGGATGGTGAAGAGAAATCCACTTTCTTGAGGCTATTAATTCCCAAAATCAAAACCAAAAAAAAAATGTTAAAAAAATAATGAGTGATGACTAAAAAGGGGACAATGCGGTAATAAAGAGAAATTCATGTACTTGAGGCTATCAATTCCCTAAATCGTTGAAAAAATTGAGGAAAAAATTGAGTATTTTCAATAAATCATGACTTGAGTTGTGCAATGTTTGGATTTATAATGCTTGAGTTGCTAGGTAGTATGACTTGTATGATTCATGTTATCTACATTTTTGCTTGAAGAATGAAATAATTTTCTTAGACTAAAGTATAAACTTGCTTAATTTGACTTCAAGAGTTTTGTTATGTCTTATCAAATGCTTCAAGTTGCAATTATTTTCAAAGGTTTGGATGAATGGCAAAAGTTCTATCTAGAATTTGAAGCAAAGTTATAAGCCTTATTATGATCAAAATTTTGGAAGAATAAAAGCTTTTGTTTTCTTGTTATTTTCTTCTTAACTTACGTATTTGTTGGAAAACATGTCCTCAAAGACTATGTATTTTGTATAAATATATTGTAATAAAATGTTTATTTATTCAACTTAGTTTGTTTCTTATATTATTGCACATTTAAAGTCCAAGTATGACAAGTAATGGTCTACGTGCTGGGTCGTTCTTCACAGTAAGGTATAGCTATAGGTACTTGTCATACAAGTAAAATTGAGTTCTTAGTCGTTTGACGGAATTGGGCATTTCATCAAGGTAAGACTATTATACCATGAGTTCTAATAAGGAATGGTTTACCTTAAATCAGTGAGTAGTTCATTCACATGCTGACATAAGCGTATTTTGAATATATAGAACTGGACCTGTAGTAGTGGTCTCTTATAAAGTACTATGATTATAGAGACCGAATTATTACTATTACAGCGTGGACGGATACCTTCATACATGCGTATAAGTTGGTGGTCTGGTGAAGCTAGGGTTTTATACTTTGATATATATTGGGTAAGATTTCTTTTTGTGAGATCAATATCCTTGTATATTGGGTATATTATTCTAGTTAGTTAAGACGATCTCGTGCAACAGAATTTCTATGCTTCACTTAGTGAAGTTACCCGCTTGTATTGTCCAGGATAATCTAATAATCTAAGGTCCTAGGAACGTGACTCTAGAATGTGTGCTTTTGGGTAGCTTCCAATGATAAGCAAGTACATTCAAGTAAGCCATAAATTATCGGACTAGAGATCTAAGGATGGTAGATGTCTTTGAGATGGGTGTTAGCACATTTATCCTGTCTTATTGATAGGTGTTACATAGAGGGGTATTTCCATCATTTCACCTGTAGGTCGGAGACATTACTTTAGCAATATTATTCTTGGGGTCAATATTTTCATATGGTGATAAATGAGAACATTTGAAAATGTGAAATGCAGCTATTTAATAGTAAGGGTATTTTCGTCATTTTAGTAGTCATGAATAATATGTCTCTTGGTCACCGGAGTAGCTCAAGTTATCTTGGTGTTGTTTAGACACAATTTAGGCTTAATGGATAATTATATGGAAAAGAATAAAATTTTTTCTAAGAGTCTAATTAGAATTAATTAATTAGTCTTGAGCTTTTATAAGGCCCAAAAAAGATAATTAATTAGTTAAGAGAATTGGGCTGGAATAAATTAATTAATTAGGCTGATATATGTTGATATATATTAAGAGTCCAATTAGAATTAATTAATTAGTCTTAGGTATTTAATGCCGCCCAAAAAATAATTAATTAATTAAGAGAATTGGGTTAATCATAGTAAGGGCCAAACTATGTATTGGATTGTTTTTGGAGCACAGCACCAAGCCCACAATGGCTTAGTGTTTTCGGCCATTAGGGCTTAATGAAGACCTATGGCTGGCCAAAAAATATGAGGCAAGAGAGGAGGGAAAAACAACGTGGATTGTGGTGGCAGTTCTCCTCTCTGAAAAAAATGTGTAATCTCTTCCTCTCTCTATGTTCCATGTTCTTCTTTTCTTTCTCTCTTGGAAAGTATCTTAATTATCCAAAGAAGAAGCATTCACCAAGTTAACCCAAGAGTAAGGTAGTGTCATACTCCGAAAGATGAAAAGAGAAATCTTGGAGACGCTTGATGTGTAGGAGTAGAAGATTGGCGAGAATACTAGTCAAACTGCAAGTGCCTTCTTCTCCCCTTCCAACACAAGTTCCAGTGCAACCTAGCCCCTCGTTGGTTAATCCGCGACCAATAAGAAAAAGTAAGTACTCTCTCCTAGATGTGGTTCGGAAAACCGAAAAATTTTTCACTGTATTTTCTTTGATGTTTTCCATTTTGATCGTTGATGTGTCCGAACTTGGGTATAAAAATCATACAAAAACTAAGCACATTCCCAATCAAGTTTAAATTAACACATTCAACCCAAATCACACATATGAGCAAGCGTACTCATCATTAACCAAGCATAGGGTTCAAATGAGTACCGATCCTCAAGGAACAAGTAGACATTAATCACCCTTCTTTCATTGTTTAACCGACTCAATAAAGTGAACAACAAATAAAAAGGAAAATAAAATAAAAATAAAAATATATACATGTCAAGGATGGAAAAGTATGTAACTCAAACCATTATTTTGACAAACATGACCTTAACGAACTCAACCATTATCAAAACTAATTATTCCCTTGGCATCATGAATGATTAAGATAGACTCACTTCTTTTTCAATCCATGAATCCCTATCTTTCAAGTAACTTAGTATCACATGTTCATCTCAACCAGTCTTACCCAAAAGATGCATTAAACACAATCCTTGATTAAATTTTCATATTCTGACAAACTTAAAATATGAAACTAACCAATGAATCCATATTCTGGCAGATATCAATTAACTTTTAATTACCAATTCTTAGCAATTAACCCTTTTTTCAAGCAAAAAACTAATGAATTGAAACCACCATCAACCCCTTTTTCAAGCAAGTTAATGGAAAGAAACAATCAATTAATCTTGTAATAGGCACAAGTAATTAAATACCAAGAATAATAATCAATTAATCAAAAGATCAAATAACTCTAAAAATCATGAATACCTAAAATAATGTTAAATTATAATAAAACAATTAACATATCATTGTTCAAGAAAAAAAAAAACAAAGGAAAGAAATAGATACTTATAGACAAGCCTTCTTCTTCTTCCTTTATAGACCCTCTTGTACAATCCTCCTTGAATTATTTATCTCGAGAAAATATTGGTGATGCACTCTAAAACAAATCTAAGTCCCTATATTGTGCACGCCCCTTTTTGTAGGATAAATTGGCCTTTATTTATAGACTTACAAAATTCCTAAAAGAGTCCTAAATAAAGAAGAAATTACCTAAAAATCTCCAAAACCAAAAAGGATTAATAAAAGTCTAAAATAAAATACTAAATAACTAAATAAAATAAACTAAGGAAACTGTCTTTGACTTTGCGAAATTGAATCAATTTGGACTTCTAATTTTGTTTTGTCGTGTAGTGCTGAAACTTTGTAGAATTCTGTTGATTTTGGAAGTGTTGAAGTTGGCTTGCAATTTATCCGTGTGCGATTTGCTTAAAGCCACCGAGATTCTGTTCTTCACTTTCAATTTTTTCATCAGCTCAATTGAGCCGTTTTCCATGCATTAGCTCAATTGAACCGAAAACCATTAAATTCCACTGACAATCTTTCGAGCTGTTTCTTTTTCCGTCTGTAACCGCAATTGTTGACTTCTGCCTTTGACCTTGCTGATCGAAATTTGTCTTTTTTCCTTTCTTCTTGCTGTTGTCGGCTTGCTTCCTTTTTCTTTTGCTTTTGTTCTTTGTTCTCCCTTTTCCGTGAAGCCGCCTTCTTTAATTTCCAATTTCAATTGCAATTCTTCCTCTATTCCTTCAATTTCTCTGCGCTTTTCTCTCTTCTTTCCAGTGGCTAACCGGCGCCGGCTGTCCTTCTCAGGCTGGCGCCGCCTCTATCTTGGAAAATCACACAATTAGTTCTAATTTTTTCTTATTTTGTATAAAATTACAGAAAAGTATTTTTATAAGGGAAATATAAAATAGAAATGAATATGACTAGTTATTTCACAAAATGTATCATAAAATAACCTCAAATAACTAGGAAAAATATGACTAATTTAGACCCTATCATACTCCCCCACACTTGAATCTTTACTTGTCCTCAAGTAAACACTTAAACAAATCATTTAAAACAATTTATTTCTTTTCATATTCATCCATAACAAAGCCATAATTTCTTTCCAACCTTAAACACAACATTGTCATTCATTCACCCTTTAAAAACCTTTGGAAACTCATACATTAAATCAAATAATCCCAAGGCCATCAAAGTTAAATTAAATAAACTTATATCTAATACATGAAAATTATTCCACTTCTCAAGCAAAAACACAGATAACATAAATCATACAAGTCCAGTCATTTAACCAATTCAAACATTATAAACTTAAATTTACCAAACTCGAGTTAGTGAAATAAGGAAAACACTCTACTCTTTGTTTTTTTTTTTCTTTTATGACTTTGGGAATTGATAGTCTCAAGTGTATGGATTTCTCTTCACACACTGTATTGGCCCCTTTTACAGTCATCACTCATCATTTTTTTTCTCTCATAATTTTTCAACAATTTTTTTCCTTTTCTTGCCTTTTTGCCTTCGGGATAGCCTCAAGAGAGTGTACCAAAAACACTTGCTACTTCTCCCCATATTGACCCCCTTTTCAGCAAAAGGTCTTCAACAATCATTAATAAAAGAATTTTCCTCAACGTAATTTTTTTCTCATATTTTTTCGCTCTTTTTTCATATATTTTTTTCAACTCACATTCCTTACTCAAAACTCAAAGTTAAGCAAATTTTAAATCCATAATACAAGAATTAATCAACAACTCTTCTCATATTTCATCACATCATCCATATTCAAACTTAAAGAATAAAATAAAACTCAAATGCCAAATATAACCAAGGTTAACTTAAATTCTCAAGACTTAGTAAAATTCAACTTAATACACAAGTTTACCTTTTTAATAAAATTCTACCATACTGAATGACAAATCCATATCCAAAGTTAAAAAGAAAATCATATCTTCGCTATAAACAACTTATAAACAAATAAACTCAATTTAGTTCCAAATTTTTTTTCAAAAAAAAAATTCAAACAAAAGTTTTTCAAAAAATTTCAACAATTCAAAACATATATCATTGAAAATCCCTCAAACATATATACTTGGAAATCCACTGAAAATCACAAAGATACACTTGAGAAAATGTTAAATCTCTCCCCCACACTTAAATTGGACATTGTCCTCAATGGCCTAAAATAGCACAGTAAAGCATAACCAAGGGACCAAAAATGTAAAGAGGGAAAAGAAAATAATACTCCCAAAGGCAGATTAACTCCATGAAAAGTCCCAAATTTCAAATTCCAATGTAACTCAAACATGAAAACAATAGCACACGTGTAAGTGGTATGCTTAGTGAGTCCTGTGTATAATATTATTTTTCCTTTGGAAAACAGATAAGAGGGTTTTATCATAGTTTTCCACTGAAAACAATTCTTGAAATGTTGTAGTTGAAAACCTCGTCAACTGTTATCAAAAGAGTTCATGCACATTTGAAAATCATGGTTTGTTGAAAACTAATGCCCCTACATTTAAAGAAATTATGTCTCCTTTCTTTTTGCGTACAATATCACATAGTATCCTAGCACCATTTACAACTTTAGTATTGAGCTTTTAATCATAAACCATATCGTATTTTTAAAATACGATTTTTATATTCAAAACCACATTGTGATCTCAAATCAACCACCGATGGGATCTCGTCCTAACTATTTGAAAAGATTTCGATCTAACTGCATCAATACCATAGGATCCTATGAACATGACAAAATGTGTGATTAAAAACATCAATACCATAGGATCCTATGAACATGACAAAATGTGTGATTAAAAACATCAATACCATAGGATTTCAATCCTATGAATATGACAAAATGTATGATTAACTTAGTGCATACACTATAATCAATCATACTCTGACTATCGTCATGGTCTACCATAATGCCACATGTGTCCCATGCCCGACTTCCGTTTCCACAATGGAAACGTGTTGTTAGCTAAGGACAATCCTACTACAAATACTATCACCCCGCAAAGAGAGAGACCACAATCCAGAGGTGGCCATTAGTTGGAAAGTATTGTCAAACCCATGTAAGCTAGTATAAGAGCACAGCCCCTCTTAAGTGGTCAAGGATTAGACAAACACATAACCAAGAGATCAACACAATATTTCACTACAACTAAATACTTCTCAAAAGCAAAATACTTTTTCCAAAATATTTTCTTTCCCAAAATACAAGCTTATATCCAAGTATAAGAAAATCATTTTCGGGGCCAAATATTATCTTCCAAATGTTTGTGATATTTCTTGTAATAATTTCGAAGGCTCATTGAACATAGAAATAAATAAGCTTTTCAATCCGTGCATAAATCACTTTGCTACCAACTAGAGTAAATTTAGAATGATAAAACTTTTCATTATCAAAACATAACATTGATGCCAGTAAAGAATTTCATAAATACGTATTATTTAATGCATAAGGTCATAATCGGCATATGCTCATTTATAGGAGGATATTGCTATAATAAAGATCATTTATCCATAAAAGTTCATGTTCAATTATATTAGAAAAACTCTTGGCTAAAATAGGATTTAAAAACCAAAGGACTGATAGGGCCTAAATTAGTCATATATTTCCTAGTTATTTGAGGCCATTTGTGATACATTTTGTGCAATAACTAGTCATATTCCTTCATAGTCGAGATTTTACCCTTGGAAACATATTTTGTATATTATTTCAAATTTTAGGGATAAAATAAGACAAAATCGTTGCTAAACAGATTAGAGGCGGCATCGGTCAGGATAGGACAGGCGGCGCCGACCACGTGCTGTTGGCATGCACTTCAGGATGATGAAAAATTGGCTTAACAGAGGCTGAACAGAACATAGTCGGCGCTAGTTAGGAGCCCAGAGGAGGCGCCGGCTAGGACCTAGAAGAATTTGGCATGAAAATCGAAAATTAGTGAACGGACAGAGAGACAAAATGCAATCGGCACCGGCCTAGGCAGGACAGGCAGCGCTGGCTGTGCACTGGTACAGAGGTGGTGCCTCAATTTTCGTGCACATTTTTGGCAATTTTTAGAGTTTTGGTATTTTCCTACTTCTATTCAGCCAGAAACCCTAGAGGGACGAATTTAGACACTTCTAAAGCCTATAAATAGAGAAAAAAAAAAAACACAAGTCAAAGGTATGAATTCAAGGAGCAAAACACAAAATCACTCAAGTTCAAGGAAGCATTCATCAAATCAAGGAGGATTATACAAGAGAATCTACGAAGGAAGAAGGAGGCTTATCTATAAGTGCTTTCTTTTAACTTTATTTTCTTTTCTTGAACAATGATATATTAATTGTTTTATTGTAATTTAACATTATTTTCGGTATTCATGATTTTTAGAGTTACTTTGATCTTTTGATTAATTGATTGATATTCTTAGTATTTAATTACTTATGCTGATTATGAGATTAATTTGTTGTTTCTTTCCATCAACTTGCTTGGAAAAGGGGTTGATGGTGGTCTCAATTCATTAATTTCATATTTGTTGTCTATTAACTTGCTTAGAAAAGGGGTTAATTGCTAAGAACTGGATAATTAAGGGTTAATTGATGTCTGCCAGGATACTATTTTATTGGTTAATTTCATGTTTTAAATTTGCCAGGATATGGGAATTTAATCAAGGATTGTATTCAATGCATCTTTTGGGTGAATTAGTTGAGACAGGATATGTGATGCTAATTTATCTAGAAGATAGTGATTTCATGGATTGGAAAAGAAGTGAATCTATCTTAATCCTTCATGATGCCAAAAGAATGATTAGTTATGATAATAATTGGGTACTTTAAGGTCATGTTTGTCAAAATAATGGTTTGAGTTACATCATTCTCTATCATTGACATGTATATATTCTTTTATTTTATTTTATTTTCCTTTTTGTTCTTTTTCACTTTATTGAATTGGTTAAACAATAAAAGAAAAGTGATTAATGCATACTTATTCCTTGAGGATCGATACTCGTTTTAAACCCTATGCTATGCTTAATGATGAGTACATTTGCTCATATGTATAATTTAGGGTTAACGTTTTAATTTACACTTAATTGGGAATGTGCTTATTTTTATATGATTTTTTATACCCAAATTCATACACATCAAGTTTTTGGCGCCGTTGCCAGGGAACAATATCATGAAAGCTTGGATTTTGTTGATTTAACCATGTAAATATGTAAATATGTAAATTTGTACAATTGTTCTTTTTACAAAAAGGTGCCATCTTTTGTATCTTATGTATCTTTGTAATGTAATTTACTAACTTTGACTGATGTTTAATTGAATAATTTGTTCTTTTAATTTTGTTTAAATTGTGAATTCCGTTATCTAACTTTCTTCTTATCTTTTCTAGGTGTTAGCCTTAGTATGTGACTCGACGATTTGAAGGCGATATGGTAGATTTTGATCCTAAAATCGAAAGGACATTGTTAAAAATTCGCCGGACAGTCAAAAAAAACTTACTCGCAGACATGGACGGTGCTCATAACAACAATGCTAGAAATAACAGGAGGGTTATGGATGACTTTGTGAAACCTGCAATCTCGGGCACGGGTTCGAGTACCACTAGACCTAGGGTGGATGTGAATAATTTTGAAATAAAGCCCAATATCATCTAGATGGTCCAAAATATGGTCCAATTTGATAGGCCACCTGAAAAAGATCCTAATGCCCACCTAACTAGTTTCTTTAAAATTTGTGATACCTTTAAGATGAATGGTGTTTCTGAAGATGCCATAAAACTAAGACTTTTTCCTTTTTCTTTGAGAGATAGAGCCAAATCCTGGTTAAAGTCTTTACCTACAGGTTTCATCACCACTTGGAATGCCCTAGCTGAAAAATTCCTTGCCAAATATTTTCCTCCAGCTAGGACATCCAAACTTAGAAACGAAATTTTTGCCTTCCAACAATTAGATTCTGAACCTTTGTATGAAAGTTGGGAGAGGTTCAAGGAGATATTAAGAAAATGCCCACACCACAGATTTGAACTAGGAATGTAGATGCTCATCTTTTTTAATGGCCTTACGTTTGCAACACGACAAGTGGTAGACTCTTCTGCAGTGGGTTCCAGCAATCATAAGACCCCGGAATAGGTATTCGATCTCATTGAAAATTTAGCTTCTAATAACTATTCTTGGGGAAGTGTAAGGTCTAGAGCTCATGTGCAAAGAGTGCACAAAGTGGATACAACGTTTTTCGGGACCGCATGGCGGTGATGGCACTTTAGCACATGATGATGATGATGATGGGAAGGACTGAGATGATTTTTTTGCACTTGTTCCTACTTGTCATTTTCTTTTTCCTTTATATTCTCATGACTTTTCTAGTTATTTCTTGTACTTTTCTTTTTCATACTATTTTCTTTACTTTTTGCTTATTTTTCTTTTCTAGTTTTTATGCTTTGGTGTATTTCTTTTGTGTATTTTTCTTTCTAGGTACTTCAACAATGCTCCTTTCTGCTGGAATTCAACTTTTTTGTAGGAGAATACACAATGCAATGGACGTATTTTCTTTCTTCTCTTTTCCCCTTTATTTTTGGTCCCGTGGCAATATTTTCTTGCTCTATTTGTTTGGTCATTGAGGACAATGTCCAGTTTAAGTGTGGGGGAGTAGTTAGAATGGGAATTCTTCTATACTTCATTCTTCTTGAAATTCTTTAAACCTTAGAATTCTTCTATGCTTCATTCTTCTGAAATTCTTTGAACCTTTTGAGCAAATTTTTTAAATTTTTTTCTGATTTTTTGAGCTTTCAAGATGTATTTTTAATGCATGTCTTTGTGCTAGATCATAGAGCATATGTTCTATATCATTTGTGGCTTATACATGACTTTTTGCACGCACTTGGACTAAATAGTTCTTGATCAAATGCTTTACATTGTTCTTAAACCTGTTTTTCTACTAAAATTCATTGAGCATTCTAGAACTTACTTGAATACCTCTCAAAGCAAAATAAGAAAGACATTCATGATTTAACGTAAGGATGGCAATAATATGCCTTCTTTGGATAGTTTGAGCTTTTCAAGCCTACATATTTTATATTATCCCTAGTGTCTATTTTGAGCCTAAATTGTTAATTTCTTTCTTAAACCCGTTATCATATTTTGTCGATTACTTCTTTCTGAGAGTTTGATTTACCTTCCAAATCTTTGATTGCTCTTGATGGATAAAAGTACAAGTAGAAGAATTATAAGGGAGAATGCTTGTGTAAATGTATGACTTGTTACTTTCAGTTATGCATCATGTGTTGAGTTGGAGTTGTGAAAGGAGAAAGGAGGAAGAAAAAGAAAGATTGAGAAAAATAAAAAGCTGCTAGAAAATGTTGAAAGAAAAAACTGAGAAACAAACAAAAGAAGCATTTGAAAAGAAAAGAAAAGCTAAAAGAAAAAGAAAAGAAGAGCACAGGAAGAATGTTGGTTGAGTTGGAATAAGAATTGCTAAAATTTTGATGATCTTGTGCAATATGATTGATCAGTTGAGAACTATTAATGAAAAGAACGCAAGATTTGCTTGAACTGTAATGTGATTGCTATACAAGGTTATGGGTTTTTCATTGGTTTTGTAATAGGAGAGCAAGAAAAATTTGGAATCTATTAGTATATTTTGTTTATCCTTTTCTTACAAACTCTCATCTTCTTTGATATTTGATTTTCCTAAATCCTTCGTTTGATAGCTACATTACAAACCTTTTACCCTTACATTACAAGCTTAAAAGTCCTACTTGACCTAAGTTGAATCATGATATGTCTCGAATTAGTGGAGAGAGTATATGAAAAGTAAGCTTATGGAATATATATATATATATATATATATATATATATTTTAACTAAGTTCTTTCCAATGATTTGAGAATAATATTAAGTGTTGGGATGGTTCTACTAGTCATTCTTCACTTACACAAGTCTTGCATTTGTTATGAAAGGTATAGTAGCATATGTTTTGTATCTTGAATAAAGAAAGCATTTGAAATATTATTTTGAAATTGATTAAGTGATTGTGTGAAAACTTGTGTTTTTCTATTTGTCTTTGATACTTTGCTTGAGGACACGCAAAAAGCTAAGTATGGAAGAATATGATAGGGCCTAAATTAGTCATATATTTCCTAGCTATTTAAGGCCATTTTGTGATACATTTTGTGCAATAACTAGTCATATTCCTTCATATTTGAAAGTTTACCCTTGGAAACTTATTTTGTGCATTATTTCAGATTTTAGGGGTAAAATAAAGCAAAATCGTCACTAAACAGACTAGAGGCGGCACCAGTTGGGAGCCCAAAGGCGGCACCAGCTGCGACCTGGAAGAACTTGGCACGAAAATAAAAAAAAAATCAACGAATGGATAGAGAGACAGAATGTAACCAGCGCCGGCCCTAGGCAGGACAAGCGGCACCGGCTATGCACTAGTATAGAGGCGGTGCCTCGATTTTTGTGCACGTTTTTGGCAATTTTCAGAGTTTTGGTATTTTTCTACTTCTATTTGCCAGAAACCCTAGAGAAACAAATTTAGGCACTTCTAAAGCCTATAAATAGAGAAAAAAACACAAGTCAAAGGTATGAATTCAAGGAAGAAAACACAAAATCACTCAAGTTTAAGAAGGAATTCATCAAATCAAGGAGGATTGTACAAGAGAGTCTACGAAGGAAGAAGAAGGAGGCTTGTCTATGAGTGCTTTTTTTTAACTTTGTTTTCTTTTCTTGAACAATGATGTATTAATTGTTTTATTTTAATTTGACATTATTTTTTATATTTATGATTTTTAGAGTTACTTTGATCTTTTGATTAATTGATTGTTATTCTTGGTATTTAATTACTTATGTTAATTATGAGATTAATTTGTTGTTTCTTTCTATTAACTTGCTAGGAAAAGGGGTTGATGGTGGTCTCAATTCATTAATTTCATATTCGTTATCTATTAACTTGCTTGGAAAATGGGTTAATTGTTAAAAATTGGGTAATTAAATGTTAATTGATGTCTGCCAGGATATGAATTTATTGGTTAATTTCATATTTTAAATTTGCCAGGATATGGGGATTTAATCAAGGGTTGTGTTCAATGCATCTTTTAGGTAAATTAGTTGAGACAGGATATGTGATGCTAATTTGTCTAGAAGATAGTGATTTCATGGATTGAAAAAGAAATGAATCTATCTTAATCCTTCATGATGCCAAGAGAATGATTAGTTATAATAATGATTGAGTACTTTAAGGTCATGTTTGCCAAAATAATTGTTTGAGTTACATCATTCTCCATCCTTGACATGTATATATTCTTTTATTTTATTTTATTTTCCTTTTTGTTCTTTTTCACTTTATTGAGTCCGTTAAACAATGAAAGAAAATGATTAATGCATACTTGTTCCTTGAGGATCGATACTCGTTTTAAACCCTATGCTATACTTAATGATGAGTACGCTTTCTCATATGTGTAATTTGAGATTAACGTTTCAGTTTACACTTGATTGGAAATGTGCTTATTTTTATATGATTTTTTATACCTAAATTCGTACACATCAGGGACTCACCTTACTCAATACATATTAGAATACTCTCACTATTGCAAGCTTAGGAATTTTCCCAATCCAGATCACTTACAACAATAAGGTATTTCTCAAAACATTACTCGATGTTCTTAAGAAGTAGGATTTAAATAATGCTAGAAGGAAATAAGGTATCAAACCTACTTCAATTTCCTTCTTAGTCCCAAAAGCCTGAATAATTAAAATGGCTACTATCCTTCATCTAACGAAAATGAATACCCTTTTTTTCACAGCTTTGGCACCCTTCCTTGTTATGTCCATAACTTTGGCAATACTAATCTGATTGAGGTCAAATTTATCCCAAAATGTTCGTAGGATAATTATCTACAAAGTTTAGCTCATGGAGTTCTAGAATAAATGGCCATTTTGTTCAGTTTAACATACAAACAAGCGTGGTCAACAATGAACAAAGATAAACTTCCAGATTGCGATTACATATTGCACACACTATATCTCCCAATTCGTCTACATATCATACACCATTTAAACCTCCCTACACCTTGTTTAACTTCTTAATTATGATTTTATGGCTGGATTTACCTCCTAGCACCTCCCAACCATATAAACCATGTCAGTTTCTCAAAGGCTCCAAACCAGAATTTTTATTCCTTCTTAATAGCAGCTTTGGTATTTTCAATACCATGTGATTCTTTAGCTACCAAAATCTCACAAAATCAACTCCAAACTCTTCTTATCATTCCAGAACATGTTTAAGATCAATCTTCTCAATTCATAGTCCTCTCAATTCAAAGAGTATTCACAAATTGCCCAACCGTTATTTATTTTATTTATTTCCACAATAAATAGCTTCATAATATTTCCTCCTTTATTTCCTTACTTCCTTTCTTTAGCTATTTTTCAGCATCTTCACCACTTCAAGATGCATCAAAAAGTTTTAAAACATAGCAAATTTCCCTCTTAAACAACCGGTCATAATTCCATAATCAACAACAATTTCCATTACAACTATTTTCATGAATTCATGTATTCAAGTGCAAAATTCATAAAATTCATATCATCATAAAACCCATCATGTATGAAATAACTTTAGCTCTAAGAAAGTAGATTTTACCTACTTGATGATGTGAAAGCTTGTAAGATGACCACTTTCTTCCTTCCTCTTCTCCCTTTTTCCTTTCGGTTTCCTCCCTCTTCTCTATCTCAGTTTTCTTTTTTCTTTCCCTTCCTTTTTTCCTTTTCTTTCGGTTTCCTTTTCTCTTCACTTCTCTTGCTCTCGGTCTCTCTCTCTCTTTCCTTTCTCTTTTCTTTCTTTTCTTCTCCTTCTTCCCGATTTTCCTTTCTCTGTCTTCTCCTAATTTTCTCATGTTCTTCTTCCTTTTATATTGTTTTCTTGATTACTTGGCAACTCTAGAAAGTCTTATAATATACTAGACGCTAGTAGAAGTTTATGGAAGGTATTAGAACCTTATAGAAATTAATAGAAGCTAATAGAATTATATAGAAGCTATTGGAAACTTATAGAAGTTTATAGAAAATGATAGAAGAAAGTAGAAGCCTTTAGAAGCTTTTAAAAATTAATAGAATAAAATAGAAGCTTTTGGAAACTAATAGAAATTTTTAGAAACTAAAAGAATAAAGTAGAAAACCTTAGGATGTTTAAGAAAGTAATAGATGTAAGAAGAAAACTCTAGATTATATAAAATTAATATAATAAATTTAAAATATCTAAACTTTATTCAATATTGTGGGCTCCACATATAAAATATCTAAGAATTTCATTAAATGTTGTGGACTCCACGTATAAAATATCTAAAAATAATCTCATAAACTGGGTCACCGCCTAACTTAATATAGTAGTCCCCGTCAACCATCCATATAATATTTAATATAAGATAATGAAAATATCTAAAGTAAAATATTTAAATTTATAAATGGTGCGGGCCACCACCTAATGTTTTCTTATAAAAAAAAACCATATAATAATTTCTTTATTGGAAATATATATATATATATATATATATATATATAATTTTAGGTGATAATCAATCATCTTCTTCCAAATAATTTCCTCTTCCTTATTTTTCCTTTTATTATCCAACACCTCCTCTTAAATTTATCCGAAAGTCTATATATTCTATCCCAAGACTGCTCAGGAAAGGGTAATACAAAATACATAGTACTGCCAAACCCCCACCATCACAGATGGTTTTAATGAAAAAATACATAGTATCAAATATATATATATATATATATATATATATATATATATATATATAACTGGTGTTATATTATATAAGTAAAGTAGATTTTCTTAAATAACTCAATCTTCCTATAAGTATTGAATCCAATATATACTACAAAGTCGTGCCAATGTATTTTGATGATAAATTATGTTAGACCTTCATGGCTAAAAAAGTGCAAACAAAGTTGAATGGATTTGCTAATGAAAATTAATTCAAGAAATGTTTTTCCATTGATAATCTTCTCTTATAATTGATTATTCACACACATAAAATACGACAATGAAACATAATAGTCGATTGCAGAGTAATGATTTAATGTATTAAATTATAGAAAAATGGAAAAAGTAGAGGGTTTCTTATTTGAAACATCACATGTGAAGCATTTGTCAATAGGGCCAGCTCGAAGACCCACTTAGTCTATTATAAAAGTAACTTTTGACATGCCTAAACATTATATCTCACTTCTATATCTTTTTCTATGCATATTCTATTATGAACTAGTTTGATACCTATGCGTTGCATGAGATGCTTTGTGTTAAGTTGTTCTTTAAGTGAGAACAATATTAATCAGACTAGATTTTTTTTTTGTTTATTTGAATTCACAAACCGTTATCACAAACCATGAAAGGCCTCCAAACTTATCATACACAAATAAGTCTTAAACGCAATAATTGTGGCAAATCTAAATCCTTTTACCCATCCCTCCAAAAAAATACAACCAATTTGAAAAATAATTGCATCAAGCGGGAAAGAAATATCAGACCGCAAATTAGAAAGGAACAACTCATCTATTCAATTTTTAATAGTGAAAAAGTAATAATATTTTTCAATTGAATGACGATTTCAACGACACAAAAAAACAGATAGAATCTATCTTATTCTAATACATTCCAATATTAAATTTCACTTGTTCAAAGATCTTCTACACAAAAATGAAAACAAAATAAATTAACTCTAGAAAACAAAATGATGAGCTTCAAGTGGCTTATTCAATCAATGTGAAGAAAAAAATAACTAAAAGATGTTTTTGAGCACCTTTTCCTAATTGGACCGACTTCATCATGTGAATCATAGTCAAAAGCATCATTAGTAACCTAAATACTTGAATTAGGCAACACTAACTGCATTTCATTCTCTGACTTGGCCTGTTGATTTCGTGGAAAATGAGATTGAATGACAACTCCAACCACCTTCAATGTAGGATGGACTTCTAAAAGTAGTAGAAAATAGTTATCTCCCTCTTCTTTAAGCTTCAAAGATAGAAACAATTTCCTAAGATGCTTAATCAAAGACTTCTCAACAACCTCTTAATGTCAACAGCTTGTCCATCATCTATCATATGCAAAAGTTACATAATACACAAATTACAGCAATTAGTACTATTGATATCAAATATCAAAACAACTAAAAATGATTATAGAAAAGAGGATAGCTTTTTGAAAACTATTTCATTAAGCTTGCAATTTCCAATATCTTTACTTGTAATATTAGCACTTTTTTTAATAAAAATTAATCCATAAATATCTCTACTCAAACACACATAAAAAAAAAAGAACCGTTACAGGATTTTACGCCAACCATCCAATTCTCGTAATTTTCCAGAAATGTAAAGAGTAATCAAGCAATTACATGGTAAATAAAATACCTGCTTCAAATCACCAGCTATGATAGAAAACTCTTCTAATATACATCTCACCATGTCCTCCAGACGCTCCCAATAAAAAAATTTTAAAAAAAAGACTTAAGCAATGTAAAATTAACCATTGAAAACAATCATGATGTGAGCAAAGCATCAATATAGTCATATCAATACAAATGATATATCAATTTGAAATTTTCAGTCACTTCAATTGCATTAAGGTCAGGTTTCTGCTAGATTTTGCATATAAATATTTTGCATCTTATGGACATGGGACAACATGAATTATATCTCACAATTGTCCGTACTATAGATAAAGAACAAAATGAATTCCTATTCTAGGTTCTAATTGAACTCCAATTTCAGTTGAAAATGTGCACTTTTTTCAATCTAATGCCATTTTAGCAGTTTGTAGCACCAAATGTTGTCTTTGTGTGATAATAATTAAAAAATAATTTTTTTAATAAATATATGCACAGCAATAACAACACTCGCTAAAATAATGCCATTTTAGCAGTTTGTAGCACCAAATGTTGTCTTTGTGTGATAATAATTAAAAAATAATTTTTTTAATAAATATATACACAGCAATAACAACACTCGCTTTCAATTTTAGAACTGAGAAATTTCCTTTTTTTTTCTACAGGTAAAGTTTGCCACTTTCTGTGCAACCCAACAATTTCAGTGCCAGCAATACAACATAAACTGCTTGAATCCTTACTTTTTTTTTAGCAAATATGCACTTCAAAATTGATAACGTACAATTCTACTTAGAGCTTTTCTTTTATTTGGAACAATAAAGTATACTCAATATATACACTTTTTTACCCTAGGGAAAAAATAAAATATTCAAGATATACAATTAAATTAAACAAATTTGGAGGTAACAAACAAAAAAATATTTTTACCATTCATGAAAGGGAATTTTCGAGATTTCCCAAAACTCCAGCTACACATTTCAAGAATATATCAACCTATTAATCCTAATATTAAGCTTTTCAAAATGCGAAGAATGTCATAACCACCTCCTTCACTTAATCATATCAATTTCCTAAAACCCACAAATGATAAAATATTAACATATACAATAATATATATATATATATATATGTGTGTGTGTGTGTGTGTGTGTGTGTGCGCGCGCGCGCGTCGGGGGGGGGGAACTTACTTTCAATTATAATAATTAAGTGATGAATGAACGAGAGAGTGATTGATGGTCGCTCTAGTCCTTACACGGAACTTCTCCTTATTGTTACTGCACCCACAAGCACATAAGAAGACACAGAAAACTCACAGATCTCTCTTTGAGCCTTCTAGCCTATGCCTATCAGAATGCTTAGACTGATGGATGTCACAGGCATATATATAGTTAGACTAGAGACCCAAGAGTTCGTATGCATACCAGTTTCTTTCCATAAAAAAAACTAAAAATAAGGCAATACAATCAATAGTTATCTAATCCCAAAAGATTTGAGATGTGCCATATAACCTAATTTCATTACGTTAATATTATATTACCTTATCTGAAAGATTATAGGAGATACCTAATTGAATTAGGCAATAATGTGGGGCCATACAAAAGATCTCTAAAAGGAGATCATATCTTACATTCTTTCACTTGGCCACACATTATTTCAGGTAATATCTACGAGTGACAAACATCAATACATGCCTATAAACTTTATATGAGTCACTCAAAAAAATACTTGTTGTGTAACAACCACTTAGTTACAATATACAATATAGGAATCATGGCGGTTATGTCTTAATTAAAAAACACTTCCTTCCATATATTACAATACACAATACATTCTAATCAAGCATGTAAACTTTATGAATGAACCTTAATTTAAGTCATTCTGGGTCCAACTTTATTGATCCAATGATCATATACTTAATACAAATCACGCATTGTCTTGCAAAATGAAGAATCAAAATATGTCTAGACAAGTAGTCATAAAATCAATGGCAACTCTAAATCGAGCTAGTAAGTCCCATATAGGTTACATGATCTTGGAAAATATTAGTTGGTAATCCTTTGGTCATAGGATCATCAATCATTAAAGTTGCGCTAATATGCTCAATAGAAATATCTTGCCTCTAGCCGCAGTCTCTGGCCATTAAATACTTGTTGTCAATGTGCTTACTTTGACTACCACTTTTGCACACAGCAGCCGAATTATCACAAAAGACCTTCAATAGCTTTGAAATAGAGTCAAAAACTCTAAGGCCAGAAATGAAAATTCTTAACCATAATGCCTACGATGTAGCTTCATAGCATACTATAAATTCAGTAAGGATTCAAGAACACAAAGGATAGGAGGCTATAGACACCTAGTTAGATTCCTAGATAAAACTTTAGAAAAATAAGCAACTAAGACTCAATCTAGAGAAGTTAACTAGATTATCCTTCAAGATTTAAAGACTCTAAAAAATGGTGGACTAATCCCTTAGCAAAGTCTTGGAGAAGGGAAGAACATGGATGAACATCCTCTTAAGTCTCTCTATATAATTTGAATATTCAAAGTGATTGAGTTGTCTTGTCAATATAAAGGGGTATTTATACATGCCAAGCCCTAGTTTTGGTATAATGAGGTTCTAAGACAAGTTTAGGACCTTAAAGTTTATTTCAGAACATGAAAAATAGAAAAAAGTCGAAGAAAATCATAAAAAATACAGAATAGGATATGTTCGCCCATAACTAGCAGGTGCTACTAGGCCTATCCAGCTAAAGGGCCGGCACAAGTTGGGTTGGGTGAGCTAGCGTCAGCTGGTCTCTATCCAGCTCGGCCATCACTTGCCCGTGCTGGCTGGGCTCTGTCTAATTCGATCAATTCCATGCTCCTCTTTTCGATTTTTTTTTGTTCATAGTTGATCTTCCTCTTGAATAATCATCACATTGAGTTCTTTGACTTCTTCAAAGTCCTTCTAAGGCTCCTTCATCTTCAAATATGGTCATATGAATACTTAGAGTCCTTGAAAACGTTTGAGTCTTGCCTTTATCATTGGACCTCAAATGTTTGGTTAAGTATATCCTCCTTTTTGTGCATGTTCCTCATGATGAAGTGGAACCTCATCACTTACTTGACATATTTTTGGGAGAATTCTTTTTTTACATGGCCTTACTCTTTTTCTTATTCCTTGATAATTCTTGTGACTTATCTTGTGTGGATTTGATATATTGTCTATTGTAGTAATTTTACTTACTTTATCTCCTCATTTTGAGTGGCTAAACAATAAGTCAAGAGCGAAAGTATGGATACTTGTCAATTTTCCCATGAGATTCGATACTTGCCGTTGATATTTCTATACTACATGATAAGTGCACTTGCCTAACGTGTGTATATAAGTAATTTTGGTATTTTAATTTTTAAAACTTGTGTTAGGTGATGTTTTTTCTTATATCATACACAACATATATCAACGGGGTGACATCCTCAACCAAATAAGGATATATTTATTTAAGAGGTGTTACCCTATGTAATATACAAAATATTATGGATTGTCTCCCTTTTAAGTACATCCCATAATGGAGCATAGTCTTTAATATCTTGTACACTATGTGATGTATCATATATTACATATGTGTTACGTACATTGTAGAGTATGCCAATTGCTCCTAGCAGTTGAAATGTTAAACTCGTGCTCCAAATTCTTATGGTAATTTTGGTATATTGGAATAAAATAGAATAGAATAGTTTTTCTACCCAAAATGGGTTTGAAAACTCTTTCCATCCTAAAATTTGAAAGGAAAAGCTAATATAGAATGATAATTCATTTCTGACGTTTGGTAGAATTATTCTTTAATGTCATAATTTAATGAAATTTAACCTAATATTACCTAAATGCTCTATTACATGATATTGTTTAAATATAACCAATATTAGTTGGTTTTAAATTTCTTTTTTCAATTTCAGTGACAAAATTATATAAATATTATTTTTTATATATCAATAATTGATATATAAAAATTTTATCAAATAAAAATATATTCATATTAACTATTTAGTAATTATTTTTATGTAATCCTAATTTAAATAATTTATAATATACTAACATTTTTAACAAAATAATAAATTTGTGTCATAGCATTTCATATATAATTAAACATCTACAAATAAAATTACAAAAATCCCATATTTATTCAAAATATTGTTCTAAAGGATAAAGATAAAACCTTCATAGACTTTTTAAATGATTCCAACTCCCCCTCAAGAAGCCTTTCCTCAATTTTTTTTTTTTTTTTTTTACAAAATGGCTTTTCCCACTTGTTCTTGGAACAGGCTTTTCTTTGGGATAGTTAGTTAGAAAAATCATTTCATTCCAACCTATCAAACAAGGTCCTAGGAGGCGCTACAGGAAGGCATAGGTCGTAATCTTCTGTCTTTTATGATTAAGATTAGAGATGGAAAAGGCCTAAAGGGAATGAGTAATACTACTTTAAATGAGCCACTTTCTAATAATTCATTCTTTATTCACCAACTCAGAGCAAAAGCCAGTCTTGGGTCAAAGAGGCTTGCAAAGGAATTGAAAACTCCCGAAATCGCTTGGTCATTATTTTGTGACATGTTCGCTTACTGTTTCTAATTGCCTAGAAAAGAAATGAGTTTGACGCTGCTAATTGACAACAACGCCAACAGCAGAAAAGGACTTGGTTCATTTTGTCTTCAACAAAGTTCGGCCTTCTCTTTTTCAAAGACTTCAACGATTAGCTCTAAATATGAAAGCTAATATTATGAAATCTAGGCATTTCCGTCTCCAATCATCGTTGCTTCTCTTTCTGGAATATATATATATATACACACACACACGTCTACATCACATTGCTGAAAAAATACCAAGTACAAAATCATATTCCAATTGGTCTACCCAAAAATGCTTAACCCCTATATGCTATGATTTGCCAGGGACTGCAACAGAAAAAATGTGATGTACATTTTCACTTTTTGAGCGGTTTATAACAACTTGAAATGACCAAGAAGTTGTCAATCAAATAGCCAGGTAGAACCCTTGCTCTCAATTGCTCCCTTCAGTTTCCTCCCCAACGCATATGCTAAAGGAGGAGGAACAGCATTCCCAATCTGTCTATGTTTCTGCAGAATATTACCAGCAAATTGATAGGTATCTGGAAACCCCTGCATGGACAAATTAAAGAGGGATTCATAGACAAACCAATGTTACAAGTTTACTAGTGTATTACAGTCTGTTTACTTGATATCAAACTAACAAGCAATAATGTTACTAAT
Source organism: Voacanga thouarsii (assembly GCA_026120185.1). NCBI lineage: Eukaryota > Viridiplantae > Streptophyta > Magnoliopsida > Gentianales > Apocynaceae > Voacanga > Voacanga thouarsii. Next base: position 143,312 of record JANUWF010002236.1, on the reverse strand, counting down.
TTTTCTTTAAATTTCATTTTTATAATGATTTAATAATTGTAAATAAAGACCTCTACAAGCAGGCGAACATCAACAGTCACCTTAAAATTTACAGGAAAAGGAATTGCAAGACGGCTGAAGAAATTGGGATCTGATTATGAGGCTACTACTTGTTAGAGATCCATAACATTTGCTTTCTAGTTTCAGAGACATTTCCACCAGTTATTTGGTTCTTAATTTGACAATTGTTTCCTACTTTCTAGCATCACAGCTTTTCCATTTTTTTTTCCCTCCCCCTTGACACTCAGCAGAATCCACTAACCATCTAAAGAAATAACGCACTGAAAGCACTGAACAATAACCAATCTTAATATGAACCTGAGTCCTATTAGCAATGCACAAAAAACATGAAAGTTGAATGATAATTTGTTCAAAAGTATAAAGCATAGTAATAATGGACTTACTTGTGAACGTGCACATTCACGAACTGTGACAATCCTGTCCTGCTCAGGATGGAAACACATGCCTACCTTGCCCATAGGTTGGGGATCTGTTATAGAAGTAGGAAAATTTCCCTCCCAGTCCAACCTCCCAAATAGTCCCTTCCATTGGTTGTGCCTTTTAGCTGTGTTGGGCAGGCACCATGGTATCAAATCAACCATTTGCCCAGTAGATAATTTCACCTGCACATTAGTCAGTAAAAAGTCAATCATGGTTTGATGGCCAAAAAATAGAAGGATGTGAGCAATCATATATCCAAAGACACCTTTTCATCTGGAAGATCGCGCCAGTCAGCACCTGGACGCTTGGGAATCCTCTGACACCTTATAAGGTTAAGTTCATTCATTTCTTTTGATATGTGATCAGTTAACACAACTGCATTCCCCCGAATATTCTTCTGGAACCATGATATAGGGTCACCTTGATACTGCATCCGTATAAAAAAGAGCAATATAAGACGTGAGAATTAGAGTCTTGTATTTATCAAAAGACATTTTCTCATATAAGGATTGGACCACCAGCATCAATTGCAGTGCATAGTCTAGTACTGTACTAATATGAGACCTCTTTCTTTTTTCCTTTTACTTCCGTCTCTCTCTCCCTCCGTCCTACACCTTACTTTTCCTGACTCTGCTAGAGAATGTCTCCGTAATTAACCCACCACACCCTCCTCCATTTCAAATCATAAAGATTGTATAAAAATTTCAGTACCTCTATGTTTGTGTTTGATGCCCCATTGCCAACAGCAGGAAGATCCCCAATTGTGTCCCTGACTGTAAGTGCACGGAATGGAGCTCCAGTTGCAGTACTCTTTGCAGCAGAATACTGTGAATTCCTTGATAATGTGATTTTCAACTCTGGTGCAGCAAAAACATACATGGGCTCTGGCCAGTCCGGAAGGACCTCTTCTGGAGAAGCAGCCCATATAAATGCCCGCTTCCTAGCCTGAGGAACCCCAAAAGCCCCAGCTTCAAGGATGCCAAATCTTACCTGACCATAACAAGTTTCACATACAAACCAACATATGAAAATAAAATTAATGTACAGAAGATAATGGAAACCATGGGAATTCTTAATGGCAGCCTACTTCGAAAACAGGAATAGTGTACCTGATAACCCATCTCAAGAAGTGAAGCCAAAGTTAAACGAAACGTCTGGCCTTGGTTGAATGACACAAAGTTCCGGACATTTTCCAGGAGAAAATACTTTGGTCTATAGTAGTCAGCAAATGACAAAAAGGCAAGAATCATCTCGCACTGAACTTTACTCCAGGTGCTTTGATTAAATCGGTTCATGCCAGAGAAACCCTACAAGAAGAATACCCAATTAATGGAGAAATTATCTTTATAAAGAAACATTTTACATAAGGCAATACAAACCTGACAAGGAGGGCCACCATTGATGAAGTCCACTTGCCCTGGTAGAGGCAAATCTTTTATCACCTCTTCACTCAGAGATGCAGCCAGCTCAGCAGCTTCTGGAGTAGAAAGGCAATCATCTGCACCTCCACATTTCTGCATAACAGCCCTGCAGGAGAATCAATCCATCAGTGTTTCACCAGCAATGCTTGTGGCATGGTCAATGTCTCATTGCCATTTGGCAGTCTAATTGTTCCATCCATTGTACCCATGCATGTATAAAAGTGAAGGAACCTGACCTTAGAATCACATTGCAGTTATTGACAAACACCAAGGATTCTGGATGATTGAGCTTAAATGCATCTCCAGCAGCTTCTTCATATTCTATTGCCCACTTTGTAACTGAGACACCTGAAAGAAATAAGAGCACCACAATTCAAATATTGACTCCATTCAAGATAACTATGACTACTAGCAGAATAAAGATTATAGACATAATTAAAATTGCCTGATTTCTGCAGTCCCTCAGACAAGCCACCACAACCAGCAAATATATCTAGAGTAGCCAAGCGGTTCCCATTAGTAGCCTCATTCAGTGTTTCATTTCCAATTTCACTTTCTCCTTCTTTGCACTTGCCTTTTTTCTTCCTAGAAGCATTATTACTGTCAACCTTCCCAGGCGAATATCTCAACTTGATGTGAGATGGCATCTGCTTGAAGATAAAGTCGGGAAACAACTTTTAAGTAATTTTTAGTGTGAGATGACATAAGAGACGATATTGAGATTACAAAATGATAGTGAACAGTCCCATTTTAATCTTTTTAATGGAAAGGGATCAAACATTACCTGCTTGACAGATCCTTTTGAAGGATCATATATATGCTCACAAAAGAAAACATGATCAAAAATGGAAAGGGCATCTTCAGATGAAATGTCATGCTTTTTTCTTACTTCACATTTTCCCTCAATTGCCTCAACAGGAACTGTATGCATCTCCTCGCTGTAATAAATCTGAAGATGGCATTGACAGAGCCTTGTATGAACACCAAAAATGGGCAAAGAATAAACTATTCAAAATTCAAGGTACCATAGTCATTTAGAGTTCATTCATTCATGTGGAATTTTCTTTGTTAACAATTATTTTGACCATTATTCATCCAGAGATAAACATTTCTCCTGCAATAAATTTAATTCTTAAAGAAGCCACTACCTCTCGAATATCAGAACTGTAAGACTTCTCAGCTGATATATCCTCGGGTCTGAAAAATCTCCTGACTTTCACCTCAGTGGAATCCATATCAACTTGTCTAGCAGCATTTGGACACACTATCTCAAGCAGTTGGCATACAACATAAGCCTTCAATCCAACATTTCTCCCACCTTTGAAGAGTTCAACATCAACTTTTCTAGCACCAAATTCTTGTGGATTAACATAAACATAGTCCTGAACAGAATATTCGGTCCCTTGGTAGATAAAACTACTCTTGGACACGGTCACCTTAAATATGTCCTCATTAGTATCAGTCTCGTTCAATTTGCAAAAGTGACAACAACCGGATCCAAGACCCATTGAACTGATAGGAAGTTTCAGAAAGGCACCTTTATCAGGACAATAAAAGCTTTTGCAATAATATTCAGTAGATAATCCCTTCTTTTTCCTCTCTTCTGCTCTTGCCCTATCTAGTTTATCAGCATTAGCATTTGCTTTCCTCTGCTCATGTCCCCAAGGCCTCATTCTTATATCAATATTTATTATTTCTTTGACCTCTTCAAGCTTTAAAGTTGCACATTCATTTGTTAAAAATACTTCCCTTTCATTACCAGCATTTCCAAGAACAGTTTGAGATCCTTGTAGCATCAACCACCCATGGAACATTTTGCTTCCATCCAATTTTTGAAACATATACTCAACAAAATAGATGTCTGGGACTTCAGACACATTATTCTCTATCAGAACAGCATCCCCCACAGCAATCTTTTCTGCTTGAATTATGGCCTGCCTGTACAAAGACTCACCAGCAGATGATGTGCCAACAGATTCTCCAGCCCACTCTATGTCCTCATTCGTCACACTGAGCAACTTAGTTCCCCCTGATGCTGAGCTAGTGGTGTGAGTTTTCTGAGGAACAATGTCTTTTTCCTCCCCAGCAATATCCTCCTCATTCTCATCTTGCTCGTCAACTTCATCATCCTCCTTGATTTCAGAACTGGAACCTTCATTTGACGCCTCAGAGGAATGATTTGAATAGTATTCCCCCCAGATTCTATTAATTAGCCTTGTAGTTGTTGCCTGCATGGCCTTCCTCTTGGACACCACAGGAGCCATTGCTGCTCTCGGATTCAAGTTCATTTCATTCCTCTGTGCAACCTTCTTCTTCTTAACTAACCATTTAGTGTGGTGCCTCTCCTCCATTTTCTGGGCAAGACTGCTCACAAAACCACATTTTCTAATTTTTTCATCAGGAAATTCTGCGAACTGTTGCAGAATAATTTGACCATGCACAACAACATATCTCTCCACGACATCTAAATTAGAAGATATGTAAGCAGGATGATTTTTGTCAAATTGTAACACTCTCTTAATCACATCTGAGAAAGAAAGCCGTGATACGCGAGCCTGTTCCTTCAACAGAGTAATTATACTGATTGCCAATCTTGCTGTTTTCAAGACAGGTTCATACCAGGGAGCATACTGTTTTGATGGCTTCCCAAGCCTGTACCTGTCAAATATATACATAGGAGAAGATAGTATCACCTTTTAATGAAAATAACTTTGACAAAGACAATATCTACTTTCCATGAAAGAAGCCTTTCAAGTAAATAGTTGTTTACTACACCAATAGTAATAGTAATAGTAACTTAAGAACTGGACCTTCAAATTCCAGAACTGTTTCTGCTAATTTCAAAAAATAGTTATTAGTTGTTTCTGACACACTTCCCTTACCAAATGCACTAAGAAACTGGAACATATCCTGTTTTTTGTTCTGCAAACAACTTTCTTATAGATGCTGAGTGCTAATACAAACCAAAAACTGAAATTAGGAAAAAGAAACATCTACAAAAGAGCAATGATGACACTGAAACAAGCTAATGAAGGCATACCAGGCCATATCAGTTCGTATTGATATAAAGATCATTGAGGATCCGAATTCAATCACCCATTCCTTTATTGCACTCAAAAAAATGGGCATTCCATCAGCCTCAGAGCTTCCTGAACAACTCAGGGAACAATGGTTAGAATCAGCATCGAGATCATATCCAGATCCATCATCAGTTGTCATTACCCCTGATCCAAAGATTGCAACATCAATTTCAGCACATGGTTTCATTGGAAGTAGCTCCAATGAGATCAGCCTTGAGTCCGAATTGTACAGGGCCCAATTATGAAGCATGCTTCTCGGTAAATCATCAATACTATATGTATCAGAAAGCCCGGCATCAAATACTACGTACTCATCCGTTTCTTCGTTCGAAGTTTTGTAATATGCGGGTAGAGGATAATCATTTGCTATCTCATCCTCATTGATTTTGATATAAAACTTGCTTGACAGAGAGCTCGAACCCTTGTTTCTTTTGTGCTTCATTGAATTCCAGTATTCTTCCTCATTCAAAAGTTTGGCTAACTTCAGGTCTTCATCCTCCTCTGCCGGGCTAGATAAACCAGACTGATCTTTCATATTTTCTTCATCCATTTTTGAACCTATTTTCAAACTGCCAGTTGAGGATCCAGTCTGCACATGTGCAGGACATGTTAGCTTGCTGAATTCATCTCTGAGGGCAACAAGAACAGGCAGCTCAAGAAATGGCCGATCAATCTTCTTTGATGTCTCATCCAAACCTACAAGTTCTTTGTAAATGAAGGCCCCTTGAGAAATGATAAAATCCCTGATAGATGCTCCTCTAGGGAAGCATTTCAAACCACTCATTGCGCGAACAACACCAGCGAGCAACTCATCAAGACCCAAGTCAGGATTTCCACCAGAAGACATTGACAGTTTTTTGTAGACTTCAATACAGGCACTTGCCTTGGCAAAGATTTTGTCATGATGCTTCTTATAGCTACCTGCAGGCTTAAGACAGTCATAATCAGCAATTTTAGTTGATATCCATATAACAGGGGATCCCTCATCATAACCAGAGATTGTCCACTCATCAATCCGGCCAAAGCCTTCACATCTAACACCTTTAGCTTTTTCTTTATCAGCACTTTCCTCGAGGGGTAAGATAGTACCACTGATAAAAATATCATCGACTTCTAGCATTTCCAATGGCTGTGGTATTCCATCAGTGTTGTGGAAGATGTAATCCACAAGTCTTCTGTTTGGACGGTCAGATTCTTGTCCAGCTGTCAACCTGACAGCTACAGTTTCTTCCTCTACAGTCTGTTCCTTTTTCTTTTCGATGAGATCTGATTCCTTTGAAATCTTAAGAGGCTTCTCCTTAAAGTCTAAACAAGCAGCAGCCCGTTTTGGCCTTTTCCGTGAAGTGGGCTCCTCAATAAGCTGCTCAGCAGGCTTCTTTTCTTTTCTCAAAGTTTTAGCTGCCTTCTTTGATTCAGAAGCAAGCTTGTTTTTTCTTTCTTTGGCCCCTGTAAATCATAAGAGACAAAGCAGGTAAAAAAATCAAAATAACTCTAAAAAATAAAACAATGCTAAGCCCAAAGCTTTGCATGTGCGCGTGTGCAGGCACACATGTGTGCATGTTTGTGTGTGTGTGTGTGTGTGTGTGAGAGAGAGAGAGAGAGAGAAAGAGAGAGAGAGAGCGCTTCCATTAATAACCCTATGAAAGGGCAAATGACTAACAAAGACCAGTGGATGCAGCAACTCATTCAAGAACCGCAAAAAAAAAGGAGAAAACATTAGCTCCTAAGCACAACCCCCAGCAAACAAATACTGGCACAGCAGGTCATAAAGAAAGGAAAACCAAAAAGAAAAAGAAAAAGCCAGTCACCAACATAAAAAGTCAGAAGGTGAAATCCATAGCAATGTTTGAAACACAATCAAATTAAGATACAAATAATAAACAGGAGACAATTAGGGCACTTGTTATAAAAACCACAAAAAATCATTAGTCATCTCCGCATAAGTGCAAGATAAAAACCTGAACCAGAAGAAGCACTCAATAGTTTCAATTTTTGCATATCAACTATTAAAATACTCCAGTTCAACAATCAAAATGGATTTTTACCAAAAACGCACCCATTACAAGTGATTCACCTTTGAAGATCTGCAATGACTTTTGGCCCTATAGGGAAGATGACACAAGCAATACACAAAAACATTGAAAACTTATATCAGGTAATATAAGAATTCATCTATAAGGAAACATGGATCTATAAGAATCCAATTTAACTTCAGTGCATAAATTTTTTTCTAGTACAATTCACTTGTTTCTCAATTTAGGGTCACATTTGTCAAGCAGCTTGTCACTCCATTAAATGGGCAATAGCTAGCACAGATAATCCATCTATTCCCTCGTCTTTTGTATAACACATTTGAAAAATGTTAACATTGCTAGAAGAGAACTTGAATTTTGAAGTTCAAAAAATTTACCGTCTTCATCACCATGTGACAAAACCAAGATCCACTTTTTGGCTAGTTCATATATGACAAGCATTCATATGTGATAAATGCATGTTTAAGAAGTTCAAAAAAAACAAAATAAAAACGTCCAAAATACTAGTCATGTCAGAGATGCCTCAGATACCAGATTATGGCGCCTTAGAAACGATACAATTCTGACATGTGTACATAACAAGAATTATCTATTTTTCATCATTAATTGTGTGCCGCAAATTCCACACCTTTAAAAATATACCATTCAAAGAAAAATGGCAAGAAACTATTTCTTTCCCTGCCTCTTCTTTCAGCAAGGCTAATTTATTCCAAAAAGGTAGAAGCCTACAAATTTGAACCGCTAGAGATATTTCCCAATCAAATTCAAATGCAATGGTCGGACACAAAAGAAAGTATGAAACACAACACAGGACTGATCATAAATGCATTCCATTTCGTTTTCTCACGTTACCAATTTGAACACAACAGCTAGAAGCAATATAGAAACTTAAAGCAGTAAGCAGTAGACTTTTACATAATCCATCACAGAGATCACTTTTAGAAAACATTTTTTTTTTGTTTTCTTTAATTTTCTAAACATCTTTAATTACCATCAAGTCAAAAATTTGACAACAGCAAGAAATGATATGTACCCTCTTTAAGTCTGATTGAAAATTTTGTGTGCTTCAATTAATTCCATAAATCCATTGAAAAAAAAAATCACCAACCCCTATGAATAATCCTTTTTTTTAAGCATGTTGTCTCAATTCTTTGGTCAAATCCAATCACATAAAGTCCAACTCAAAGAAACATATTTAAAAACTTCACAGGAAGCAAAATCTCCAAAATTGACCTTTCATTTTATAATCAGATGCTTCAGAAAATCAATTCGGTTTTGAGAAAGGAAAAGGTTAACCCTTTAAACCAAAAAGTCATCAACACTGATCTTTAAATCCCCGAATCCAAAAAAGAAATGGTGAATTTACTATTTCACCAAGCATTCATGTCAAGAGCATTTATCAAACATGTAGAACACTCAAATTTCCCATGCAAATTTATCAAATAACAACAACAACAACAACAACAATAATAATAAAAATAATTCTACACATGCATGTAAAAATAAGCGCCCCAAAAAGAAAAATGAGTAGACTAGAAGTAAGAGAAGCGTATACCATCATCATCACGACCCGGCGATTCCAAGGCACTGGCAGAACCCATCCTCCTCCTCAAATACTTCTCTGAGTCTCAAGAAACTCAAAGAAAAATAATTGCATCCAAAGACCCACTTCTAAGAATCTGATTTCCCTCCCGCCCCAAGAAACAGCTCTTTCTCTCTTATTAATTCAAAAGGAAAAAGAATTTCTTAAAAAAAAAGAAAAGAAAATGAAAATGAAAACCCTCTGGAAAAACCCAGCTCAAAATTACTTCTCAGCTCTCTAACACTCCAAAATCTTCAACTGTTTCTCAAAATTATTTTTCTTCCCGGGCATTTTGGGTCCTATACATACAGAGTTACTACTCTCTCACCCTCTACTACATTAATTGTGTGCCTTGGTCTCTAGTGAAAACAATCAATGAGCTACCACAAGGAGAATATAAAGAAAAGCCTTGGGCTTGGTAAAATGACGATGTTTCACTGCCAAGCAAAGGCAACAATTTCATTGGGAGATCTGTGACTGTGAGAGAGGCGATGTAAATCCATCCCCCTTTAAGACCGCCAGGAGCTCTACTTGGGAAGGGAGGGAGAAAGTAGAAGATGTTGCAATAAATAAAGTAACTTTTAAAGAAAAATAAATGAATAAAATACTGCGGGGTGGATAGGCGGGAAAACGAAAATTGTCTGCCTTTTCGCGTTAGTTTATTGGCGCCACGAGTCGCCAAATGCAAAACCTACTCCTTTAAGCACTGCTAAAGTTTTAAAAAAATAGAAAAAATCAAATTTGTTTTCTTTTTTTTTTTTTTTAAGAATAAGGCTAAATTCATTAAGAGGACCTCAAACTTTTTTTCTTTTATTCAATTCCCTATATTTATTTTAATTTTCCTCTACTCTAATATTTCTGTTCAACTATTATAAAAACCCTTCAATATAATTTTTATTTATTTTCTTACTCTATTTTTCTCTTTTTATTTTTCTTTATCCTTCTCTCTTGAGGTCCACGTGGTCAAGTTGTTTGCATTCCCTTTTCTTGGTGTTTCCATCTTCTAGAATGACTGGATCAACCTTGAGATGTAGGAAGAAGGAGAAAAAAAAGGGTAAACCATGAGATAAAATGATTTGAGGGACAAAATTGTCTTTGTTCATTGATAAAAAAAACAGTGAATGTAGTAAATAAACAAAATACTCCCTTCGTCCCACTAAAATTGACAATGGTTGACTTAACACGATATTTTATGCAAAATAAAAATTAGAATATAATAATAATACAATATAATAAAAATAAGAAATATATTAATCCTACAATACTTTATGTCAAATCTAAGTATATAAAAATAATATATGTGTATATTGATTATTTTATAATAAATTGTATAGTAAAAACTTTTTTTTTTAAGAAAAATGTTAAATTTTTTGAGACAGCCCAAAATAGTAAGTGGGTCAATTTTATTAGGAATGAGGGAGTATAAAAGATAGGTTTAGGCGGGAACAAGATGTTATTATTTAAAATGCTTCTAGTAATGGCTCTTTCACATTGACATTAGCCTAGAATGTCATTCAAAAGAGGAAAACGAAGTCTTGTGAAGGATAGGAGTGCAACAAAATGTTAAGGTCTTCCTTGGGAAACTAACTAATGGATTCTCAGTAGTTGATTCAAAACTGACTAATGGATTCTCAGCTTATTGTGCTAGAAGGCCCTTGAAAATATCTTCCACTTTTTTGGAGATTGCAGCGCTATTGCAAATGTTTGGGAAGAGGTTGCCTGCCAATTCAGTATTTGTAGTTAGACTCTTACTTATACGAGTCACATAAGCCCTCCAATGATACTCAAAAACAAGAAATTTAATGTTGAATTTCGATTGTAATGCAAGCTCAAAAATAGTAAATCATTTTACATTTAAATGTTCAAACAATTAATGCACAAAAACTAGCCCTTAATACCAACGAATTTATCATCCATTGAAAAGATGATATTTCAAGGTTCAAATTCATGGCTAAAAATCTAAGAACAAGAAAACAAGAACTGACCACCCAATTCACTACACAAGAATATTAGAATGACAAGGTAACTTACCACCTTGAGTTTAGTGAATCTAACCTCCCTAAAAAAACACTCTAACACCCTAATCTCAACAAAAGATTAGAACCCTAAGAATAGAAATTTGAAGGTGCCCAAACTTAATCATAACCAGAACTTTAGAATGGCTATGAAACCAAGATCCAAATTAAAGAAGAATAAATGGATTATTCCTTGTGAAATTAGAGACTAAATCAAAGGTGTGACTAAACCCTTTGATTGATCTTGATTTTGGATAAGAACCCAAGAGGATCATCCTCAAGATTGATCTCAAAGATCTTTTAATTTGTAGGTTGAGTACAAATTTTAGTGGTTGTACACACCATGCTGCACGACCATCCAACATGCCACGCACAAGCAAATGATGTCCAACATGAAGCTAGATGGATGTGCAACATTCTGAAGACAATGTAATCACTTGTTTTGATTTGTTTTGACTTTAATTTGGTTTCATTTACATAGTACGGTTTGTATTGACTTTTAAAGCCATTAAACTTATTTTTAGGCCTTTTTCTACTAGGGTTTACAACCTTAATAGGTTAGGATATGGCATCTATATATATGTCATTATAACACTAATAAACTAACTGGATGATATTTTAAATTCAAAATACTCTTTAAAATAGTTTATGATGTGATTCCTCTTGTGATTTTCTCAGGGAAAAAAAAAATCAAGACTTCTCTTAAGGCTTAGTCCTTCCTAAGAATCAAGTCTCTAATCTACCTAGGATAATTCAATTAATTCTCTAATTTCACTACAAGAAAATAGTCAATCAGTGACAGACAAATCCCTCGTTGAACTTAACTTATCGAGGGATCAACGAGGGAATTTCCTATCATTGATAAACTTCTCACAAATACCGAAGGAAACAAAATCCCTTGCTAATAATGATGGATTATTGAGGGATAACAAGTTGGGTTAACTAATTTCAATGGTACAAAGTTACAAGGAAATAGCAATGGCCTAAAAAATTCCGAAGGCGTGTAATTAACATATCTATCAGTAATCCCTTGTAACTTTGCAAGGGATTTCTGTCGGCCACATAATTAACAATAGTTACCATACTTGGAAATCCCTTGCTAATTATCAAAGAATTAGCGAAGGCTTTTAGCACTGTGAGAGTATGAGATTTAATAAATCCATTAGGAATCCCTTGTAAATTTGCAAGGGATTTCCACTGGTCAGTTAATTACTAATTGTTAATAAAATTTTTACCTTTGAAAAACTCTCGATAATTAGCGAGAGATTAGTGAAGGTTTTTCCTCCTGCCGTCAGTATTCTATCATAGTTTGTGAGGGATTACCGACGAAATTTTTCACATTTAAATTTTTTGAAAATTTCCTTTGGTAATCCTTTGCTGTTTGCGAGGGATTACCGAGGCTGATCAACATTATATTGAATTCCTTGGTAATCCCTTGCTGAATTTATTTTTTAAAATTTTGAAATTTTAATTTAATAGTGTGAATTGATAAAAATCCTAAATAAGGCATAATAATAAATTAAACAAATAATAAATAAATACAATCACAAAAAAATTGCACAATATGATGTATAGATCCGCAATATTTATTAAAAAAACATAAATCCATAATAAACGTCCTATGTAGCTATGACCAGTGAAGTAAGAACAAAAGGTGGCGGGGGAGGATCCCCTGGGCTAGGTAGGGGAGGATGATGATTCGTTGGGCTAATGATAAAGTCATTAGATTCATACCCAGCGATATCTTTATCAATCTCTCACATAGTGGACATCGAAGGCAGAGGTATATATTTAGAGTTTGTGACACCTCTATATGATACTTTAATCCCATATGGGATTGGGATGAGAAGTGTACATGGGATATGGGGATAGGCTTAAGTACCCATTATCAATTTGATATATCAATTTGACTGTGGGTATTACCAGACCCATAGTCGCATTCTAGGCCCTCGGGCATGAGGCATGACATTTTAGTATCAGAGTAGGTAACAACCCCCAGTATGGAAACTAAATGCTATACTGTGCGCAGTGAGAGCTACCTCTAGAATCTCATGCTGCCTGGTTTGTCCTGGATTTGGTCCTAAAATATGGGCCTAGGATGACGCTTGGGCCTAAAGGATGGGTAAATGTCATACCCCAAGCTTATATGAGATTGGAATGAGAAGTATGAATGGCATATGAGGATGGTGTTAGAATTCGTAGACTCTTAAATGCAAAAAATATCCATGAATTTCTTCCGAGGACCCAAGCTAAACGATTAAGACGATCTAAGGATTACAGAATTACCTCTGTTTGGCATAATCAAGATCCTTCGATTCTGATTTTGTTGTCGTACGTGCAACCCGAACGATCACTAGACGCTGCAGTGTGCGAACGCCCTCTATCGGATACACACGGCGAACTAACTCGTTCTCCCGGGAGTGCTACGCCTAAGGTTTGAGAGGCCTTTTTTTTTTCTTGGTGAATGGAGGTACGAATATTAATAGAAAGCTACTTTTAGAAGACAGCTAGGGTTTTCTTTTAAAACTACCCGAACCTCTTGGAGTCCAACTCTGATAATATCTTATCATATTTTATTTTAAATTCAAATTAAATTAAAACTGACATGATAAGATTCTGCCATTATCTCGATAATTTAACTAATTAATTTATCGAGTCAGATTTTTACAAACTGGACATCATCCAGATACATCAAATATGGACATATTTCCAGATTCATTGTATCTGATAAATTTTCTAGGTTTGATTAACTTAGACATATTTCTAGATTCATCGAACCTGATTACAAGAAAAATAACCTAACGAGTTCGCTTATTGTGTGACCTTATAAGTTCATTTAACACTGGCAGTGTGCCCAAATCACATTTAAATGGCCCACAAGTTATAAGCGGTTTCTAGCAAAACATTATAACTATCCAGGTTAAATGAAGATCAGTGATCTCTTTGAACTAAACTATAATTTTATATTTAGTCATTTTGTTACACGATATCCAGATTAAGCATAAGACATGGAGTTTGTCATCCTTATTAAGTTTAATAAATTATTTCTTGATTTTATAATAGACTGTTCAAACAAATGATATCAATATCTTAAATTGATATATTTGAGCACGGCCATGCATTTTACCAGTCTAACTTATTAAGGAGCCCATGGACATCTCTCTCATAATTGAGAGGGACAAATTTTGTCACTATCAGTCATATTCCTCTCATTGATTTATTCTATATTCAACAGTAGTCTATTTTATTATCTGGTTAAAGATAACTTTTGATAACGTCAAAATATAGAATTTATTAAGTAGGAAACTATGAAGAATTCAGGTCGAAGGACTTTTAATATCATTATGGCTAGAAAGAACTTATGACATGTTTTATGAAGTACTCTCACAGTGGGTTATGTCCAATACAATGTTCTCTTATAATTATTTATGTTTTGACTTGATATCACATATATTCATAACCAGTAAAACATAGCCATCAAGTCACAACACATACTAATCTTAATTTATTATTATTCAATTAATAATAATCGATCAGGGACAGTTTAAGAATAGTCATTGTATTGATTGTAGGGTTTTACTATCAAGTCACATACTTGATGACCAAAAAACTAAATGCACTATTCATGAAAAAAAATTAGCGACAATAGTATAACTAAAAATTGACTCTAGGGCATATCCCTGACAGATAGAGCAAGGGTCAACTTAGAATATCCATTTTGGCTCAACGAAGATGGCGATCAAGTAGTTGACTAGGGGTGCTGCCAGGCCTATAATCGTGTTCTGGGCCCGCGGGCACGGGGCGTGACATATAGATTTGCTAGCTAGGCATAAAACAAGGTAGATTGTAAGATCAAAACTGTTTAGTTCGATAGACTTGGATGCGACATAATGGAATTTAATTGGAAGCAGATAAAGGAGTTGAAATTTTTGATAGCAAGGGCAAAAGTTAGGAAGATGTTAAAGAAGGGATGCGTGGGATATTTAGCTGACCTGATAAATAAGCCTAAGGATAAGTGCACTTTAGAGAGCACGATGAGTTCCAAGATGTCTTTCCTATTGAACTCACTTCCCTCCCACCTTTTCGAGAAGTTGAGTTTACCATAGATGTAATACCAGGAGTTGAACCAGTATTAAGAACACCATATGAGATGGCTCTTGTTGAGCTAAAGGAGTTGAAAGAGCAATTGGAAGAATTGGTGAATCAAGAAAACACTAGGCTGAGCACGTTACGGTGGGAGCGCCGGTATTATTCATAAAAAAGAAGGATGACACTTTGAGACTCTACATTGATTATAGAGGCCTGAACAGTATTCGTTACCTTTGATAGACAAATTATTCGACCAATTACAAGGATCCAGTTACTACTCTAAGTTAGATCTTCAGTAGGGTTATTATCAAGTACGGATAAAGAAGGAAGATATACTAAAAATAGCCTTCAACACACGATATAGCCAATATGAGTTTGTAGTGATGCCATTTGGGATAACTAATGCACTAGCTGTGTTTATGGATTTAATGCACAAGGTTTTCCAACCATGTCTAGACAAGTTCGTTGTGGTATTCATTGACGACATCCTCGTCTATTCCAAAAGCCTGAAGGATCATGCTGAGCACTTGAAGTTGGTCTTGGAGAAGCTAAGGGAATATAAGCTATATGTTAAGTTCAGCAAATACGAGTTCTGAATAGACTCAGTGTCATTTGGACATATAGTATCTAAGGATGGTATCAAGGTAGATTCCTCAAAGGTAGAAGCGGTAGTGAATTGGAAGCGACCAAAAAATATCACCGAGATTCATAGTTTTCTCGAGCTTGCTGAGTATTACCGCTGATTCATCAAGAATTTCTCTATCTTGGCCTTTCCCATGACTCGACTTCTGAGAAAGGATGTACCATTTGTTTAGAATGAGAAGTGTGAGAAGAGTTTTTAAGAACTTAAGAAGAGACTTATGACGGCGCCAGTGTAAAACCCCACGTAAACCTACCCTAGAGTTAGAAGGATGGGGGCGCATATTATATCATCTTGCATGAAATATATTCTTTGAATGATTTTGTGTGCCTTAGAATGGTGGTTTATGGGTTACATGATTTATTTATACTTGTTGAGTAGAAAGGGTAAAAAGGTAATTTTACTTGAGGTCAAAATAGGAAGATGGCTTGAAGCTTAGATAAGAAGAGGATTTGGTTGAGAAAAAAAGAACAAGAGTTAATGTGGTTAAGTGATTAGAGCTTGGTGATTAATTCCTAAGGTCTTGAGTTCAAATCCCATCACTAAAGTTTTATTAAGAATTCTAGAAGAATTTTTGTCTCCATTATTTTTGCAAGCTTTGTCCTAACCTCTTTGAATTTAAACTACTCATATTTCCTTAATTCATTTTTATATCTATAAAAGTCTTGAATAATTCCTTACATGAAAATTTGAAAATTCCAACTCTTGAGGGATAGGAGGTTGGCTGAAATTGTGGAGGAAAAATAGGAAGAGATTCTCAATTAAATCACCATAGTTATTCCTCCAAGAACTTCATTGTCTTCTTGTTTTGGTTAAAATCTAGAAAATTTTTCAAAAAATTTTCATGGCTGGTTTTCGAAATTTGTAGCAAGCTTTCCCTACCTAATTTTTGAAAAGAACCAACCATCTTTTGTGGAGGTGAAAGCTGAAATCATTAGAATTTTGCAGCTTGAACAAAGCTGTACCAAACCAGATTTTTTTCCAGCAATCAAGCAATCTTTGAACATGAACATTGAGCCATTCAATTGTGTTCAAGAACACCTGAAACTTCCTTCTCTCCTCTCCAAGATGGTGGCTGGAAAACCACCATTAATGGAGCTTCAAACACTATTAAATTCCAGCTGCAAAACTGTTTCAAAGAAGTCCAAAAATTATACACAAAACCATTTCAAATCCTAAGAATTCTTTAGCTAAAATTGCAGAAAATTTTCAGCTTTGCCTATTCAATGTTAAGTTCGATTTCTTAATCAAACTTCATCATATTTTCGGCCAAATGCAGCTATGGACAGAACACCTTAGCTTCTCCATCTACCTTGGTCATTAGGACTCCATTAACACACCTTAAAACACTCCTATCTTGACTCCATCCAAAATTATTCAAACTTCAAAATTAAATTCTAGATTTTTGTTCCATTAAACACTCACCTAGCTAGATAATAAAACCAGAAATTTCTCTGCTATATAATAGCTATTTTTGGCCAGCCCAAAGCTGAAACAACTTTTTATTCCATGATCAAATCATAGCTAATTTAGCCATACACCATTGAAGGACAAGAAACCTTCCAAGAACAAACACCATTATCCAATCCTATACCTCAAACATATCCACTTTTCTCTCAATTTGAATTTTAAAAAGGCTGAAACTCCCTCTCTCCTTCTTGGATAACCGAAAGCCTTCCCCTAAGCTAGGCAATTCGGCCATCATTCACACACACACACGAAATCACTTTCTCTTTCAATTCCTCTCAAAAACACCAAGAACACCAAGGACACCAAGAACATACACTATGCTTCTTCAGCCTTCAATCACCTCTATTCATCCCAAATCACTCCAAGAACCTTCAAACCAACTAGGATTCGATCCATACTCACTCCTAGGCTACTCCATAACTTCAAAAACACCAAAGTTGATCTTCCATTCGAATCAAACACACATTTTCAGTCAAGAACAAGAAGAACATTAAGAAGGTAACTTTAAACACTTTAAACCTTCTTCATCTCATCATCACTATTTCAATATCATCCTAATCTTTTTCTCTCTATTTCTCTCTCTCTCTCTCTCTCTCTCTCTCTCTCTCTCTCTCTTGGCCGAACCTTGGATGGCCATTCTTGGACAAACTTCAACCAAGGAAGGACTCTCAAGCACTCAAGGACCTCCATTAAGTAAGGCAACACCTTCGTCTAACGTTCATCAAATCAAGTATTCCTTTCTTGATCTTCTCTTTAAATTCTTAAACTCAAGACTCTTAGATGATGGATTTGATAGGTTGATTGAATAAAGTGGGGTTGAAGATATATGTGTGGGTGAATGGAATGGATTTAAGACATGAGAATTGGAATGAATGTTGTGACTTATGGATTATGCTTTATGGATGTTTTGATGTATGATAGTCATTATACCTCCATTTTTTATTATGCCTTCATGATATTATTTTTCAATAAATCTCTAGATAATATTATGCCTAGTAGAATATCATCCTTGTTGTGATGTATGTTAATTCAAGTCTATTTTTGGATAAATCGACATGGTAATTGTTGAATCCATGTGTGGATGAATATATATAAGGATCTTCTCTAATAATAAAATTATTGTAAGAACTATTTTTATTATTTTTAGAATTATTCTTGCTATTATTAATATAATAATAATAATAATTATTATTTTATTTACTAAATTCAAAAAACACTCAGTAGTTTTGAAATTAAATATTATTTAAAATATTAGTATTTTATTAGATAAATCAATAGAATATTTTTATTAAATATAAATAATAATATATTAAAATTAATTAATATCAAATGTCTTTTATATTCATATTCATATTATTATTATTAGTTAGCTTTACTAAAACTTTTATTTACACTCATAAATATTATTTATATTAGAATAATTTATTTATTATTAATTTTGTTTGTTATTTATTATTTATTATTAAAATTATTTATAATCTATCATTAATATTACTTATTATTTGCAATAATATTATTTATTATTTATTACCAATATTATTTGGGATTTATTATTAATAGTACTCACTATTCATTACTAATTTTATTTATTATTAATATTACTCATTATTTATTATTTGTTAATAAATAGTTAATATTATAATTTATTATTTATAACACCTATTTATTATAACTTATTAAATTAATCTTATTCTATAAAATATTTTTATCAACTAGTGTTAAAGCTTAAGACATTGTTGTCATGGCTAGATGTTGTTACAAGCTAGTTTAGTCTAAGAGTTATTTATTTAAGGTAAGTATTGTCTGGATGTTGGACTTATACCCTGTATTTACCCCAGGCAGGGTTAGGTTGCCTTGAATTATCTTGGAAGACAATTGTACCCAGAAAAAGCAAGAGACAAGCTAAGTCCCTGCATAAAGCTGTTTGAGGATCAAAATCACTTCGGCAAGTCAAAATGTGTTGTATACGTGGAAATGTACTTGGGATGCAATTATGGACAATTTTCTTTTCTTTTTCTATTCCATCAAAAGATTTCAAGTTGAACAAGTAATTTTACACAAAAAGTTAAACTTTTCCTAAAAACTAACTTTGATAAGAATTTTGTAAATCATAATTGCTATTCCAAAGAAAACACTTTGGATGATTTTTCTTTTTCCAGAAAGGACAAATACAACATTGAGTACTCAATAAGTGCAGACTACTAGAACTAGTCTTTGAAGGGTTGGGTAAGTCTCTTAGTAGGAGGCCACTTCTGAGGGATGAGCTCTGCCTAGACAAGACTACAGTTTTTATTGGTCAGGCCGGTCCAAGCTAGCATTACAGTTCAAGTGGACTGTTTATTTTCAGAGTGGACAACCGGGAAGTTTGGGTGTAGTGATGGAGGAGTATCTCACCCGGTAGGCCGTACACCCACCTTATATCAGAATGCCCAAAGTGTGGCATCCTGATCATTTTCTTCTCATGATGCACAAAGTGTGGTACTATGACTGTTCTCTTGTCATGATGCACAAAGTGTGGTGCCCTGGTTACTTCTTTTGAGTGGTTGCTTTTATTGTATACATGTATGGTTTGAAAGAAAAACATCACTCTTCATTTGTGAAATTTATTTGAGGCTTGCCAGCACTTTCTTTTATGAAAATTTCTCAACTTGCATACATGAATTGTTTTTCCTGAAGCACCCAAAGCACACACGGGTTTATTGAGATTTATATCTCACCACCTTTTTATACCATACTTTTAGATCAATCCTACTTGAAGGTTATTGATTAGAGATTGTCTTTCTTTGAAGACTTCTTTTTTAATGTATTTCATTTTGAGAGATTCTAGTAGACATTTATTTATTTGAGAATTGTTCATGTATTTTTTTGAGTTGTAATAAGTTTAATTTGGATTATTTCTTTCATTTCTTTTGTGGGTCCTAGTTATAAAAATCCCTTGTCCTATGGACGAGGCAACATCCCTAGCCCTAATAGGGTACGTTGGTAGCATGGTGTAACAAGTGGTATAAGAGCATAGGTTTAGGCAACTATTGGCAATATTTGGATTTATTATATTAAGTTTTATAATCTCTAGTACTAATCTATGTGTTCTGTTTGTGGGATGGTTAAGAGATTCGTGTCCGTTACCCTAGATTGGCCTTTCATGTATGGTAGAACACCTACTCCAGTTCCTGTAGTTGACCTATCCTCCTCAAATACGAAACCCGAACCTGGGTCAGATTGGTTTGAGTTAGAGAGTTGTGATAGTGAGATGGAGATTGAGGTTTCCAACCCTATTGGGCCTAACAATGGTAAGGAAGAGAGGATGGAAATTGAGGTTGTTGAACTAGAGTTACCTGAACAAAAAGAAGGAGTTGAGGATGAGCAGGCGATAGACCCTCCTATACTAGTGGTTAATTTAGTCTCAGATAGCGAGGCTGAGGAGGAAGCTCCTGATCTTGACTTAGGCGGAAAGGAAAGAGAGGAGATGGGTGATATTGATGGCGAGGAAGGTGAGGAATTGAGTGATGCTGACAATGAGAGTGGAGAAGAGATGGATGATTCTAATAGTGAAATAGAAGGGGGGATGGAAGAGTCTGATGAGGAGGAGGAAGAGTAGGAGGAGGCAGTTGTGCCTCTTTGGACTCCATCAATAGGAGAGTTTGACATTACCTCTTTTGGCTTTAACTTTGAGGAGTCCGATGATGAGGGACCCAGTCAAAAGAATAGACTCACCTCGGGTATAAGAGCACTTAGGGAGTTAGTCTTGAGGGCGAAAGACAAGGAAAAAGGGAAGGTGGAGGAGAGTTATAGGAAGAGTAGAACTAATGGTTGTTCATTTAGGTTTGGATTGGGAATAGACTGTAGGAAGAGAAGAGCAGGATGGTTCGAAGAATCTATTTCTGACTACTCGAGTGATGACTAGAGTAGCGAGAAGACTTAGTATATTTGTGATGCAATTTGTTGAATAGGGAATCTATTTATTTAGTTTATGGCCTTATTTACTTTCTTATCTATGAGTGTTTGATTCCTATAGAGGTATCAGCTGTGGTATCCAATTTCTTTGTGTTAAAGTATGATTTATTTTGAATAAAACTTTCGAGCATTTCACTTCTTTAAAAAAAAAAAAAAACTCTCATATGTTCAATAATTGAGCAAAAGTTATATATGTTATCTTTGCATTATATGTTTGCATTCATTTGTAAGAATTTGTCGACCTATAATTGTGGTGATGATGATCGAAAATGGCACTTAGACGTAAAATTGCAGCAAAAGGCAGATTTGGTCATGTCAGAAAACCTTCAACACTTGAAGACAAGCCAATAGAGCACTCGTAGTCAGATGTGAGAAATAAGCACGAAGAAGAGCAAGAGACAGAACCTGAGGGATCTTCTAAGGTGATGGTTAGACAGGCCCGATTAAGACCCTACCGCTGAATTCAGCTAATTGAGAAAATGCAGTTATTGGAGAAAATAAGTAAAAGCCATAGGTGATGACCAAGTTGATTGAGTAGAGAGGACATGTGATCGGATGCAGTCATGGTGCCAGGTTAATTCTTTACTTCCCCTGAGAGAATATGTTATTTGATCTTTGTTTTGCATAGCATATATATTGTGCAATGTGCTATTCGTTTGAGTAGTGATAAGCTAGACCATAAAAGTCGAATCTATTAACCATGAATAGTATATATTTTATTATTAATTAGGTAAGTATCCTTCATCGTACAAGGAGGTAAGAATCCATAGGTTTGATCCGAGAGATGAAATTTTGGCTAGGAAAGTAAAATTTATCAGGAATCTAACTTGTTTTCTTTTGAAGATTATGGTAGCGTATGAGACAAGGAATGATTGCCGAAGCAAGGAGTTATGTTGGTTATTGTGATAGAATAATACAATTTTGGGGATCAGATAGGTATGATCAAATTTTAGAAGAGGTAAGGTGAAGGAAGTATAGTGCATAATACTACGATCAAAGGTTCATAAACTATTGTTGAATGAATACTAGGGATATCTAGCCTGGTGTTGTAGCCTGCAAGACCCAGTAGTAATGGTATAAGAAAAGGATGGAATTTTAAAGCTAGGCATAGACCAGAGAATATTGAATAGTTTGGTCATAAAAAATATATGTTGTTACTCCTAAGTTAGAATTGAGATAGGGGTATAATTAAGTGTGAATTTGAGAAGGGGATATCCTTGAGATTGTGACTAACATTGGGAATAGGTACTAAGGATGGGTGGTGATGTCATACTGATTGATAAAGGCTCTAATGCTTACAAAGTAGATGCATAAGATTTCAGTCCTGCTTTGGTAATTTTATGGTGACATTTTAGACAATACCTGATGTATTTTGAATGCCATGAAGGACGTGGATTAGTTTAAATTGGTGTTAGAAAGAGGAGATAACATAAATTCCCGTTAAGTTTGGAAAGTGAAAGTTTAGTTGAGCATAGCTCCATTTCTGAAATAAGAGGTAATCAAGGGTAGTTTTAAGATAGCCCTAGCTTAGGTAGAGGCTGCATGGGATATCATCAAGTATTGTATCCAAGTAGGATCCTAAGTTCACTGCAAGATTTTAGACTAAGTTCCTAGAGATAATGGGATCAAGTTGGAAGTTCTAAGTTGTAGTGTATCCAAAAATTGTTAGCCAGTCAAAGAGACTTATTCAGATACTGAAAGACATGTTTAGGGCTTGTATGCTTGATATGATCTTGTGTGGGCTTTTTCTTGGTGTTATGGGTGGCTTAATTTGTTATGAGCTCAACTCAACCTAAGGATCCAAAACAGAGAATTTTCTGGTGACAAAAGGAGAAAATGAAATAACAACCTACCCTCTATCTAACCCTTGAAAAACTAAGCTTCAAAGACCCTCAAGAATAGTAGAAAGTTCTATTATAATCTCACCCCAATATCCTTGAAGCAACAAAAGCAAACAAGAACAAATAGAATAAAGAAAATAGGCACCTAAGTAATGGAATTCAAATAAACCTTAGAAGAATAAAGCAACTAAGACCCATTCAAAGAAACCACATTGGATTATCCAAAAGATTTATAGACTCATTCATAAGAAAGACTAACCTTTAAGCATGGTCTTGAATAAGATGAACAAGGAGGCTAGGGCCTCTCAAGATTCTCTCTCAAATTTGAATTAAAGTATGTGAATTGTGTTGTCAAATTACTAAAGGTTCTATTTATACTACCCTAACCCTAGCTAAGTAATCCCTAAGGTTCTATTACAGTTTAGGGTCTTAATAAGTCTTTACAAACACTTAAAATTGGAGAAAATCGGAGAAAACATAAAAAACGCAGGATGCCCAGGATGGAGTCGGCGCTGACTAGGGCTTTTACAACCGGCGCCTGTTGCGCTCTGCTTTCTAGCCATCGCGTGCAGGTTGAAGCCATTGTTGGGCAGGTTGGAGCTGGCGCCGGTTTGGTTGCTTGGGCCGCCGCCGGCTGTACACTGGAGGCCTCATATTTGGTCGAGTTTTGTTCGTCTTAGTTACCGGCTTGAGTTCTTGTTGGAGTCCTTCTTGGATAGTCATCAAAATGAGCTCTTGGCTAGCTTTCTCAACCTTCCAATCCTCTTCCATCCTCAATCATGGTTTTATGATCAATTGAAACTCGTCTTGAAGCTTCTTGGACCTAGATCTTGTCATCGGTCCTTATCCTTACATGGTCACGCCTCCTCCTCCTTGATCTTGACCTCCATGATGAAGTGGAGTCTCATTAATGCTGGACTTTGTTGATAAGTGGACTGAATGTGTGACCGTATAAGAGTAGGCCTACAATAACAGTTGTTGATCTTCTATTGTTATGGCCCTATATGTAGCGATGCAAAGCCAAACATGTCAAGTACCATTATAGTAGGGATAAATGGAAGATAGGCAGATTATCAAATCCGGTGAAGTTTGTGTTCAAGAAAAGGCGGACAAGGTAAAAGTAACAAAAGAAAGACTGAAGACAACTTGGAGTCGGTAGAAGAGCTATACGAATGATAGGAAGAGAATGATAGAACTGTCGTCTATAGATTGGACTTACTAGGCATTTTATTGAGATTACGAGACGTGTTTTGTACATCTCAACTAAAGATGTACGATCTTGATCTGGAGCATGTTTTAACAATGAGCTTTTGCTATTACAATCTGATTTGTGTTACATAGAAAAGCCGATTAAGTTTCTAAATCGAAGCATCTTGACTCTTCGGAATAAGTGGATACCAAAGGTGAAAGTGTTATAGGAGCATCACAATATACAAGAAGATAACTGTATTATTGCAACTCTTGCTAATACCACAATGGATATGGGAGGAGGTAAGGATGGTCTTCGTCACCAGTTTGCCTATGTCAAAGACCAAAAGGATGACATTTGGGTAGTGGTTAAACAACTGATGAAGATAGCGCACTTTATCCCTATAAGTGGAAGGGACTTTATGAAAAGGCACTACAAAAAAAATGGCTTTTGGCAACGCTTTTATTTGCAACATAGTAAAATCTGTGGTGAAAGCTCGATTTTTACCACAGTTGTGAATTCCGTGGCATATAAACCTTTTTTGTAACACTTTATTTTGTTACGACTATGTTTTTGAAGGTAAAAGTTATTTTTTACCACAGATTTAAAAATTGTGTGGGTAAAAATACTTTTTTGCCGCAGAGATTTGAAATTGTGGATAAATAGATTTTATTACCCACAGTTTTACTAAGCTGTGGAAAATGCATATTTTTTCTTATTTTATCAAATATTAATGAATGTCAACATCAAATGGAAGTTTTCAGTAAATACCATGGTTGAGGTAATTTTATATATTTAAGTGGTTGTGTGCTCAAATCTTAACATTACTATTTTATTAATTTTTATATAGTTTTTTGGATCAATTATCTATTTTTTTGAATATTTTTCTAGATATTATACTAGATTATGTACTAAAATATATCCGATTACCTTTAAATTTTGTCATAACACTTTTTTTAGTAATTTTAACAAATATAATGGTTGGATCTTTAGTTTGAATTGCCTATCTTTGTAAATGCACTAGATTTTTGATATTTTTGTAGATATTATTCTAGATTATGGCCCAAATATATCCGATTACCTTCAAATTTTGTCATAACACTTTTCTTAGCAATTTTAACAAATCTAACCATTTGATCATTAATTTGATACGCCTATCTTTGTAAATACACTAGATTTTGGATTTTTTTTGTAGACATTATTCTAGATTATGGTCAAAATATATCCGATTACCTTCAAATTATGTCATAACACTTTTCTTAGCAATTTTAACAAATCTAACCATTCGATCGTTAATTTGATACGCCTATCTTTGTAAATGTATTAGGTTTTGGATATTTTTTAGATATTATGCTAGATTATGTACGAAAAAATATCCGTTTACCTTCAAATTTTGTAACAACATGTTTCTTTATAATTTGAACAAATTCAACGGTTGGATCATTAATTTGATATGCCTATCTTTGTAAATGCATTAGGATTTGGATATTTTTCTAGATATTATAGTAGATTAAGTGTCAAAATATATCCGATTATCTTCAAAATTTGTCATAACACTTTTATGAGTGATCTAAACAAATTTGTCGGTTAGATTGTTAATTTGATATGCATATCTTTGTAAATCAGTTAGGTTTTTTATATTTTTCTAGATATTATGCTAGATTATGTACCAAATATATCCGATTACCTTTAAAGTTATCCATAACACTTTTCTTACTGATTTTAACAAATCTAATAGTTGGATCATTAATTTGATATGCCTATCTTTGTAAGTATGTTAGGTGTTGGATTTTTTTTTTTGATATTATGCTAGATTATGTACCAAAATAAATCTAATTATCTTCAAATTTTTTCATAACACTTTTTTTTAGTGATTTTAACAAATCCAACGGTTGAATCGTTAATTTGATATGCCTATCTTCAAAAATGTGTTAGGATTTGGATATTTTTCTAGATATTATGTTAGATTAAGTGCCACAATATATCCGATTACCTTCAATTTTTTTCATAACACTTTTCTTAGTGATTTAAACAAGTATAATGGTTGAATCGTTAATTTGATATGCATATATTTGTAAATGCGTTAGGTTTTTTATATTTTTCTAGATATTATGTTAGAATATGTACCAAATATATTCGATTACCTTTAAATTTTGTCATATCACTTTTATTAGTGATTTAAACAAATTTAATGGTTGGATCATTAATTTGATATGCATATCTTTGTAAATGCATTAGATTTTTTATATTTTTCTAGATATTATGGTAGATTATGTACCAAAATATATCCGATTACCTTTAAATTTTGCCATAACACTTTTTTTAGTGATTTTAAAAAATCTAATGGTTGGATCATTAATTTGATATGTCTATCTTTAAAAATGTGTTAGGATTTGGATATTTTTCTAGATATTATGCTAGATTAAGTGCCAAAATATATCTGATTACCTACAAATTTTGTCATAACCCTTTTCTTAGTGATTTTTACAAATCTAAGAGTTAGATCATTAATTTGATATGCCTATATTTGTAAATGCGTTAGGTTTTGAATATTTTTCTAGATATTATGTTAGATTATGTGCCAAAATATATCTGATTACCTTCAAATTTTGTCATAATACTTTTGTTAGAAATTTTAACAAATCTAACGATTGAATTATTAATTTGATATGTTTATCTTTGTAAATGTGTTAGTTTTTGATATCTATCTAGATATTATAATAGATTATGGAAGGAGAAGGGGAGAATGATTTACGTTTTAGTTATATGACTACAGTAGAAGATAAATATTATTTAGCTCATTGATATATTGTCATATTATTTAATTAAATAAAAAAGTAATATTTATCAACAATTCTTGTGTTAATTTTTTTTATAGTATAAGATTCCTTTATGAATTTTTTAAATATAAATCAGATACTTTGTTTATTTAAGTCTATTTTATTATTCTCACCATTTTTACATTTTTCTTAATGAAAAATAATTCTCCTTTTTTTTTTTTTTTTACCGATCTTTGGAGGACAAAAAATATACAAGGGCTTTGATCTAATATAAGGTTTATTAGTTTTTTTTATATTATGATTTTAGATGTTCAAAAACATAGTTAATATTTAGAATCGATAGTATTTAGGAGATCTATTAATTAAACTTTACAACTATCATTTTGAATTTTTTTTAGAAGAAAAAAATAATTAGATTCGATAATGCTAAGAAATTAGTTTTGCATATGAAATTAATTAGATATCTTTGCAAAAAAAATTCAAAACTTCTTAAGTAATGTGAAGTTTTATTTTATAATAAAAATAGGATAAAATACCATCTGAAATTGGAATGACTTTACTTTACTTGGCTTTATTTTCCTTACCGCGAGCTTGTGCAACCTTTCCGACAACACTCACTCCCGCCAACCACTGAGCCCTTGCCGCCAATCTCTCAAAAATCTGCATTTCTCTAACCAAATTAGGTGTCAACCTTCTGCTTGGGTGGTTCGAAGAGTTCCTTTGCTCTTTCTTATTAAAGGTAAGATCTTCCATCTTTCAACAAGTTGTCTGCATTTTCAAAGAGGTAAACAAATGTGTGGTTTGCAGTATCAAGCTTAGCACTAAGATTTTCTAGGTACCCATCTCTGCTTTTTATCTGGGTGTTGATAAAAAGTTAAAATTGCTATTAGAATCGACAATGTGGGTCTTGATTACAGGTTGAAAATGTACCTTTTAGATTTACCGATTCTCGTTTGTTCTTGTTATTTGGGTCTTGATGAATGTCTAGTTCATGGACTTGACTTGAGGGACCTTCTTCATAATGTAGTTTCTATTAAGATATTCTATTATATATGATGTTTAAATGGCCCCTTCAATGAGTTTAGTGTTCTGTAGGTGAACTGTGATTTTGTGAACTGACTGATCTTGTGCAAAGGAATCTGGGTTCCTTGTTGGTTGTCTTACTGATCTTCAAAGCTTTTTTTTTTTTTTTTTTTTGCAGTTTAGAAATGTTTCAATACATTGTGCATTGTTATGAATGCCAAGGTCTCTTTTTTTTTTTTCCTGTTATTATGCTAGGTAAGTTTGTGTTTTAGCTTTGTTTGAAAGCATGTATTCTGAATTAGATGCCAGTTTCTTAGATTATTAAAAATGGGTTTTGTCAATGCTTACACTTTAAAGTATGAACCCTTTGTTTATTGTAGGTGCATTTTATTTCGTGTAATTAGGGAAGGGGTAAATATATGTAAAAGATGTTAAGAGGTGAAGTTGATTCGAGATAACTGAGTTGACATCCTTGAAATTATTTTTGGCTTGAAGTTCTTGTTATAATGTCTTTTGGTGTTTTGCACTTCTTCTAAGGCTAAAATCTATGTCACATTGTAATGACTTTGGAAAATTACAGTAGTCTTGGTACTTTGTTATGTTTCATTTTGTTTTTCTTTTTGTGTGGCATTTGCTTAATATCTCCCCTTCTAATGCCTTTGACAAATGTTGATAGGATTGTGGGTGGATATAGTTAAATGCATCAATACACTAAGAAAGGGCTTTTACCTTATGGTTAGTAAAGGTGTACATAGCATAGCGGTAATGATGGCTTCCCTTAAAAATAATATTGTATATGTCAATACTACTTATATGAGTTGTGCTCTTCTAAGGGATTATTGCCTTTGGTGTTCTTATTCTTCTTCCTTTTTTTTAGGAAGTTGATAAACAAAGAGAACTTGAAGCTTTAAATTGTTGGGCACAACTACTAGCAATGATAAAGTATTTCCTTATTTGTTCAAACTGGCGAGTATAGTATGTGTTAATAATGTTGGTGTGAATGAGTTGCCTGAGGGACCTTGTATTTTTCTTATTGTGGAAATTCAAAGAATTTTGAATTTGACTTTTTCGTATGTGGAGGTAGAGGCTATGTCTTATTTCTTCAAGTGTTCTTTCAATACCATCATACTATTTTAGCCTAAGATGGGAGAATTTGATGTTTTAGAGGATTTAAAAAATAAATGAATGAGAACATGAGAAATGACCTGATATTGAATGGAGAATTTTAGTTTATTTGCTATCTTAGTTGTATCATTACGAGGAATCCATTTAGCATAAGTTCTTTGCTCTCTAAATGCTCAAGACAATTATTTTTGGTTCAGTTGAAAGTGATACACGTGATAGTCTCTCTCTATGATTATGAGGAATTATGTTAGTATCAGACCTGTGCACATGAAGTTTAAGAAAAAAAAATTTGGTGAGTTGAAAATGCATCCTCTGGTTTCCTTTGTTTTTACAATTTGATGAATAAGTTCCATGACAATCCCTTTTTTTTCTTTTTAATTTTAAAATTTGGTTGTAGTTTATTGCACGTGTCTTTTTTAGTTTTGATGTGTGAAGTTATTTTCCTATAGCTTCTATATTGGTGAATGCATTCGCGTGCCAATAATTCACCATTTACATGTTTGTGCCATATCTGCTCAGGTTTGTGAAGACTTTCACTTATAAGTCACTGAACAATATTTGGAGGACTTCAAAGATCGCTATTGAATCTTGTAACAATAGTATATTTATTTCTCTAGGGTTTTTGTTTGCAGGTTATTTTGGTAATTTTCTCCCTGCTCTAAATGAATCCTCAAATGTTTCTAGGTTATCATTAAGGTTTAAATGCAGTGAACATGCAACATTGGTCAATGATTTAGTTTCTTAGGATTTATTCTTAATGATGAAGCTTTCTTAGCTTTGAAGTACTTTTTGTTCTACATTAGGAAGCCACATTTAATTTAAGAAGTAGAGTTGTTTGTTGTGAGGTTTTGCTTCTTTAATCTTACTCTGACTGAATTCTTTTCTTTCCCATATTCTTTCTTTCCGTTCTTCTAATCTTGGCACATTTCTCTTCTAAGATCCATCACTGCTTCCTAATTAAGCAACATTGTATTAGCTGTAATATATTGCTGAAATGGTCTGCACAAAGTGAAATTCTAATGTTTGAGTTATCTTCAGGTCCTCGTAGAAGTGACATCCTGTGATATTCATGGAAGAAAGAAATTCATAACTTACTTCAGATTAAAAAAAGATAAAAAACATTATATATATATATATATCAAATATAGAAAATTCCAGAATAACAATAATAAAAGGTTGTGGTTACAAAATTAATGTCCTCCTCTTCATTAAGTATAGAAGGATATGGCGCACTATGCAAGGGCCAAGTAGCTATATATGGCCCATATTATATAGGGCTGGATAGCTGTTTGAGTATTTAAATTGAATTGTAAATTACACTTACACTCTGTTAGCTTAGCTTTTAAATGATGTGGTATCTATGGGCATTGTTAGTGTGCAATCTAAAAAGGTCCTGGTTTGAATTTATGCTACCACCAATATGAACAGAAATTTTACACATGTTGGACATGTTGTAAGAAGTCTAACCCACATGTTGGTGCAAACTTGAGCATTTAAATTATAGCTTTCTCTAATTATTTAAGCTTTTATGAGAGAGAATAATTTAACAGTATCTATTTCGTAAGGTGTAACATAGGTTCTAACATTCAAATCCGGGTGAAGTAGGTATTATATAAGGCGCAAATTACAATTATTTTGCTAATTGAATTTTTTTCCCTACATAAAATGTTCACTAAGATGCCAAAAACTAATACTTATCTCAGAATAATTCTATATATGTGGAATAGACTCTCCACTTAAAAAAAAAAGAAAAAGAAAAAGGGATTTGAAAGTGGTTACTATTATCAACTGTCTACAGTTTTCTGTTCTCTTAAATGCTCTGTTGTTCCCTTTACCTTCAAGTGGACCACACTATCCTATGTACCTCCCCCATGAGTAGGCACTTCCATTGGAATTGGTGGAGCAGTTTGACTTGAACATATTAATTTGATAAAGGGATCAGTTATATATTTATTTGAAAAGCATGACATCATACCACATTTTGGCACTATTCTGGTTGGCAGTCATCTAGAAATTATATTTTCTCACTTTTCATAAGACACTACTCACAAGTGTTGGCAGGCACATACTGCTTTATTGATTTTTTGCCCTATTTCTTTTTCTATGCCATGCATGTTGGAAATCTGGCAATTGAATGGAAAATTGAGGAAAACAATGACAGAAAGAGTTTGTAGGAACATGTTGAGAATCTCAAAATTTTTTGGTGCATATGCTAATGCTAATGAAAATCATATAAAAGCACAGAAGTATTGTCCTGAGATGGCAACTTCAATGTTTAAGGGCTTATTGACTGCTTTCTATTTCTTAAATATCTACTTTCTATTTTTTTGTTTTCTGAAATGTAAAGTCATTAAATATCTGCTTTCTAAAATGGAACAAACTTAGGGATCTACTTTCTGTTTCTTACATCCAGATTCTCCAGAGCATTTATGGACTTTAACCAATATATGTTTGCTCCATTTCTTGTTCGAGTTGATACAACTTAACCTATAAGGCATATGTTATTGAATTTTCACTAAAGGGATTTATAAGGCAGTGACAAGTACTACTTTAGTTGCAATCTTTTCCTTTATTTTCTGGACTATAAAGTCTTCCATAATCCCATACACATCACATCCTTGTTCCTCAAATAATTGATGCTCTACTTTGTCTTGAAATTTCTGGCTTAGTTCTTCTATGTTTTAGGCCCAAAATGTCCCGTTCGATCATCGTTCTGCACCATAGTTTGTGGAACTAAAATGTAGATACACAGAACAATCTTGCTTAAGGATAAAATGAGTAGCTACATAATGCCAGAGTACAATATCTATCCTGAAATTTGAAAATTCTTGCTAGCACATGGCCTTTTTTGGTTCATTCTAGACTTGAGTGAGAGATATGCTGTGTGCTGCAATAATCCTTAACTTGAACATCCTAATTTGATAAAAGGATCAATACCCTCGGCCTGAATACTGGAATTTCTTACAACCTATTTAAACACTGCTTTATGATTCCAAATGTCATATATACTTCTCATGCATTCATTCACCGACATTGCACTACACTAAGCTGGTGGTCCAAATTTAATACTAATGATTTCTATTTTTTTTCCTTTCCTGGGCAAGAACATGGGAATAATGCGAAGAAAAAGGGAAGGGGTCCTTCAAAGTCCATAAATCTTGCAGAAGAAGAAACTATTTCGATTGCATTTAATGAACATGTGCAACCAATTGGACCTACAAGACCAATCTTCACGACCTATCTTGGTAATGTTGCTTGTAACGGTATCCGGCTACCCCTTACTTATGAGACATGGAGAGACATTCCAGAAGATATATTAGATCATGTTTGGGCAGATATTCAGGTAAATTACTAGTATATAGAACTTTGGCTCATTTTATCTCAATTTTTTGTCATGATTGTTATTCTATTAGAGTAAGTATATTCTTAACTTTTTCTTCATTTATCTCTCTCTTTTTTTTTTTTAAATGAAGTCAAAGAGCACCATCCCTCCTACATATAGGATTAATTGCATGAAGTCACTTGATGAAAAATGGAGATCATGGAAAAACCAGTTAAAGAAGAACCACTTTATCAACAAAACCAAAGAGGAGGCTTTAGCCAATGTTCCATCAAGGGTTGAGCCTGAGCAATGGAAAGTGCTGGTTGATTATTGGAGTTTGGAGCGAGTGCAAGTACTAGTTCAATCCAAATCAAACCTTAATTGGATTTCTATAGTTCTCCATTAAATAAACTTCATTTTTTAGTCAAGATAGAGTGTCGTTTATCTCAATTTATACTAATTTGATGAAAATGACTGTGAGTTATTTATTACACTTTGGTAGGAAGCTGCTGAAAAAAATAAGCGTAACCGTGGAATGCATGGCCCTCCACACAGATGTGGTAGAACACTATTTGCGGTAATACGAACTGATGTAAGTCATCACATTTTCATTATACTATATTAACAAAAGTATTTTTTTTAAAATAAAAGGTATAAGTTTTCATTTTCCATATTTCAGATGAAAAAGAAAGGTTAGGAAACCAATCCACTATCTGTTTGTATGAAAACACGGATGGACGCAAATGGCATCGTTAGAGATCTAGAAGCAGCCAAACTAATTGTAACGAACTACTACCTCTTAGATATTATTTATTGTATAATTTATAATGCATAAAATTTATTTATTGTAGTATTCATAAGGCATAAAATTGCTTCATAGTTGCATCATTGTGCAGAGTGCAATGAATGCAAGGCTTGAGGAACTGCCTCTTGAAGAGCGTACGTTGGAACGCAGACAACAAATATTCTAAGAATTTATGGGAGAGGGGCATGGTTATGTTAGAACAATGAGATTAGGTCCGACTCGCTCAATGCTTATTGGTGGTGGAAGTAACATATATTCTAGCTTTGAAGAGTTTATGAACAAGCACCTGGAGAAACTACAAACTGATTTGACCTCAAAATTTGATAGCATCCTGGGAACTTTTCAAGGTTAAATTAATACACTTAATGCTCGAATGGATGAAATAGCAGCTTCAATGGATAAAAATCATAGCCTTCCTTGCACAGACAATGGTCACCAGGTTTGAAATAGATGTTTGTAATGGATTCTTACTTGCTAATTAACCTTATACTTATAATAACTTTCTACTTATTTTAGGCGACCGATACCTCAAGTGCTCAACACTTTAATTCAAATCCGAATGAGCATGAATATGAGAGTGCAGTAGATAGGGTATGATTAGTGCCTTCATTCTCCATCTCAACACATGACTTATCTCTTCATCTAAACTTCAATGTTCAGGGAATTTTAGTATTAACGTGGACTTGGAAGATAATAGAATATGGTGAGGCATTAATGCATAGTTACTGTTATTAGTTTGTTGAACCTGGTGACTCAACAAGGACTTCTTGCTGTAAATTCCTCTCACTTGTATCATACATTAAAGGCTCATGTATTGAATATGCTTAACTGTGTAAATGCTATGGCTAGTGTGCTGAAAATGCTAAGTAGTTTCTAGCTGAAAATGCATTATATTGCTGAGTAGTGATGCTAAAAATATTGTGTAAATGCTAAAAGAGTTGTACTAGAATAGTCTCTGAAATGCTGTGTAGTGATGCTGATAATGCTGAGTAGTTTCTAGTTGAAAATGCTAAAAAGGCTTATGTATGCTGTGTGAAAATGCTGCGTAAATACTGAGTACTAATTGAGTAGTGATATGCTAAAAATGCTGTTAGTTTCCAACTGAAAATGCTACGTATGATGTCTGAAAATGCTTTGTAAATGCTGAAAAGTAATTAAATATATAGTTTCCAGCTGAAAATGCTGCAAAATGCTAAGTAGTGATGCTGAAAATGTGGAGCAGTTCTAGCTAAAAATGCTGAAAAGGCTTGTGTATGCTGTGTGAAAATGCTACGTGAATATTGAGTAGTGATATGCTGAAAATGCTGTTAGTTTCCAGTTGAAAATGCTATGTATGCTGTCTGGAAATGCTATGTAAATGTTGAGTAGTAATTGAATAGTTTCCAACTAAAAATGCTGCAAAATGCTGAGTAGTGATGCTGAAAATGCTTAGTATACTTTTGAGCATACTTCTGAGTGCTTAGTGTACTTTTGAAAATAATGTAGCCATGAACATAATGTGGTTGTTCCAGCATAGTTCAAACTTCCCCTTGTATATTTTTCTAGGTTTTGAAATTGCCCTTCAATCATTTTGTCTATTGTTTTGGTCGAGATATGATGTGTAATATTTGCCCATTCATCATTCTTTTATGGGAATTTGAAATTTTGAAAGGCCAAGATTTGAAAAAGTAAGCAACTGATGTTGAAGAACTGCTTTAGTATTAACTATACTGTTCTTTTGGTTCTTTTTTGTTTCTGAAATCACCGAGGAGTTAAAATAGAGACATATATGTTGTACATTTGGGTGTTCTTTTTTGTTTTAGATAGTAACAATCTCTGGGATAATCTCAGTTAGAAAATTCTGAAAATCCCATATATGCTCTCTGAAAATACTTTTAATATTTGGTGTAGAACTTTGTTGG
This sequence comes from Voacanga thouarsii, assembly GCA_026120185.1. Classification (NCBI taxonomy): domain Eukaryota; kingdom Viridiplantae; phylum Streptophyta; class Magnoliopsida; order Gentianales; family Apocynaceae; genus Voacanga; species Voacanga thouarsii. Next base: position 108,562 of record JANUWF010002236.1, on the reverse strand, counting down.
TTAACATGGACTAGCTTTGAATAATTAGTGTTCTACTGAGGTCCTGGGAATTACTATTTCAATAATATGAGCAAAGAGCAAGGACATTACCTTTGTTTGGCTAAATTTGATTTGGATGTACTTTGTTGTACGTGGTTGACATTAGAGTATCATTTTAGCAAGAACTAGTTTCAAATAATGATGATGTGTGGATCACATATTATAGCTTATGTATGGTGTTGTTACGGTGATGCTGAAGTTGGGGCTTCATTTATTGGATGTTTATCTTTTGAAAAATTACCACCTAATTGATATAGTAATGCATCTTCATTTTATCGGATATTATGATCCTCCTGTGTTTATCGTTTGCTGGCAATTGCACTTGAGATTTCCTGTTGGGACTAGAATTGTTGAGAATTTTCTGTAATTCACTTTTAAATGATCTTTGTCTGGTGCATGCAAATGCATCAAATGCATGTAAATGTGGTGACACATAGCATTTTAAGTTTCACTTTATGTCAATGCACATTAGATTTCTTCAAAGCTGCTTATGTGCTTAATAATTCTGAATTTTATATTACAGTGGATGATTATATATATCTGAGACAAGTTTTGCAGTGACTTTAGAAGTTCAGATTGTAGCTTTATTAAGAAGTAATCTTATCCTTTTTTTTTTCTTAATGGCAGGATGAATGAAGATCAAGGTGGTTGAATGTTCATTTAACTATGGCATTGTTTTTTGTCCTCAATAAATTTTTATGACTTCTGATGGATGTCATGGTTACAATTGTAGTTTTTTTTGGGACTATTTTGAACTAATATCAAGGATTAGATTCTTGGCACTTATTAGACTCCATTTAGTTTTTTTGGTATATATTAAGTTATTATTAATGGAAGATGGCATTTTGAATGTTTATTCAATGAATGATAGTTGATTGTTAATATTAGATGTTTTCATAGTCCTATATGTATAGTACATGATCTTGTAAAAGTAGAAGGAAAAACAATTTGTCAATATCATCATATTGAATTCAATGTTTATTCACTATGGTTGTAAAAAATATGGAAAGTTGTACAAAAATTGCGTACCATTTTTTTTTTGAAGCAAAGCATGGCAAAAAGTATTAATTATGTATAAGGAAATCATAGCAAATGGGCATTACCCATGGTTATGTCAATTTAGAAAAGAACCGTGGCAAAAATTATTTACAACAGCAATGAAACGTAGCAAATGGTCATTACCCACGGTTATGTTAATTTAGAAAATAACCTTGGCAAAAAGTATTAATTACAACAGCAGGTATATCATTGCAAATGGGCATTACCCACGGTTATATCAATTTAGAAAAGAACTGTGACAAAAAGGATTATTTCCAACAGAAATTTAATTGTAACAAATAATATTCCCCACGGTTGAAAAATGTTGGAAAACCCGTGACAAAAAATTGAAATCTTTGCCCACAGTTAATAACTGTTGGGAAAACCTGTGGCAAAAGTCTATAAACAAATTTCACACTTTATTTACAACGGCTCCAAAACTGTGGTAATTCCGTGGCAAAAAGTATTCTCCATGGCTACACAACTGTGCCAAACTTTTTGCAACGGCCGCAACGCCCATGCCTCGGAAACCGTGGCATTTCCATGGCAAAAACATATTTGCCACGGTTTTGGCCACTTTCGCCACACTTTCTCTGGCATTGCCAAAAGTCAATTTTTTTGTATTGATAACAAATAAAAAGGTTAGAAACACTTATAGACAACAATTACTTTCTCTTCCTTGAGATCTCCTTGCAATCCCCCATTCCTCTTCCTTGAATCTCTTGCCCATTCTCTTCATTTTTAAGAGAAAACTAAGCCTCCTAGGGTTGTTGAGAAAGTAAAATTAAAGAACTAGTGTTTTGAAGTGTATAAAGATACACACACACACACACACACACACACACACACACACATATAGTTCATGAGCTCTTCAAAAATGCACCAAACTTGCTACCACTTCAGTAGCAAGTGGGCAGCCCAAGAAACTTGGAGTTCACTGGGTCGCTAGGTACCCCAGAATATTGGCGGCCTAGGATAAGTTCCCTAGGCAGCCAGGTTTGTTCCTAGGCTGCTTTAGAGATGATATAGGTAGCCTAGGGAAGTGAAAGCTCCCTAGGCTATCACTAGAAATACAATACATATATACACATTCAACTAGGTGGCGCAGCCACTAAAAAATGCACTACATCTCTACATATAACTTGGCGGCCAAGGGAAGTTTCCCTAGGCCACCACTTGAAAACACAACATGTATATATTTACATAGAAGCAGGCGGGCTTCACTTCCCTTAGCTGCCTACTTTTTGGAAGAAATACAACAACAACAAATTATATATGCTAGACGACCAATGGTACCTAAGGTCCCCTTGGATACCTCTCTTCTTACACTAGGCTGCTTCTTGTGCAATTCTTCAGTGACACTTTATTTTTGCTCGATTTTCCTCCTTTTCAACTTTATTATCTTAAATTGGCATTTTCTTTATTTCCTACAAAAACAAGATAAAAAGGATGTGGTGAGTGGTGTATAAAACAAGAATTTATCACAATTAACACTAAAAAACACTAGAAAATGTATATGTAATGAGGCCTTATCACATAGCCTCACACTTAAATTTTTACTTGTCCTCAAGCAAACCATACTTATTCACAAATAAAGAATTGACTAATGTACAAATCTAACACCCTATATTTATTCACAAGTTACCAAGTGTACAAATTAAGAAAAATACATTTATTTCACAAGGACAACGAATCACTAATTCACAAGTACAATGACAAATATTCTACATAGCATTCTAGGTGAGTCATCAAGAAGAACTTTGCAATAAGGTCAAAATAGTGAAGAGATTATTTCTTCCTCCACTTAGAATTCATCTGAACATCCATCTATTCAAATTAATCCCATGTATAATCTTATATTACGCTAGTGCAACCAAGAACCTCAAAGTGAAATTAAACAAGTTTATGCCAAATAAATATGATTAACTCAATATCTTCAATCAAGAATTCAAACAAAGTGATTCATATGAGATAGGATCAAACAACTCACTCAAATATCGTGGCTATCCCAAGTACATGTATTACATATGCTACATTACAATACAATAATACTTTATACTTTAGTAAAACAATACAACAATACAATTCAAATTGAATTTACAAAGTAGGAGCCTCTCATTTTTTTTTTATCAATTTTCTTTCTATAAAGGGAATGCATTTGAAGTGTAAATGCTTTTTTGCATCCCTTGCATTTTTTTTTTCTTTTCTTTCTTTTTCTTTCTCTTGTTTTTTCTTTTCTTTTTTTTTATCACACATTTTTTTTTCATCTTAGGACATGCATTTTGCATTCCTAGAGCCTTTTTCTCCTCACTCCGGTAGAGGCATTAAGCAACCTATATTTACTTTATTTAGCATATAAAGTAAATAAAACTTATAGTTTTTATAGGTTGATGAGAACGAAGAATGTCCTAATATTCCGATTGAAGTTAAAAAGCTTGCAAATGGTCCTTTCAACCAAGGATTGCGTTACAATGCATGCAACGTGAATGGGTTTCAATTTCGTACAACAATGTATGAGTCTAATAAGTCCACTCAAAATTTTGTGTGTAGAGCTAATACTACGAGTTATTCTAGCCCCAGAGATAGGAATTCCATAACAATTGGTGTCAATTACTGTAACACCCCATATTTTCTTCTTGTCGTAGTGGGCCGAACTCAGGTGGGATGTCACCCCGTCTGAATTCTCAGATTAGGGGTCTTTATAACGATTTAAACTTAAAGTAAGCGGTAAAGCCAAAACTTAAGTAAATATATGAAACATGCTCTTTATTTATATAGACATATGAGTCACGATAGATACATTGTCATAGTTTCCAAAATACATAAGTTAAAACATCTCATAGTCTATGTACATGATCACTCCAAAAGATTTGCTATCCAGTGCCATAGAAGAAGTCCTAGAATACTGTTGTTATTCTTCAGCTCCAATCCCTAAAAAAAGGCAAACATACGTGTGAGTGGTATACTTAGTGAGTCCCATGTGTGCCAGTGTTTTGCTTAGAAGAGAAAGTCAATTTTCAATTTCTTTGCTGTAATAAATTTTATAACAGGAAAAACAGCGGTAATTGATGAATTTAGGTTCACTCTATCATGTACTTTTGAAAAATAATGGCTTCCAAACACATGACCCCTAATTCAATAAATGCAGGCTCTTCCGCATTTAAAAGTGCGACCCACGTGCAAAGTTTAAGGAACTTCGCCTTCGGCCACATGGTCTCTTGTGCCAGGGACTGCGCCTTACAGCACGTCACCCGTGTTATGCCGGAAGGGTGAGCAGCATACAAATACCTCACCGTGCACTTAGGGATCTTTTATTTGCCACCATAAGCCAGGGGTCCTAATCCTGACGTCAATCACCATCGAGGTGGCAAGGGATTGAACATACCGAGTGTCCCTGCTCAGTATCATGTGAACAACCCATCATTATAATCACTAGGCAATTGTCGGGCTCACAACGGCTAGCCAGGGACGACTCATCACAATGTCCTGTCGCCCTGTTTGGAGTAAGACAATCCCCAGAATTGATCAGGTTACTTGGGGTCGTCTACCTCTAACATGGGTTAGTACAAATATCAAAGTCCTTGCTGAGTAGTCAACGTAACAACACCAACCCCATCTGACTGATCAGGCCAGAGGGTCATCTGATCCCTCAGGATTTCCAAATCAAAACATTTCTTATTGTCTGGGACCGTACTTGATCGCAAAAGTTATTTTCTAAGGGTATTTGAGTCATTCACCCGTGCCAGATTCCAAAATACTTTTTTGAGGGTATCTAGGTCATTTTACCCTTACCCGATTTGAAAAATATTCACAAAAGTTCCAATAAGGATATTTCTGTCATTTACCGAATCCTCGAGTTCCAAGAGTTTTCATAAAATATTCCAATAAGGATATTTGTATTATTCTCCAAATACCCGATTCTAAAATTTACCATTTTTTAGAAATCCCAAATATTTAATCTGAAAAGGACTAAATTCACAAAATTCGTGTTTTAAACATCCAGTAAGATTTCCAAGATGAATATAAAATTTATTCGAGTCCGAAATAGCATAAAAGAAAATGTTGCTCATGTAAACCTTACACATATTCGAGGATTTCCAAAATGGCATAAAACATAGCATTTCATAGAAAATCAAAACACACTAGCCTTTAAAAATGTTTAGAAATCAATGGGACTCATCTTGTATATTAAGTTGAAGTTACACTCGTATAGTCCTAAAAGAAGTTCCCTCGACTTGATTTACCTACACCATTAGTATATCTCCGTATTATTACTTAATGGGATCAAATTCTTGATGGTTCGAATAAGGTTTCTATAAGTTTCTTAAAGAAATAATTGAATTAATGCTTTTGATGGTTTTCTGGTTTTACAGCTTTACCATCCTCCACTATTCTTCACATAACTTATTCAATATAGGTTCAAATAAGGTGAGGTTACTTCCATAATATTCCTAAGACATCCTTATATCAATTCCAGGTCATGAGATGTAAAATCCATCCCTTTTTGTACAATTTTCAGTTAATTCCACTGTTTCAAGTTTGGAGTTCAGTTTTGTCATCTTCCAGTATTTTGTACATATCTCTTTCAATACAGGTCCAAATGAGGTGAAACTACTTCCAAAATACTCCTAGGACACTTCTATATCAACTTCAGGTCATGGGGGGGAGGGTATTCAAACCTCTCTCCATTTCGTTCAGTGTTTAAGCTAAACTTACTATTCCGAGATGGGGGTTCAAAATTACAGTTTAGAAGCCCAACTTGTTTTAATTTATTTCTAGGGTTTCTTCAACATATCATACCACATGTAAACCCTTTCATACCTCATTTAACATCCCAAAATCATTGTTCTAGCAGGTTTTCATGCCCAGACTTCTCTTTTGTTCAAACAAATAAATTATTCCAAGCTTACAAAACCAGTAAATTTTTAACAGCTTTCACCATTCTTGCTATTCATGATCTCTTAGCCATTCAAAACCCTCACAACCTCCACACAACTTGTTCCAAATCCTTTCTAACTAGTCTAGGACATTTTTAGGATTATTTATGCGTCATTTCCAGTCATTCTTACACAGATTTACTTTGAAGTTTCCAAACAACACAAGCTAGTTATTCATCACCATCAATTAGCTCTTCTTGTTTCTTTATCATTTCCATCCTTTTCCTTTCCAAATTTTCAGCATACCATCACTCCAATACATCTCAAATGAACTGAAAACCAGGCTCAATTCATCACCAACCCAACTGGTCAACCAACAACCATCACAAAATCAAAATATTTTCATTACTCAACATCAACAAATTCATATGCAAATAGCTTCCAACTTCTAGTATCATTCTCTTAGCTTTTAGAAGTGATCCCTTACCTTTCCGAGATGAAGGCAAAGCTGTGACACTCCTTCCTTTCCTTCCTTTTCTTTTCCTTCTCCTTGCTGCCGGTTCTTCCTTCTTTCATTTTGCTGCCGGTTCTTCTTTCTTTCCTTTTCTTGTTGCCGAAAAATCTCTCTCTCTCTCTCTCCCTTAGTCTTTCTTTTGTTCTTCCTTTCTTCTCTTCGCCTTTCTGTTTTTCTCCTCTTCTCCCAGCTTTTTCTCTTGGCCGAAAGTCCTCCCTCTTGCTCCTATTTATATAGCTTGCTCTTCTTGGTCTTATTTTGGTCTTAGTAAAAGAATTAGGGTGATTTGGCACTTCTAGAAGTCTTTAGACTTCTCTAGGATTCACAAGAAGATTGTGGAACAGCCTAGAAGATTTTCGAACCATGTAGAATCTACAAGAACCTTGGTGAAGCTTGTAGTAATCCTTAGAATTCTCAAGACTAATATATTTGCTAACCTTGCATGGCCATGGATAATTATAATTAACTTGCTCTAACCTAGTTTAACTTAATTAACCTTGGTCAAATGAAGTCAAAGGATGGTCTAACTTGGTCAAAAATATCATGCTTGTGGGCCATCTTCATTTATTTCTTATGGGCCCTCTAAAATATCTTTGTATATAATATAATATAATTAAGATATTTATGGTATTAATTGCATTATATATATAATAATAATAATATTAAGAATAATATAATAATTCAATTATAATTATTGAATATAATAATACTATAATTTAATATTACCAAGAGATATTGGTATTAAATAATAGATATAAAAAAAATAGTAATGGATAATAGAATAAAAGTGATAATAATAATATTATCATTAAACTACAATAATAATAACAAGAAAATACGATAATAATAAATATGATAATAAAATAAACTAAAATAAAATAGGATAAAATGAAATAAAATTAATAATGATATTAGGAAAAATATTAGTAATATTAATATTAATAATAATAATAGCACTAGTGATGGCTATATTATAACACTATGAATAATATTATTAATTTGTAACCTTAATAATATTATTAATAATAAGGAAAATAAAATATATCATTAATTTCTTTGTATATGTATTTTTATTTTAAACAAGACTATTCTACACAAATGCTTTACGCACAGCGGGTTATTACAATTACTATGGAGTGCTTACTGATATTATAAGGATCCGATATAGTAACCAACTAAAATTTTTATTATTCAAATGTGATTGGGTTGATATACATTGAGGTGTTAAAGTTTTGGTGAATCTAGATCATTTGTTGTACCAGAAAAATAGAGCAATGGATGAGCCATTCATCCTAGCAAATCAAGCAGAACAAGTTTGGTATTCTCGCTATCCCAGAGAAAGGGACTGCCATGTCGTAATGCCAATGATGAGAAGAGATAACTATGATGTGTATTCAAGGGACCATGATTTTGAAACTTTTTCCGCACAGCAATTAGATTCTCGTCCTGTTTCGCATGAAGTAGATGTTGTATGGGTTAGAGATGGAATTTCTAGGGAGGAAGTGGATTTAGTTGGAAGAAAAATACACCCTGCAACCTAATGTAATTAATCACTTTCCAGTTTACTAAATGTGCTAGAATTGTTATGTTCTTTTCTCAGTTGATTTTTGACTAAATTTCTTTAACTTTATTTTTCTATGCTTTTTTTATGTTTTATAGATAGTTACCAAATGTTCTCAATGTGTATCAATGCCGGATACCATAGCCTTCTCAAGATCAAAGGCTAGTACCTCACAAGGTACAGAGACACAACTAACAGTATAGGAGATTGACCAAAGATTGGATACAGCTATCCTGACGGGCTCTCGAGATTAGAGGTCCAGTCAAGAGATGGCTGCACCTGCTTCTGTTGTACGTTCCACTTGCTCGGGACCTTCTTCCTCGGGCCGTAGCACCTTAGGTTTGTTAAGTTGTTCAAAAGTAATTTAGGAGAAATTGAATTTTGTTGCTATTAAAATCCTGTTAAGTTTTTGTCTTTCTGTTTAATAAAATCATACTTACAGACTGGCCTATTTTGAAATAACTTTTTTTTTGATATTTTATAAGTTTGACATCGAGAAGTTCTCGTGGGGCGGCATGGTTGGCAAGTTGATGGTTTGACTGTAGAGATATTGTAAGGAATTTTCAAAGATTAATTTTCCTAAGTTATTAGAATATGACAAATACAATTCATTTACCTAATTTTAATTTGATACATTGTTTCGTAATTTTGTAGGACTGATTAGAGGAAGGGTGGTAGGCACTGCCTAAGTCTGAGCGCACTGAGAAAGCGAAGGATCATATCTTCCAGCTCTTGTTCGGTCTTGAAATGAAAGGTCGTGTAAGGCACAAGGGAAAGGAACCAACAGTACCAACCTTAATCAGTCAATCATCCACTTGTACAAGCAATGTTGAGGAAGTCGTCAAAGCTCAGGTTGATGTGTGTATTTAGAGTATGCGAGAAATTATGCAAGCTGAGATGCAGGCTGAAATGCAAGCTGAGATGTAGCGTGAGCGGGAGGTTTACAAGTCAGTATAGCAGTACTTCAGACTACCTTGGAAGTATTATCTCATAGATTTAATGTAGGTGCATTTGCTGTTGCGCCTATACCACCATCTAGTGCATTTACAGCATCTTCGGGTGTTAGTTCCACTTCTTGACCCGTTGGATCATGTGATGCTGATGAGACTACTCGTGATGACTGACATATTCTCATTTTCTTCCTATTTTACATGTACTACTGTTGTTAATAGATTCATTAGCATTTCTTATATGTCATATATGTAGTATTACTTCTCTTGTGGAGTTTATGGATTATTTATGATTTCAATATTTAAGAGATTGATTTTGATTTGTTTAGCATTAAGCAAATTGTGTTTTATTATGATTAGTGTTGAATAAGTTGAATGGATTGTATTTAGTTTGAAATTACAGGTGGATAGGACTAAATACCAAGCAACCATTTTTAAAGAATGTTGACTAATCAAATACGACAGCTAGAACCGTTGCATTTGGGCAAAATATAAAAATGTCGCATTTGATCAACCAAATATGACAGCCAGTAACCATCGTTTTTTGTTAATGTACGACAGTTAGGACCGTCGTATTATCTAATAAATACGACGACTCAAACCACCATTTTTTCCTAGCAAATACGATAGTCTGAACCGTTGTATTTGCTAACATATACGACGACTCAAACCGTCATTTTGTCCTAGTAAATACGATGGTTCTGAAAAATATGACGGTCGGACGATAGTTTGTTAGCTATTACGACTGTTTATTGAATCGTGTTTTTAAACCATCTGCATTGATTATATACGATAGTTCTATACAGCCATCATATTAGGGCATTGTATTAGTCAAATACAATGGTTTTATTGCCGTTGTTGAACAAAAATGACCAGACTTGTTACGACGGTCATAGAACCTTCGTTTAGCCGTCGTTTTTAGCTAATACGACGATTCTTATATCAAATACGACGGCTTCTTGGCCATCATATTTTATCTATTTTTTAGTAGTGGAAACTACAACAGTATACCAAGACTCAAAAGATAGTGACAAAAATAATACAAATAAAACAAAATAATAGACCAAGAATATAAGTCTATAAATAAAAAGAATACAATGAATTGCCATCAAAATTCATTACGATCAATTTTAATAACAAATAAATCTAATAATAATAATAATAATAATAATAATAATAATAATAATAATAATAATAATAATAATAATAATAATAATAATAATAATAATAATAATATTAACAAGTCAAAAAATCAAGTAATATAAATAATAACAAAACATATGTTAGTATAAAGAACTATACTAATACCTCAAAGCAAATGAAAAATCCAATACTTTCACTATGGATACACTAAATCAATATACACATATATGGCAATATACTTTCATCAAAATGTAACCCATATACCCAACAAAACACTAGTCCACATTGCACTGGAAGTATTATTTATACTAAGGGTTCTTACACAAAACAAAAGATTACTATTACAACATCCCTCAATCAATTAGTACTATTACTTCCAAATAATACCCAAAAGGTCTCCCAAATAATGAACAATTAATCTCAACATAAAAATCACTACTAGAAAAATTATTTTTCAAAAGGTTCTCAAAAACTTAACACACTTAGCTTCCAATCAAACTACAACATTCTGCAACACAAAATACCAACTATACTGACCAACTCCTCAATTTATTCACCACTACTACAATCAAATTTTCAACCTCCAAAATATATATACAACAACAACCAAAACTACCAATTATACACTTATTCTCAAAACTCCAACACCCATTACAAAACACAATGAAACAAATTCTATGGTACAAAAAGATCTCCTCAAAAACAACAAGAACAATAGCCTATTACAACAACATTTCCATCCTAAGAATACTAACATGGTAACAAATACAAAATTCCCCAATGACAACAACAATAGTATACAACAACAAGGCTATATATAAAAGCAAAAATAAAATCCCAAGTAACTACTATATATACAATTTCCAAGATAGCTACATAAAACAACAACAACAACAACAACAACAACAACAACAACAACAACAACAACAACAACAACAACAACAACAACAACAACAACAACAACAACATACTACTACTACTACTACTACTAATAATAATAATAACAACAACAACAACAACAACAACAACAACAACAACAACAACAACAACAACAACAACAACAACAACAACAACAATAATAATAATAATAATACAACAAATATAATGATACAACGAATTAGAACCCAAGAAAATTTATTTATCTCAAAGAAAAAAAGTAAAAAACTAAAACAACATAAAAATAACATATAAAAAAGAAAAGAAATCTATATACAATTAATGGTTAGTACTGTACACAAATGGAAAAATAAAAATTTACATAGAATTTATAAATATATACATAGCTAAATCAACAAGGCTAAAGGGTTTCATGATATTATCAATCCCTGACAACGGTGTCAAAAACAAGATGGGCCATTTTTTGCGCGAGGGGAAAAAGGAAAGATTATTGAACAAAGGAACACAGATTTTTTCCCAGTAATGGTGCCAAAAGCATTTTGTGGGGTTTTGTGTCCAATGGAAATAATCTAAATAATCTACAAAAATCAAACTTTAAATTAAAATTCCAATCACTAAAACCAAATAATAGGGCAACTTACCTATCTCTTAGTATAAGGAATAGTGAGTATCAAATCCATGGGAACATAGCAATTACCGCTACTTTGCTCTAATCTCATTGTCTAGCCAAAATTAATATAAGAAATATACCAATTATACCATACTAGGAAACCTATCATGTTTGCACTCAAAGAAGAGTCACAAGTTCATCTAAAGATTTGAAAGAGAGAAAAGCCGTGTAACAAAAAGAACTCCCCTATTAAACACCTCAAAGACGAGTACCCCTTAGATCTATAAATCTCAACTTTATGCACTGATGTGAGTCACAAATCAATCTTATTCTCTTTTGAGTTATGAGATCCCCAATCCCATCATTTGACTAATTGGTATCTTTACCTAATTAAGCAAACCCAAGGAGGCATTAAACACCACTCACAATCTCAAACCATCCGAAAGTCATAAAACCCTTATCTCTAGGCAATTTCATAAACCTATTGATTATTAGCCCTAATCCACAACCTCCCTCCCGGGTTAATTGAAATGGCAAACATTAAATTAGTCAAGTGTATATTCAAAGCATAACGCCATCTTTTAAAATCATTAAGAAAGAATAGCTAATTGAAGAAAATCAATTACAACCCACATAACCAAGATAACACAATGAATACAAATAACCAAATGCCATAGAGATAAAATCATAGATCCAAGAAGAATTCATCATCCCAAAGCGTAAAAATAGGGTATAATCCTTTATTATAATTTAAAATCAAATCTTAAAACAAAAATTATAAAGTAGATAACAAAGAAAAAGGTTAGAAACACTCATAGAGAAGCAATTTCTTCCTCTTACTTAAGAGGTCCTTGCAATCCTCCATTCATCTTCCTTGAATCCCTTGCTCATTCTCTTTATTTTTGAGAGAAAACTAAGCCTCCTAGGGTTCTTGAGAAAGAAAAATTCAAGAACTAGTGTTTCGATGTCTAAATATATATATATATATATATATACACATACATATATTACAGTAAGGTTCATGAGCTCTTAAAAAATGCGTCGAATCTACGCTTTAGCAGTAAGTGGGTGACCTAGAGAACTCCAGGGACCCTAGAATATTGGAAACCTAGTTCCCTAGGCTGCCACTAGAAATGCAATACACATATACATATTCAACTAGGCAACTAATTGAGTTTAACCTTCCCTAGGCTGCCACTAAAAAATGCACTACATATCTACATATAACTAGGCAGCCAAGGGAAGTTAAGCATCTTGATATGTGTTGTTTAGTGTAGAAAATATTATCAATAAAGTCCACAATCAATCAAGTTTTAATTAAAATTCTAATAACTAAAACCACACATACGGGTAAGTATACCCTTCATATGGTATATGGAATAGCAAGTATCGAATCTACGAGAACTTAGGCTCCCGCCATACTTTATCCAAATCTTTATTGTTTAACCAATAAAATAAAAAGATAGAATAAATAACCAACCAACCTAATATTCTAGAGAATAAATCAAGTCCACACAAGAAAAGTCACAAGGATAATCAAGGAGTGAAAATAAGGAGAAAAGACATACAATAATGAAATATCTCAATTTTATGATAAGTGAAGAATATATTTTTCAACCAATTGATTCCCAATCCAAAATACCAATATAAGTCTCATAAGTAAATTCCAATCGTTTCTCAAGTCATGAAATTCCTATTCTTAGATTAATCAAAGGGTATACTCTACCTTCCTAGTTAAAACTAAGAAGCATTAAGAACAACTCAATTAAGCAATTAATATCCCTATACTCTAGGCAACAATAACATATTTTGGAAGAAATACTCTAGGCAATATTAAACTCTCTTTGATTACCAAGCATTTCCCTTAACTTCATTTCCCAAGTCCGTTAAGAGATCACAAGATAGCGAATTAACTAGTTCAGAATAATTAATTCAACTCATAAAATCAAGTAATCAAATACTTAGAATTGGAATTCAACAAGGCTAGAATTAATTCAACACAAAATCATAAAGTAAAAATATCCTCAACTACAATTAAAATATATAAATCTAACTTTAACAAAATAGAATTACAAAGGAAAAAAGAAGAAAAACTCATCGACAAGTGTAATCCCCTTCTCATTTGCAATCTTCTTGATAAAGCTTCTCTTCTTTTCTAAGATTTCCTTGATCTTTCTAGTTCTTGGTGTGTAACACCCCACTACCTGGGCCCGCCAGGGCTAGGGATGTCGCCCCGTCCAAAGGACAATGGATCTTTATAACTAGGTCACACAATCAAAATAGCAGAATAAAAATAATACTTTAACTTAAAATTTATTACAACCCAAGGATGAATCCAAGAATTCAAAATAATAATAAAAAAAAAACAAATCCATAATAAAAATTATCCACTCTCAACTCCCCAAAGCATTACACAAATAAATATCAGAAAAATCTTCCAAGACAGGCAATATCTAGCTACTCATCTCCACAGTGGGATCGACCTGGAATCATGGTAAAAAGGGTGATGAGATAAAAATCTCAGTAAGTCCGTGTGTGCTTTGAGTGTGTAGTGAAAATAGTTCATGAATGCAAAGTATAAATCTTTATAAGAGAAATACTAGCAAGTAACAAACATTAGTCAAAATCAAGAGTGGTGTTTTGGGTTTTCCAACCATACATAATCAATAAAATCAACCACTCAAAAGAAATGATCATGGGTTACCACACGTTGGGCCCCATAACTAGTCAGAATGTCGACACTTTGTGCAGACTGACAAAAGGTAGGTGATCGGCCTACCGAGTAAGATACCCCTCATTCTCTATACCCAAACAACAATCGGTTGTCCATACCGGCAACTCACAGTCACTTGATTGAAAAAAAAAACTGCTAGCTCTGACCGGCACGACCTACTGGACTGACATGCTATCTGGGGAGGACTTACCCCTCAGAGGTGGCCATCTACTGAGAGACTCACCCTAACCCTTCAAAGATTAGTCCTAGCAGTCCACTCTTATTGAGTACTCAACGTAACGTATCCCACTTGAAAAAATGAACAAAACACAGTTCCATATGAAAATGGCAATTAAGGATTTCCAAAGTCTTTGTCAAAATTAGTTTTAGAAAGAGTTTTGAGTTTGAGTAAATCTGCTTATTGATTTTCAAATAATTTGTTTGACTGAAATAAGAAAGGAGTCAATCCTCAATTGCCTTTACAGAAATGAGTGTCCATACACTTTACATTTGGCTTGCCATAATAAACATTTTACATCAATCAGGTTTTATGCATGAGCTTACCTGATCCTTAGCTTGAGATAAAATAAAGGTCTTCAACAGCTAACCTAACCCCGCCTAGGGTAAATACATGCTATAATTAATCTCAAGCTAAAATCCATTTTCACAAATAAAGCTAGCTCAACTCACTACTGCCATGATCCTAGTGTCCTAAGCTTTAAGGCCAAATAATAAATAAAAAGGGTTTATAAGCTAAGTCTAATTTGATATTTAAAATAATTATTGTTTCGGGAAATAGGTACTAATAAGTTGAAGGTTTAAATCTTGCTAAGAATAATTTAGAGTTTATTTGATGAAGAGTCCTAGGTGGTATTAGGTAAATAATGATTTATTAATAATTAATTGTTTAAAAATAATTGATAACTAAAATTAGTTGAAAATAAATTTTAATGGGTCTTGATTGAAAGATACTAAATAAATTTTAATAGGTTTTGATTAAAAGATAATAATTGAAAGATAATAAATTTTAATGATATTTATGAATATAAGACTTACAAAATTAATATTTTACTTATTATGATTATTTATATAAATGCTTTATTTGATATTATTATTATATATAATATCTATATATTTTATTTCTTGAAATAAAAGCTATCATTTACTTGACTAAAATATCCTTATTATATATAATAATCCAAGTCTATCTTACTAGCAAAAATTATAATATTAAATATTTTATTGATGAAATAAAATTAGGTTAGGGACAACTAGATCATGATCATATTTCTATTGCTAACCACAATCATGAACATATACTCCACTTCAATTCATCAACTCATCCAAATCATGAATAAAAGTATAGATCTAAATTTACCAAGGCATGATCCAACCTCTACTAGCATAAACATAATCATGGCTTTAACAATCATACATGAATATAAATCCTATTCACCATAGGTGATATAATCTCTAACATACCTGATCACAAATACTACTTATGACATGGAGACATGCATTAAACCCTAAAAACACCATACAATCAACCAAGATAACCAACTCATGCATAAATCCCATCTCCATCATATACACACATTTATTCATGCTTCAATCTCAACTTATCACAACAATACATGCTCAAATCCTATTCATAATCCATCTCCTAACAATATCATCCTAGAGACATGAATCTAGAATTAAAAAGGAGGGTTGAAAAGGCTTACTTGATTGATGAGTACCTTGAAGGAGTTTCGAATGGATCTCAACTCCTAGATGACTAGATCCGTCCAAGAGAGATGAAGAAAGCATGGCCATTGGTGAAGAATTCATTCAGCCAGAGGGAGAGGGTATTCGGCTAAGAGAGAGAGAGAGGGAGAGAGAGAAGAGAAGAAGAGCATCCATTAGCATGCTTATACACATATATATTCATTAGAGATTGGAGATTAGAGAAGATGAAGCTGATTGCACAAACTTACCTTGAAGGTGTTCTTGAGCCTTCACAAAAATACTAATTTTTTATCCAAAGGAGAGAGTTGGATTTTGGAGTTTGATGTTAAAAATGGTATGGATGGACTCATGGCAGTGAGTAGATGAAATCTGGATTTTTTTTTTTTTGAAAGAGATTGAAGTGGTTTGGAGAGGTATTAGGCGAGAGAAGTGAGTTGGTGTTCTTGGTGTTCTATGTGTGCTTGAAGGTTGAAGAGAATGGAGGGATTTTAGATTTGAAGCTACCGAAATTCTGTATGTTTGCAGTGGCCGAATTGTTTGTGTACTTTAGGTAGATGATTTTTTTGGTTTGAAAGGAAAAGGAAAGGCTGGTTGTTGAAATCCTAAAAGAATATTTTTGGGAATCAAATTTGGAAACAAAATATAGCAAGAATATCTTTGATCAATGGAGAGCTTTTTGGAAGCTGCTACGGCCGACTGTTGTTCAGTGATTTTGCTGGATGAAAGCTGGTTGAAGAACGTTAATGGTGGCCGAAAAGAGGGAGTATAATGGTGAAGGAAAGGTCTGGTTGTTTAAGGGACATTTTATGGAAGTTTGCTAAATTAGGATTGCTGGAATTTTGGTCTTCAATCAAGGCATGCTTGGAGTAATTGTTAGAGATATTTTAGGGGCAGCCATGACTGGTTTTTCGAGTAGTAGGCTGGGGAAGACAATGGAGTTCAGTTCAAGGCTGTTCAAGAGAAGTTTGGACAGAAAGATGAGGAAGTTTTTGGACATGGCTGAAGATGAAGCAAGGTTGGAAAAATTCTGCACAGGATTTGCAAGTGCTGGAATTTTCTGGGCAGCTTTTGCTGTCATTTTTCCAGTCAGTTTGTAGAGGGTTTGAAGGGGACTTCAGAGGTCTTTCAAGACTAGTTTCCAGCCTTCTTTATGGAGGAAAAATGTGGCTAAGGAGCTGGGAGAAAACTGGAAGAAAACAGCTTGGTTTAAGCTCACCTATGCTGCGATTTTGCCCAGAAAATTTTTTAGTTTTGCACAGCACTTGTGCAGTCCAAATTTGGCCAGAAAATTTCAGGTTTCAAACTGGTCAAGAAGACTATTTTCTGGCAGCATTTGGGAGGGAATAATGGCTGAAAATTTCGACACTTTGAAGGCACAAGAAGCTAGAAAAATTTCAGATCACTACATGAAGGAAAATGGACATAGCTAGAGTGAAGTTTTAAAGGTTCACTAGGGGGATTAATTCTCTTGAAACCTTCCCCATCTCTTCCACATTTTCGGTCCATAAGATTTTCACTTAGACATTTTGAACCTTCAAAGCCACAGCACTTTACTGAAATTTCTAGAATGAAATTAGCTTGAATAAATTGAATAACTTAAGAAATTGAGAAGTAAGGAAAACTAAGGATCAAGAAGGGTATGAATTCCCTTAGGGATTTTTGTAGGGTACAAGAGTAGGATTAGGGTACTCCTATCATGTCTCCCCTAGGACATCACCTTTACCCTTCTCTAGAGCACTCAAGGACGAAAATCTAACATTCCCTAACAAAAATAAAATTTAATCATGCTAAAGCTCCAATGATGGAATTTGAACCTAAGACCTCAAGAATAAATTCCAATGCTCTAACCACTAAACCACAACAACTCTTATTCTTATTTTCTCTCTAAAATATTTTTTTCCTATTTAACCCTCAAGCTATCTCCCTATTTTCACCTCAAGCAAAAATTACCATTTTGCCCTTCTTACTCAATAAACACAATTAAGCCCTCGAGATTATCAAACACAAATCCAAATCATATAAAATCATATAAAAATATATTTAAACATGTAATAAAATATGATATGTATCCCAACCCCCTTACTCTAAGGTTGGTTTCGACTGGGGTTTCACATGGTGTTTCTCTAGAAGTTCTATGAAATATTACAATGAAAACTAAAAAACTAGAACTCTCTTATACAATGTTATTCTTTGTATTAATAGGAGTTTTGGTTGCCAAAAAGTGCCTACAAGAGTCTTTTTCTATGGTTGAAAGAGTTTCTAAAAGAATCCAACTAAAATTACCAAATTCTACTTGAAAAGGAAAATTTGCTGCTTTATGAATAGTAATAACTAGTGCCGGTTTAGGCACAACAGCCAGCATCGGTCCTTCTTGAAAGGCTTCCAAAATTCCTTTGTTCTGCTCTGTTCTTCCAAAAGTGTCCCCTGGTTGGCTCAGCTATGCGGGCCGACATTGGTTCAATACTGTTTGGCCCGATTTTGGGCATTTTTACCATCTTTTCAATATTCCTCTCATTTAATGACTTCACAACAAAAGATAGTAATTTAGAGGGAATCAATAGTTATTTGAACATAAAAACAACACAAATGACCTTCAAAATATAGGTACATTTAGCCCCTATCACTTCCTTAGGTTGCTACTTGAAAACATAACACACATATATTTACATAAAACTTCCCTTGGCCACCTACTTTCTAGAAGAAATACAACAACAACAAATTATATATGCTAGGTGGCCAAGGGTACCCTTGACCACTTTTCTTCTTACTTTAGGCTGCCTCTTGTGTAATTCTTCAGCGATGTTTTATTTTTGCTCAATTTTCCTCCTTTTCTACTTTATTATCTTGAATTGTCATTTTCTTTATTTCCTACAAAAACAAGATAAAAAGGATGTGGTGAGTGGTGTATTAAGCAAGAATTTATCACAATTAACGCATAAAAGCACTAGAAAAATGTACATGTGATGAGGCCTCATCTATGGGAAATACCACTCATTATTTCAAAAGAAATGTGTTATGACTTGCAAAATAATTTTTTATGACGTTTTAAACGTGCATACATAAAAACACTTCAAATTGTTCAAAAGCACACACATGATTTATTGAGATGTATTTCTCACACCTTTGTATCATGTTTTTAGAAGATACCGGATTTGATCAAGTTGAGCATTATTAGAAATTGAAGATTGTTATTTCAATTTTTTTTTGTACTATCTTTTTGCAAAGTCGATTTGTTTATTATTTCTTTGGGACTTTTATAAGTTTTATCATTTATGTTGTAATAAGTTGATGGATTAATTTTTATTTTGAGTCCTTTTACCTTGTTATAAAGATCCATGGTCCTTTAGATGGGGTTACATCCTTGCCCTTTTAGGTATGTGCTTAACGGAGTGTTACAAATGGTATTAGAGCCTAGGTTTAAGCTAATATATTAGTTGTTTTATATTTATACCTTATTTATTATGATATGGTACTGACTTATATGTTTTGTTTATATAGTTGTTAGAAGGGTTGCACCTGTCATAAAGTATTGGCCTCTATGATATTGTAACCTACCTACCCTAGTCCATTCAGTAGACCCACCATTCTCTAACTCAGAGCTAGAAACAAAGTTAGACTAGTTTAAATTAGAGAGTAGTGATGAAGAAGTAGGGATTAAGGCACCTATCCCACCTAAGGATAGATGAAATGAGGGAAAGGAAATCAAAGTTTTTGAGCTAGTGTTGTTTGAGCTGGAGGATTGTGAGAGTGAAGTGCAAGACATAGAACCCCTACCTCAGTGATTGATTTATGCTCTAATAGTGAGGATAAAAAGGAGATAGCTATTTCTGACAACGAGGATGAGATGGATATAGTTAAATTTTCTCCAATCCCACCAATAGAGGAGTTTGTCCCTACTATAGTTAGTGATAACTTTGGAGAGTCTGATGGTGAGATATCTAACTGTTGGATTGTATGCCCTCTTAGACTAGGTTTCTGATGTAAAATCGAATTATTTAATGAAAGAATTTATTTTCAGAAATTGTTTGTGAATTTACTTTTTGTTTGTGCATGATTTTCGTTTAGAACAGACCCATTGTGTTTAAATAAGTGATCCATGTGAATGGTGGTCTTTCACAGTAAGGTATGGATCACGGGTTATTTAACACATAAACATTTGTTCTTAACCTATTGATGAGATTGGGAACCTCATCATGTTTAGGTTAGTTATTATGTTATGAATTCCAAATGGGGAATGGCTTACCTTTAGCTAATTGGTAGTCCACTCACTTCATGACATAAGCGTATTTCGAATACGTAGAACAGGACCTTTAGTAGTGGTTTCTCAAAGTACTATATGGTAGAAACCTAGACTACTACCGCTACAGCGTGGACTAGTACTCTACGACTTGAGTATGAGTTGGTGGTCTAGAGAAGCTGGAAGTATATACTTTGATTTGCTGTAGTTGAGGTTCTATCATAGGGCCAATATACTTGCATGTTGGGTATGTGTGACTAGTTAGTTAAGACAGACTTATACAAGATAGTTTCTGCACTATATCGCCCCTTGTGGTTGTCCGAATGGTCTAAATTATCCAGGGCCCTGTGAAACATGACTTGGATGTTTGCTTTAGGGTAGCTCTCTTGGAAAGCGAAAACACTCCAGGAAGTCGTGGATCATTGGACTAGAAGCCTAATGATGGTAGATGTCATTTAGAGGGGCGTTAGTACACTTCTTCCTCTCTAAATGTACGGCGATGTGTAGAGGGGTATTTTAGTCATTTCACCTGTACGTCGGAGACTTTGCGAATGCAGCATTGTCCTTGGGGTCAATATTTCCTTATGGTGATATTAGGAAATATTTAAAATGCAAAATACAGCTATTTAAATAGCAGGAGTATTTTGGTCATTTTAGCAGCCAAGGCGATGTGTCTTTTTGGTCCTCGGAATAGCCCGTAAGTCCTAACTATTTTGGGTTGAGGAATTGGTCTCAGTTGAAGAGGATTTTATTTTATTTTATTTTATTCAGGAAGTCTAATTTATTATTGGACTGGAATAAAATAAATAAATAAATAAAATAGGAGTTGAGAGAGATTAATCATCTAGTTTATTTGGTTAATTAATTATTCAGGGCCTAGGTCCAGTATGAATAATTAAGAAATTAACCTGGGCTTAAACTAGGGGAAATAATTAATGTTTAATTATTTATTGAGTTATTTATATAGGCCCAAGAAATAAATAATTAAAGATTAATTATTATGGTTCATTTGGGCTCATTAATTATTTATTGGGTTACTTATGTAAGCCCAGAAAATAAATAATTAATATTTATTATTTTGGGCCTTTTGGGTCCAAGAAAAATAATAAATATTTATCTGGCCCAATAGCTTGGACCTTAGGGTTTTTTTCCAGATACGGTTAAGAGGAGTTTAAGGTTAGGCCAAACTGTTTCTCAGGATAACATCCGGGTGTTTTGAAATCCCGGGGATATGTTTATCAGATAATGAGATACCTAATTTTTGGCTAACTAATAAAACAACTCTTTGAAAAGGAAAAAGCGCTAATTCTTTTCCCTAGCCACAAGACTCTCACGTCTCTCCTCTTGCTCTCTCGGTTTTCTTCTTGTTGTTTTTCTCCTTGTTCTTTGCTAACTAATAGCGAGCGAACCAAGGAGAATTGAGACCGTTTCTCTTTCCCATTGTGTTCACCAACTAGAGGTTAGGCTGAGGAATATCCAGAGAGCTGGAGAGCTAAGCATTAATGCAAACAAGGCGAAGTCGAAGGCTAGCGGGCGTTCAACCGGAAGCTCCTTCAAGTGTGCAAAGCGAGGCGATTCCAGCCGTTCAATCCGTTCCTACGCAACCTAGGAGGGTTAAGGAACGCAAAGGTATGATCTTCACGCTTCCGCATGGCCTTTATGGCTCGTGTTTTATTTTTCTCCAATTTTTTTTAACTTACGGTGCATGCCCCTGTTTCTGCGTTTTCCATCAAAGTGGTATCAGAGCCACTGGTTTTGATCAATATAGGAAGCATGGTAGTTAATAAAAATGGAGAAGATGATTATACCTATGACCCTTCGCTGTTTTGGTATGGGATAGATGGTTTTGTAAGCTTCATAGTGGAAGCATAGGACCCTCTGTAATATTTTTTGGCTTTGTGGTTTAATCGTGTAAACCCAATTTTAATGGGTATAGGCGGTTGTGTTTTTGGTTTGGATGTTTTTTGTAAGTAAAAATGTCCAAAGAAACCAAAGAAGGCTGAGAAAAATGAAGCAGAAGAGTTTCTGCAATTTCGCGCGCGGACGGGTGAAAAACGAAGAAGATGATACTGTTCCTAAGCCGCCGGTCGAGCCGAGCCGATGTTTCTGTGAGGAGAGCTGCAGTCTGTGAGCCGCGAAGCCGAGCCAAATTGAGGGGAATTGAAGCCGTTTTCAATTGCAAGAATTGAAATTGAAATTCAATTCCGCGCGCGGGTCAGCAAACCGGATCGGGCGTGCCATTCGGATAAAGGCGCGGATCCTTCGCGGGTCGGCAACGGAGGGCAACTGGGCACGGGTCGCGGGCGAAGTCCACGGGTCGTGGCTAGCGTGCGATCTGGTGCGGCGCGGTGCACTGCGGCTGCGGTGGACCGCGAGCCATTACAGCGCGGATCTGTGCGGCGGTGCAGTGGACCTCCAGCTATTTTTTGGCAATTTTTTTTTTATTTTTTTCCTTTTTCGTTTTGGGTCCCATACCAGGCGAAGTTAATATTTTTGCAATATTTATATTCTTGGAATATATTTGCATGAAAAATATTAGTAAGGGATTTTAGGATTAAACAAGATAATTAATTAATTAATTAATGTGTTTAATTCTATTATTTGGGCACTTAGGTTTAAAAAATAGAAAAGTATGAAAACGTTTATTGTTTTCTAGCATGCTATTTTTTTTATGTACCTATGTGTGCTTTTTCTCAAAGACCAAAGTCTTTGGGAACCTTTTATTTTGGCAAGGAAAAATATTTTTCTTTAAAAACTAAATGGTTATTTTAATTGGTACAAAAATTAATCCTTAAATATTTCCTCAAAGGATTTAATCCTTGACATAGAAAATATATTGGATTTAGATATTTTTGTAAATTAAAATGGAGAGCCATTTTGTTTTGTTTTGGACTAGAAAAATGATTTTGTCAAATAAGCTTGAGACCAAAGTTTTTAGAAAGTTTTAATTGGAAAATTTTTGCAATCATTAAGTTTTAACTTAAATAAAATTAGTCCATGGAGGAAATCTCTCAAAGGATATAAGCCTTGACATAGAGATTTTATTGGATTTAGATATTTTATTTTTGAGTTAAGGAAAAACTTAATAGAAATTTCAAAAGGATATTTTCCAGAAAACCTTTATTTTAAAAAGACTAAGTGGGAGAGGGGTTCCAACGGCTCCACGGCTTCCATCACGGTCCTCATTAGAGATCGTGGATCCCCTCGCGTCACCCTGGGAGTGAACCCGTATAGGATGGGGATACCACAAGGATCTAGATCTAATGGAATGATGTAATTAATAACTCGGGGCACGTATTATGATCGGCCAGCCCACGTTGGAGGTTATAGTGCGAGGTATGTCCATAGGAAATGAGAGGAAACGGCCATCCCACGATGGAGTTATTCTCTAGACCATTACCTAGAAGGGAAATTAATTTGTGGTGGTTAATACACTTAGCTTAGGAAGCTGTTAATCTTCCCAAGAAGCTATGTCGGTTTTCCTAAGAGCCAAATTATTTTCGGTGCACAAATTTTATTTTGTTTTCACAAACTAATTTCTTTCTTTTATTTTCGATTTTCAGAAATGGTGGGAGGTTCTTTTAGTCCATTGGCCGTTATTCTCAGGGAGAATAAGTTAATGGGTCCAAACTATGTGGACTAGAAAAGGAACCTGGACATAATACTCACAGTCGAGGAGTATAAGTATGTCCTTTACGAAACACGCTACTGTTATCGGGGAAGGTTCCACCGCCGAAGAGCGAGAGGCTGAAAAGGCATGGAAGAAAGTTGACGAAATGGCACGTTGCTATATGTTAGCTTCCATGTCTAATGTGCTCCGGTCAAAACACGAGCACATGGCTTACGCATATGACATAAGTCAATCATTGGCAACTATGTTCGCGAGACAAGAGCCGGCCCGCAAGGCGGGAGGCTCTTCGAACTATTGTGAACACTAAGATGGGTGAGGAGCATCAGTCTGAGAGCATATGCTCAAGATGATTGTTGCTTTTGAGGAGGCAAAAATCTTAGGGGCTGTCATTGACCCCGAGAGCCAAGTGGACATGGTTCTCGAATCTCTACCGGGCTCTTTCACTCAGTTCAAGTTAAACTATAGCATGAACAAGTTGAACATGAGTTTGAGTGAGCCGATGAAGGAGCTCCGGATGGCGGAGAAGGTCATGAAGCCGCGAGTCTAAGGCCATGATTGCTAAGGCCTCTTCTTCAAGAACTGGGCCTAAGCCCAGAAAGTTCATGAGGAAGAAGGGGAATACAGCAACCCAGCCCAAGAACCAGCCCAAGGACAAACCAAAGGGCAAGCGCTTCAAGTGTGGAAAGAAGGGACACTAGAAAAAAGAGTGTCCAGATCTTCAGGCCAAGAAAAACCCCACAGGTAATGTTTACTATCTAGAGTCCATATCAATGGTAGGATCAACTTCCACTTGGATTGTTGATTGAGGAGCCACTAATCATATCTGTAACTCCTTGCAGGGGTTTAGGAAGATAAGAAGACTCAAGAAGGGCGAACATGGGCTTCGAGTGGGTAATGGAGCACAAGTCTGGGCCCTTGCAGTGGGAGAGCTGGATCTTATTTTTGATTGTAATAAGATAGTGGTTTTAAAAGACATTTTATATGTACCTGATTTTCGTCAAAATTTGATTTCAGTTGCAAAACTTATTAATCAAGGATATTCTGTATCTTTCCATTCTGGTATTTCTATCAATAGAGATGGAGAAATTTTATGTACATGTATGGAAATTTGTTCTTTTTAAACCCTATTAATAACCAATCAAATAACGCTCTGTCTGAACATTTAACTAAGAAGAGAAAGACCAATATCAATGATTCATACCTTTGGCATCTGAGGTTGGGTCATATTAACTCAACCAGGATTCAGAGGCTAATCCATGATGGGCCTTTGGGCTCATTGAGATTGGAAAGTTGGCCTCGGTGTGAATCCTGCACGATGGGAAAAATGACCAAAAGGTCTTTTACACCAAAGGCGGATAGAGCCAAGGAGGTGTTGAGTCTTGTTCACACTGATGTGTGCGGTCCATTGTCTACACCAGCTAGGGGAGGTTTTGAGTACTTCATCACGTTCACGGATGATTGTACGAGGTATGGTTACATTTACTTGATGAGACGCAAGTCTGACTCTTTTGACAAGTTCAAAGAACTTAAGGCTGAAGTGGAGCGTCGGACAGGTAAATTAATCAAAACCTTACGATCGGATCGTGGTGGAGAGTACCTCCTAGGTGAATTCAAGGACTACATGGTACATCATGGGATAGTATCCCAACTCTCTGCGCCGGGAACTCCCCAGCAGAACGGAGTAGCTGAGAGAAGGAACAGGACGTTGATGGAAATGGTCCGAAGCATGATGTCTCATGCTACTCTTCCGAGTATCCTTACGGGGATATGCCACTGGAAACAACGGCATATATTCCGAACTTGGTGCCTTCCAAGTCGGTACCTAGGACTCCCTATGAGATGTGGACTGGGCGTAAGCCAAGTCTGAATCATCTAAGGATTTGGGGGTGTCCAGCTTATGTACTGATCAACGGAGACAAGTTGGAACCAAGATCAGAATTATGCTATTTTGTTGGGTATCCAAAAGGGACAAAAGGAGGCTACTTTTATCATCCTAAGGAGCAGAAGGTACTAGTCAGTACCAATGCTAGATACTTGGAAGATGATCAAAGTACTTCCACTAAAGGTTCAACGAGGTTGGAACTTCAGGAGAAGTTATCTACGGAATCAACTTCTTCTGACCCGATTCTGGAACAAGAAGAGGCACAGCCTCAAGAGCCTGTGCAGATAGAGCCTCGTCGTAGTGGGAGAGTGTCTAGGGTTCCGGATAGATGGACTGGAGAAGCTTTTGAGCTGGTCTCCGACCATCAGGAACAAGACCCCGCTAGATACGAGGAGTCTATTGTTGATGACGATGCAAATCTGTGGCATGAAGCAATGAAAGCCGAGATTGAGTCTATGTACCTCAATCAGGTTTGGGATCTTGTAGCTTCACCTGAAGGGATAAAACCCATTGGGTGCAAGTGGGTATACAAGAGAAAGAGAGGAGCGGATGGGAAGGTGGAAACCTTCAAAGCTAGGCTTGTGGCGAAAGGGTATACTCAGAAAGAGGGTATCGACTATGAGAAAACCTTTTCCCCGGTAGCCATGTTTAAATCCATTCGCATCCTCCTTGCCATCGCCTGTCACTATGACTACGAGATATGGCAAATGGATGTCAAGACGACATTCTTGAATGGCCATCTTAGCGAAGACATCTATATGTCCCAACCGGAAGGCTTCATTGCTGAAGGCCAGGAACACATGGTTTGCAAGCTTAACAAGTCCATTTATAGACTTAAGCAGGCATCAAGAGCATAGAACATTCGTTTTGATGAGACTATAAAGTCTTATGGTTTTATTCAAAACGAAGATGAACCATGCGTGTACAGGAAACTTGAAGGCATCAATGTGGTTTTTCTTGTCCTGTATGTGGATGACATTCTACTCATTGGAAATGATGTGGGGAAATTGTCATCTACAAAGGTTTAGCTGTCTAGTCAATTCAGTATGAAGGACTTGGAAGAAGCTAGCTACATTCTCGGGATTAGGCTTCTTAGAAATAGGAAGCAGAGAATGTTAGGATTATCCCAAGCGACATACATTGACAAGATGCTGGCCAAGTACAGCATGGACTCATGCAAGGGAGCTCTAATCCCTTGCAGACATGGGTTGTCATTTTATTCGAAGGACTGTCCTAAGCCTCAAGAAGAAAAGGACAGAATGAGTAGGATTCCCTATGCTTCGGCTGTGGGAAGTCTCATGTACGCCATGCTATGTACTAGGCCAGATATCTGCTTTGCCGTGGGCTTAGTTAGCAGATATCAGTCAAACCCAGGGGAGGTTCATTGGCAAGCTGTAAAGCATATTCTCAAGTACCTCAAGGGAACGAGAGATTATATCTTTGGTTTACGTGGTCGATGATTTGGTTCTGCGGGATACACGGACTCGGACTTCCGGGCGGATAAGGATGAGAGAAAATCCACTAGTGGATATGTCTTCACCTTGTACGGAGGAGCAATTTCATGGAGGAGTATCAAGTAATCTTGTATTGCTGACTCAACCATGGAAGCTGAGTATGTGGCAGCTTCGGAAGCATCCAAGGAAGCAGTCTGGCTTCGGAAGTTTCTTTCAGAACTTGGAGTCGTACCACATATGGACAGGCCGGTTGTGATGTATTGCGACAACACTGGAGCAGTGTCGCAATCTAAGGAGCCTCGGAACCACAAGAAGGGGAAACACATCGAGAGGAAGTACCACCTGATCTGGGATTTCATCTAGAGACGGGAAGTCGTGGTGGAGCATATTACCTCAGAAAACAATCTAGCAGACCCATTCACCAAGCCTTTGGCTGAGAGAGTCTTCAAGAGACACTTAGACGCCCTAGGGGTAGGCACCTATGGACTTACCTAGTCTTAGAGTGAAAGTGGGAGATTGTTGGATTGTATGCCCTCTTAGACTAGGTTTCTGATGTAAAATCAAATTACTTAATGAAAGAATTTATTTTCAGAAATTATTTGTGAATTTACTTTTTGTTTGTGCACGATTTTCGTTTGGAATAGACCCATTGTGTTTAAATAAGTGATCCATGTGAATGGTGGTCTTTCACAGTAAGGTATGGATCACGGGTTATTTAACACATAAACATTTGTTCTTAACCTATTGATGAGACTGAGAACCTCATCATGTTTAGGTTAGTTATTATGTTATGAATTCCAAATGGGGAATGGCTTACCTTTAGCCAGTGGGTAGTCCACTCACTTCATGACATAAGCGTATTTCGAATACGTAGAACAGGACCTGTAGTAGTGGTTTCTCAAAGTACTATATGGTAGAAACCTAGACTACTACCGCTACAGCGTGGACTAGTACTCTACGACTTGAGTATAGTTGGTGGTCTAGCTAAGCTGGAAGCATATACTTTGACTTGCTGTAGTTGAGGTTCTATCATAGGGCCAATATACTTGCATGTTGGGTATGTATGACTAGTTAGTTAAGACAGACTTATACAAGATAGTTTCTGCACTATATCACCCCTTGTGGTTGTCCGAATGGTCTAAATTATCCAGGGCCCTGGGAAACATGACTTGGATGTTTGCTTTAGGGTAGCTCCCTTGGAAAGCGGAAACACTCCAGGAAGTCGTGGATCATTGGACTAGAAGCCTAAGGATGGTAGATGTCATTTAGGGGGGTGTTAGTACACTTCTTCCTCTCTAAATGTACGGCGATGTGTAGAGGGGTATTTTAGTCATTTCACCTGTACGTCGGAGACTTTGCGAATGCAGCATTGTCCTTGGGGTCAATATTTCCTTATGGTGATATTAGGAAATATTTAAAATGCAAAATACAGCTATTTTAATAGCAGGAGTATTTTGGTCATTTTAGCAGCCAAGGCGATGTGTCTTTTTGGTCCTCGGAATAGCCCGTAAGTCCTAATTATTTTGGGTTGAGGAATTGGTCTCAGTTGAAGATGATTTTATTTTATTTTATTTTATTCAGGAAGTCTAATTTATTATTGGACTGGAATAAAATAAATAAATAAATAAAATAGGAGTTGAGAGAAATTAATCATCTAGTTTATTTGGTTAATTAATTATTCAGGGCCTAGGTCCAGGTATGAATAATTAAGAAATTAACTCAGGCTTAAACTAGGGGAAATAATTAATGTTTAATTATTTATTGGGTTATTTATATAGGCCCAAGAAATAAATAATTAAAGATTAATTATTATGGTTCATTTGGGCTCATTAATTATTTATTGGGTTACTTATGTAAGCCCAGAAAATAAATAATTAATAT
The DNA here is from genome assembly GCA_026120185.1 of Voacanga thouarsii. Taxonomy (NCBI): domain Eukaryota; kingdom Viridiplantae; phylum Streptophyta; class Magnoliopsida; order Gentianales; family Apocynaceae; genus Voacanga; species Voacanga thouarsii. The sequence goes on along the minus strand of JANUWF010002236.1, from coordinate 79,407 downwards.
TTATTATTTTGGGCCTTTTGGGTCCAAGAAAAATAATAAATATTTATCTAGCCCAATAGCTTGGACCTTAGGGTTTTTTTTCCAGATACGGTTAAGAGGAGTTTAAGGTTAGGCCAAACTGTTTCTCAGGATAACATCCGGGTGTTTTGAAATCCCGGGGATATGTTTATCAGATAATGAGATACCTAATTTTTGGCTAACTAATAAAACAACTCTTTGAAAAGGAAAAAGCTCTAATTCTTTTCCCTAGCCACAAGACTCTCACGTCTCTCCTCTTGCTCTCTCGGTTTTCTTCTTGTTGTTTTTCTCCTTGTTCTTTGCTAACTAATAGCGAGCGAACCAAGGAGAATTGAGACCGTTTCTCTTTCCCATTGTGTTCACCAACTAGAGGTTAGGCTGAGGAATATCCCGAGAGCTGGAGAGCTAAGCGTTAATGCAAACAAGGCGAAGTCGAAGGCTAGCAGGTGTTCAACCGTAAGCTCCTTCAGGTGTTTAAAGCGAGGCGATTCCAGCCGTTCAATCTGTTCCTATGCAACCTAGGAGGGTTAAGGAACGCAAAGGTATGATCTTCACGCTTCCGCATGGCCTTTATGGCTCGTGTTTTATTTTTCTCCAATTTTTTTAACTTACGGTGCATGCCCCTGTTTCTGCGTTTTCCATCACTAACCTAGAGAGTCAGATATTTAAGCTGAAGAGTGAACTAGCATTAGCCATAGAGGAACTCTGGGATACAGCTAAAAAGGTGAAGTTGAAAGTGAAAGAGAAAGTTTGGGAGAATCCAGGGAGATCTGGGAATGAGAGTAGTGCTTTTGGTTTTGTGGGTGGATTAGGGATAGGTTTTACTAAGAACATTTGGGAATGGTTATTTGAACCTGATAATAAGAATTCAAATGTGGATTAGAAACCTGTAATTTTGGGAACTAGAACACTTGGACCTTTTTGCTTTCTTGTATGGTTTCTATAAATTTAACACTTTTTGATTGTTTTGTTATATATTCAAAGACTATGTTTTATGAAATAAGGATATCTATGGAACATCTCTTTTTTGGCAAAAGTATTTTCTTTTAATGCATAATTATATATCCCTTATATACTAACTATTTTAAGCACTTTTTTTTCACTTCTTTAGTATTTGATAACTCCTGATGTTTAGAGTGAGGGTAAATGTGTATAGAACATTATTAGAGATTTTCACCCAACTTGATTGAATAAATATTTAATATCTAGATTCATATTTTATTCATATTTTCCTATAAAATACATTTTTGAAAATAAAAAATTGAATGTGGTATCTATTTCTTTTATGAGTTATAAGTTCAAGCAAGCAATAGACGCTATCCTATGAAATAATAGTTCTGAAAATTTCTTATTTGCCATTTTAGCTAGCCTATAAAGGCTTTATATGATAAATGTTGTGCTCTTTTTATAGCATATCAATTGATTTGCCTATTGTATTAAGTACATGAGCATTTCTTGCTTATGAATATAATAAGGGTGATGACCATTGTGATAAGAAGATGCCGCCTCGAGTCAACTCAATAAGAGCATCTAAGTTATTCCTATAAATGTACTTTAGAGATGTGTTGTGGCTTGAGCCATCAACAAAATGACAAAAATACTTCCGGACCTTACAGAACTAAAAGGGACACTTGTATTTTCCCTCAAACCACATGTGTTGTCGCTATGAATTCTACTACACGGGCCAAGAATTGAGATAAGAATAGGTCTATCCATAAGGCTTCAAATGCAACCAATCATTTTCCCAATAAGAGGGCAGTTGAATAGCAGAGGAAGAATACTGCTTCGAGGATGATAATTTACTATTATTATGGGAAGAGAGGGCACAAGCAAAAGAACTATCAGTCCAATAAGATGATTAAAAGATGTTATAATTGTGGGAATGCCACATATCTGAGGGGAAATTTCCTGAAGCTACTTTGGCCTGAGCAAGAAAACTTTATCTCGCCACTGTAATTGATAGCCGAGGAAATGCAACTAATAAAGAAAATAAGACACGATTTCAAGTGAAGACCAAAGCATTTGCATTGAACGGAGAAAACTGAGGATTGGATGCAGCAGGATAAGCTCTTTATTTTAATTTTTGAAAGGCTATTTCATCTTAGCACCAGGGATTTTGTTTATGGAGTTATGCGATAAGGGCTCATTATTTGCATATTTTTTAAACATTTTTGTGCTTTAATTGTTATAATTCTTATTTAAATCATTACTCACCACACATTTTTCATTTTATTTTTGTTAGAAATTTAAAAATACCAAATGGACATAAATAAAGATGAGAAGAAAAAAAAAAGAACAAAAATTAAAGAAGTGCATAGAGAAATGGAGATCACTAGGATGCCAAAGAGATGAAAGTTAGCAGCCTAGGGAAGATCAACTTCCTTAGGTGGCCTATGTGCAAGGACTGAAACATTTTCTCTTGAGGAAGGTTGACCAAAAGAACATCAATCTCCTTTGGCTGCCTAGGAGCAAAGTTTGTAAGCTAGGCAGAAGATACAAGATGACCAAAATTCCCTTGGCCATCTAGATTCTATGTAAAAAAATGCTCGTCGAGTATAGGGGCAGCCTAGGGAAGAATACTTCCATAGGCCACCTAGGAAGAAAAGAGACAGTAATTTTTTTTAACTAGGATACCCACTTGCATAGATCCGTGTTGTTTTACATTTTTCTAAGTTTTTTTCATTGTACACTATAAATATTCCATTACAAACCCTAACTAAACATCTTTAGTTGGATAACAAACAAGAGATCCCTTAGAGAGCTCAAAAGAAACACCAAGAAAGGGAGGATTTTGGAGAAGCAAGGAGAAGAAGAAGAAGGGGTTGTTCAAGGAAATCCAAGGAAGAAGAAGATCAGGATATTGTCTATGAGTGAAGTTCTCTCTTATACTTCAACAATATTGATATTTATATGATTTAATTGTATTTGAGGGATGAACCCTAATCTGTGTTCTTGTGTTAAGTTATTATTATGATTTATTGAATTCCAATCTTTTATGTTTATTTACTTAGGCATTATTGTGTCAGATTGATTGTTCGGGCTTGATTGATTTATTCAATTGATTAGTTCACTATTAATGAATTTGAGAGATGGGGTTAGGAGTTCAACACCAAATTAATTGGTCAAATATTTGTTTTTCTTCGATTAACTCGAAAGAAGTTCAAGGATTAGAACTTTGTAGTCAATGGATTTTCAATATTGCCTAGACATAGGGATATTAGGGCTTGTGGGTACCTTTGGATAATGAGTGAGTGTAATGCTTCATTGGGTTAGATTAGTTAGGTAGATATACCAATTAAATGGACCTTAGGAAAACAATCTCATAATTCGAGAGAGTGTGGAGTTTATTAATGAAAATTCATACCTGTGCTTAAATTGAGATTCGATAAACTTAGTGGTAAATTCTTTACTTGACATGTTTTTGGGAGGTTTCTTCATTTACATGGCCTTTCCCATATTCTTACTTCTTAATGATCCTTGTGACTTTTCTTTTGTGACTTCGATGTACTCTCTGTTGTTGTAGTTTAGCATAGTTAGTTTTATTTACTTTATCTTTTTATTCATTTTGGCTAGACAATGAGATTAGAGTAAAGTAGTGGTAATTGCTAAGTTCTCGCGGATGCAATACTTGCTATTCTCTAAACTATGCGATGAGAATACTTGCCCAAGTTTAAATTTAAAATTCGATAATTTGTGGCTTTTTTTTATACTATTTCCAATGCATGAGAAAACTACCAATCAAAATTTTGGTGCCGTTGCCAGGAATTGACACTATTATGAAAACTTTGAGTCTGGTTGATTTAGCCGTGTACATATTTGTGAATATTACTAACCGTTTTATGTAAATACTTATTTTTATATATTTGTGCATATTCTATCCATCATTTTTATTTTGTTGTATTATTGTTTTTAATATTATTGTATGTTATTTTGGGTAATTGTATTTGTATTAGATTCTATTAATTTAACTTTTTCTATTATAATTAGCCTTGAATTGTATTATATTTTTGTTGTTGTTGGGGAATGTTGTATTTGTTGTTGTGGTAGTATTTGAAAGATTATAATGTTGTTGTAATTGGCTACCAATTGAGGGGATCTTGTTGTATAATAATTATTGTGGTTGTTTATTGTATAGTAAGATTTAGTTCATTATTATTGTAATGGTATTGGATATTCATGAAATTTAGTTGATGTTGGATATTTTGTTGAGAAATAGTTGTTGTTGTGGAGTTTCTCTTTTAGCTTTAGGTTGATATTTTTGGTCGTGTTGTTGTACTATATATATGTATTGGAGGTTGAAAATTTGATTGTAGTAGTGGTGAATAAGTTGAGGAGTTGATTAATGTGTATAGTTGATATTATATTTTTGTGGACTATTGATGTTTGTTTGGGAATTTTGTTAAGTTCTTGTAATCTTTTATATAGTAGTGATTTTAGTGTTAAGCTTAATTATTGATTATTTGGGAGAGTTGTTGTATTATTTGGAGGTTGTAGTACTAATTGATTGGTGGATATTGTAGTAGTAATCTTTTATTGTTTGTAAGGACCCTTAGTATATAATACTTCTAGTGCTTTGTATACTACTGTTTTGTTGTGTATATAGGTTAGGTATTGATGAGAGTATATTGGCATATATGTATATATTAATTTAGTGTATCCATAGTGAAAATATTGGGTTGTTCATTTACTTTGTTGCTTTATTGTATTGGTAGTAGTATAGTTCTTGGCACTAATATATATTTTAGTATTATTTATATTAGTTGATTTTATAAATTGTTAATAATATTTGCGTATAGATATCTTAGTATATGATGGTTTATTTACTATTTGTATTGGTACTAATGCATTTTTTTTGTAACAACTCCTTTATTTCTATGTATATTTGTTTTTAAATTATTTCCTCATCTATTATTTTGTTTGTATTGTTGTTACTATCTCTTTAGCCTTGCTATTTTGTATTTTTCTTTATTTTTGTAGGATTGAGGATTTTCTTTTTTTTTTGGGACATGAATCATTTTCCTCTTCCTTCTATGACAAATTAAACTTCAAGATGCTTAGGGAGTTATATTTTACTTTCTCATCTCTTTTATTTCTTTTAGTCCCATTGAAAATGCTTATGTTGTTTAATTTGTGGCCAACGAAGACATTGTCCCATTTAAGTGTAGAGGAGGGGTTGAGTAATATTTCTTTGCAATTTTGTATTAATGATTTTGGGAATTTTCTTGTTTTGGGCCTGAAAATTTTTATTTTTGCATTTGGGTGATTTTTTTTTTTTTCACATTGTTGGGTTACTTTTCTAGACTTTTGGTATATGTGTTAATATATATTAGTTTGGTGGAGTTATTATTCATCTTTTTGCTTGGGTATTCTACTTAATACTTTTCTAGGAAAGTTAATTTTATGTACACTTATATATTAGCCATGACATAGACTAAGTTTTAAGAAGTAAGTTAATCTTGTTTATGCTTTTGAAAATGTTGTGAAGTTTAATTCTTTGAAAATGGATGAAAAATTTGTGATAAAATATAGAGTGTGGAGCATTATCTTATCTCTAGTTTCGTGGCAATTCTCATTCATTCATTTATTTATTTTGTATGTTTTATTATAGAAATCTTCAATTTTATTGTATTTTTAAATAAAAAAGGCAAATAGGAGAAAGAGATGGGCTGCTCAATGCACCTATTGAAGTGAGGAGAAAAAAAGGCTCTAGGAATGCAACATACATGTCATATGATGAAAAACAATGTGTGATGAAAAAGAAAAAGAAAGAAAGCCAAAAAAGCAAAAATGCAAGGGATGCAAAAGAGCATTCAAGTTAAAATCACTATAAATGCATTCTTTTGTGGAAAAGAAAATGATGAAAAATGAGATGCTTCTATTTTTCTATTCCAAATTCAAATGTATTGTTGTAATATTATATCAAAGTGTAATGTATTGTTGTATTGTAGTATAACACTTGTAATATATATACTTGGGGAAAACCACGAGACTTGAGTGAGTCAATTGATCCCATCTTATATGAATCACTCAGTTTGAATTCTTGATTGGAGATGTTTAGTAAATCATATTTATTTGGCATAAACTTGTTTAATTTCACTTTGGGGTTCTAGGTTGTGTCTAGCTTAATATACGAGTATATATTGGATTAACTTGAACATATTGGTATTAGGATGAATCCTAAGGCGGAGGAAGAAATAATCTCTTTGCCATTTTAACCTTATTGCACATATGTTAAGTTGTTCTTGTGAATTCACCTAGAATGCTATGTAGAATTATTCATTTTGCTTGTAAAATTAGTTACACTTTGTCATTGTGAAAAAAAATGTATTTTACGTGATTTGTACCCTAGTTATTTGTGAATAAATATAGGGTGCTTGATTTGTACATTAGTTAATTCTTCGTTTGTGAATAATTGTTATTTGCTTGACGATAAGTAAAGGTTTAAGTGTGGGGGTATGGGATGAGGGCTCATCATATCCATATTTTTTAGTGTTTTTGTGCTTTAATTGTAATAAATTTTTATTTAAATCACTACTCCGTAAACCTTTTTCATCTTGTTTTTGTTAGAAATTCAAAAATACCAAATAGAGATGAATAAAGATGAAAAGGAATAAAAATGAACAAAAATGGAAGAAGTGTGCAGAAAAATCGCAGCCTAGGCTGACTAGAGTTCACCAGGACGCCTAGGAGATGGAGGTTGGCGGCCAAGGGAAGTTGATCTACCCTTGGCCACCAATGTGTAAGGAAGGAAACATTTTCTTTTGAAGAGGGGCAGCCAAGGGAACTTCAATCTCTCGAGGCTGCCTAGGAGTAAATTTTGTACGCTAGGAAGAAGATACAAGGTAGCTTATGGAATTTCAAGTTCTCTTGGCCACTTAGATGCTATTTAGAACAATGTTCATCTAATATAAGGGTAGCCTAGGGAACTCCCTAGGCCGCCTAGGAAAAAAAGAAATATCATTTTTTTTAATTAGACCGGCCCAAGGAGTTGGATCTTCTTTAGGCCGCCTTATTCTTGGAACAAAAGATGGTCTAGTGAAGGTCCATTTCCTTGGCCTAGATTCATGCTGTTTTGCGTTTTTTTTTAAGTTTTCTTCATTGTATAGTATAAATACTCCATTATAAACCCAAAATTGACAACTTTGATTGGCTAGCAACCAAGAAATCCCTTAGAGAGCTCAAAAGAAACACCAAGAAAGGGAGGATCTTGGAGAAGCAAGGAGAAGAAGAAGGGGTATGTTCAAGGAAATCCAAGGAAGAAGAAGATCAAGATCTTGTCTATGAGTGATGCTCTCTCTTTTTCTTTGTGTTATACTTTAAAAATGTTGAGATTTATATGATTTAGCTGTATTTAAGGGATGAACCCTAATCTATGTTCTTCTATTGAGTTATTATTATGATTTATTGAATTCCAATCTTTTGTGTTTGATTACTTGGGCATTATTGTGTTGGATTGATTTTTTGGGTTTGATAGATTTATTCAATTGATTGGTTCACTCTTAATCAATTCGAGAGATGAGGTTAGGAGTTGAACACTAAATTAATTGATCCAATGTTAGTTTTCCATCAGTTAACTTAAGAATATAGTTGAAGGATTAGAATTTAGTAGCCAATGGGTTTTAATTACCTAGAAATAGGGATATTTCGACTTCCGGGTACCTTTAGGTAATGGATGAGTGTAATACTTCTTTAGGTTAGGTTAGTTAGGTGGGGGTACCAATTAATTGGACCTTAGGAAAGGAATCTCAAAACTCGAGAGAGAGTGGAGTTTATCATTAAAAACTCTTACCGGTGCTTGAATTGGGATTTGATAAACTTACTAGTAAACTCTGTACCTGACATGTTGTTGGGAGATTTCTTCTTTTACATGGCTTTTCCCATATTCTTACTCCTTGATGATCCTTATGAATTTTCTTGTGTGGGTTTGATGTACTTCCTATTGTAATAGTTTAGCACAATTAGTGTTACTTATTCATTTACAAAGAGATTAGAGTAATATAGTGGTAATTGCTATGTTTCCATAGATTCAATACTTGCTATTCCCTATGCTATGCGATTGGTATACTTGCCCCAATTGTATGATTTTAGTGTTTGGCATTTTAAATTTAAAACTTGATAATTTATGGCTTTTGTTATACTATTTCCAATGCATGAGAAAACTTCCCATCATTGTGTACCATTCTCTTGAATCGTTATAGTTTGGAGTTGGCTTATAATTGTCTAAACACACTCTTCCATATTTTGAGGTGGAACCCTTTTAGGCTTTATCTGGAGTATGAAAAATTCTAGTGGGCGAAATAAATTTACTCATGAATGTAATTTGTGCATTTTTTTAGATTATGAAAGTATACTAGACACGGATCTATTGATGAAGCAAGGAGCTTAGATTACTAATAGAGACAGGAATACATTTTAATATATTGGTTGTGTGTGATTAATTGTAGATGAAGTAGGGTAAGGGAAATAAAGTGCGTTATGTCAGGAATGAGGTATTGTAAGCTACTGGTGAAGGAATACTAGAAATAGCTAACTTCAATACTTAAGGCGCACATGAGTTATGCGTTTAGGATGATACTCGTGTGGTTGGAGGATTCTTTAATATTTTTCTAACGAAATTGATTATATCATATCTGTTTAGGGAAGGAATTTGTGGTGAGTATTATGTTAGGCTCAGAATAGTAGAAATGAGTTTTAGCGATGTAGAGGGGCATAAATTTTTGGCTAGTCTCGTAGTGTGGATTTGATGGAACACAATCTTATTTTCAGGACACGTAGAAACTAAGAATAAGATAATTATTATATAGTGTAGGTCTTGTTACTTGAAGTAGCCCGAAAATGTCGTAGGAGTTGGAATTTATAGGTATTAAGCAGAATGTTACTGCCATTTGTTTAGGAGATTTACAATCCTTGCGTTTCCTCTAACTCGACTACTATAGAATAAGTTGCCGAGTTTGTGAAGTGAGAAAGATAAAAGGACCCTCCAAGAGTTCAAGAGAGGATCTCTGTCTACATATATGTTTACTCTGTCAGAAGAAGAACTTAAAGCATCATGTGTGGATGCATTGAAGGAAGGATTGGTAGCCGCTATGTATTCTTCCAAGACTTAGTTGTTTGAGACGGCCTTAGGAACTACACTTATGGTTTGCCACTACTTTCCATCAAACCTTTCAGTGTTGAACCTAATTTCTCGTATACCACATTCACGTTGACTACATATTTCTTGCTACCTTGAGACCTTATGCATCTACTTCATGATTTTCTTAATTTTTTAAATTTAACAGATCTTGACTAGTATTTTCTCTTTATAATTCTTTATTGATGGACCGCGGAAAAAATAAAGATGCAGTGGAACACAGCAAATTAAAATTGTTCTCGAACCAAAGTCTAGGAGTACTTACTTCTAGGGTGTTTTGTTTGAATAACCGAAGTTTGATTTGGATTTGACGGTGCTTCCTAAATGGGAACGTCTTTTTGTTCCACGGGCATACCAGCTAACATTGGCTCTTTCGTATCAGACACTTACCATGTTTGGTAACTTCTGACCTTCCAGAGTATTCTCTAACCACTATAGACCTCTACCGGTAAAAGCAGAATTAGAGTGAAGAAGATTGGAAGAAAAACGGATGAGCTAAAATAGTATGAGGAAAAAAGAAGGAAAGACGATGTTCAAAGAAAAATGGTGATAGTTTACTACGCTTTCTGGAAAAGCCAAAAGTCCAATGCCTCTTTATAGAATTTCGGTCAAAACTACTTTAAAGCACACGTGATGCCATATATATAACAACTTCCTTTTCTTTTTCAAAAACAAATGGCAACTTCCTATTTCTTTTCGTTTCCTTTTCTTTTCTTTATTTCCTTTTCCTTGTACAGTGGCAGCTACCACTTAATCGTAATGGGCCATTATTTCTTAATTGGTCCAATAACTAATTAAATAATTCTCTTATTAATTAATTAATCAAAGTAGGCCCAATATAAAATTATCTAAGATAATTAATTAATAAACTAATTAATTAAATTGGCACAATTAATTATTCTAACCAAAATAAATAATTAATTGAACTCCTAGAATAATTCTTCCAATAATAAATTCACCTAGTAAGCTCATATAGTAAATAAATTTACTAAGGTTATTTGAGCTACTCTGGGGACCAAATAACATATTATTCTTGACTACAAAAATGACCAAAATACCCTTGCTAACAAATAGTTGTCTTTTATTATTTTAAATATTCCATTTATCACTATATGAAAATATTGGCCCCGAAAATAATGTTGCAAGTGCACTATCCTTGACCTACAAATGTAATGACGAAAATACCCATCTACGTAACACTTGTCATTGAGATAGGAAAATAGTACTAACATTTTTCTCAATGACATTTACTATCCTTTGATTGCTAGTCCGATAATCCATGACTTCCAGTACGTACCAACTTATCTCAGGGAGCTATCCATAAAATATAAATACTCAGTCACGTTTCTCAAGGCCCTAGATTATTAGCTTATCCCAGACAATCACAAGGAGGTGATTTCTTCACATAATGAAGCATAGAAACTCTATTGTATAAGTCCGTCTTAATTAACTAGAGTGATACACCCAATGTACAAGGTTATTGGCCTTGCGATAAGACCTCACCCAATATACATCAAAATGTATAAGTCCAGTGTCACCAGACTACCAACTTATACTCAAGTTGTAAGGTACTCATCTATGCAGTAGTTGCGATAAACTAATCTATATTTAGTTTAGTACTTTGTTAAAGATTATTATCGTGTGGTTCAGTTCTACATATTCCAAAATATGCTTATACCATTGGCATGAGTGGACTACTTATTGGTTAAAGGTAAACCATTCCTCATTTGTAACCCATAGTGTAATGATCTAAACTTTGATAAAATGCCTGGCTACATCAATCAATCAAGAACTTTTATGTGTTAGTAGCCCATAATCTACACCTCACTATGGAGGTACGACCCAATCACGTAGATTATTTACTAACACACTTAGACCTTTAATGTGCGAATCTATGTAAACAAACAACTAAGAATAAAATACTTTTATTAATTTCCAAAATACAGAAATACGTAGCTATTTTGGGTGTACATTCCAACATTTATATCTCCCAAAATCCTAATATTGCTATGCACTCATTCTTAAGCTTAAAGTCTTTTGCTACTTCTTATAAATATACGTCACTTTCTAATTAATAGAAGTGTTGGTTCCTTGCGATCATAACAATTTTTGAAAATCAAATATATCAAACTTTTCTTTTCTATTGGAGCTTATCCTTGCCAAATCTCTAACTCCACCTTTTGCTAATGATGGGAGCTTTTTCGCAAGATTTGGTTATTTAAAGATAACCCTGGGAACTTCATTTATTGAACCAATTGTTCTTTGTTAGAATCCTCAATGTTACACCTGGTTTCCCATACCACTTCCACGATTATACTTCTATTTCTTGTTACATTGTTACCTTGTTTATCTACTGCCCGATTTACTTCCTTCTTTGGAATAAGCACACCTGACTTGTACCTACCCATTTTATATAGTTCATTTTCTTTTCCAAAATTCTAGTGTCACCCTGTGGTCAATTCACTTGTACGATAATTTTTGCTACTTCATATAAGTGCACGTTGACTTCTAATTAGTAAAAGTGATAGCCTTATCAATTTTAACAATTTCTTGATAACCAAGTATTTAATATTCTCTTGTTCATCATTCTTTCCTTTATGTTAAATTTTTCTCTAACCTCCAATACTTCTCCCTATTAAATTTGTAACTTAAACCATAGTGTGGGAGGTATGCTAGATGGTTGGAGATTGGACCATTGTGAGACATGATTACCCTAGTGATGGCTATGGAATCGAGTTCCAGGATGACAACTAGACGAACTTGAAGTTACATTCAAGTTGGGTATTTTCAGACACCTGGAAGGAGAGAAATTGAGATCAAGATTCTAGGAGCCATTTTAAGTAACTAAGAGAGTAGGTCCTATTGCCTACAAACCAAGTTTGTGTGATGAATGGATGGTATACATGACATGTTATGTGTGTCACAGCACAAGAAACATCAATTTGATCCAGAACATTTGCTGAACGAGGAACTGTTGATTCTGCAACTTAACTTGAGTTACATGGAAAAGTTGGAAACTAATTTTAGATTGAAATGTTAGGACACTGCGAAATAAGCAAAAAATGATGGTGAAGGTTTTGTGGGGACAATAAAGAACGCAGGATGCAACCTGGAAGGTAGAGGAGCTACTGAAGTGAATAAATCCAAAATTATTTTGGGGGGATGATATCCTGAATTTCGAGATGAAATTCTCTGAAGGAGGGGATGATGCAATACTCCATCTTGAACCACCCTTAGATATGTAGCGTATTTGGCATTGTATAGCATATCATTTGTGCATAAAATCTTTTAATGCATTTATATATGTGTATTTTGTTTGCCTATATATGTTTTTCCTAGTGGATTTGTAGCGGTGCTATGACTGAGTTACTTGGAGATCACTTTTTTGGAGGTAGAATTTATTATGGGAATATAAGATACAGTATTTGAGAGTGAAAAGAATCTGTTGGAGAATTGATAGGGGCTAAATTCATCAATATTTTTCTAGTTATTTGAGACTAATTTGAAATACTTTTGATATAATAACTAGGCATATTCCATCATATTTGACATTTTTCTTCTGAAAAGTTTTTTTTGAAGAATTTGTGTAGAATTGAGTGGATTTCAAGTAGAAAGTAAAAATTCCAGACTACACCTGGTGCCAGGTCTAGCTTGTAATACCCCACTACTTCATACCCAAAAATGGTGGGGTTGCTACCTCATCCAATGGACTAGGGGTCTTTACAACGAGGTACAAATGAAAAATAACTGAATAAAATAAAGCGATAATCTTATAACATCTGAAGTCAAAACTTATACAAGTTTGAAATTCAAAACTAACAATCGTCTCTCAAAAGAAATATAAAGTAAAATAAAAAAAAATTGAACGTTCATCTCTTATTCCTCCAACTTGCTCAATAAAAGCACTCTTCTAAAATAATGATATAAAAATAGCGTGAGATGGGCATCTCAATAAGTCCCATGTGTGCAAATGTCATATTAAACATTTCGTATATGCAGATTTATCAAAACCACAAAATATGTTTGCAAGCCAACTTTCATCAATAAATAGTCATTGAGTGGAGTAATAAACGTCATATGTAAAATAATTCTCAACAGGCCATCCACTCATCCATACATTAGAATCAAGAAGGGATAGAAACGATCCAATAATATAATCAAAGTCCATATCATGAGTTCCATCATAATAGCGTCCCAGTGTAACCGTTCAACACTGGGCAGTGGGTGATCTGCACACTAGGGTGAGATACTCCTCTATCTTTATATCCAACATATCGGTTGTCCAACTTGAAAAATAAAGTCCATATGGACCAATATGCTAGCTCGGACCAGCCTGACTAAATAGTACTGTTGTCTATTCAAGTAGAACTCCTCTTCTGGAGGTGGCTTCCTGCCAGAAAACTCACTCTAACTCTCCAAGACTAGTACCATTAGCCTACTCCCGCTGAGTACTCAACGCTCACCATTTAGGTACAGAATCATTTCTCCCCCTTTTTTTTTCACAAACTTTGAATACCTCGATTTTGCAAAACATAGTTTTCACATCGAGCTTTTCAAAATGTCTTAGTTATAAAAGAAGAAATCATTTTCAGTAATAAGTGGTGATTTGACAAAATCATGTAGAGATAAAAATAGCCACGTTCTCAATCCAAGCATTGTATTTCAACAATAATATTTCATCGTGTTTCAATCATTATGCTGATATCATTTCAATATTATTGCACAAAAGACTTGCAAACATGTAAGATTTAGCAAAACAGTTATGCAGGAATTTACTTGGGTATTCTCAATAATCAACCAAAGCTAAAGCTTGCCCTCACTTCAAGCTTCTTTCTTATCTAAAATCAATGATTCTACAATTAGAATCCATATATTAATTCACTATCTTTTTATGCATCATGAATCCCAATGATCATATTAATCACCTAATTTATCCATAGCATCTAGATGGATTAATTTATTAAATCAATTTTATAGCTTTCCCTTGTCATGCGACTTATCATTATGCATGCATGTACTCAACTCAAATCATCTCTATAATGACTTCCATATTCAAACACCATAAACTCCATATGTTAACCCTATTTGCATAAAAAGATCTCATATTTAATTAACATGCAATAGATCTAGGTCATCATAGCAACATTTAACTATATTTTACTCCATATATGCCTAGTTCAAAATACTTCGCCATCAAATTTATCAATCTTATCTAATCATACTTTCATGCTGGGCATCATGCATAATAACACCACCATATATTCAACCCTAATTTAAATCAAAAGAGTTAAGCCTCAAATACCTCTTGATCGAAGTAAATATGAGCAAATATGGCACCTTTGATGCTTAGTTGAGTTCACTTTGAGAAGAAGAGTTAATTAGATACTCTTGGACCCTTTGTTTGAAAATCTCCAATAATAGGGGGAAAGCATCAGCCCTTTTTTGACCGTGATCGAGGAGAAAAGAAGGAGAAGGATTGAATAAAAGCTGAAGGAGGTTGAAGGGTTACTTACCTTAAGTTTAGTTTTCAATTTTGGAGGTGTTTGGAGGTTGGGATGGCCGAATACTTGGAGAAGGTGGCGGCTGGAATTTCGTGGATTAGGGAGTGTTTAGGGTTTGATGATGAAAATAGATTAGATTTAGGTGTTTTAGTGTTTAGGAAAAGTTCACCTTGTTTGGATTCTTGATCACAACAAGGAAAAATGACAGCTTTTGGTCTTGCTTGTGGCCGAAATTGAGCAACTTTTAGAAGGGTATTATGGCTGATTTTTGGTTCCTATTGTGGCTGAAATAATGAGAGAAAAGGAGGAGAAAGGAGGCTGTTTTTCAGTGTTTGTCTTGGACGAAAATAAGAGGAGAAATGTGAGGTCTTTTGGTGTGTTATTTTTGTATAATACAAGAGAGAGTTTAAAAGCAATAAGAGCTGGAATTTTCATGTAGATGTGTGTGCTCAAGGTGGCCGAAACTTGGGTGAAAAGAAGGGAGAAAATCTGGTTGTTTATTTGGCTAAAAGAATTTTGATTGGTTAAAACCATTTAGGATAGTTTCTCCTATATTTTAGAGAGTTTGGGTGGAACTAAAATGTCCATCAAGATGGTGGCTAGGGCTTCTAGTTTCCAAAAAATTCAAGTAATAAAAATAGGATACTAATTCAAGAAATAATTTAGTTAATATTTTAATTTATTTTAGGCAAAAGTAATTAATTAAAGGATAATCATATTTAGAGATAAAATCTAGTTTTTATATGATAAAGCTGAATTTTTCTTTCATCTAAACTCCTAATTTTTTAAACTAACCTAATTCCAAGAAATATTTATTTCAATTAAAAATTTAACATTATCTCTTTGTTTCCAATTAAAACACTTTAGAGAAAATTAATTAGGATAGACCTTTTTTCTATTAAAAATAATAGCTAAAATATAGCTTCCAAGATAAATGCTTCCATATATATATTTTTTCCTTAATAAATCCTTTATCTAATAGCTTTGAATAATTCAAAGTCAGAAATATTTAAAATCCCTAAAAGATTAAGGTAAAAATACTAACTAGAAAATAATAGAAATTTAATTGGCCTTAATTCTTTTTATCAAAAACTCAAAATAATCACATTCCTATATTTTAGGAAGTGGAAAATTAAGGTGGTGGTAGCCCTAATGAATTCGGCCAAGAGGTTGAAAAACAGGAGCAAAAGAATTTAATTAGGGAAGAGAATGAAAAGGTTTGCAAGAGTTGGGATTTGAACTCAAGTCACCAAAGAATACACACCAAGCTCTAACCACTATTTCACAATAATTCTTGTGTACATATTCTTCAAATAAATTCCCATAAATCCAATTCAACACACTTCATTATTCTTTCATTAGTTTCTACTCTAAAAGAACAAAAGCTCTATCACCTCATATAACACAACTATATCCAAATAAATAAATCCATGAAATATCAAACACATAAATCACATAAACTTCATAAAAATAGTTCACATTTATCAAGTACAATATAAGATGCTATGCCAAGCATGACTTTCCCCATGAACGAATAGTGGTTTAAATCTGGGTATTACATCCTCTCTCCCTTAAAAGAATTTCATCCCAAAATTCAGAGCATTATATCTTTAGAGTAGATTCAGATATTTTTCTCTTCACCCAATCTTTAGTTTCCCATGTTTCATCTTGATTACCATGATGATCCTATAAAGTCTTCACCATAGGTATTTGCTTATTCTTTAACCTCTTGACACTTCGATCCAAAACCTTAATTGGCTTCTCAACGTAGCTTAAATCAGGCTATAGAATTAATGGCTCCTCGTTCAATACATGATCTAGATCAAGGTTGTATTTCTTCAATTGGGACACATGGAAAACATCATGAATTCCCGCTAACCTTTCTAGCAACTCCAATCGATATGCTACAGGTCCAATCTTCTCAATCACTGAAAATGGGCCCAAATATCTAGGACTCACTTTCCTTCTTTTAGGATGCTTTAGAATCCCTCTGCTAGGCCTTATCTTTAGAAAAGTTTGATCTCCTACTTGAAACTCCAATTCTCTTCTTCTGTTGTCTGCATAGCTTTTTGTCTACTTTGTGCTACCTTTAGTCTGTCTCTTATCATCTTTACATTATCCGCCATTTCCTCAATGTTTACTTCACAGACTTGTTAATTTGTCCATCCTCAGTCCAA
This sequence comes from Voacanga thouarsii, assembly GCA_026120185.1. Classification (NCBI taxonomy): domain Eukaryota; kingdom Viridiplantae; phylum Streptophyta; class Magnoliopsida; order Gentianales; family Apocynaceae; genus Voacanga; species Voacanga thouarsii. The sequence continues at coordinate 62,578 of JANUWF010002236.1, read as the reverse complement.
CCCCAGTATAATAGTACTTGACATTTCCGTCCATACAATGCTTCATAGGGTACCATTCCGATTGATGCTTGATGACTGTTGTTATATGCTAACTCAGCATAAGGCATACATTCTAACCATTTATCTCTAAAGTCCAAAACACAAGCTCTGAGCATATCTTCCAATATTTAGATAACTCTTTCCGACTGTCCATCAGTCTGCGGATGAGCCGAAGTACCGAGTTTTAGAGTCGTTCCCAATGTCTCTTGAAACTTGGTCCAAAACCTTGAAGTGAATCAAGGATCCCTTTCGGATACGATACTCAATAGTATATCATGCAACTTAACCACTTCTTGAATATAAGTCTTGGCCAGTTTCTCCATAGAATCCTTAATGTTTACTGAAATAAAATGTGACATCTTGGTCAATCGGTCAACCATTACACATATGACATCCTTTAAAGTCTTCGACATTGGTCGTCCGGTAACAAAATCCATCGTTATATCCTGCTACATCCACTCGGGAATAGGCAATAGTTGCAGTAATCTAGCTGCTTTCTTATGTTTGTCTTTACTTTTTGACATGTCAAGCAAGTAGAGATGTATTGTGTTACATCCCTCTTCATCCACGGCCAGAAGTAGGCCTTCTTCAAGTCTTGGTACATTTTTATTTCTCTAGGATGAATAGTATATTTGCTTCTCTGAGCCTCATCCATTATCTTCCTCTTCAATACTTGGCCATCTGGTACACATAGCCATTCCCAAAAATATAACACTCTAGCTTCATCAGTCCAAAAATCCTTATTTCCTCTTTTGATTTCCTTTGCCTTAAAAGTTTGAAATTCTTAGTTGCTTTGCTACACATCACCAATTTCTTGCCTCAGCTCAGGTTCTAACTTCAAGTTGCATAAACTAATCTTTCCTTCTTTCACTTCCGCCTTTCGCTCCAAGAGTTCTTGTACTATTTGAACTTCTTGCATCTTTATACCGGCCACTCTCGCCTTCTGACTTAGTGCATCGACTTCCATATTAGCTTTCTCCGGATGGTAGTTAATGGGATACTTATATTCTTCTAAAAATTTCATCTATCTTCTCTGCCCTAAATTTATATCCTTTTGCATGAAGATATACTTCAAGCTCTTATGATTCATAAAACCTTCATACTTTGCTCAATATAAATAGTGTCACCATTTCTTCAACGTAAATACTATTGCAACCAACTTCAAGTCATGCGCTGGGTAGTTAACCTTATGTGGCTTCAGCTTTCTTGAGGTATAGGCGATAACTTTCTTATTTTCCATCAAAACTGCCCCTAGTCCTTCCTTGAAGGCATCCATGTACAAAGAATAGAATTTACCTTCCTCAAGTAAACTCAATACCAGTGCGGTCATCAATCTTTTCTTAAGCTCTTGGAAACTTTTTTTGCACTTATCACTCCAGACATACAACAACTCTTTCTTTAGCAATCGGGTCATCGGGGTAGCCAGAGTAGAGAAGTTTTTGATAAACTGATGGCAGTATCCAGCCAATCTAAGGCTCCGAATCTCAGTTACACTCTCCGGTTATTTTCGATTAGAGATGGCTTCGAATTTTGTTGGATCCACCTTAATTCCACCTTTAGATATCATATGACTAAGAAATGTCACTGGATCTAACCAAAACCCGCATTTGCTAAACTTAGTATAGAGCTTATGATCTCTCAACTTCTCTAGTACCAACTTCCAATGCTCAGCATGCTCCTCGGGACTTTTAGAGTAGATTGGAATATCATTTATAAACACCACCACAAACTTATCTAAGTATGGTTGGAAAACTCTATGCATAAGATCCATAACGACAGTAGGTGCATTGGTCACTCTGAACGACATCACCACGAATTCCTAATGTCCATATCTGGTGTTGAAGGTCATCTTAGGTATGTTTTCTTCCTTAATCTGCACTTGATAATAACCTTGCTAGAGATCCAACTTGGAAAAGTAACAAGAACTTTGCAACTGATCGAACAACTCGTTAATTAGAGGCAAGGGATACTTGTTCTTGATTGTGAGGTTGTTCAATCCTCTGTAGTCTATACACAACCTCAGCATCCCATTTTTCTTCTTTATAAACAACACTGAGGCTCCCCAAGGAGAAGTACTTGGTCTTATATATCCTTGCTTGACTAATTCTTCCAACTATTCCTTCAACTCCTTCAATTTCGCAAGCGCCATTCAATATAGGGCCTTCGATACCAGCTCAGCTCCAGGAACTGGATCTATAGTGAACTTTACTTCCCGTAGAGGTAGAAGAGAAGTGTGTTCAGCCAAGAATACATATGCAAAGTCCTTCATCACCTTGGTGCTTTCCAAGATGCATTGATCCTTTGGTTTATTGATTAAGTAAGCCAAGTATCCTACACAACCCTTCTTTAGCATTTTCCCTGCCTTCGTTCCTGCTATCAGGAATTTTAATTCTTTCATTTTTTTCTCATTAAACTCCCATACATCACATTCTAGTCTAATGAACTGCACTGTCTTGATCTTACAATCCACTCTTACTCTATATTTTGCTAACTAATCCATACCCAGAATTAGATCACAGTCATCGATAGGTAGGAATATGAGGTCCGCCTTCAAAATCTCCTTCCCAACCATAATATCACACCCTTATACTACCCTACTCGTATCTCTCTACCTCCCCAAGGGAGTATTTACTAACATGGTATAAGACAATTCTACCCCATCCCAACCTAAATGACATGCACACTTATCATTCACATATGAATGAGTCGATTTGGGCTCTATCAAAATAGAAATAGATTAAACTTGCACAGAAAGTGTACCTTCCACCATTGCTGCATCAACTCCAACCTCTTCCCGATTCAAAGCGAAGACCTTAGCTTTTACCTAAGGCTTTTGACCTCATTCTCTTGTTGTTCCAGTAGCAACATTTCTGTTTGCTCCAACTGGTTGAGTCGAAGTTCCTTACCTCATCCTGAGTTGTTTAGGACAGTTGTTCCTTAGGTGAGTTGGGTTACCATAGTTTAAGCATTTTCTTGCTGATCCATTCGACTAGCAGTCCTTCTCAATATGACCACGCCCCTATAGTTCTGGCACATCAGAGCACTCGGCATAAGACCTGGTGGATTTGTCCTTGGTTTTTTCCCCTTGTTTCCCTACTACATTGGACCAGTGGGTCGCTTGTTGATCGGAGGTCTCATTAGCGATTGGAATGCCCAGTTCATTGGTCGGCTTCTATCCTCATTTTTAGTTCGAGTCACTGTATCCATTGCGATAGTATATGCAGCTGGTGAAGATGGTGCAGTGATTTTCTACGATCTTGCTTGAGACTTTTCACAAAATGTTGTGTCTGTTTCTATTCAGTGTCCACAAGTGCTTGTAATACTTTGACAGGTGAGTAAACTGGGCTACATACTGAGCTACGGTCATACTTCCTTGCTTGAGGGTTTGGAAGACATCCTCCCTCTTCTCAGTTATCTATCGTGGAATGTCCTCTACTTTAAAAGCCTCGACAAAATTCTCCCATGTCTAGTTATAATCCTCTCTCTCCCAGTCTTCTTAGACTCACTGTCGCTGGCATGCCTAAGAAGGTCCTCTAAACCTGAATGCTGCAAACTTCACCCCTATCTTCTCGATGTACTACAAAGTCACAAAGATGTCCTCCATCTACTCGATCCATTGCTCAGTCTTTTCATCTTGTTCCATCTCTCCATAGAATGTTTCCAATGCCTCATTTTTAGTCTTGGGTGCCTTCATCTCTATGTTGTCCATCTTTTCAATCAGGTTCTAGAGAATGGCAGCCATCCTGTCAAAGCGTGCCTCATAGTCACTTCTCTAAATCCACCAAAGGTCAATTCTCTTGCTTGTAGTCTTCCTCCACTTCTGGTATGGACTGTCGCATTTGCTTAAACTTAGGAGTCGATGACTCGCTCTCCCGAAAGATCCTCCCTCACACTGCAACTCTACATCTTGGTGCCATCTATTTGCACCCATTACATGGTTTATTAGGGGAAAGTTCATGACATGCAATTGAGTAGTTTATAGATTTAGAAAAACTTGCAATTTGATGGAAAATAAATTTTTGCAAATAATACTCCAAATAGAATGGAGAAATCAATAAAATCATGTTTTTATTAAGTAAATCCAATTTGATATAAAATAAGGGAGTATACTACTAGGTATTACATGCAATTGCATGGTTTATTAGGGGAAAGTTCATGACATGCAATTGAGTAGCTTATAGATTTAGAAAAACTTGCAATTTGATGGAAAATAAATTTTTGCAAATAATACTCCAAATAGAATGGAGAAATCAATAAAATCATGTTTTTATTAAGTAAATCCAATTTGGTATAAATTAAGGGAGTATACTACTAGGTACTCCTTCTATCTTGGCTATCCAAAATCCAAAAACAATTAATCATTCCTAAATCCAATAAATAAGTAAACATCTATTCAAAAGAGTAAAAGAATAAATACTAAAAGTCCTATAAACTCTAAGCATCACTAGAGTTGCTGGAATCCTCAGAAGTCTAGGAAGGAGGTTCCACTTGCCATCCTGCACTGTTGTTGGGGTGATCTATCACGCAGCCCTCTAAAAAACCAAAAGATCTATGCGTCTTCCTAAGTTGCCCCAACATGAACACCTCAGTATCTCTGCCCTTCAATTTAGCTCTCAACTTCGGATCCCTAAGTTTTTCCATAGTTAACATTAATGCACTCTTAGGTTTCTTAGATTCTGACTCATATGATTCACTTCCCAAGAGTGTCGAGGTTCCTTCCTCTATAGACATAGTCGCGGGTGTGTCAAACCCTATCCTCTTCCTCAATCACTTCCTTTCCACCCTTGCTCTCGAGCCTACTACTTAAAAGGAAGTTTTGAATATTTCAGAATCTAATAAATGGATTGAAGCCATGAAATCAGAAATGGATTCCAAGTATGAAAACTAAGTATGGACTCTAATTGATCTACCCAAAGGAATAAAATCTACTGGGTGCAAATGGGGTTTCAAGAAGAAAATTGACATGGATGGTAATATAGTTACTTATAAAGCACGACTGGTGGCTAAGGGTAACCGTCAATAGTATGGTATTGACTATGACGAAACTTTCTCCCCAGTTGCTATGCAAAAATCCATCAAACTACTCCTAGCCATTGCTGCTCATTATAATTATGAGATCTGGAAAATGTATGTAAAAATAGCTTTCCAAAATGGAAACCTAACTGAGGATGTGTATATGACATAACCAGAGGGTTTCACGACCAGTGATAGCACAAAAGTGTACAAACTGTAAAGTTCCATTTATGAACTTAAGCAAGCTTTTAGGAGTTGGAACATCTATTTTGATGAAACAATCAAAGAGTTTGGTTTCATTCAAAATATAGATGAACCTTATGTATATAATAAGGTTAGTAGGAATGCATTAGTTTTCTTATTACTTTTTGTAGGTGACATATTATTAATAGGAAATGATGTACTTGTCAGTAAAAGTTTGGTTGTCTAAGAAATTCTCTATGAAAGACCTTGGAGATACAACTTATATTCTTGGAATTAAGATCTATAGAGATAGGTCATAAAGGCTGCTAGATTTTTCACAGTCAACATACATAGATAAAGTGCTAAAGAGGTTTAGCATGGATCAATCTAAAAGGGGATTCTTACCCATGTCTCATGGGATAAGCTTTTCAAAGTTGATGTCTCCAAAGACACAAGTTGAAAAGGATCATATAAGTAGGATTCCATATGCTTCGACAATTGGATCCATCATGTATGCTATGATATATACTAGGCTCAATGTATCCTGTATTCTCAGTTTAATGAGCAGATGCCAATCTGACCCTGGTGAGGGTCATTGGGCAACTGTGAAGAATATTCTTAAGTACTTGCAAAGGACTAAGGATGTGTTCTTAGTATATAGAGGAGGTGATTTGAAAATAAATAGGCATACTGATGATAGTTTTCAATTTGATAAAGATGATTTCAAATCACAGTCTAGCTACGTGTTTACGTTGTGCGGAGGGGCAATAAGTTGGAATAGTTCTAAATAAGATACTATTGTTGACTCAACTGGTAGAATCCATACATGCATCAAATATGCATTATGCAGTGGAAATAAAAGGATTCTATGAAAAGTGGACCGCGTGTATGTTTAAGATGGATCAAAAGATTAAAATTATACCTTCGTGTGATGTCTTTATTATTCAAAAAAATTTCCTCCTATTGAAGACTGAGGCGCGATCCAGCAACCCCTCGATCAAACAACAACTAGTTTGTCTCGCCTCTTCAATCTCAACGTGAGATTGACTATAACAGTAATCCACACAAGGTATGCTCTCAAGAATGCCAGAACACTGTCTTTGTGCTAGCAAAGAGAGAATGGCGGCTAGGGTAAAAATTGCAGAGAAGAAGAAGCAGAGAGTCGTGTGTTGTTTCTCCAGGAGAACAATTTTTCTCTGTGTTTCAAAGATAAAACAACCACGGCATATTTTAAGGAAAAAATCCCTGAAAATAAGCTGATACAATGCTCTATGAATTCTAATCAAATTAGAATTCATTAAATTGTAATTGGAACCTTCAAGTTCTCATAATTATAATTTGGCCCAAATAACTTCTATTTCTTACAATTAACCCCATAATATTATCATATAATATCTCGAGTACATAATCCTCTATTGTGTATGACCTATTATGTTTCCCAATCTATTGGTAGTGAATATGAATTAATCCAAATGTGTTAGATATTAAAAATCCTTAACAATTTAGAATTAATCTATTAATTATAAAAAAGATTAGTTTATTAATTCATTAATTAATAAATCCATACTCAGCAGATCATGAGTGGTATCTAGCAATACATCATAACCACCTAAGAGTCTAGGAAGTTAAGTGGCTTGACATGAACCCTTAAATAACAAAGTACAGTGCAACAAATTCCATTCACTACAAAATATCTCATTCGGTTTGGAGTATGGAATTAGTACTAACTCCCTCCAGAATATAAATTAATTCTGGCCTGTATATAATAGTACTTGTACCAGGAATCCACTACTCTACGTGTGTATCAATTGGAACTATTTCCAATATACAATCACCTTGGCTAAGGATTTCACAAGTAGTAATTTTAACAAGTGGCTGTGAGATATTCGTTCCTACTATTAGGAGTGAAGAATCCTTTATTGACCCTCTCAACTACTTTCGTTTACCTCACATTGTACCCAATATCTATCCCATAGGCGACTCTCGTTCTGGCTCCAGAGATTGGAATCAAAGTACAATGCTCAGCAAACAAAGTACCTTAGAGATCTCAAGTCTAAGAATACTTGCACGTTTGCTATAGTGAGATTCTATCACAAGCGCTACATAGTTATCCATGTGATTATCTCATAGTCAGGTCATCTAATGTACTTGTTCTATTAACAAGCATCCATGTGTTAACTTTGAGCATCATAATACTCACGGATGTGAGAACCACCGCCTGATCAAATTAGAGAGTCTAACATGTGCTAGTCTTAATGTATTAATAATGTCCTATCTCATTAATACTACGACTAGGAGTTATTTAAGTACTAACGCTATACAGTGTAGTAGAAATCTCATCTCATGATCTCTATCATGATTTCCTTAACACAGTATTGTACTAGGGACTTTATCCAACAATTATAAAACAGATGTGCCATATACAAAATACAAGTGATTGCCTCTAGGGCACAACACTAACATCAATGACTAAAGCTGAGCACATAGCCGCTTCTGAAGGGGCTAAGGAAGCTGTTTGGACTAAGAAGTTTGTGACTGAGGTTGGAGTGGTTCCCAGTGTTGCCGAACCAATATCTCTATATTGTGACAACAATGGAGCAATTACACAAGCAAAAGAGCCAAGGTCTCACCAGCGATCCAAGCATGTACTTAGATATTTTCAATTGATTAGGGATATCATAGATAGACAAGATGTAAAGATAGAGAGAGTTCCCATGGACGAGAATATATGTTAACCACTTACAAATGCACTATCCCAAAAGAAACAAGATAAACATGTTAAGTCATTCGGTATTATCAACATGAACAATTGGATCTAGTGCAAGTGGGAGTTTGTTAGTGTAATGCCCTAGAGGCATTCTTTATCTTTCGGCTAGTTTTATTTACACTTTTGTGTGAATATAACTGTTAGATAAAGTCTTAAGTATAACACTGTGTTAAGAAAATCATAATAGAGATTATGATATGAAGTTCCTACTACACTGTATAGTGTTCGTACTTAAATTATCCTTAGTCATAGTATTAATGTAACACCCCACTACCTAGGCCCGCCAATGCCGGGGATGTCGCCCCATCCAAAGGATAATGGGTCTTTATAATTTGGTCACACAAATATAATAGCGGGAAAAAAAATAATATTTTAACTTAAAATTTATTACATTCCAAGAATAAATCCATGAATTCCCAAAAATAAATCCATAATTAAAATTATTCACTCTCAACTCATCACAACAATATATACTCAACCCTATTCATGATTCATCTTCTATCAACATCATCCTAGAGGCATGAATCTAGAATTTAAAAGAAGGGTTAAAAAGGCTTATTTGATTGATGAATACCTTGAAGAAATTTTGAATGAATCTCAACCCGTAGATGTCTAGATCCGTCCAAAAAAGATGAAAGAAGCATGGCCATGGTTGATGAAATCATTCGGCCAAGAGAGAGAGAGAGAGAGAGAGAGAGAGAGAGAGAGAGAGAGAGAGAGAGAGAGAGAGAGAGAGAAGAGAAGAAGAAAGTCTATTAGCATGCTTAAACACATATATGTTTATTAGAGATTGAAGATTAGCGAAGATGAAGTTGATTGAATAAACCTACCTTGAAGGTGTTCTTGAGCCTTAACAAAATTTCTGATTTTTTGATCCAAAAGAGCAAGTTGGATTTTGGAGTTTGATGTTAAAAATGGTGTGAATGGACTCATGGCAATGAGTAGATGAATTTTGGAGTTTTTAGAAGAAGTTTGAAGTGATTTGGAGAGGTATTAGGCGAAAGAAAGGAGTATGTGTTCTTGGTGTTCTATGTGTGTTTGATGGTTGAAGAGAATTGAGAGGTTTTGATTTGCAGCAGCTGAAATTCTGGAGGATTAGGGCTGGCCAAATTGTTTGTAGGGTTTTGGTAGATGATTTTCTGGTTTGGAAGGGAAAAGGAAAGGCTAGTTGTTGAAATCCTAAAAGAATATTTTTGGAGATCAAATTTGGAAATAAAATATCTCAAGAATATCTTTGATCAATGGAAGCTTTTTGGAGGCTGCTATGGCCGAATTGTTGTGCAGTGCTTCTGTTGGATGAAAGCTAATTGAAGAGGGGTAATGGTGGCCGAAAAGATAGGGTGAAATGGTGAAGAATAAGCCTGGTTGTATGAGGAACATTTTATGGAAGGTTGCTAAATTAATGTTGTTGGAATTTTGTTATCTAATCAAGCATGATTGCAGAGATTTGTTGGAGAGATTTTCGGGCAGCCATGTCTGAATTTCGTGCAGGAGCTTGGGGAAGACAATGGAGTTCTGATCATGGCTGTTTATTTTAGAGAGAAAATAAAAACAATAGTTGTTGTGTGTAGTGGTTAGAGTTTTGGAATTAATTCTTGAGGTCATGGGTTCAAATTCCATTATGGGAGCTTTAGCATGATTAAATTTTATTTTTGCTTGAGAAGTGTTATTTTCGGCCTTGAGTGCCTTAGCATAGGGTAGAGGTGTTGTCCTAGGGGAGCCATGATAGGAGTACTCTAATCCTATTCTTTTGCCCTACACAAATTTCCTAAGAGAATTCACTTCTTTTAATTCCTCTTAATTCTCAATTCATTAGATTGGTCAAATTTGTTCTAGCCAATTTCATTCCAGAAATTTCAGTAAAGTGCTGTGGCTTTAAAGGATCAAAATGTCTTAGTAAAAGACATCTTATGGTCTGAAATTGTGGAAGAGATGTGGAAGATTCCAAGAGAATAAATCCCTCTAATGAACCTTCTAAAATTTCACTCTAGCTAGGTTCACTTTCCTTCATAGCATGAACTGAAATTTTTCCAGCTTCTTGTGCCTTCAAGGTGTCGAAATTCTTAGCCATTATTCCCTCCCAAATGCTGCCAGAAAATGGCCCTTTTGATCAGCTTGAGAAGTGTGTATGGTATATAAGAATGGGCCTATGTACCCATTGTCAACTTGGGATATCCATTTTGGCCCAGCGAGGATGGTGGCCAAGTAGTTGACCGTGGGTGCTGTTAGGCCCATAGTTGCGCTTCGGGGTCTGCGGGTACAGGGCGTGACATTTGGTATCAGAGAAGGTAACCAGCCCCGGTATGGGAACTAAGTGCTACACCGTGCGCGGTGGGAGCCACCTCTAGAATCCTATGCTGCTTGGTTGGTCCTGGGTTTGACCCCTAAGTATGGGCTCAGCGAGGACGCTTGGGCCTAAAGGAGGGTGAATGCGATACCCCAATCCCACATGGGATTGGGATAAGAAGCGTGTATGGTATATAAGAATGGGCCTAAGTACCCATAGTCAACTTGAAATATCCATTTTGGCCAAGCGAGGACGGTGGCCAAGTAGTTGACCGTGGGTACTGTCAGGCCCATAGTTGCGCTCCGGGGTCCGCGGGCACGGGGCGTGACATTTGGTATCAGAGAAGGCAACCAGCCCCAGTATGGGAACTAAGTGCTACACCGTGCGCGGTGGGAGCCACCTCTAGAATCCTATGCCGCCTAGTTGGTCCTGGGTTTGGCTCCTAAAGTATGGGCCCAGCGAAGACGCTTGGGCCTAAAGGAGGGGTGAATGTGATGCCCCAATCCCACTTGGGATTGGGATGAGAAGTATGAATGATATATAAGAATGGGCCTAAGTACCCATTGTCAACTTGGGATATCTATTTTGGTCCAACAAGGACGGCGGCCAAGTAGTTGACCGTAGGTGCTGCCAGGCCCATAGTCGCGCTCCCGAGTTCGCGGGCACGGGGCATGACAATTAATGAGATAGGACATCATTAATACGTTAAGACTAGGACGTGTTTGTTGGGTATCTTAGACTTGTATCCTATACGGCGTAGCGAAAAATAAAACGAGATACCATCCCAAGACCGGCCTATTTATGGAAAATAAGACATAAAGATAATAAAGGTAGCAGCTTTTTACCTTTGTTTGATCATCTGAAGAACAAAATTTCTTCTTCAAGTTGAGGCGCGATCTAGCAATCCTCTAGATCCAACTTCACGAGAGTGGAACGTCTAACCACTATAATCACAGTGTGTGATTATCTCTAATAGTAATCCGCACAGAGGAATACTCAAGCACCAAAATTTTCTGTGCTAGCAGAAAAAAAAAGTGGCGGCTAGGGCTGTTTCACGTTTTCAGCAAAACGAGGAAGAGAGAGAAGAACGTTGGTTGTGTGTCTAGGGTTGGAGATTTCGTATGTTGTGTACCAGCTAGGGTTTCGTGTTTCATCTATATGTTACACGAAAATCTTGCTGAAAAATCCTCCATCCTAGAATTCTAAAACAGTTAGAACTCCTTAATTGTAATTGGAAACATCAAGTTCTCACAATTACAATTTGGACCATAAATCATAACTAATTATAATTTGTCCACAACAACTTCTCTTTCTCTCAATTAACCCCACTATGTTATCAAATAACATCTTGAGTATATAATCCTCTATTGTGTGTGACCTATTAGGTTTCCCAGTCAATTGGTAGAGAACATGAATTAATCCAAACGTCTTTGAGATTAATAATATATAATTAATTAGAATTAATCCTATTAATTCTAATCAGGATTGGTTTTGAATTAATCAATTAATAAATCCATATTCCCAGATCATAAGTGGTAGCTAGCAACATATCATGACCACCCAAGAGTCCAGGAAGTTAAGTGGCTTGACATGAACCCTTCAATAACAAACTTCAGTGCAATTAATCCCTTTCACCATAAAATATTTCATTCGGTTTGGAGTACGAAATTAGTGCCAACTCCCTCCAGAATATATATTAATTCTGGCCTAAATATAATAGTACTTGTACCAAGAACCCACTACTCTAGATGTGTATCATTAGGAACTGTTTCCAATACACAGTCGCCTTGGCTAAGGACTTCATGAGTAGTAATTCCTACAAGTGGCCGTGAGATATTCGCCCCTATTATTGGGAGTGGTGAATCCTTTATTGACCATCTCAACTACTTTCGTTTACCTCACAATGTATCCAATATCCATCCCATTGGCGGCCCTCGATCTGGCTAAAGAGATTGGAATCAAAGCACACTGCTCAGCAAACAAAGTACCTTGGAGATCTCAAGTCTAAGGATACTTGCACGTTTGCTATATTAAGATTATATCACTGGTATTAAATAGTTATCCATGTGATTATCTCAAAGCTAGATCATCCAATGAACTTGTTCTATTAACAAGCATCCATGTGTTAACTTTGAGTATCTCAATATTCACGGATATGAGAACCACCACCTGATCAAATTTGGAAGTGTAACACATGCTAGTCTTAACGCATTAATGATGTCTTGTCTCATTAATACTATGACTAGGGATTATTTAAGTACTAACACTATACAGTATAGTAGGAATCTCATATCATGATCTCTATCATGATTTCCTTAACACAGTATTGTACTAGGGACTTTATTGAATAGTTAAATTACTTAAAAGTAAACAAAAGAAACTGTAAGATAAATAATGCCTTTTATTAAAATAAAATGTGTCATATACAATGTACAAGTGATCGCCTCTAGGGCACAACACTAACAGTGTTATACTTCTTGATTTGATCAGGTAATAGTTCTCACATCTGTGAGTATTGTGATACTCAAAGTTAACACGTGGATGCTTGTTATCTGAACAAGTACATTGGATAACCTAACTATGAGATAATCACATGGATAACTATTTAGTGCCAGTGATAGAATCTCATCATAGTAAGTGTGCAAGTATTTTTAGACTTGTGATCTCCAAGGTACTTTACTTGCTAAGTGTTGGACTTTAATTCTAATCTCTGGAGTCCTGAGAAAAGTGCCTATGGGATGGATATTGGGTACAACCTAAAGCAAATGTAAGTAGTTGAGAGAATCAATAAATGATTCATCACTCTTAATAGTGGGGGCGAATATCTCACGGCCACTTATAGGAATCACTACTCGAGAAGCCCTTGGCTAAAGCAATTGTGTATTTGAAATAGTTTCAATTGATATATATGATGAGTAGTGGGTTCTGGGAACAATTACTAAAATGTTCAGGCAATAATTAATTTATTATTCTAGAAGGAGTTGGCACTAATTTCATACTCTAAATCAAATAAGATATTGTATTGTGAAATGAGTTAATTGCAATGTTATTTGTTATTAAAAAGTTCATGACAAACCACTTGACTTTCTAGATTTTTAGGTGGTCATGATGTGTTGCTAGATACCACTCATGATCTACTGAATATGGATTTATTAATTAAAGAATTAATAAATCAATCCTTATTAGAATTAACAAGTTAATTCTAAAATTATTAAGGATTATTAATCTTAAAGATGTTTAAATTAATTCATATTTTGCTACCAATAGATCGAGAAACCTAATAGGTCATATGCAATAGAGGATTGGGGGCTCAAGATGTTATTTGATAACATTACTGGATTGATTGTGAAAATAAAAAGTTGTTATGATCAAATTATAATTAGTTATAATTTATGGCTATGTTGCAATTAACGATAATCATAATAATAATTGGGAATTACGAATTCATATACATTATGGATTTTGATTATAAAAATTTATATGAATGATATATCATACCGAGAGCTCCCTTCGTCTTCTTCTTTTGAAAATTCACAAAAACCCTAGCCGCTAGAATTAGTTTTGCTAGCATAAACCTCTTGTCACTCTTGAGTGCCATTCTCGTGTGGACTATAGTGGAGGCGATCCTAGACTTGGATTGCAGTGCTTTGACGGAACAAAAGAGAAGAAATCTCTTTATTTGGCTGGATTGTGCCTTCGGAATAGAAGAAAATTTTTCATTAACAGAGGTAGACCGAAGGTATTTTTCTCACCTGTTTTGATTCCTTTTAACGCATAAAAGAGAACCTAGTTGTCTGGAATTCTTATTTTCTTTTGTTGAGTAAATCTGGTTTTGCATGGGGAATTCTTACATATCATTCAAGAGTTTGAAGATATCTTTCCAAAAGAGACACTTGGAGGCTTGCCACCACTAAAGGGAATAGAACATAAAATTGACTTTGTTCCTGGAGCTATCATTCCAAACCGGCTAGATTATAGGAGCAATCTATAGGAGACAAAAGAACTTCAACGACAAGTGGAAAATTTGCTAGCAAAGAGACATGTTAGAGAGAGCTTAAATCCTTGGACAGTTCCGATATTGTTGGTGCCAAAGAAGGATGGGACGTGGAGAATGTGCATTGATTGTAGGGCAATCAACAATATCATGGTAAATTTTCGCTACCCGATTCCAAGATTTGATGATTTACTTAATGAGCTTCATGTGTGTTTTCTAAAATTGATCTAAAGTTGGATTATCATCAAATAAGGATTAGGGAAAGTGATGAGTGAAAATCTGCTTTAAAAAAAAATAAGGTTTATATGAGTGGCTTGTTATGCCCTTTGGTCTTTCTAATGCTCCAAGTACTTTTATGCATTTGATGCATATGTGTTGAAAAAATTCATTGACAAGTTTGTTGTTGTCTACTTTGATGATATTTTGATCTATAGTATGTCTTTTATGGATCATTTAGTGTATCTTAAAAGTGTTCTTGTGGCTCTTTCTTAAGGGAAAACTTTATGCTAACTTTGAAAAATATTTTTTTTGTTTGGAAATGATCACACTTCTTGGCTATGTTGTGAGTTCACAAGGAATTGAAGTGGATGAGGAGAAAGTAAAAACTATTCAAAAGTTGCCAACCCCTACCACTATAATTGAAGTGACGAGTTTCCATAACTTTTGATGCGAAGAATTTGGGTGTCGAAAAATTATATAATTTTAAATTTATCCCTAGTTAAGTTTTAATTAAAATATTAATCTCTAAATTACACATATGAGAAAATATACTCATCGCAAGCATAGTATAGGGAATTAACGATTATTGATACTCAAGGAACAACTACCATTAGTTACTTTTCACTCATTGTTTAACTGACCCAATATAATGATAAGAGAATAAAAAGGAAAAGAAAGAAAAATATATACAACTCAAGGATAAAAGAATATTTAATTTAGACAAATATTCTTGAAGACATGATCATTAATTACTTAGTAAATATCACAATTACTTATCATCTTGGTATAATGAAGGAATTATAATAGAATCCAATCGTTTCTCAAGTCATAGACTTACTATCTCATGATTAAATTAGTAGATTTCCCAATCAAACCAACATAACCAAAAGATGCATTAAATTCATCCTTCAACAATTACCCCTATACTCTAGCTGATAATGAACATAAAATTAGCCAATCAACCCTATACTCTAGGTGAAATAAACTAATATTTGATTACATTAGTTTTTTGCTCTTAATTTCGTTTCCCAAGTCTATTATGAGATAACGAATATGAAATCAATGAAATTAAATCAACTCCTAAAATAGTTTCCCAAGTCAATTAGAAGCAAATATAAATTCATCAATTCTTCAACAATCATAAGTAATCAAATACCAAGAATGATAATAAATTGATCAAATAGCTAAATTAACCCAAAAACCATGAATCCCAAAATCATGTCAAATTATAATGAAAACATTAATCGCATCATTAATCTAGAAAAAGAAAACAAAGGTAAAGGAAAGAACTCATAGACAAGCCCTCATTGTTTTCCCTTGAAGATCTTCTTGAATAACACCCCTTTGAGTGATGAATCTCCTCTTTTAATAACTAATTGGCAGCTTTGTTCCTTTGATCCATATGTTTCTCTTGTGTTTCCCTTGCTTAAATAGACTCCCAAGATGCCAAAATTTATTCCCTAAGAGTTCTAAGCCGAGTACATGTTGTAAAAAACCAAAACTCTTAGGAAATTCCCAAATCTATGCATAACAAGAAAATTCACCGCCTATAGGTAGCTTGGGCTGGCGATGCTAGCTATGCTCCATTTTTTTGTCGTTTTTTCCCCTGCTTCCCGACCTGGGCCAGTGTCGGCCATACATTAGACAGAGACGGTTCTTTCATTTTTTCTTGCTAATTCTACACAAAAACTACAAAATACCTTTCCAAAGATAAAATATCAAATATAAAGGAACATGACTAGTTATTACACTAAATGAATCACAAAATATTCTCAAATAACTAGGAAATCATTGATGAATTTAGCCCCTATCACATTCCTCTACACTTGAATCTTTGCTTGTTCTCAAGAAAAATACTTATGGCAAGGAAAAACAAGACAAACTTTAAAAATTTTAAACTATAACAAAGCCGCAATTTTCTTTCAAACTTTAGACATGATCTTGTCATTCTTTCAACCATTTAAAACATTCACAAATTGAAGCACTCGATCAAACATACCAAAGCCCTTAAAGTCAAGTTACACAAGTTTATACTTTACTCTAAGAAAATTATTTATCCTTCAAGAAAAAATTTAGATAATATGAATCATACAAGTTAAGCTATCTAAGCAATTCAAGCAGTACATACTCAAAAAGTGCACAACTCAAGTAATGATTTAAGGAAAACTCTCCACTCTTTTTTCAAAGACTTAGGAAATTAATAGCCTCAAGTGAATAGATTTCTCTTCACACACTGTATTGGCCCCCTTATAATCATTATACATTTTTCAAGATTTTTTTCAACATTTTTCTTTCTTTGCTTTTTTCTTGCCTTTTTGCCTTTGAGATAGCCTCAAGAAAGTGTACCCAACAATACTTGCTACTTCTCTCCATTTTAACCCCCTTTTCAGCACATGGTCTTTCATAAAATAAAAAATAATAATAATAATGATGATGTTGATGATGATGATGATGATGATAATAATAATAATAATAATAATAATAATAATAATAATAATAATAATAATAATAATAATAATAATAATAATAATAATAATAATAATAATAATAATAATAATAATAATAATAATAAGAGCATCTTTTTCAACTTAATTTTTTTCAACTCACATAACAATGAATTTTTCCACTCAATATTTTTCTAACTTTCTCACATTCCATATTCATTACTCAAAGTCAAGTAAATTTGAAATCCATAATACATGAATTAGTCAACAACATTCCCTATATTCATCACATTATCCATCTTCAAACTAGATAAGTAAAATAATATTCAAACACGAATGCATAAACGAGATTAACTTAAAGTTCAAGACTTAACATATCCAATCCAATAAACCAATGCACTATTAATAAAAATCCAACCATTTTGACTGACATAAATCACATCCCAAGTAAGAAAAATAATCACAATCTCATTATACATCAAAGCAATGAAAACCAAAAGAACTTTCGAAAAATTTTAGCCAATATTGCCCAAAGCCCAAAACTAGCCAATGTAGCCCAAAGCCCAAAACTAGAATATATAGAATATAGTTTCAATGCTAAATTCTTCCCCAAACTTAAATTGAACGTTGTCCTTAATGGCAAAAAATGGAACAATTAAAGCAAAGCTAATAACCAAAATAAAGAGAGGGGAAGAAGATAAGAAAAGAAAATACTGACATAATGGAGTAGTAGTCTCAAAATCAGTGAATCCATCACAAGAAGCATTGGTGAATGTACCTAAAAAAAATAACACAAAAGAAACAAAAACATAAAACTTGAAAAGGAAAATACACTAAAATGAAAAAAATAAAAAAAACTAAGAAGAAACCTAAGAAAATTCATGAAAATATAAAAAGAAAAGAAAACTAGTAATATAAACAAGGATTAATAGAAAAATGATCAATCATCATCGTCCTCCTCTTCATGATCATCCTTAGCTATATGGTTACCATCACTTCCTTGAAGTCTAAGAAATCGTTGTAACCATTGAGCCAATTATTACTCCTGAGCTTCTTACCTCCTATTAAGTGCAGTCATCGAGTCACAAAGCTGAAGAAGGACCTCCGTCTATGTCCCTATACCCACTTTCAACTATTGCAACTTACCCCCCATCTCAGTCCTAAAATCAGTCCTTAATTGGGATTGTGAACCACTAGCACGAGCTCCATAAGTGGAAGCTCAACTTGGTCAGGGTGCTGCACATTGTAGGGTCTCAACCATCACTTCACCTTAGCACTGTATTGATAATCATAGCTAACTAAAGTTTGAGCATGACTAAATCTCTTTCGGTGGTGGTGTCAATAAGTTCCCCCTCAAGATTGATGCTAAAAGCCCCTAGAATCTTCATAATCACAAGGGAAAAAAAAAAAAGGCTTCGGTGGAAAGGAAAGAATGGACCACATCCTACATAGATTAGATGATCAAGGAAGTAAGCAAGATAGGCTAGGTGTGGATCATTTTATGTAAGATATAAAGGTTAATCATACGGTACTCATTGAACCCACTAGCCTTAGGAACAATATGTAGGGAAAGATATAGACTATGGCACGTAGGTTGGCCTAAAGGTTATTATTAGGATAGAAACCTACCACCCTACTGGACCTCTCTTATACATTCTTAAGGTTGCTCTAGTATCACTCATTTTCCATTCAGGGTCAGAGATTATCTCTTTGGTTATGGTGATCTACAACTAACTAAGGGCCTTCATTATTAATATTTAGGATGATAAATAGTCCTCTATCCACAAAATAGGGGCTCTATTTACCTTGGTTTCAATAATCTCAAGATGATTATTCTTTTTCTGTACCATGTTAGCATAAAACTCTTTAACTAAGATAGGGCAATAAGGTCCTTTCAATTAAACAATAGGCCCCCACCCCAATCGTCTAAACATTATTCCTAATTTAAGGGCATAGTCCAGAGAGGGGGTAAAAGTGTGTTCTACAATAATTTTATTAGATGCCCTCTTGGAGTACCACTCCTAATAGGAAGGATCAATGAAATCAGCAGGGTGTAAGAACAGGGGGTCTATAGAGGAAGGAGTAGAGGAAGATGAGGCTCTAGCCCATTTTGAACAAACAACATGCTAGGTGGTTGGAATTCATGACAGTCTTTCCATATGTCATTAAGTACAAGAAAGGTAAGAACAATATCGTGGCCGATGCACTCTCATGAAGGTATGATTTGCTTAACTCTTTGGATGCTAGGCTACTTGGATTTGAATTTTTGAAAAACTTGTATCCAAATGATAAGGATTTTAGTAATATATTTCTTACTTGTGAAAAGGGTACCTTTGAGAAATTTTATTGGCATAAGAGATTTTTGTTTAAAGAAGGAAAGCTTTGTGTACCTGAAAGTTCAATTAGATTGTTACTAGTTAAGGAAGCACATGGAGGAGGGTTAATGGGACATTTAGTATAGCCAAAACCCTTGGCATTCTTCAAAAACATATTTTTAGCCCAAGATGAAAATGGATGTTGGGAGGCATTGTGGACATTGTATTACTTGTGAGAAAGCTAAGTCTATTTTCCTACCTTATGGGCAATACACTCCTTTACCCATCCCTCTTACACCTTAGGTTGATGTTTCTATAGACTTCATTTTGGGATTACCAAGAACTAAGAATGGAAGGGATTCAATTTTTGCTATGGTGGATCATTTTTCTAAGATGCCACATTTCATATCTTGCTTAAAAACTAATGACACTTCTTACATTGTAGATTTGTTCTTCAAAGAAGTGGTCAGATTGCATGGGATTCCAAAGAATATTATCTCCGATAGAGATTCTAAGTTTCTTAGTCATTTTTGGAGCATTTTATGGCGTAAACTTAGTACTAATCTCTTATTTTTTACAGCTTGTCACCTGCAAACGAAAGTGGTAAATAGGACCTTTACTCTACTTCTAGGAGTAATCATTAAGAAGAATTTGATAAATTGGGAGGATTGCCTACCTCATATTGAATTTGCTTACAATCGTTCAATACATTCCACAACCTCACATTCTCCTTTTGAAGTAGTTTATGGTTTTAATCCCTTAACACCTTTGGATTTGTTACCTTTGCCTTTAGGTGATCAAGTGAGCGATGAAGGAGGAAAAAGGACTGATACGATGAAAGAACTCCATGCAAATATTAAGGACAACATTACAAAGAAAATTGAGGACCTTAGTTTGAAGCTAAACCAAGAGTGCATGAAAGTAACATTTCAACATGGAAATTAGGTTTGGGTACACTTTTTACACGGAGAGTTTCCAATGCAAAAGAAGACAAAACTTGACCCTAGGGGAGATAGACCTTTTCAAGTGGTTGCGGAATATAGGGATAATACGTATAAACTTGACTTGCCCAGTGATTTTAACATTAGTGCTAACTTTAATGTTAGTGACTTGTCTCATTTTGATGTAGGTCTTAAAAATGATGATTCGAGGATGAATCTAATTTAAGATGGGGAAATGATAAAAATCCATCCTATCATGGTGCTTAAGTTCAAGAAAGAGGAGACATCAATCTACTAAACATTCAAGGACCATTAACAAGGGATAGACTTAAGCTGCAGCTAAGCTAAGCTGCGTCTGCTGTGGCTCGATGTGCAAGAAGCCGCGGAATGGCTCAGCCGAGCCACGACTCAAGTGCCGTAGCAAGGCATCGAGCCGACCCTCGGCTAGGTGAAAATTGTAGCATCCTGGGAAGGAAGCTATGCATCCTCCCCAGGATCTGGTCATTGTTGTGACTAGATTGTTGTGGGTCGTGGGCGCCCGTGCAGGTCATGGTCGATGGACATATCCATGGGCCATGATCCGGTGCGGCGAGTGCATAAGACCGTCAATATATATATATTTTAAAATTTTTTTTTTGTAATTATTACGTAATTTCTTTTTTTTTTTTGGTCCCATACCATGAGAAGTTATTATTTTTACAATAGTTAATATTCTTTGAATATTATGCATTAAATAATAGTAAATGATTAAATAAGATCATTAATTAATTTAATTAATGTTGTTAGCCCTAAAGGCATTCTCCTGTGTTTTTTCTTATGGAGAACATTAATGAGGACTAGCTTGTGTAACTTATATGTGCTAGCCCATGTTTGGCCCCAGTCCTTCCAAAGGCATGCAAATGAGACTGCCAAGTAATTCTTGAGTAATGGAATCCAAATCAAGTATATCTTCAATTCAAGCGCTTGCAAACTCATGAAGTCCTTGTGAAAGAACTTTAAACTAAGAATCATTTGTCACGGTATTATGTGTAAATTTCTATGTCTCATTTACCTTATGATTCAGTTTATTTCTATCTTGAAAAACGAAAATAAAATGATTTCAATGAGTAAGCTTTCAGATGTTTGGACTGAGTAGTTTGGATGGACTCTGATCCAAAAGCTTTGTCTAAAACTTTATAACAGTATCAAAATGTTTTTGCCTAAAAAAGTGACGTTTTGGATGCATATTTTGGACTACTTTCTTCCAATCTTTGAGTCCAAAACTCTAGAAAATATAACAGTGAAAAAATTGCTGTTACTAGTTGTTGCTACCATACTTTTTGCTCCTATAAAAGCTTTCAAAACTCAATTTTGAAGTAGATTTTTGTGCTATTTTTCTCAAAAACACTCTTACACTTTAGAATACAAAAATCTTTATTTTCATTTGTGCTTCAAAAGTGAAATAAAATTGTTCAAAAAGTAAAAGATGTTGGTACTCATCTGTTCACAATCGGCTCAAACTTCTGAGTTATTTCTATACACTTTTCTTCATTCTATTTTGTATCAATGTTGAGAAGGTAAAACCCAGTTGGGGTGAGCCTTGATTGTTGTGATTAAGGAGGTTGGGTGTAAAACCAAGGTTGGTGATCCTCTTATGTAAGATTGGTGTCATCTACCACCATTAAGTTAGGAAAAGGTTCTTAGTGAGTTGTGTTGAAATCCTTAAGTAAGAACTTAGGATAGTGGATGTAGATCCTTGAGGATCGAACCACTATAAATCCCTGAGTTTTACTTTGTGCCTTACTTAAAATTTCTTTGCTGATCCTTTCAACTTTAATGCTCTACTCATTTTTGCTAAAAATCAATGAGTCATTTATGATCTTCGTATTCTGATTTGAAATTGTCATTTAAGATCTCAACTACCCATCTTCATTTCATAACATTTCGTGCTAATTTAAAAGCCTTCTGGCTGCATTCTTGAAATTGTGAAACCTTCTCGAAGCAATGAAGTATTTCTTTTATTTAGTTTGGAAGTTTTTTTTGGGAATAAAATTTTTAAATCAACTATTATTTGCCAAAAACCTTGTTCACCCCCCTAAGATTTTTCAATTGGTATCAGAGCCTCGATCTACTTTATCTTTGGTTAAACAACCATGTAGAAAAGATCCTTATGGCAAACATATTTTCTCTTCCTTATGCTGGAGGATCTTCAAAAAATTAACCTCCTTTGTCCAATAGAAGTAATTTTACATTCTGAAAAAATAGAATGAAGATTTATGTCTAATCAATCAGTTTTTAGTTGTGGAATTTGATTGAAAATGACCATTTCTTCTATCAAATTCGTTGAAGGCAAAAAAGTGTCTAAACAAAGTGATAAATATGACAAGAAGAACATTTCAAAAATGACCATGAATTTTCAAGCAATGAATATATTGTGTTGTGTTCTTGATACTAATGAATATAATCAAGTTAGTGGCTATGGTTCAGCTCATGAAATGTGGAGACTATTTGAGGTCACCCATGAGGGGACCAATCAAGTAAAAGAATCAAAGTTGGGACTTCTTGTCCGAGACTATGAATTGTTCTCTATGAAGCTAAGTGAAAACATAACCGACGTGTTCACTCGGTTCACAAACATTTTGAATGGTCTAAAATCATATCGAAAAACATATTCCCTTAGAGAACAAAATAGAAATTTACTTGATGCTCTGCCAAAGAGTTGGCAGCCAAAAACCTTGGCTATAGAAGAATCTAAAGATCTGAATAACTTACCCACTAAAGAGCTAATTGACTCTCTCTTAACTCATGAAATGAAACTTAAGAGGTTTCAAGAATATGATGATGATGAGAAAGGTAAACAGGGAACTACCTTAAAAGCAGTTCATGAAGAGACTAACATTGATCAGACTGAATATGACGATGGCATTGATTTAGACACGGAAGAATTGGCTATGGTAGCCAGAAAATTTAGAAAAATGTTTAGAAAGGGACATTTAAAAAAGGGTAAGAACCCTGTGAAAAGGAAAGGATAGACTTCCTCTTTTAAACCTTAATGCTTTGAATGCAAAAACATGGAACAGTTCATTGCTGATTGTCCAGTAGCCAAAGAAAAGGAGGCCAGGCAATTTAGAAAAAAAAAGAAGGACACAAAGTTGAAGAAAGGAAAAGGATTAATCGGAATTTGGGATCAAGAAGAACCTGAAAATAAAGAAAGTTGTGATTCAGAAAATGAAAAGGCCAACATATGCTTCATGGCTATGGAGAATACGGTAAGACCTACATCTCCAAATTTAACAACTGATTTGCATGTCTCTGATTGTGAAAAGCATGATGATCCCAGTGAATTGCTTTTGATATGTTTCATGAACTAAAGAAAATATCTAGAAGAAACAAAGAAATGAAGATGCAAATTAATTCCTTATTAAATGAGAATGTAAAGTTGTTAAATGAAAATGAAGTCTCACTTAAGTCATATATGTGCTCGGATATTGAACAAAATGTTATCATCACCTTATTACATCATATATCTTTAGTAAATAAATAGTTATGTGATAAAATTTGTTCTCTTGAAACTATAGTTAGTAATTTTTATGATATGAAAAGTAGAGTCGATAATCTTATCTCATGCATTGAAAAGTTTATAAGTGGCAAAAATAATTTCGGAAAATTGATTGGGGTACAATACACTATTGGAAACCGAAATGGCTTGGGCTATAGACATGATATTAAAACTAAAAGTCATAAATTTTGCTTTGTAAGAGTTGCTGCATCACATATAACACACAACTATTGCACATATTGTGGAAATTTTTGACACAAATAATTTAGGTGTCATATTAGGAACAAGGTGCAATTTAGTATGAAAAATGTTTAGAGGGTAAAAACTACTATCACTAACCCCTATGGACCCAAGAAGGTATGGGTACCAAAAGTCACTCTTCCATCTTATGTATAGGAACATTTGCTAGACAAAAAGAGCTCCACAAAATAGTTTTTAGATAGTGGATGCTCATGACACATGACAAGAAATGCTAGACTGTTGGAAGGTATTCAAGCTAAAGCAACGAATTTGTCACTTTTGAAGATAAAAAGAAAGGAAAAATACTTTAGATAGGTAATATTGGTAAGGAAGCTTCAACTATCTTCAAGCATGTGCTATTAATTAATGAATTGAAGTATAATCTTCTTAGTATCAGCCAACTATGTTTTAATGGATGCAGAGTTGTGTTTGAAAAAGATTCTTGCATCATCATGGATAGTTCTAGCAATAAGACTATTCTTGTTACTAATTGTGTTGGAAATGTTTATATTCTCTATCTTGATGATCTTGTAGTACATGATATTAGATGTCTTTCTATGAATAATGATGATAGCTATCTTTGGCATAGAAGGCTAGGTTATGTATCCATTAATTTGCTAAACAAATTATCTTCAAAAGAACTTGTTAGAGGACTACCCAAAATGAGATTTGATAGAAATCAGGTGTGTGACGCTTGCCAATTTGGAAAATAAAAGAAAATCTCTTTTAAGCCCAAGAAAATGATTTTAACATCAAAACCTCTTGAGCTCATACGCATGGATTTGTTTGGACTAATGAGGACCACTAGTCTTGGTGGTAAGAAATACGCTTATATAATTGTGGATGACTTCTCAAGATTCACTTAGACCTTATTTATTGCTCAAAAGAGTGAAGCCTTCTCCGAATTTTCAAAACTACTCAAATGTATTCAAAATTTTCTTGGTTGCAAATTCATCTCAATTAGAAGTGACAATGGTAGAGAATTTCACAACCATGATTTCACTAAATTTTGTGAGGAATGTGGTATTTCACACAATTTTTCAGATGCCAAAACTCCGCAACAAAATGGTATGGTTGAGTGGAAAAGTAGAACCTTGTAAGAAATGGCTAGATCAATGATATGGAAAACTCCCTTCCAAAATATTTTTAGGCTGAGGCTGTGAATACAGCCTGCTATATTGTCAATTGAGTTATACTAAGACCTTTCCTAAGAATGACTCTTTTTGAACTGATATTTGACAAAGTTTCATCCATTTCACATTTTAAAGTTTTTGGATGCAAATATTTTACCCTCAATACTCGTGATAATCTTGAAAAAATTGATAGCAAATCTGAGGCTATATTTCTTGGATATTCTTCAAATAAAAAAGCATATAAAGTATATAATAAGAGAACTCTATGTGTGAAATACTTCGTACATATTATGTTTGTTGAATCAAATATATATTCTTCTAGAAATGATGATGATGATATAGGTGTCTCAAAGGAAAAGGATAGTGAACAACATATGGCTCCTCCACTTGATATTCATGTAAATAAGAGGGACTAGAAGAACAACAAACTGAAGAAAACAATCAAAGAACTAAAGAACTCTCAAATTAAGATCTGTCGAGAGATTAGAAGTACAAAACTGTTCATCCAAAAGAGCAAATCATTGGTGGTCCTAACCGTGGAGTCAAAATGAGATGGTATTTTGTTGACAGCTTAACCTTACTCTCTAGTACTAAACTAAATTGTATTAATGCAGCTTTACATGATGAATTTTAGATTATGGCTATGCAAGAAGCGTTGAATTAATTTGAAAGAAATCAAGTTTGAAAGTTTGTCCTTAAACCACTTGACCATCCCGTAATTGGCACCAAGTGGGTATTTAGAAACAAACTTGATGGGCATGGTAGTGTTATCAGAGATAAAGCTAGATTAGTTGCTCAGGGATTCAATCAAGAAGAGGGCATTAATTATGATGAAACCTTTGCTCCCGTTACTCGATTAGAATAAAAAAGAATGTTTCTTGTATTTGCTTCTTTCAAGGGTTTTATGCTCTACCAAATGGATGTCAATGGTGTTTTCTTAAATAGTTTTATTAAAAAGGAAGTATATGTGGAACAACCTCCTGGTTTCACTTATAAACGTTTTCCAAACCATGTTTTCAAACTCTCAAAAGCCTTTTATAGTTTAAAATAAGCTCCAAGAGCATGGTATGAAAGACTAAGTGGCTTTCTTCTCTCAAAAGGCTTTTAAAGAGGCTTAGTTGATACCATATTATTTATTCAGTTTGAAAAATCTGATAATAGCTTAGTTGTTCAAATATATGATGATGATATTTTTTTTGGGGCTACTAAGGATTCCTTATGCAAAAAATTTTCCAAGACAATGCAGGAAGAATTTGAAATAAGTATGATGGGAGAACTTAACTTCTTTCTTGGTCTTCAAATCAAATAAACTATAGATGGAATCTTCTTAAATCAAGCTAAGTATACCAAGGAACTGCTCAAAAGGTTTGGTATGAACGAAGCAAAAGAAATAAGTACACCTATAGCACTTCATTAAAGCTTGATAAAAATAAAAAATGTAAGAAAGTGGATGAATCAAAATACTAAGGTATGATCAAAAGTCTCCTCTATCTTACCGCTAACATGCCTGTTATTATGTTCTCAGTATGTCTTTGTGCTAGATTCCAATCATGTCCAAAGGAATCTCATCTATGTGTTATAAAATGAATCCTTAGAAACCTAATTTGAACTCATGATTATTGCTTGTAGTATCCTTAAACTAATTCTTTTGATCTTACAGGATATACGGATGCTGACTATGCTAGTTGCAAGGTTGAAAAAAAAAGTACCAGTGGTCACTACCAATTTCTTGGACATTCCCTTGTCTCATGGTATAGTAAAAAGCAAGCATGTGTCTCTCTTTTGACAACTGAAGTAGAGTACATAGTAGCTGGTAGTTGTTGCATGCAAAATCTATTGATGAAAAACACCTTGCTTAATTTTGGTTTAAATTTTAATTCTGTGCCTATCTTGTGTGATAATACTAGTGCTATTAATTTAACCAAAAATCCTATTTAATATTCTAGAACTAAGCACATTGAAACTAAGCATCATTTTATTAGAGTTCATATACTTTGCATCCAAAACTTTGTAACAGTGTCAAAAGGTTTCTGCCTAAAAAAGTGTCATTTTGGACGCACCTTTTAAATGCATTTTCTTCCAATCTTTGAGTCCAAAACTCTGGAAAATCTGATAGCAAAAAAACTAGCCGTTACTACCATTGCTATCTTAATTTTTGCTCCTATAAAAGCTTTTAGAACTCCATTTTGAAGCAGATTTTTGTGCTATCTTTCTCAGAAACACTCTTACACTTTAGAATACAAAAATATCATTTTTCATTTGTGCTTCAAATGTGAAATAAAATTGTTCAAAAGTTTAAAGGTGTTGGTACTCATCTGTTCGCAATCTGCTCAAACTTGTGAGCTATTTCTGTAAACTTTCCTTCATTCTATCTTATATCAAGGTTGAAAAGGTAACACCCAATTGGAGGGGAGCCTTGATTGTTGTGATTAAAGAGGTTGGATATAAAACCAAGGTTGGTGATCCTCTTGTGGAAGATTGGTGTCACCTACCAGCATTAAGTTGGAAAAAAGGTTTTTAGTGAGTTGCGTTGAGATCCTTAAGTAAGAACTTAAGGTAGTGGATGTAGATCCTTGAGGATAGAACCACTATAAATCCCTGAGTTTTGTTGAGTATCTCAGGCTCGTATCCTATACGGCGCAACGGACGAATAAAATGAGATACCATCCCAAGACCCGCCTATGTGTGGAAAACAAGACATAAAGATAATAAAGGTAACATCTTTTTACCTTTGTTTGATCGTTCGAAGAATAAAAATTTCTTCTTCAAGTTGAGGTGCGATCCAATAATCCTTTTGATCCAACTTCACGAAAGTTGAACGTCTATCCACTATAATCACAGTGTGTGATTATCTCTAACAGTAATCCGCACAGAGGATATACTCAAGCACGAAGTTTTTTGTGCTAGCAGAACAACTAAGTGGCGACTAGGGTTGTTTGCTTCAAGAGCAACGAGAGAGAGAGAGAAGATCGTGACTGTTTTTTTTCGTGTCACTCACTATCAGCTAAGGTCACGAGTATATCACCCATATAACCAAAAAACCCTAGTGAAAAACTGAGATTCTAAAACAATTAGAATTCCCTAATTGTAATCGGAAATATCAAGTTCTCACAATTATAATTTAGACCACAAATTATAACTAATTATAATTTGTCCACAACAACTTCTCTTTCTTGCAATTAACCCCACTATGTTATCAAATAACATTTTGAGTATATAATCCTCTATTGTGTGTGACCTATTAGGTTTCTTGATCAATTGGTAGCGAACATGAATTAATCCAAACGTTTTTGAGGTTAATAATCCATAATTAATTAGAATTAATCCTTTTAATTCTAATCAGGATTGGTTTATTAATTCATCAATTAATAAACCCATATTCTCAGATCATGAGCGGTATCTAGCAACATATCATGACCACCCAAGAGTCCAGAAAGTCAAGTGGCTTGACATGAACCCTTCAATTACAAACTTCAGTGCAATTAACTTATTTCACCATACAATATCTCATTTGGTTTGGAGTACGGAATTAGTGTCAACTCCCTCCAAAATTAATTTTGGCCCGCATACAATAGTACTTGTGCTAGGAACCCACTACTCTAGATGTGTATCAATTTGGAACTGTTTCCAATACACAATCGCCTTGGCCAAGAACTTCTCGAGTAGTAATTCCTACAAGTGGCTGTGAGATATTCACCCCTACTATTAGGAGTGGTGAATCCTTTATTAACCTTCTCAACTACTTTCATTTATCTCACAATGTATCCAATATCCATCCAATAGGCGGCCCTCGATCGAGCTCCGGAGATTGGAATCAAAGTACAACGCTCAGCAAACAAAGTACCTTGGAGATCTCAAGTCTAAGGATACTTGCACGTTTGCTATATTGAGATTATATCATTGGCACTAAATAGTTTTCCATGTGATTATCTCATAGCTAGGTCATCCAATGAACTTGTTCCATTAACAAGCATCCATGTGTTAACTTTGAGTATCTCAATGCTCACGGATATGAGAACCACCGCCTGATCAAATCAGAAAGTCTAACACATGTTAGTCTTAACGCATTGATGATGTCCTGTCTTATTAATACTACGACTAGGGACTATTTAAGTAGTAACACTATACAGTATAGTAGGAATCTCATATCATGATCTCTATCATGATTTCCTTGACACACTATTGTACTAGGGACTTTATCGAACTGTGATATTACTTAAAAGTAAACGAAAAAAAATTGTAAGATAAATAATGCCTTTTATTAAAATAAAATGTGTCATATACAATGTACAAGTGATTGCCTCTAGGGCACAACACTAACAAGTTTTACTTTGTACCTTACTTAAAATTTCTTCACTGATCCTTTCATCTTAAATGCTCTACTCCTTTTTGCTAAAAATCATTAAGTTATTTATGATCTTCGTATTCTGATTTGAAACTGTCATTTAAGATCTCAACTACCTATCTTCATTTCATAACATTTCATGCTGATTTAAAAGCCTTTTGGCTACATTCTTGAAATTTTGAAACCTTCTCGAAGCTACGAAGTATTTCTTTCATTCAGTTTGGAAGTTTTTTTTGGCACAAAGTTTTTGAATCAAGCATTGTTTGCCAAAAACCAATGTGCTTCGGTGTTCATGCCACGGAGGAGTAGGAGATTAGCGAGATTTCAACTGGAAGCATCAACATGCGTAGGAGAAATCCCAGTTGTTCATTCGAGATCTTCACAACCAAAGAATTCATTAAAGCGCAAAGGTATTGAATGTTAAAAACTTTCTCTATGTTTTCCTCTGTGCATTGGTTGTTTGCTTCTGTTTCTATGCATCCATGGATTTCTGTTTTTTTCAAGCTTCAAAAGCAACCTAGTGCAGGCTAGAGGTCTTGGACTGGCGTCGGCTGCACGCTAAAAATTGGTTCCATTTCATAGAATTGAGCTGGCACCGACCACTGCTATAGAACCGGTGCCGGCTTACTTTAGGGACTTTGAAATTCAGTTGATTTCTCTATGTAATAGGTTAGTTGACTTCTATTTTATATCCCACAAATTTTATGATTTATTTAGCTTTAGGCTAGTTATAAGGCATCCAAAGGCTGAGAGTGATCTTAATTAATTAGGTTTTGTGATGCCGATGAAGTGAACCCCTTTTTTATAAAGGGAGAAAGGATGTGGAAAAAGGAAAACGAAAGAATCGAACAAATGACGAAAAAACGTCGAGAACAGAAATTGAACGTTTTCCTTAATCGTCGGCCCCCGTCGGCTAAACATCGGTTGTACGTCGGCTATTTTTTGGTTGAACACGAATTGACCCGAAAATGATGTTTGGTGTAGGTTTAGTGGTAAATGGCCAACAGAACATCGAAAATGGTAGAAACGGAGGTTAAATGGCAGTGAACTAAAAGAGTTGTTTAGGACATGAGGTGAGTCCATTAGATTTCTAAAACCCTTCTGAAAGCTAGTGTTCTTTGTTTTTTTTTTTTTTTATGAAATGCTATGTTCATACCATTTTGGAAATCCCTAAATTTGTTTAAGGTTCATCTGAGCATGATTTGTTTTTATGCCATTTCGGGCTAGGATGAACTTCATGATTAGCTTAAAAACCTTGATGAATGAATTTCATGATTAGCTTTGAAACCTTAATGGATGATTAAATTATGGATTTGTGAATTTAGTCCTTTTCGGATTAGATGCTTGGAATTTTTGAAAAATTGTAATTTTTGGAATTGGGTATTCGTAAATTGACTAGAATGCCCTTAGGGGTACATCCTATGGAATTGTGTTTGTAATATTTGAATTTAACCCTCTTTTGGGATTAGAATTCTAAAATTCTTGAATTAAATTCCTTTTGGAATCGGGTATTTGGAAAATGATCCAAATGTCCTTATTAAAATGTTTTATGAAAGCCTTTGGAATCGGGTATTCGATAAATGACCAAAATATCCTTATTGGAACTCTTGTGAATATTTTTCAAATCGAGTAAGGGTAAAATGACCCGAATGCCCTTGGAAAAAGACTTTTGTGATCGAGTATGTAACACCCCGCTACCTAGGCCCGCCAGGGCCGGGGATGTAGCCCCGTCCAAAGGACAAGGGTCTTTATAACTAGGTCACACAATTAAAATAGCAAAATGAAAATAATAATTTAACTTAAAATTTATTACAACCCAAGAATAAATCCACGAATAAAGCCATGAATTCCCAAAATAAATACAAATCCATAAATAAAATCATCCACTCTCAACTCCCCAAAGCAATACATAAAAATAAGAGACAGCATTCTCTTCCAAGGCAGATAACACAAGCTACTCATCCCCACAGCAGGATCGGCCTGAAATCATGGTGAAAAGGTGATGAGACAGAAATCTCAGTAAGTCCATGTGTGCTTTGGGTGTTCAGTGGAAATAGTTCGTGGATGCAGAGTATAAAAACTTTATAAGAGAAATATTGGCAAGCAATAAACATTAGTCAAAAGCAAGAGTGGCGTTTTTTGCTTTTGTAGCCACACATAATTTATAAGATCAACCACTCGAAAGAAAGGATTATGGGTTACCACACGTTGGGCCCCATAACCAGATAGTCAATATGCCGACACTTTGTGCATACTGTCGGTCAGAATGTCGACACTTTGTGCAAACTGACTAAAGGTAAGTGATCGGCCTACCGGGCAAGATACTCCTCCTTCTCTATACCCAAACAACAACCGGGTGTCCATTCCGGCAAAACACAGTCACTTGACTGAAATAAAAACTGCTAGCTTGGACCGGCATGACTAAGTAGTACTGACGTTCCTCTAAGTTGAGTTCATCTTCTGGAGGAGGCCTCCTGCCAGAAGACTCACTCTTGCTCTTCAAAACTAGTACTACCAGTCTACCCCCATTGAGTACTCAACGTAACGTATCCCACTTGGGAAAAATGAACAAAACTTAGTTCCATTTGAAAACGGCAATTAAGGTTTTCCAAAGTTTGGGGGAAAACTGGTTTTAGAAAGAGTTTTAGGTTTTGAGTAAAACCGCCCCTTGATTTACAAATAATTTATTTGTCTGAAATAAGAATGGAAATAATCCTCAATTGCCTTTACAGAAATGAGTGACCATGCACTCTACATTTGGCTTGCCATAAAAAGAATCATTTTTCATCAAACAGGTTTTATGCAGGAGCTTACCTGATCCTTGCCCAAAACAAAGGTCTCCAACAGCTGACCTAACCCCGCATAGGGTAAATACAAACCACAATCAAACTCAAGCCAAATACCCACTTTCTCAAATAAAACTAACTCAACTTACTACAATCATATCCCTAGTGTCTCAAGCTTTAAGGCTCAATAATAAATAAAAAGGGTTTATAAAATAAATCTAGTTTGATATTAAAATAACTAGAGTTTGGAAAATTAGGTACAATATGTTGAAGGTTTAAATGTTGCTAAAATAATTTAGAGTTTATTTGATGAAAAGTCCTATGTGGTACTAGGTAAAATAATAATTTATTAATAATTAATTGCTAGAAAATAATTGATAGTTAAAATTAGTTGAAAATAAATTTTAATGAGTCTTGCTTGAAAAATAATAAATAAATTTTAATAGGGTTGATTAAAAGATAATAATTAAATTTTAATAATAAATATTTTACCTATTAAGATTATTTTTACAAAAGGCTTTATTTGATATTATAATATCTATATATTTTATTTTTCTAGCAAAAACTATTATTTATTTGACTAAAATATCACTATTTTATATAAAAGACCAAATCTACATTTTCCCATGGTTTTCAAAATTTTACTAGAAAAATCATATTATTAAATATTTCATTAATGAAATAAAATTTAGCTTAGGGACAACTAGATCATAATCATATTCCTATAGCTAACCACAATCATGAACATATACAACCCTTCAATTCATCAAATCATCCAAATCATGCATACAAGCATAGATCTCAATTTATCAAAACATGATCTAACCCCTACTAGCATAAATATGATCATGGCTTCAATAATCCAACATGAATATAAATCCTATTCACCAAAGGTGACATAATCTCTAGCATACTTCATCACAAATACTACTTATGACATGGAGGTATGCATTAAATCTCAAATCATCATACAATCGACCAAGATAATCCATCCATGCATAAATCCTATCTCCTTCATATTCATACATATATTCATGCTTCAATCTCAACAATATATATATATATATATATATACTTAAATCCTATCGCCATCCACCTACTATCATCATCATCCTAGAGACATGAATCTAGAGTTTAAAAAGGAAGATTGAAGGTACTTACTTGGTTGATGAATGCCTTGAAGGAGTTTAGAGTAGATCTCAACTCCTAGATGTCTAACTTTGTCCATGGGAGATGGCGAAAGCATGTTCATGGGAGAAAAAGTCATCCGGCCAAGAGAGGGGAATTTTCGGCCATGAGAGAGAGAGAGAGAGAGAGAGAGAGAGAGAGAGAGAGAGAGAGAGAGAGAGAGAGAGAGAGAAACCATTAGCATGTTTATTGACATAGGCTCTCACTAGAGATCAAGATTGGAGAAGATGAAGTTGTTAGA
Source organism: Voacanga thouarsii (assembly GCA_026120185.1). Taxonomy (NCBI): domain Eukaryota; kingdom Viridiplantae; phylum Streptophyta; class Magnoliopsida; order Gentianales; family Apocynaceae; genus Voacanga; species Voacanga thouarsii. The sequence goes on along the minus strand of JANUWF010002236.1, from coordinate 28,905 downwards.
ATAAATTTACCTTGAAGGTGTTCTTGACCTTAACAAAAATTTCTGGTTTTGATCCGAAGTAGCAAGATGATTTGTGGAGTTTGATGTTAAGAATAGTGTTGATGGACTCACGGCAGTGAGTAGGTCAAATCTGGAAGTTTTAGAGAGGATTTGAGATGGTTTGGAGGGGTATTAATTGTAGGGAAGAGGTAGCTGTTCTTGGTGCATTATATGTTCTTGAGGTTGAAGAGAATAGAGAGTTCTTGGATGGAGGTTGCCGAAATTCTGAAGAGATTAGGGCTGCCAAACAATTTTTAGGGTTTAGGAAGATGGTTTTTATGGTTTGGAAGGAAAAAGGAAATGCTAGTTGTTAAAATCCTTGAAGAATATTTTTGGAAAGCAAATTTGGAAACTAGATATCACAAGAATATATTTGATTATTGGAGAGCTTTTGGAGATCTGCCATGGACGAATTTCTGGGCAGTGTTTTGGTTGAATGAAAGCTGGTTGAAGGAGGCTTAGAGTGGCTGAAATTATGGAGTATAATGGTGGAGAGAATATCTGGTTGTTTGAGGTATATTTTATAGAAAGTTGTTAAATTATGATAGCTGGAATTTTGGTATCCAAATCATGGAATGATTGCAGAATTTTTTTGGAAATCTTTTAGGCATCCATGGCTGGATTTTCGTGCAGAACTTTGGGAGGACGATGGAGTTCTGTTGATGGAGGTTTAAGGGTGGTTTTTGCAGAAAAAGGATGGAGTTTCGACTAGGAGACAATTAGGAAACAAAGCTGGAAAAAAAAAAAACACTGCACAGATTTTTGCAAGGCTGGAATTTTCTAGGCAGTTTTCGGCTGCCCTTTTCCAGGCGATTTGCAGAGGCTTTGAAGGGGAATTTCTGGGGCTTTCAAGGCTGTTTTCCAGCCTACTTCATGGAGGAAAAACATGGCTAGGGTTCTGTACAAAAACTAGAAGAAAACAGATTGGTTTTGGACCTCCAAAGTAGCGATTTTGCCCAGAATTTTCACTGGTTTTGCACAGCCTTTGTGCAGCCCGAAAATGGCAGAAATAATTCATGTTTCAAACTGATATTAAGGCCATTTTTTTGGCAGAATTTGGGAGGGAATGTCAGCTAAGAAGCTCGACAATTTGAAGGTACAACAAGCTGAAAAAGTTCGGCTCATTCTAAGAAGTAAGATGAACTAGTCTAGAGTGAAATTTCAGCAAGTTTACTAGAGGGATTTTTCCCCTTGGAATTTCCTACAATTCTTCCACATTTTTCAGACCATGAGAAGCCTTTTACTAGGACATTTTGGTCTCACAAGATCACAGCATTTTATTGAAATTTCTGGAAAGAAAATGGATAGAACATCTTGATCAAACCAAGGAGTTGAAAATTGAGGAAAATTAAGGATCAAGGGAAAATGAATCCCCTTTAAGAAATTCGAGTGGAGTAAAGGAGTGGAATGAGAATACTCCTAACATGTCTCTCTTAGGACCATCATCCCTACCTTACTCTAAGCTCATAAGACCGAAATTTCCTCCACTAAGCAAAAATAAAATTTAATCTAGCTAAAGCTTCTATGATGGAATTCGAACCCAAGACCTCAAGAATTAATTCCAAAGCTCTAACCACTAAACCACAACAACTCTTGTTCTTATTTTCTCCCCCAAATATTTTTCCTATTTAATCCTCAAGCTATCTCCCTATTTTCACCTCAAGCAAAAATGACCATTTTGCCCTTCTTACTCAAAAAACATAATCAAGCCCTCAAGACTATAAAACACAAATCCAAAGCACACAAAATTATACAAAAAATATATTTAAACATGCAAATAAATATGCTATGCAACCAAACCCCCTTACTCTAAGGTTGGTTTTGACTGGGGTTTCACAGAGTACGGGAAAACGAACCGAATACTCTTGGAAATATGTTTTGATGTGTGAACAGAACTCTTTATCTTGTTTCAACATGAATTTGGAAAATGATCTCTCGCGATGAGATTGACTTTTGAAAAACGACTTTTGATCCCTGAAATTATTTTATTAGCTTGATGTGCTATGGAATGAATTGATTGGCCCTGCGGAGCCTATGTGAATGATTGTCTGACTTGTGAGTCAGTGGGATAAAATTCTAAAAAATGTTATTTTGCCCCAAAAATATTTTAATTTGAAAATCTTGTGGGATTAGATAACCCTCTAACCTGATTAGTCAGAAGGGGTTGGTATTGTTAACATTGAGTACTCAGTAAGGACTTTGATCTTTGTACTAGCCTACGTTAGAGTTAGACGACCCTAGCAACCTGACCTAGTTCTGGGGATTGTCTTTCTCCAAACAGAGTGATAGGATATTGAGATGAGTCGTCCTGGCTAGCCGTTTAGCACCTGGCAGTTGCCGCGTCTGTGGGAGCTTCTTGATTTTGAGTCATTCACTAGATGCCGGGCGGGGACACTCGGTGCGTTTGACTTCTTGTCGCCTTGATAGTGATTAATGTCAGGATTGGGACCCCTGGCTTATGGTGGCAAGTAAAAGATTGTGTGTTGCGGTACACTAGGTATACTGCGGTATACTTGAGCAGAAGTACGCTGCAGTATACTTATTCCGATGATGCACAGTTCAGTATTGCAGGTTACGGTCTCAGTACAATGATACATGGCGCTGCAAGCAAGGACTGCGGGACTTGCATACAGACCGATCTTCTGTTAGAGAAGTGTCTGTGATTGAAAAACTGGGGTAATGATTTGAATTCTGAAATAAAATTTTCCAAAAATGATTGAGTTCTGAATAAACTCTTCTTTAGAGAGTTTTGGAATTATTTTCGGTGAACAAATGATATGCTATTCCATAAAAGTTTTATGTACCATATTCTTTCATAAAGCACTAGCACACACGGGACTCACTGGGTGATTCATCACTCACACATGTCTTTTATCTTACCTTTTGTAGGATCCAGAGCCGAGCGGACCTATGGATAGATGGACGATATCACAGAGTCAGCAGTTTAGGTCAGGATAGCTTCCTTTTTGATTATGTACTGTATTCTATTATAGATAGAGATGGCATGTATGATATTCTTTGATATATGTATATGTGTGGCCAGCAGTGTGGGATATTACTGAGTTTGGCCCTTATTTATGTATTTACTCTATTATTTTCGTTATAAAGACCTCTTGTCCAAGAAAATAGATGGGGTGACACCTAGTGTTGATATGCTTCCACTATTTTCTTTAGTAGGGGTGTTACAATTTGTATCAGAGTCTAGTTTTATAAAAATGTGGTATCATTATTGGAAATGATAGAACTCCTTTATTGTGTAGGTATGGCAGATAAGAGCGATAAAGGCAAGCACCTAGTAGACGAGCACAGTGATGAAGGAAAGAAAGAGATAGGTGAAAGTTCGGGTGTGAAGAAATGGGGAAAGATCAGGAAGATCTTTCAAGAAGTTATGCCGAGATATTTTCTTGTGACAGGACCTGGGCCTGGCCGCTGTCATGCACCCCGTCTCTTCGAGAGTTGGTTTGACATAACGGTACTCATCATTACTCTATTTGCGAGAGGCCTTAGTATGGAAGGGACATCTAATCCTAAGAGGACTCCATCACCACATAAAGAGGAGGATGACGAACATGGTTAAATCAACTAAATTCAAACTTTCATTGTATTGTTTCCCGGCAAAGGCGCGAAAAACTTGATATATAAATTTTGGGTGTATAAAAATTATCATATTTAAATCTATCCCTTAGTCAAGTTTTAATTAAAACATTAATCCCAAAATACACATACAAGCAAGTATACTCACCGCAAGCAAATCATAGGGAATTAACGAGTATCGATCCTCAAAGGAACAAGTATACACTAATCACTTTTCATTCATTGTTTAACCAACCCAAATAAAGTGATAAAATAATAAAAAGAAAAAGAAAGAAATATATACAACTCAAGGAAGTGAAAATATTAAATTTAGACAAAAGCTCTTGAAAACATGATAATGAATCACTCAGCCAATATCACAAAAAATTATTATCTTGGTCTCATGAAATAATTGAAATAGATCCACTTTGTTCGCAATTCATAAAATCACTATCTTCTAGTTAAATTAGTGAACATATTCAGTTTTAACCAAATTATCCAAAAGATGCCTTGGAATCATTCCTCATGTAAACCTCTATATTCTAGAAGATTTAAAATATAAAATTAGCCAATGAATCCATATTCTAACAATCATCAACTAACCTTTGATTACCTATATTCTAGACAATTAACACCTTTTTCAAGAAGTTAAGAGATAACCAATATGAAATTAATTAATTGAAGCCATTATCAATCCCCTTTTCAAGCAAATTAATAACAAAAATTACTTAATCAACTCCGTAAGAAAAATAAATAATCAAATACCAAGAATAGTAATCAATAGACTAAATTACTCAATAAATCATGAATCCCAAAAATAATGTCAAATTACAATGGAAACATTAAATATATAATTGTTTAAGAAAAAGAAAACAAAGGTAAAAGAAAGCACTCATAGACAAACCTCCTTCTTCTCCTTTGAAAACTTTCTTGAATAACCCTCCTTAAATGGTGAACTCTCCTCTTTTGAGTAATTGGAACTTTTGATTTTGGATTCACTCTCAATCTCTTGTGTATTCTCTTTGTTTTATAGGCTTCTTTGATGCTAAATTCATTATTTGAGAAATCTTGGCCCAGGAATTGGAAAATACCGAAATCTTTAGAAAATTACTAAATTCGTACACCGAATTTTCTTGCTCCAGAGCCACTACAAAAAAAAAATATATATACTTTTGTGACAAAATTTATTCCTCGCCGAAAGCCAAACTTTCCTAGTTAAAGGCCTTTGGCAAGGAAAAAAGCTTCCTCACCCAATTGTTGAATTGCCGTCAGTGTTGGCGACAAAAATTTGTGTTTTGTCACCAAAGGGTGACCTTTAGCTAGGAAAATATTTCCTCGCTAAAGCTTTGGCTTTTTGCTAGGAAAATTTCCTCGTTAATGCTAAAAAAAATTTGTTGCCAAAAGTTTAAATTTTATCGCTAATGTGGATTTTTTTAATCATAATATTATTACATTTTCGACAAAAAATTTTCAAAAAATATATATATATATTTCATCGCGAAAAAGGTTCAATGGCGGCAAAAAATTTTCTTGCCAAAAGATGGTTTTAGTGACGAAAGATTTTCACAACAAAAGATGATTCTTTAGAGAGGAAAGATTTTCCTCACTAAAGTTTATACCTTTTGGCTAGGAAAACTTTCCTCCTTAAAGTTAAAAATTTTGTCACTAAGGTTTAACGAGAAAACTTCTTCGCTAAAGTGCAAAGGTTCACCAACTGTGGTTCGAATATGAGACCTCACAATTGGAGCAATTGTGACTTAACCACTGGACCAAGCTAATTTTTTTGTGTTATTCTTTTTTTTTTATTTAAACTATTCCAAATATTTTTTTAGTTATTTTTTAAACATTATTATTATAACAACATACAATAACCAAATTAAATGCACTATGAAACCACATTAGCCAATGTAATAAATTATTTTATACATTTAAATAATTATAAAATTTTATATATTATTAATTATATCATCGTTTTTATTAAATAATTTTATACATATAGATCGATTGGAAAAAAAAACTTATACATATACTTATACACACACACACAAAGTCATACACTTATACACACATATATATACACACAATATAAAAAAAATACATACACAACACATACACACATATACATATATAAATATGCATATATACAACACATAATTATATATATATATATACACACACACACACATACACACACAACACCCAAACATATATACACATATAAACATATACACCCATATATACACATATATACATCTTTTTTTAAAATAATAAACATATATAAATATATGAATATATATATGTATATGTATATGTATATACATATACATATATATATTCATATATTTATATATGAATATACATATTCATTTATACATATATGAATATAAGAATATATATATATATATATATATACATATATATTTAAACATATTCATATATATACCATTCACATATATATTGACAAATATATTCATATAGATATAAATAAATATATATTCATACATTCACATTTACATACATACACACATATTCATAAATAAATATTCACACATACATACATATATATATATATATATATATATTCATATTTATATATATAAACACACATATTCATATATGCACATGCACAGATATATATATGTATGTATGTGTATACATATTCATATATATATATATATATATGTATATGTGTGTGTGTGTGTGTGTGTGTGTGTTCTGACCAAATTTAAAGGTAATAAGATATATTTTGGACTAATTCAAAAACATATATACAAAAATACCGAAACCTAAGACATTTACAAAGATTGGCATTTCAAATTCACGATTTGACTGTTAGATTTGTTGAAATTGTTAAAAAAAGTGCTATAACCAAAATTTAAAAGTAGTCGAATATACTTTGGCACGCAATCCAATAAAATATCTGCAAAAATATAAAAAACCTAAGGCATTCACAAAGATAGGTACATCAAATTAACAATATAACCATCATATTCGTTCAAATTATTAAGAAAAGTGTTATAGACAAATTTGAAGGTAATTGGATATACTTTGGCACATAATCCAGTTAAATATCTACAAAAATATAGAAACCTTAAACCTTTTTAAAGATAGGCACTTCAAATTAACAATCCGACCGTTAGATTTTTTAAAATTGTTAAGATAAGTGTTATGTCTAAATTTGAAAGCAATCGGATATATTTTGGTAGACAATCCAATAAACTATCTGAAAATTTCAAAAACCTAAGGCATTTACAATGATAATCACATCAAATTAATGATTTGACCGTTAGATTTGTTGAAATTTCTAAGAAAAATATTATAACCAAATTTAAACGTAATCAGGTATATTTTGCCACTTAATCAAATAAAATATGTATAAAAATACCGAAAATTTAAGGCATTTAAAAAGATAGCCACATCAAATTAACAATCCGACCAGTAGATTTGTTGAAATTCCTAAGAAAAGTATTATGACCAAATTTAAAGATAATTGGATATATTTTGGCATGTAATCCAACAAATGTCTACAAAAATAGCCAAACCTAAGGCATTTACAAAGATAGACACTTCAAATTAATGATCCAATCATTAGATTTGTTTAAATTGTTAAGAAACATGTTATGGCTAAATTTAAAGGTAATCGGATATACTTTTTCACGTAGTCCAACAAAATATCTACAAAAATACCAAAAACCTAAGGTATTTACTAGTATAGGCACTGCAAATTAACGATTCGACCATTAAATTTATTAAAATTGTTCAAAAAAGAATTATGACCAAATTTGAAGGTAATCGGAAATATTTTAGCATGCAATGCAACAAAATATCTACAAGAATATCGAAAATTGAAGACATTTACAAAGATAAGAACATTAAATTAATGATCTGATCATTAGATTTGTTGAAATTGCTAAGAAAAGTGCTATAACCAAATTTAAAGGTAATTAGATATATTTTGGCACGTAATCCAACTAAATCTATACAAAAATACCGAAAACTTAAGGCATATACAAATATAGGCACTTCAAATAAATGATTCGGCCATTAGATTTGTTTAAATTGCTAAAAAAAGTGTTATGGCCAAATTTGAAGATAATCAGATATACTTTAGAATGCAATCCAACAAAATATCTACAAAAATACCGAAAACCTAAGACATTTACAAAGATAGGCATATCAAATTAATGATCCGACCGTTAGATTTGTTGAAGTTTCTAAGTAAAGTGTTATGACCAAATTAGAAGGAAATCGGATATATTTTGACACGTAATCTAGCATAATATCGGCAAATTCAGTAATTTAGCGCATTTACAAAGATATGCGTATCAAATTAACAATCCAACCATTAGATTTGTTAAAATTGGTAAAATAAAGTTTTATGACAAAATTTGAAGGTAATCAGATTTATTTTGTCACATAATCTAGTAGATTCTCATATTTGATCATATTGTTTATATTTAAAAATTTAGAGGTTAATTTGTAAAATTTTAGGGTCCCATTATAATTATTTCAAAATTTAAAGTCCAATTTATAAATTTATAAGGTCATTTTGTATGTATAAAAAATTTAAAGACCAATTTACAAAATCTATAGGTCATGTTGTAAATATTTAAAAATTTAGGGACGTGTATTAGCTAGGAATAGAAATTTTATCACAAAAGTATAGTTAATAGTGATAGAAGTTAATATTTTTAGTTAGGAAATTTATTTTCCTCACTGATGATGCCGCATTAGCAAGAAAATTTTTATTACGAAATGAAATTTCATCGCAGATGGTGAATCATTAGTGTGGAAACTTAAATTTTCCTCGCTAATGCACTTATTTCCAAGCTAAAGCCATCACTTTTAGCAAGGGAAATAAAAATTTTCTCCTAAAGGTCTTAATCAACTGCGACAAATAGCTTTTGTCGCTAAAGAAAAATTTTCCTCGCTAAAAGGTGATTTTAAAGACAAAAATATTTTCCTAGTTAAAGTTTTATTGCCAATATATCATTTTCTTGTAGTGCCAAACCTGGCGCCGGGTCTAGTCAACTCACCTGGATCCAGGTGTGTTCTTTTTTCCTCCTTGAACATGCTCTGTTTTCACTAGTCGGACGAGAATGGACTTGGTGCATGGTTCACTTGCCAGACCTGGCGCCATGTGTGTGCTGGAAAATTCTCCTTTTTGCTACAAATCAACTTAAATTTGCACAAATTTGTCAAAAACACTTTTTACAAGTAAAATTCCAAATATGCAGGAATATGCCTAGTTTTTGTTACGAAAGTATCTCAATTTAACCTAAAATAATTAGAAAAATAATGATGATTTTAGCCCCTATGAGTTTTCCCCCCACACTTGAACTTTTGCTTGTCCTTAAGCAAAATACTTTTAGCTAAGAAAATCATCAAGAATACACAAGTTTTTTCTCATTCTAAAAATTTGAAACACAATAAGAATTATAACTTCTTTTCAAACTTTAGATAAAACTCTTTCCATTCATCAAACCATTTGAAAACAATTCAAACTGTGAAACATTTGACAAGACATCACAAAACTCTTCAAGTCAAATTAATCAAGTTTATACCTTAGTCTAAGAAAATTATTTCACCCTTCAAGTAAAAATATAGATAACATGAATCACACAAGTCAAGCTATCTACCAACTCAAGCATTGTAAATCCAAAAATTGCACAATTCAAGTCTTGATGTCAGGAAAGCACTCCAATTATTTCTCTCAAGTTTTTCAATGACTTAAAGAATGGATAGCCTCAAGTCACATACACTGAGGCCAACTTTCCAATATTAATAAGCCCAAGAGCCCATCATGGATTAACCTGTATGTTGGGTAGATGTGACTAGTTAGCTATGATAGACTTGCACAAAATAACTTCTGCGCTATATCGCCTCTTCTGACTATTCAAATGATATAATTATCCTGGGCCCTGGGGAACATGACTTAGATGTTTACTTTAGGGTAGTTCCCTTGGAAAGTGGAAACATTCTAGGAGTTGTGGATCATTAGACTAGAGGTCTAAGGATGATATATGTTTATTAGAGAGGTGTTAGTATACTCTTCCTCTCTAAATGCACGGCGATGCGTAGAGGGGTATTGTAGTCATTACACCTGTAGGTCGGAGACTTTGCTAACGCAACATTCTCCTTGGGGTCAATATTTCCTTATAGTGATATTAGAAAATATTTAAAATGCAAAATATAGCTATTTATATAGTAGGGTTATTTTGATCATTTTAGTAGTCAAGGCGATGTGTCTTTTGGTCCCCAGAATAGCCCTTAAGTCTTGAAAGATTTGGATTAAGGAATTGGTCTTGATAATAATGGGTTTTATTTTATTTTATTTTATTTAAATAATCTAATTTATTATTGGACTAGAATAAAATAAGAGAGTATATATTTTATCTAGTTTAATTAATTAATTAATTAATTAATTAATTATTCAGGGCTCAAGACCCAGATTGAATAATTAAAAAATTAATCTAGATATAAAATTAGATAAAAGGTCTAATATTTTATATTGGTCTATTTGGGTTGTTTAATGAAACCCATAAAATAAATAATTGAGATTTATTATTTATGGATGTTCAAGCCCAAGAGTAAATAATTTTATTTGGCCCAATGAATAAGACCAAGGGTAAAATAAAATTTTAAAAATTAATTAATTAATTAAAATAAAAAAACAACATGGGATGGATCCCGTGTTGTTTTGCATGAAGGATAATAGAAAGTATGGTGTTTTCTGTTTTCATGCGATTGGCTTCTCTCTTTATGTGAATTGATAAAAAGAAATTATATGCAATGAAGACCAAGTGAGAAAGCAGCTATGTCTGTGAGCTTTCACAGTAGCTACGTCTGTGAAGAAGAAATCACAGAAGCAAAAGGATTAGCAAACCTAAACCTTCAAGCTTTCACCAGCAGAGGATAGGGCACCATTTCAGAAGATCAAAGGCTTTGCGTGAATGAAACGTAGTCGACGTTTACAAGGACGTGATCCAATAGCTTCAAGCATCGTTGTACAGACATCTTCTTCAGTGCGAAAAAGGGTCATTCAATTGCAGAGTTAAATTTTTCATTTTGGTAGCATGCTTTCGATTTAATGATTTTTGCCATTTTAAACCTTCAATCCACTTAGCTCTCGGGGTCAATAACAACCCCTAAGACTTCCACTTCCTTGAAAGCAACAATCAGTTTGAGCATATGCTCCCTAACTGATACTCCCTCAACCATCTTAGTGTTTATGATCGTCCTAAGAGCTTCCTGCCTTGCGGGCCAACTCTTATCAGTGAACTTCGTGGTTAGTGACTGGCTAATGTCGTATGCAGTGGCCATGTACTTGTGTTTGGACTGGAGCACATTAGACATGGAAGCCAACATGTAGCAATGAGCCGTCTCATCGGCCTTCTTCCATGCCTTCTCAGCCTCGCGCTCATCAATGATGAAACCTTCCCCGATAATAGGATAGGTTTCGTAGAGAACATACTTATACTCCTCGCCTGTGAGTATTATGTTCAAGTTTCTTTTCCAATCCACATAATTTGGACTCGTTAACTTATTTTCTTGGAGAATAATGGCCAAAGGACTAAAAGAACCTCTACCAACCATTTCTGAAAAATCAAAAATAAAAGAAATTTCAGTTTGTGTAAAAAACAAAAATAATTTGTTCACTTTATCCTCATATTAAATCCGATAATAGTTAACCATATTATTGTTATCTTTAATATGATTAATTTGGCCCTTAGAAAAACTGACATAGCATCTTGGGAAGATTAACAGTTTCCTAAGCTAAGTGTATTAACCGCCACAAATTAATTTCTCTTTTAGGTAATGATCTAGAAGATAACTCCATTGATGGGATGGCCATTTCTTCTCATTTCCTATGGACATTTTCTCGCATTATAACCCCCAACGTGGACTGGCCGATCATAGCACGTGTCCCGAGTTATTAATTACATCTATCCATTAATTCTAAATCCTTGTAGTATCCCCATTCTATATAGGTTCACTCCTAAGGTAATGCGAGAGGACCCACGATCTATAATGAGGATCGTGATAGAAGACATGGAGTCGTTGGAATCCCTCTCCCATTAAATCTTTTAAAATAAGGGTTTTTAAAGAAAATATCCTTTTAAAAATATCCCATTAAGTATTCCTTAACTCTTTGTAAAATATCTAAATTCATAAATCTCTATATCATGGTAAAATTCTTTAAGAGATTTTCTATGAATTTATCTTACACAGTTAATAACTTAATGATTTCTAAAATTTTCATTTTAAACTTTCTAGAGACTTTGGTCTTAAGTTTAATTTGACAAAAATAATTTTCTAGTGCAGAATTAAAACAAAATGGCTTTGTATTTTAACTTACAAAAATATTTTAATCCAAAATATTTTCTATTTCAACGATTAAATCCTTTGAGAAAATATCCAAGGATCACAAAACTCTTCAAGTCAAATTAATCAAGTGTATGCCTTGGTCTAAAAAAATTATTTCACCCTTCAAGTAAAAATATAGAAAACAAGAATCACACAAGTCAAGTTATCTACCAACTCAAGCATTATAAATCCAAAAATTGTACAACTCAAGTCATGATGTCAGGAAAGCACTCCAATTTTTTCTCCTAAGTTTTTCAATGACTTAGGGAATTAATAGCCTCAAGTACATGGATTTCTCTTCACACACCGTATTGGCACCATTTTAGTCATCACCCATAATTTTTTTCAACATCTTTCCTCTCTTTTACTGTGGGGAATTCATAGCCTCAAGAATGTGGATTTCTCTTCATTATCCGTATATCTCCCTATATTCAACCGAAAACAATACTTTCTCATCTTTAAAGAGGAAACAACAATCAACTCATTTTTTCAATTCTTCAACTCACAAAACTTTTCCACAATTTTTCCACAATCTTTCGTCTCCAAGATCTTTTATCAACTCACATTCCTTATCAAAACTCAAAGCTATGCAAAATTTAAACCCATAATACAAGAATTAGCCAATAAACTTTTTTCATATTCATCATATTCTCCATATTCAAACTAGATGAGTTAAATAATATTCAAACAACAATACATAAATATGATTAATCCAAATTCTCAAGTCTTAACAAATATCCTATCTAATAAATCAATTTCATAAAAATCCACCAAATAAATGACAAAAATTTATATCCAAGTAAGAAAAGAATTACATCCATGCTAAATAATAAAAAACCACAAAAATTTTGAAATTTTCAAACAAAAATGATATGAAAAAACATTTTCAAATCCTACATTCTCCTGCCCACACTTAAACGGGACATTGTCCTTAATGGCCAAAGATAAAATAATGAAGACAATGCCAAAAAAAACCAAAATAAATAAAGAGAAAGAATAAAGAGAAGAAAAATACTTCCATTACATATTAGGTGCAACAGGTGTGAATCCACCACAAGGAGTAGGCATCAGAGAAGTCACAAGAGTACCTAACTTCAAAAGAACAAAAAACATGAAAACATAAATCTAGAAAAAGAAAAAGAAAAGCAACATAAAAGAAAAGATAACTAAAAGCTAGGAAAGGTCATACAAATTTAAAAGAAAAGAAATAACAGAAAATGACAGAAAATAAAATAAAATACAAGTGCAAAGAGTGTTAGAGATATGGTCTAGAGTCAATTTGTACTTATACTATTGTCGTTATGTATTATGTAATAATACGAGGCATTTCTTTTCATAAATAGTGCATTTAGTTTTGTGGTCATCAAGTACGTGACTTGATAGTAAAACCCTACAATCAATACAATTACTATTCTTAAATTGTCCCTGATCAATTATTATTAGTGGAACAATAATAAATTAAGATTAGTATATTTGTGACTTGATGGCTATGTTTTACTGGTCATGAATATATGTGATATCAAGTCAAAACATAAATAAATATTACAGAATATTGTTTTAGACATGACCCACTGTGAGAGTACTTCATGAAACATGTCATAAGTACTTTCCAACCATAATACTCCATCCGTTCCATTAAAATTGACCTACTTACTATTTTGGGCTGTCCCATTAAATTTGACAGTTTCCTTAAAAGGAAAGTTTTTACTATACAATTTATTATAAAATAATCAATATACCCCACATATATTATATTTATATTCTTAGATTTGACATAAAGTATTGTGGGACCCACATATTTTTTATTTTTATTATATTATATTATATTATATTATATTATATTCTAATTTTTACTTTTGCATAAAATATCGTGCCAAGTCAACTACTGTCAATTTTTGTGGGACGGAGAGAGTAATATTAAAAGTCCTTCAACCTAAATTCATCATAGTTTCCTACTTGATAAATTCTATATTTTGACGTTGTATAAAGTTGTCTTTAACAAAATAATAAATTAGACTACTGTTGGATATAGAATAAATCAGAGAGAGGAATATGATTGATAGTGAAGGAATTTATCCCTCTCAATTATGAGAGAAATATCTATGGGCCCCTTGATAAGTTAGACTGTTAAAATGCAGGGTCGTACTCAAATATATCAATCTAAGATATTGATATCATTTGTTTGAATAGTCTACTATGAGATCAAGAAATAATTGATTAAGCTTAATAAGGATGACATGCTCCGTGCCTTATGTTTAATCTGGATATCGTGTGGCAAAATGACTAAATATAAAGTTATGGTTTGGTTCAAAGAGATTACTAATCTTCATTTAATCTAGATAGTTATAATGTTTTGCTAGAAACCACTTATAACTTGTGTGACATTTAAATGTGATTTGGGCAAACTGTCAGTGTTAAATGAACTTATAAGGTCACACAATAAGCGAATTCGTTAGGTTATTTTTCTGGTAATCAGGCTCGAAGAATTTGAAAATATGTCTACATTAATCGAACCTAGAAAATTGACCAGATATAATGAGTCTGGAAATATGTCCACATTCAATGTATCTGGATGATGTCCAGATTGTAAGAATCTGACTCGGTAAATTAATTAGTTAAATTATCAAGATAATGACAGAATCTTATCATATCAGTTTTAATTTAATTTAAATTTAAAATAAAATATGATAAGATATTATCAAAGTTGAACTCCAAGAGGTTCGGGTAGTTTTAAAAGAAAACCCTAGCCGTCTTCTCAAGAGTGCTCTCTATTAATATTCGTGCTTTTATTCACTAGAAAAATTTAAGCCTTCTCATGTTTTATTAATAGGGAGCACTTCTCAAGAGTGTTCTCTGTTAATATTCGTGCCTATAGTCACTAGAAAAATTTAAGCCTCTCAAACCCTAAGCGCTAGCACTCCAGGGGTAACCAGTTAGTTCGCCGTGTATATCCAATAGAGGGCGTTCGCATATTGCAACGTCTATGATTGTTCTAGTTGCACATATGAAAGCAAAATCAGAATCCAAGGATCTTGATTACGCCAAATAGAGGTAATTCTATAATTCCTAGACCATCTTAATCGTTTGGCTTAGGTTATCGGAAGGGATTCGTGGATGTTTTTTGCATTTAGGAGTCCACAAATTCTAACAAAGAGTCAGTTAAGAGTCCTCATAAGGAAGATCTTCAGCTACTCGACTCGAAGATGCCTCAATAGATTGTTGGATCAAAGTCACCAACTTTTGCTCTTAGACATCATGGTGTCAATGGAGGTCAGCAATGGAGTCTCAGAGCTAAAGAATGATAGTCATTTGGCTCTCTAGTTGAGCCTTCACTCGTGCCTCAAAATTAGTACGAGAATGAGAACCAGTAGCACGGGTGGAAGGTGAAGGTAAATACAACAAGAAAGAAAAATGCACCGAAGCATATCACAGAACAAAAAAAAAAAAAAAAAAATAGAGCAGTGGAGTGCTATTTACTTCTGTGCTTTTTCGCTGGTCTAGGAGTTGCCAGCGACTCGGTCTGAACCACTTCTGGTTCTGTGATCCTTTCTTCAGGCTGTTATCCTGCAAGCCATCGGCTTCTTCTGGGCAACAACGCAATACTTTGGGTCTTTCGGAATATAATCTGTACTTGAAAGCCTGGTGAAGGCTAAGAACGAAGAGGATGATCTTTCTTTTCTGACTGAATGCTATCAAGTATTAATTAGAAAGGTATTGTGTCTCTGTTCTTGATATTAAATAGCACAGAGATCATAGTCTACAGAGAGAAGAAGGGAAAAACAGCTAGAGGAAAAACAACACTCCGTGTAATCTACCACTGTTCTTTTGAATCCCATCTACCTTGATAATAAGCTATTATCCGGGCATTTAAAATCAAACAGAGGCGGTAGAATCAGAGAAATCCTAAGGCCTATGTCATGTTAAGCCATCAACTAGGCCTATGACCCAGTTCATTAGGTTAAGCCTTTAATTCAATTTAATTATTCGTGGAGTAATACAAGCCCAATAATTAAATTAATTAAATAACTCAAATGGACCAATATAAACCTTAAGCTTTGGCCCAATTAATTGGGTTAAGTCTTTAATTCAATTTAATTATTCTTAGACTAATACAAGTCTAATAATTAAATTAATTAAATAACTTAAATGGGCCAATATATAATTCTCCCTTTTTGGGCCTTTTATTTTATTTTAACCCAATAAATAAATTAGTCTACTCGAATAAAATAAAATCCATTTTATACAAGACCAATCTCTCAACCCAAAACCATCAGGACTTATGGGCTATTTCGAGGACCAAAAGACACATCGCCTTGGCTACTAAAACGACTGAAATACCTTTGCTATAAAAATAGCTGTATTGTACATTTTAAATATTTTCTAATATCACCATAAAGAAATATTGACCCTAAGGACAATGCTGCATTAGCAAAGTCTCCGATCTACAGGTGTAATGACTAAAATACCCCTCTACGCATTGCCGTAGATTTAGAGAGGAAGAGTGTACTAACACCTCTCTAAAAGATATCTACCATTCTTAGGCCTCTAGTCCAATGATCCATGACTCTTGGATTATTTTTGCTTTCCAAGGGAGATACCCTAAAATAAACATCCAAGCCATGCGCTCCAGGACTCTGGATATTTAGATATTCAAATAGTCATAGGGGGCGATATAACGTAGAAGCTATCTTGTACAAGTCTACCTTAATTAATTAGTTACATATACCTAACATACAAATATATTGACTCTACGATAGAACCTTAACTACAATGTATCAAATTACATACTTTTAACTTCGTCAGACCACCAACTTATATTCAAGCGGTAGAGTATTAGTCCACGTTGTAGCAGTAGTAGTCTGAATTTCCTCTAAATAGTACTTTTAGAAACCACTATTACAGGTCTTGTTCTACGTATTCGAAATACGTTTATGCTATGAAGTGAGTGGACTATTTACTGGCTAAAAATAAGCCATTCTCCATTTGAAATTCATAACACAATAACCAAAATATGATGAGATCCCCATTCTCATCAAGTGGTTAAGAACAAATGTTTATGTGTTAAGTAACCCATGGTTCATACCTTACTGTGAAAGACCATCATTCACATTGATCACTTACTTAAATATAATGGGTCTTTTCCAAATGTAAATCATGCACAAATAAAATGTAAATTCACAAATAAATTTTTAGAATAAATTCTTTTATTAATAAATTTGATAATTACACTAGAAACCTAATCTAGAGGGCATACATTCCAATAGAAGGTCTAGTAGGTAGCTCTTCTTCCTCCTCCTCATCAGGGGGAAGCTCCACCTTCTCGGGTGTTATACCTCAAACTGCTTCTTCCATCGCCTCTCCTTCTCATCATAGCGATAACCACACAGAACCAAAGTATACTCAGTTATAAAGTCTTGGTCAGTAGCAGGCTCACTAAACTCTCCATCTAATCGCACTCTAAAGTCTCTTAGGATGCACATAAAAACCAAGGGGAATTTGAGAGCTTTGGCTGATATACCAGAGTAAACAACCTCTCGCATGGATTGAATAATAATAGGGCCTAGGGAAATAGGCTCATTCATTCTCATCTTATCCAAAATGTAAAAATCAACGACCCTAGACTCATTGAAGCCACTAGCCTTCGTGTAAACATTCAAAGCAAAGCTATAGACTATGGCATGCAATTAAACCTCAAGGTCATTATTAGAGTAGTAACGATTTTGACCAAATTTTCCTTTTCTCCACATGTTCAAACTTGCCCTCACAACACTCACATCCCAAGTAGGCTCAGAAATAATCTTTTAGTTATTATGGTCTACAGCTATCCAAGACCCCTTATCAAGAACACCTAAAATCTTGGCTAATCTAGCCCACTAAAACTCAATGGGTACCTTTTTTACCATAGTAGAAATAACCAAGAGGTTATTTTTCTTCTTATCCCTTATATTGGCATAAAACTCTCTTATTCTTACAGGATAATAAGCACTTTCCAGTCTAATGATAGTCTCCCATCCCAGTTGTCTAAACATAGTAAAAAGCTCCAAGGAATTATCTAAAGACGACTTATACCAATTTTCTACTATAATCTTGTTATGTTGGTGATTTTGATACCAAATTTGACAAGTAGGGTTATAGAATTGGGTAGGCGGGGTAGGTAGTGGCTCGAACGAAGGTGTAGACAAAGATACATCTCGAGCTCTCTTAGCCCTAGGTGCCAACCCCCTAGGTCTCCTAGACATGATATGATGATGAACAAAGGTAGGATAAAAGAAAATAGGACACCCTCAAAAAATAACTCTTTCCACCACAAGCAAATACAACCTTCAATTGTCTTACTATCACCACAGCATGCAACATAACCACCACCTCAACACAGAACACCACAAGAAAGCCAACAAAATGCAACACAATCTCCTCCAACAAACTACAATGATCTCCAATATATGGGCAATGATTCTATGCAAAAAGATTGAAGAGATCATACACGAAAGGGAAGGATTGAAGAATGGGTTTTTGAAGAAAATATTGAATTTTTCCTAGTTTTAATCCAAAACTTCAAGAACAAAGTGAAGATTTTGTATTTAGAAGGTGTTTGGGAGGTTTAAAAAATGATTCGATGGTGTTTTAGAGTGTGAACCTGGCGATGGGCTAAGGAAAAAAACAATGGAGATAAGAGTTTTTTGAAAAAAAAAAATGGCCAAGAATGGACGTAGGTTGTCTTATTGCTGATCGAGACCAGCACCGGGCCTAAGGACTAAGCTTGGCACCGGATCTATTCTGCCTTCGGTTTGCTGTCGAGCTGTGTTGGCCCGGTGCCCGGGCCAACGTTTAGGCCCTGCGCCAGGTTAGCTCTAGCTAACCAAAATGAGAATTCATTCTTAAAAAAATTTAAAAAGACAACAAAATAAATGAAGATATACAAAAATTAAAGAGATGTCCCCAAGCTCAAAGTAGTAAAAATCATCTTTTTTTCACGGTCTTGGTCACGTGGATTAGTCTCAGTATTTCTTGGAAGTGATCCCGCTTGACGATCTCCAAGGAGTTTAGCTAGTTGTCCAATTGGATTCTAAAGGTTTCGCATGGACGCCTACAAATTTCTCTTTGTTTCATCTACTCCCTGGAATTGTGTCTCCGTACCATTTACCAACTAGTTAACCAACTCCTCCAATGATGGCTTAGCTGGTGGGACATTATAAGGCAAGGGCGGTTGAGTCATTTGAGTCCCAAAATTAGAAGAAGCTTGCCTAGGTTGGTTTGGTTATTCCACGAAAAGTTAGGATGATTCCTCCAATCCGAGTTGCAAGTGGTGCTATAGGGATTATTTTCTAGCTGTCTATTGCTCACAAACACTGCTTGTTCTAACAATTCTTGTAATGACCCCATATTTTGTCACTCATGTTTTGGATGTCCCTCTCCACAAAAGTCACAACTTACACTAATTACCTATCCGTGGGAGGGAGACATCACTATTTGCTCCATCTTTTGTGTTATATCCTCCAAAGCCGCCATTGCATCCACCTTATATACACCATAAACACGAGCTTTTAACCGTGAACTTTCCCAAGAATAGTTGTTTGTTGCCAAATTTTCAATGAAATCAAATATCTCTTCTGGGGTTTTAGAATTAATGGAGTCTCCTACAGATGCATCAACCAATTGCTTAGTAGCAAAACTTAAACCACTATGAAAGATTTGCATTTGCATGCCTAGCTCGAACCCATGATGAGGAAACTTTCTAAGCATCTCCTTAAACCTCTCCTAACACTCATAAAGATTTTCAGATTCTAACTATTGAAAGGTAAAAATATTGGTCCTAAGCTTGGATGTTCTAGCTAGGGAAAAGTATTTTGCCAAAAAATTTTTAGCTAAAGCATTTCAACTGGTAATGGATCCAACTAGCAAAGATTTTAATCAAGATTTTCTCTATCTCTCAAAAAAAAAAAAAAAGGGGGGGGGGAGGGAGCCTTAGTTTGATGGTATCCTTAGAAACACCACTAATTTTAATAGGTCACAGATTTCTAAAAAGCTCGCAAGGTGGGCATTAGAATCTTCCTTAAGTTGCCCATCAAATTGTACCGTGTGTTGGATTATGTTGGATTTTATTTCAAAATTTTTATCCTCTATCTTAGGTCTCGTAATACTTGAGCCCGTACCCGAGATTGTGAATTTCACAAAGTCATCCATAGTCTACCTGTTAATTCCATCATTACCACAATTGTTAGGTTGATTCACCTCCATGCCTTTTCTTACCCTTTTGCTTACAACCTTTAGGACCTTTGTGAGGGTTCCCTCGATCTCAGGATCAAGATCTACTATATTGGCTTTATATCGTCGGGTCACACACTAAGGGCAAGATCTACAGAAAACAAAAGATAGTGAGATTGTAGAATTTACAAGTTAGATTGTTAGTACATATTCACAAATTAAGTTAAAAATATATATATAATATGTAGGGACATTAATGTACAAGTATACAAGAAAACAAAATATGGTACCTATTCATACAAGGAACATATATATATATATATATATATATATATTCACATATTTACATATTGACATATAAACATATAAATATGGCTAAATTCACAAAATCCAAGCTTTCATGATATTGTTCCCCGGCAACAGCGCCAAAAACTTGATGCGTAAATTTTGGGTGTATAAAAATCATCAAATTTAAATCCATCCCTTAGTCAAGTTTTAATTAAAACAATAATCTCAAAATACATATACGAGCAAGTATACTGATCGCAAGCATAGCATAGGGAATTAATGAGTATCGATCCTTAAATGAACAAGCACACACTAATCACTTTTCATTCATTATTCAACCGACCCAAATAAAGTGATAAAATAATAAAAAGAAAAATTAAAAATATATACAACTCAAGGATGTGAAAATATGCAATTTAGGCAAAAGCTCTTGAAAACATGATAGTGAATCACTTAGCTAATATCACAATCAATTATTATCTTAGTCTCATGAAATATTTAGATTAGATCCACTTCATTTGCAATCCGTGGAATCACTATCTTCTAGTTAAATTAGTGAACATATTCTGTCTTAACCAATTTATCCAAAAGATACATTAAAATCAATCCTCATATAAATCCCTATATTTTAGGTGATTTAAAATATGAAATTAGTCAATGAATCCATATTCTAACAATCATCAACTAACCTTTGATTACCTATATTCTAGATAATTAATCCTTTTTTCAAACAAGTTAAGAGATAAATAATATGAAATTAATTAATTGAAGTTAATATCAATCCCTTTCTCAAGAAAGTTAATGATAAAAATCATTCAACCAACTCCGTAAGAAAAATAAATAATCAAATACCAAGAATAATAATCAATTGATCAATAGACTAAATTACTCAATAAGTTATGAATCCCAAAAACAATATCAAATTACAATAGAAACATTAAATACATAATTGTTTAAGAAAAAGAAAACAAAGGTAAAAGAAAGCACTCATAGACAAGCCTCATTCTTCTCCTTTAAAAACTCTCTTGAACAACCCTCCTTGAATGGTGAATCTCTCCTCTTTTGAGTTATTAGAATTTTTTATCTTGGATTCACTCTCAATCTCTTGTGTTTTCTCTTGGTTTTATAGGCTTCTTTGATACTAAACTCGTTGCTTGAGAAGACTTGGTCGAGTAGAAATTGAAAAATACCGAAATCTTTGAAAAATTACTAAATTCGTACACAGAATTTTCTTGCTCCAGAGCGGACCTAAAGCTGGGTCCAGTCAGCCCACTTGGCACCAAGTGTGTTCTGTTTTCTGCTTAAACATGCTTTGTTTTCACTGGCCGGACCAGAATAGACTTGGCGCCTGGTCCACTTGCCAGACCTGGCACTAGGTGTGTGTCGAAAAATTCTCCTTTTTGTTGAAAATCAACTTAAATCTTCACAAATTTGTCAAAAACACTTTTTACAAGCAAAATGTCAAATAGAAAGGAATATGCCTGGTTATTACAACGAAAGTATCTCAATTTAACCTCAAATAATTAGGAAAATAATAATGATTTTAGCCCCTATCAAATATAATAGAGGGAATTGGCACTAATTCCATACTCTAAATCGAATGAGATATTGTATGGTAAAATGAGTTTATTGTATTGACGTTTCGCTAGTGAAAGGTTCATGTCAAGTCACTTGACTTTTTGGATTTTTGGGTGGTCATGATATTTTGCTAGATACCGCTCATGATATGCTAAATTTGGATTTATTAATTAGAGAATTAATAAATTAAATCAAAAATTAGAATTAATAAATTAATTATAATTATTAAAATGATTATTAATTCTATTATGATAGAATTAATTCATATTAGTTACCAATTGACTGAAAAACCTAATGGGTCACACATAATAAAGGAATTGGTACTCAATACATTATTTGATAATATCATGGGGTTAATTTGTGAGAAGAAATAATTATTATGGGCTAATTATAAAGTTTTATAATTAATTGGGGTTGAATTGCGATTATTAAATCTCTATAGATGAATTATAAATTTGTTATAATTCATAGGGCCTAATTGCAATTCTTGAAAACTCCAAACCAGTAATTGAAAAGAGAAACAAAATATTTGTTTCCTAAAAGGAATTGAAAAATCTGTACGTGTTCTTTTTTCGTCTTCTTGTGGCGGTTGGTTTTGGAAACGGAAATCAGTTTCCTATAAAAATTAGAGAATTTGTTCTCTGTGGATATATAAGAAAAACATTGGCTGTCGTAAAGAAAAATAGATAGAACATACAACAGAGAGTTTTTTCTTCTTTCTTTTTGAAGAAAAGAAAAATAATTTCTTCCAAATTAAATTAATCCTAAAGCCACCATATATTACCTACTAGCATAGGGTTTTTGGTGCCTAACTTGAGTACAATTCCTTGTGTGGATCAATTTTAGAGAAATTCATATACTTGGAATTTGGTGGCTCGATTGGATCCACTTTTAAAAGGATTCGCGTGTTAGAAAAATTTTAAAAGCTATGTTTTTTGAAGTAATTAATTTTTCTTCCCTTCTCTTGAACCGTTTAATTACGTACAAGTGATCTTTTGCGTGGATTTCATTTTATTTTTCTGCTGCGTGTAAATTGGTTTGCATGATCGAAATCCTACAGTGGTACTAGAGTCATTTCGTATGTGTTTTATGAATTTTATTATTATTTTAAAATTATTTCAAAATAAATTCGACGTTATGATATTGTTTCATAAATATTTTAAAATTTGAAATAGTTTCAAAATTATATTCGGGTTCATGAAAATTGTTTCATGTAAAATTTTATTTTTGAAAATTTTTTGTTTTAGTGGGTTATATATATATATATATATATATATATATATCATATTAATTACTAAAGTTGGTTTTAGCAAATTATAGAAATTGTTTCATTTTAATTCACATAAACTGTTTCTGAGAAAAAGAAAAAAAATGAAGTTTTGATATAATAACTAGTCATATTCCTTCTTATTTGATATTTCACTTATAAAAATATTTTTCTATAATTTTAAATAACAAGTAGGTGAATTTGGAGCTAATTGGATAATTTTCCAATTCAGACCCGGCACTCGGCCAAGAAGACGGACATGGCGTTGGGCCAAGTCTGGAGGAAAGCAGAAAAAATGAAATCGAAACCATAAAATTGGCCGTTGTTTAGTGAGCATGAAATTGGAAAATAGAAAAAGAAGAGGAAACAATTGTAAAAAGTGAAGACGCGGCTAGCAGTTCAACAAAGGACAAGAGACGAAAAGAAAAAAAAAAGAAAGGAATTGGTCATTGAAGAAAACAAAGCAAACAAAGAAAAAAGGAAAAGGGCAAAGAAGCATCATGGGAAGGATGTAATACATCATGGGGAGGATGCAACAAGAAGGAAATCTCAGCGGCTCGGCTAAGCTACGCGCAACGAGAAGGCACAAGAAAGGAGATGGCTTCGGGTGGCTCGACGGCTCGATAGAAGAAAAGGGCTAAGCTTGAGGCTTGGTTTGCAGCTCGAGTGAAGCCAATTGCAACAAGGAAATTACGGTAGCTTAGGCGGCTCGAAGGATCGGCTCGGGTGAAGCTAATTTCAAGAAGGAAAGCAATCTCGGTGGCACGGGTTTGAACAATGACTCAATTAAGTGGCTTTAGTCAGCTTCAATCCAAAGGAAATTTCGATGGCTCGATTGCTGGACTTTGTGGCTCAGTTTCGGTTCAACAAATAATAGAGGCTTCAGTGCAAAATGACAACGAAATAGAGTGCCTAATCTTTCTCAAATTAAGGCGGTGGATTTTACAATTAATTCTAGATTTCTAATAGGAAACTACTTCTTTTGTTTTTGGATTTTTAGGAAGTTTGTAAGCCTATAAATAAGGCCAATTACGTATGTAATCAAAGTATGCTCAATGTGAAGACTTAGAAATATTTTTTTAGAGTACACCATTAATATTTTCTCGAGAGAAATTTCTCAAGGAGGATTATTCAAGAAGGTTTCCAAAGAGAAGAGTAGGGCTTGTGCATGAGTTTTTTCTTTTACTTTTGTTTTCTTTTTCTAGAATAATGATGCATTCAGTATTTTCATTGTAATTGGACATTATTTTGGGATTCATAGTTTTTGGATTAATTTAGTTTATTGATCAATTTTCTATCATTCTTGGTGCTTGATTACTTGATTTTATTTGCTAGGTTGATGGAATTAAATTTATATTTAATGGACTTAGGAAACGAAGCTAGATTGAGTTTAATTTAATCAATTCTACATATTTGTTAATTCTTAACAGACTTGGGAAACGAAGTTAAGATAAAGAACCTAAGTAATGAAATATTAGTTGATTTCGCCTAAAGTATAGGGTTATTGATTAATTTCATGTTTATTATGAGGAATTGAGTTTAATGCATCTTTTGGTTATGTTGGTTTGATTGAGAAATCTACTAATTTAATCAAGAGATAGTGATTCCATGGATGGGAAAGAAGTGGAGTCTTGATAAGTGGATTCATGACTTGGGAAACGATTGAATTTTACTTTATATTACTTGAAATAGTTACTAAATGATTCATTGTCATGTATTCTAGGATAGTTGTCTAAATTTTATATTCCTACATCCTTGAGTTGTATATATTTCTTTATTTTTCTTTTTATTATCTTATCACTTTATTTGGACGGTTAAACAATGAATGAAAAGTGACTAGTATGTACTTGTTCCTTTCAGAATTGATACTCGTTAATTTCCTATATTATACTTGTATGAGTATACTTGCTCGTATGTGTATTTCGATATTAATGTTTTAATTAAAACTTGACTAAGGAATGAATTTAAATTTAATAATTTTTATACATCCAAAATTTACGCATCAGAGCTATAGGCAGTAATTATTGCATGAATACATGATGATCATGGCTCTTAAGCCCTGAAATCTTTGGTGGCTTTAGTTGTACACACATAGATAAGTTAGCAGAATATCCATCAGGAACTTTAACCCTTTTCAACAGCTTGTAGAAATTCAAATTTTCACTCTTACTCAAAGTGAAGGAAGCTTGAGGCAAAGAAGATACACCATTGTCCTTATCAAGGGGATGTAGTTCTGGTCTAATTCCCATGTCCTTCAAGTCAAGCCGTGACTTATGGTCTCTTTTCTTATCCATCTCAAGTAATATAGCACAAATCATTTCACTAACATTTTTCTCATTGTGCATTAAATCAAGATTATGCCTCATTAAGTTGTCTTTCCAATAAGGTAATTCAAAAAATGCACTTTTTTTCTTCTAATTAAGTGGCAATTTTTCGTTATCATTCACCAGCTTCCCAAACATAAAATTGATACCATCTAATTCATCTAAAACCATATCTCTAGATAAAAAAGTAGGTCTCCTTCGATGCTCCTGTGTACCATTAAACGATTGAGCATCTTTTCTAAAGGGGTGATCAGGTTCTAAGAACCTACAATGTCCCATATAACAATGTTTGCCACTATTTTTCAGCCATTGTGAATCTATCTTCTTATGACAAATGGGACAAGCAAACTCTCTTTTAGTACTCCACCTAGACAAATTAGCATATCCAAGAAAATCACTCAGTCCATAATAGAGCAGCTTGCTTTTAAAAATTCTGCTTAAAATATGCATCATATGTAGACACACCCACATCCCATAATTCCTTCAATTTTCCAATGAGTGGTTCTAAATAGACATCAAGATTATTCCTTGGAGCAGTTGGACCAGGTATTAGCAAAGACAAGATGAAGTATGGCTACTTCATACACATCCATGGGGGTAAATTGTAAGGCATCAATATAATAGGCCAAGTACTATGAGCGATATTCATATTTTTTAAAAGATTAAACCCGTCAGAAGATAAGCCTAATCTCACATTGCGAACATCTTTGGAAAAATCAGGATGAAGATAATTAAAATTTTTCCAAGTAGGTGTGTCAGTAGGGTGTCTCATAAAACCATCATTTATTCTATCTTTTCCATGCCACCTCATTGATTTAGCAGTCTTTAAGGACATGAACAAATGTTGTAATCGAGGTTTTAGTGGAAAATGCCAGATAACCTTTTTTGCAATCTTTCTTTTCTCCTCTGTTGGATCATTTTCTGAAGTTGCCCACCTAGACTCTTTGCATGTGAAATAATATTTCCATCCCAATTTATCCCCCAATTAGGATGTGAATCTATCTTCTCATAGTATAAACCTAATTGTTTTATTATCTTTTCAGCTTCATAATATGATTTTGGAATTTTAGCACCGTCAGGAAATGATTCTCGCAACAAATCAAGAAGCATTTCAATGTGTTTGTTAGACCACTTCCCTGCACACATAAGATGTAGCAACTGAACAATAAATGAAAGTTTAGAGAAGTTTTAACACCCAGGATATGACTCTTGTTGAGAATCATTAATGAATTTGTAAAAATTCTCAGCATCAAAGTTTGAACATTCCTAGGAGATATTTCAACCCCCTCAATGTCATCATGCAACAAACCATCCATGTCATCAATTTGTCTAGTAACATCTTGCAAATTATTACGTAAATTTGTTCTAGATGAACTAGAGAATGAAAGTTCTCCATGTATTATCCAATGAGAATATCCCTTAATAACCTATACACTATAAGGTGATCTCGCACCTCCATTTCAATCCTCATTACCTCGTTTCCATATTTTACACAAGGACACAATATCGCCCCATGCAAACATTGCGAATCTTAAAAAAAAGTCAACACTATTTTGATATGCATGACAATTTCTAGGAAGATGCATCCAAGATTTGTCCATATTAGTGATGTAACAAATAATAATAGACAGGTTAGTTACAACCTAGAGAACAGAAATACATAATATGAGATTCATGCAATTAAATTTAGGCGATTAAGAAATTTGAAAAATATTAATCAATGCAACAAATTCAACCCCAATCATGAAAGAGGTCAAGTAGTAAAATAAAAACCTGATCAAAAGTATATTGTTGAAAGAGAGGCACTTTGAATGGAAACGAGAGCAAACCTGATCAATGTCACAAGGAATTAAGCAACGCAGGTTGTATTTACCATTGAAGAGATGTAGAAATGAACTTGGAAATGAAGGAACAACTTGCAATAATCCAATTCTAGATTAATTTTTCTTTTTCATTTTGTTAAAAAAGGTTAATGGAAAGGAAAAACAGGTAAACAAAAAACTATATATTGATAAGGCTTGTAGAAGTGTAACATGTTCCAAAAGAACCAAAAAGCATATAATATATAATTCACGAACATTACACTGTAGAAAGTTCAATAACTATTTTGGAAACATTGCAGAAAGTTTAGAAACTATTTTTAAAACAAAATCAACAGGAAGTTACAACCATTAATGTAGGTTTATAGTAGACAATGTAAGTGCAATATAAGAGGGGTAAATAAGACATTGCACAACATAAATCTGAACATGATTCCTTCCTCCGCAGTACAACATAAATCTTATCATATCATAACTATTTCTTTATAACTGACAGTACAATTTTCATATACAAATTCTGCAATTCCAAATCCAAATTAATCTATCTAGGTTGCTTCTAATATTCCACCATTCTATTTTCCCCTAGAAGGAAAATTTTCAGCAAAAGGCCACACTAGAATTCCACCTAACTTGTATTACTATCACCTTCTATCAAAACATAACTCGTGCAATACAATAATATTAAAATGTATGACCAGTTAATAATTTAATAAGTAAGAAATAAATGAGTTTAAACTGACATAATATAAATGAATTTTATTTGTAAAATATTCATATTTTTATTATTTACTCTGAATAAATTAAAATTTTTAAAATTATATTTATATATATTTTAAATAATCCCGATCTAAATACACTTATCGAAGTAGCTTAGCATCTACCACACCATGAAAATGTGCAATGTGTACTAGTGCTAGTTGGTACTTAGTACTTGGAGATGGCCCTCTATGGAAGTACCAAAGATCATTTCAGCTTACAAGTTCTTGGATTACATGCTTTCTCAAAGAACAAAACCGTTTCACATCATTTTCCAACTTCCTCTAATAAGCCCACAATTATAGAAATTGTGCAATCTTGTGAAATATAAATGCCAAGAACTAATATAATAGAGAGTTTGGCAATGATCAATGGTCATCGAATAGCAGTAAAGGGACCCCTCATTCAACTGGTATTCATGCATTAGTACCCCCTCATAAGCCTAAAGAAATCCTAAGATAGTGAAAACGAAGTTCTAGAGAGAAAATCTCCAAAGAAATATATGAACTCTTAAGCTACCCCTCTTTATCACAATCTTGTAATTGCTAATTTCCAAGGCTCATTCCAAAAACAAGAAACCCCCTCCCCCTCCAACACCCAAATAACATTCCACACAAATTTAAGCCTAAAATGCATAACTTAATACATATATATTGAAATCATATTCCAGTAAAAAGCATAAAGATTC